>CM036886.1:26167190-27615289 GCA_020796165.1 Pantala flavescens
CTCCCTGAGGGACGCAGGTTCGAAACCCAATCCCGCCGCAGGAATCTCTGGAATCTCTATAGAGATGAAGCTCCGATGGGTTTTAGAGAATGCTCGTGTCTGCCTATCCTCTCCTTTTCTACTCCACATGTGCCTTCCGACTCTTCAACTACATCCACTCTGTCCATCCAACCCTTCCTTTTCAACCTGCTTCCGTCTCATCCCATTCTTCAAACCACGTTTAATTTCAACCCATTTTTTTAATGTGTAACCTTTCACTTTTCATTACCGAAACTGCTGCTTCCAATTTTCCTCGCATCGACCGCTGTTTG
Source organism: Pantala flavescens (assembly GCA_020796165.1). Lineage (NCBI taxonomy): Eukaryota > Metazoa > Arthropoda > Insecta > Odonata > Libellulidae > Pantala > Pantala flavescens. Next base: position 26,167,502 of record CM036886.1, read on the forward strand.
ACGAAGAGATACTTGGCCTCTTTTTATGGAATGAATAGGAACTGATGTTCGAAGTGAATTAGCAGCTGAGGTCGTGTTTTGAGGACATTCCGTTGTTCATCGACTTCGAAACGTTTAGAATTCTTCGATTTGGCGAAGACGTGAATACGAAAGCAATATTTATTGTACTTTCTCTGATCAATGCGAAAATGCGGTTTCATTTTGGTGTGGAGATTTTCCTATTTAAGTAACCTTTTACTGAAATTTTATTTACTTAATTTATCTACAATATTGGCTGTGAATAATAATAAACCTGATAATGATTTGATGTGAATAAACCTTTCGGTTAGATACGGATGCGAAAATAAGGTTTTTACTGAGCGAAGTTTTCCATCATTACACCTCATTAAGCAATCCTAGCTGAATATATTTATATCTCCTGTTCTTTTTAATTGTTCATATGCTTTTGTTAATGAAATTGAACGAAAGAGAGCAAGTACTGTCGATCATTGAGCCATAATATATTTTGCTCTTAGTACTTTTAATAAAAACTAAATGGAAAAATCATTCGCACATTTTACTTGATTAAAAGAGGAGGCAACATTGGAGCATATAAAAATTATAACTTTTGAAATTCAGGTCTTTGTTCTGCAATACTTTATTTTCATTTCAATTGAGTGCATTTTCAAATAGAACAAAGAGGCACTTCTTAAATGTCTTTGTTGTCAGATCCTAGGCAATCTATGTTCTTTTTTAGTAATGTATTCTACTTTGAAAGGATGAATAAGTTTCAGTTGTACGAATGCACCGCCAACCCTTATCTCACGAGTTTAATTAATTTTTATCTCGTTATGCTCTTTTTTATTCGCCTCAAACCCAAAATCGCTCATAGTATCTCATTAAATCTGCTCTTTTATGAGGAGAATCGAAAGCACTACACAGTAACGCCGCGATACGATGTTTGAGGAACTCGAAGAATATGGCAAGAACTCGTTAAGAAGTTTGAGGCAACTTCTTCGAAGACGCGAAATTAATTCTCACGTTGTTCTTTTCTCAAGACCGGAAGTTCGACTTGGGCTAATAAAAGGACGTGTTGGCTTTAAAACTGAATGCGATTTGCCGGATGATGATTAAAAAATTCATTCGGTTTCTTTTAGCAAGTTTGTCGATAAAAGGGCTAATTAAGATGGTGGGATAAACACTGGACTTGTGAACTTCCTTTAGAACTTTGTCGCGAAGATTCTATGACACGAAGGTCGCTTGAAGGGTTAGGAAATTGCTTCCACTTGAGGTCAAATCAGATATCAAAAAACCTCAGAATCGCGTCATTCTTGCAAGGATTGCAAATTCACGGTAGATGTTAATTTTTTAAAACTTTTTTCTGAATCAATATTTCTTTATATCTAGAGGTATTGATAAGCGTATGTTATTTATTTTTTTAATGAATTTTTTGAATGAATAATTTTCGTAAGCATTTTTTATTTGTCTTGAAGTATGTTTTATATCTTTCCACGTGCTAGATAAAGATGAACGAATTAATCAATTCAATAGACGCTTTTTAATTGTTATATTCGTTTCAGCATTTATCTAGGCAATCCCTTTTAAAAATAAGTTAATACTTCTCTTAGATTGCCTTTGCTAAGGTTTATTATAAAATTCAAAAAATGAAATTATATATAAATCGTAAGTGGAAATTGTTAAAATCGTAGCGTACACAATTAAAGTACTGTAAATCATTTTTCTAGATAGTTTCTTCTTATATCAAGTGTAATGATATTGAAATAGCGTTATGAAATGTATTATAAAATTGTAGCTACACACAATAGCTAAACTTCTGTGTATTCCGAAATCATATTTTCATTTTCAGAGCTCCTACGTGGTCTAGTAAGTTGCTAAAATATATAAACGTACAATTCCCTTTCCAAAAATCGTAGCATTTCGTTTCCAAAAAATCCCAAAAAATCGAAACAGACGAGACAAGGAGAATCGATGGCAGCTTCCTTCCGATTCGCCTCTCCATTTCACGTGTCCAACCAAACCCATTACATGCACACGCTCCTTCGCCACATAACTCCCGCCAACATTCCACGTAATGCATTTAAGTGCGACCGCCGCGCCGTCCGCGGCGGGGGTCGCAAACACGCTCTAGGACCGAACACCCATCCTCGGTGCAGATATCCCGCGGCGACCTCCATGCAGTCTTCCCCTCCCATCTTACGCCCTTTCCAAGAGCCCCCCAACGACTCCCCTTTTCCCATCCGGAGCGCGTTCACGCTCGCCCGAGCGTGTGCAGATCAGCGAGGCGGGTGGCTGAAGGGAGGAAGGCGTTCTCCATTTCTGTACCACCCACTAATCCACCGCCCCCGCAGTTCTCTTTAATTCCATCCGCAGAGAGATGTTATCGAAGAGTTTTCCCTTAAGACTCGTTACGGAATCTCTTTAAAATGCGTCGGCAGATGACTCGATTTGGTGCAGAAATATGAAATTTCCTGTCGGGGTAATCTCGTTTGAGCATGTCTTTTTTTTGGGGGGCTCTTACGTAGTAGAGTTTTTGAGTCGGGGAAATGTGGGATAAGCGAGTGTTTACGAGATGAGATTGCGTGTTTGCGTGCCTCTTTGGTACACCAAAGGTGATTCGCTAAAGGTACATATGTTACCTTTTTCTATTATCGACTCATGACTCTTCTTCGACATCTTACGAGGATAGTTGCTCCTATTCTGCGAATAACATATTTATTGATTATAAATGTTACAGGTTTAATATCCATTGTATTTATTGGTAATTATTCCTAATTCTAATGCGTCAAGAGTTCCTCGCATAATGATACATTTTATATACGTAAAATAAATGGAAATGCAAGAAAGAGTGAACGAAATCCATTCTCTTGAAGTTGAGATACCATTATTATTTTTGGTGGACAATAGTGAGAGTTATAAACAATTCTCACTGCACTTACACAGTATTTGATTTGATTACGTTGAAAAGCACTTTCAAAAGATTTTTGATTTATCTGTGATTTTACTATCAGCTATTATTTGAACCTTTGTTGGATGTATTGATTTATATTTTCGCAATATGAATGTTTTAAAGAATCAAAAACCTCGTATTTTTTTAAGCGTGACTGAACATGCATAAGTAAAATGGCGATAAACTCATCATCCCATCATGATGTCAAAGCTAATATTACTAATTCCAAAAATTTACAGCAAATATCTTATGAATATCACATTGATTAATGTAACGATTGCACGGAATAATTTTCAAACCAGTTTAACAGAATCTTCAGCACACTATTGCCAAACACAGTCTACTTGAACCTTATTTATGATCCAAGATAAAACTCCAATCATATTATTGATATTGCAAGAGATAAGCGATCAGTAAATGAGGCAGTTGTTGTATATTTGTCATTTCTATCCCGAAAAGGTTTCATGTATCGGATGTGATGAGGTTTTAGATTGACTACCTTGCTTTTTAATTTTCCGTATGAATATAGTGCATACGATTTTTCAAGGCATATTATAAAACCTCATTCGCGGAGAAGCAGTGTTGAGGATAAGCAACGCCAAGATAGGCGCTCGAAGCAAATATGCTCTTTCATGACATAAATTATATTGTAAAATGTCAATAAGTTGAGTGTAGTTATTTTTGGAGCGAATAAAGAATAACGGATTAATCGAATTCAAGTGGGCGTTTGAGACTTTAATATGAGAGTGATATAGAGTATTTCGTCATAAGGAGCGTATTGTAAGTCAAATATAGATATGACTTCGATAGTTGATTCATTGCACTTTGAAATAGGCGTAGAATATATTGTCTATCAAAGTTTGATCAAAAGTCACTTATAAATGGGATACTAAGGTACAAATGACTTTTAAGGGCAGAATATTCACAGCATAAACCACGTTGGTTCTTTATCGTATTTATTTATTTTGATTTCTTTTCTGCATTTTTAGTTCTTCTTCAAAATCGTACTCTGTTTGTAATAATATGAAAAAACTAAATACATCAATTCTCATGTTACTTGTTAACTTCATTATTTTTTGAAGCTTTATAGAATTTAGATCATTGTTAAATTTATGATATGATATTACAACCAGTCCTTCAGCTGATAACATTACCAATTGGCTCATAGGTGATAGTTCCCCTTATGATATTTACAACGTTCTGGTTGAGTTCATATAATTGTCTCATTTTTAAGAGAGTGAAAATTTTATTCGCTCTCATTTTACAATCATTTTCGGAGAATTTTTGCAACAAATTTTTCAAAGGAAGATTTTTTAAATTAGAGGATAAGGATCATTTGTCACCGTTCAGAATATATTTAGTTTACTTTTTGGAATCCTTTTTTTAATTCAGCGTTCTATGCAAATTAGACATTTGCTTGGCACCTCTGATAACATTTGTTTCCCTTATTTCATTGTCATCCTTGATATGATCCTATGATACTCTACGGGTAATGTTTGATCATTTTCGGATATTGAAGTAGAGAAAGTCGTTAAAGATTAATTATTCACCTTTTCCAGTTACCGAATTGTATCACATTATATTTTTAGGATCAGAAAAGTAAAACGAAGTTTTCTTTCCTTCAACTTTAAAACTATTTGGGGCAGGCTTTGTGCTATTGAAATCATAGTTTTCAGTGCCTTCTCTATATTATTATTAAAGCAGTTCTGAACACCTTCAAAACATCGAATATTCCTTGCGTCTGAAGTATTCGAAACTATTTCCATTTTAAAGGTATAGCTGAACTTTTAGTAACTATAATTCAGTTTAAATATTCATTTGAGCATTTACATGTCCGCATAAATCCTTGTGAAGCATATCGCGAAAAGTATAGTCGTTACTTTGCATAGATTTAAATCCCTATCACTTTTCCCTTGTATGTTCACTGTAAATGGAGTGTAATGGAGGAAATATAGTGGCAAATAACAAAAGAAAAACAACTTAATCACCTTTTGTCTCGAAAGGAATCTTGTAACCCTTTTTTAAGTGGTTGTAATGAGGCAAAGAAAATTCGATTCCTTTAAATCTTAAGCATTTTCTTCAAAGACAAATCTTCAAATTATGAACACGTTTAGAGGTCACGTAAAAGGTAAATCCACCGTTTTATCGAACTCGGAAGTTCCAAATCCTATTGCTCCCATTGAAAATTGTTTAATAGGCCGTTTCCAAGAAATTATCCTCCCCAAATATTTTTCTTCCATCAAAAATATGTCCGAGGGTTTTGAAACGACCGTCATCCCTCCAAGAGATGGAATTATCCCTTAGAGAGGTGGGGGTTGTGAAAATAAGAAGATTTCGTTATTAATCTGTTACGGAGTCAGCGCTCGAAAAAATAATTCAGATATCACCATGGTAACGAAAACCTGGTCATGGTTGACTGTGTAACTACTTGGGTAAGCACATTTAGGTTTACGTTCAGCAGAAAGGAAAGCTTCAAATTCAAAGAGCATTGATATCGTAATCTCTTTGAATAATTAGCAGTTTTATATTTCATTATTAATTCATTTTGGAAATAATAGATGTAAACATTGTGAATTTCTTATTAATTTCCATCAAAAAATCAGGGTTCAGTTTAGATGAATACTTTCATTAGTTTCAATAAAAGCAAGTATATAGAACAATATTCCGATAAATTAAGACTAATTTTATGAGCTTAGACATGCTTTTGATTGACTTTTTTATGCTAGGTTTATTTTTTCAATTAATTCATTATGGAAAGAAATATTTTCCAAAATCTTACAGAATTATAATAACCGATAGCAGAATGCGAAAATTAAATACGCTAATTCTTCAACTGGTCTTATTAAAACAGAATACCGCAATATCTATGAGGGGATGTATTTTGATGCGGATTGAAATTATTTAATATTTCTTATCAATTTTTATCAGAATGAAAAGCCAAGCAACAATCGTAGTGAATTAATATTCAAGAAATGAGAGATTAGCAATTCGTTAGTTAATGAAAAGATAGGCACCTGACGTAGCAGTGGGAGGTAATCTATCCGCATCTCTGTCCGGGGGAGAGATCTCCAAGGATACCAGCAATATGTGTGCCTTTGAGGTTCCATCAAATATAAGGAAATTCCTGAAATTACGGGGGTTAGGAGGAAGTGGGGGTGCAGAGGAAAATCGTCAGAAGGAAAGCATTGGAATGGATTTCCCTCCAGAGAATGGTAAACAAGGCTTTGGGAGATGAAGTGTGTATATCAGTACAACTGTTCATATATAAGCTTATGTGAGGCACTGCTGAAACGTCTCAGGATCTCTACTTTGATGTACTTTCCCTCGAGTGCTTCTCGTCTTATCTCCATTTCGAAATTCCCTTAGAGATAAGTAGATAGAGACCTGAGAAAAAATTGAAGGGTGAAAGATTAATGAGAGGTAACAATTTTCAATGGTTTTGAGGATAAATAATGAAAATAATAGGTTTATATTGACAGGTTCTTGTGCGATTGAATTATTCTTTTTGGAAGTAATACCACAAGTAACTCTCAACTCCAATCTTGCTTTAATTTTATAGCGGTTCATTTTTAAAAGAATAAATTCAGTCCTCAAATTTTTAAATGTATTATTTATATATATATTCGATTGGAAAAACTTTTCTCTTGCTAAATATTTTCATATGCTTGCCGTTTAAGGTTTAAGAGTGATACATTCATTATATATGTGTTATCAGCAATGATTTGTGTTTTTTAGACTGTTTGATTTTTCTAAGTGTTGATTCTCTTGTAATTTATTTTGTTCTAAAAAAATATCCTCACTGCATCAGTTGAAATGTGAATTTGTTATCTGAGATTATTACTAATCCTAATGGCGAAAAATTAATCTTAGTAAATACTTAGTGATTACTTCCATTTCAGTTCATAAATAATTGTACTTAAATCTATACAATGCAAAAACATAATCTCATAATTTGTGGATGGATTACAAAAGTAAGTAAATAATTTTTCTATGAGTAAACTAATTTCATAAATAGTAATCTACACATAAGGCATATGAAACAACCTGATTTCTGATTTCAGTCTTTCTTAAGACATATTGTAAATGGAAGGATAACTGAAATGTAGTTGAGAACCAAAATGGAAAATAATTCCAAAATATCCTACCTTAAATATAGGAAACTATTTGGATGGAATACTTTAGAAATTCACTACAGGTGAATGACTTCAGGGTTAAGTTTAAGAATAATAAGTTGAGGAATAGAGAGAGTCTACAGAAATATATAATAGGCGAAGATATCCATTAAGAAAAGACGAGTTGGAATTTTAAGGGCCTCCAAGAAGCGAGGGACACGGTTGAGAACCCCCAGTGTTAGGGTGCTTAACCTCGCAATGGAATCAACTCTAAAGATCGTTGTCGTATTGACTGTTCGACAAAAGGAAGAATCTCTTTTCTCATCGAATGCGCTTAATTTCGCATCTGTAGGGAGCAAACCACAGGAAGCGGCGGATATTGTCTGCTCTTCTCCCTTAATTCGGAATTAATTGCCCCCTTTGAGGGTGGAGCCTTTTTTGAGGAAAGAAATTGAGTGAGTAAAGAGAGGGTAGTTTTGATACAAGGAAGGTTCTGTTGCTCGTTGAAGATTTCTAATTAAAAACACACTCATCGCCTCTTGTTGAGGAGAAGTTTGTTTTCTTGGAAAGCAACTCAGTTGTCAAGGTGCGATTTGTTGTTGGATACTGTGTTTACGATCTTTTTTGCAGTTATTATATACCGTACGTGTCAATGATTCTTTTTGAATCTGTTATATTTGTAGCTTCGAAAGTTACTCATTCTATTTGTGAAGCTCTGTATTTCAGGGTCAAGGAGTTTAAATATCTTTCTCTTACTATCTATCTTCAATTAATAATATTTAAGTTATTATGGAAAAAGGTTTTAGTTTATTCGTTCCATTCAAGAGAAATATTAGTCTCCAGAGTTGTTCCTAAAAGAATTTATTGGTTGATGTTTAAGAGAAGGTTATAGAGGGAAATAATTTTTGATTTATGTCTTCAAAGTACCAATGATTTCTCATTCTGCATATGAATTGATGATCAATCGTGAACAGATTGAAAGTTTTGAACAGCTTGTCTTCATGATGCCTTTAGCAATGCAGTTTAGCTTAAGAGTACTGTAGTTATGAGTTTTTCTTTGAATGAGTGATTTTAATGTCAAAATAATATAAACTGAATCTTTATTATAGTATGATGCATAAGAGCTTTCATGTTTGATTTGTGTTTTAATGATGCGGTTCTTTTCATCGTTTAGTCATCACTTTTGTAGTTTTCCTTAAGATTTCACATGCTAATAGTACTTCTTGTAGTTAAGGGAATTTCTTATTCTTAAGTATATTTAAAGGTTTTATATACTCGTATAAGATATTCCTCTCAACCCACTCGTGACACAGGTATATCACACATTTTCTTTAGCTATGGAGGTGGTATGCTAAAACTTGCCGTTGCCTAGGTAATTCTTACGGCCATTTTTTTCGGTCACTTATCTTGTTCACAAGTGTAGGAACGAATCCACTCTTCGAGTACAAGCGGAGTGATAGTTCGTTAAATTCGTATAAAATGTGGGGATCAGTTGTTGAAATCAGGAAGATGTTAGTTAGGGTAAAAAGGGTGGAAGAGACAACAGGTGTCCTAAGAGAATGCGGAAACAAATGACCGACTTAGGAATTTGGCGTAAGAAGGGGAAAATGCTGTACCTCATGGAAGGGAAAATTTTCCCTTTTTCCGTAAGATCGCTCTCAATTGTTTTCTCCTCTTTCGGTTGATCATCAGCTTCTCCATGGACCAGTGCAAAAGGGTGCTGAGCAACTCCGCTGCGATGAATCCAGTTAAGCGTTCATTAGGCCTCTTTCAAATCGATTCTTCTGAAAGTGCATTTGGGAAGGTCGTTGGTAATTGCTGTGTCTCAACAAAGTATTTCCATCAGTTATTTGTTTATTTTAATTCAAGATGTTTAATAGAAGATGTTTTCCTTGTTATATTCTTTGTATTTTTCGTGAAATTAAAGTTCGTAATGATTTTTTAAAAGAACAATATTACTCTTTATATGGAGATAATTCTTTGAAAGAAAAATTAAATGTAATATAAAACTTATTTGTGTATAGAAATACTAACACACATAAATATAATGTGAAACAATATATTTATATAATTAGTGATACAATTAGTAAACTATGATTTTTTTATACTGATAAAGTATGAACTATATAAATAACTACTGCTAATACATTAAAAGTAGTCACTTGATCCTGTCGTAATAGAACATAAATTTTATAATTAAAGCAAAATTATGCATTTCATGGGAGTGAAAAGTTAAAACCAAAAATACCTGAGGACGTATTAATCTTTATTTTAGTATAAGCAGCAAAAGAATTTACCTTTTGTTATTGTATCGTGTAGAATTTTACTTAGCTTAGCAAGAAGTAGATGAAAATACAGCTGCGAAATTATAAAGATCAAAATTTAAATTTGCGTTATAAATTATATTTAACCGAGAAATATTTTTAAGTTCCCGTTCATGATGAAATAAAGAATTATATCAATCGAGATCAATGCTCTTACCACTCCTTAAATAAAAGCTAAAGTAACTCTGTTGATTTATTGAGTTTCCATGGCAAAGAGGAAATTGATGAAATCGCGTCGTTTTTATAAGATTTTTCATTAGAGCTCCTCAAAATGTGGAGGAAAGAGCTTCAAGACGATCAAAGGGAACGAGATGGAAGGGGCTGTTTAAGAAGAAGGAGTGGCGATGGGGTGCACACACATAATTTAGCCATTAACCGCCTTCTTCCACACCAACGGAAATGACCCTGTGGAGAAAACGCAATTAAAAGCTAATTTGGGAATTAGCCTCAGTTCGTGAGCCTCCTTCAGAAAATGCTTTGGGACAAAGAGAATTGTGTCGAAAAAGAGCCGACAGTGGGTTGACTTTGTGAAGGACCTACTGAAAAGGCTTTTGGGAAATCTCCGAATACCTATAAACAAAGGGATGAGAAAATGTTATTTTGAATCTTCGTAAAAGTAATTCTCATTCATCTCAATGACTTTAATTCGTCCACTAGTAAATTTGGATTGATTTTAAGGATGAATTCAGCCTTCTCGATCATTAAATTCCTTATGTAGGTTTCTTTACTTGGGGTTTGAAATATCCCCTCGAATTTCACGTGAACAACGAAGAGATTCTGATGTCTTTGTTTTTAATTATTCATCGGTTCAATTGAAATTAGCAAATATTTGAACACAAAAATGTTTAAAGAAACTGAATAAATGAAACTGTAATTTAAGAAAGAAGTCGTCAACGAATTTCACTCTCAGAACTGAAATAATAAGAAATAATTCAATTCTAGCTATTGAGTAAACTGAAGGGGATGAAAATTTTCGTTTTTATATTCAACCATATGAACCAATAAAACCTTTCGCTTTTGAAAATTGAAGTTTCCGTTTTGAATATCATTCATCATCAGATAAAATATCAAAACCTCGACGGTACAGAGGTACTCCCAATTTTATTCGTTTATATATAGTAAATATAGTTATATTAAAGTATTTCTCGTGTCAGAATATATTGTCATCCTTTATGATAACTAATCTACGTCTTCATTTTAGAGCGAGGTCGTGACGAAGTAATCTCTTCTTCCATCTAGCCCTTAAATTTATGAGGGTAGTTTTCGAAAATAAAAAGTAAAAACTCATTGTATAATGTACATTATATCAATTTTTAAGGTCTCTCTGATTATTTTAATGCAATTGAAAAGGAAACTGATTTAAAAATAAAGATTAAAAGCTTCGAGTTTACTTAAAAATCAATAATATTTTCTCATGACTGATATTAAACGAAAAACTTCAATTAAGGTAGATTTCCTAGATTATCATATTTGAATTTTATAGTGTAATTTATTACTATAATTTATGGGGTTGTTTTTCTTGCGATTTACTTTTTTAATCTCATCAGAATTAAGTACTTATGTTCTAGTATCACTTGTAATGTTTCACCACAAACCACCCTCGTGTTTCACACATCAGTTCACCATTGCAAAAAAAAATAATTTTGATATTAATTATTTGGAATTCATTATCTATTTAAAACGAATTTTCATTCAAATTAAATACTTCATTTTCAACTTGTATTTTAAATTTTCCATTGGTTATCGGCGATGTCGTCCTTTTATTCGTGTCGGATGCTATGACGTCATTTCCTCTCGGATACATTACGTGAATGCAATGGCATCCGGATCGGGTCCCGCAATCAACTCGGAAGGAATAGTTTGTTGTACGGTAACTAAGGAAAAGGGTTGTTTGTGAGGGATTTGGCATAAAAGGGCAGGATCGGGGTCGGAAGAGAGAAATGAGAGGAAGAGAGTTGAAATGTATTGGAGAGGAGATGTGCTTCGTAGAACTCCAGCATTCCTTTGATTACTTCTCTTTTCAGAAAGGAATGAGGTGGGATGAGAGCATCCGAAACGCAAATCTTTGGCATCGTGAAAGGAGCGGTGGTGGGGGAGTATTCAAAAGGTACCAAGATATCCGTCATATATATACTGTGGCTGAAATGAGCCCTCGAGATTGCTTCTTCCCTTTAAATAAAATTCCCATCGCTAGAAGAGGATCCATTAGGACGTGTACCCAGATCATCTGATGATTAACTGCGAAAAGGAATGATTCGTGCTTTTTTTATACAATCGATCCGTAATATTGCGTCTCTTTGAACGATCTCTTTATAGATTGCATTCGGATTGTGTTTTCAATGATATCTGTCTTTCATTTGGTGTTTAATTCTGCACGTGCGGGCATGTAGTTCATGAGGATATGAATCGTATATATAGTTATGAATGAATTCAAAAGGATATGAATTAAAATGTCTTCTTGTCTTAAAATTTTATTCAGATTTTTCAAATTTTAAAGCCTATTTCATTTCCTCTTATTATTAGAATCCATTCCAATACTATTCCGTTGTTTATTTTCAGCCTAACTCTAAAACTAATAAAATAAGATTGCGGAAGTTCTGAAAAGAATCCTCCCACTTATCCTATTATTTACTGATGGAATCTAAGTAGTATAATTACTTTTTTTATATTTTCTGATGAATACTATTTAGTTATTCATTATAACTGCTATTGAACTTGTTTCGAGGACAATAATTTACAGAGAATTCACGATAGTAATGGAAAAATCCACCTAAAGTCGATATGACGAAGTACTCTACGTAGCAATGACTGTATTTTATAATGATTTCTAAATATGTCTCATCGCTTTTTTAGTAAACAGGCGTAATCTATATATAAATTTATCTGTGAAAATCAGCATTTATAGTGTTATTTTATTGTCGTTAAGTAAGATTATTTACAATTAAAATTTTGTTTATAATTCGACTGCTCTGTTACTCCTTTCAAACTCTTTATTAGGAAGTTTAGAATTTATAGGAATCAATATGAAATGCCATTAAAACTAGGAAATTGTTAATTTGACATTATAATAATTTTTGTACTATCTAAACAAGTTATTTTGTTTGCAAGCAAATTTAATTTATTTTAAAATCTCTAATGGATCATTTCTCTAAAGGGAAATCAACTTGCGTTAATCATACGTGATAATGGGACGCAAATGACTCTTTTAATTCCCGGAATTGATGAATGTGGCAAATTTAACCAAAATTAATTTCTCGAAAAGATTACTAATTATTTATAGGGTAAAAGGATTTCTAAACTTTAAACATTAAAAGATAATTAAGACTCGGAGGCTAATGAAATATTTTGTGTTGATTCTGAGAAATGATGCATTAATTAAAAAGGAATGTGTAAGGAAGCGAAAAAGGTAAATTAATCACAGAAATAAAGAAAAGAAAGGAAATGAAAATCTGAATGAGGAAGAGGACAAATGAAATATTACAAAAAATTCAAAAGTAATTATCTTGGGAAAAAAGAGAAATGGCTGTGAATATAAGGAAAAATTTTGCAACTCAAGTCAAACTTTAAATCTCAGACTAAAGCATTTGTGACAAAAGTGGTACATTGCTGTTTTAAATAACCGATTTAATGTCAATCTTGTCGTAATAGAACAATTTTAAAATACCGCAAAGACTTAAAATGTATTATATAATACGGTAATAATCTAACTTGTGCTTCCTTAAGACGCTTTTTAAAGTTCTAGATTTTATGTGTTCTAGTTAGCTCTGAGTAAACATTATTGAAATATATTATTATGTTAAATCCACTCATCTTTGTCGTGTGCTAAAAATCCTGAGCAGTATAATGTTTTTTATACACTCGACATATCTTTTGTTAATAGAGAATAAAAGATAACTCCTTAAAATATCCTAATCTGATTAGCATTTTATTACTAGAACTTTGAAAAGTTGACAATTCACAAAATAATTACTGAAATTAAAGTTAAATAACTCACATACTCCTCGTACATTCATCTGTTGTGCTTTTGTGGTTGTTAAGCGGAATTTGCACTCTTATACACGTATTGATATGGTCACGCTAAGTAAAGCGGTTTTAGGAACAGAGGCATTAGACGAAGAGTCAAATGGGGTTCAAAAGGTGAGGACGTGAAAACCCTTTATAAGGACGAAAGGAGGAGTAAAGAGAGAGAAAACACGACAAAGAGGAAAGCGAAAAAAGCAGTCATTGGTCAGAGGAAAAACCCTTTTTTTCTTCATTCTGTGGGTGGTGATAGGAAGGGAGAAGAAAAATGAGTCTGGGAGGCCTTCTTTCCCAGAATCCTTTCCCACTTTTCATCATCCCTCAACCCTTGCTAACACACCCTTTCTGAAAAACCCCTACTATTTCTTTCTATAGCACTCTGCGGAGAGAGGATTGAACATTTGTTACTTCATCCGTGGCGGTTGACACCATCCCTTCGTGCAATCTCCCGATACTTCGTCCTTCGCATCTCAAAACAGTCTTAATCATTACGATATCGAATTCCTCTCTTAAGGATACTCGACTTCGAAGGGATTTCTCTTCCCAAATTGGTCCTATTTCTTCCCATTAGTTCTTCCTTATTAATTCCGGAATCCACGGGCAAATTTAATTGAATCCTTCCGATGAAAGAGACTACTTCGACTACATTGTCCTCCCCCCAAATTTTATTTCTTTTGAGGAGTTCTTTGCTCTTATTTGATTTGGACGGAGTTTGTTTTCATAATTTCCTTTAACGGCTGTATCTTCGATCGATTCTTTTTTGTTTCAGTATTTCTTTTATGAGTTAAGAATCTGAATGCGATTCTTTTCGTTAAATTATGTGTCTTTTATTTCTCCAAACAGAATAAACGAGTCTGTAATTCACGGATCGTAATTTATATATGCAGCTAAAGCTTTCTATAATAAGGCATTAGTTTGCAATGAAAAATCATTCATTTTTTAACAAGTTGAAACAAGTTCACAAAGAGATGATTCCTAACTTTTAAATGTTAATTGCGTAATTCACACTAGTATTAATACTCCCAGTTATGCGGAAGTCATTCAAGAATTTAGAGCATCAACTTAATGACCGAATTTAAATTTAACGAGTGTACAGCTCGCTATCATATGCAAAAGTTCAACACCCATTGATACGTGTTTCAGCTATCAATATCTCCATGTTTAAACAAAGACTTTTTCCATTTTTATTACTTATTGAATTATAATTTTTTTACGTAAGATAATTTAAATCCTTTCAGTTGGGATTTTACTGAAATAGTCTTTAATTTAAGCTCCTATTTCTTATTTAATCACTCCATTACGATATTTTAGCCATGATTAAAAACATGATTTTATATTCTGATAATATCGAGTTAATTCGTAAAATTATTAAACGTGCAATATGGGAATATGTTTCGGAAAAAAATGAGTGAGCACATAAAGCCAAAATTCATCAGAAATATTTTTAAAAATTTCATACTCACAATCAAGTATATCTACTCTCCTTAAAAATCGTTACTTTCAAGTAAAGAGAATTCCTATATTTCAACTCATCGATGCAATACACCTTTCTCTATTCACAACTTTTAATGATACTTTTGTTAGCAAATAGTACCATCCAGAGTCATTATCAAATTTTCCTCTTTGAAACAGTTGCCTCAGATTCATTATATTCATCGCGATTTTAAAAGAAATAACTCGGAAATTTTTTCTCCTCAAAAGGATTTTCGTTTAGCTACCAAATTAGTGACCACAGAGTCATTCTCTTTGGAAATAGCCACGTTAACGGTCTAGTGAACAAATGCGATAAAAATAACTAATACAGAAGAGTTAACAGAATATCTCGCCGAACAAAGGCATTTTATATGAGGCTTCGTTATCTAAAATTTGGTTGGACGAAAGATAACTTAGCACCGTTTCAAACTGAATGGGATTTTGAGTCAATCATTATGTACTTTATTTAATAAATTTTTAAGAATATAATGGCGTAATATATATTGTTCGGGGGTCTTTGATAGCAAAAGAGGGGGAAATTTGGGTTTCCGTTCCATAAACGAACTCCATTTACCTTCTTTTGTTCATCGCATCGTTATCCGGTACGCGAGAGTTACTAAAATTAACACCGAATTATAACTTAAATTAAAAAATTCCCGAACAGTTTACCGAAATTTCGTATTAAAATTATCACCGTAATATGTATCCAGAGATTAAAGTGTAGCTTTTCCTAGATTCCTTACTTTCTACATAGCTATCGATAGATAGATCACAGTTGCGTTATATGCATTACGTTAATATGTTATTAATCAACCAATTTCACTAGAATTATTTCTAGAAAGACTTCTTTTATGCGCAAGGTGCCTAAGTAATCTTTAATTGAAGGCTTTACCGAATTATTTGACCAAACATCCTAACTATTTGTACATGATTTTCATTTTTAACAATTTCCAATATTTTAAGTATTTTGATTAAATCTATAATATTATATGATAATGCCTCTGAAATAATCTCTCATAAAATGAAGTAGGAAATTAATTGGAATTTCTAGACCTGGTCAACGGAAATTGGTTCGAAATATGTGAGGATAATATAACAAGGTCGATTATAGGTGGTTTAAAGGATGGTCTATTTTTTAGTTAAGCATAGATTTATCATTCTGATTGTTTCTTCCTAAATTTAACTGATATTTTCAGATTTTTAAAATTTCCTAATCGACTTTAATCTGTTTTAATTTGGAGAAAATTGTACAATAACAGGTTAAAAACGTATCTTGTTTCTATCCCCAGAAATTCAACTTAAATATGAGGATTCCTGCTTCGTTTACAATCTTTAGAAAAAAGAACTTTTTATGTTCTCCAATTTCATCTCCTTCGGTCATGATTTATGAAATAATCTTTGATATAACCGGTAGATCATACATTAATTATGGTCAACCCTTATTATTTTCGGCTGAAAGTTTCTGTGGATAATTATTCTATAAAATATATATAAGATAAATATTTTATAAAATTTTATCATCACGATTGTTCGTTAAAGTCAATCTTCCTCATTTCTAGAAAGCCTCATTCCATTCTCATAGTTTTCGTATGTTAATATCGTTGGTTTATTAACCTCATGTACTAAACTGCGTAACTGTTTTTAAATTCTATAGCAACTTCGGAATTCGTGATAATAAATCGGATAAAGATTTCCCATTGGAAGTGCCATTAATCAGGGAGTGGAGATGAATGAGCAGAGAAAGGGGGCGTGGTGAGATGGCGTGAATTGAGAAGAATTGATGGCGATCCAGCTTAGATTAACGCCTTCGCGGGAAAATAATGCCGGACAGAGCGATACTTATTGCTTCTCGGCTGCGAAACATTTCAGGGATTTATTCAGGAGGATCTGAATGTATTGGGCTTCTGGAAGGAATAAATTTATATTAGGAATGCTGTGTATTTATCAGATGTCAGACGTTTTGGTGTTCGTAGGTGGTAATGTAGATTTTGGTATTTTTATCGGATTTCCACACGAGTTATTATTTAATTCCAAACCGTATAATGTTTATAGAAATATAAAGGCTATTTTATTATATTAAGCGGAAAATATCCTAAGAATTTTCATTTTTCAATCTGGAAAAGAATTCATTCGATATTTGACGCATTTATTGCTTTGGCATTATTTAGAAATTTCTTTCTGCAGATTTATTATACAGTTTATCGCTTAATTATCACAAGATACTTCGTTAGAGTTATGAGAATGTATTTATAATTCTTGAAAAAGTTGATTCCCCATTTTTCAAGAGATAAATTTCAGTTTTTAATATTTTTTTGCTTTAATATTTGTCATTTCTTAACCGATTTAGGATGTTTTATGTATGTAAATAAAATTAATGTGTATTTATTCAAACATTGCATCAAGACCATTTGTTAGTATTTTAAAACGCAGAACAGATTATTCTGCTTTTCTCTTACATTTATTTCTTCTAACACTGCGAATATTCGTGCCTAAGTTGTACAGTAGTTATTCCTTGGTAATAATTGATACAATCGTCAATTACACATACATATAAATAAAGTTCTTAATAACCAAACTGATCGTCAGCAGATACTGATATTTTTATAATATGTGCTACATTTATAAAACAATACGATTTCTCGAAAGTAATATGAATAATATTCTCACTCTGTTTTACTAGAGAGATAAATTTTTGATTGATTTTTGTCAAAAATATTCAAATTTCCGATGAAGACAGAATTTCTGTTTATTCTTCTATTTATTTAGATATAATCGCTCATAAAAATATCGGAAATTAATATCTTATCTTGCGATTTTAAATTTTTAACTATCTTTATAGCAATTTTGTCGATATAAGTTAATCGAACTTTATGAAAAAAGATTATGAATTAAGAACTTCCCCTAACTAGAACTTAATATCTTCCAAAACATATTGCGCCACACTTAGATTGCCAAGTCATTCCCTTTGACGCGAAAATAAATCGCTTTTTTCCTTCGCAATCCCGCATTTTCCTCCGCACCAATATCAAACGAGCGACGCGCGTAGACGCGGAATTTCGGCCGAAAATTAAATAATGTCCTCATTGTCATAATTTGCATTCCGTCCGCGAGAGGCGCGCATGCGCCTTGTGAGAGATATACGTCGGAGGAGAAATTTATTATTTTTTGGCGATCGTGAGGAATGGTGTGGGTGGGCCAAGTAAAGAAGGCAAAATTGACTCGCTCCCAGAGACCCTAGTTACTGTTGCTACAGTCAAATTTCCCGCAGCATTAGTATGCATTACGATCCCCTCTTTAAACATATAAAGTGCGTTTGAAATGCAAATTTTTTCCTCTGCCATATTCTCAGGAACCGTCGCTCGCCCGCTGACGACATGCTAAATAAGTTTCTCTTCCGCCCAGCGTGAATAAATGTGTATGAGAGGGGATTGTGGTGTGTGCTCTCTATTGCCTCATCTATTCTCCTGTCGGAACCAAGAATCTTTCTTTCTTCCTTTTTTTCATCTTTACTTCCTCTTTTTAACGTGTTTTTCTCTTCCGAATTGTAAGAAAAGACTGATCTCTTTTCCATCAATGTCTCCTTTGGGAATAATACACTAATGGGAAAAGTTTCACGTCCTATATATAAATCGTATGGTTACGTATAAATCGTATTAATTTATTGATATACATATTTATTGACGTACATATCTTAATATCTTTGTTATAATTTTGTGTTTGGTATTCTGTATAAATACATCAGATTACGTCATCCTTCACAATTTGGAAACTAAGGTATTAAATAGGATAAAAAGTTGAATTAAAGTGGATTAATTATATAATGTTCAATTTACTGTTTTGAGAAAATAGTACTCAGTATGAGAAAGTTTATGAACTTAGATTTAATTGGAAAAAGTATTCAATTTTATTCGTCTGGCTTTAATTTCTCTCATTTTGTAGGTTTCATTTATTACGATACTCAAGTAATGAATAGAAACATTCTGCATTGATGGATTTCGAAATCTCTGCAACAGAGGTTTACTAAAATAGTTTCATTCAGATATATTTGATTTTTTTAGTTTTAATTTTATTTAATCCAAAAAAATTCAAAGTAATCATTTATTAAATATTTATTTATTTATATCTATAGGTTCGACGAGGACTACCGAGACATCCTGAAAACCTCATCAAAAGGTAGGCGATAATTTAAGTAACATATTACCCATTTTTCAAACGACATTGAGGCGAACTTCCCCTTAGAATTTTGTGTAAACGATATTTTCTATTGCGTTTAATACCTGTTGTAAATCTGTTAGAAAATGATACAAATATAGACTAAGAAACGGTAGTGAAAGACATTTAAGAGATACAATGAAGCGTATTTGGAAACTTTTACTGTAGGAATCGTTTTTATTGATCTTATATTTAAAAAAGGGAGCCTCTTGGAATTTTCTAGACTTTGGAGCATTTTCAGCGTCTTGTGTAGACTTATAATACATCCAAGTTTTCACTCTTAAAGCAACTAAACCAAGACTTCCGTCTTCAGTACAAGTTGGAACTTATTACAATAAATCACGTGATGATAAACATCATCAGGTGCTCCTCTCTGACGCGGCCAAGATGGATGAGGTTTTCCCATCGAAATCCTAAGATAGGGGAATCGAATGAGTGGGTGGGCAGCATCGTAGAGGACCATTAATCGCTTCCTCACGTGCATCGGAAGAAGAGAGAAGCAGTAGCAGCAGATGATGAAGGGTCCGTTGTTTGATTGATGGGCTCCCTTAATTGGTACAGATCCTTCTTGTATTTCTAAACTGGAGAACTTTAGATGACGTTCACTTTCTTCTTTCGAAATGAGTCTTTTCCCCTTTATGAGGGATTGTTGTCTTCCCAAGAAATGGGACATTTTCTTGATGCTTTAAGGTATTAGTTTTCCCGTCTTGTTTCTTAAAATATTAAACCTCTTTGGGATATTGAGGGAACTTTTTTGTAAATTACTAAGGATCATTTTTTAAAAATTTCTTCTGTGATTTTCCCATGGAGTCGAATTTGTTCAAAGTTACTTTTATAATTTCTATTTATGCATCAATTTCTCTAGAATATCATCTTAATAACTTGTGTGATTTTTCAAAGAGCATACAAAAGCATGAATTCAAATGGAAATACCTCTCTCAGTTTTAAGGCACTAGCTTTATTAATTCGTATCTCTTGAAATTGTGTTTGGCTAGATCATCCTTTCATCGAGTTATGATAGAACACAATGATTTAGAATCGGAGAAATATTTTATCTTAACAACTCTCATCTTAAAATATCATAAAACAAGATTTCGTTGTGGTGGGGTTGATTATTTTTGCTTGAATCAAACAAAACCCAAGCAAAGTATATCAAAAAACTCTTCATTTTCTATTCTACTATAGTTTTACATATTCATTTATTCTTCTAGGATATTTTTTATATATTTTCTGAAAATTGAGACAAAATTTAATTGAGTTACAAAATAACAACTAATTCGGATAAGGTAAGCTTAAACTAATAGATAATCTATGTTAATTGTTGTGAATCCCGTATTATGAATCAATTGATGTCATAAATTATTTTGTTTATATATTATAGTACGATTGCAGGTATATGAACAGATTGGTTTTGCTGTTTATCGAAATTGATTGAAGTTTGTGTAACTTTTGTTTGGTTTATGATATCTTATTAACTTTGTTGCACATTACGCCAATTTAACATTGGAACATTTAACCTCAAATATTCTACGTCTTGCATGCACAGAAAGGTCCCTTTTATCACTTGTCTTAATTTAACCACCGAACAAGTAACCGGTGGGCTCATAAAAATCCGAGCAAGATTTTTACTCCAATTCATCAAAACGTTTCGGAATAATAGAACCACTGGAAGCGAAGAAAAAACTCCGTCTTCATTATAATTTCCGCAGCAGAGCCCATGAAACAATATCACTGCAACTTAAGGAAGGAATCCCAAGAAATTCACTCAGGTAGCAAATCCAGTCGGATTTAATTGCGAAACACAGCTATAGCTTTTCCTCACACTCGCATAAGAAGCGTATCTCGGGATAAAAAAAACTCCGTAACGAAAGGGTATCGTTTCACGTGGAGAGAGGACTGAAGGCACCCACCGCGGGGACTTGAATGCTCGTCGGAGAAAAACTTCCGGAAACGTTTAAAAAAAAGCATTCGGACCGGATCGAAGGGTGCGGTAAGCGAAGCGAACCCCCAACAATTTCCACGGATGGAATAACCACGAAGGATAAACCGCGATGGCGTAAAAAAACCTCCGTTTCGTTAGCATTCGCAAGATGCATCGCTTGGGATTCGGCGATCCGTCGCTGAAAAAATTGTGAAGTGAAGGAGCGAAATCGCTTTCTTACGCGAGGTCCGTTTGTTCTCTTTTCATATCGTCTTTGTTTCTTTTCCGTGGACGGATGTATCACGCCAGGGTGGCCATGACGTTTTCCTCGAGTAAATTGCTCCTTTGAGCGGCCAAAATGAACAAAGTGCTGGTGATTAAGGTGCGATTGTTTTTTCGCTGCCCTGGCGCACGATGGATCCCTCAGCGCGTCAATTGTTTCGTTCGGGTGTCTTTCGGAGGTCTCACCTCGTTAATTTGTGCACGGACAACGGGTTTTGCTCGTATTTTATCCTTTCGTAATTGCTCGCATTTGTCTCGGGATTTCGGTTGTAGGATTCCTATCGTATTTATGACGCTATTCTGCGAGTCTTGGCAATTGTTTCTATATTCTCACCGTCTCGTCAAACGCTCTTTCAATTTTTGTACGAATTCTGTAGCATTTATCGAGAGACTGGGATACAAATAAATATACGTAAAGTGACTTTTATTTGAAATTCTGAAATTCTCAGTTCCTATTTTTTTTAAATATAATTCCTGTAATCTTTTTTTAATTACGTTTCTGAAGAATGAATTTAAACGATTGAAACCCTTGTAAAATAATATTTACTCCAATATTGCATGAATTACAAGAATATATGAAAGGTAAAATTTATCGCAGAATATATTCCACTTTTCTTCATTAAAAAAATGAATATTTCATAATATGATTTAAAAAAATATCTTATATAGTTATTTATTCATAAATAATGTGTTTCAACGAACATCTGAATAACGAAAAAATGCAAAATTCTCGATAGGGACATCACATTTCACTTTCTCAGAAAACTTTCCGGAAAAATAAACCCTAGCGAGCGGGCACCCGCAAAATAAAAATTTCTAGCCCCATCACTTCTTTCCAAACCCATTTTTTTCTCTCGCAGTGAATAATGCTCCCGAAAAACTTCGAAAACTTGGAAATATTAGCTTATGCACTTTCACTAGCGGGCTGAAAAGTTTCGGCTCCAACCACCCGCAGCGCCACCGCAATTCTTCCGCGGCCGCGAACATTGCCTCAGCATCGTAACCTAGATGAAAATAGGGGGAAGTCTGGGAGAATGGCCATGGAAGGAGGAGATTCCCTCACCCTCCTGGGCGAACCGCCGAAAGAATGGCCGCCATTAAAGTGAGCGCAAAGTATAACAAAATGTCCGCCCGCCCGTGGCATTATAGTCTGGTGAGCTTTTCATAGCGGCGATGGGAGGTGGGAGACAAGGAAACGTAAAGCATGTCACGTAAAAAGGAGATGCCGAAGGCCATAAAACAAGGAGGAATTTGCATAGGCGTTCATTGTGGAAAGTAACATAAAAGATACTGTTGAGAGTGAAGGCGCATTGAGGATCGGGCGGAAATGGGTTGGCTCGGAGATCGCGACTTCCTTGGGAGCAGATACGTGAGACGGGTTGCGTTTTCAGGGAGTCGAAATGCGAAGTTCTCTTGACGTGATTTATTTTCTCGACTTCAAGGAACAAGATTTTGGGTTTTCATACGCGTTTTCTTGCATTGTGTACGAAAATAATTGTTTCTCCAAAAGTTGAATTGCTTTTTTCATGCGTAATAATAACAGAAAATTTATTTCCTCGAATAAAAAAAAATACTTTTTATCTTTTCTTTCCCAAAATTACGGTGATAAATTAATAACCGATTCCAGGAATGAAAAGCAATTATCATTACTGCTTAATTATTCCATAGTGTTATATTAATATTTTCAATAGATAGTGGTATGAAATTTAGCTTAATTTCTTTGTCTCTATTAATCTACTTTCCTCTTTCAAATCTTTCTGAATGAAATTCGATTCTTCTCAAATTTCAAAGTAAAAAGTATTTTATTGTAAAAACAAAAGAAATTTATGCTTCTTTTAGTAGGAGGAGGAATAGTAGTAGGAGCACTAATATTTATTTGCAATATAGTCACTTTGATATTCATGTAGTTAAAAGGTAATTTTAACTGAAAAGTGAAAATTCTTAGTCCACCATATTCATCCTGTTTAGACGCATCTACAAATACCGCAGGGAAGTTACAGATCTAGAACTAAGGACCATTAGTATTAAAAAAATTATTTCCTAGGATAATATAGGAATGTAACCGATTGAGGATGTGAATTTTCGCCTTTCTTATATTAAACGTTACATTCGTAACTTTTATCTCATAGCTTATTCAAATATCTTTTTGTAGAACTTCGAATGAAATATTTTATCATATTTGACTGATAAACCTCTTAATCGGTTCGTTTCATTGCGAAGTAGCGTAGTAGAGGTACGAAAGTGCAATTATAGGTAAGGTCATAAAGTACTTGTTATTGAATTAGGAGGCGAGGAGGTTCATAAATTTAAAAATATCGGAAAATACATAAGTAAATCAGAAAGTAAATTTCTACTATTCATATACATATTATGAATTTATTATGATAACGGATTTCAAGAGTAGAGAACGAGATTTACTTCGGGTCACTTTCATAGTCCGTTCCCTCACCTGAGAAGGAGAACAAGTATGAAAGATGGAAGAGCAACGAATGTTGGATTCGATGGGACAGAAGTCCGTGGCTTCTATACAATCCACTCAAATATCTCTCTACCCTCTCCTTTCAGACGACAGGAGATAAAATAGTGAACGAGAGTGGGAGGGCTATATTGGCGCCGTCTACACCCTTACCTTATTCGTCCCACTCCGGAGAAGCTGTTTCTTCACTGCTCTCCTTAGCACGCCCCACTGCGCTTCCTCCCACAATCCAATCTTCCCTCCATTCACTTCTTACCGAAATAGAATGCAATAAGAACGTAATAACTTACACGAATCGATTACGGGTCCATCTCGATCCACGGAGAAGTATGGTTTTGATTTTTTCGATATGATTATTTAGCACTGAATGATAAATCAGAATAATCATAAGTTACTTTTAGGGTACTCCTCAAAACCCGCACAACTTACGAATTTATGATACGATTCATGAATATCGTTTACTAAAATTACGTGTACGTATTTTTATGTGTATAATCTCACTGTCACGCAACTCTACAATTTGTTCACATGTGAGTCGGAAAGTAAATCTAGATCGATAAAATTCAAATCTTAAGGAATTGATGAGTATTCTTCGACACTGTCCTATGTTTAAATTGAAATTGAAATTGAACATAGTTTACGAGAAAGGCAAAATTTTCGTATTTAATTCGTTCGTAGGAAAAAAAATTACTCAGGATTAGCATAATATATTTCTGTAAGAGAACTGATTATAATTTCCCAGTTTAATGTTGAAGTAACAAAGCTGAATTATCAACAAAAGAATAAATTTCTTTATTTTAATATGCCATTTTGATTTTTAATCTCTCTTCTATTGTCTTAGGGAAAAGTAATGGTTCATAGTTGTTGAAGGTTTTTTTATGAATCATCACGTAGTATTATTTTTAAAGGATAATTGTTGATTGAAAATTACAGTCGAATAATATTTAGGAGAAACAAGTTTTCGTGCTGTACTGAATAACCAACAGCCTTCATCTATTTCTTGACATAGAATCTAGGTATGTCCCGTTAAAAACAGACGTGTTTCATCGAGTTCCACCCACGTGAATAATGCAGAAGAGGGAGAGGAACTGGAGATGTCGATCCTAGACCAGCAGCTTTCCAATCCAAATTCTTTTCCGTTGGAAATATGTTCCTTCTCACCCGTTCCTTCCCTTATGACGCGTTTCCCCTCATAAATAAGTGTGTTTCAGTGGAATGGAAACCACGCCCACGTCACCACCAATTCGGCAGACACCACCACCCAACTTCCTGTTATTCCTCTGTCGGGTATTCAAAAACGACTCTACCACTATTAACTTCCGATAGCACGTAAGAGTTCATCCTTCCTGGGAATGTTTTCCTTCGCCGTGTTTCCCTTCCCTCGTATCCTCCCACGTTCACCTTTCGTGTGTCATTTCCTTCTGCAGTGATGGATTCATTTGGGAGGAGTTTTAGGACTTTTTCTGGGATAGTTTACATGATTACATTACATGGATTCAAATTGAAGGGAAAGGTGATATATTTTGAGAGGAAATCAATGTTTTGTTTTCAATACAGTATAAATGTAAATATTTATTTCATGGTTTATAATAAGTCTTCGTTAATATAATTAATTACTTAATTATTCCAATTATTTTCTCTGGATTCTTTCTTTAAATTTATGCATCTTTGAGTTTCAATTTGTTCATATTTTTATAATGTTTCTATCCATTGTTCATTAAGCTACTATATATATATATAATATGCCTTTAGAAGTTTAAAACATTAATATATATCAATTTTAGCAAGATATTCTTTTAGAAATGCGAAGTATCATTGAATAACTACTAGAAGGACTTCACTGAGAGATGGACAGCTGTAAATTAAATAAGGATAGCATTATAATTACCTTTTTACGAGAATGAGATTCTTTCGCCGTAGGCCATGAGTTCGAATCCTTATCTCCATAAGGAATCCGTATAAAGATCAGAACATTTTTTGTGGAAATTACTTGTTAGTCTTGTTCTTTGAAAATTGAAAACTTTTTAAGACTATCATTTTTATACGATAATGAAAAAAATGGAGTGGATTACTATGAGTTCTATGTCCAAGTGGGAAGAATGCTACTAAAATAAAATTATGGGAAATTGAACGTAAGTCAAAATATAAATACGAATGAACTTAAATTCATTTAGATATATGTTTTTCTAAAATATCCCCTCGAAACAGCTATATATTATAGATACGATAGAGGAGCACTATAGAGGTTTACATCAACATAAATCTCCAGCAATTCATCCCAAGAATTCGACCCATTTCACTGATAAATAACTCGGAGACATCCATGGTAACTAATTCTATTCCCGGCCTCTCTCAGGCGAAGAAATCTCTGCGCAATACGCAGCCTCTCTTGCAAATCATTCTGCGAACGTCACCTCTGGATTTACTTTCCCTTTTGGAATCGGTGGAGTTAGAAAAAATAAATGGCATCCCTAACTGTCCTTGGATCCAACGCAAAAAGGACGAGCGCATTTGCATCGGAAAAGGAAAGAAAAATATAGACTCTTTGACTGCAAGAAAAGACGTATATTTATCGATATGAGGGAATGGGAAGGTTTTATCTATGTTTATCTATGGCTGTGGCTATGGAGAGGAGAGATGGCAAACATTTCTGCCATCTCCTTTCATCTAGCATTCACGTAACATTATTGGTTAAACTTGATTATTGTTTGGTATCTGTAATCGAGGAAGGATGAATTATTTCAAAAATCTTTATCATCTTTAAGGATCATAGAATTGTAAATTGATCATTATAGATATGATTTGAAATAATCGCTAAATCTAAGCTAAATATTTTTATTAAATCATGTTCTGTTTCAAAAATTTATATGAAAAACATTACATATCATACATAATATATCATAAATGCGAGTTATACGTATATTCTGCCTTTTGTTGAAAGTTTTTGCATAAATCAATTTCATATATCATAAATATTAAATGAATTTATTAAGTAAACCATTCAATATTTAATAATCCATTCTTACTTTTAATAGTTCCAACGAATCATTAAATCATTGTTAAACTATTCCCTTAATGCTATCATCTCCTATCATTAAGAATAAATTTCATTTATCATATGAAAATGAGTATTAACAAAGGAAAGACAAAATAAAATATATACATTATAATAAAATTTAATAATGAAAGAGTTTCTCCAATTCCACCAATTAAAACATTAATATTTATTATTAAATGACAACGTGGTACGGACCTATTATGTAAGTAAAAATGACAAGTAAATATCGATTGATTACCCAACTGTAATTTTTTTGTTCTCACTGAGTCACGGTAACTTCTTATCAGTATTTCCATAGCAACATCTAAGTCGCGTAATATAAAAAAACGAACAAAATCTTTAAAATGGCATCCATTCAAAATGAATTGAACGCATCCTTCCCGTCGTGCCACATAAGCACGTAGACACGCGCAGAATTTGTCCAAGTTTACTCAGTAATCGTAGCAACAAAACGTTCTTTATCCTTTAGAGCCGCGTTATTTACCACCAAATACCGTAACATGCCAAATTTCGGGGAAATTTTTAAACAGTGAATTATCGGCCTCGGTGTATCATGGAATAGAAAGGGGGTGGCTTGCCAAGAGGGTAACAAATGTGCCCTGGCGGATGCGGTGGCTGAGGCAAGACAGCGATGCTAATGTGGAGATGTATGTACGGGAGTTTGAAAGGGTCGAATCGGTGGGAGGTGTTTTCAGGAGGAGATGAGGGAGCAGTAAAGGAAAACATTTCGCCCAGGATTCCGTTCCGGATGGAAGACTTTCATATCGATGGCGTCGACCGAATTTCGGGGAGTGCCATCGCTGGTGTGGGGCTCGTTTGAAGATAGTGAATTAAGGTGGGAGGAGCAAAAGAGAGGACGTATTTGGAGAATTGAAAGTGTCATCTGCGTTGGATAGCTTTCGACTTGTGTTGCTGCTCCCGAAGTTTAGGTCCATATGCGCGGTGGGGATTAAAGTATGGTTTGCATCGAAATGATCTTGAATCTCGTAATTCGGTAAATACTATTGAGAAACCTTAAGTTTTATATCAATAAATTGTTAAATTTGCTTTAAATATTTTATTTAATAATTGTATGAACTTATGGAAAGGAGCTAGAAGAAAATATGACTCTAAAAGAGGAATAGAGAAGGTTAAATGATCTAATGAGATGTAAAATTGTTGCATGCGATTTATAAAGATTGATGGTGTATCTCTTAGAATTATGTAATGGAAGTAGCAGAACATTAACGAAAAAGCAGGAAAAACGTTTGTGATTTAGAGTTATTTGTAAATAAAAGCGTTTATTCATGAATCATTATAAAATTTAAAATTTGACGAAGTCACAATCCGTCTATTTGGGAAACAATTAGTGTACAAACTACTACCATTACTAACTCTATAATCTGGCTAATAATTTTCCGGCTCAATAACCTTTTAAATAAATTCAATTGAAATTAAAGTATATAGTTTTTTCCTGCATATTTAAGAGATTATTTTAGCAAAATTTATTGTAATCGATGTTTTTATGTGATTTAATTTCACCTCAATACTCGTCGTGGTGAAAGCTTTTAATTTCCGAACATCCAATTCCTTCTTTTAAAAGTGATCTTGATTTATATATCTATAGCTTTTTAAGTCGAATCTTTTGATTCATACTCCCAATAAAGATTACAAAGGAAGAGTATAAATGCGTCATAACTTCAATCTTAAGTCATCGGTGTTTACCAACACGACTTTTCTTAGCCAACAAAATCCATTTGAACGGATTCAATCGATAGGGTCCAAATGGTTCAACGCCCAATTCGTCGCGACCGAGTGATGCAAAGCCCATTGGAGAAGCAACAAGACGCGAGGACAGGCCTTCTTCGCCAAAGGAGAGGGTTAAGGCAGGTTTTAAAGGATGAAGGTCTCGGGGAGTTGTCAGTGGCGGGCGGAGTAGGCCGAGCGTGAAAAGTAGAAGATTAGAGGGAGGCACCGGCGGGAGAAAGGGGAATGAGAGGCATCCATTGTCCTCCGAAAATACCGTTTCGCCGGAGCAAACCTCCGTCTGCAGGACACGATGATCTCTCCGGACCTCGCAAAATTCCACCCCTCCCTGTCCCCTCTCGCATCGTCGCCCAACAATCTCTACCGCATCAGCGACAGCGGTATTCCGGTAGAGAGAAAGGAGGGAGTAAAACCCCTAAAAGGTGCCGCCACGGCGCAGGCGCGAGGTCCCTCAAGGCACTCTCTTGGGACCAATTTGCTTTCCAAAAGAGTCATTTCGCGGCCGTCCTCTTTTCTCCGGCGGTATTCCTTTTTACGCCCTTCCCTCTATTTACTTGTTTTGAAAGGAAGATAAGCTGGATACGGATCTGGTCCACTCCGTAAAAGTGGAGCTACCGTTTTTTCCGCCCTTCGGTACCGCTTTAGAGTGAAGGAGGTCTCACGCGGCGAAAAAATGACCTAGGATAGCTGTTCCGCACTGCGGGGGAGTGCAGGAGGATAAGCAGGTATACGTAGCGATGGTAGAAGATGCACTCGTCTTTTACTCTCTCTGTCGGCATGCTTTGGCCTCCCAATCCTTCCCACACAAGGTAACATAATAAAACACGCAAGCAAAGGGAGATCTTACATCGCCGCCGCTTTTTTCCCGATCCATCGCCTTCTTTTGTTACGTCACAATGGGGCGGCGTGGGGCGAGAAGGAGACCGAAAAAAATCGCTTTGAAGGCGCGAGAGTGTGGGAATGCGTTGTGTAGTGGAGTGGTGATAAGGGTGCTAGGCCACGGATGGGCCCTAAGATGAGGAAGCGCACTAAATGGGGGATTAAAGAGTGCACTTTGGGTTGGGATAGTGGCCGAGGTCATGCGCTGTGCGTTGTCATGGAAATTGTGGGGTCATGAAAGACTATAGTGAGCCCACATTCGGTTCATGGTTTGGATTTTATCAGGGGTTCAAAAATAGGGAGAACAAATGGATGCTTCAGCTGTTGCATAATTTCAAAACGATCGTTTTTTATGATGGATTTTATTTATGAGACCTCAGAAATGAAATGAAATGATTTAACTGGCAACGAAATGGGTCTTAATTAAATATAATAAAATAGAATTTTTCTTAGTTTCTTAAAACTATTTTAAGGAAACTATAGAAGTATAATATTGAATAAGTTCTCATTTTTATGCACTATTTTTCTTCATAAAATTCTTTTAGTTTATGAGGGTATTGCAGAGTTAAAGTGTCCAGTAATTCCTTTTTACACTAACATTAAACTTCTTGTATGATAAACGTTTTCTGCAGAAGTTATAAAACGGATGAAAATTTGTTTTAACAAAATATCAAAAAGAGAGAAAAATACTTTTCCAAAATTATTTACTAATTTCCTTGACGTAGTTATTCAAATCTTTGAATTAATTCAAAAAATATGTTCGCTTATGTTGGAACTGGCAATTTTGCAATTTTGTAATACATTAATAATAACTAATCCCAAGGGTATGGTTACAATGAAGGATAATAAAGTAAAATATGATTGTAGTATATTAAATTAATAGTATATTATATAGCAGGTTATTAAATTATTAATTAAAATTATTTAAAAATTACGATCTTTCCGAAAAACGAGTGATAAGTATATATCTTGGAGTAGATCGTATCTTTTCATTTATTACCTTCCGAGTGATACGAGCCATATTTTAATTAAATCTGAATTTTATTATCATGGATCTCATTTCTTTAAGAAAGGAGTGAGCTAGTATAACATTTATAAGTAAACAAAGTGGAGAGATTTTGGTAAAAAAGCTGTTAGATATAGTTTTATGTAGTTTAGAATTCCATAAAGAAAGGGAAGTTTTCTCTGATTAGTCTTGTTATCAAGTACTCGATTTATATTGGGCACAAATTAAGTTCCTGAAGATTTTTTCAAGAACTTATTAAAGATTTTTATCGTCTTATTCTACCATCGGAATTGAAACAATCGGTATTAAGAATTGTTTTGGATTTCATTTCAGGTGATTGAGCTATGTAAAATTTTCCAAATCGATAATCAGAACTTTATTTAAAGATAATGAATCCAACATATTTAGTAATTGATGATTCCGATTTCACTGTCAGTCTATTTCTTTGACATTTTTATCGTATACGATGTATATTTTTAAAATTTATTATATTATATATCGTAAACTATATTATATCGTATGCGAGTTGAAAAATCCACCGTTTATTTCTAACAGCAAGGAATAATAATTGTAAATTGCTCTCTCCTTGATTAATTTTTCATTTTCTTATTCTTCTTTTTGAAGAATTCAGATTGGTTTGATTCTCAATTCGGAATAGACATTTTTCTTTTTGTCACGTAAAACATACGTTCAGCTTATTTCGATTGATTTATTTATTTTAAAATTCCCCCAGAAACACATGTTTTTTGGACAATCAAATTAACGATAGATCTACATTAACAGTAATAGACATAAAGAGGAATATTTTTTCTTAGCTGGGATTCAAACCCGGGCCCTTGGCGTGATAAAAGTTGGTAAATTTAGAAAGGAATTAAAATTTAAACCCCTCTTACTCTCGCCTTACAATCCGTACAAACTACAATGCCAATGAGTGAAAAAATCGAGGCGTATGTTAGAACCAGGGATTAATTTAATTTGTGCATCTCCTAGAATAAACCTTTTGAATGTCACGGAGATAGAAAATTCTTGAACATTCGAAGGATTTCGGAAAGGTGAAGAACCACTGGTCTAGAAGTAAAGAGGCGAAAGTGTTGCAGGATTACTTAGAGAATGTGATTTTGAGGAAGCAATGTGGAGCAGTTGGGTAGAGTGGCCGCAGCTGTATCCAGAAGAAGGCATCTCTACTCAATGGACCAATTGGGGCGGCACTGATGCGTCTGAGGGAAGGGGCCATAGAGGAAGGGCGAGTTCAAGAAAATCTCAGCAAAAAAGCACACCAGTAATGAAGGCTGATTTCGGTTCTTTAAAGAAGAACTTACTATTTACGCTGATGATAAGTGAATAAGTTGCAACCTTAATGAATCGTTTTTGGTGTAGGCAAGCCACCGTGACCGTTGCATCTACACCATGATTTCTAACTCTCAACAATTCCTATGTGTCGTTTGAACTGGGGTACATCAACTTTTATTAAATATTCCCTTACTCTGTTGATAAAATTAACATCTGTTGCTATAAACAATATTTATAACCCTTTGGTCTTTTGCAATTATTATATATATTCAATTGAAATAAGACACGATTTTATTTTGCGCAAGTAATGAAGAAAAAATGCTAATAATTCTGTTTACTCAAATTCTTAGAACTTTATTTTCTGCAAGCAAAATTACATGCAAAAAAATTTGAACCAGATTACATCAAACTAAGGCCTTATATTGTATATCACTTTAATAAGCTCTAATCTTTACTATTCCGTTAGTTTCACTATTTAACCACATTTCCTCGCTGTCATTTAACATGCGTCCTTATTCCTTCACAGAGAACAATGACTTTTGAATTTTACTATACTAAGAAATAAATACCTTTAGAATTGAAATATTTGAAGAAATGTATGAAAAGGGTAAAGTAAAATCGTACACTATTTGCCTAACCCTTCCTTTTAGAAATACCTTCCACTACATTTTTCTCAGTGCTTGGTTCTGCGAGTCGAAATATGCTGTTGCCATTAAATGTTTTTAATAAATATAAAACATATTGAATTGTGATTAACAGTGTAATGGAGTTTCATGAAGCGAAAATTTTATCTCTTAATGTTTGTATTTATTTTTGTATAAGAACTCTTCGATGTAGAATACGATGTATGTGATAAACTTAGAATCATCATTTCCTACCAAAGGATACGTAACGTGAAAAAGGTCTATCGATTAGGCAGTTTGATTTCACTTAAATTTACTGTTATTTTTAATCAATGACTTACTGTTCTTTTTCGTATTTTCGATACGTAAAAATTTTTATGTCCTTTAATACAAGGTTTACGAAATTTTAAAAACACCCGTCTGGTGATGTAGTCTAAATCTGACGCGTAAACAAGTATGCAGGGTTTTCTTAGCTCTTTTTTTCTTATGGACACTTTCACAAGCAGTTCCAGAAGCCGTCGACCATTGTTTGCGAAAGTGGAAGACACGAGAAAGTCGAGTAAAAAAAGGGGAGGTGTGGTGAGGAGTGGAAGTCGCAGAGACCACACCTTTTCGCTGTCTCTCGAGAATTCAATTAATTCTAAATTCGGGACAGTCGTGGAAACAATGAAAGCGAGTGGGGAAAAAGCAATTATTTTGCGGCGATTCTACGAAAATCTTGATATAGGTTCAGGGGAATTAAAAAAAAGGGGTTTCTCTAATCACGGTCTTTTGGGATGTCACTTCAAAGGGTCCCTTAATACCGTTTCAATTGGGGATCCTCAAAGTACACACAGGGATGCGTCCGACGCCCAATTCTTTCCTCGCCTCGACGAGCAGAAAAAAGGCCAAGGATAATAAATGAAACAAAAGGGAAGGCTTTTTTTTTCTCCTTCTAATTTGAATCGGAAAAAATTTTCCTGTCTGACTTCTTCGCTAATAACTGTTCTTAAATTGGACTGAAATTTTTTTCCTCTTACTTTTTCGAATATATTTTCCATTTCCGTTTCGTTTTCATCATTTCTTTAATTCTTTTCGTTTGCCTATTTCGAGGAATGTTGTAATTATGATCTACACGCAATCAAAGGTTGTTTAAACCTATTTGAATTTCTCTTTTTATGAAACCGTAATGTTTTAGGTATATCGTTACTTATAATGGTGCATCTGAGTCTTAAAATGGCTCATGACTTCCACGTTACTTGCTTTTTTCTATTGCATTTTCTTTGCATTCTAATAACTACGCTAGCATATGCTTCATTGAATAAAAGATCAATTTTGATTTGAGCTTCTCGGAGATGTTTAACAGTGGGTTAAATTTTGTGATACTAAGAATTAACTTTACGTTTATAACTTGAATCGTATTATAAATAATAAGTATAAATATAGTCATCGTAACATGTTCATAACATCGTAACATGAACATAATTCGGTCTATAAAAACGATGGTAATCTTATTTATATTATATATATCTGAACAATATTAATCTGTTAATATTACATAAATCAGCATTTACAAACTCTACTTTAGAATTTGTTGTTATAGTATATACAAGGTCACTGTCGTATCGATGTTTCCAAATGTGGAAGGAGAACCGTGGGACCTCCATTCCGCGAAACCGTTTCAAAATATCCCTTTTTGTCGATGATTATTCCGTCAGTCAATTTGAGATAAGAGACCGGGAAATCACTCCTACCGGAAAGTCAACGTATTATATTCAAATCCATTTCCCAAAAAAAAAGAAAATCCTTCATCGCATGAGCTGCGATTCAAAATGGCCACCCTCCGGAATGAAGCGTAAAGGTTCGTGACAGGAACTCCTTCTGTACTCCATTTGAAAAAGAGCGAGATGCCCCAGGCAACGCGATATTGCACCCTCTCCCTTCTTTCATTTTGCTTTGGTTTGGAGAGCAAACAAACCAGACTCATGATGGCACCGCCCCCATCTGCTCACCCGAAAATCAAACCTGGAGGCGATGCGCTCTTCCGCCATCTTCCCGATCCACTTTCTTTTTTTTCCATAAAGGACGAGTGGGGAGACGGAGATGGCAAACTAATGCAGTCGTAATTTATACCCGCACTATGTTTGTCCAGGTGGACAAACTTCTCTGCTCCCGAGTACTTCTTTAAGATTTTTTTTCAGTTATAAATGAATGATGCTCATTCGTAACCTATATATCGCTAATAGAAATGGTTCCGAATTGAATTGGTATTTATTCATTACTTTATTCCGATTATAAGATGTGAATCTTAGATTTTTCATCCAAATTAGGCCGATTTATATCGGCAAGAACCGGTTTCAATCAAACCGATTTGAAATCGATAATTATAGCTTTTGTTTTCAAAATTTTTAAATAGAAAGCCAATTGGTTTTCAATGAACGTATGTTTCAAGTTAAATCTATTCCATCCGATTTATTATCACTCGTTTGCTTTTATATTATAGATTTAAGTTATATTATACCTTTTCGAAATTCACGCTCATTATTATGTCCGCTCCTTCCAAATAACTTTTTTATATTTAAATATTCGGAAATTAAATTTATTCATCGTTCATCAAAGATCTCATGTCCTAAAATTATATTGACACTTCATAGTGCTTTTACGTTTGTAGAGAACTGTAAGAATTAATTTACGATATGTTTCGTAATCTTTTTTTGCTATC
This sequence comes from Pantala flavescens, assembly GCA_020796165.1. NCBI lineage: Eukaryota > Metazoa > Arthropoda > Insecta > Odonata > Libellulidae > Pantala > Pantala flavescens. The sequence continues at coordinate 26,202,572 of CM036886.1, forward strand.
CTTTAAATCAAACCAATAGTAAATGCTTGGCACTGTTGTAATATGTTATTACGAGTTATTTTATTTTTCTTTCTATTTATTTATTTATCACGTACAGTATATAGCTGCCACGTTACAATGACAATTTCAAAAATTATTCATAACTAGTTAGCAAATGATGAACAATATCAATTATAGGAAAACAGAAATTATTCTTGATATCAATGCAAAATCATTTGAGATTTTTTTTAAAGTACGATAAAATCCTTTCAAAACACGTTTTATGAGGCGGGCGGTTAAAAAGGACCGAAATCTTTAACTGAGGACGGAATATCACTATAGGAACGGCGACAAACGAAGCAATGTAGTAACTCTGCAGGAGGACAAAGATTGAAATCCACACCTTTCATCTCGTGAATAACGCATCTCCTTGAGAAACGCACTCCAAAAGGAACGGAATCCGTACTGATCTTCCGCGACCATTTTTACCGTCGGAATTCCAGCGCCGGACAATGTCAGCGACCTCTTAAGGGGACCACCGAGTAATCATCCAATTGTCCCCGGACCTTAAAAAGTCTTTAAAGAGGGCCTTTGGGGAAGAATGACCGTGCGAAGGTCGAAGGCAACAAAAGGTGAAGAAAGTGGTGGGAATTTTGTGGGCAAATAGTGTAGTCTGAGACATCACAAACAATGGGTGGCAAGATGGTGTAATTACGAGCTTTGAAGGGTCGTGTAAACGTTAATCCACGCAAAGGCAGTGCGACATGAAAGGGTGGACCCGGAATTGTACGGAGGAAATTAAATTGCGTCGACGTAGTGTATATGGAGTCCCGTAGCATTCTTGGCGTCTTTGGGTGAATTATCTCTGCGCACTCCGTACCTTGTCGTTTTGCCAAAATGAGTTCCTCGAAACGAAATGTTTAAGTAAAAGTTTTACGTTGCTTTTGAACTTATTATATATTGCTACCCTTGGTATAAGACTGTTTTATCGTATAGCGAAATATCTCTTTGAGTAATCAGTAGAGGCATTGTTTCCAAGTATTTTGTATTAATATTATTATAAAAGCTTCCGTTTGCGATCTCTGAATGGCAATATCATTAGCAATTTTCAGTATTATTTCGTTTGAAAATTTAAAAAAATCTCAATATCTAAATCTGTCGTATCGGTCTTTACCTGCCGTTATGAAAGAAAGAAATCAGAGTGTTACTTTAACTAAAGTAACTAAAATTTATCCATAATTTAATCCTTTAGAGCAATTTATCTCCTTAAGTTTATATCATATGTGTATCGATGATATTACTCTTAAACATTTAAGGGTGAAATTATGTCAGATCAAATTATCAATTAATTATCCTCAAATAAAATACCGATTCATTTTTAGACAAAAATTTATATTTTTTGTTACTCTTGGTGGTCCCTTTTACCAATACCATGATGATTATTTCTTAACTATCGAAGACGAAATCTTTTCTTGTGTACCGATTCACTCACCTTGGCAAATTAGTTAGCTAAACGAATGACTCATCGTTGCTTCTACGAAGGTCTCTATACCTCATGGTGTTTGTTCGTACATTGAAAATCAGTTGGCAGAATGAGCCCAGCTTTAATCGAATCCTTGGTTAACTAATTCGTAAACATAGCTTCGTTTTGTGTAAATCAATATTTCATTCGGTTTTACAGCATTAGTCGGGAATCATTGGTTCATTAGCAATTAATCAAAGCAAATTAAGACTCTATTCCCATTGAACTATGCCACTGCGAGTACAAATATTCCGATGACGAAATAGGGTGCATCCTCGGCAGAGGGCGTCCCTCACAGAAGGGGCAGGTGCACTTTCCGCTCAAAGGGACCGATTCTTAAGGGACGAGATCAGTGGACGTAATTACTGTTTTCTCATTTCTAGGTGCTATTCCCTCGCTATTTGTCAACGCTTTTCTTTCCTTTACGACCCGTATCGATTCCCCCATCTCACCCCACTTTCTTTTCGCATTCCAAAGTCCTTTCAGACTTCTAAATACGTCCGAATTCTGTTTGCCAACACTGAGGGCGGCAGAGGAACCAAATGCGTCACAAAGAGTTTTCCGTAAATAAGGTCATTCGGAGTAAGGAAACTTGAACCGGTGTCGTCCGAACGAGATTTTCGCTAGATTAGAGTATGTGAGTAGTTGCAAGAATCGCGTTAAGGTGTTAAAATAAATGAAACTTTCACGTAATATTATAATGATAGATATTAGATTGAATAGGAAAGTAATTTACAAGACTCATGTAAAATTCAATTCATTATGTTTTAAGGCATTCAGTTCTTAAATATAAAATGAGTGGATTGATAAAAAAGCATAACTGTTTCTAAGGTGGAAAGTAATAATAATATATCGTGTTAAAACTCAGTCGATGAAAATCAAGTAAATCTTAAAAATACAGAAGTCATATAATAAAGACTTAATGTTAGAAGATGTTATAAAAAATGAACTTAAGGATTTACCGTTTAGAAAATGATGCCTTTAACTCTCCTAATTTATAAATTTAATTTGATTTGGTAAATATCTATTAATGTACTCACAAGAGAATATTATAGTTTAAGAACGGTATGGTAAATAAAATGTAACAAACGAAGTTTTTATGGGGATGAAGCTTTGATACATCTATCTAAATAAGATTTATTTAATTTAGAAACTATTTTGAACCCGCAATATACAGACGAAAGCATAACTATGCCTAACGTGAGGTCACAATATCACAAAATATATAAGTACATTTTATTTATTTCACTCACAATTATCAACTGAGCACGAAGCGTAAGAAAAAGTTGATGGCTTTTTCGCGAAAGCTTTTTAACTCCACATTGAAACGTCGCATCGAAAAATCATTTCCTGAAGCTTTGGAATTAAAAGGCACATTTCCGAACAGAAAGCCATTCTCTATTTATAATGAATCTGGAGGCAGACAAACTCCGATCACGCAAATTATCACCAAGAATTTTCCAAGCGAGAAAAAACAGCGCACGCACACGGACATCAAAGTGAAAAAAGAAGGGACGAGATGTTAAAAGAATTAAAATAAAACGCGCGTGAGAAACAGAAGCGATAAAAAGGTCGCTCTAAATCACGACTTCATATTTCCAATGGTAAATGCAGAGGAAAGAAACATTCGTCTGTGTATGGGTGTCAAATTTTCATTGTTTCTGTGCGTCCGAACTCCCCGATGGGGTGGCAGCATTTTTTATGGCGGTTGTCACGACAATGCTACCCTTTTGGACCCATTGATGACACTGCGAACGGAAATAAAAGAAAGAAAGGACCGCGATTACGCCCTCTTCGTCAAACTGTTTCGTTTTTTTATCCTTTTCGTAATTACGAACTGGCGCCCGTATTTATACGTGCGGTCTTGTTTGGAAAATTTGAAATTTCTTTGCGGTAAAGTATTTCTGAGAAGCATTGTAGTGCGATTCACTCCTCGGGTATTTCCTCTTCGTAAACACCTTTCGAGTTTTCTTATCGACGTATAGTATTCATTGCCTGTGAAAAAATGTTTCTTGCAATGGATTTTTTTTGCGTGGAATATGTACGTATTTTATGTATATATAATATTTTATGTATTATTTTATCCAGTTGCCAACTTTTCGATATAATTCCTTTTTGGACGAAGCATAGCGCCATGGCGACGGCTGAATAATAGTTTATGTATAAAAGAGGGGAGGTCAAATGGTGGCTCCCGAGCCCGATTCAGCTCTTTGAAGGATTATTTGTAGCATTCGATAAATATACCCAAGTTCTATGTTATTTTATTTTAAAAAAGTATTTCATTACGTACATGTTTCATAGTGTCATATAATACACTTATGTGAAATATGTATAAAAGGTACATTTATGAAATGATAACAATTATGAAAAACTAAGTAACTAAGTAAACTAAGCACTATATATATAAAGAGATGAATTTCATCTACGATTTTATTTCACTGACGTCAATTAAGCTGCGTCTTACCTTTGAAGTATCATTGATTCTCCAAATTTACCTTATACTTCTGCTTGGACGTACATGTAATGATCGAGCATATGCGACAGCTCCCGAAACCCATGACTTCAACGTGAAATCATTGTGATGAGCAGAGAAAATGAATCCTATTAAGGATACGAATGCTTTCTAAAAAATTACTCCTTAAAGAGTGTGCAATACAATGCGAATGTAAACGACTTATTTACATGTAATAATTATTTTATTTAGCCAATATTTACATCATGAGTGCGACAGTATATTATTTTAAATTTAAAGAAAGGTTCTCTTTTCCTCTTGCGGCTGTTTGTCCCATCGTGACGAAAATTTAATCAATTTCTTGCAAACAAATCGTCCCGTTACTCCGTTACTTAACTGAAATATTCTGATGATGAATTAAGCGAAGTACCTGAAACATAAGCGAAAGGAATATTTCAATTAACAAAAAATTACATTAAAACCGTATCATCACGGAGTATGTGACTGCGAGAAAGAGTTTCCGCGGATGAAGAAGAGAACGATGGAATTTAAGTGTAAGTAGTTGGCACTTTTAGGAAGTGATTGGAGGATTTTTTGGTTCTATTTCAAAGCAGAAGTTCGCAGCTAAGGATATCGAGGCAGCATCGGTTGCCAGAGGATATTTCTCGCTTCAAACGATGGAATTTGTTCTGAAAAACCTATCGTCGTACTTTTCGTATGGGGTCGAGGCAATACTTTTACTTAAATTCCACCGTTTATTTGCCACGGCTCAAACTAGCCAATTACCAAAGTGTGGGTCTGTGGGATCAGGAAATCCCGCAAACAAATGCGGGAGCGGAGAAAAATGAGAGATTAGTTTGCCCTCTACCGGAATTCAGTTTAGAGTTTCTGCGACAAGGAAACGATGAATGTTGATGGCCTTTTACTCTTTCTATAGGTTTGTGGAGCAAATAAATGCGTAGGCAATATGTAATTTATATACTCTGCTTCCAATCGATTCTTGGGAGTAACTAGAGGGCAAGAGACGGATCAGGTGTCCTAATTATGGAGAATGCTTGGGATGAGAAAGAAATAAAATTGCGATGATTTCACGGAGTAGGTGACTGCGAGAAATAGTTTCCGCGGATGAAGAAGAGAACGATGGAATTTAAGTGAAAGTAGTTGGCACTTTTCGGAAGTGATTGGAGGATTTTTTGGTTCTATTTCAAAGCAGAAGTTCGAAGCTAAGGATATCGAGGCAGCATCGGTTGCCAGAGGATATTTCTCGCTTAACACGATGGAATTTGTTCTGAAATATCTATCGTCGTACCTTTCGTATGGGGTCGAATAAACGAAGCAGTACTTTTACTTAAATTCCAACGTTTATTTGCCACGGCTCAAACTAGCCAATTACCAAAACGTGGGTCGATGATGATGGGGATAATTCGGGCCAGAGAAGACAATCGGTTCAAAGAACTTTACTTAAAAGTTATTCCTTGGATAGTGGGTAATAAAACACAAATGTATAGTTGAAGCAATAATAATAAAGTTTATTGAAACCCTATCATAATAAACATGACAAGTTCTAAATTTCATTCTTCTTCGTATCCGGGTTGTCCTTTCCCCTTGTTAATCCAATTGTCCATCCTCGTGTCGAACAGAAACCATCCTGAGCTATCCATCGTGCCTTGAACGCGATCCTTTCCTGCATTCGTGGAAGAAGTATCTGAAACGAAAATAAAAAGGGCATGAGAGACTGAACTGATCCTTGGTTTTCACCGACCTTCTGAAAGACACAGGGTTATGTAATAAAAACAACTTTGTAAATTTCCACAGAAAATTATAAATACGAACTTCACCCCAAAATACGGTGCAAGGAATTCATCAGATTTGGCAACAGACCTAGCCAAAAGAATCTTTCCAAAAACTGTAACTACAGTCAGCTTTGATGTAAAAAATCTTTTTACCTCAATATATTTTAATTTTCTGTGGAAATTCACAAAGTTGATTTTATCACTAAGGCATTCCAAGAAGTCACGCCTGCTCACATTGATTTCACAGGATAATGTGGTCATAAACGTAGAGTTGGCGTACCAGTTTAAAAAAGGAATGGTAATAATTTGGTTTCAGTAATGGGACATAGGCAAAGGGGCTGTGATAGAGGAACGATTCCAAATTGGGTATTGAGAGCCGCAGAATAAGGAGGGAGTAACTAAACAGTGCAGACGCATAGCACCGAGTACAAAAACGCCGAAACCAGAAGGAAATAACTCTGATGATGGAAGCAAAAAAGAAGCACCTCAGGGTCGAAGAAGCATCGTCCCACACAATGTACTGCAAATCCTGCTAAGAGAAAATAAAATGAAAGCCATGGTACATTGTGAGTGGCGACATCAAAGCGTTTGATGGCTACGTGAAGGAGTTAAAAATTAAAACTAGCCATGAATTGAAAACTGCTCTCTAACGCTATTCTCCAATAGAAGCAAAGAAATTGAAAGAACAATCTTAAGTACAGCCTGTACATTCTGTGGTCATCTTACGATCATTACATTGGACGAGGGAGGAAAGAGTCAATGATTGTAACATGGTGGAAGATAAGATAGAAAAGTCTGCGACTCTGAATTATGCCATGTGATTCACCGTGCAGAAACGAGTATGAATCCCTATGATATGCTATGGATGTTGCTTGGAGATGAAGAGGACTTTCAAGGAACATGATAATGAAGAGAGTGCTCACAAAATCCTTGCCCTATTTAATGAGCAAACAAATTGTGTTTAAAGAAAATTCAAAGTAAGAGGAGTTTAAAGAAAGTTCGAAGGAACTTTACCTCAAATTTATGCCTTGAATATAGGATGATAAAACACTGTGTTAAGGTCAATTGCAGGTGACATTTAATGCAAGTGGACAATAAAGCACTTCACTATGAGGGATATTACCCCACTCCAAAGGAACGTATGCTCTACAATTTTTATTCTTCATCACCACTTTGATTAGGAGAGAATTCACGAGCTGCTTCAGACCAAGAAAATGAATTGTAAGATGGAATTGCAGGTGTGGGAGAATGAGGCGCTGCAGTGCTGATAAGAATCGCTCTATGAAAATATTTTTGCTTGAGAAAGGTAGCAGGAATAGCAAGAAATCCAGCAGTGAAGTAGTGTACATCCTGCAAATTGTAACCTGGGTATCAGTTGTCACGAGCGTTAAGGAATGCTTCGTGGTCAATGAGGGTTCAAAAATAAGAAGCTACCTCTAGGCTGCATGAAATTTCGCTCCAAGAAAATCAACCGACCGAGCCTGAGCATGAGGCACACTCGTTGCTGGTGTGGCAAGCTGCAAAACGTGGTCAATGTCCGGTTCGAAGGCGTCGAAGGAGAACTCCATCCTTTCGGATCTTGGTGGTTCAGGGAAACCGGAGATGAGCTGCAAACGTATGGTGAGACAAATGGATAAACGTGAGAGCAAGGAACATGATGGTTCAGGAAAGAAGATGGAGTGTGAACAGATATTGAATGAATGCAGTGGAATTATATATTCGAGAGTCAATTGATGGAAAAATCTCTAGTAAAATTAGCCATGGAAGGGAGGATAAAAATCTCGATGACATAGGGAGCGTTAGTGAATAATCATTGCCATTCTCATCTTCCTGACTACTCTTAGCTTTATTCCAGAAGCAACCATATGTAGTTAAATTCCCTTCCTAAAGACCTTCCTTTGCAAGACCACATTTGTTGTTGTTCAATGTTTCCTTTCTCTCCATAAGCACAATTAGAATGCGTTTAGAGCTGAGGTTCATCTTTGTTCTGAGAAAGTACTCTATCATTTCATAATGACCCCCTGTAACTGAGACATTAAAACTTAATCAATACTCACATATTGAAGTGTTTAATTGACTTCTTCCAATACCAAAGGAAGGTGGGATGGATCCATGCGGTGCAGTCTTCTCCTCGACAGGCAGTTGCACATTCTACTATGAGTTTGGATCCTAAAATTGAAAATGAAATTATCAATGAAAGTACAGGCAAATAATCTGGACATGGCATTGTCCTCATGCTAGCACACTGTCCATTCTACTTCGTTGCCTAATAACGGTGTACCGTAATGAATGATTGACTCAAACTACTAGAAAGTAGTTGGAAGTAAAATGTAAATTAGAGCAAGGAATGTCATACATAAGTATCTTGGAACTGCTTTAAATGGTAATCAATACGAAATTGCAATGTATCGCGAGCCTTTCAGTTTTATAATCGACTTAGTAACGGTGCAAATTACCAAGAGAAATCCAATTTATTCATTATCTATTAAAATGTTTCAAAATTAACATTTCGTTAAATTTGGTTTCCCGCATAAACATTTTGCTGGAATCTGATTGGCTGAGGGAAACACCACCGCTGTCAGTGCAGACGCTGTATTCATGAAATTTAAGCCAACTATTTGTTCATACAATCGCCGAGTGATTACCTGCATAATTTCTCTCTTGTTTTACCAGGACCGCTAGTAATGGCGGTTTTCTCGATTTCGGAAGAATAACTGGTCGATACATTATGAAAATAGTAACCGTTGCCGGTAAGACTCACGTAGTAGCCAAAAAGTCATAATAAAATCTAGTCTTCATGAAATATTTATCGTTTACGACACACCTTACCTTTAGTTTCAAAAATCTAATTTCAATTTTAGAATCCCGGCGGTTACAGTCGCACTTCCCAACAGCGTTACGCATATCTCACTTCCCTCGTGCATCTCGCCGTGTTCACGTCGCTCCCATGGACACCTGAAAATTATGATAAATATACAATAAACAACTCATGACGGGAGTTACGATCGTCTCGAATCAAACCATTATGTCCCGACGCAGCGATCTGTCACCAGAAACCGCCTCCGATTCTCGATTAATGAGTGCTTGTCAACAATCGTTTCCGAGTACATATTCATTATGCAACGCGTCGTGCATATGTACAAGCTCATTGCTAATAATTAAGACGTATCAAAGGTGACGACGAACGGGAATCTCGACGTTCGCTCACCGTCACTTCGAGAAGGTAAAATTCTCGAAGCAAGCTTTTGTAAACACGGGCTAAGGTCGTTGGAAATATTTTCTGATGGGACCTCGTATCTTACCTGGATGTTTCCTTCGAACCTCGTTCCTCGCTCGAAGCATTTTTCCTTCTCACCCTCGCATGACGAATTCACAATGCTTTCCTGGACGAGACCGCCAAATATCTTGAAAATTTGTGTGTGCACCGACAACCACTTAACACGACTGTATGGTCACAATCACTTAATCCATGGGGAATTTCTATTCCATTGAATTGATAGGAATCACAACGGAAGAGGCATCTCGATCCACAAAATCAAAACACGAACTCTGCTCGCAGGAAATCCCGCAAACAAATGCGGGAGCGGAGAAAAATGAGAGATTAGTTTGCCCTCTACCGGAATTCAGTTTAGAGTTTCTGCGACAAGGAAACGATGAATGTTGATGGCCTTTTACTCTTTCTATAGGTTTGTGGAGCAAATAAGTGCGTAGGCAATATGTAATTTATATACTCTGCTTCCAATCGATTCTTGGGAGTAACTAGAGGGCAAGAGACGGATCAGGTGTCCTAATTATGGAGAATGCTTGGGATGAGAAAGAAATAAAATTGCGATGATTTCACGGAGTAGGTGACTGCGAGAAATAGTTTCCGCGGATGAAGAAGAGAACGATGGAATTTAAGTGAAAGTAGTTGGCACTTTTCGGAAGTGATTGGAGGATTTTTTGGTTCTATTTCAAAGCAGAAGTTCGAAGCTAAGGATATCGAGGCAGCATCGGTTGCCAGAGGATATTTCTCGCTTAACACGATGGAATTTGTTCTGAAATATCTATCGTCGTACCTTTCGTATGGGGTCGAATAAACGAAGCAGTACTTTTACTTAAATTCCAACGTTTATTTGCCACGGCTCAAACTAGCCAATTACCAAAACGTGGGTCGATGATGATGGGGATAATTCGGGCCAGAGAAGACAATCGGTTCAAAGAACTTTACTTAAAAGTTATTCCTTGGATAGTGGGTAATAAAACACAAATGTATAGTTGAAGCAATAATATTAAAGTTTATTGAAACCCTATCATAATAAACATGACAAGTTCTAAATTTCATTCTTCTTCGTATCCGGGTTGTCCTTTCCCCTTGTTAATCCAATTGTCCATCCTCGTGTCGAACAGAAACCATCCTGAGCTATCCATCGTGCCTTGAACGCGATCCTTTCCTGCATTCGTGGAAGAAGTATCTGAAACGAAAATAAAAAGGGCATGAGAGACTGAACTGATCCTTGGTTTTCACCGACCTTCTGAAAGACACAGGGTTATGTAATAAAAACAACTTTGTAAATTTCCACAGAAAATTATAAATACGAACTTCACCCCAAAATACGGTGCAAGGAATTCATCAGATTTGGCAACAGACCTAGCCAAAAGAATCTTTCCAAAAACTGTAACTACAGTCAGCTTTGATGTAAAAAATCTTTTTACCTCAATATATTTTAATTTTCTGTGGAAATTCACAAAGTTGATTTTATCACTAAGGCATTCCAAGAAGTCACGCCTGCTCACATTGATTTCACAGGATAATGTGGTCATAAACGTAGAGTTGGCGTACCAGTTAAAAAAAGGAATGGTAATAATTTGGTTTCAGTAATGGGACATAGGCAAAGGGGCTGTGATAGAGGAACGATTCCAAATTGGGTATTGAGAGCCGCAGAATAAGGAGGGAGTAACTAAACAGTGCAGACGCATAGCACCGAGTACAAAAACGCCGAAACCAGAAGGAAATAACTCTGATGATGGAAGCAAAAAAGAAGCACCTCAGGGTCGAAGAAGCATCGTCCCACACAATGTACTGCAAATCCTGCTAAGAGAAAATAAAATGAAAGCCATGGTACATTGTGAGTGGCGACATCAAAGCGTTTGATGGCTACGTGAAGGAGTTAAAAATTAAAACTAGCCATGAATTGAAAACTGCTCTCTAACGCTATTCTCCAATAGAAGCAAAGAAATTGAAAGAACAATCTTAAGTACAGCCTGTACATTCTGTGGTCATCTTACGATCATTACATTGGACGAGGGAGGAAAGAGTCAATGATTGTAACATGGTGGAAGATAAGATAGAAAAGTCTGCGACTCTGAATTATGCCATGTGATTCACCGTGCAGAAACGAGTATGAATCCCTATGATATGCTATGGATGTTGCTTGGAGATGAAGAGGACTTTCAAGGAACATGATAATGAAGAGAGTGCTCACAAAATCCTTGCCCTATTTAATGAGCAAACAAATTGTGTTTAAAGAAAATTCAAAGTAAGAGGAGTTTAAAGAAAGTTCGAAGGAACTTTACCTCAAATTTATGCCTTGAATATAGGATGATAAAACACTGTGTTAAGGTCAATTGCAGGTGACATTTAATGCAAGTGGACAATAAAGCACTTCACTATGAGGGATATTACCCCACTCCAAAGGAACGTATGCTCTACAATTTTTATTCTTCATCACCACTTTGATTAGGAGAGAATTCACGAGCTGCTTCAGACCAAGAAAATGAATTGTAAGATGGAATTGCAGGTGTGGGAGAATGAGGCGCTGCAGTGCTGATAAGAATCGCTCTATGAAAATATTTTTGCTTGAGAAAGGTAGCAGGAATAGCAAGAAATCCAGCAGTGAAGTAGTGTACATCCTGCAAATTGTAACCTGGGTATCAGTTGTCACGAGCGTTAAGGAATGCTTCGTGGTCAATGAGGGTTCAAAAATAAGAAGCTACCTCTAGGCTGCATGAAATTTCGCTCCAAGAAAATCAACCGACCGAGCCTGAGCATGAGGCACACTCGTTGCTGGTGTGGCAAGCTGCAAAACGTGGTCAATGTCCGGTTCGAAGGCGTCGAAGGAGAACTCCATCCTTTCGGATCTTGGTGGTTCAGGGAAACCGGAGATGAGCTGCAAACGTATGGTGAAACAAATGGATAAACGTGAGAGCAAGGAACATGATGGTTCAGGAAAGAAGATGGAGTGTGAACAGATATTGAATGAATGCAGTGGAATTATATATTCGAGAGTCAATTGATGGAAAAATCTCTAGTTAAATTAGCCATGGAAGGGAGGATAAAAATCTCGATGACATAGGGAGCGTTAGTGAATAATCATTGCCATTCTCATCTTCCTGACTACTCTTAGCTTTATTCCAGAAGCAACCATATGTAGTTAAATTCCCTTCCTAAAGACCTTCCTTTGCAAGACCACATTTGTTGTTGTTCAATGTTTCCTTTCTCTCCATAAGCACAATTAGAATGCGTTTAGAGCTGAGGTTCATCTTTGTTCTGAGAAAGTACTCTATCATTTCATAATGACCCCCTGTAACTGAGACATTAAAACTTAATCAATACTCACATATTGAAGTGTTTAATTGACTTCTTCCAATACCAAAGGAAGGTGGGATGGATCCATGCGGTGCAGTCTTCTCCTCGACAGGCAGTTGCACATTCTACTATGAGTTTGGATCCTAAAATTGAAAATGAAATTATCAATGAAAGTACAGGCAAATAATCTGGACATGGCATTGTCCTCATGCTAGCACACTGTCCATTCTACTTCGTTGCCTAATAACGGTGTACCGTAATGAATGATTGACTCAAACTACTAGAAAGTAGTTGGAAGTAAAATGTAAATTAGAGCAAGGAATGTCATACATAAGTATCTTGGAACTGCTTTAAATGGTAATCAATACGAAATTGCAATGTATCGCGAGCCTTTCAGTTTTGTAATCGACTTAGTAACGGTGCAAATTACCAAGAGAAATCCAATTTATTCATTATCTATTAAAATGTTTCAAAATTAACATTTCGTTAAATTTGGTTTCCCGCATAAACATTTTGCTGGAATCTGATTGGCTGAGGGAAACACCACCGCTGTCAGTGCAGACGCTGTATTCATGAAATTTAAGCCAACTATTTGTTCATACAATCGCCGAGTGATTACCTGCATAATTTCTCTCTTGTTTTACCAGGACCGCTAGTAATGGCGGTTTTCTCGATTTCGGAAGAATAACTGGTCGATACATTATGAAAATAGTAACCGTTGCCGGTAAGACTCACGTAGTAGCCAAAAAGTCATAATAAAATCTAGTCTTCATGAAATATTTATCGTTTACGACACACCTTACCTTTAGTTTCAAAAATCTAATTTCAATTTTAGAATCCCGGCGGTTACAGTCGCACTTCCCAACAGCGTTACGCATATCTCACTTCCCTCGTGCATCTCGCCGTGTTCACGTCGCTCCCATGGACACCTGAAAATTATGATAAATATACAATAAACAACTCATGACGGGAGTTACGATCGTCTCGAATCAAACCATTATGTCCCGACGCAGCGATCTGTCACCAGAAACCGCCTCCGATTCTCGATTAATGAGTGCTTGTCAACAATCGTTTCCGAGTACATATTCATTATGCAACGCGTCGTGCATATGTACAAGCTCATTGCTAATAATTAAGACGTATCAAAGGTGACGACGAACGGGAATCTCGACGTTCGCTCACCGTCACTTCGAGAAGGTAAAATTCTCGAAGCAAGCTTTTGTAAACACGGGCTAAGGTCGTTGGAAATATTTTCTGATGGGACCTCGTATCTTACCTGGATGTTTCCTTCGAACCTCGTTCCTCGCTCGAAGCATTTTTCCTTCTCACCCTCGCATGACGAATTCACAATGCTTTCCTGGACGAGACCGCCAAATATCTTGAAAATTTGTGTGTGCACCGACAACCACTTAACACGACTGTATGGTCACAATCACTTAATCCATGGGGAATTTCTATTCCATTGAATTGATAGGAATCACAACGGAAGAGGCATCTCGATCCACAAAATCAAAACACGAACTCTGCTCGCAGGAAATCCCGCAAACAAATGCGGGAGCGGAGAAAAATGAGAGATTAGTTTGCCCTCTACCGGAATTCAGTTTAGAGTTTCTGCGACAAGGAAACGATGAATGTTGATGGCCTTTTACTCTTTCTATAGGTTTGTGGATCAAATAAGTGCGTAGGCAATATGTAATTTATATACTCTGCTTCCAATCGATTCTTGGGAGTAACTAGAGGGCAAGAGACGGATCAGGTGTCCTAATTATGGAGAATGCTTGGGATGAGAAAGAAATAAAATTGCGATGATTTCACGGAGTAGGTGACTGCGAGAAATAGTTTCCGCGGATGAAGAAGAGAACGATGGAATTTAAGTGAAAGTAGTTGGCACTTTTCGGAAGTGATTGGAGGATTTTTTGGTTCTATTTCAAAGCAGAAGTTCGAAGCTAAGGATATCGAGGCAGCATCGGTTGCCAGAGGATATTTCTCGCTTAACACGATGGAATTTGTTCTGAAATATCTATCGTCGTACCTTTCGTATGGGGTCGAATAAACGAAGCAGTACTTTTACTTAAATTCCAACGTTTATTTGCCACGGCTCAAACTAGCCAATTACCAAAACGTGGGTCGATGATGATGGGGATAATTCGGGCCAGAGAAGACAATCGGTTCAAAGAACTTTACTTAAAAGTTATTCCTTGGATAGTGGGTAATAAAACACAAATGTATAGTTGAAGCAATAATATTAAAGTTTATTGAAACCCTATCATAATAAACATGACAAGTTCTAAATTTCATTCTTCTTCGTATCCGGGTTGTCCTTTCCCCTTGTTAATCCAATTGTCCATCCTCGTGTCGAACAGAAACCATCCTGAGCTATCCATCGTGCCTTGAACGCGATCCTTTCCTGCATTCGTGGAAGAAGTATCTGAAACGAAAATAAAAAGGGCATGAGAGACTGAACTGATCCTTGGTTTTCACCGACCTTCTGAAAGACACAGGGTTATGTAATAAAAACAACTTTGTAAATTTCCACAGAAAATTATAAATACGAACTTCACCCCAAAATACGGTGCAAGGAATTCATCAGATTTGGCAACAGACCTAGCCAAAAGAATCTTTCCAAAAACTGTAACTACAGTCAGCTTTGATGTAAAAAATCTTTTTACCTCAATATATTTTAATTTTCTGTGGAAATTCACAAAGTTGATTTTATCACTAAGGCATTCCAAGAAGTCACGCCTGCTCACATTGATTTCACAGGATAATGTGGTCATAAACGTAGAGTTGGCGTACCAGTTTAAAAAAGGAATGGTAATAATTTGGTTTCAGTAATGGGACATAGGCAAAGGGGCTGTGATAGAGGAACGATTCCAAATTGGGTATTGAGAGCCGCAGAATAAGGAGGGAGTAACTAAACAGTGCAGACGCATAGCACCGAGTACAAAAACGCCGAAACCAGAAGGAAATAACTCTGATGATGGAAGCAAAAAAGAAGCACCTCAGGGTCGAAGAAGCATCGTCCCACACAATGTACTGCAAATCCTGCTAAGAGAAAATAAAATGAAAGCCATGGTACATTGTGAGTGGCGACATCAAAGCGTTTGATGGCTACGTGAAGGAGTTAAAAATTAAAACTAGCCATGAATTGAAAACTGCTCTCTAACGCTATTCTCCAATAGAAGCAAAGAAATTGAAAGAACAATCTTAAGTACAGCCTGTACATTCTGTGGTCATCTTACGATCATTACATTGGACGAGGGAGGAAAGAGTCAATGATTGTAACATGGTGGAAGATAAGATAGAAAAGTCTGCGACTCTGAATTATGCCATGTGATTCACCGTGCAGAAACGAGTATGAATCCCTATGATATGCTATGGATGTTGCTTGGAGATGAAGAGGACTTTCAAGGAACATGATAATGAAGAGAGTGCTCACAAAATCCTTGCCCTATTTAATGAGCAAACAAATTGTGTTTAAAGAAAATTCAAAGTAAGAGGAGTTTAAAGAAAGTTCGAAGGAACTTTACCTCAAATTTATGCCTTGAATATAGGATGATAAAACACTGTGTTAAGGTCAATTGCAGGTGACATTTAATGCAAGTGGACAATAAAGCACTTCACTATGAGGGATATTACCCCACTCCAAAGGAACGTATGCTCTACAATTTTTATTCTTCATCACCACTTTGATTAGGAGAGAATTCACGAGCTGCTTCAGACCAAGAAAATGAATTGTAAGATGGAATTGCAGGTGTGGGAGAATGAGGCGCTGCAGTGCTGATAAGAATCGCTCTATGAAAATATTTTTGCTTGAGAAAGGTAGCAGGAATAGCAAGAAATCCAGCAGTGAAGTAGTGTACATCCTGCAAATTGTAACCTGGGTATCAGTTGTCACGAGCGTTAAGGAATGCTTCGTGGTCAATGAGGGTTCAAAAATAAGAAGCTACCTCTAGGCTGCATGAAATTTCGCTCCAAGAAAATCAACCGACCGAGCCTGAGCATGAGGCACACTCGTTGCTGGTGTGGCAAGCTGCAAAACGTGGTCAATGTCCGGTTCGAAGGCGTCGAAGGAGAACTCCATCCTTTCGGATCTTGGTGGTTCAGGGAAACCGGAGATGAGCTGCAAACGTATGGTGAGACAAATGGATAAACGTGAGAGCAAGGAACATGATGGTTCAGGAAAGAAGATGGAGTGTGAACAGATATCGAATGAATGCAGTGGAATTATATATTCGAGAGTCAATTGATGGAAAAATCTCTAGTAAAATTAGCCATGGAAGGGAGGATAAAAATCTCGATGACATAGGGAGCGTTAGTGAATAATCATTGCCATTCTCATCTTCCTGACTACTCTTAGCTTTATTCCAGAAGCAACCATATGTAGTTAAATTCCCTTCCTAAAGACCTTCCTTTGCAAGACCACATTTGTTGTTGTTCAATGTTTCCTTTCTCTCCATAAGCACAATTAGAATGCGTTTAGAGCTGAGGTTCATCTTTGTTCTGAGAAAGTACTCTATCATTTCATAATGACCCCCTGTAACTGAGACATTAAAACTTAATCAATACTCACATATTGAAGTGTTTAATTGACTTCTTCCAATACCAAAGGAAGGTGGGATGGATCCATGCGGTGCAGTCTTCTCATCGACAGGCAGTTGCACATTCTACTATGAGTTTGGATCCTAAAATTGAAAATGAAATTATCAATGAAAGTGCAGGCAAATAATCTGGACATGGCATTGTCCTCATGCTAGCACACTGTCCATTCTACTTCGTTGCCTAATAACGGTGTACCGTAATGAATGATTGACTCAAACTACTAGAAAGTAGTTGGAAGTAAAATGTAAATTAGAGCAAGGAATGTCATACATAAGTATCTTGGAACTGCTTTAAATGGTAATCAATACGAAATTGCAATGTATCGCGAGCCTTTCAGTTTTATAATCGACTTAGTAACGGTGCAAATTACCCAGAGAAATCCAATTTATTCATTATCTATTAAAATGTTTCAAAATTAACATTTCGTTAAATTTGGTTTCCCGCATAAACATTTTGCTGGAATCTGATTGGCTGAGGGAAACACCACCGCTGTCAGTGCAGACGCTGTATTCATGAATTTTAAGCCAACTATTTGTTCATACAATCGCCGAGTGATTACCTGCATAATTTCTCTCTTGTTTTGCCAGGACCGCTAGTAATGGCGGTTTTCTCGATTTCGGAAGAATAACTGGTCGATACATTATGAAAATAGTAACCGTTGCCGGTAAGACTCACGTAGTAGCCAAAAAGTCATAATAAAATCTAGTCTTCATGAAATATTTATCGTTTACGACACACCTTACCTTTAGTTTCAAAAATCTAATTTCAATTTTAGAATCCCGGCGGTTACAGTCGCACTTCCCAACAGCGTTACGCATATCTCACTTCCCTCGTGCATCTCGCCGTGTTCACGTCGCTCCCATGGACACCTGAAAATTATGATAAATATACAATAAACAACTCATGACGGGAGTTACGATCGTCTCGAATCAAACCATTATGTCCCGACGCAGCGATCTGTCACCAGAAACCGCCTCCGATTCTCGATTAATGAGTGCTTGTCAACAATCGTTTCCGAGTACATATTCACTATGCAACGCGTCGTGCATATGTACAAGCTCATTGCTAATAATTAAGACGTATCAAAGGTGACGACGAACGGGAATCTCGACGTTCGCTCACCGTCACTTCGAGAAGGTAAAATTCTCGAAGCAAGCTTTTGTAAACACGGGCTAAGGTCGTTGGAAATATTTTCTGATGGGACCTCGTATCTTACCTGGATGTTTCCTTCGAACCTCGTTCCTCGCTCGAAGCATTTTTCCTTCTCACCCTCGCATGACGAATTCACAATGCTTTCCTGGACGAGACCGCCAAATATCTTGAAAATTTTGTGTGCACCGACAACCACTTAACACGACTGTATGGTCACAATCACTTAATCCATGGGGAATTTCTATTCCATTGAATTGATAGGAATCACAACGGAAGAGGCATCTCGATCCACAAAATCAAAACACGAACTCTGCTCGCAGGAAATCCCGCAAACAAATGCGGGAGCGGAGAAAAATGAGAGATTAGTTTGCCCTCTACCGGAATTCAGTTTAGAGTTTCTGCGACAAGGAAACGATGAATGTTGATGGCCTTTTACTCTTTCTATAGGTTTGTGGAGCAAATAAGTGCGTAGGCAATATGTAATTTATATACTCTGCTTCCAATCGATTCTTGGGAGTAACTAGAGGGCAAGAGACGGATCAGGTGTCCTAATTATGGAGAATGCTTGGGATGAGAAAGAAATAAAATTGCGATGATTTCACGGAGTAGGTGACTGCGAGAAATAGTTTCCGCGGATGAAGAAGAGAACGATGGAATTTAAGTGAAAGTAGTTGGCACTTTTCGGAAGTGATTGGAGGATTTTTTGGTTCTATTTCAAAGCAGAAGTTCGAAGCTAAGGATATCGAGGCAGCATCGGTTGCCAGAGGATATTTCTCGCTTAACACGATGGAATTTGTTCTGAAATATCTATCGTCGTACCTTTCGTATGGGGTCGAATAAACGAAGCAGTACTTTTACTTAAATTCCAACGTTTATTTGCCACGGCTCAAACTAGCCAATTACCAAAACGTGGGTCGATGATGATGGGGATAATTCGGGCCAGAGAAGACAATCGGTTTAAAGAACTTTACTTAAAAGTTATTCCTTGGATAGTGGGTAATAAAACACAAATGTATAGTTGAAGCAATGATAATAAAGTTTATTGAAACCCTATCATAATAAACATGACAAGTTCTAAATTTCATTCTTCTTCGTATCCGGGTTGTCCTTTCCCCTTGTTAATCCAATTGTCCATCCTCGTGTCGAACAGAAACCATCCTGAGCTATCCATCGTGCCTTGAACGCGATCCTTTCCTGCATTCGTGGAAGAAGTATCTGAAACGAAAATAAAAAGGGCATGAGAGACTGAACTGATCCTTGGTTTTCACCGACCTTCTGAAAGACACAGGGTTATGTAATAAAAACAACTTTGTAAATTTCCACAGAAAATTATAAATACGAACTTCACCCCAAAATACGGTGCAAGGAATTCATCAGATTTGGCAACAGACCTAGCCAAAAGAATCTTTCCAAAAACTGTAACTACAGTCAGCTTTGATGTAAAAAATCTTTTTACCTCAATATATTTTAATTTTCTGTGGAAATTCACAAAGTTGATTTTATCACTAAGGCATTCCAAGAAGTCACGCCTGCTCACATTGATTTCAAAGGGTAATGTGGTCATAAACGTAGAGTTGGCGTACCAGTTTAAAAAAGGAATGGTAATAATTTGGTTTCAGTAATGGGACATAGGCAAAGGGGCTGTGATAGAGGAACGATTCGAAATTGGGTATTGAGAGCCGCAGAATAAGGAGGGAGTAACTAAACAGTGCAGACGCATAGCACCGAGTACAAAAACGCCGAAACCAGAAGGAAATAACTCTGATGATGGAAGCAAAAAAGAAGCACCTCAGGGTCGAAGAAGCATCGTCCCACACAATGTACTGCAAATCCTGCTAAGAGAAAATAAAATGAAAGCCATGGTACATTGTGAGTGGCGACATCAAAGCGTTTGATGGCTACGTGAAGGAGTTAAAAATTAAAACTAGCCATGAATTCAAAACTGCTCTCTAACGCTATTCTCCAATAGAAGCAAAGAAATTGAAAGAACAATCTTAAGTACAGCCTGTACATTCTGTGGTCATCTTACGATCATTACATTGGACGAGGGAGGAAAGAGTCAATGATTGTAACATGGTGGAAGATAAGATAGAAAAGTCTGCGACTCTGAATTATGCCATGTGATTCACCGTGCAGAAACGAGTATGAATCCCTATGATATGCTATGGATGTTGCTTGGAGATGAAGAGGACTTTCAAGGAACATGATAATGAAGAGAGTGCTCACAAAATCCTTGCCCTATTTAATGAGCAAACAAATTGTGTTTAAAGAAAATTCAAAGTAAGAGGAGTTTAAAGAAAGTTCGAAGGAACTTTACCTCAAATTTATGCCTTGAATATAGGATGATAAAACACTGTGTTAAGGTCAATTGCAGGTGACATTTAATGCAAGTGGACAATAAAGCACTTCACTATGAGGGATATTACCCCACTCCAAAGGAACGTATGCTCTACAATTTTTATTCTTCATCACCACTTTGATTAGGAGAGAATTCACGAGCTGCTTCAGACCAAGAAAATGAATTGTAAGATGGAATTGCAGGTGTGGGAGAATGAGGCGCTGCAGTGCTGATAAGAATCGCTCTATGAAAATATTTTTGCTTGAGAAAGGTAGCAGGAATAGCAAGAAATCCAGCAGTGAAGTAGTGTACATCCTGCAAATTGTAACCTGGGTATCAGTTGTCACGAGCGTTAAGGAATGCTTCGTGGTCAATGAGGGTTCAAAAATAAGAAGCTACCTCTAGGCTGCATGAAATTTCGCTCCAAGAAAATCAACCGACCGAGCCTGAGCATGAGGCACACTCGTTGCTGGTGTGGCAAGCTGCAAAACGTGGTCAATGTCCGGTTCGAAGGCGTCGAAGGAGAACTCCATCCTTTCGGATCTTGGTGGTTCAGGGAAACCGGAGATGAGCTGCAAACGTATGGTGAAACAAATGGATAAACGTGAGAGCAAGGAACATGATGGTTCAGGAAAGAAGATGGAGTGTGAACAGATATTGAATGAATGCAGTGGAATTATATATTCGAGAGTCAATTGATGGAAAAATCTCTAGTTAAATTAGCCATGGAAGGGAGGATAAAAATCTCGATGACATAGGGAGCGTTAGTGAATAATCATTGCCATTCTCATCTTCCTGACTACTCTTAGCTTTATTCCAGAAGCAACCATATGTAGTTAAATTCCCTTCCTAAAGACCTTCCTTTGCAAGACCACATTTGTTGTTGTTCAAAGTTTCCTTTCTCTCCATAAGCACAATTAGAATGCGTTTAGAGCTGAGGTTCATCTTTGTTCTGAGAAAGTACTCTATCATTTCATAATGACCCCCTGTAACTGAGACATTAAAACTTAATCAATACTCACATATTGAAGTGTTTAATTGACTTCTTCCAATACCAAAGGAAGGTGGGATGGATCCATGCGGTGCAGTCTTCTCATCGACAGGCAGTTGCACATTCTACTATGAGTTTGGATCCTAAAATTGAAAATGAAATTATCAATGAAAGTGCAGGCAAATAATCTGGACATGGCATTGTCCTCATGCTAGCACACTGTCCATTCTACTTCGTTGCCTAATAACGGTGTACCGTAATGAATGATTGACTCAAACTACTAGAAAGTAGTTGGAAGTAAAATGTAAATTAGAGCAAGGAATGTCATACATAAGTATCTTGGAACTGCTTTAAATGGTAATCAATACGAAATTGCAATGTATCGCGAGCCTTTCAGTTTTATAATCGACTTAGTAACGGTGCAAATTACCCAGAGAAATCCAATTTATTCATTATCTATTAAAATGTTTCAAAATTAACATTTCGTTAAATTTGGTTTCCCGCATAAACATTTTGCTGGAATCTGATTGGCTGAGGGAAACGCCACCGCTGTCAGTGCAGACGCTGTATTCATGAAATTTAAGCCAACTATTTGTTCATACAATCGCCGAGTGATTACCTGCATAATTTCTCTCTTGTTTTACCAGGACCGCTAGTAATGGCGGTTTTCTCGATTTCGGAAGAATAACTGGTCGATACATTATGAAAATAGTAACCGTTGCCGGTAAGACTCACGTAGTAGCCAAAAAGTCATAATAAAATCTAGTCTTCATGAAATATTTATCGTTTACGACACACCTTACCTTTAGTTTCAAAAATCTAATTTCAATTTTAGAATCCCGGCGGTTACAGTCGCACTTCCCAACAGCGTTACGCATATCTCACTTCCCTCGTGCATCTCGCCGTGTTCACGTCGCTCCCATGGACACCTGAAAATTATGATAAATATACAATAAACAACTCATGACGGGAGTTACGATCGTCTCGAATCAAACCATTATGTCCCGACGCAGCGATCTGTCACCAGAAACCGCCTCCGATTCTCGATTAATGAGTGCTTGTCAACAATCGTTTCCGAGTACATATTCATTATGCAACGCGTCGTGCATATGTACAAGCTCATTGCTAATAATTAAGACGTATCAAAGGTGACGACGAACGGGAATCTCGACGTTCGCTCACCGTCACTTCGAGAAGGTAAAATTCTCGAAGCAAGCTTTTGTAAACACGGGCTAAGGTCGTTGGAAATATTTTCTGATGGGACCTCGTATCTTACCTGGATGTTTCCTTCGAACCTCGTTCCTCGCTCGAAGCATTTTTCCTTCTCACCCTCGCATGACGAATTCACAATGCTTTCCTGGACGAGACCGCCAAATATCTTGAAAATTTGTGTGTGCACCGACAACCACTTAACACGACTGTATGGTCACAATCACTTAATCCATGGGGAATTTCTATTCCATTGAATTGATAGGAATCACAACGGAAGAGGCATCTCGATCCACAAAATCAAAACACGAACTCTGCTCGCAGGAAATCCCGCAAACAAATGCGGGAGCGGAGAAAAATGAGAGATTAGTTTGCCCTCTACCGGAATTCAGTTTAGAGTTTCTGCGACAAGGAAACGATGAATGTCGATGGCCTTTTACTCTTTCTATAGGTTTGTGGAGCAAATAAGTGCGTAGGCAATATGTAATTTATATACTCTGCTTCCAATCGATTCTTGGGAGTAACTAGAGGGCAAGAGACGGATCAGGTGTCCTAATTATGGAGAATGCTTGGGATGAGAAAGAAATAAAATTGCGATGATTTCACGGAGTAGGTGACTGCGAGAAATAGTTTCCGCGGATGAAGAAGAGAACGATGGAATTTAAGTGAAAGTAGTTGGCACTTTTCGGAAGTGATTGGAGGATTTTTTGGTTCTATTTCAAAGCAGAAGTTCGAAGCTAAGGATATCGAGGCAGCATCGGTTGCCAGAGGATATTTCTCGCTTAACACGATGGAATTTGTTCTGAAATATCTATCGTCGTACCTTTCGTATGGGGTCGAATAAACGAAGCAGTACTTTTACTTAAATTCCAACGTTTATTTGCCACGGCTCAAACTAGCCAATTACCAAAACGTGGGTCGATGATGATGGGGATAATTCGGGCCAGAGAAGACAATCGGTTCAAAGAACTTTACTTAAAAGTTATTCCTTGGATAGTGGGTAATAAAACACAAATGTATAGTTGAAGCAATGATAATAAAGTTTATTGAAACCCTATCATAATAAACATGACAAGTTCTAAATTTCATTCTTCTTCGTATCCGGGTTGTCCTTTCCCCTTGTTAATCCAATTGTCCATCCTCGTGTCGAACAGAAACCATCCTGAGCTATCCATCGTGCCTTGAACGCGATCCTTTCCTGCATTCGTGGAAGAAGTATCTGAAACGAAAATAAAAAGGGCATGAGAGACTGAACTGATCCTTGGTTTTCACCGACCTTCTGAAAGACACAGGGTTATGTAATAAAAACAACTTTGTAAATTTCCACAGAAAATTATAAATACGAACTTCACCCCAAAATACGGTGCAAGGAATTCATCAGATTTGGCAACAGACCTAGCCAAAAGAATCTTTCCAAAAACTGTAACTACAGTCAGCTTTGATGTAAAAAATCTTTTTACCTCAATATATTTTAATTTTCTGTGGAAATTCACAAAGTTGATTTTATCACTAAGGCATTCCAAGAAGTCACGCCTGCTCACATTGATTTCACAGGATAATGTGGTCATAAACGTAGAGTTGGCGTACCAGTTTAAAAAAGGAATGGTAATAATTTGGTTTCAGTAATGGGACATAGGCAAAGGGGCTGTGATAGAGGAACGATTCGAAATTGGGTATTGAGAGCCGCAGAATAAGGAGGGAGTAACTAAACAGTGCAGACGCATAGCACCGAGTACAAAAACGCCGAAACCAGAAGGAAATAACTCTGATGATGGAAGCAAAAAAGAAGCACCTCAGGGTCGAAGAAGCATCGTCCCACACAATGTACTGCAAATCCTGCTAAGAGAAAATAAAATGAAAGCCATGGTACATTGTGAGTGGCGACATCAAAGCGTTTGATGGCTACGTGAAGGAGTTAAAAATTAAAACTAGCCATGAATTCAAAACTGCTCTCTAACGCTATTCTCCAATAGAAGCAAAGAAATTGAAAGAACAATCTTAAGTACAGCCTGTACATTCTGTGGTCATCTTACGATCATTACATTGGACGAGGGAGGAAAGAGTCAATGATTGTAACATGGTGGAAGATAAGATAGAAAAGTCTGCGACTCTGAATTATGCCATGTGATTCACCGTGCAGAAACGAGTATGAATCCCTATGATATGCTATGGATGTTGCTTGGAGATGAAGAGGACTTTCAAGGAACATGATAATGAAGAGAGTGCTCACAAAATCCTTGCCCTATTTAATGAGCAAACAAATTGTGTTTAAAGAAAATTCAAAGTAAGAGGAGTTTAAAGAAAGTTCGAAGGAACTTTACCTCAAATTTATGCCTTGAATATAGGATGATAAAACACTGTGTTAAGGTCAATTGCAGGTGACATTTAATGCAAGTGGACAATAAAGCACTTCACTATGAGGGATATTACCCCACTCCAAAGGAACGTATGCTCTACAATTTTTATTCTTCATCACCACTTTGATTAGGAGAGAATTCACGAGCTGCTTCAGACCAAGAAAATGAATTGTAAGATGGAATTGCAGGTGTGGGAGAATGCGGCGCTGCAGTGCTGATAAGAATCGCTCTATGAAAATATTTTTGCTTGAGAAAGGTAGCAGGAATAGCAAGAAATCCAGCAGTGAAGTAGTGTACATCCTGCAAATTGTAACCTGGGTATCAGTTGTCACGAGCGTTAAGGAATGCTTCGTGGTCAATGAGGGTTCAAAAATAAGAAGCTACCTCTAGGCTGCATGAAATTTCGCTCCAAGAAAATCAACCGACCGAGCCTGAGCATGAGGCACACTCGTTGCTGGTGTGGCAAGCTGCAAAACGTGGTCAATGTCCGGTTCGAAGGCGTCGAAGGAGAACTCCATCCTTTCGGATCTTGGTGGTTCAGGGAAACCGGAGATGAGCTGCAAACGTATGGTGAAACAAATGGATAAACGTGAGAGCAAGGAACATGATGGTTCAGGAAAGAAGATGGAGTGTGAACAGATATTGAATGAATGCAGTGGAATTATATATTCGAGAGTCAATTGATGGAAAAATCTCTAGTTAAATTAGCCATGGAAGGGAGGATAAAAATCTCGATGACATAGGGAGCGTTAGTGAATAATCATTGCCATTCTCATCTTCCTGACTACTCTTAGCTTTATTCCAGAAGCAACCATATGTAGTTAAATTCCCTTCCTAAAGACCTTCCTTTGCAAGACCACATTTGTTGTTGTTCAAAGTTTCCTTTCTCTCCATAAGCACAATTAGAATGCGTTTAGAGCTGAGGTTCATCTTTGTTCTGAGAAAGTACTCTATCATTTCATAATGACCCCCTGTAACTGAGACATTAAAACTTAATCAATACTCACATATTGAAGTGTTTAATTGACTTCTTCCAATACCAAAGGAAGGTGGGATGGATCCATGCGGTGCAGTCTTCTCATCGACAGGCAGTTGCACATTCTACTATGAGTTTGGATCCTAAAATTGAAAATGAAATTATCAATGAAAGTGCAGGCAAATAATCTGGACATGGCATTGTCCTCATGCTAGCACACTGTCCATTCTACTTCGTTGCCTAATAACGGTGTACCGTAATGAATGATTGACTCAAACTACTAGAAAGTAGTTGGAAGTAAAATGTAAATTAGAGCAAGGAATGTCATACATAAGTATCTTGGAACTGCTTTAAATGGTAATCAATACGAAATTGCAATGTATCGCGAGCCTTTCAGTTTTATAATCGACTTAGTAACGGTGCAAATTACCCAGAGAAATCCAATTTATTCATTATCTATTAAAATGTTTCAAAATTAACATTTCGTTAAATTTGGTTTCCCGCATAAACATTTTGCTGGAATCTGATTGGCTGAGGGAAACGCCACCGCTGTCAGTGCAGACGCTGTATTCATGAAATTTAAGCCAACTATTTGTTCATACAATCGCCGAGTGATTACCTGCATAATTTCTCTCTTGTTTTACTAGGACCGCTAGTAATGGCGGTTTTCTCGATTTCGGAAGAATAACTGGTCGATACATTATGAAAATAGTAACCGTTGCCGGTAAGACTCACGTAGTAGCCAAAAAGTCATAATAAAATCTAGTCTTCATGAAATATTTATCGTTTACGACACACCTTACCTTTAGTTTCAAAAATCTAATTTCAATTTTAGAATCCCGGCGGTTACAGTCGCACTTCCCAACAGCGTTACGCATATCTCACTTCCCTCGTGCATCTCGCCGTGTTCACGTCGCTCCCATGGACACCTGAAAATTATGATAAATATACAATAAACAACTCATGACGGGAGTTACGATCGTCTCGAATCAAACCATTATGTCCCGACGCAGCGATCTGTCACCAGAAACCGCCTCCGATTCTCGATTAATGAGTGCTTGTCAACAATCGTTTCCGAGTACATATTCATTATGCAACGCGTCGTGCATATGTACAAGCTCATTGCTAATAATTAAGACGTATCAAAGGTGACGACGAACGGGAATCTCGACGTTCGCTCACCGTCACTTCGAGAAGGTAAAATTCTCGAAGCAAGCTTTTGTAAACACGGGCTAAGGTCGTTGGAAATATTTTCTGATGGGACCTCGTATCTTACCTGGATGTTTCCTTCGAACCTCGTTCCTCGCTCGAAGCATTTTTCCTTCTCACCCTCGCATGACGAATTCACAATGCTTTCCTGGACGAGACCGCCAAATATCTTGAAAATTTGTGTGTGCACCGACAACCACTTAACACGACTGTATGGTCACAATCACTTAATCCATGGGGAATTTCTATTCCATTGAATTGATAGGAATCACAACGGAAGAGGCATCTCGATCCACAAAATCAAAACACGAACTCTGCTCGCAGGAAATCCCGCAAACAAATGCGGGAGCGGAGAAAAATGAGAGATTAGTTTGCCCTCTACCGGAATTCAGTTTAGAGTTTCTGCGACAAGGAAACGATGAATGTCGATGGCCTTTTACTCTTTCTATAGGTTTGTGGAGCAAATAAGTGCGTAGGCAATATGTAATTTATATACTCTGCTTCCAATCGATTCTTGGGAGTAACTAGAGGGCAAGAGACGGATCAGGTGTCCTAATTATGGAGAATGCTTGGGATGAGAAAGAAATAAAATTGCGATGATTTCACGGAGTAGGTGACTGCGAGAAATAGTTTCCGCGGATGAAGAAGAGAACGATGGAATTTAAGTGAAAGTAGTTGGCACTTTTCGGAAGTGATTGGAGGATTTTTTGGTTCTATTTCAAAGCAGAAGTTCGAAGCTAAGGATATCGAGGCAGCATCGGTTGCCAGAGGATATTTCTCGCTTAACACGATGGAATTTGTTCTGAAATATCTATCGTCGTACCTTTCGTATGGGGTCGAATAAACGAAGCAGTACTTTTACTTAAATTCCAACGTTTATTTGCCACGGCTCAAACTAGCCAATTACCAAAACGTGGGTCGATGATGATGGGGATAATTCGGGCCAGAGAAGACAATCGGTTCAAAGAACTTTACTTAAAAGTTATTCCTTGGATAGTGGGTAATAAAACACAAATGTATAGTTGAAGCAATGATAATAAAGTTTATTGAAACCCTATCATAATAAACATGACAAGTTCTAAATTTCATTCTTCTTCGTATCCGGGTTGTCCTTTCCCCTTGTTAATCCAATTGTCCATCCTCGTGTCGAACAGAAACCATCCTGAGCTATCCATCGTGCCTTGAACGCGATCCTTTCCTGCATTCGTGGAAGAAGTATCTGAAACGAAAATAAAAAGGGCATGAGAGACTGAACTGATCCTTGGTTTTCACCGACCTTCTGAAAGACACAGGGTTATGTAATAAAAACAACTTTGTAAATTTCCACAGAAAATTATAAATACGAACTTCACCCCAAAATACGGTGCAAGGAATTCATCAGATTTGGCAACAGACCTAGCCAAAAGAATCTTTCCAAAAACTGTAACTACAGTCAGCTTTGATGTAAAAAATCTTTTTACCTCAATATATTTTAATTTTCTGTGGAAATTCACAAAGTTGATTTTATCACTAAGGCATTCCAAGAAGTCACGCCTGCTCACATTGATTTCAAAGGGTAATGTGGTCATAAACGTAGAGTTGGCGTACCAGTTTAAAAAAGGAATGGTAATAATTTGGTTTCAGTAATGGGACATAGGCAAAGGGGCTGTGATAGAGGAACGATTCCAAATTGGGTATTGAGAGCCGCAGAATAAGGAGGGAGTAACTAAACAGTGCAGACGCATAGCACCGAGTACAAAAACGCCGAAACCAGAAGGAAATAACTCTGATGATGGAAGCAAAAAAGAAGCACCTCAGGGTCGAAGAAGCATCGTCCCACACAATGTACTGCAAATCCTGCTAAGAGAAAATAAAATGAAAGCCATGGTACATTGTGAGTGGCGACATCAAAGCGTTTGATGGCTACGTGAAGGAGTTAAAAATTAAAACTAGCCATGAATTGAAAACTGCTCTCTAACGCTATTCTCCAATAGAAGCAAAGAAATTGAAAGAACAATCTTAAGTACAGCCTGTACATTCTGTGGTCATCTTACGATCATTACATTGGACGAGGGAGGAAAGAGTCAATGATTGTAACATGGTGGAAGATAAGATAGAAAAGTCTGCGACTCTGAATTATGCCATGTGATTCACCGTGCAGAAACGAGTATGAATCCCTATGATATGCTATGGATGTTGCTTGGAGATGAAGAGGACTTTCAAGGAACATGATAATGAAGAGAGTGCTCACAAAATCCTTGCCCTATTTAATGAGCAAACAAATTGTGTTTAAAGAAAATTCAAAGTAAGAGGAGTTTAAAGAAAGTTCGAAGGAACTTTACCTCAAATTTATGCCTTGAATATAGGATGATAAAACACTGTGTTAAGGTCAATTGCAGGTGACATTTAATGCAAGTGGACAATAAAGCACTTCACTATGAGGGATATTACCCCACTCCAAAGGAACGTATGCTCTACAATTTTTATTCTTCATCACCACTTTGATTAGGAGAGAATTCACGAGCTGCTTCAGACCAAGAAAATGAATTGTAAGATGGAATTGCAGGTGTGGGAGAATGAGGCGCTGCAGTGCTGATAAGAATCGCTCTATGAAAATATTTTTGCTTGAGAAAGGTAGCAGGAATAGCAAGAAATCCAGCAGTGAAGTAGTGTACATCCTGCAAATTGTAACCTGGGTATCAGTTGTCACGAGCGTTAAGGAATGCTTCGTGGTCAATGAGGGTTCAAAAATAAGAAGCTACCTCTAGGCTGCATGAAATTTCGCTCCAAGAAAATCAACCGACCGAGCCTGAGCATGAGGCACACTCGTTGCTGGTGTGGCAAGCTGCAAAACGTGGTCAATGTCCGGTTCGAAGGCGTCGAAGGAGAACTCCATCCTTTCGGATCTTGGTGGTTCAGGGAAACCGGAGATGAGCTGCAAACGTATGGTGAAACAAATGGATAAACGTGAGAGCAAGGAACATGATGGTTCAGGAAAGAAGATGGAGTGTGAACAGATATTGAATGAATGCAGTGGAATTATATATTCGAGAGTCAATTGATGGAAAAATCTCTAGTTAAATTAGCCATGGAAGGGAGGATAAAAATCTCGATGACATAGGGAGCGTTAGTGAATAATCATTGCCATTCTCATCTTCCTGACTACTCTTAGCTTTATTCCAGAAGCAACCATATGTAGTTAAATTCCCTTCCTAAAGACCTTCCTTTGCAAGACCACATTTGTTGTTGTTCAAAGTTTCCTTTCTCTCCATAAGCACAATTAGAATGCGTTTAGAGCTGAGGTTCATCTTTGTTCTGAGAAAGTACTCTATCATTTCATAATGACCCCCTGTAACTGAGACATTAAAACTTAATCAATACTCACATATTGAAGTGTTTAATTGACTTCTTCCAATACCAAAGGAAGGTGGGATGGATCCATGCGGTGCAGTCTTCTCATCGACAGGCAGTTGCACATTCTACTATGAGTTTGGATCCTAAAATTGAAAATGAAATTATCAATGAAAGTGCAGGCAAATAATCTGGACATGGCATTGTCCTCATGCTAGCACACTGTCCATTCTACTTCGTTGCCTAATAACGGTGTACCGTAATGAATGATTGACTCAAACTACTAGAAAGTAGTTGGAAGTAAAATGTAAATTAGAGCAAGGAATGTCATACATAAGTATCTTGGGACTGCTTTAAATGGTAATCAATACGAAATTGCAATGTATCGCGAGCCTTTCAGTTTTATAATCGACTTAGTAACGGTGCAAATTACCCAGAGAAATCCAATTTATTCATTATCTATTAAAATGTTTCAAAATTAACATTTCGTTAAATTTGGTTTCCCGCATAAACATTTTGCTGGAATCTGATTGGCTGAGGGAAACGCCACCGCTGTCAGTGCAGACGCTGTATTCATGAAATTTAAGCCAACTATTTGTTCATACAATCGCCGAGTGATTACCTGCATAATTTCTCTCTTGTTTTACCAGGACCGCTAGTAATGGCGGTTTTCTCGATTTCGGAAGAATAACTGGTCGATACATTATGAAAATAGTAACCGTTGCCGGTAAGACTCACGTAGTAGCCAAAAAGTCATAATAAAATCTAGTCTTCATGAAATATTTATCGTTTACGACACACCTTACCTTTAGTTTCAAAAATCTAATTTCAATTTTAGAATCCCGGCGGTTACAGTCGCACTTCCCAACAGCGTTACGCATATCTCACTTCCCTCGTGCATCTCGCCGTGTTCACGTCGCTCCCATGGACACCTGAAAATTATGATAAATATACAATAAACAACTCATGACGGGAGTTACGATCGTCTCGAATCAAACCATTATGTCCCGACGCAGCGATCTGTCACCAGAAACCGCCTCCGATTCTCGATTAATGAGTGCTTGTCAACAATCGTTTCCGAGTACATATTCATTATGCAACGCGTCGTGCATATGTACAAGCTCATTGCTAATAATTAAGACGTATCAAAGGTGACGACGAACGGGAATCTCGACGTTCGCTCACCGTCACTTCGAGAAGGTAAAATTCTCGAAGCAAGCTTTTGTAAACACGGGCTAAGGTCGTTGGAAATATTTTCTGATGGGACCTCGTATCTTACCTGGATGTTTCCTTCGAACCTCGTTCCTCGCTCGAAGCATTTTTCCTTCTCACCCTCGCATGACGAATTCACAATGCTTTCCTGGACGAGACCGCCAAATATCTTGAAAATTTGTGTGTGCACCGACAACCACTTAACACGACTGTATGGTCACAATCACTTAATCCATGGGGAATTTCTATTCCATTGAATTGATAGGAATCACAACGGAAGAGGCATCTCGATCCACAAAATCAAAACACGAACTCTGCTCGCAGGAAATCCCGCAAACAAATGCGGGAGCGGAGAAAAATGAGAGATTAGTTTGCCCTCTACCGGAATTCAGTTTAGAGTTTCTGCGACAAGGAAACGATGAATGTGGATGGCCTTTTACTCTTTCTATAGGTTTGTGGATCAAATAAGTGCGTAGGCAATATGTAATTTATATACTCTGCTTCCAATCGATTCTTGGGAGTAACTAGAGGGCAAGAGACGGATCAGGTGTCCTAATTATGGAGAATGCTTGGGATGAGAAAGAAATAAAATTGCGATGATTTCACGGAGTAGGTGACTGCGAGAAATAGTTTCCGCGGATGAAGAAGAGAACGATGGAATTTAAGTGAAAGTAGTTGGCACTTTTCGGAAGTGATTGGAGGATTTTTTGGTTCTATTTCAAAGCAGAAGTTCGAAGCTAAGGATATCGAGGCAGCATCGGTTGCCAGAGGATATTTCTCGCTTAACACGATGGAATTTGTTCTGAAATATCTATCGTCGTACCTTTCGTATGGGGTCGAATAAACGAAGCAGTACTTTTACTTAAATTCCAACGTTTATTTGCCACGGCTTAAACTAGCCAATTACCAAAACGTGGGTCGATGATGATGGGGATAATTCGGGCCAGAGAAGACAATCGGTTCAAAGAACTTTACTTAAAAGTTATTCCTTGGATAGTGGGTAATAAAACACAAATGTATAGTTGAAGCAATGATAATAAAGTTTATTGAAACCCTATCATAATAAACATGACAAGTTCTAAATTTCATTCTTCTTCGTATCCGGGTTGTCCTTTCCCCTTGTTAATCCAATTGTCCATCCTCGTGTCGAACAGAAACCATCCTGAGCTATCCATCGTGCCTTGAACGCGATCCTTTCCTGCATTCGTGGAAGAAGTATCTGAAACGAAAATAAAAAGGGCATGAGAGACTGAACTGATCCTTGGTTTTCACCGACCTTCTGAAAGACACAGGGTTATGTAATAAAAACAACTTTGTAAATTTCCACAGAAAATTATAAATACGAACTTCACCCCAAAATACGGTGCAAGGAATTCATCAGATTTGGCAACAGACCTAGCCAAAAGAATCTTTCCAAAAACTGTAACTACAGTCAGCTTTGATGTAAAAAATCTTTTTACCTCAATATATTTTAATTTTCTGTGGAAATTCACAAAGTTGATTTTATCACTAAGGCATTCCAAGAAGTCACGCCTGCTCACATTGATTTCAAAGGGTAATGTGGTCATAAACGTAGAGTTGGCGTACCAGTTTAAAAAAGGAATGGTAATAATTTGGTTTCAGTAATGGGACATAGGCAAAGGGGCTGTGATAGAGGAACGATTCCAAATTGGGTATTGAGAGCCGCAGAATAAGGAGGGAGTAACTAAACAGTGCAGACGCATAGCACCGAGTACAAAAACGCCGAAACCAGAAGGAAATAACTCTGATGATGGAAGCAAAAAA
This sequence comes from Pantala flavescens, assembly GCA_020796165.1. Lineage (NCBI taxonomy): Eukaryota > Metazoa > Arthropoda > Insecta > Odonata > Libellulidae > Pantala > Pantala flavescens. Next base: position 26,236,047 of record CM036886.1, read on the forward strand.
GAAGCACCTCAGGGTCGAAGAAGCATCGTCCCACACAATGTACTGCAAATCCTGCTAAGAGAAAATAAAATGAAAGCCATGGTACATTGTGAGTGGCGACATCAAAGCGCTTGATGGCTACGTGAAGGAGTTAAAAATTAAAACTAGCCATGAATTGAAAACTGCTCTCTAACGCTATTCTCCAATAGAAGCAAAGAAATTGAAAGAACAATCTTAAGTACAGCCTGTACATTCTGTGGTCATCTTACGATCATTACATTGGACGAGGGAGGAAAGAGTCAATGATTGTAACATGGTGGAAGATAAGATAGAAAAGTCTGCGACTCTGAATTATGCCATGTGATTCACCGTGCAGAAACGAGTATGAATCCCTATGATATGCTATGGATGTTGCTTGGAGATGAAGAGGACTTTCAAGGAACATGATAATGAAGAGAGTGCTCACAAAATCCTTGCCCTATTTAATGAGCAAACAAATTGTGTTTAAAGAAAATTCAAAGTAAGAGGAGTTTAAAGAAAGTTCGAAGGAACTTTACCTCAAATTTATGCCTTGAATATAGGATGATAAAACACTGTGTTAAGGTCAATTGCAGGTGACATTTAATGCAAGTGGACAATAAAGCACTTCACTATGAGGGATATTACCCCACTCCAAAGGAACGTATGCTCTACAATTTTTATTCTTCATCACCACTTTGATTAGGAGAGAATTCACGAGCTGCTTCAGACCAAGAAAATGAATTGTAAGATGGAATTGCAGGTGTGGGAGAATGCGGCGCTGCAGTGCTGATAAGAATCGCTCTATGAAAATATTTTTGCTTGAGAAAGGTAGCAGGAATAGCAAGAAATCCAGCAGTGAAGTAGTGTACATCCTGCAAATTGTAACCTGGGTATCAGTTGTCACGAGCGTTAAGGAATGCTTCGTGGTCAATGAGGGTTCAAAAATAAGAAGCTACCTCTAGGCTGCATGAAATTTCGCTCCAAGAAAATCAACCGACCGAGCCTGAGCATGAGGCACACTCGTTGCTGGTGTGGCAAGCTGCAAAACGTGGTCAATGTCCGGTTCGAAGGCGTCGAAGGAGAACTCCATCCTTTCGGATCTTGGTGGTTCAGGGAAACCGGAGATGAGCTGCAAACGTATGGTGAGACAAATGGATAAACGTGAGAGCAAGGAACATGATGGTTCAGGAAAGAAGATGGAGTGTGAACAGATATTGAATGAATGCAGTGGAATTATATATTTGAGTGTCAATTGATGGAAAAATCTCTAGTAAAATTAGCCATGGAAGGGAGGATAAAAATCTCGATGACATAGGGAGCGTTAGTGAATAATCATTGCCATTCTCATCTTCCTGACTACTCTTAGCTTTATTCCAGAAGCAACCATATGTAGTTAAATTCCCTTCCTAAAGACCTTCCTTTGCAAGACCACATTTGTTGTTGTTCAAAGTTTCCTTTCTCTCCATAAGCACAATTAGAATGCGTTTAGAGCTGAGGTTCATCTTTGTTCTGAGAAAGTACTCTATCATTTCATAATGACCCCCTGTAACTGAGACATTAAAACTTAATCAATACTCACATATTGAAGTGTTTAATTGACTTCTTCCAATACCAAAGGAAGGTGGGATGGATCCATGCGGTGCAGTCTTCTCATCGACAGGCAGTTGCACATTCTACTATGAGTTTGGATCCTAAAATTGAAAATGAAATTATCAATGAAAGTACAGGCAAATAATCTGGACATGGCATTGTCCTCATGCTAGCACACTGTCCATTCTACTTCGTTGCCTAATAACGGTGTACCGTAATGAATGATTGACTCAAACTACTAGAAAGTAGTTGGAAGTAAAATGTAAATTAGAGCAAGGAATGTCATACATAAGTATCTTGGAACTGCTTTAAATGGTAATCAATACGAAATTGCAATGTATCGCGAGCCTTTCAGTTTTATAATCGACTTAGTAACGGTGCAAATTATCCAGAGAAATCCAATTTATTCATTATCTATTAAAATGTTTCAAAATTAACATTTCGTTAAATTTGGTTTCCCGCATAAACATTTTGCTGGAATCTGATTGGCTGAGGGAAACACCACCGCTGTCAGTGCAGACGCTGTATTCATGAATTTTAAGCCAACTATTTGTTCATACAATCGCCGAGTGATTACCTGCATAATTTCTCTCTTGTTTTACCAGGACCGCTAGTAATGGCGGTTTTCTCGATTTCGGAAGAATAACTGGTCGATACATTATGAAAATAGTAACCGTTGCCGGTAAGACTCACGTAGTAGCCAAAAAGTCATAATAAAATCTAGTCTTCATGAAATATTTATCGTTTACGACACACCTTACCTTTAGTTTCAAAAATCTAATTTCAATTTTAGAATCCCGGCGGTTACAGTCGCACTTCCCAACAGCGTTACGCATATCTCACTTCCCTCGTGCATCTCGCCGTGTTCACGTCGCTCCCATGGACACCTGAAAATTATGATAAATATACAATAAACAACTCATGACGGGAGTTACGATCGTCTCGAATCAAACCATTATGTCCCGACGCAGCGATCTGTCACCAGAAACCGCCTCCGATTCTCGATTAATGAGTGCTTGTCAACAATCGTTTCCGAGTACATATTCATTATGCAACGCGTCGTGCATATGTACAAGCTCATTGCTAATAATTAAGACGTATCAAAGGTGACGACGAACGGGAATCTCGACGTTCGCTCACCGTCACTTCGAGAAGGTAAAATTCTCGAAGCAAGCTTTTGTAAACACGGGCTAAGGTCGTTGGAAATATTTTCTGATGGGACCTCATATCTTACCTGGATGTTTCCTTCGAACCTCGTTCCTCGCTCGAAGCATTTTTCCTTCTCACCCTCGCATGACGAATTCACAATGCTTTCCTGGACGAGACCGCCAAATATCTTGAAAATTTGTGTGTGCACCGACAACCACTTAACACGACTGTATGGTCACAATCACTTAATCCATGGGGAATTTCTATTCCATTGAATTGATAGGAATCACAACGGAAGAGGCATCTCGATCCACAAAATCAAAACACGAACTCTGCTCGCAGGAAATCCCGCAAACAAATGCGGGAGTGGAGAAAAATGAGAGATTAGTTTGCCCTCTACCGGAATTCAGTTTAGAGTTTCTGCGACAAGGAAACGATGAATGTCGATGGCCTTTTACTCTTTCTATAGGTTTGTGGAGCAAATAAGTGCGTAGGCAATATGTAATTTATATACTCTGCTTCCAATCGATTCTTGGGAGTAACTAGAGGGCAAGAGACGGATCAGGTGTCCTAATTATGGAGAATGCTTGGGATGAGAAAGAAATAAAATTGCGATGATTTCACGGAGTAGGTGACTGCGAGAAATAGTTTCCGCGGATGAAGAAGAGAACGATGGAATTTAAGTGAAAGTAGTTGGCACTTTTCGGAAGTGATTGGAGGATTTTTTGGTTCTATTTCAAAGCAGAAGTTCGAAGCTAAGGATATCGAGGCAGCATCGGTTGCCAGAGGATATTTCTCGCTTAACACGATGGAATTTGTTCTGAAATATCTATCGTCGTACCTTTCGTATGGGGTCGAATAAACGAAGCAGTACTTTTACTTAAATTCCAACGTTTATTTGCCACGGCTCAAACTAGCCAATTACCAAAACGTGGGTCGATGATGATGGGGATAATTCGGGCCAGAGAAGACAATCGGTTCAAAGAACTTTACTTAAAAGTTATTCCTTGGATAGTGGGTAATAAAACACAAATGTATAGTTGAAGCAATGATAATAAAGTTTATTGAAACCCTATCATAATAAACATGACAAGTTCTAAATTTCATTCTTCTTCGTATCCGGGTTGTCCTTTCCCCTTGTTAATCCAATTGTCCATCCTCGTGTCGAACAGAAACCATCCTGAGCTATCCATCGTGCCTTGAACGCGATCCTTTCCTGCATTCGTGGAAGAAGTATCTGAAACGAAAATAAAAAGGGCATGAGAGACTGAACTGATCCTTGGTTTTCACCGACCTTCTGAAAGACACAGGGTTATGTAATAAAAACAACTTTGTAAATTTCCACAGAAAATTATAAATACGAACTTCACCCCAAAATACGGTGCAAGGAATTCATCAGATTTGGCAACAGACCTAGCCAAAAGAATCTTTCCAAAAACTGTAACTACAGTCAGCTTTGATGTAAAAAATCTTTTTACCTCAATATATTTTAATTTTCTGTGGAAATTCACAAAGTTGATTTTATCACTAAGGCATTCCAAGAAGTCACGCCTGCTCACATTGATTTCAAAGGGTAATGTGGTCATAAACGTAGAGTTGGCGTACCAGTTTAAAAAAGGAATGGTAATAATTTGGTTTCAGTAATGGGACATAGGCAAAGGGGCTGTGATAGAGGAACGATTCCAAATTGGGTATTGAGAGCCGCAGAATAAGGAGGGAGTAACTAAACAGTGCAGACGCATAGCACCGAGTACAAAAACGCCGAAACCAGAAGGAAATAACTCTGATGATGGAAGCAAAAAAGAAGCACCTCAGGGTCGAAGAAGCATCGTCCCACACAATGTACTGCAAATCCTGCTAAGAGAAAATAAAATGAAAGCCATGGTACATTGTGAGTGGCGACATCAAAGCGTTTGATGGCTACGTGAAGGAGTTAAAAATTAAAACTAGCCATGAATTGAAAACTGCTCTCTAACGCTATTCTCCAATAGAAGCAAAGAAATTGAAAGAACAATCTTAAGTACAGCCTGTACATTCTGTGGTCATCTTACGATCATTACATTGGACGAGGGAGGAAAGAGTCAATGATTGTAACATGGTGGAAGATAAGATAGAAAAGTCTGCGACTCTGAATTATGCCATGTGATTCACCGTGCAGAAACGAGTATGAATCCCTATGATATGCTATGGATGTTGCTTGGAGATGAAGAGGACTTTCAAGGAACATGATAATGAAGAGAGTGCTCACAAAATCCTTGCCCTATTTAATGAGCAAACAAATTGTGTTTAAAGAAAATTCAAAGTAAGAGGAGTTTAAAGAAAGTTCGAAGGAACTTTACCTCAAATTTATGCCTTGAATATAGGATGATAAAACACTGTGTTAAGGTCAATTGCAGGTGACATTTAATGCAAGTGGACAATAAAGCACTTCACTATGAGGGATATTACCCCACTCCAAAGGAACGTATGCTCTACAATTTTTATTCTTCATCACCACTTTGAATAGGAGAGAATTCACGAGCTGCTTCAGACCAAGAAAATGAATTGTAAGATGGAATTGCAGGTGTGGGAGAATGAGGCGCTGCAGTGCTGATAAGAATCGCTCTATGAAAATATTTTTGCTTGAGAAAGGTAGCAGGAATAGCAAGAAATCCAGCAGTGAAGTAGTGTACATCCTGCAAATTGTAACCTGGGTATCAGTTGTCACGAGCGTTAAGGAATGCTTCGTGGTCAATGAGGGTTCAAAAATAAGAAGCTACCTCTAGGCTGCATGAAATTTCGCTCCAAGAAAATCAACCGACCGAGCCTGAGCATGAGGCACACTCGTTGCTGGTGTGGCAAGCTGCAAAACGTGGTCAATGTCCGGTTCGAAGGCGTCGAAGGAGAACTCCATCCTTTCGGATCTTGGTGGTTCAGGGAAACCGGAGATGAGCTGCAAACGTATGGTGAGACAAATGGATAAACGTGAGAGCAAGCAACATGATGGTTCAGAAAAGAAGATGGAGTGTGAACAGATATTGAATGAATGCAGTGGAATTATATATTCGAGTGTCAATTGATGGAAAAATCTCTAGTAAAATTAGCCATGGAAGGGAGGATAAAAATCTCGATGACATAGGGAGCGTTAGTGAATAATCATTGCCATTCTCATCTTCCTGACTACTCTTAGCTTTATTCCAGAAGCAACCATATGTAGTTAAATTCCCTTCCTAAAGACCTTCCTTTGCAAGACCACATTTGTTGTTGTTCAAAGTTTCCTTTCTCTCCATAAGCACAATTAGAATGCGTTTAGAGCTGAGGTTCATCTTTGTTCTGAGAAAGTACTCTATCATTTCATAATGACCCCCTGTAACTGAGACATTAAAACTTAATCAATACTCACATATTGAAGTGTTTAATTGACTTCTTCCAATACCAAAGGAAGGTGGGATGGATCCATGCGGTGCAGTCTTCTCATCGACAGGCAGTTGCACATTCTACTATGAGTTTGGATCCTAAAATTGAAAATGAAATTATCAATGAAAGTGCAGGCAAATAATCTGGACATGGCATTGTCCTCATGCTAGCACACTGTCCATTCTACTTCGTTGCCTAATAACGGTGTACCGTAATGAATGATTGACTCAAACTACTAGAAAGTAGTTGGAAGTAAAATGTAAATTAGAGCAAGGAATGTCATACATAAGTATCTTGGAACTGCTTTAAATGGTAATCAATACGAAATTGCAATGTATCGCGAGCCTTTCAGTTTTATAATCGACTTAGTAACGGTGCAAATTACCCAGAGAAATCCAATTTATTCATTATCTATTAAAATGTTTCAAAATTAACATTTCGTTAAATTTGGTTTCCCGCATAAACATTTTGCTGGAATCTGATTGGCTGAGGGAAACGCCACCGCTGTCAGTGCAGACGCTGTATTCATGAAATTTAAGCCAACTATTTGTTCATACAATCGCCGAGTGATTACCTGCATAATTTCTCTCTTGTTTTACTAGGACCGCTAGTAATGGCGGTTTTCTCGATTTCGGAAGAATAACTGGTCGATACATTATGAAAATAGTAACCGTTGCCGGTAAGACTCACGTAGTAGCCAAAAAGTCATAATAAAATCTAGTCTTCATGAAATATTTATCGTTTACGACACACCTTACCTTTAGTTTCAAAAATCTAATTTCAATTTTAGAATCCCGGCGGTTACAGTCGCACTTCCCAACAGCGTTACGCATATCTCACTTCCCTCGTGCATCTCGCCGTGTTCACGTCGCTCCCATGGACACCTGAAAATTATGATAAATATACAATAAACAACTCATGACGGGAGTTACGATCGTCTCGAATCAAACCATTATGTCCCGACGCAGCGATCTGTCACCAGAAACCGCCTCCGATTCTCGATTAATGAGTGCTTGTCAACAATCGTTTCCGAGTACATATTCATTATGCAACGCGTCGTGCATATGTACAAGCTCATTGCTAATAATTAAGACGTATCAAAGGTGACGACGAACGGGAATCTCGACGTTCGCTCACCGTCACTTCGAGAAGGTAAAATTCTCGAAGCAAGCTTTTGTAAACACGGGCTAAGGTCGTTGGAAATATTTTCTGATGGGACCTCGTATCTTACCTGGATGTTTCCTTCGAACCTCGTTCCTCGCTCGAAGCATTTTTCCTTCTCACCCTCGCATGACGAATTCACAATGCTTTCCTGGACGAGACCGCCAAATATCTTGAAAATTTGTGTGTGCACCGACAACCACTTAACACGACTGTATGGTCACAATCACTTAATCCATGGGGAATTTCTATTCCATTGAATTGATAGGAATCACAACGGAAGAGGCATCTCGATCCACAAAATCAAAACACGAACTCTGCTCGCAGGAAATCCCGCAAACAAATGCGGGAGCGGAGAAAAATGAGAGATTAGTTTGCCCTCTACCGGAATTCAGTTTAGAGTTTCCGCGACAAGGAAACGATGAATGTTGATGGCCTTTTACTCTTTCTATAGGTTTGTGGAGCAAATAAGTGCGTAGGCAATATGTAATTTATATACTCTGCTTCCAATCGATTCTTGGGAGTAACTAGAGGGCAAGAGACGGATCAGGTGTCCTAATTATGGAGAATGCTTGGGATGAGAAAGAAATAAAATTGCGATGATTTCACGGAGTAGGTGACTGCGAGAAATAGTTTCCGCGGATGAAGAAGAGAACGATGGAATTTAAGTGAAAGTAGTTGGCACTTTTCGGAAGTGATTGGAGGATTTTTTGGTTCTATTTCAAAGCAGAAGTTCGAAGCTAAGGATATCGAGGCAGCATCGGTTGCCAGAGGATATTTCTCGCTTAACACGATGGAATTTGTTCTGAAATATCTATCGTCGTACCTTTCGTATGGGGTCGAATAAACGAAGCAGTACTTTTACTTAAATTCCAACGTTTATTTGCCACGGCTCAAACTAGCCAATTACCAAAACGTGGGTCGATGATGATGGGGATAATTCGGGCCAGAGAAGACAATCGGTTCAAAGAACTTTACTTAAAAGTTATTCCTTGGATAGTGGGTAATAAAACACAAATGTATAGTTGAAGCAATGATAATAAAGTTTATTGAAACCCTATCATAATAAACATGACAAGTTCTAAATTTCATTCTTCTTCGTATCCGGGTTGTCCTTTCCCCTTGTTAATCCAATTGTCCATCCTCGTGTCGAACAGAAACCATCCTGAGCTATCCATCGTGCCTTGAACGCGATCCTTTCCTGCATTCGTGGAAGAAGTATCTGAAACGAAAATAAAAAGGGCATGAGAGACTGAACTGATCCTTGGTTTTCACCGACCTTCTGAAAGACACAGGGTTATGTAATAAAAACAACTTTGTAAATTTCCACAGAAAATTATAAATACGAACTTCACCCCAAAATACGGTGCAAGGAATTCATCAGATTTGGCAACAGACCTAGCCAAAAGAATCTTTCCAAAAACTGTAACTACAGTCAGCTTTGATGTAAAAAATCTTTTTACCTCAATATATTTTAATTTTCTGTGGAAATTCACAAAGTTGATTTTATCACTAAGGCATTCCAAGAAGTCACGCCTGCTCACATTGATTTCACAGGATAATGTGGTCATAAACGTAGAGTTGGCGTACCAGTTTAAAAAAGGAATGGTAATAATTTGGTTTCAGTAATGGGACATAGGCAAAGGGGCTGTGATAGAGGAACGATTCCAAATTGGGTATTGAGAGCCGCAGAATAAGGAGGGAGTAACTAAACAGTGCAGACGCATAGCACCGAGTACAAAAACGCCGAAACCAGAAGGAAATAACTCTGATGATGGAAGCAAAAAAGAAGCACCTCAGGGTCGAAGAAGCATCGTCCCAGACAATGTACTGCAAATCCTGCTAAGAGAAAATAAAATGAAAGCCATGGTACATTGTGAGTGGCGACATCAAAGCGTTTGATGGCTACGTGAAGGAGTTAAAAATTAAAACTAGCCATGAATTGAAAACTGCTCTCTAACGCTATTCTCCAATAGAAGCAAAGAAATTGAAAGAACAATCTTAAGTACAGCCTGTACATTCTGTGGTCATCTTACGATCATTACATTGGACGAGGGAGGAAAGAGTCAATGATTGTAACATGGTGGAAGATAAGATAGAAAAGTCTGCGACTCTGAATTATGCCATGTGATTCACCGTGCAGAAACGAGTATGAATCCCTATGATATGCTATGGATGTTGCTTGGAGATGAAGAGGACTTTCAAGGAACATGATAATGAAGAGAGTGCTCACAAAATCCTTGCCCTATTTAATGAGCAAACAAATTGTGTTTAAAGAAAATTCAAAGTAAGAGGAGTTTAAAGAAAGTTCGAAGGAACTTTACCTCAAATTTATGCCTTGAATATAGGATGATAAAACACTGTGTTAAGGTCAATTGCAAGTGACATTTAATGCAAGTGGACAATAAAGCACTTCACTATGAGGGATATTACCCCACTCCAAAGGAACGTATGCTCTACAATTTTTATTCTTCATCACCACTTTGATTAGGAGAGAATTCACGAGCTGCTTCAGACCAAGAAAATGAATTGTAAGATGGAATTGCAGGTGTGGGAGAATGAGGCGCTGCAGTGCTAATAAGAATCGCTCTATGAAAATATTTTTGCTTGAGAAAGGTAGCAGGAATAGCAAGAAATCCAGCAGTGAAGTAGTGTACATCCTGCAAATTGTAACCTGGGTATCAGTTGTCACGAGCGTTAAGGAATGCTTCGTGGTCAATGAGGGTTCAAAAATAAGAAGCTACCTCTAGGCTGCATGAAATTTCGCTCCAAGAAAATCAACCGACCGAGCCTGAGCATGAGGCACACTCGTTGCTGGTGTGGCAAGCTGCAAAACGTGGTCAATGTCCGGTTCGAAGGCGTCGAAGGAGAACTCCATCCTTTCGGATCTTGGTGGTTCAGGGAAACCGGAGATGAGCTGCAAACGTATGGTGAGACAAATGGATAAACGTGAGAGCAAGCAACATGATGGTTCAGAAAAGAAGATGGAGTGTGAACAGATATTGAATGAATGCAGTGGAATTATATATTCGAGTGTCAATTGATGGAAAAATCTCTAGTAAAATTAGCCATGGAAGGGAGGATAAAAATCTCGATGACATAGGGAGCGTTAGTGAATAATCATTGCCATTCTCATCTTCCTGACTACTCTTAGCTTTATTCCAGAAGCAACCATATGTAGTTAAATTCCCTTCCTAAAGACCTTCCTTTGCAAGACCACATTTGTTGTTGTTCAATGTTTCCTTTCTCTCCAAAAGCACAATTAGAATGCGTTTAGAGCTGAGGTTCATCTTTGTTCTGCGAAAGTACTCTATCATTTCATAATGACCCCCTGTAACTGAGACATTAAAACTTAATCAATACTCACATATTGAAGTGTTTAATTGACTTCTTCCAATACCAAAGGAAGGTGGGATGGATCCATGCGGTGCAGTCTTCTCATCGACAGGCAGTTGCACATTCTACTATGAGTTTGGATCCTAAAATTGAAAATGAAATTATCAATGAAAGTACAGGCAAATAATCTGGACATGGCATTGTCCTCATGCTAGCACACTGTCCATTCTACTTCGTTGCCTAATAACGGTGTACCGTAATGAATGATTGACTCAAACTACTAGAAAGTAGTTGGAAGTAAAATGTAAATTAGAGCAAGGAATGTCATACATAAGTATCTTGGAACTGCTTTAAATGGTAATCAATACGAAATTGCAATGTATCGCGAGCCTTTCAGTTTTATAATCGACTTAGTAACGGTGCAAATTATCCAGAGAAATCCAATTTATTCATTATCTATTAAAATGTTTCAAAATTAACATTTCGTTAAATTTGGTTTCCCGCATAAACATTTTCCTGGAATCTGATTGGCTGAGGGAAACACCACCGCTGTCAGTGCAGACGCTGTATTCATGAATTTTAAGCCAACTATTTGTTCATACAATCGCCGAGTGATTACCTGCATAATTTCTCTCTTGTTTTACCAGGACCGCTAGTAATGGCGGTTTTCTCGATTTCGGAAGAATAACTGGTCGATACATTATGAAAATAGTTACCGTTGCCGGTAAGACTCACGTAGTAGCCAAAAAGTCATAATAAAATCTAGTCTTCATGAAATATTTATCGTTTACGACACACCTTACCTTTAGTTTCAAAAATCTAATTTCAATTTTAGAATCCCGGCGGTTACAGTCGCACTTCCCAACAGCGTTACGCATATCTCACTTCCCTCGTGCATCTCGCCGTGTTCACGTCGCTCCCATGGACACCTGAAAATTATGATAAATATACAATAAACAACTCATGACGGGAGTTACGATCGTCTCGAATCAAACCATTATGTCCCGACGCAGCGATCTGTCACCAGAAACCGCCTCCGATTCTCGATTAATGAGTGCTTGTCAACAATCGTTTCCGAGTACATATTCATTATGCAACGCGTCGTGCATATGTACAAGCTCATTGCTAATAATTAAGACGTATCAAAGGTGACGACGAACGGGAATCTCGACGTTCGCTTCGAGAAGGTAAAATTCTCGAAGCAAGCTTTTGTAAACACGGGCTAAGGTCGTTGGAAATATTTTCTGATGGGACCTCGTATCTTACCTGGATGTTTCCTTCGAACCTCGTTCCTCGCTCGAAGCATTTTTCCTTCTCACCCTCGCATGACGAATTCACAATGCTTTCCTGGACGAGACCGCCAAATATCTTGAAAATTTGTGTGTGCACCGACAACCACTTAACACGACTGTATGGTCACAATCACTTAATCCATGGGGAATTTCTATTCCATTGAATTGATAGGAATCACAACGGAAGAGGCATCTCGATCCACAAAATCAAAACACGAACTCTGCTCGCAGGAAATCCCGCAAACAAGTGCGGGAGCGGAGAAAAATGAGAGATTAGTTTGCCCTCTACCGGAATTCAGTTTAGAGTTTCTGCGACAAGGAAACGATGAATGTCGATGGCCTTTTACTCTTTCTATAGGTTTGTGGAGCAAATAAGTGCGTAGGCAATATGTAATTTATATACTCTGCTTTCAATCGATTCTTGGGAGTAACTAGAGGGCAAGAGACGGATCAGGTGTCCTAATTATGGAGAATGCTTGGGATGAGAAAGAAATAAAATTGCGATGATTTCACGGAGTAGGTGACTGCGAGAAATAGTTTCCGCGGATGAAGAAGAGAACGATGGAATTTAAGTGAAAGTAGTTGGCACTTTTCGGAAGTGATTGGAGGATTTTTTGGTTCTATTTCAAAGCAGAAGTTCGAAGCTAAGGATATCGAGGCAGCATCGGTTGCCAGAGGATATTTCTCGCTTAACACGATGGAATTTGTTCTGAAATATCTATCGTCGTACCTTTCGTATGGGGTCGAATAAACGAAGCAGTACTTTTACTTAAATTCCAACGTTTATTTGCCACGGCTCAAACTAGCCAATTACCAAAACGTGGGTCGATGATGATGGGGATAATTCGGGCCAGAGAAGACAATCGGTTCAAAGAACTTTACTTAAAAGTTATTCCTTGGATAGTGGGTAATAAAACACAAATGTATAGTTGAAGCAATGATAATAAAGTTTATTGAAACCCTATCATAATAAACATGACAAGTTCTAAATTTCATTCTTCTTCGTATCCGGGTTGTCCTTTCCCCTTGTTAATCCAATTGTCCATCCTCGTGTCGAACAGAAACCATCCTGAGCTATCCATCGTGCCTTGAACGCGATCCTTTCCTGCATTCGTGGAAGAAGTATCTGAAACGAAAATAAAAAGGGCATGAGAGACTGAACTGATCCTTGGTTTTCACCGACCTTCTGAAAGACACAGGGTTATGTAATAAAAACAACTTTGTAAATTTCCACAGAAAATTATAAATACGAACTTCACCCCAAAATACGGTGCAAGGAATTCATCAGATTTGGCAACAGACCTAGCCAAAAGAATCTTTCCAAAAACTGTAACTACAGTCAGCTTTGATGTAAAAAATCTTTTTACCTCAATATATTTTAATTTTCTGTGGAAATTCACAAAGTTGATTTTATCACTAAGGCATTCCAAGAAGTCACGCCTGCTCACATTGATTTCACAGGATAATGTGGTCATAAACGTAGGGTTGGCGTACCAGTTTAAAAAAGGAATGGTAATAATTTGGTTTCAGTAATGGGACATAGGCAAAGGGGCTGTGATAGAGGAACGATTCCAAATTGGGTATTGAGAGCCGCAGAATAAGGAGGGAGTAACTAAACAGTGCAGACGCATAGCACCGAGTACAAAAACGCCGAAACCAGAAGGAAATAACTCTGATGATGGAAGCAAAAAAGAAGCACCTCAGGGTCGAAGAAGCATCGTCCCACACAATGTACTGCAAATCCTGCTAAGAGAAAATAAAATGAAAGCCATGGTACATTGTGAGTGGCGACATCAAAGCGTTTGATGGCTACGTGAAGGAGTTAAAAATTAAAACTAGCCATGAATTGAAAACTGCTCTCTAACGCTATTCTCCAATAGAAGCAAAGAAATTGAAAGAACAATCTTAAGTACAGCCTGTACATTCTGTGGTCATCTTACGATCATTACATTGGACGAGGGAGGAAAGAGTCAATGATTGTAACATGGTGGAAGATAAGATAGAAAAGTCTGCGACTCTGAATTATGCCATGTGATTCACCGTGCAGAAACGAGTATGAATCCCTATGATATGCTATGGATGTTGCTTGGAGATGAAGAGGACTTTCAAGGAACATGATAATGAAGAGAGTGCTCACAAAATCCTTGCCCTATTTAATGAGCAAACAAATTGTGTTTAAAGAAAATTCAAAGTAAGAGGAGTTTAAAGAAAGTTCGAAGGAACTTTACCTCAAATTTATGCCTTGAATATAGGATGATAAAACACTGTGTTAAGGTCAATTGCAGGTGACATTTAATGCAAGTGGACAATAAAGCACTTCACTATGAGGGATATTACCCCACTCCAAAGGAACGTATGCTCTACAATTTTTATTCTTCATCACCACTTTGATTAGGAGAGAATTCACGAGCTGCTTCAGACCAAGAAAATGAATTGTAAGATGGAATTGCAGGTGTGGGAGAATGAGGCGCTGCAGTGCTGATAAGAATCGCTCTATGAAAATATTTTTGCTTGAGAAAGGTAGCAGGAATAGCAAGAAAATCAGCAGTGAAGTAGTGTACATCCTGCAAATTGTAACCTGGGTATCAGTTGTCACGAGCGTTAAGGAATGCTTCGTGGTCAATGAGGGTTCAAAAATAAGAAGCTACCTCTAGGCTGCATGAAATTTTGCTCCAAGAAAATCAACCGACCGAGCCTGAGCATGAGGCACACTCGTTGCTGGTGTGGCAAGCTGCAAAACGTGGTCAATGTCCGGTTCGAAGGCGTCGAAGGAGAACTCCATCCTTTCGGATCTTGGTGGTTCAGGGAAACCGGAGATGAGCTGCAAACGTATGGTGAGACAAATGGATAAACGTGAGAGCAAGCAACATGATGGTTCAGAAAAGAAGATGGAGTGTGAACAGATATTGAATGAATGCAGTGGAATTATATATTCGAGTGTCAATTGATGGAAAAATCTCTAGTAAAATTAGCCATGGAAGGGAGGATAAAAATCTCGATGACATAGGGAGCGTTAGTGAATAATCATTGCCATTCTCATCTTCCTGACTACTCTTAGCTTTATTCCAGAAGCAACCATATGTAGTTAAATTCCCTTCCTAAAGACCTTCCTTTGCAAGACCACATTTGTTGTTGTTCAATGTTTCCTTTCTCTCCATAAGCACAATTAGAATGCGTTTAGAGCTGAGGTTCATCTTTGTTCTGAGAAAGTACTCTATCATTTCATAATGACCCCCTGTAACTGAGACATTAAAACTTAATCAATACTCACATATTGAAGTGTTTAATTGACTTCTTCCAATACCAAAGGAAGGTGGGATGGATCCATGCGGTGCAGTCTTCTCATCGACAGGCAGTTGCACATTCTACTATGAGTTTGGATCCTAAAATTGAAAATGAAATTATCAATGAAAGTACAGGCAAATAATCTGGACATGGCATTGTCCTCATGCTAGCACACTGTCCATTCTACTTCGTTGCCTAATAACGGTGTACCGTAATGAATGATTGACTCAAACTACTAGAAAGTAGTTGGAAGTAAAATGTAAATTAGAGCAAGGAATGTCATACATAAGTATCTTGGAACTGCTTTAAATGGTAATCAATACGAAATTGCAATGTATCGCGAGCCTTTCAGTTTTATAATCGACTTAGTAACGGTGCAAATTACCAAGAGAAATCCAATTTATTCATTATCTATTAAAATGTTTCAAAATTAACATTTCGTTAAATTTGGTTTCCCGCATAAACATTTTGCTGGAATCTGATTGGCTGAGGGAAACACCACCGCTGTCAGTGCAGACGCTGTATTCATGAATTTTAAGCCAACTATTTGTTCATACAATCGCCGAGTGATTACCTGCATAATTTCTCTCTTGTTTTACCAGGACCGCTAGTAATGGCGGTTTTCTCGATTTCGGAAGAATAACTGGTCGATACATTATGAAAATAGTAACCGTTGCCGGTAAGACTCACGTAGTAGCCAAAAAGTCATAATAAAATCTAGTCTTCATGAAATATTTATCGTTTACGACACACCTTACCTTTAGTTTCAAAAATCTAATTTCAATTTTAGAATCCCGGCGGTAACAGTCGCACTTCCCAACAGCGTTACGCATATCTCACTTCCCTCGTGCATCTCGCCGTGTTCACGTCGCTCCCATGGACACCTGAAAATTATGATAAATATACAATAAACAACTCATGACGGGAGTTACGATCGTCTCGAATCAAACCATTATGTCCCGACGCAGCGATCTGTCACCAGAAACCGCCTCCGATTCTCGATTAATGAGTGCTTGTCAACAATCGTTTCCGAGTACATATTCATTATGCAACGCGTCGTGCATATGTACAAGCTCATTGCTAATAATTAAGACGTATCAAAGGTGACGACGAACGGGAATCTCGACGTTCGCTCACCGTCACTTCGAGAAGGTAAAATTCTCGAAGCAAGCTTTTGTAAACACGGGCTAAGGTCGTTGGAAATATTTTCTGATGGGACCTCGTATCTTACCTGGATGTTTCCTTCGAACCTCGTTCCTCGCTCGAAGCATTTTTCCTTCTCACCCTCGCATGACGAATTCACAATGCTTTCCTGGACGAGACCGCCAAATATCTTGAAAATTTGTGTGTGCACCGACAACCACTTAACACGACTGTATGGTCACAATCACTTAATCCATGGGGAATTTCTATTCCATTGAATTGATAGGAATCACAACGGAAGAGGCATCTCGATCCACAAAATCAAAACACGAACTCTGCTCGCAGGAAATCCCGCAAACAAGTGCGGGAGCGGAGAAAAATGAGAGATTAGTTTGCCCTCTACCGGAATTCAGTTTAGAGTTTGTGCGACAAGGAAACGATGAATGTCGATGGCCTTTTACTCTTTCTATAGGATTGTGGAGCAAATAAATGCGTAGGCAATATGTAATTTATATACTCTGCTTCCAATCGATTCTTGGGAGTAACTAGAGGGCAAGAGACGGATCAGGTGTCCTAATTATGGAGAATGCTTGGGATGAGAAAGAAATAAAATTGCGATGATTTCACGGAGTAGGTGACTGCGAGAAATAGTTTCCGCGGATGAAGAAGAGAACGATGGAATTTAAGTGAAAGTAGTTGGCACTTTTCGGAAGTGATTGGAGGATTTTTTGGTTCTATTTCAAAGCAGAAGTTCGAAGCTAAGGATATCGAGGCAGCATCGGTTGCCAGAGGATATTTCTCGCTTAACACGATGGAATTTGTTCTGAAATATCTATCGTCGTACCTTTCGTATGGGGTCGAATAAACGAAGCAGTACTTTTACTTAAATTCCAACGTTTATTTGCCACGGCTCAAACTAGCCAATTACCAAAACGTGGGTCGATGATGATGGGGATAATTCGGGCCAGAGAAGACAATCGGTTCAAAGAACTTTACTTAAAAGTTATTCCTTGGATAGTGGGTAATAAAACACAAATGTATAGTTGAAGCAATGATAATAAAGTTTATTGAAACCCTATCATAATAAACATGACAAGTTCTAAATTTCATTCTTCTTCGTATCCGGGTTGTCCTTTCCCCTTGTTAATCCAATTGTCCATCCTCGTGTCGAACAGAAACCATCCTGAGCTATCCATCGTGCCTTGAACGCGATCCTTTCCTGCATTCGTGGAAGAAGTATCTGAAACGAAAATAAAAAGGGCATGAGAGACTGAACTGATCCTTGGTTTTCACCGACCTTCTGAAAGACACAGGGTTATGTAATAAAAACAACTTTGTAAATTTCCACAGAAAATTATAAATACGAACTTCACCCCAAAATACGGTGCAAGGAATTCATCAGTTTTGGCAACAGACCTAGCCAAAAGAATCTTTCCAAAAACTGTAACTACAGTCAGCTTTGATGTAAAAATCTTTTTACCTCAATATATTTTAATTTTCTGTGGAAATTCACAAAGTTGATTTTATCACTAAGGCATTCCAAGAAGTCACGCCTGCTCACATTGATTTCACAGGATAATGTGGTCATAAACGTAGGGTTGGCGTACCAGTTTAAAAAAGGAATGGTAATAATTTGGTTTCAGTAATGGGACATAGGCAAAGGGGCTGTGATAGAGGAACGATTCCAAATTGGTTATTGAGAGCCGCAGAATAAGGAGGGAGTAACTAAACAGTGCAGACGCATAGCACCGAGTACAAAAACGCCGAAACCAGAAGGAAATAACTCTGATGATGGAAGCAAAAAAGAAGCACCTCAGGGTCGAAGAAGCATCGTCCCACACAATGTACTGCAAATCCTGCTAAGAGAAAATAAAATGAAAGCCATGGTACATTGTGAGTGGCGACATCAAAGCGTTTGATGGCTACGTGAAGGAGTTAAAAATTAAAACTAGCCATGAATTGAAAACTGCTCTCTAACGCTATTCTCCAATAGAAGCAAAGAAATTGAAAGAACAATCTTAAGTACAGCCTGTACATTCTGTGGTCATCTTACGATCATTACATTGGACGAGGGAGGAAAGAGTCAATGATTGTAACATGGTGGAAGATAAGATAGAAAAGTCTGCGACTCTGAATTATGCCATGTGATTCACCGTGCAGAAACGAGTATGAATCCCTATGATATGCTATGGATGTTGCTTGGAGATGAAGAGGACTTTCAAGGAACATGATAATGAAGAGAGTGCTCACAAAATCCTTGCCCTATTTAATGAGCAAACAAATTGTGTTTAAAGAAAATTCAAAGTAAGAGGAGTTTAAAGAAAGTTCGAAGGAACTTTACCTCAAATTTATGCCTTGAATATAGGATGATAAAACACTGTGTTAAGGTCAATTGCAGGTGACATTTAATGCAAGTGGACAATAAAGCACTTCACTATGAGGGATATTACCCCACTCCAAAGGAACGTATGCTCTACAATTTTTATTCTTCATCACCACTTTGATTAGGAGAGAATTCACGAGCTGCTTCAGACCAAGAAAATGAATTGTAAGATGGAATTGCAGGTGTGGGAGAATGAGGCGCTGCAGTGCTGATAAGAATCGCTCTATGAAAATATTTTTGCTTGAGAAAGGTAGCAGGAATAGCAAGAAATCCAGCAGTGAAGTAGTGTACATCCTGCAAATTGTAACCTGGGTATCAGTTGTCACGAGCGTTAAGGAATGCTTCGTGGTCAATGAGGGTTCAAAAATAAGAAGCTACCTCTAGGCTGCATGAAATTTCGCTCCAAGAAAATCAACCGACCGAGCCTGAGCATGAGGCACACTCGTTGCTGGTGTGGCAAGCTGCAAAACGTGGTCAATGTCCGGTTCGAAGGCGTCGAAGGAGAACTCCATCCTTTCGGATCTTGGTGGTTCAGGGAAACCGGAGATGAGCTGCAAACGTATGGTGAGACAAATGGATAAACGTGAGAGCAAGCAACATGATGGTTCAGAAAAGAAGATGGAGTGTGAACAGATATTGAATGAATGCAGTGGAATTATATATTCGAGTGTCAATTGATGGAAAAATCTCTAGTAAAATTAGCCATGGAAGGGAGGATAAAAATCTCGATGACATAGGGAGCGTTAGTGAATAATCATTGCCATTCTCATCTTCCTGACTACTCTTAGCTTTATTCCAGAAGCAACCATATGTAGTTAAATTCCCTTCCTAAAGACCTTCCTTTGCAAGACCACATTTGTTGTTGTTCAAAGTTTCCTTTCTCTCCATAAGCGCAATTAGAATGCGTTTAGAGCTGAGGTTCATCTTTGTTCTGAGAAAGTACTCTATCATTTCATAA
The DNA here is from genome assembly GCA_020796165.1 of Pantala flavescens. Lineage (NCBI taxonomy): Eukaryota > Metazoa > Arthropoda > Insecta > Odonata > Libellulidae > Pantala > Pantala flavescens. The sequence continues at coordinate 26,255,740 of CM036886.1, forward strand.
TGACCCCCTGTAACTGAGACATTAAAACTTAATCAATACTCACATATTGAAGTGTTTAATTGACTTCTTCCAATACCAAAGGAAGGTGGGATGGATCCATGCGGTGCAGTCTTCTCATCGACAGGCAGTTGCACATTCTACTATGAGTTTGGATCCTAAAATTGAAAATGAAATTATCAATGAAAGTACAGGCAAATAATCTGGACATGGCATTGTCCTCATGCTAGCACACTGTCCATTCTACTTCGTTGCCTAATAACGGTGTACCGTAATGAATGATTGACTCAAACTACTAGAAAGTAGTTGGAAGTAAAATGTAAATTAGAGCAAGGAATGTCATACATAAGTATCTTGGAACTGCTTTAAATGGTAATCAATACGAAATTGCAATGTATCGCGAGCCTTTCAGTTTTATAATCGACTTAGTAACGGTGCAAATTATCCAGAGAAATCCAATTTATTCATTATCTATTAAAATGTTTCAAAATTAACATTTCGTTAAATTTGGTTTCCCGCATAAACATTTTGCTGGAATCTGATTGGCTGAGGGAAACACCACCGCTGTCAGTGCAGACGCTGTATTCATGAATTTTAAGCCAACTATTTGTTCATACAATCGCCGAGTGATTACCTGCATAATTTCTCTCTTGTTTTACCAGGACCGCTAGTAATGGCGGTTTTCTCGATTTCGGAAGAATAACTGGTCGATACATTATGAAAATAGTAACCGTTGCCGGTAAGACTCACGTAGTAGCCAAAAAGTCATAATAAAATCTAGTCTTCATGAAATATTTATCGTTTACGACACACTTTACCTTTAGTTTCAAAAATCTAATTTCAATTTTAGAATCCCGGCGGTTACAGTCGCACTTCCCAACAGCGTTACGCATATCTCACTTCCCTCGTGCATCTCGCCGTGTTCACGTCGCTCCCATGGACACCTGAAAATTATGATAAATATACAATAAACAACTCATGACGGGAGTTACGATCGTCTCGAATCAAACCATTATGTCCCGACGCAGCGATCTGTCACCAGAAACCGCCTCCGATTCTCGATTAATGAGTGCTTGTCAACAATCGTTTCCGAGTACATATTCATTATGCAACGCGTCGTGCATATGTACAAGCTCATTGCTAATAATTAAGACGTATCAAAGGTGACGACGAACGGGAATCTCGACGTTCGCTCACCGTCACTTCGAGAAGGTAAAATTCTCGAAGCAAGCTTTTGTAAACACGGGCTAAGGTCGTTGGAAATATTTTCTGATGGGACCTCGTATCTTACCTGGATGTTTCCTTCGAACCTCGTTCCTCGCTCGAAGCATTTTTCCTTCTCACCCTCGCATGACGAATTCACAATGCTTTCCTGGACGAGACCGCCAAATATCTTGAAAATTTGTGTGTGCACCGACAACCACTTAACACGACTGTATGGTCACAATCACTTAATCCATGGGGAATTTCTATTCCATTGAATTGATAGGAATCACAACGGAAGAGGCATCTCGATCCACAAAATCAAAACACGAACTCTGCTCGCAGGAAATCCCGCAAACAAATGCGGGAGCGGAGAAAAATGAGAGATTAGTTTGCCCTCTACCGGAATTCAGTTTAGAGTTTCTGCGACAAGGAAACGATGAATGTCGATGGCCTTTTACTCTTTCTATAGGTTTGTGGAGCAAATAAGTGCGTAGGCAATATGTAATTTATATACTCTGCTTCCAATCGATTCTTGGGAGTAACTAGAGGGCAAGAGACGGATCAGGTGTCCTTATTATGGAGAATGCTTGGGATGAGAAAGAAATAAAATTGCGATGATTTTACGGAGTAGGTGACTGCGAGAAATAGTTTCCGCGGATGAAGAAGAGAACGATGGAATTTAAGTGAAAGTAGTTGGCACTTTTCGGAAGTGATTGGAGGATTTTTTGGTTCTATTTCAAAGCAGAAGTTCGAAGCTAAGGATATCGAGGCAGCATCGGTTGCCAGAGGATATTTCTCGCTTAACACGATGGAATTTGTTCTGAAATATCTATCGTCGTACCTTTCGTATGGGGTCGAATAAACGAAGCAGTACTTTTACTTAAATTCCAACGTTTATTTGCCACGGCTCAAACTAGCCAATTACCAAAACGTGGGTCGATGATGATGGGGATAATTCGGGCCAGAGAAGACAATCGGTTCAAAGAACTTTACTTAAAAGTTATTCCTTGGATAGTGGGTAATAAAACACAAATGTATAGTTGAAGCAATGATAATAAAGTTTATTGAAACCCTATCATAATAAACATGACAAGTTCTAAATTTCATTCTTCTTCGTATCCGGGTTGTCCTTTCCCCTTGTTAATCCAATTGTCCATCCTCGTGTCGAACAGAAACCATCCTGAGCTATCCATCGTGCCTTGAACGCGATCCTTTCCTGCATTCGTGGAAGAAGTATCTGAAACGAAAATAAAAAGGGCATGAGAGACTGAACTGATCCTTGGTTTTCACCGACCTTCTGAAAGACACAGGGTTATGTAATAAAAACAACTTTGTAAATTTCCACAGAAAATTATAAATACGAACTTCACCCCAAAATACGGTGCAAGGAATTCATCAGATTTGGCAACAGACCTAGCCAAAAGAATCTTTCCAAAAACTGTAACTACAGTCAGCTTTGATGTAAAAAATCTTTTTACCTCAATATATTTTAATTTTCTGTGGAAATTCACAAAGTTGATTTTATCACTAAGGCATTCCAAGAAGTCACGCCTGCTCACATTGATTTCACAGGATAATGTGGTCATAAACGTAGGGTTGGCGTACCAGTTTAAAAAAGGAATGGTAATAATTTGGTTTCAGTAATGGGACATAGGCAAAGGGGCTGTGATAGAGGAACGATTCCAAATTGGGTATTGAGAGCCGCAGAATAAGGAGGGAGTAACTAAACAGTGCAGACGCATAGCACCGAGTACAAAAACGCCGAAACCAGAAGGAAATAACTCTGATGATGGAAGCAAAAAAGAAGCACCTCAGGGTTGAAGAAGCATCGTCCCACACAATGTACTGCAAATCCTGCTAAGAGAAAATAAAATGAAAGCCATGGTACATTGTGAGTGGCGACATCAAAGCGTTTGATGGCTACGTGAAGGAGTTAAAAATTAAAACTATCCATGAATTGAAAACTGCTCTCTAACGCTATTCTCCAATAGAAGCAAAGAAATTGAAAGAACAATCTTAAGTACAGCCTGTACATTCTGTGGTCATCTTACGATCATTACATTGGACGAGGGAGGAAAGAGTCAATGATTGTAACATGGTGGAAGATAAGATAGAAAAGTCTGCGACTCTGAATTATGCCATGTGATTCACCGTGCAGAAACGAGTATGAATCCCTATGATATGCTATGGATGTTGCTTGGAGATGAAGAGGACTTTCAAGGAACATGATAATGAAGAGAGTGCTCACAAAATCCTTGCCCTATTTAATGAGCAAACAAATTGTGTTTAAAGAAAATTCAAAGTAAGAGGAGTTTAAAGAAAGTTCGAAGGAACTTTACCTCAAATTTATGCCTTGAATATAGGATGATAAAACACTGTGTTAAGGTCAATTGCAGGTGACATTTAATGCAAGTGGACAATAAAGCACTTCACTATGAGGGATATTACCCCACTCCAAAGGAACGTATGCTCTACAATTTTTATTCTTCATCACCACTTTGATTAGGAGAGAATTCACGAGCTGCTTCAGACCAAGAAAATGAATTGTAAGATGGAATTGCAGGTGTGGGAGAATGAGGCGCTGCAGTGCTGATAAGAATCGCTCTATGAAAATATTTTTGCTTGAGAAAGGTAGCAGGAATAGCAAGAAATCCAGCAGTGAAGTAGTGTACATCCTGCAAATTGTAACCTGGGTATCAGTTGTCACGAGCGTTAAGGAATGCTTCGTGGTCAATGAGGGTTCAAAAATAAGAAGCTACCTCTAGGCTGCATGAAATTTCGCTCCAAGAAAATCAACCGACCGAGCCTGAGCATGAGGCACACTCGTTGCTGGTGTGGCAAGCTGCAAAACGTGGTCAATGTCCGGTTCGAAGGCGTCGAAGGAGAACTCCATCCTTTCGGATCTTGGTGGTTCAGGGAAACCGGAGATGAGCTGCAAACGTATGGTGAGACAAATGGATAAACGTGAGAGCAAGCAACATGATGGTTCAGAAAAGAAGATGGAGTGTGAACAGATATTGAATGAATGCAGTGGAATTATATATTCGAGTGTCAATTGATGGAAAAATCTCTAGTAAAATTAGCCATGGAAGGGAGGATAAAAATCTCGATGACATAGGGAGCGTTAGTGAATAATCATTGCCATTCTCATCTTCCTGACTACTCTTAGCTTTATTCCAGAAGCAACCATATGTAGTTAAATTCCCTTCCTAAAGACCTTCCTTTGCAAGACCACATTTGTTGTTGTTCAAAGTTTCCTTTCTCTCCATAAGCACAATTAGAATGCGTTTAGAGCTGAGGTTCATCTTTGTTCTGAGAAAGTACTCTATCATTTCATAATGACCCCCTGTAACTGAGACATTAAAACTTAATCAATACTCACATATTGAAGTGTTTAATTGACTTCTTCCAATACCAAAGGAAGGTGGGATGGATCCATGCGGTGCAGTCTTCTCATCGACAGGCAGTTGCACATTCTACTATGAGTTTGGATCCTAAAATTGAAAATGAAATTATCAATGAAAGTACAGGCAAATAATCTGGACATGGCATTGTCCTCATGCTAGCACACTGTCCATTCTACTTCGTTGCCTAATAACGGTGTACCGTAATGAATGATCGACTCAAACTACTAGAAAGTAGTTGGAAGTAAAATGTAAATTAGAGCAAGGAATGTCATACATAAGTATCTTGGAACTGCTTTAAATGGTAATCAATACGAAATTGCAATGTATCGCGAGCCTTTCAGTTTTATAATCGACTTAGTAACGGTGCAAATTACCAAGAGAAATCCAATTTATTCATTATCTATTAAAATGTTTCAAAATTAACATTTCGTTAAATTTGGTTTCCCGCATAAACATTTTGCTGGAATCTGATTGGCTGAGGGAAACACCACCGCTGTCAGTGCAGACGCTGTATTCATGAATTTTAAGCCAACTATTTGTTCATACAATCGCCGAGTGATTACCTGCATAATTTCTCTCTTGTTTTACCAGGACCGCTAGTAATGGCGGTTTTCTCGATTTCGGAAGAATAACTGGTCGATACATTATGAAAATAGTAACCGTTGCCGGTAAGACTCACGTAGTAGCCAAAAAGTCATAATAAAATCTAGTCTTCATGAAATATTTATCGTTTACGACACACCTTACCTTTAGTTTCAAAAATCTAATTTCAATTTTAGAATCCCGGCGGTTACAGTCGCACTTCCCAACAGCGTTACGCATATCTCACTTCCCTCGTGCATCTCGCCGTGTTCACGTCGCTCCCATGGACACCTGAAAATTATGATAAATATAAAATAAACAACTCATGACGGGAGTTACGATCGTCTCGAATCAAACCATTATGTCCCGACGCAGCGATCTGTCACCAGAAACCGCCTCCGATTCTCGATTAATGAGTGCTTGTCAACAATCGTTTCCGAGTACATATTCACTATGCAACGCGTCGTGCATATGTACAAGCTCATTGCTAATAATTAAGACGTATCAAAGGTGACGACGAACGGGAATCTCGACGTTCGCTCACCGTCACTTCGAGAAGGTAAAATTCTCGAAGCAAGCTTTTGTAAACACGGGCTAAGGTCGTTGGAAATATTTTCTGATGGGACCTCGTATCTTACCTGGATGTTTCCTTCGAACCTCGTTCCTCGCTCGAAGCATTTTTCCTTCTCACCCTCGCATGACGAATTCACAATGCTTTCCTGGACGAGACCGCCAAATATCTTGAAAATTTGTGTGTGCACCGACAACCACTTAACACGACTGTATGGTCACAATCACTTAATCCATGGGGAATTTCTATTCCATTGAATTGATAGGAATCACAACGGAAGAGGCATCTCGATCCACAAAATCAAAACACGAACTCTGCTCGCAGGAAATCCCGCAAACAAATGCGGGAGCGGAGAAAAATGAGAGATTAGTTTGCCCTCTACCGGAATTCAGTTTAGAGTTTCCGCGACAAGGAAACGATGAATGTTGATGGCCTTTTACTCTTTCTATAGGTTTGTGGAGCAAATAAGTGCGTAGGCAATATGTAATTTATATACTCTGCTTCCAATCGATTCTTGGGAGTAACTAGAGGGCAAGAGACGGATCAGGTGTCCTTATTATGGAGAATGCTTGGGATGAGAAAGAAATAAAATTGCGATGATTTCACGGAGTAGGTGACTGCGAGAAATAGTTTCCGCGGATGAAGAAGAGAACGATGGAATTTAAGTGAAAGTAGTTGGCACTTTTCGGAAGTGATTGGAGGATTTTTTGGTTCTATTTCAAAGCAGAAGTTCGAAGCTAAGGATATCGAGGCAGCATCGGTTGCCAGAGGATATTTCTCGCTTAACACGATGGAATTTGTTCTGAAATATCTATCGTCGTACCTTTCGTATGGGGTCGAATAAACGAAGCAGTACTTTTACTTAAATTCCAACGTTTATTTGCCACGGCTCAAACTAGCCAATTACCAAAACGTGGGTCGATGATGATGGGGATAATTCGGGCCAGAGAAGACAATCGGTTCAAAGAACTTTACTTAAAAGTTATTCCTTGGATAGTGGGTAATAAAACACAAATGTATAGTTGAAGCAATGATAATAAAGTTTATTGAAACCCTATCATAATAAACATGACAAGTTCTAAATTTCATTCTTCTTCGTATCCGGGTTGTCCTTTCCCCTTGTTAATCCAATTGTCCATCCTCGTGTCGAACAGAAACCATCCTGAGCTATCCATCGTGCCTTGAACGCGATCCTTTCCTGCATTCGTGGAAGAAGTATCTGAAACGAAAATAAAAAGGGCATGAGAGACTGAACTGATCCTTGGTTTTCACCGACCTTCTGAAAGACACAGGGTTATGTAATAAAAACAACTTTGTAAATTTCCACAGAAAATTATAAATACGAACTTCACCCCAAAATACGGTGCAAGGAATTCATCAGATTTGGCAACAGACCTAGCCAAAAGAATCTTTCCAAAAACTGTAACTACAGTCAGCTTTGATGTAAAAAATCTTTTTACCTCAATATATTTTAATTTTCTGTGGAAATTCACAAAGTTGATTTTATCACTAAGGCATTCCAAGAAGTCACGCCTGCTCACATTGATTTCACAGGATAATGTGGTCATAAACGTAGGGTTGGCGTACCAGTTTAAAAAAGGAATGGTAATAATTTGGTTTCAGTAATGGGACATAGGCAAAGGGGCTGTGATAGAGGAACGATTCGAAATTGGGTATTGAGAGCCGCAGAATAAGGAGGGAGTAACTAAACAGTGCAGACGCATAGCACCGAGTACAAAAACGCCGAAACCAGAAGGAAATAACTCTGATGATGGAAGCAAAAAAGAAGCACCTCAGGGTCGAAGAAGCATCGTCCCACACAATGTACTGCAAATCCTGCTAAGAGAAAATAAAATGAAAGCCATGGTACATTGTGAGTGGCGACATCAAAGCGTTTGATGGCTACGTGAAGGAGTTAAAAATTAAAACTAGCCATGAATTGAAAACTGCTCTCTAACGCTATTCTCCAATAGAAGCAAAGAAATTGAAAGAACAATCTTAAGTACAGCCTGTACATTCTGTGGTCATCTTACGATCATTACATTGGACGAGGGAGGAAAGAGTCAATGATTGTAACATGGTGGAAGATAAGATAGAAAAGTCTGCGACTCTGAATTATGCCATGTGATTCACCGTGCAGAAACGAGTATGAATCCCTATGATATGCTATGGATGTTGCTTGGAGATGAAGAGGACTTTCAAGGAACATGATAATGAAGAGAGTGCTCACAAAATCCTTGCCCTATTTAATGAGCAAACAAATTGTGTTTAAAGAAAATTCAAAGTAAGAGGAGTTTAAAGAAAGTTCGAAGGAACTTTACCTCAAATTTATGCCTTGAATATAGGATGATAAAACACTGTGTTAAGGTCAATTGCAGGTGACATTTAATGCAAGTGGACAATAAAGCACTTCACTATGAGGGATATTACCCCACTCCAAAGGAACGTATGCTCTACAATTTTTATTCTTCATCACCACTTTGATTAGGAGAGAATTCACGAGCTGCTTCAGACCAAGAAAATGAATTGTAAGATGGAATTGCAGGTGTGGGAGAATGAGGCGCTGCAGTGCTGATAAGAATCGCTCTATGAAAATATTTTTGCTTGAGAAAGGTAGCAGGAATAGCAAGAAATCCAGCAGTGAAGTAGTGTACATCCTGCAAATTGTAACCTGGGTATCAGTTGTCACGAGCGTTAAGGAATGCTTCGTGGTCAATGAGGGTTCAAAAATAAGAAGCTACCTCTAGGCTGCATGAAATTTCGCTCCAAGAAAATCAACCGACCGAGCCTGAGCATGAGGCACACTCGTTGCTGGTGTGGCAAGCTGCAAAACGTGGTCAATGTCCGGTTCGAAGGCGTCGAAGGAGAACTCCATCCTTTCGGATCTTGGTGGTTCAGGGAAACCGGAGATGAGCTGCAAACGTATGGTGAGACAAATGGATAAACGTGAGAGCAAGGAACATGATGGTTCAGGAAAGAAGATGGAGTGTGAACAGATATTGAATGAATGCAGTGGAATTATATATTCGAGTGTCAATTGATGGAAAAATCTCTAGTAAAATTAGCCATGGAAGGGAGGATAAAAATCTCGATGACATAGGGAGCGTTAGTGAATAATCATTGCCATTCTCATCTTCCTGACTACTCTTAGCTTTATTCCAGAAGCAACCATATGTAGTTAAATTCCCTTCCTAAAGACCTTCCTTTGCAAGACCACATTTGTTGTTGTTCAAAGTTTCCTTTCTCTCCATAAGCACAATTAGAATGCGTTTAGAGCTGAGGTTCATCTTTGTTCTGAGAAAGTACTCTATCATTTCATAATGACCCCCTGTAACTGAGACATTAAAACTTAATCAATACTCACATATTGAAGTGTTTAATTGACTTCTTCCAATACCAAAGGAAGGTGGGATGGATCCATGCGGTGCAGTCTTCTCATCGACAGGCAGTTGCACATTCTACTATGAGTTTGGATCCTAAAATTGAAAATGAAATTATCAATGAAAGTGCAGGCAAATAATCTGGACTTGGCATTGTCCTCATGCTAGCACACTGTCCATTCTACTTCGTTGCCTAATAACGGTGTACCGTAATGAATGATTGACTCAAACTACTAGAAAGTAGTTGGAAGTAAAATGTAAACTAGAGCAAGGAATGTCATACATAAGTATCTTGGAACTGCTTTAAATGGTAATCAATACGAAATTGCAATGTATCGCGAGCCTTTCAGTTTTATAATCGACTTAGTAACGGTGCAAATTACCAAGAGAAATCCAATTTATTCATTATCTATTAAAATGTTTCAAAATTAACATTTCGTTAAATTTGGTTTCCCGCATAAACATTTTGCTGGAATCTGATTGGCTGAGGGAAACACCACCGCTGTCAGTGCAGACGCTGTATTCATGAATTTTAAGCCAACTATTTGTTCATACAATCGCCGAGTGATTACCTGCATAATTTCTCTCTTGTTTTACCAGGACCGCTAGTAATGGCGGTTTTCTCGATTTCGGAAGAATAACTGGTCGATACATTATGAAAATAGTAACCGTTGCCGGTAAGACTCACGTAGTAGCCAAAAAGTCATAATAAAATCTAGTCTTCATGAAATATTTATCGTTTACGACACACCTTACCTTTAGTTTCAAAAATCTAATTTCAATTTTAGAATCCCGGCGGTTACAGTCGCACTTCCCAACAGCGTTACGCATATCTCACTTCCCTCGTGCATCTCGCCGTGTTCACGTCGCTCCCATGGACACCTGAAAATTATGATAAATATACAATAAACAACTCATGACGGGAGTTACGATCGTCTCGAATCAAACCATTATGTCCCGACGCAGCGATCTGTCACCAGAAACCGCCTCCGATTCTCGATTAATGAGTGCTTGTCAACAATCGTTTCCGAGTACATATTCATTATGCAACGCGTCGTGCATATGTACAAGCTCATTGCTAATAATTAAGACGTATCAAAGGTGACGACGAACGGGAATCTCGACGTTCGCTCACCGTCACTTCGAGAAGGTAAAATTCTCGAAGCAAGCTTTTGTAAACACGGGCTAAGGTCGTTGGAAATATTTTCTGATGGGACCTCGTATCTTACCTGGATGTTTCCTTCGAACCTCGTTCCTCGCTCGAAGCATTTTTCCTTCTCACCCTCGCATGACGAATTCACAATGCTTTCCTGGACGAGACCGCCAAATATCTTGAAAATTTGTGTGTGCACCGACAACCACTTAACACGACTGTATGGTCACAATCACTTAATCCATGGGGAATTTCTATTCCATTGAATTGATAGGAATCACAACGGAAGAGGCATCTCGATCCACAAAATCAAAACACGAACTCTGCTCGCAGGAAATCCCGCAAACAAATGCGGGAGCGGAGAAAAATGAGAGATTAGTTTGCCCTCTACCGGAATTCAGTTTAGAGTTTCTGCGACAAGGAAACGATGAATGTCGATGGCCTTTTACTCTTTCTATAGGTTTGTGGAGCAAATAAGTGCGTAGGCAATATGTAATTTATATACTCTGCTTCCAATCGATTCTTGGGAGTAACTAGAGGGCAAGAGACGGATCAGGTGTCCTTATTATGGAGAATGCTTGGGATGAGAAAGAAATAAAATTGCGATGATTTTACGGAGTAGGTGACTGCGAGAAATAGTTTCCGCGGATGAAGAAGAGAACGATGGAATTTAAGTGAAAGTAGTTGGCACTTTTCGGAAGTGATTGGAGGATTTTTTGGTTCTATTTCAAAGCAGAAGTTCGAAGCTAAGGATATCGAGGCAGCATCGGTTGCCAGAGGATATTTCTCGCTTAACACGATGGAATTTGTTCTGAAATATCTATCGTCGTACCTTTCGTATGGGGTCGAATAAACGAAGCAGTACTTTTACTTAAATTCCAACGTTTATTTGCCACGGCTCAAACTAGCCAATTACCAAAACGTGGGTCGATGATGATGGGGATAATTCGGGCCAGAGAAGACAATCGGTTCAAAGAACTTTACTTAAAAGTTATTCCTTGGATAGTGGGTAATAAAACACAAATGTATAGTTGAAGCAATGATAATAAAGTTTATTGAAACCCTATCATAATAAACATGACAAGTTCTAAATTTCATTCTTCTTCGTATCCGGGTTGTCCTTTCCCCTTGTTAATCCAATTGTCCATCCTCGTGTCGAACAGAAACCATCCTGAGCTATCCATCGTGCCTTGAACGCGATCCTTTCCTGCATTCGTGGAAGAAGTATCTGAAACGAAAATAAAAAGGGCATGAGAGACTGAACTGATCCTTGGTTTTCACCGACCTTCTGAAAGACACAGGGTTATGTAATAAAAACAACTTTGTAAATTTCCACAGAAAATTATAAATACGAACTTCACCCCAAAATACGGTGCAAGGAATTCATCAGTTTTGGCAACAGACCTAGCCAAAAGAATCTTTCCAAAAACTGTAACTACAGTCAGCTTTGATGTAAAAATCTTTTTACCTCAATATATTTTAATTTTCTGTGGAAATTCACAAAGTTGATTTTATCACTAAGGCATTCCAAGAAGTCACGCCTGCTCACATTGATTTCACAGGATAATGTGGTCATAAACGTAGGGTTGGCGTACCAGTTTAAAAAAGGAATGGTAATAATTTGGTTTCAGTAATGGGACATAGGCAAAGGGGCTGTGATAGAGGAACGATTCCAAATTGGTTATTGAGAGCCGCAGAATAAGGAGGGAGTAACTAAACAGTGCAGACGCATAGCACCGAGTACAAAAACGCCGAAACCAGAAGGAAATAACTCTGATGATGGAAGCAAAAAAGAAGCACCTCAGGGTCGAAGAAGCATCGTCCCACACAATGTACTGCAAATCCTGCTAAGAGAAAATAAAATGAAAGCCATGGTACATTGTGAGTGGCGACATCAAAGCGTTTGATGGCTACGTGAAGGAGTTAAAAATTAAAACTAGCCATGAATTGAAAACTGCTCTCTAACGCTATTCTCCAATAGAAGCAAAGAAATTGAAAGAACAATCTTAAGTACAGCCTGTACATTCTGTGGTCATCTTACGATCATTACATTGGACGAGGGAGGAAAGAGTCAATGATTGTAACATGGTGGAAGATAAGATAGAAAAGTCTGCGACTCTGAATTATGCCATGTGATTCACCGTGCAGAAACGAGTATGAATCCCTATGATATGCTATGGATGTTGCTTGGAGATGAAGAGGACTTTCAAGGAACATGATAATGAAGAGAGTGCTCACAAAATCCTTGCCCTATTTAATGAGCAAACAAATTGTGTTTAAAGAAAATTCAAAGTAAGAGGAGTTTAAAGAAAGTTCGAAGGAACTTTACCTCAAATTTATGCCTTGAATATAGGATGATAAAACACTGTGTTAAGGTCAATTGCAGGTGACATTTAATGCAAGTGGACAATAAAGCACTTCACTATGAGGGATATTACCCCACTCCAAAGGAACGTATGCTCTACAATTTTTATTCTTCATCACCACTTTGATTAGGAGAGAATTCACGAGCTGCTTCAGACCAAGAAAATGAATTGTAAGATGGAATTGCAGGTGTGGGAGAATGAGGCGCTGCAGTGCTGATAAGAATCGCTCTATGAAAATATTTTTGCTTGAGAAAGGTAGCAGGAATAGCAAGAAATCCAGCAGTGAAGTAGTGTACATCCTGCAAATTGTAACCTGGGTATCAGTTGTCACGAGCGTTAAGGAATGCTTCGTGGTCAATGAGGGTTCAAAAATAAGAAGCTACCTCTAGGCTGCATGAAATTTCGCTCCAAGAAAATCAACCGACCGAGCCTGAGCATGAGGCACACTCGTTGCTGGTGTGGCAAGCTGCAAAACGTGGTCAATGTCCGGTTCGAAGGCGTCGAAGGAGAACTCCATCCTTTCGGATCTTGGTGGTTCAGGGAAACCGGAGATGAGCTGCAAACGTATGGTGAGACAAATGGATAAACGTGAGAGCAAGCAACATGATGGTTCAGAAAAGAAGATGGAGTGTGAACAGATATTGAATGAATGCAGTGGAATTATATATTCGAGTGTCAATTGATGGAAAAATCTCTAGTAAAATTAGCCATGGAAGGGAGGATAAAAATCTCGATGACATAGGGAGCGTTAGTGAATAATCATTGCCATTCTCATCTTCCTGACTACTCTTAGCTTTATTCCAGAAGCAACCATATGTAGTTAAATTCCCTTCCTAAAGACCTTCCTTTGCAAGACCACATTTGTTGTTGTTCAAAGTTTCCTTTCTCTCCATAAGCGCAATTAGAATGCGTTTAGAGCTGAGGTTCATCTTTGTTCTGAGAAAGTACTCTATCATTTCATAATGACCCCCTGTAACTGAGACATTAAAACTTAATCAATACTCACATATTGAAGTGTTTAATTGACTTCTTCCAATACCAAAGGAAGGTGGGATGGATCCATGCGGTGCAGTCTTCTCATCGACAGGCAGTTGCACATTCTACTATGAGTTTGGATCCTAAAATTGAAAATGAAATTATCAATGAAAGTACAGGCAAATAATCTGGACATGGCATTGTCCTCATGCTAGCACACTGTCCATTCTACTTCGTTGCCTAATAACGGTGTACCGTAATGAATGATTGACTCAAACTACTAGAAAGTAGTTGGAAGTAAAATGTAAATTAGAGCAAGGAATGTCATACATAAGTATCTTGGAACTGCTTTAAATGGTAATCAATACGAAATTGCAATGTATCGCGAGCCTTTCAGTTTTATAATCGACTTAGTAACGGTGCAAATTATCCAGAGAAATCCAATTTATTCATTATCTATTAAAATGTTTCAAAATTAACATTTCGTTAAATTTGGTTTCCCGCATAAACATTTTGCTGGAATCTGATTGGCTGAGGGAAACACCACCGCTGTCAGTGCAGACGCTGTATTCATGAATTTTAAGCCAACTATTTGTTCATACAATCGCCGAGTGATTACCTGCATAATTTCTCTCTTGTTTTACCAGGACCGCTAGTAATGGCGGTTTTCTCGATTTCGGAAGAATAACTGGTCGATACATTATGAAAATAGTAACCGTTGCCGGTAAGACTCACGTAGTAGCCAAAAAGTCATAATAAAATCTAGTCTTCATGAAATATTTATCGTTTACGACACACTTTACCTTTAGTTTCAAAAATCTAATTTCAATTTTAGAATCCCGGCGGTTACAGTCGCACTTCCCAACAGCGTTACGCATATCTCACTTCCCTCGTGCATCTCGCCGTGTTCACGTCGCTCCCATGGACACCTGAAAATTATGATAAATATACAATAAACAACTCATGACGGGAGTTACGATCGTCTCGAATCAAACCATTATGTCCCGACGCAGCGATCTGTCACCAGAAACCGCCTCCGATTCTCGATTAATGAGTGCTTGTCAACAATCGTTTCCGAGTACATATTCATTATGCAACGCGTCGTGCATATGTACAAGCTCATTGCTAATAATTAAGACGTATCAAAGGTGACGACGAACGGGAATCTCGACGTTCGCTCACCGTCACTTCGAGAAGGTAAAATTCTCGAAGCAAGCTTTTGTAAACACGGGCTAAGGTCGTTGGAAATATTTTCTGATGGGACCTCGTATCTTACCTGGATGTTTCCTTCGAACCTCGTTCCTCGCTCGAAGCATTTTTCCTTCTCACCCTCGCATGACGAATTCACAATGCTTTCCTGGACGAGACCGCCAAATATCTTGAAAATTTGTGTGTGCACCGACAACCACTTAACACGACTGTATGGTCACAATCACTTAATCCATGGGGAATTTCTATTCCATTGAATTGATAGGAATCACAACGGAAGAGGCATCTCGATCCACAAAATCAAAACACGAACTCTGCTCGCAGGAAATCCCGCAAACAAATGCGGGAGCGGAGAAAAATGAGAGATTAGTTTGCCCTCTACCGGAATTCAGTTTAGAGTTTCTGCGACAAGGAAACGATGAATGTCGATGGCCTTTTACTCTTTCTATAGGTTTGTGGAGCAAATAAGTGCGTAGGCAATATGTAATTTATATACTCTGCTTCCAATCGATTCTTGGGAGTAACTAGAGGGCAAGAGACGGATCAGGTGTCCTTATTATGGAGAATGCTTGGGATGAGAAAGAAATAAAATTGCGATGATTTTACGGAGTAGGTGACTGCGAGAAATAGTTTCCGCGGATGAAGAAGAGAACGATGGAATTTAAGTGAAAGTAGTTGGCACTTTTCGGAAGTGATTGGAGGATTTTTTGGTTCTATTTCAAAGCAGAAGTTCGAAGCTAAGGATATCGAGGCAGCATCGGTTGCCAGAGGATATTTCTCGCTTAACACGATGGAATTTGTTCTGAAATATCTATCGTCGTACCTTTCGTATGGGGTCGAATAAACGAAGCAGTACTTTTACTTAAATTCCAACGTTTATTTGCCACGGCTCAAACTAGCCAATTACCAAAACGTGGGTCGATGATGATGGGGATAATTCGGGCCAGAGAAGACAATCGGTTCAAAGAACTTTACTTAAAAGTTATTCCTTGGATAGTGGGTAATAAAACACAAATGTATAGTTGAAGCAATGATAATAAAGTTTATTGAAACCCTATCATAATAAACATGACAAGTTCTAAATTTCATTCTTCTTCGTATCCGGGTTGTCCTTTCCCCTTGTTAATCCAATTGTCCATCCTCGTGTCGAACAGAAACCATCCTGAGCTATCCATCGTGCCTTGAACGCGATCCTTTCCTGCATTCGTGGAAGAAGTATCTGAAACGAAAATAAAAAGGGCATGAGAGACTGAACTGATCCTTGGTTTTCACCGACCTTCTGAAAGACACAGGGTTATGTAATAAAAACAACTTTGTAAATTTCCACAGAAAATTATAAATACGAACTTCACCCCAAAATACGGTGCAAGGAATTCATCAGATTTGGCAACAGACCTAGCCAAAAGAATCTTTCCAAAAACTGTAACTACAGTCAGCTTTGATGTAAAAAATCTTTTTACCTCAATATATTTTAATTTTCTGTGGAAATTCACAAAGTTGATTTTATCACTAAGGCATTCCAAGAAGTCACGCCTGCTCACATTGATTTCACAGGATAATGTGGTCATAAACGTAGGGTTGGCGTACCAGTTTAAAAAAGGAATGGTAATAATTTGGTTTCAGTAATGGGACATAGGCAAAGGGGCTGTGATAGAGGAACGATTCCAAATTGGGTATTGAGAGCCGCAGAATAAGGAGGGAGTAACTAAACAGTGCAGACGCATAGCACCGAGTACAAAAACGCCGAAACCAGAAGGAAATAACTCTGATGATGGAAGCAAAAAAGAAGCACCTCAGGGTCGAAGAAGCATCGTCCCACACAATGTACTGCAAATCCTGCTAAGAGAAAATAAAATGAAAGCCATGGTACATTGTGAGTGGCGACATCAAAGCGTTTGATGGCTACGTGAAGGAGTTAAAAATTAAAACTAGCCATGAATTGAAAACTGCTCTCTAACGCTATTCTCCAATAGAAGCAAAGAAATTGAAAGAACAATCTTAAGTACAGCCTGTACATTCTGTGGTCATCTTACGATCATTACATTGGACGAGGGAGGAAAGAGTCAATGATTGTAACATGGTGGAAGATAAGATAGAAAAGTCTGCGACTCTGAATTATGCCATGTGATTCACCGTGCAGAAACGAGTATGAATCCCTATGATATGCTATGGATGTTGCTTGGAGATGAAGAGGACTTTCAAGGAACATGATAATGAAGAGAGTGCTCACAAAATCCTTGCCCTATTTAATGAGCAAACAAATTGTGTTTAAAGAAAATTCAAAGTAAGAGGAGTTTAAAGAAAGTTCGAAGGAACTTTACCTCAAATTTATGCCTTGAATATAGGATGATAAAACACTGTGTTAAGGTCAATTGCAGGTGACATTTAATGCAAGTGGACAATAAAGCACTTCACTATGAGGGATATTACCCCACTCCAAAGGAACGTATGCTCTACAATTTTTATTCTTCATCACCACTTTGATTAGGAGAGAATTCACGAGCTGCTTCAGACCAAGAAAATGAATTGTAAGATGGAATTGCAGGTGTGGGAGAATGAGGCGCTGCAGTGCTGATAAGAATCGCTCTATGAAAATATTTTTGCTTGAGAAAGGTAGCAGGAATAGCAAGAAATCCAGCAGTGAAGTAGTGTACATCCTGCAAATTGTAACCTGGGTATCAGTTGTCACGAGCGTTAAGGAATGCTTCGTGGTCAATGAGGGTTCAAAAATAAGAAGCTACCTCTAGGCTGCATGAAATTTCGCTCCAAGAAAATCAACCGACCGAGCCTGAGCATGAGGCACACTCGTTGCTGGTGTGGCAAGCTGCAAAACGTGGTCAATGTCCGGTTCGAAGGCGTCGAAGGAGAACTCCATCCTTTCGGATCTTGGTGGTTCAGGGAAACCGGAGATGAGCTGCAAACGTATGGTGAGACAAATGGATAAACGTGAGAGCAAGCAACATGATGGTTCAGAAAAGAAGATGGAGTGTGAACAGATATTGAATGAATGCAGTGGAATTATATATTCGAGTGTCAATTGATGGAAAAATCTCTAGTAAAATTAGCCATGGAAGGGAGGATAAAAATCTCGATGACATAGGGAGCGTTAGTGAATAATCATTGCCATTCTCATCTTCCTGACTACTCTTAGCTTTATTCCAGAAGCAACCATATGTAGTTAAATTCCCTTCCTAAAGACCTTCCTTTGCAAGACCACATTTGTTGTTGTTCAAAGTTTCCTTTCTCTCCATAAGCACAATTAGAATGCGTTTAGAGCTGAGGTTCATCTTTGTTCTGAGAAAGTACTCTATCATTTCATAATGACCCCCTGTAACTGAGACATTAAAACTTAATCAATACTCACATATTGAAGTGTTTAATTGACTTCTTCCAATACCAAAGGAAGGTGGGATGGATCCATGCGGTGCAGTCTTCTCATCGACAGGCAGTTGCACATTCTACTATGAGTTTGGATCCTAAAATTGAAAATGAAATTATCAATGAAAGTACAGGCAAATAATCTGGACATGGCATTGTCTTCATGCTAGCACACTGTCCATTCTACTTCGTTGCCTAATAACGGTGTACCGTAATGAATGATCGACTCAAACTACTAGAAAGTAGTTGGAAGTAAAATGTAAATTAGAGCAAGGAATGTCATACATAAGTATCTTGGAACTGCTTTAAATGGTAATCAATACGAAATTGCAATGTATCGCGAGCCTTTCAGTTTTATAATCGACTTAGTAACGGTGCAAATTACCAAGAGAAATCCAATTTATTCATTATCTATTAAAATGTTTCAAAATTAACATTTCGTTAAATTTGGTTTCCCGCATAAACATTTTGCTGGAATCTGATTGGCTGAGGGAAACACCACCGCTGTCAGTGCAGACGCTGTATTCATGAATTTTAAGCCAACTATTTGTTCATACAATCGCCGAGTGATTACCTGCATAATTTCTCTCTTGTTTTACCAGGACCGCTAGTAATGGCGGTTTTCTCGATTTCGGAAGAATAACTGGTCGATACATTATGAAAATAGTAACCGTTGCCGGTAAGACTCACGTAGTAGCCAAAAAGTCATAATAAAATCTAGTCTTCATGAAATATTTATCGTTTACGACACACCTTACCTTTAGTTTCAAAAATCTAATTTCAATTTTAGAATCCCGGCGGTTACAGTCGCACTTCCCAACAGCGTTACGCATATCTCACTTCCCTCGTGCATCTCGCCGTGTTCACGTCGCTCCCATGGACACCTGAAAATTATGATAAATATACAATAAACAACTCATGACGGGAGTTACGATCGTCTCGAATCAAACCATTATGTCCCGACGCAGCGATCTGTCACCAGAAACCGCCTCCGATTCTCGATTAATGAGTGCTTGTCAACAATCGTTTCCGAGTACATATTCACTATGCAACGCGTCGTGCATATGTACAAGCTCATTGCTAATAATTAAGACGTATCAAAGGTGACGACGAACGGGAATCTCGACGTTCGCTCACCGTCACTTCGAGAAGGTAAAATTCTCGAAGCAAGCTTTTGTAAACACGGGCTAAGGTCGTTGGAAATATTTTCTGATGGGACCTCGTATCTTACCTGGATGTTTCCTTCGAACCTCGTTCCTCGCTCGAAGCATTTTTCCTTCTCACCCTCGCATGACGAATTCACAATGCTTTCCTGGACGAGACCGCCAAATATCTTGAAAATTTGTGTGTGCACCGACAACCACTTAACACGACTGTATGGTCACAATCACTTAATCCATGGGGAATTTCTATTCCATTGAATTGATAGGAATCACAACGGAAGAGGCATCTCGATCCACAAAATCAAAACACGAACTCTGCTCGCAGGAAATCCCGCAAACAAATGCGGGAGCGGAGAAAAATGAGAGATTAGTTTGCCCTCTACCGGAATTCAGTTTAGAGTTTCCGCGACAAGGAAACGATGAATGTTGATGGCCTTTTACTCTTTCTATAGGTTTGTGGAGCAAATAAGTGCGTAGGCAATATGTAATTTATATACTCTGCTTCCAATCGATTCTTGGGAGTAACTAGAGGGCAAGAGACGGATCAGGTGTCCTTATTATGGAGAATGCTTGGGATGAGAAAGAAATAAAATTGCGATGATTTCACGGAGTAGGTGACTGCGAGAAATAGTTTCCGCGGATGAAGAAGAGAACGATGGAATTTAAGTGAAAGTAGTTGGCACTTTTCGGAAGTGATTGGAGGATTTTTTGGTTCTATTTCAAAGCAGAAGTTCGAAGCTAAGGATATCGAGGCAGCATCGGTTGCCAGAGGATATTTCTCGCTTAACACGATGGAATTTGTTCTGAAATATCTATCGTCGTACCTTTCGTATGGGGTCGAATAAACGAAGCAGTACTTTTACTTAAATTCCAACGTTTATTTGCCACGGCTCAAACTAGCCAATTACCAAAACGTGGGTCGATGATGATGGGGATAATTCGGGCCAGAGAAGACAATCGGTTCAAAGAACTTTACTTAAAAGTTATTCCTTGGATAGTGGGTAATAAAACACAAATGTATAGTTGAAGCAATGATAATAAAGTTTATTGAAACCCTATCATAATAAACATGACAAGTTCTAAATTTCATTCTTCTTCGTATCCGGGTTGTCCTTTCCCCTTGTTAATCCAATTGTCCATCCTCGTGTCGAACAGAAACCATCCTGAGCTATCCATCGTGCCTTGAACGCGATCCTTTCCTGCATTCGTGGAAGAAGTATCTGAAACGAAAATAAAAAGGGCATGAGAGACTGAACTGATCCTTGGTTTTCACCGACCTTCTGAAAGACACAGGGTTATGTAATAAAAACAACTTTGTAAATTTCCACAGAAAATTATAAATACGAACTTCACCCCAAAATACGGTGCAAGGAATTCATCAGATTTGGCAACAGACCTAGCCAAAAGAATCTTTCCAAAAACTGTAACTACAGTCAGCTTTGATGTAAAAAATCTTTTTACCTCAATATATTTTAATTTTCTGTGGAAATTCACAAAGTTGATTTTATCACTAAGGCATTCCAAGAAGTCACGCCTGCTCACATTGATTTCACAGGATAATGTGGTCATAAACGTAGGGTTGGCGTACCAGTTTAAAAAAGGAATGGTAATAATTTGGTTTCAGTAATGGGACATAGGCAAAGGGGCTGTGATAGAGGAACGATTCGAAATTGGGTATTGAGAGCCGCAGAATAAGGAGGGAGTAACTAAACAGTGCAGACGCATAGCACCGAGTACAAAAACGCCGAAACCAGAAGGAAATAACTCTGATGATGGAAGCAAAAAAGAAGCACCTCAGGGTCGAAGAAGCATCGTCCCACACAATGTACTGCAAATCCTGCTAAGAGAAAATAAAATGAAAGCCATGGTACATTGTGAGTGGCGACATCAAAGCGTTTGATGGCTACGTGAAGGAGTTAAAAATTAAAACTAGCCATGAATTGAAAACTGCTCTCTAACGCTATTCTCCAATAGAAGCAAAGAAATTGAAAGAACAATCTTAAGTACAGCCTGTACATTCTGTGGTCATCTTACGATCATTACATTGGACGAGGGAGGAAAGAGTCAATGATTGTAACATGGTGGAAGATAAGATAGAAAAGTCTGCGACTCTGAATTATGCCATGTGATTCACCGTGCAGAAACGAGTATGAATCCCTATGATATGCTATGGATGTTGCTTGGAGATGAAGAGGACTTTCAAGGAACATGATAATGAAGAGAGTGCTCACAAAATCCTTGCCCTATTTAATGAGCAAACAAATTGTGTTTAAAGAAAATTCAAAGTAAGAGGAGTTTAAAGAAAGTTCGAAGGAACTTTACCTCAAATTTATGCCTTGAATATAGGATGATAAAACACTGTGTTAAGGTCAATTGCAGGTGACATTTAATGCAAGTGGACAATAAAGCACTTCACTATGAGGGATATTACCCCACTCCAAAGGAACGTATGCTCTACAATTTTTATTCTTCATCACCACTTTGATTAGGAGAGAATTCACGAGCTGCTTCAGACCAAGAAAATGAATTGTAAGATGGAATTGCAGGTGTGGGAGAATGAGGCGCTGCAGTGCTGATAAGAATCGCTCTATGAAAATATTTTTGCTTGAGAAAGGTAGCAGGAATAGCAAGAAATCCAGCAGTGAAGTAGTGTACATCCTGCAAATTGTAACCTGGGTATCAGTTGTCACGAGCGTTAAGGAATGCTTCGTGGTCAATGAGGGTTCAAAAATAAGAAGCTACCTCTAGGCTGCATGAAATTTCGCTCCAAGAAAATCAACCGACCGAGCCTGAGCATGAGGCACACTCGTTGCTGGTGTGGCAAGCTGCAAAACGTGGTCAATGTCCGGTTCGAAGGCGTCGAAGGAGAACTCCATCCTTTCGGATCTTGGTGGTTCAGGGAAACCGGAGATGAGCTGCAAACGTATGGTGAGACAAATGGATAAACGTGAGAGCAAGGAACATGATGGTTCAGGAAAGAAGATGGAGTGTGAACAGATATTGAATGAATGCAGTGGAATTATATATTCGAGTGTCAATTGATGGAAAAATCTCTAGTAAAATTAGCCATGGAAGGGAGGATAAAAATCTCGATGACATAGGGAGCGTTAGTGAATAATCATTGCCATTCTCATCTTCCTGACTACTCTTAGCTTTATTCCAGAAGCAACCATATGTAGTTAAATTCCCTTCCTAAAGACCTTCCTTTGCAAGACCACATTTGTTGTTGTTCAAAGTTTCCTTTCTCTCCATAAGCACAATTAGAATGCGTTTAGAGCTGAGGTTCATCTTTGTTCTGAGAAAGTACTCTATCATTTCATAATGACCCCCTGTAACTGAGACATTAAAACTTAATCAATACTCACATATTGAAGTGTTTAATTGACTTCTTCCAATACCAAAGGAAGGTGGGATGGATCCATGCGGTGCAGTCTTCTCATCGACAGGCAGTTGCACATTCTACTATGAGTTTGGATCCTAAAATTGAAAATGAAATTATCAATGAAAGTGCAGGCAAATAATCTGGACATGGCATTGTCCTCATGCTAGCACACTGTCCATTCTACTTCGTTGCCTAATAACGGTGTACCGTAATGAATGATTGACTCAAACTACTAGAAAGTAGTTGGAAGTAAAATGTAAACTAGAGCAAGGAATGTCATACATAAGTATCTTGGAACTGCTTTAAATGGTAATCAATACGAAATTGCAATGTATCGCGAGCCTTTCAGTTTTATAATCGACTTAGTAACGGTGCAAATTATCCAGAGAAATCCAATTTATTCATTATCTATTAAAATGTTTCAAAATTAACATTTCGTTAAATTTGGTTTCCCGCATAAACATTTTGCTGGAATCTGATTGGCTGAGGGAAACACCACCGCTGTCAGTGCAGACGCTGTATTCATGAATTTTAAGCCAACTATTTGTTCATACAATCGCCGAGTGATTACCTGCATAATTTCTCTCTTGTTTTACCAGGACCGCTAGTAATGGCGGTTTTCTCGATTTCGGAAGAATAACTGGTCGATACATTATGAAAATAGTAACCGTTGCCGGTAAGACTCACGTAGTAGCCAAAAAGTCATAATAAAATCTAGTCTTCATGAAATATTTATCGTTTACGACACACTTTACCTTTAGTTTCAAAAATCTAATTTCAATTTTAGAATCCCGGCGGTTACAGTCGCACTTCCCAACAGCGTTACGCATATCTCACTTCCCTCGTGCATCTCGCCGTGTTCACGTCGCTCCCATGGACACCTGAAAATTATGATAAATATACAATAAACAACTCATGACGGGAGTTACGATCGTCTCGAATCAAACCATTATGTCCCGACGCAGCGATCTGTCACCAGAAACCGCCTCCGATTCTCGATTAATGAGTGCTTGTCAACAATCGTTTCCGAGTACATATTCATTATGCAACGCGTCGTGCATATGTACAAGCTCATTGCTAATAATTAAGACGTATCAAAGGTGACGACGAACGGGAATCTCGACGTTCGCTCACCGTCACTTCGAGAAGGTAAAATTCTCGAAGCAAGCTTTTGTAAACACGGGCTAAGGTCGTTGGAAATATTTTCTGATGGGACCTCGTATCTTACCTGGATGTTTCCTTCGAACCTCGTTCCTCGCTCGAAGCATTTTTCCTTCTCACCCTCGCATGACGAATTCACAATGCTTTCCTGGACGAGACCGCCAAATATCTTGAAAATTTGTGTGTGCACCGACAACCACTTAACACGACTGTATGGTCACAATCACTTAATCCATGGGGAATTTCTATTCCATTGAATTGATAGGAATCACAACGGAAGAGGCATCTCGATCCACAAAATCAAAACACGAACTCTGCTCGCAGGAAATCCCGCAAACAAATGCGGGAGCGGAGAAAAATGAGAGATTAGTTTGCCCTCTACCGGAATTCAGTTTAGAGTTTCCGCGACAAGGAAACGATGAATGTTGATGGCCTTTTACTCTTTCTATAGGTTTGTGGAGCAAATAAGTGCGTAGGCAATATGTAATTTATATACTCTGCTTCCAATCGATTCTTGGGAGTAACTAGAGGGCAAGAGACGGATCAGGTGTCCTAATTATGGAGAATGCTTGGGATGAGAAAGAAATAAAATTGCGATGATTTCACGGAGTAGGTGACTGCGAGAAATAGTTTCCGCGGATGAAGAAGAGAACGATGGAATTTAAGTGAAAGTAGTTGGCACTTTTCGGAAGTGATTGGAGGATTTTTTGGTTCTATTTCAAAGCAGAAGTTCGAAGCTAAGGATATCGAGGCAGCATCGGTTGCCAGAGGATATTTCTCGCTTAACACGATGGAATTTGTTCTGAAATATCTATCGTCGTACCTTTCGTATGGGGTCGAATAAACGAAGCAGTACTTTTACTTAAATTCCAACGTTTATTTGCCACGGCTCAAACTAGCCAATTACCAAAACGTGGGTCGATGATGATGGGGATAATTCGGGCCAGAGAAGACAATCGGTTCAAAGAACTTTACTTAAAAGTTATTCCTTGGATAGTGGGTAATAAAACACAAATGTATAGTTGAAGCAATGATAATAAAGTTTATTGAAACCCTATCATAATAAACATGACAAGTTCTAAATTTCATTCTTCTTCGTATCCGGGTTGTCCTTTCCCCTTGTTAATCCAATTGTCCATCCTCGTGTCGAACAGAAACCATCCTGAGCTATCCATCGTGCCTTGAACGCGATCCTTTCCTGCATTCGTGGAAGAAGTATCTGAAACGAAAATAAAAAGGGCATGAGAGACTGAACTGATCCTTGGTTTTCACCGACCTTCTGAAAGACACAGGGTTATGTAATAAAAACAACTTTGTAAATTTCCACAGAAAATTATAAATACGAACTTCACCCCAAAATACGGTGCAAGGAATTCATCAGATTTGGCAACAGACCTAGCCAAAAGAATCTTTCCAAAAACTGTAACTACAGTCAGCTTTGATGTAAAAAATCTTTTTACCTCAATATATTTTAATTTTCTGTGGAAATTCACAAAGTTGATTTTATCACTAAGGCATTCCAAGAAGTCACGCCTGCTCACATTGATTTCACAGGATAATGTGGTCATAAACGTAGGGTTGGCGTACCAGTTTAAAAAAGGAATGGTAATAATTTGGTTTCAGTAATGGGACATAGGCAAAGGGGCTGTGATAGAGGAACGATTCGAAATTGGGTATTGAGAGCCGCAGAATAAGGAGGGAGTAACTAAACAGTGCAGACGCATAGCACCGAGTACAAAAACGCCGAAACCAGAAGGAAATAACTCTGATGATGGAAGCAAAAAAGAAGCACCTCAGGGTTGAAGAAGCATCGTCCCACACAATGTACTGCAAATCCTGCTAAGAGAAAATAAAATGAAAGCCATGGTACATTGTGAGTGGCGACATCAAAGCGTTTGATGGCTACGTGAAGGAGTTAAAAATTAAAACTAGCCATGAATTGAAAACTGCTCTCTAACGCTATTCTCCAATAGAAGCAAAGAAATTGAAAGAACAATCTTAAGTACAGCCTGTACATTCTGTGGTCATCTTACGATCATTACATTGGACGAGGGAGGAAAGAGTCAATGATTGTAACATGGTGGAAGATAAGATAGAAAAGTCTGCGACTCTGAATTATGCCATGTGATTCACCGTGCAGAAACGAGTATGAATCCCTATGATATGCTATGGATGTTGCTTGGAGATGAAGAGGACTTTCAAGGAACATGATAATGAAGAGAGTGCTCACAAAATCCTTGCCCTATTTAATGAGCAAACAAATTGTGTTTAAAGAAAATTCAAAGTAAGAGGAGTTTAAAGAAAGTTCGAAGGAACTTTACCTCAAATTTATGCCTTGAATATAGGATGATAAAACACTGTGTTAAGGTCAATTGCAGGTGACATTTAATGCAAGTGGACAATAAAGCACTTCACTATGAGGGATATTACCCCACTCCAAAGGAACGTATGCTCTACAATTTTTATTCTTCATCACCACTTTGATTAGGAGAGAATTCACGAGCTGCTTCAGACCAAGAAAATGAATTGTAAGATGGAATTGCAGGTGTGGGAGAATGAGGCGCTGCAGTGCTGATAAGAATCGCTCTATGAAAATATTTTTGCTTGAGAAAGGTAGCAGGAATAGCAAGAAATCCAGCAGTGAAGTAGTGTACATCCTGCAAATTGTAACCTGGGTATCAGTTGTCACGAGCGTTAAGGAATGCTTCGTGGTCAATGAGGGTTCAAAAATAAGAAGCTACCTCTAGGCTGCATGAAATTTCGCTCCAAGAAAATCAACCGACCGAGCCTGAGCATGAGGCACACTCGTTGCTGGTGTGGCAAGCTGCAAAACGTGGTCAATGTCCGGTTCGAAGGCGTCGAAGGAGAACTCCATCCTTTCGGATCTTGGTGGTTCAGGGAAACCGGAGATGAGCTGCAAACGTAAGGTGAGACAAATGGATAAACGTGAGAGCAAGGAACATGATGGTTCAGGAAAGAAGATGGAGTGTGAACAGATATTGAATGAATGCAGTGGAATTATATATTCGAGTGTCAATTGATGGAAAAATCTCTAGTAAAATTAGCCATGGAAGGGAGGATAAAAATCTCGATGACATAGGGAGCGTTAGTGAATAATCATTGCCATTCTCATCTTCCTGACTACTCTTAGCTTTATTCCAGAAGCAACCATATGTAGTTAAATTCCCTTCCTAAAGACCTTCCTTTGCAAGACCACATTTGTTGTTGTTCAAAGTTTCCTTTCTCTCCATAAGCACAATTAGAATGCGTTTAGAGCTGAGGTTCATCTTTGTTCTGAGAAAGTACTCTATCATTTCATAATGACCCCCTGTAACTGAGACATTAAAACTTAATCAATACTCACATATTGAAGTGTTTAATTGACTTCTTCCAATACCAAAGGAAGGTGGGATGGATCCATGCGGTGCAGTCTTCTCATCGACAGGCAGTTGCACATTCTACTATGAGTTTGGATCCTAAAATTGAAAATGAAATTATCAATGAAAGTACAGGCAAATAATCTGGACATGGCATTGTCCTCATGCTAGCACACTGTCCATTCTACTTCGTTGCCTAATAACGGTGTACCGTAATGAATGATTGACTCAAACTACTAGAAAGTAGTTGGAAGTAAAATGTAAATTAGAGCAAGGAATGTCATACATAAGTATCTTGGAACTGCTTTAAATGGTAATCAATACGAAATTGCAATGTATCGCGAGCCTTTCAGTTTTATAATCGACTTAGTAACGGTGCAAATTACCAAGAGAAATCCAATTTATTCATTATCTATTAAAATGTTTCAAAATTAACATTTCGTTAAATTTGGTTTCCCGCATAAATATTTTGCTGGAATCTGATTGGCTGAGGGAAACACCACCGCTGTCAGTGCAGACGCTGTATTCATGAATTTTAAGCCAACTATTTGTTCATACAATCGCCGAGTGATTACCTGCATAATTTCTCTCTTGTTTTACCAGGACCGCTAGTAATGGCGGTTTTCTCGATTTCGGAAGAATAACTGGTCGATACATTATGAAAATAGTAACCGTTGCCGGTAAGACTCACGTAGTAGCCAAAAAGTCATAATAAAATCTAGTCTTCATGAAATATTTATCGTTTACGACACACTTTACCTTTAGTTTCAAAAATCTAATTTCAATTTTAGAATCCCGGCGGTTACAGTCGCACTTCCCAACAGCGTTACGCATATCTCACTTCCCTCGTGCATCTCGCCGTGTTCACGTCGCTCCCATGGACACCTGAAAATTATGATAAATATACAATAAACAACTCATGACGGGAGTTACGATCGTCTCGAATCAAACCATTATGTCCCGACGCAGCGATCTGTCACCAGAAACCGCCTCCGATTCTCGATTAATGAGTGCTTGTCAACAATCGTTTCCGAGTACATATTCATTATGCAACGCGTCGTGCATATGTACAAGCTCATTGCTAATAATTAAGACGTATCAAAGGTGACGACGAACGGGAATCTCGACGTTCGCTCACCGTCACTTCGAGAAGGTAAAATTCTCGAAGCAAGCTTTTGTAAACACGGGCTAAGGTCGTTGGAAATATTTTCTGATGGGACCTCGTATCTTACCTGGATGTTTCCTTCGAACCTCGTTCCTCGCTCGAAGCATTTTTCCTTCTCACCCTCGCATGACGAATTCACAATGCTTTCCTGGACGAGACCGCCAAATATCTTGAAAATTTGTGTGTGCACCGACAACCACTTAACACGACTGTATGGTCACAATCACTTAATCCATGGGGAATTTCTATTCCATTGAATTGATAGGAATCACAACGGAAGAGGCATCTCGATCCACAAAATCAAAACACGAACTCTGCTCGCAGGAAATCCCGCAAACAAATGCGGGAGCGGAGAAAAATGAGAGATTAGTTTGCCCTCTACCGGAATTCAGTTTAGAGTTTCTGCGACAAGGAAACGATGAATGTCGATGGCCTTTTACTCTTTCTATAGGTTTGTGGAGCAAATAAGTGCGTAGGCAATATGTAATTTATATACTCTGCTTTCAATCGATTCTTGGGAGTAACTAGAGGGCAAGAGACGGATCAGGTGTCCTAATTATGGAGAATGCTTGGGATGAGAAAGAAATAAAATTGCGATGATTTCACGGAGTAGGTGACTGCGAGAAATAGTTTCCGCGGATGAAGAAGAGAACGATGGAATTTAAGTGAAAGTAGTTGGCACTTTTCGGAAGTGATTGGAGGATTTTTTGGTTCTATTTCAAAGCAGAAGTTCGAAGCTAAGGATATCGAGGCAGCATCGGTTGCCAGAGGATATTTCTCGCTTAACACGATGGAATTTGTTCTGAAATATCTATCGTCGTACCTTTCGTATGGGGTCGAATAAACGAAGCAGTACTTTTACTTAAATTCCAACGTTTATTTGCCACGGCTCAAACTAGCCAATTACCAAAACGTGGGTCGATGATGATGGGGATAATTCGGGCCAGAGAAGACAATCGGTTCAAAGAACTTTACTTAAAAGTTATTCCTTGGATAGTGGGTAATAAAACACAAATGTATAGTTGAAGCAATGATAATAAAGTTTATTGAAACCCTATCATAATAAACATGACAAGTTCTAAATTTCATTCTTCTTCGTATCCGGGTTGTCCTTTCCCCTTGTTAATCCAATTGTCCATCCTCGTGTCGAACAGAAACCATCCTGAGCTATCCATCGTGCCTTGAACGCGATCCTTTCCTGCATTCGTGGAAGAAGTATCTGAAACGAAAATAAAAAGGGCATGAGAGACTGAACTGATCCTTGGTTTTCACCGACCTTCTGAAAGACACAGGGTTATGTAATAAAAACAACTTTGTAAATTTCCACAGAAAATTATAAATACGAACTTCACCCCAAAATACGGTGCAAGGAATTCATCAGATTTGGCAACAGACCTAGCCAAAAGAATCTTTCCAAAAACTGTAACTACAGTCAGCTTTGATGTAAAAAATCTTTTTACCTCAATATATTTTAATTTTCTGTGGAAATTCACAAAGTTGATTTTATCACTAAGGCATTCCAAGAAGTCACGCCTGCTCACATTGATTTCACAGGATAATGTGGTCATAAACGTAGAGTTGGCGTACCAGTTTAAAAAAGGAATGGTAATAATTTGGTTTCAGTAATGGGACATAGGCAAAGGGGCTGTGATAGAGGAACGATTCGAAATTGGGTATTGAGAGCCGCAGAATAAGGAGGGAGTAACTAAACAGTGCAGACGCATAGCACCGAGTACAAAAACGCCGAAACCAGAAGGAAATAACTCTGATGATGGAAGCAAAAAAGAAGCACCTCAGGGTCGAAGAAGCATCGTCCCACACAATGTACTGCAAATCCTGCTAAGAGAAAATAAAATGAAAGCCATGGTACATTGTGAGTGGCGACATCAAAGCGTTTGATGGCTACGTGAAGGAGTTAAAAATTAAAACTATCCATGAATTGAAAACTGCTCTCTAACGCTATTCTCCAATAGAAGCAAAGAAATTGAAAGAACAATCTTAAGTACAGCCTGTACATTCTGTGGTCATCTTACGATCATTACATTGGACGAGGGAGGAAAGAGTCAATGATTGTAACATGGTGGAAGATAAGATAGAAAAGTCTGCGACTCTGAATTATGCCATGTGATTCACCGTGCAGAAACGAGTATGAATCCCTATGATATGCTATGGATGTTGCTTGGAGATGAAGAGGACTTTCAAGGAACATGATAATGAAGAGAGTGCTCACAAAATCCTTGCCCTATTTAATGAGCAAACAAATTGTGTTTAAAGAAAATTCAAAGTAAGAGGAGTTTAAAGAAAGTTCGAAGGAACTTTACCTCAAATTTATGCCTTGAATATAGGATGATAAAACACTGTGTTAAGGTCAATTGCAGGTGACATTTAATGCAAGTGGACAATAAAGCACTTCACTATGAGGGATATTACCCCACTCCAAAGGAACGTATGCTCTACAATTTTTATTCTTCATCACCACTTTGATTAGGAGAGAATTCACGAGCTGCTTCAGACCAAGAAAATGAATTGTAAGATGGAATTGCAGGTGTGGGAGAATGAGGCGCTGCAGTGCTGATAAGAATCGCTCTATGAAAATATTTTTGCTTGAGAAAGGTAGCAGGAATAGCAAGAAATCCAGCAGTGAAGTAGTGTACATCCTGCAAATTGTAACCTGGGTATCAGTTGTCACGAGCGTTAAGGAATGCTTCGTGGTCAATGAGGGTTCAAAAATAAGAAGCTACCTCTAGGCTGCATGAAATTTCGCTCCAAGAAAATCAACCGACCGAGCCTGAGCATGAGGCACACTCGTTGCTGGTGTGGCAAGCTGCAAAACGTGGTCAATGTCCGGTTCGAAGGCGTCGAAGGAGAACTCCATCCTTTCGGATCTTGGTGGTTCAGGGAAACCGGAGATGAGCTGCAAACGTAAGGTGAGACAAATGGATAAACGTGAGAGCAAGGAACATGATGGTTCAGGAAAGAAGATGGAGTGTGAACAGATATTGAATGAATGCAGTGGAATTATATATTCGAGTGTCAATTGATGGAAAAATCTCTAGTAAAATTAGCCATGGAAGGGAGGATAAAAATCTCGATGACATAGGGAGCGTTAGTGAATAATCATTGCCATTCTCATCTTCCTGACTACTCTTAGCTTTATTCCAGAAGCAACCATATGTAGTTAAATTCCCTTCCTAAAGACCTTCCTTTGCAAGACCACATTTGTTGTTGTTCAAAGTTTCCTTTCTCTCCATAAGCACAATTAGAATGCGTTTAGAGCTGAGGTTCATCTTTGTTCTGAGAAAGTACTCTATCATTTCATAATGACCCCCTGTAACTGAGACATTAAAACTTAATCAATACTCACATATTGAAGTGTTTAATTGACTTCTTCCAATACCAAAGGAAGGTGGGATGGATCCATGCGGTGCAGTCTTCTCATCGACAGGCAGTTGCACATTCTACTATGAGTTTGGATCCTAAAATTGAAAATGAAATTATCAATGAAAGTACAGGCAAATAATCTGGACATGGCATTGTCCTCATGCTAGCACACTGTCCATTCTACTTCGTTGCCTAATAACGGTGTACCGTAATGAATGATTGACTCAAACTACTAGAAAGTAGTTGGAAGTAAAATGTAAATTAGAGCAAGGAATGTCATACATAAGTATCTTGGAACTGCTTTAAATGGTAATCAATACGAAATTGCAATGTATCGCGAGCCTTTCAGTTTTATAATCGACTTAGTAACGGTGCAAATTACCAAGAGAAATCCAATTTATTCATTATCTATTAAAATGTTTCAAAATTAACATTTCGTTAATTTTGGTTTCCCGCATAAACATTTTGCTGGAATCTGATTGGCTGAGGGAAACACCACCGCTGTCAGTGCAGACGCTGTATTCATGAATTTTAAGCCAACTATTTGTTCATACAATCGCCGAGTGATTACCTGCATAATTTCTCTCTTGTTTTACCAGGACCGCTAGTAATGGCGGTTTTCTCGATTTCGGAAGAATAACTGGTCGATACATTATGAAAATAGTAACCGTTGCCGGTAAGACTCACGTAGTAGCCAAAAAGTCATAATAAAATCTAGTCTTCATGAAATATTTATCGTTTACGACACACCTTACCTTTAGTTTCAAAAATCTAATTTCAATTTTAGAATCCCGGCGGTTACAGTCGCACTTCCCAACAGCGATACGCATATCTCACT
The DNA here is from genome assembly GCA_020796165.1 of Pantala flavescens. NCBI lineage: Eukaryota > Metazoa > Arthropoda > Insecta > Odonata > Libellulidae > Pantala > Pantala flavescens. The sequence continues at coordinate 26,288,431 of CM036886.1, forward strand.
TCCCTCGTGCATCTCGCCGTGTTCACGTCGCTCCCATGGACACCTGAAAATTATGATAAATATACAATAAACAACTCATGACGGGAGTTACGATCGTCTCGAATCAAACCATTATGTCCCGACGCAGCGATCTGTCACCAGAAACCGCCTCCGATTCTCGATTAATGAGTGCTTGTCAACAATCGTTTCCGAGTACATATTCATTATGCAACGCGTCGTGCATATGTACAAGCTCATTGCTAATAATTAAGACGTATCAAAGGTGACGACGAACGGGAATCTCGACGTTCGCTCACCGTCACTTCGAGAAGGTAAAATTCTCGAAGCAAGCTTTTGTAAACACGGGCTAAGGTCGTTGGAAATATTTTCTGATGGGACCTCGTATCTTACCTGGATGTTTCCTTCGAACCTCGTTCCTCGCTCGAAGCATTTTTCCTTCTCACCCTCGCATGACGAATTCACAATGCTTTCCTGGACGAGACCGCCAAATATCTTGAAAATTTGTGTGTGCACCGACAACCACTTAACACGACTGTATGGTCACAATCACTTAATCCATGGGGAATTTCTATTCCATTGAATTGATAGGAATCACAACGGAAGAGGCATCTCGATCCACAAAATCAAAACACGAACTCTGCTCGCAGGAAATCCCGCAAACAAATGCGGGAGCGGAGAAAAATGAGAGATTAGTTTGCCCTCTACCGGAATTCAGTTTAGAGTTTCTGCGACAAGGAAACGATGAATGTCGATGGCCTTTTACTCTTTCTATAGGTTTGTGGAGCAAATAAGTGCGTAGGCAATATGTAATTTATATACTCTGCTTCCAATCGATTCTTGGGAGTAACTAGAGGGCAAGAGACGGATCAGGTGTCCTAATTATGGAGAATGCTTGGGATGAGAAAGAAATAAAATTGCGATGATTTCACGGAGTAGGTGACTGCGAGAAATAGTTTCCGCGGATGAAGAAGAGAACGATGGAATTTAAGTGAAAGTAGTTGGCACTTTTCGGAAGTGATTGGAGGATTTTTTGGTTCTATTTCAAAGCAGAAGTTCGAAGCTAAGGATATCGAGGCAGCATCGGTTGCCAGAGGATATTTCTCGCTTAACACGATGGAATTTGTTCTGAAATATCTATCGTCGTACCTTTCGTATGGGGTCGAATAAACGAAGCAGTACTTTTACTTAAATTCCAACGTTTATTTGCCACGGCTCAAACTAGCCAATTACCAAAACGTGGGTCGATGATGATGGGGATATTTCGGGCCAGAGAAGACAATCGGTTCAAAGAACTTTACTTAAAAGTTATTCCTTGGATAGTGGGTAATAAAACACAAATGTATAGTTGAAGCAATGATAATAAAGTTTATTGAAACCCTATCATAATAAACATGACAAGTTCTAAATTTCATTCTTCTTCGTATCCGGGTTGTCCTTTCCCCTTGTTAATCCAATTGTCCATCCTCGTGTCGAAAAGAAACCATCCTGAGCTATCCACCGTGCCTTGAACGCGATCCTTTCCTGCATTCGTGGAAGAAGTATCTGAAACGAAAATAAAAAGGGCATGAGAGACTGAACTGATCCTTGGTTTTCACCGACCTTCTGAAAGACACAGGGTTATGTAATAAAAACAACTTTGTAAATTTCCACAGAAAATTATAAATACGAACTTCACCCCAAAATACGGTGCAAGGAATTCATCAGATTTGGCATCAGACGTAGCCAAAATAATCTTTCCAAAAACTGTAACTACAGTCAGCTTTGATGTAAAAAATCTTTTTACCTCAATATATTTTAATTTTCTGTGGAAATTCACAAAGTTGATTTTATCACTAAGGCATTCCAAGAAGTCACGCCTGCTCACATTGATTTCACAGGATAATGTGGTCATAAACGTAGAGTTGGCGTACCAGTTTAAAAAAGGAATGGTAATAATTTGGTTTCAGTAATGGGACATAGGCAAAGGGGCTGTGATAGAGGAACGATTCGAAATTGGGTATTGAGAGCCGCAGAATAAGGAGGGAGTAACTAAACAGTGCAGACGCATAGCACCGAGTACAAAAACGCCGAAACCAGAAGGAAATAACTCTGATGATGGAAGCAAAAAAGAAGCACCTCAGGGTCGAAGAAGCATCGTCCCACACAATGTACTGCAAATCCTGCTAAGAGAAAATAAAATGAAAGCCATGGTACATTGTGAGTGGCGACATCAAAGCGTTTGATGGCTACGTGAAGGAGTTAAAAATTAAAACTAGCCATGAATTGAAAACTGCTCTCTAACGCTATTCTCCAATAGAAGCAAAGAAATTGAAAGAACAATCTTAAGTACAGCCTGTACATTCTGTGGTCATCTTACGATCATTACATTGGACGAGGGAGGAAAGAGTCAATGATTGTAACATGGTGGAAGATAAGATAGAAAAGTCTGCGACTCTGAATTATGCCATGTGATTCACCGTGCAGAAACGAGTATGAATCCCTATGATATGCTATGGATGTTGCTTGGAGATGAAGAGGACTTTCAAGGAACATGATAATGAAGAGAGTGCTCACAAAATCCTTGCCCTATTTAATGAGCAAACAAATTGTGTTTAAAGAAAATTCAAAGTAAGAGGAGTTTAAAGAAAGTTCGAAGGAACTTTACCTCAAATTTATGCCTTGAATATAGGATGATAAAACACTGTGTTAAGGTCAATTGCAGGTGACATTTAATGCAAGTGGACAATAAAGCACTTCACTATGAGGGATATTACCCCACTCCAAAGGAACGTATGCTCTACAATTTTTATTCTTCATCACCACTTTGATTAGGAGAGAATTCACGAGCTGCTTCAGACCAAGAAAATGAATTGTAAGATGGAATTGCAGGTGTGGGAGAATGAGGCGCTGCAGTGCTGATAAGAATCGCTCTATGAAAATATTTTTGCTTGAGAAAGGTAGCAGGAATAGCAAGAAATCCAGCAGTGAAGTAGTGTACATCCTGCAAATTGTAACCTGGGTATCAGTTGTCACGAGCGTTAAGGAATGCTTCGTGGTCAATGAGGGTTCAAAAATAAGAAGCTACCTCTAGGCTGCATGAAATTTCGCTCCAAGAAAATCAACCGACCGAGCCTGAGCATGAGGCACACTCGTTGCTGGTGTGGCAAGCTGCAAAACGTGGTCAATGTCCGGTTCGAAGGCGTCGAAGGAGAACTCCATCCTTTCGGATCTTGGTGGTTCAGGGAAACCGGAGATGAGCTGCAAACGTAAGGTGAGACAAATGGATAAACGTGAGAGCAAGGAACATGATGGTTCAGGAAAGAAGATGGAGTGTGAACAGATATTGAATGAATGCAGTGGAATTATATATTCGAGTGTCAATTGATGGAAAAATCTCTAGTAAAATTAGCCATGGAAGGGAGGATAAAAATCTCGATGACATAGGGAGCGTTAGTGAATAATCATTGCCATTCTCATCTTCCTGACTACTCTTAGCTTTATTCCAGAAGCAACCATATGTAGTTAAATTCCCTTCCTAAAGACCTTCCTTTGCAAGACCACATTTGTTGTTGTTCAAAGTTTCCTTTCTCTCCATAAGCACAATTAGAATGCGTTTAGAGCTGAGGTTCATCTTTGTTCTGAGAAAGTACTCTATCATTTCATAATGACCCCCTGTAACTGAGACATTAAAACTTAATCAATACTCACATATTGAAGTGTTTAATTGACTTCTTCCAATACCAAAGGAAGGTGGGATGGATCCATGCGGTGCAGTCTTCTCATCGACAGGCAGTTGCACATTCTACTATGAGTTTGGATCCTAAAATTGAAAATGAAATTATCAATGAAAGTACAGGCAAATAATCTGGACATGGCATTGTCCTCATGCTAGCACACTGTCCATTCTACTTCGTTGCCTAATAACGGTGTACCGTAATGAATGATTGACTCAAACTACTAGAAAGTAGTTGGAAGTAAAATGTAAATTAGAGCAAGGAATGTCATACATAAGTATCTTGGAACTGCTTTAAATGGTAATCAATACGAAATTGCAATGTATCGCGAGCCTTTCAGTTTTATAATCGACTTAGTAACGGTGCAAATTACCAAGAGAAATCCAATTTATTCATTATCTATTAAAATGTTTCAAAATTAACATTTCGTTAAATTTGGTTTCCCGCATAAATATTTTGCTGGAATCTGATTGGCTGAGGGAAACACCACCGCTGTCAGTGCAGACGCTGTATTCATGAATTTTAAGCCAACTATTTGTTCATACAATCGCCGAGTGATTACCTGCATAATTTCTCTCTTGTTTTACCAGGACCGCTAGTAATGGCGGTTTTCTCGATTTCGGAAGAATAACTGGTCGATACATTATGAAAATAGTAACCGTTGCCGGTAAGACTCACGTAGTAGCCAAAAAGTCATAATAAAATCTAGTCTTCATGAAATATTTATCGTTTACGACACACTTTACCTTTAGTTTCAAAAATCTAATTTCAATTTTAGAATCCCGGCGGTTACAGTCGCACTTCCCAACAGCGTTACGCATATCTCACTTCCCTCGTGCATCTCGCCGTGTTCACGTCGCTCCCATGGACACCTGAAAATTATGATAAATATACAATAAACAACTCATGACGGGAGTTACGATCGTCTCGAATCAAACCATTATGTCCCGACGCAGCGATCTGTCACCAGAAACCGCCTCCGATTCTCGATTAATGAGTGCTTGTCAACAATCGTTTCCGAGTACATATTCATTATGCAACGCGTCGTGCATATGTACAAGCTCATTGCTAATAATTAAGACGTATCAAAGGTGACGACGAACGGGAATCTCGACGTTCGCTCACCGTCACTTCGAGAAGGTAAAATTCTCGAAGCAAGCTTTTGTAAACACGGGCTAAGGTCGTTGGAAATATTTTCTGATGGGACCTCGTATCTTACCTGGATGTTTCCTTCGAACCTCGTTCCTCGCTCGAAGCATTTTTCCTTCTCACCCTCGCATGACGAATTCACAATGCTTTCCTGGACGAGACCGCCAAATATCTTGAAAATTTGTGTGTGCACCGACAACCACTTAACACGACTGTATGGTCACAATCACTTAATCCATGGGGAATTTCTATTCCATTGAATTGATAGGAATCACAACGGAAGAGGCATCTCGATCCACAAAATCAAAACACGAACTCTGCTCGCAGGAAATCCCGCAAACAAATGCGGGAGCGGAGAAAAATGAGAGATTAGTTTGCCCTCTACCGGAATTCAGTTTAGAGTTTCTGCGACAAGGAAACGATGAATGTCGATGGCCTTTTACTCTTTCTATAGGTTTGTGGAGCAAATAAGTGCGTAGGCAATATGTAATTTATATACTCTGCTTTCAATCGATTCTTGGGAGTAACTAGAGGGCAAGAGACGGATCAGGTGTCCTAATTATGGAGAATGCTTGGGATGAGAAAGAAATAAAATTGCGATGATTTCACGGAGTAGGTGACTGCGAGAAATAGTTTCCGCGGATGAAGAAGAGAACGATGGAATTTAAGTGAAAGTAGTTGGCACTTTTCGGAAGTGATTGGAGGATTTTTTGGTTCTATTTCAAAGCAGAAGTTCGAAGCTAAGGATATCGAGGCAGCATCGGTTGCCAGAGGATATTTCTCGCTTAACACGATGGAATTTGTTCTGAAATATCTATCGTCGTACCTTTCGTATGGGGTCGAATAAACGAAGCAGTACTTTTACTTAAATTCCAACGTTTATTTGCCACGGCTCAAACTAGCCAATTACCAAAACGTGGGTCGATGATGATGGGGATAATTCGGGCCAGAGAAGACAATCGGTTCAAAGAACTTTACTTAAAAGTTATTCCTTGGATAGTGGGTAATAAAACACAAATGTATAGTTGAAGCAATGATAATAAAGTTTATTGAAACCCTATCATAATAAACATGACAAGTTCTAAATTTCATTCTTCTTCGTATCCGGGTTGTCCTTTCCCCTTGTTAATCCAATTGTCCATCCTCGTGTCGAACAGAAACCATCCTGAGCTATCCATCGTGCCTTGAACGCGATCCTTTCCTGCATTCGTGGAAGAAGTATCTGAAACGAAAATAAAAAGGGCATGAGAGACTGAACTGATCCTTGGTTTTCACCGACCTTCTGAAAGACACAGGGTTATGTAATAAAAACAACTTTGTAAATTTCCACAGAAAATTATAAATACGAACTTCACCCCAAAATACGGTGCAAGGAATTCATCAGATTTGGCAACAGACCTAGCCAAAAGAATCTTTCCAAAAACTGTAACTACAGTCAGCTTTGATGTAAAAAATCTTTTTACCTCAATATATTTTAATTTTCTGTGGAAATTCACAAAGTTGATTTTATCACTAAGGCATTCCAAGAAGTCACGCCTGCTCACATTGATTTCACAGGATAATGTGGTCATAAACGTAGAGTTGGCGTACCAGTTTAAAAAAGGAATGGTAATAATTTGGTTTCAGTAATGGGACATAGGCAAAGGGGCTGTGATAGAGGAACGATTCGAAATTGGGTATTGAGAGCCGCAGAATAAGGAGGGAGTAACTAAACAGTGCAGACGCATAGCACCGAGTACAAAAACGCCGAAACCAGAAGGAAATAACTCTGATGATGGAAGCAAAAAAGAAGCACCTCAGGGTCGAAGAAGCATCGTCCCACACAATGTACTGCAAATCCTGCTAAGAGAAAATAAAATGAAAGCCATGGTACATTGTGAGTGGCGACATCAAAGCGTTTGATGGCTACGTGAAGGAGTTAAAAATTAAAACTATCCATGAATTGAAAACTGCTCTCTAACGCTATTCTCCAATAGAAGCAAAGAAATTGAAAGAACAATCTTAAGTACAGCCTGTACATTCTGTGGTCATCTTACGATCATTACATTGGACGAGGGAGGAAAGAGTCAATGATTGTAACATGGTGGAAGATAAGATAGAAAAGTCTGCGACTCTGAATTATGCCATGTGATTCACCGTGCAGAAACGAGTATGAATCCCTATGATATGCTATGGATGTTGCTTGGAGATGAAGAGGACTTTCAAGGAACATGATAATGAAGAGAGTGCTCACAAAATCCTTGCCCTATTTAATGAGCAAACAAATTGTGTTTAAAGAAAATTCAAAGTAAGAGGAGTTTAAAGAAAGTTCGAAGGAACTTTACCTCAAATTTATGCCTTGAATATAGGATGATAAAACACTGTGTTAAGGTCAATTGCAGGTGACATTTAATGCAAGTGGACAATAAAGCACTTCACTATGAGGGATATTACCCCACTCCAAAGGAACGTATGCTCTACAATTTTTATTCTTCATCACCACTTTGATTAGGAGAGAATTCACGAGCTGCTTCAGACCAAGAAAATGAATTGTAAGATGGAATTGCAGGTGTGGGAGAATGAGGCGCTGCAGTGCTGATAAGAATCGCTCTATGAAAATATTTTTGCTTGAGAAAGGTAGCAGGAATAGCAAGAAATCCAGCAGTGAAGTAGTGTACATCCTGCAAATTGTAACCTGGGTATCAGTTGTCACGAGCGTTAAGGAATGCTTCGTGGTCAATGAGGGTTCAAAAATAAGAAGCTACCTCTAGGCTGCATGAAATTTCGCTCCAAGAAAATCAACCGACCGAGCCTGAGCATGAGGCACACTCGTTGCTGGTGTGGCAAGCTGCAAAACGTGGTCAATGTCCGGTTCGAAGGCGTCGAAGGAGAACTCCATCCTTTCGGATCTTGGTGGTTCAGGGAAACCGGAGATGAGCTGCAAACGTAAGGTGAGACAAATGGATAAACGTGAGAGCAAGGAACATGATGGTTCAGGAAAGAAGATGGAGTGTGAACAGATATTGAATGAATGCAGTGGAATTATATATTCGAGTGTCAATTGATGGAAAAATCTCTAGTAAAATTAGCCATGGAAGGGAGGATAAAAATCTCGATGACATAGGGAGCGTTAGTGAATAATCATTGCCATTCTCATCTTCCTGACTACTCTTAGCTTTATTCCAGAAGCAACCATATGTAGTTAAATTCCCTTCCTAAAGACCTTCCTTTGCAAGACCACATTTGTTGTTGTTCAAAGTTTCCTTTCTCTCCATAAGCACAATTAGAATGCGTTTAGAGCTGAGGTTCATCTTTGTTCTGAGAAAGTACTCTATCATTTCATAATGACCCCCTGTAACTGAGACATTAAAACTTAATCAATACTCACATATTGAAGTGTTTAATTGACTTCTTCCAATACCAAAGGAAGGTGGGATGGATCCATGCGGTGCAGTCTTCTCATCGACAGGCAGTTGCACATTCTACTATGAGTTTGGATCCTAAAATTGAAAATGAAATTATCAATGAAAGTACAGGCAAATAATCTGGACATGGCATTGTCCTCATGCTAGCACACTGTCCATTCTACTTCGTTGCCTAATAACGGTGTACCGTAATGAATGATTGACTCAAACTACTAGAAAGTAGTTGGAAGTAAAATGTAAATTAGAGCAAGGAATGTCATACATAAGTATCTTGGAACTGCTTTAAATGGTAATCAATACGAAATTGCAATGTATCGCGAGCCTTTCAGTTTTATAATCGACTTAGTAACGGTGCAAATTACCAAGAGAAATCCAATTTATTCATTATCTATTAAAATGTTTCAAAATTAACATTTCGTTAATTTTGGTTTCCCGCATAAACATTTTGCTGGAATCTGATTGGCTGAGGGAAACACCACCGCTGTCAGTGCAGACGCTGTATTCATGAATTTTAAGCCAACTATTTGTTCATACAATCGCCGAGTGATTACCTGCATAATTTCTCTCTTGTTTTACCAGGACCGCTAGTAATGGCGGTTTTCTCGATTTCGGAAGAATAACTGGTCGATACATTATGAAAATAGTAACCGTTGCCGGTAAGACTCACGTAGTAGCCAAAAAGTCATAATAAAATCTAGTCTTCATGAAATATTTATCGTTTACGACACACCTTACCTTTAGTTTCAAAAATCTAATTTCAATTTTAGAATCCCGGCGGTTACAGTCGCACTTCCCAACAGCGTTACGCATATCTCACTTCCCTCGTGCATCTCGCCGTGTTCACGTCGCTCCCATGGACACCTGAAAATTATGATAAATATACAATAAACAACTCATGACGGGAGTTACGATCGTCTCGAATCAAACCATTATGTCCCGACGCAGCGATCTGTCACCAGAAACCGCCTCCGATTCTCGATTAATGAGTGCTTGTCAACAATCGTTTCCGAGTACATATTCATTATGCAACGCGTCGTGCATATGTACAAGCTCATTGCTAATAATTAAGACGTATCAAAGGTGACGACGAACGGGAATCTCGACGTTCGCTCACCGTCACTTCGAGAAGGTAAAATTCTCGAAGCAAGCTTTTGTAAACACGGGCTAAGGTCGTTGGAAATATTTTCTGATGGGACCTCGTATCTTACCTGGATGTTTCCTTCGAACCTCGTTCCTCGCTCGAAGCATTTTTCCTTCTCACCCTCGCATGACGAATTCACAATGCTTTCCTGGACGAGACCGCCAAATATCTTGAAAATTTGTGTGTGCACCGACAACCACTTAACACGACTGTATGGTCACAATCACTTAATCCATGGGGAATTTCTATTCCATTGAATTGATAGGAATCACAACGGAAGAGGCATCTCGATCCACAAAATCAAAACACGAACTCTGCTCGCAGGAAATCCCGCAAACAAATGCGGGAGCGGAGAAAAATGAGAGATTAGTTTGCCCTCTACCGGAATTCAGTTTAGAGTTTCTGCGACAAGGAAACGATGAATGTCGATGGCCTTTTACTCTTTCTATAGGTTTGTGGAGCAAATAAGTGCGTAGGCAATATGTAATTTATATACTCTGCTTCCAATCGATTCTTGGGAGTAACTAGAGGGCAAGAGACGGATCAGGTGTCCTAATTATGGAGAATGCTTGGGATGAGAAAGAAATAAAATTGCGATGATTTCACGGAGTAGGTGACTGCGAGAAATAGTTTCCGCGGATGAAGAAGAGAACGATGGAATTTAAGTGAAAGTAGTTGGCACTTTTCGGAAGTGATTGGAGGATTTTTTGGTTCTATTTCAAAGCAGAAGTTCGAAGCTAAGGATATCGAGGCAGCATCGGTTGCCAGAGGATATTTCTCGCTTAACACGATGGAATTTGTTCTGAAATATCTATCGTCGTACCTTTCGTATGGGGTCGAATAAACGAAGCAGTACTTTTACTTAAATTCCAACGTTTATTTGCCACGGCTCAAACTAGCCAATTACCAAAACGTGGGTCGATGATGATGGGGATATTTCGGGCCAGAGAAGACAATCGGTTCAAAGAACTTTACTTAAAAGTTATTCCTTGGATAGTGGGTAATAAAACACAAATGTATAGTTGAAGCAATGATAATAAAGTTTATTGAAACCCTATCATAATAAACATGACAAGTTCTAAATTTCATTCTTCTTCGTATCCGGGTTGTCCTTTCCCCTTGTTAATCCAATTGTCCATCCTCGTGTCGAAAAGAAACCATCCTGAGCTATCCACCGTGCCTTGAACGCGATCCTTTCCTGCATTCGTGGAAGAAGTATCTGAAACGAAAATAAAAAGGGCATGAGAGACTGAACTGATCCTTGGTTTTCACCGACCTTCTGAAAGACACAGGGTTATGTAATAAAAACAACTTTGTAAATTTCCACAGAAAATTATAAATACGAACTTCACCCCAAAATACGGTGCAAGGAATTCATCAGATTTGGCATCAGACGTAGCCAAAATAATCTTTCCAAAAACTGTAACTACAGTCAGCTTTGATGTAAAAAATCTTTTTACCTCAATATATTTTAATTTTCTGTGGAAATTCACAAAGTTGATTTTATCACTAAGGCATTCCAAGAAGTCACGCCTGCTCACATTGATTTCACAGGATAATGTGGTCATAAACGTAGAGTTGGCGTACCAGTTTAAAAAAGGAATGGTAATAATTTGGTTTCAGTAATGGGACATAGGCAAAGGGGCTGTGATAGAGGAACGATTCCAAATTGGGTATTGAGAGCCGCAGAATAAGGAGGGAGTAACTAAACAGTGCAGACGCATAGCACCGAGTACAAAAACGCCGAAACCAGAAGGAAATAACTCTGATGATGGAAGCAAAAAAGAAGCACCTCAGGGTCGAAGAAGCATCGTCCCACACAATGTACTGCAAATCCTGCTAAGAGAAAATAAAATGAAAGCCATGGTACATTGTGAGTGGCGACATCAAAGCGTTTGATGGCTACGTGAAGGAGTTAAAAATTAAAACTAGCCATGAATTGAAAACTGCTCTCTAACGCTATTCTCCAATAGAAGCAAAGAAATTGAAAGAACAATCTTAAGTACAGCCTGTACATTCTGTGGTCATCTTACGATCATTACATTGGACGAGGGAGGAAAGAGTCAATGATTGTAACATGGTGGAAGATAAGATAGAAAAGTCTGCGACTCTGAATTATGCCATGTGATTCACCGTGCAGAAACGAGTATGAATCCCTATGATATGCTATGGATGTTGCTTGGAGATGAAGAGGACTTTCAAGGAACATGATAATGAAGAGAGTGCTCACAAAATCCTTGCCCTATTTAATGAGCAAACAAATTGTGTTTAAAGAAAATTCAAAGTAAGAGGAGTTTAAAGAAAGTTCGAAGGAACTTTACCTCAAATTTATGCCTTGAATATAGGATGATAAAACACTGTGTTAAGGTCAATTGCAGGTGACATTTAATGCAAGTGGACAATAAAGCACTTCACTATGAGGGATATTACCCCACTCCAAAGGAACGTATGCTCTACAATTTTTATTCTTCATCACCACTTTGATTAGGAGAGAATTCACGAGCTGCTTCAGACCAAGAAAATGAATTGTAAGATGGAATTGCAGGTGTGGGAGAATGAGGCGCTGCAGTGCTGATAAGAATCGCTCTATGAAAATATTTTTGCTTGAGAAAGGTAGCAGGAATAGCAAGAAATCCAGCAGTGAAGTAGTGTACATCCTGCAAATTGTAACCTGGGTATCAGTTGTCACGAGCGTTAAGGAATGCTTCGTGGTCAATGAGGGTTCAAAAATAAGAAGCTACCTCTAGGCTGCATGAAATTTCGCTCCAAGAAAATCAACCGACCGAGCCTGAGCATGAGGCACACTCGTTGCTGGTGTGGCAAGCTGCAAAACGTGGTCAATGTCCGGTTCGAAGGCGTCGAAGGAGAACTCCATCCTTTCGGATCTTGGTGGTTCAGGGAAACCGGAGATGAGCTGCAAACGTATGGTGAGACAAATGGATAAACGTGAGAGCAAGGAACATGATGGTTCAGGAAAGAAGATGGAGTGTGAACAGATATTGAATGAATGCAGTGGAATTATATATTCGAGTGTCAATTGATGGAAAAATCTCTAGTAAAATTAGCCATGGAAGGGAGGATAAAAATCTCGATGACATAGGGAGCGTTAGTGAATAATCATTGCCATTCTCATCTTCCTGACTACTCTTAGCTTTATTCCAGAAGCAACCATATGTAGTTAAATTCCCTTCCTAAAGACCTTCCTTTGCAAGACCACATTTGTTGTTGTTCAAAGTTTCCTTTCTCTCCATAAGCACAATTAGAATGCGTTTAGAGCTGAGGTTCATCTTTGTTCTGAGAAAGTACTCTATCATTTCATAATGACCCCCTGTAACTGAGACATTAAAACTTAATCAATACTCACATATTGAAGTGTTTAATTGACTTCTTCCAATACCAAAGGAAGGTGGGATGGATCCATGCGGTGCAGTCTTCTCATCGACAGGCAGTTGCACATTCTACTATGAGTTTGGATCCTAAAATTGAAAATGAAATTATCAATGAAAGTGCAGGCAAATAATCTGGACATGGCATTGTCCTCATGCTAGCACACTGTCCATTCTACTTCGTTGCCTAATAACGGTGTACCGTAATGAATGATTGACTCAAACTACTAGAAAGTAGTTGGAAGTAAAATGTAAACTAGAGCAAGGAATGTCATACATAAGTATCTTGGAACTGCTTTAAATGGTAATCAATACGAAATTGCAATGTATCGCGAGCCTTTCAGTTTTATAATCGACTTAGTAACGGTGCAAATTACCAAGAGAAATCCAATTTATTCATTATCTATTAAAATGTTTCAAAATTAACATTTCGTTAAATTTGGTTTCCCGCATAAACATTTTGCTGGAATCTGATTGGCTGAGGGAAACACCACCGCTGTCAGTGCAGACGCTGTATTCATGAATTTTAAGCCAACTATTTGTTCATACAATCGCCGAGTGATTACCTGCATAATTTCTCTCTTGTTTTACCAGGACCGCTAGTAATGGCGGTTTTCTCGATTTCGGAAGAATAACTGGTCGATACATTATGAAAATAGTAACCGTTGCCGGTAAGACTCACGTAGTAGCCAAAAAGTCATAATAAAATCTAGTCTTCATGAAATATTTATCGTTTACGACACACCTTACCTTTAGTTTCAAAAATCTAATTTCAATTTTAGAATCCCGGCGGTTACAGTCGCACTTCCCAACAGCGTTACGCATATCTCACTTCCCTCGTGCATCTCGCCGTGTTCACGTCGCTCCCATGGACACCTGAAAATTATGATAAATATACAATAAACAACTCATGACGGGAGTTACGATCGTCTCGAATCAAACCATTATGTCCCGACGCAGCGATCTGTCACCAGAAACCGCCTCCGATTCTCGATTAATGAGTGCTTGTCAACAATCGTTTCCGAGTACATATTCACTATGCAACGCGTCGTGCATATGTACAAGCTCATTGCTAATAATTAAGACGTATCAAAGGTGACGACAAACGGGAATCTCGACGTTCGCTCACCGTCACTTCGAGAAGGTAAAATTCTTTAAGCAAGCTTTTGTAAACACGGGCTAAGGTCGTTGGAAATATTTTCTGATGGGACCTCGTATCTTACCTGGATGTTTCCTTCGAACCTCGTTCCTCGCTCGAAGCATTTTTCCTTCTCACCCTCGCATGACGAATTCACAATGCTTTCCTGGACGAGACCGCCAAATATCTTGAAAATTTGTGTGTGCACCGACAACCACTTAACACGACTGTATGGTCACAATCACTTAATCCATGGGGAATTTCTATTCCATTGAATTGATAGGAATCACAACGGAAGAGGCATCTCGATCCACAAAATCAAAACACGAACTCTGCTCGCAGGAAATCCCGCAAACAAATGCGGGAGCGGAGAAAAATGAGAGATTAGTTTGCCCTCTACCGGAATTCAGTTTAGAGTTTCTGCGACAAGGAAACGATGAATGTCGATGGCCTTTTACTCTTTCTATAGGTTTGTGGATCAAATAAGTGCGTAGGCAATATGTAATTTATATACTCTGCTTCCAATCGATTCTTGGGAGTAACTAGAGGGCAAGAGACGGATCAGGTGTCCTAATTATGGAGAATGCTTGGGATGAGAAAGAAATAAAATTGCGATGATTTCACGGAGTAGGTGACTGCGAGAAATAGTTTCCGCGGATGAAGAAGAGAACGATGGAATTTAAGTGAAAGTAGTTGGCACTTTTCGGAAGTGATTGGAGGATTTTTTGGTTCTATTTCAAAGCAGAAGTTCGAAGCTAAGGATATCGAGGCAGCATCGGTTGCCAGAGGATATTTCTCGCTTAACACGATGGAATTTGTTCTGAAATATCTATCGTCGTACCTTTCGTATGGGGTCGAGTAAACGAAGCAGTACTTTTACTTAAATTCCAACGTTTATTTGCCACGGCTCAAACTAGCCAATTACCAAAACGTGGGTCGATGATGATGGGGATAATTCGGGCCAGAGAAGACAATCGGTTCAAAGAACTTTACTTAAAAGTTATTCCTTGGATAGTGGGTAATAAAACACAAATGTATAGTTGAAGCAATGATAATAAAGTTTATTGAAACCCTATCATAATAAACATGACAAGTTCTAAATTTCATTCTTCTTCGTATCCGGGTTGTCCTTTCCCCTTGTTAATCCAATTGTCCATCCTCGTGTCGAACAGAAACCATCCTGAGCTATCCATCGTGCCTTGAACGCGATCCTTTCCTGCATTCGTGGAAGAAGTATCTGAAACGAAAATAAAAAGGGCATGAGAGACTGAACTGATCCTTGGTTTTCACCGACCTTCTGAAAGACACAGGGTTATGTAATAAAAACAACTTTGTAAATTTCCACAGAAAATTATAAATACGAACTTCACCCCAAAATACGGTGCAAGGAATTCATCAGATTTGGCAACAGACCTAGCCAAAAGAATCTTTCCAAAAACTGTAACTACAGTCAGCTTTGATGTAAAAAATCTTTTTACCTCAATATATTTTAATTTTCTGTGGAAATTCACAAAGTTGATTTTATCACTAAGGCATTCCAAGAAGTCACGCCTGCTCACATTGATTTCACAGGATAATGTGGTCATAAACGTAGGGTTGGCGTACCAGTTTAAAAAAGGAATGGTAATAATTTGGTTTCAGTAATGGGACATAGGCAAAGGGGCTGTGATAGAGGAACGATTCGAAATTGGGTATTGAGAGCCGCAGAATAAGGAGGGAGTAACTAAACAGTGCAGACGCATAGCACCGAGTACAAAAACGCCGAAACCAGAAGGAAATAACTCTGATGATGGAAGCAATAAAGAAGCACCTCAGGGTCGAAGAAGCACCGTCCCACACAATGTACTGCAAATCCTGCTAAGAGAAAATAAAATGAAAGCCATGGTACATTGTGAGTGGCGACATCAAAGCGTTTGATGGCTACGTGAAGGAGTTAAAAATTAAAACTAGCCATGAATTGAAAACTGCTCTCTAACGCTATTCTCCAATAGAAGCAAAGAAATTGAAAGAACAATCTTAAGTACAGCCTGTACATTCTGTGGTCATCTTACGATCATTACATTGGACGAGGGAGGAAAGAGTCAATGATTGTAACATGGTGGAAGATAAGATAGAAAAGTCTGCGACTCTGAATTATGCCATGTGATTCACCGTGCAGAAACGAGTATGAATCCCTATGATATGCTATGGATGTTGCTTGGAGATGAAGAGGACTTTCAAGGAACATGATAATGAAGAGAGTGCTCACAAAATCCTTGCCCTATTTAATGAGCAAACAAATTGTGTTTAAAGAAAATTCAAAGTAAGAGGAGTTTAAAGAAAGTTCGAAGGAACTTTACCTCAAATTTATGCCTTGAATATAGGATGATAAAACACTGTGTTAAGGTCAATTGCAGGTGACATTTAATGCAAGTGGACAATAAAGCACTTCACTATGAGGGATATTACCCCACTCCAAAGGAACGTATGCTCTACAATTTTTATTCTTCATCACCACTTTGATTAGGAGAGAATTCACGAGCTGCTTCAGACCAAGAAAATGAATTGTAAGATGGAATTGCAGGTGTGGGAGAATGAGGCGCTGCAGTGCTGATAAGAATCGCTCTATGAAAATATTTTTGCTTGAGAAAGGTAGCAGGAATAGCAAGAAATCCAGCAGTGAAGTAGTGTACATCCTGCAAATTGTAACCTGGGTATCAGTTGTCACGAGCGTTAAGGAATGCTTCGTGGTCAATGAGGGTTCAAAAATAAGAAGCTACCTCTAGGCTGCATGAAATTTCGCTCCAAGAAAATCAACCGACCGAGCCTGAGCATGAGGCACACTCGTTGCTGGTGTGGCAAGCTGCAAAACGTGGTCAATGTCCGGTTCGAAGGCGTCGAAGGAGAACTCCATCCTTTCGGATCTTGGTGGTTCAGGGAAACCGGAGATGAGCTGCAAACGTATGGTGAGACAAATGGATAAACGTGAGAGCAAGGAACATGATGGTTCAGGAAAGAAGATGGAGTGTGAACAGATATTGAATGAATGCAGTGGAATTATATATTCGAGAGTCAATTGATGGAAAAATCTCTAGTAAAATTAGCCATGGAAGGGAGGATAAAAATCTCGATGACATAGGGAGCGTTAGTGAATAATCATTGCCATTCTCATCTTCCTGACTACTCTTAGCTTTATTCCAGAAGCAACCATATGTAGTTAAATTCCCTTCCTAAAGACCTTCCTTTGCAAGACCACATTTGTTGTTGTTCAAAGTTTCCTTTCTCTCCATAAGCACAATTAGAATGCGTTTAGAGCTGAGGTTCATCTTTGTTCTGAGAAAGTACTCTATCATTTCATAATGACCCCCTGTAACTGAGACATTAAAACTTAATCAATACTCACATATTGAAGTGTTTAATTGACTTCTTCCAATACCAAAGGAAGGTGGGATGGATCCATGCGGTGCAGTCTTCTCATCGACAGGCAGTTGCACATTCTACTATGAGTTTGGATCCTAAAATTGAAAATGAAATTATCAATGAAAGTGCAGGCAAATAATCTGGACATGGCATTGTCCTCATGCTAGCACACTGTCCATTCTACTTCGTTGCCTAATAACGGTGTACCGTAATGAATGATTGACTCAAACTACTAGAAAGTAGTTGGAAGTAAAATGTAAATTAGAGCAAGGAATGTCATACATAAGTATCTTGGAACTGCTTTAAATGGTAATCAATACGAAATTGCAATGTATCGCGAGCCTTTCAGTTTTATAATCGACTTAGTAACGGTGCAAATTACCAAGAGAAATCCAATTTATTCATTATCTATTAAAATGTTTCAAAATTAACATTTCGTTAAATTTGGTTTCCCGCATAAACATTTTGCTGGAATCTGATTGGCTGAGGGAAACACCACCGCTGTCAGTGCAGACGCTGTATTCATGAATTTTAAGCCAACTATTTGTTCATACAATCGCCGAGTGATTACCTGCATAATTTCTCTCTTGTTTTACCAGGACCGCTAGTAATGGCGGTTTTCTCGATTTCGGAAGAATAACTGGTCGATACATTATGAAAATAGTAACCGTTGCCGGTAAGACTCACGTAGTAGCCAAAAAGTCATAATAAAATCTAGTCTTCATGAAATATTTATCGTTTACGACACACTTTACCTTTAGTTTCAAAAATCTAATTTCAATTTTAGAATCCCGGCGGTTACAGTCGCACTTCCCAACAGCGTTACGCATATCTCACTTCCCTCGTGCATCTCGCCGTGTTCACGTCGCTCCCATGGACACCTGAAAATTATGATAAATATACAATAAACAACTCATGACGGGAGTTACGATCGTCTCGAATCAAACCATTATGTCCCGACGCAGCGATCTGTCACCAGAAACCGCCTCCGATTCTCGATTAATGAGTGCTTGTCAACAATCGTTTCCGAGTACATATTCATTATGCAACGCGTCGTGCATATGTACAAGCTCATTGCTAATAATTAAGACGTATCAAAGGTGACGACGAACGGGAATCTCGACGTTCGCTCACCGTCACTTCGAGAAGGTAAAATTCTCGAAGCAAGCTTTTGTAAACACGGGCTAAGGTCGTTGGAAATATTTTCTGATGGGACCTCGTATCTTACCTGGATGTTTCCTTCGAACCTCGTTCCTCGCTCGAAGCATTTTTCCTTCTCACCCTCGCATGACGAATTCACAATGCTTTCCTGGACGAGACCGCCAAATATCTTGAAAATTTGTGTGTGCACCGACAACCACTTAACACGACTGTATGGTCACAATCACTTAATCCATGGGGAATTTCTATTCCATTGAATTGATAGGAATCACAACGGAAGAGGCATCTCGATCCACAAAATCAAAACACGAACTCTGCTCGCAGGAAATCCCGCAAACAAATGCGGGAGCGGAGAAAAATGAGAGATTAGTTTGCCCTCTACCGGAATTCAGTTTAGAGTTTCTGCGACAAGGAAACGATGAATGTCGATGGCCTTTTACTCTTTCTATAGGTTTGTGGAGCAAATAAGTGCGTAGGCAATATGTAATTTATATACTCTGCTTCCAATCGATTCTTGGGAGTAACTAGAGGGCAAGAGACGGATCAGGTGTCCTTATTATGGAGAATGCTTGGGATGAGAAAGAAATAAAATTGCGATGATTTCACGGAGTAGGTGACTGCGAGAAATAGTTTCCGCGGATGAAGAAGAGAACGATGGAATTTAAGTGAAAGTAGTTGGCACTTTTCGGAAGTGATTGGAGGATTTTTTGGTTCTATTTCAAAGCAGAAGTTCGAAGCTAAGGATATCGAGGCAGCATCGGTTGCCAGAGGATATTTCTCGCTTAACACGATGGAATTTGTTCTGAAATATCTATCGTCGTACCTTTCGTATGGGGTCGAATAAACGAAGCAGTACTTTTACTTAAATTCCAACGTTTATTTGCCACGGCTCAAACTAGCCAATTACCAAAACGTGGGTCGATGATGATGGGGATATTTCGGGCCAGAGAAGACAATCGGTTCAAAGAACTTTACTTAAAAGTTATTCCTTGGATAGTGGGTAATAAAACACAAATGTATAGTTGAAGCAATGATAATAAAGTTTATTGAAACCCTATCATAATAAACATGACAAGTTCTAAATTTCATTCTTCTTCGTATCCGGGTTGTCCTTTCCCCTTGTTAATCCAATTGTCCATCCTCGTGTCGAACAGAAACCATCCTGAGCTATCCATCGTGCCTTGAACGCGATCCTTTCCTGCATTCGTGGAAGAAGTATCTGAAACGAAAATAAAAAGGGCATGAGAGACTGAACTGATCCTTGGTTTTCACCGACCTTCTGAAAGACACAGGGTTATGTAATAAAAACAACTTTGTAAATTTCCACAGAAAATTATAAATACGAACTTCACCCCAAAATACGGTGCAAGGAATTCATCAGATTTGGCAACAGACCTAGCCAAAAGAATCTTTCCAAAAACTGTAACTACAGTCAGCTTTGATGTAAAAAATCTTTTTACCTCAATATATTTTAATTTTCTGTGGAAATTCACAAAGTTGATTTTATCACTAAGGCATTCCAAGAAGTCACGCCTGCTCACATTGATTTCACAGGATAATGTGGTCATAAACGTAGAGTTGGCGTACCAGTTTAAAAAAGGAATGGTAATAATTTGGTTTCAGTAATGGGACATAGGCAAAGGGGCTGTGATAGAGGAACGATTCCAAATTGGGTATTGAGAGCCGCAGAATAAGGAGGGAGTAACTAAACAGTGCAGACGCATAGCACCGAGTACAAAAACGCCGAAACCAGAAGGAAATAACTCTGATGATGGAAGCAAAAAAGAAGCACCTCAGGGTCGAAGAAGCATCGTCCCACACAATGTACTGCAAATCCTGCTAAGAGAAAATAAAATGAAAGCCATGGTACATTGTGAGTGGCGACATCAAAGCGTTTGATGGCTACGTGAAGGAGTTAAAAATTAAA
Organism: Pantala flavescens; assembly: GCA_020796165.1. Classification (NCBI taxonomy): domain Eukaryota; kingdom Metazoa; phylum Arthropoda; class Insecta; order Odonata; family Libellulidae; genus Pantala; species Pantala flavescens. Next base: position 26,308,849 of record CM036886.1, read on the forward strand.
ACTAGCCATGAATTGAAAACTGCTCTCTAACGCTATTCTCCAATAGAAGCAAAGAAATTGAAAGAACAATCTTAAGTACAGCCTGTACATTCTGTGGTCATCTTACGATCATTACATTGGACGAGGGAGGAAAGAGTCAATGATTGTAACATGGTGGAAGATAAGATAGAAAAGTCTGCGACTCTGAATTATGCCATGTGATTCACCGTGCAGAAACGAGTATGAATCCCTATGATATGCTATGGATGTTGCTTGGAGATGAAGAGGACTTTCAAGGAACATGATAATGAAGAGAGTGCTCACAAAATCCTTGCCCTATTTAATGAGCAAACAAATTGTGTTTAAAGAAAATTCAAAGTAAGAGGAGTTTAAAGAAAGTTCGAAGGAACTTTACCTCAAATTTATGCCTTGAATATAGGATGATAAAACACTGTGTTAAGGTCAATTGCAGGTGACATTTAATGCAAGTGGACAATAAAGCACTTCACTATGAGGGATATTACCCCACTCCAAAGGAACGTATGCTCTACAATTTTTATTCTTCATCACCACTTTGATTAGGAGAGAATTCACGAGCTGCTTCAGACCAAGAAAATGAATTGTAAGATGGAATTGCAGGTGTGGGAGAATGAGGCGCTGCAGTGCTGATAAGAATCGCTCTATGAAAATATTTTTGCTTGAGAAAGGTAGCAGGAATAGCAAGAAATCCAGCAGTGAAGTAGTGTACATCCTGCAAATTGTAACCTGGGTATCAGTTGTCACGAGCGTTAAGGAATGCTTCGTGGTCAATGAGGGTTCAAAAATAAGAAGCTACCTCTAGGCTGCATGAAATTTCGCTCCAAGAAAATCAACCGACCGAGCCTGAGCATGAGGCACACTCGTTGCTGGTGTGGCAAGCTGCAAAACGTGGTCAATGTCCGGTTCGAAGGCGTCGAAGGAGAACTCCATCCTTTCGGATCTTGGTGGTTCAGGGAAACCGGAGATGAGCTGCAAACGTATGGTGAGACAAATGGATAAACGTGAGAGCAAGGAACATGATGGTTCAGGAAAGAAGATGGAGTGTGAACAGATATTGAATGAATGCAGTGGAATTATATATTCGAGTGTCAATTGATGGAAAAATCTCTAGTAAAATTAGCCATGGAAGGGAGGATAAAAATCTCGATGACATAGGGAGCGTTAGTGAATAATCATTGCCATTCTCATCTTCCTGACTACTCTTAGCTTTATTCCAGAAGCAACCATATGTAGTTAAATTCCCTTCCTAAAGACCTTCCTTTGCAAGACCACATTTGTTGTTGTTCAAAGTTTCCTTTCTCTCCATAAGCACAATTAGAATGCGTTTAGAGCTGAGGTTCATCTTTGTTCTGAGAAAGTACTCTATCATTTCATAATGACCCCCTGTAACTGAGACATTAAAACTTAATCAATACTCACATATTGAAGTGTTTAATTGACTTCTTCCAATACCAAAGGAAGGTGGGATGGATCCATGCGGTGCAGTCTTCTCATCGACAGGCAGTTGCACATTCTACTATGAGTTTGGATCCTAAAATTGAAAATGAAATTATCAATGAAAGTGCAGGCAAATAATCTGGACATGGCATTGTCCTCATGCTAGCACACTGTCCATTCTACTTCGTTGCCTAATAACGGTGTACCGTAATGAATGATTGACTCAAACTACTAGAAAGTAGTTGGAAGTAAAATGTAAATTAGAGCAAGGAATGTCATACATAAGTATCTTGGAACTGCTTTAAATGGTAATCAATACGAAATTGCAATGTATCGCGAGCCTTTCAGTTTTATAATCGACTTAGTAACGGTGCAAATTACCAAGAGAAATCCAATTTATTCATTATCTATTAAAATGTTTCAAAATTAACATTTCGTTAAATTTGGTTTCCCGCATAAACATTTTGCTGGAATCTGATTGGCTGAGGGAAACACCACCGCTGTCAGTGCAGACGCTGTATTCATGAATTTTAAGCCAACTATTTGTTCATACAATCGCCGAGTGATTACCTGCATAATTTCTCTCTTGTTTTACCAGGACCGCTAGTAATGGCGGTTTTCTCGATTTCGGAAGAATAACTGGTCGATACATTATGAAAATAGTAACCGTTGCCGGTAAGACTCACGTAGTAGCCAAAAAGTCATAATAAAATCTAGTCTTCATGAAATATTTATCGTTTACGACACACCTTACCTTTAGTTTCAAAAATCTAATTTCAATTTTAGAATCCCGGCGGTTACAGTCGCACTTCCCAACAGCGTTACGCATATCTCACTTCCCTCGTGCATCTCGCCGTGTTCACGTCGCTCCCATGGACACCTGAAAATTATGATAAATATACAATAAACAACTCATGACGGGAGTTACGATCGTCTCGAATCAAACCATTATGTCCCGACGCAGCGATCTGTCACCAGAAACCGCCTCCGATTCTCGATTAATGAGTGCTTGTCAACAATCGTTTCCGAGTACATATTCATTATGCAACGCGTCGTGCATATGTACAAGCTCATTGCTAATAATTAAGACGTATCAAAGGTGACGACGAACGGGAATCTCGACGTTCGCTCACCGTCACTTCGAGAAGGTAAAATTCTCGAAGCAAGCTTTTGTAAACACGGGCTAAGGTCGTTGGAAATATTTTCTGATGGGACCTCGTATCTTACCTGGATGTTTCCTTCGAACCTCGTTCCTCGCTCGAAGCATTTTTCCTTCTCACCCTCGCATGACGAATTCACAATGCTTTCCTGGACGAGACCGCCAAATATCTTGAAAATTTGTGTGTGCACCGACAACCACTTAACACGACTGTATGGTCACAATCACTTAATCCATGGGGAATTTCTATTCCATTGAATTGATAGGAATCACAACGGAAGAGGCATCTCGATCCACAAAATCAAAACACGAACTCTGCTCGCAGGAAATCCCGCAAACAAATGCGGGAGCGGAGAAAAATGAGAGATTAGTTTGCCCTCTACCGGAATTCAGTTTAGAGTTTCTGCGACAAGGAAACGATGAATGTTGATGGCCTTTTACTCTTTCTATAGGTTTGTGGATCAAATAAGTGCGTAGGCAATATGTAATTTATATACTCTGCTTCCAATCGATTCTTGGGAGTAACTAGAGGGCAAGAGACGGATCAGGTGTCCTAATTATGGAGAATGCTTGGGATGAGAAAGAAATAAAATTGCGATGATTTCACGGAGTAGGTGACTGCGAGAAATAGTTTCCGCGGATGAAGAAGAGAACGATGGAATTTAAGTGAAAGTAGTTGGCACTTTTCGGAAGTGATTGGAGGATTTTTTGGTTCTATTTCAAAGCAGAAGTTCGAAGCTAAGGATATCGAGGCAGCATCGGTTGCCAGAGGATATTTCTCGCTTAACACGATGGAATTTGTTCTGAAATATCTATCGTCGTACCTTTCGTATGGGGTCGAATAAACGAGGCAGTACTTTTACTTAAATTCCAACGTTTATTTGCCACGGCTCAAACTAGCCAATTAACAAAACGTGGGTCGATGATGATGGGGATAATTCGGGCCAGAGAAGACAATCGGTTCAAAGAACTTTACTTAAAAGTTATTCCTTGGATAGTGGGTAATAAAACACAAATGTATAGTTGAAGCAATAATAATAAAGTTTATTGAAACCCTATCATAATAAACATGACAAGTTCTAAATTTCATTCTTCTTCGTATCCGGGTTGTCCTATCCCCTTGTTAATCCAATTGTCCATCCTCGTGTCGAACAGAAACCATCCTGAGCTATCCATCGTGCCTTGAACGCGATCCTTTCCTGCATTCGTGGAAGAAGTATCTGAAACGAAAATAAAAAGGGCATGAGAGACTGAACTGATCCTTGGTTTTCACCGACCTTCTGAAAGACACAGGGTTATGTAATAAAAACAACTTTGTAAATTTCCACAGAAAATTATAAATACGAACTTCACCCCAAAATACGGTGCAAGGAATTCATCAGATTTGGCATCAGACGTAGCCAAAATAATCTTTCCAAAAACTGTAACTACAGTCAGCTTTGATGTAAAAAATCTTTTTACCTCAATATATTTTAATTTTCTGTGGAAATTCACAAAGTTGATTTTATCACTAAGGCATTCCAAGAAGTCACGCCTGCTCACATTGATTTCACAGGATAATGTGGTCATAAACGTAGAGTTGGCGTACCAGTTTAAAAAAGGAATGGTAATAATTTGGTTTCAGTAATGGGACATAGGCAAAGGGGCTGTGATAGAGGAACGATTCCAAATTGGGTATTGAGAGCCGCAGAATAAGGAGGGAGTAACTAAACAGTGCAGACGCATAGCACCGAGTACAAAAACGCCGAAACCAGAAGGAAATAACTCTGATGATGGAAGCAAAAAAGAAGCACCTCAGGGTCGAAGAAGCACCGTCCCACACAATGTACTGCAAATCCTGCTAAGAGAAAATAAAATGAAAGCCATGGTACATTGTGAGTGGCGACATCAAAGCGTTTGATGGCTACGTGAAGGAGTTAAAAATTAAAACTAGCCATGAATTGAAAACTGCTCTCTAACGCTATTCTCCAATAGAAGCAAAGAAATTGAAAGAACAATCTTAAGTACAGCCTGTACATTCTGTGGTCATCTTACGATCATTACATTGGACGAGGGAGGAAAGAGTCAATGATTGTAACATGGTGGAAGATAAGATAGAAAAGTCTGCGACTCTGAATTATGCCATGTGATTCACCGTGCAGAAACGAGTATGAATCCCTATGAAGTGCTATGGATGAATCCCTATGATATGCTATGCATGTTGCTTGGAGATGAAGAGGACTTTCAAGGAACATGATAATGAAGAGAGTGCTCACAAAATCCTTGCCCTATTTAATGAGCAAACAAATTGTGTTTAAAGAAAATTCAAAGTAAGAGGAGTTTAAAGAAAGTTCGAAGGAACTTTACCTCAAATTTATGCCTTGAATATAGGATGATAAAACACTGTGTTAAGGTCAATTGCAGGTGACATTTAATGCAAGTGGACAATAAAGCACTTCACTATGAGGGATATTACCCCACTCCAAAGGAACGTATGCTCTACAATTTTTATTCTTCATCACCACTTTGATTAGGAGAGAATTCACGAGCTGCTTCAGACCAAGAAAATGAATTGTAAGATGGAATTGCAGGTGTGGGAGAATGAGGCGCTGCAGTGCTGATAAGAATCGCTCTATGAAAATATTTTTGCTTGAGAAAGGTAGCAGGAATAGCAAGAAATCCAGCAGTGAAGTAGTGTACATCCTGCAAATTGTAACCTGGGTATCAGTTGTCACGAGCGTTAAGGAATGCTTCGTGGTCAATGAGGGTTCAAAAATAAGAAGCTACCTCTAGGCTGCATGAAATTTCGCTCCAAGAAAATCAACCGACCGAGCCTGAGCATGAGGCACACTCGTTGCTGGTGTGGCAAGCTGCAAAACGTGGTCAATGTCCGGTTCGAAGGCGTCGAAGGAGAACTCCATCCTTTCGGATCTTGGTGGTTCAGGGAAACCGGAGATGAGCTGCAAACGTATGGTGAGACAAATGGATAAACGTGAGAGCAAGCAACATGATGGTTCAGAAAAGAAGATGGAGTGTGAACAGATATTGAATGAATGCAGTGGAATTATATATTCGAGTGTCAATTGATGGAAAAATCTCTAGTAAAATTAGCCATGGAAGGGAGGATAAAAATCTCGATGACATAGTTAGTGAATAGTCATTGCCATTCTCATCTTCCTGACTACTCTTAGCTTTATTCCAGAAGCAACCATATGTAGTTAAATTCCCTTCCTAAAGACCTTCCTTTGCAAGACCACATTTGTTGTTGTTCAATGTTTCCTTTCCCTCCATAAGCACAATTAGAAGGCGTTTAGAGCAGAGGTTCATCTTTGTTTTTAGAAAGTACTCCATCATTTCATAATGACCCCCTGTAACTGAGACATTAAAACTTAATCAATACTCACATATTGAAGTGTTTAATTGACTTCTTCCAATACCAAAGGAAGGTGGGATGGATCCATGCGGTGCAGTCTTCTCATCGACAGGCAGTTGCACATTCTACTATGAGTTTGGATCCTAAAATTGAAAATGAAATTATCAGTGAAAGTACAGGCAAATAATCTGGACATGGCATTGTCCTCATGCTAGCACACTGTCCATTCTACTTCGTTGCCTAATAACGGTGTACCGTAATGAATGATCGACTCAAACTACTGGAAAGTAGTTGGAAGTAAAATGTAAATTAGAGCAAGGAATGTCATACATAAGTATCATAGAACTGCTTTAAATGGTAATCAATACGAAATTGCAATGTATCGCGAGCCTTTCAGTTTTATAATCGACTTAGTAACGGTGCAAATTACCAAGAGAAATCCAATTTATTCATTATCTATTAAAATGTTTCAAAATTAACATTTCGTTAAATTTGGTTTCCCGCATAAACATTTTGCTGGAATCTGATTGGCTGAGGGAAACACCACCGCTGTCAGTGCAGACGCTGTATTCATGAATTTTAAGCCAACTATTTGTTCATACAATCGCCGAGTGATTACCTGCATAATTTCTCTCTTGTTTTACCAGGACCGCTAGTAATGGCGGTTTTCTCGATTTCGGAAGAATAACTGGTCGATACATTATGAAAATAGTAACCGTTGCCGGTAAGACTCACGTAGTAGCCAAAAAGTCATAATAAAATCTAGTCTTCATGAAATATTTATCGTTTACGACACACCTTACCTTTAGTTTCAAAAATCTAATTTCAATTTTAGAATCCCGGCGGTTACAGTCGCCCTTCCCAACAGCGTTACGCATATCTCACTTCCCTCGTGCATCTCGCCGTGTTCGCGTCGCTCCCATGGACACCTGAAAATTATGATAAATATGCAATAAACAACTCATGACGGGAGTTACGATCGTCTCGAATCAAACCATTATGTCCCGACGCAGCGATCTGTCACCAGAAACCGCCTCCGATTCTCGATTAATGAGTGCTTGTCAACAATCGTTTCCGAGCACATATTCATTATGCAACGCGTCGTGCATATGTACAAGCTCATTGCTAATAATTAAGACGTATCAAAGGTGACGACGAACGGGAATCTCGACGTTCGCTCACCGTCACTTCGAGAAGGTAAAATTCTCGAAGCAAGCTTTTGTAAACACGGGCTAAGGTCGTTGGAAATATTTTCTGATGGGACCTCGTATCTTACCTGGATGTTTCCTTCGAACCTCGTTCCTCGCTCGAAGCATTTTTCCTTCTCACCCTCGCATGACGAATTCACAATGCTTTCCTGGACGAGACCGCCAAATATCTTGAAAATTTGTGTGTGCACCGACAACCACTTAACAAAACTGTATGGTCACAATCACTAATCCATGGGGAATTTCTATTCCATTGAATTGATAGAAATCACAACGGAAGAGGCATCTCGATCCACAAAATCAAAACACGAACTCTGCTCGCAGGAAATCCCGCAAACATATGCGGGAGCGGAGAAAATGAGAGATTAGTTTGCCCTCTACCGGAATTCAGTTTAGAGTGTCTGCGACAAGGAAACGATGAATGTCGATGGCCTTTTACTCTTTCTATAGGTTTGTGGTGCAAATAAATGCGTAGGCAATATGTAATTTATATACTCTGCTTCCAATCGATTCTTGGGAGTAACTAGAGGGCAAGAGACGGATCAGGTGTCCTTATGATGGAGAATGCTTGGGATGAGAAAGAAATAAAATTGCGATGATTTCACGGAGTAGGTGACTGCGAGAAATAGTTTCCGCGGATGAAGAAGAGAACGATGGAATTTAAGTGAAAGTAGTTGGCACTTTTCGGAAGTGATTGGAGGATTTTTTGGTTCTATTTCGAAGCAGAAGTTCGCAGCTAAGGATATCGAGGCAGCATCGGTTGCCAGAGGATATTTCTCGCTTAACACGATGGAATTTGTTCTGAAAAATCTATCGTCGTACTTTTCGTATGGGGTCGAATAAACGAAGCAGTACTTTTACTTAAATTCCAACGTTTATTTGCCACGGCTCAAACTAGCCAATTACCAAAACGTGGGTCGATGATGATGGGGATAATTCGGGCCAGAGAAGACAATCGGTTCAAAGAACTTTACTTAAAAGTTATTCCTTGGATAGTGGGTAATAAAACACAAATGTATAGTTGAAGCAATAATAATAAAGTTTATTGAAACCCTATCATAATAAACATGACAAGTTCTAAATTTCATTCTTCTTCGTATCCGGGTTGTCCTTTCCCCTTGTTAGTCCAATTGTCCATCCTCGTGTCGAACAGAAACCATCCTGAGCTATCCATCGTGCCTTGAACGCGATCCTTTCCTGCATTCGTGGAAGAAGTATCTGAAACGAAAATAAAAAGGGCATGAGAGACTGAACTGATCCTTGGTTTTCACCGAACTTCTGAAAGACACAGGGTCATGTAATAAAAACAACTTTGTAAATCTCCACAGAAAATTATAAATACGAACTTCACCCCTAAATACGGTGCAAGGAATTCATCAGATACGGCATCAGACCTAGCCAAAAGAATCTTTCCAAAAACTGTAACTACAGTCAGCTTTGATGTAAAAAATCTTTTTACCTCAATATATTTTAATTTTCTGTGGAAATTCACAAAGTTGATTTTATCACTAAGGCATTCCAAGAAGTCACGCCTGCTCACATTGATTTCACAGGATAATGTGGTCATAAACGTACAGTTGGCGTACCAGTTTAAAAAAGGAATGGTAATAATTTGGTTTCAGTAATGGGACATAGGCAAAGGGGCTGTGATAGAGGAACGATTCCAAATTGGGTATTGAGAGCCGCAGAATAAGGAGGGAGTAACTAAACAGTGCAGACGCATAGCACCGAGTACAAAAACGCCGAAACCAGAAGGAAATAACTCTGATGATGGAAGCAAAAAAGAAGCACCTCAGGGTCGAAGAAGCATCGTCCCACACAATGTACTGCAAATCCTGCTAAGAGAAAATAAAATGAAAGCCATGGTACATTGTGAGTGGCGACATCAAAGCGTTTGATGGCTACGTGAAGGAGTTAAAAATTAAAACTAGCCATGAATTGAAAACTGCTCTCTAACGCTATTCTCCAATAGAAGCCAAGAATTTGAAAGAACAATCTTAAGTACAGCCTGTACATTCTGTGGTCATCTTACGATCATTACATTGGACGAGGGAGGAAAGAGTCAATGATTGTAACATGGTGGAAGATAAGATAGAAAAGTCTGCGACTCCGAATTATGCCATGTGATTCACCGTGCAGAAACGAGTATGAATCCCTATGATATGCTATGCATGTTGCTTGGAGATGAAGAGGACTTTCAAGGAACATGATAATGAAGAGAGTGCTCACAAAATCCTTGCCCTATTTAATGAGCAAACAAATTGTGTTTAAAGAAAATTCAAAGTAAGAGGAGTTTAAAGAAAGTTCGAAGGAACTTTACCTCAAATTTATGCCTTGAATATAGGATGATAAAACACTGTGTTAAGGTCAATTGCAGGTGACATTTAATGCAAGTGGACAATAAAGCACTTCACTATGAGGGATATTACCCCACTCCAAAGGAACGTATGCTCTACAATTTTTATTCTTCATCACCACTTTGATTAGGAGAGAATTCACGAGCTGCTTCAGACCAAGAAAATGAATTGTAAGATGGAATTGCAGGTGTGGGAGAATGAGGCGCTGCAGTGCTGATAAGAATCGCTCTATGAAAATATTTTTGCTTGAGAAAGGTAGCAGGAATAGCAAGAAATCCAGCAGTGAAGTAGTGTACATCCTGCAAATTGTAACCTGGGTATCAGTTGTCACGAGCGTTAAGGAATGCTTCGTGGTCAATGAGGGTTCAAAAATAAGAAGCTACCTCTAGGCTGCATGAAATTTCGCTCCAAGAAAATCAACCGACCGAGCCTGAGCATGAGGCACACTCGTTGCTGGTGTGGCAAGCTGCAAAACGTGGTCAATGTCCGGTTCGAAGGCGTCGAAGGAGAACTCCATCCTTTCGGATCTTGGTGGTTCAGGGAAACCGGAGATGAGCTGCAAACGTATGGTGAGACAAATGGATAAACGTGAGAGCAAGCAACATGATGGTTCAGAAAAGAAGATGGAGTGTGAACAGATATTGAATGAATGCAGTGGAATTATATATTCGAGTGTCAATTGATGGAAAAATCTCTAGTAAAATTAGCCATGGAAGGGAGGATAAAAATCTCGATGACATAGTTAGTGAATAATCATTGCCATTCTCATCTTCCTGACTACTCTTAGCTTTATTCCAGAAGCAACCATATGTAGTTAAATTCCCTTCCTAAAGACCTTCCTTTGCAAGACCACATTTGTTGTTGTTCAATGTTTCCTTTCCCTCCATAAGCACAATTAGAATCCGTTTAGAGCTGAGGTACATCTTTGTTCTGAGAAAGTACTCTATCATTTCATAATGACCCCCTGTAACTGAGACATTAAAACTTAATCAATACTCACATATTGAAGTGTTTAATTGACTTCTTCCAATACCAAAGGAAGGTGAGATGGATCCATGCGGTGCAGTCTTCTCATCGACAGGCAGTTGCACATTCTACTATGAGTTTGGATCCTAAAATTGAAAATGAAATTATCAGTGAAAGTACAGGCAAATAATCTGGACATGGCATTGTCCTCATGCTAGCACACTGTCCATTCTACTTCGTTGCCTAATAACGGTGTACCGTAATGAATGATCGACTCAAACTACTGGAAAGTAGTTGGAAGTAAAATGTAAATTAGAGCAAGGAATGTCATACATAAGTATCATAGAACTGCTTTAAATGGTAATCAATACGAAATTGCAATGTATCGCGAGCCTTTCAGTTTTATAATCGACTTAGTAACGGTGCAAATTACCAAGAGAAATCCAATTTATTCATTATCTATTAAAATGTTTCAAAATTAACATTTCGTTAAATTTGGTTTCCCGCATAAACATTTTGCTGGAATCTGATTGGCTGAGGGAAACACCACCGCTGTCAGTGCAGACGCTGTATTCATGAATTTTAAGCCAACTATTTGTTCATACAATCGCCGAGTGATTACCTGCATAATTTCTCTCTTGTTTTACCAGGACCGCTAGTAATGGCGGTTTTCTCGATTTCGGAAGAATAACTGGTCGATACATTATGAAAATAGTAACCGTTGCCGGTAAGACTCACGTAGTAGCCAAAAAGTCATAATAAAATCTAGTCTTCATGAAATATTTATCGTTTACGACACATCTTACCTTTAGTTTCAAAAATCTAATTTCAATTTTAGAATCCCGGCGGTTACAGTCGCCCTTCCCAACAGCGTTACGCATATCTCACTTCCCTCGTGCATCTCGCCGTGTTCGCGTCGCTCCCATGGACACCTGAAAATTATGATAAATATGCAATAAACAACTCATGACGGGAGTTACGATCGTCTCGAATCAAACCATTATGTCCCGACGCAGCGATCTGTCACCAGAAACCGCCTCCGATTCTCGATTAATGAGTGCTTGTCAACAATCGTTTCCGAGCACATATTCATTATGCAACGCGTCGTGCATATGTACAAGCTCATTGCTAATAATTAAGACGTATCAAAGGTGACGACGAACGGGAATCTCGACGTTCGCTCACCGTCACTTCGAGAAGGTAAAATTCTCGAAGCAAGCTTTTGTAAACACGGGCTAAGGTCGTTGGAAATATTTTCTGATGGGACCTCGTATCTTACCTGGATGTTTCCTTCGAACCTCGTTCCTCGCTCGAAGCATTTTTCCTTCTCACCCTCGCATGACGAATTCACAATGCTTTCCTGGACGAGACCGCCAAATATCTTGAAAATTTGTGTGTGCACCGACAACCACTTAACAAAACTGTATGGTCACAATCACTAATCCATGGGGAATTTCTATTCCATTGAATTGATAGAAATCACAACGGAAGAGGCATCTCGATCCACAAAATCAAAACACGAACTCTGCTCGCAGGAAATCCCGCAAACATATGCGGGAGCGGAGAAAATGAGAGATTAGTTTGCCCTCTACCGGAATTCAGTTTAGAGTGTCTGCGACAAGGAAACGATGAATGTCGATGGCCTTTTACTCTTTCTATAGGTTTGTGGTGCAAATAAATGCGTAGGCAATATGTAATTTATATACTCTGCTTCCAATCGATTCTTGGGAGTAACTAGAGGGCAAGAGACGGATCAGGTGTCCTTATGATGGAGAATGCTTGGGATGAGAAAGAAATAAAATTGCGATGATTTCACGGAGTAGGTGACTGCGAGAAATAGTTTCCGCGGATGAAGAAGAGAACGATGGAATTTAAGTGAAAGTAGTTGGCACTTTTCGGAAGTGATTGGAGGATTTTTTGGTTCTATTTCGAAGCAGAAGTTCGCAGCTAAGGATATCGAGGCAGCATCGGTTGCCAGAGGATATTTCTCGCTTAACACGATGGAATTTGTTCTGAAAAATCTATCGTCGTACCTTTCGTATGGGGTCGAATAAACGAAGCAGTACTTTTACTTAAATTCCAACGTTTATTTGCCACGGCTCAAACTAGCCAATTACCAAAACGTGGGTCGATGATGATGGGGATAATTCGGGCCAGAGAAGACAATCGGTTCAAAGAACTTTACTTAAAAGTTATTCCTTGGATAGTGGGTAATAAAACACAAATGTATAGTTGAAGCAATAATAATAAAGTTTATTGAAACCCTATCATAATAAACATGACAAGTTCTAAATTTCATTCTTCTTCGTATCCGGGTTGTCCTTTCCCCTTGTTAGTCCAATTGTCCATCCTCGTGTCGAACAGAAACCATCCTGAGCTATCCATCGTGCCTTGAACGCGATCCTTTCCTGCATTCGTGGAAGAAGTATCTGAAACGAAAATAAAAAGGGCATGAGAGACTGAACTGATCCTTGGTTTTCACCGACCTTCTGAAAGACACAGGGTTATGTAATAAAAACAACTTTGTAAATTTCCACAGAAAATTATAAATACGAACTTCACCCCTAAATACGGTGCAAGGAATTCATCAGATACGGCATCAGACCTAGCCAAAAGAATCTTTCCAAAAACTGTAACTACAGTCAGCTTTGATGTAAAAAATCTTTTTACCTCAATATATTTTAATTTTCTGTGGAAATTCACAAAGTTGATTTTATCACTAAGGCATTCCAAGAAGTCACGCCTGCTCACATTGATTTCACAGGATAATGTGGTCATAAACGTAGAGTTGGCGTACCAGTTTAAAAAAGGAATGGTAATAATTTGGTTTCAGTAATGGGACATAGGCTAAGGGGCTGTGATAGACGAACGATTCCAAATTGGGTATTGAGAGCCGCAGAATAAGGAGGGAGTAACTAAACAGTGCAGACGCATAGCACCGAGTACAAAAACGCCGAAACCAGAAGGAAATAACTCTGATGATGGAAGCAAAAAAGAAGCACCTCAGGGTCGAAGAAGCATCGTCCCACACAATGTACTGCAAATCCTGCTAAGAGAAAATAAAATGAAAGCCATGGTACATTGTGAGTGGCGACATCAAAGCGTTTGATGGCTACGTGAAGGAGTTAAAAATTAAAACTAGCCATGAATTGAAAACTGCTCTCTAACGCTATTCTCCAATAGAAGCAAAGAATTTGAAAGAACAATCTTAAGTACAGCCTGTACATTCTGTGGTCATCTTACGATCATTACATTGGACGAGGGAGGAAAGAGTCAATGATTGTAACATGGTGGAAGATAAGATAGAAAAGTCTGCGACTCCGAATTATGCCATGTGATTCACCGTGCAGAAACGAGTATGAATCCCTATGATATGCTATGCATGTTGCTTGGAGATGAAGAGGACTTTCAAGGAACATGATAATGAAGAGAGTGCTCACAAAATCCTTGCCCTATTTAATGAGCAAACAAATTGTGTTTAAAGAAAATTCAAAGTAAGAGGAGTTTAAAGAAAGTTCGAAGGAACTTTACCTCAAATTTATGCCTTGAATATAGGATGATAAAACACTGTGTTAAGGTCAATTGCAGGTGACATTTAATGCAAGTGGACAATAAAGCACTTCACTATGAGGGATATTACCCCACTCCAAAGGAACGTATGCTCTACAATTTTTATTCTTCATCACCACTTTGATTAGGAGAGAATTCACGAGCTGCTTCAGACCAAGAAAATGAATTGTAAGATGGAATTGCAGGTGTGGGAGAATGAGGCGCTGCAGTGCTGATAAGAATCGCTCTATGAAAATATTTTTGCTTGAGAAAGGTAGCAGGAATAGCAAGAAATCCAGCAGTGAAGTAGTGTACATCCTGCAAATTGTAACCTGGGTATCAGTTGTCACGAGCGTTAAGGAATGCTTCGTGGTCAATGAGGGTTCAAAAATAAGAAGCTACCTCTAGGCTGCATGAAATTTCGCTCCAAGAAAATCAACCGACCGAGCCTGAGCATGAGGCACACTCGTTGCTGGTGTGGCAAGCTGCAAAACGTGGTCAATGTCCGGTTCGAAGGCGTCGAAGGAGAACTCCATCCTTTCGGATCTTGGTGGTTCAGGGAAACCGGAGATGAGCTGCAAACGTATGGTGAGACAAATGGATAAACGTGAGAGCAAGCAACATGATGGTTCAGAAAAGAAGATGGAGTGTGAACAGATATTGAATGAATGCAGTGGAATTATATATTCGAGTGTCAATTGATGGAAAAATCTCTAGTAAAATTAGCCATGGAAGGGAGGATAAAAATCTCGATGACATAGTTAGTGAATAGTCATTGCCATTCTCATCTTCCTGACTACTCTTAGCTTTATTCCAGAAGCAACCATATGTAGTTAAATTCCCTTCCTAAAGACCTTCCTTTGCAAGACCACATTTGTTGTTGTTCAATGTTTCCTTTCCCTCCATAAGCACAATTAGAAGGCGTTTAGAGCAGAGGTTCATCTTTGTTTTTAGAAAGTACTCCATCATTTCATAATGACCCCCTGTAACTGAGACATTAAAACTTAATCAATACTCACATATTGAAGTGTTTAATTGACTTCTTCCAATACCAAAGGAAGGTGGGATGGATCCATGCGGTGCAGTCTTCTCATCGACAGGCAGTTGCACATTCTACTATGAGTTTGGATCCTAAAATTGAAAATGAAATTATCAGTGAAAGTACAGGCAAATAATCTGGACATGGCATTGTCCTCATGCTAGCACACTGTCCATTCTACTTCGTTGCCTAATAACGGTGTACCGTAATGAATGATCGACTCAAACTACTGGAAAGTAGTTGGAAGTAAAATGTAAATTAGAGCAAGGAATGTCATACATAAGTATCATAGAACTGCTTTAAATGGTAATCAATACGAAATTGCAATGTATCGCGAGCCTTTCAGTTTTATAATCGACTTAGTAACGGTGCAAATTACCAAGAGAAATCCAATTTATTCATTATCTATTAAAATGTTTCAAAATTAACATTTCGTTAAATTTGGTTTCCCGCATAAACATTTTGCTGGAATCTGATTGGCTGAGGGAAACACCACCGCTGTCAGTGCAGACGCTGTATTCATGAATTTTAAGCCAACTATTTGTTCATACAATCGCCGAGTGATTACCTGCATAATTTCTCTCTTGTTTTACCAGGACCGCTAGTAATGGCGGTTTTCTCGATTTCGGAAGAATAACTGGTCGATACATTATGAAAATAGTAACCGTTGCCGGTAAGACTCACGTAGTAGCCAAAAAGTCATAATAAAATCTAGTCTTCATGAAATATTTATCGTTTACGACACACCTTACCTTTAGTTTCAAAAATCTAATTTCAATTTTAGAATCCCGGCGGTTACAGTCGCCCTTCCCAACAGCGTTACGCATATCTCACTTCCCTCGTGCATCTCGCCGTGTTCGCGTCGCTCCCATGGACACCTGAAAATTATGATAAATATGCAATAAACAACTCATGACGGGAGTTACGATCGTCTCGAATCAAACCATTATGTCCCGACGCAGCGATCTGTCACCAGAAACCGCCTCCGATTCTCGATTAATGAGTGCTTGTCAACAATCGTTTCCGAGCACATATTCATTATGCAACGCGTCGTGCATATGTACAAGCTCATTGCTAATAATTAAGACGTATCAAAGGTGACGACGAACGGGAATCTCGACGTTCGCTCACCGTCACTTCGAGAAGGTAAAATTCTCGAAGCAAGCTTTTGTAAACACGGGCTAAGGTCGTTGGAAATATTTTCTGATGGGACCTCGTATCTTACCTGGATGTTTCCTTCGAACCTCGTTCCTCGCTCGAAGCATTTTTCCTTCTCACCCTCGCATGACGAATTCACAATGCTTTCCTGGACGAGACCGCCAAATATCTTGAAAATTTGTGTGTGCACCGACAACCACTTAACAAAACTGTATGGTCACAATCACTAATCCATGGGGAATTTCTATTCCATTGAATTGATAGAAATCACAACGGAAGAGGCATCTCGATCCACAAAATCAAAACACGAACTCTGCTCGCAGGAAATCCCGCAAACATATGCGGGAGCGGAGAAAATGAGAGATTAGTTTGCCCTCTACCGGAATTCAGTTTAGAGTGTCTGCGACAAGGAAACGATGAATGTCGATGGCCGTTTACTCTTTCTATAGGTTTGTGGTGCAAATAAATGCGTAGGCAATATGTAATTTATATACTCTGCTTCCAATCGATTCTTGGGAGTAACTAGAGGGCAAGAGACGGATCAGGTGTCCTTATGATGGAGAATGCTTGGGATGAGAAAGAAATAAAATTGCGATGATTTCACGGAGTAGGTGACTGCGAGAAATAGTTTCCGCGGATGAAGAAGAGAACGATGGAATTTAAGTGAAAGTAGTTGGCACTTTTCGGAAGTGATTGGAGGATTTTTTGGTTCTATTTCGAAGCAGAAGTTCGCAGCTAAGGATATCGAGGCAGCATCGGTTGCCAGAGGATATTTCTCGCTTAACACGATGGAATTTGTTCTGAAAAATCTATCGTCGTACCTTTCGTATGGGGTCGAATAAACGAAGCAGTACTTTTACTTAAATTCCAACGTTTATTTGCCACGGCTCAAACTAGCCAATTACCAAAACGTGGGTCGATGATGATGGGGATAATTCGGGCCAGAGAAGACAATCGGTTCAAAGAACTTTACTTAAAAGTTATTCCTTGGATAGTGGGTAATAAAACACAAATGTATAGTTGAAGCAATAATAATAAAGTTTATTGAAACCCTATCATAATAAACATGACAAGTTCTAAATTTCATTCTTCTTCGTATCCGGGTTGTCCTTTCCCCTTGTTAGTCCAATTGTCCATCCTCGTGTCGAACAGAAACCATCCTGAGCTATCCATCGTGCCTTGAACGCGATCCTTTCCTGCATTCGTGGAAGAAGTATCTGAAACGAAAATAAAAAGGGCATGAGAGACTGAACTGATCCTTGGTTTTCACCGAACTTCTGAAAGACACAGGGTCATGTAATAAAAACAACTTTGTAAATCTCCACAGAAAATTATAAATACGAACTTCACCCCTAAATACGGTGCAAGGAATTCATCAGATACGGCATCAGACCTAGCCAAAAGAATCTTTCCAAAAACTGTAACTACAGTCAGCTTTGATGTAAAAAATCTTTTTACCTCAATATATTTTAATTTTCTGTGGAAATTCACAAAGTTGATTTTATCACTAAGGCATTCCAAGAAGTCACGCCTGCTCACATTGATTTCACAGGATAATGTGGTCATAAACGTAGAGTTGGCGTACCAGTTTAAAAAAGGAATGGTAATAATTTGGTTTCAGTAATGGGACATAGGCTAAGGGGCTGTGATAGACGAACGATTCCAAATTGGGTATTGAGAGCCGCAGAATAAGGAGGGAGTAACTAAACAGTGCAGACGCATAGCACCGAGTACAAAAACGCCGAAACCAGAAGGAAATAACTCTGATGATGGAAGCAAAAAAGAAGCACCTCAGGGTCGAAGAAGCATCGTCCCACACAATGTACTGCAAATCCTGCTAAGAGAAAATAAAATGAAAGCCATGGTACATTGTGAGTGGCGACATCAAAGCGTTTGATGGCTACGTGAAGGAGTTAAAAATTAAAACTAGCCATGAATTGAAAACTGCTCTCTAACGCTATTCTCCAATAGAAGCAAAGAAATTGAAAGAACAATCTTAAGCACAGCCTGTACATTCTGTGGTCATCTTACGATCATTACATTGGACGAGGGAGGAAAGAGTCAATGATTGTAACATGGTGGAAGATAAGATAGAAAAGTCTGCGACTCCGAATTATGCCATGTGATTCACCGTGCAGAAACGAGTATGAATCCCTATGATATGCTATGCATGTTGCTTGGAGATGAAGAGGACTTTCAAGGAACATGATAATGAAGAGAGTGCTCACAAAATCCTTGCCCTATTTAATGAGCAAACAAATTGTGTTTAAAGAAAATTCAAAGTAAGAGGAGTTTAAAGAAAGTTCGAAGGAACTTTACCTCAAATTTATGCCTTGAATATAGGATGATAAAACACTGTGTTAAGGTCAATTGCAGGTGACATTTAATGCAAGTGGACAATAAAGCACTTCACTATGAGGGATATTACCCCACTCCAAAGGAACGTATGCTCTACAATTTTTATTCTTCATCACCACTTTGATTAGGAGAGAATTCACGAGCTGCTTCAGACCAAGAAAATGAATTGTAAGATGGAATTGCAGGTGTGGGAGAATGAGGCGCTGCAGTGCTGATAAGAATCGCTCTATGAAAATATTTTTGCTTGAGAAAGGTAGCAGGAATAGCAAGAAATCCAGCAGTGAAGTAGTGTACATCCTGCAAATTGTAACCTGGGTATCAGTTGTCACGAGCGTTAAGGAATGCTTCGTGGTCAATGAGGGTTCAAAAATAAGAAGCTACCTCTAGGCTGCATGAAATTTCGCTCCAAGAAAATCAACCGACCGAGCCTGAGCATGAGGCACACTCGTTGCTGGTGTGGCAAGCTGCAAAACGTGGTCAATGTCCGGTTCGAAGGCGTCGAAGGAGAACTCCATCCTTTCGGATCTTGGTGGTTCAGGGAAACCGGAGATGAGCTGCAAACGTATGGTGAGACAAATGGCAACATGATGGTTCAGAAAAGAAGATGGAGTGTGAACAGATATTGAATGAATGCAGTGGAATTATATATTCGAGTGTCAATTGATGGAAAAATCTCTAGTAAAATTAGCCATGGAAGGGAGGATAAAAATCTCGATGACATAGGGAGCGTTAGTGAATAATCATTGCCATTCTCATCTTCCTGACTACTCTTAGCTTTATTCCAGAAGCAACCATATGTAGTTAAATTCCCTTCCTAAAGACCTTCCTTTGCAAGACAACAAATCTGTTGTTGTTCAATGTTTCCTTTCTCTCCATAAGCACAATTAGAATGCGTTTAGAGCTGAGGTTCATCTTTGTTCTGAGAAAGTACTCTATCATTTCATAATGACCCCCTGTAACCGAGACATTAAAACTTAATCAATACTCACATATTGAAGTGTTTAATTGACTTCTTCCAATACCAAAGGAAGGTGGGATGGATCCATGCGGTGCAGTCTTCTCATCGACAGGCAGTTGCACATTCTACTATGAGTTTGGATCCTAAAATTGAAAATGAAATTATCAATGAAAGTACAGGCAAATAATCTGGACATGGCATTGTCCTCATGCTAGCACACTGTCCATTCTACTTCGTTGCCTAATAACGGTGTACCGTAATGAATGATTGACTCAAACTACTAGAAAGTAGTTGGAAGTAAAATGTAAATTAGAGCAAGGAATGTCATACATAAGTATCATAGAACTGCTTTAAATGGTAATCAATACGAAATTGCAATGTATCGCGAGCCTTTCAGTTTTATAATCGACTTAGTAACGGTGCAAATTACCAAGAGAAATCCAATTTATTCATTATCTATTAAAATGTTTCAAAATTAACATTTCGTTAAATTTGGTTTCCCGCATAAACATTTTGCTGGAATCTGATTGGCTGAGGGAAACACCACCGCTGTCAGTGCAGACGCTGTATTCATGAATTTTAAGCCAACTATTTGTTCATACAATCGCCGAGTGATTACCTGCATAATTTCTCTCTTGTTTTACCAGGACCGCTAGTAATGGCGGTTTTCTCGATTTCGGAAGAATAACTGGTCGATACATTATGAAAATAGTAACCGTGTCCGGTAAGACTCACGTAGTAGCCAAAAAGTCATAATAAAATCTAGTCTTCATGAATTATTTATCGTTTACGACACACCTTACCTTTAGTTTCAAAAATCTAATTTCAATTTTAGAATCCCGGCGGTTACAGTCGCACTTCCCAACAGCGTTACGCATATCTCACTTCCCTCGTGCATCTCGCCGTGTTCACGTCGCTCCCATGGACACCTGAAAATTATGATAAATATACAATAAACAACTCATGACGGGAGTTACGATCGTCTCGAATCAAACCATTATGTCCCGACGCAGCGATCTGTCACCAGAAACCGCCTCCGATTCTCGATTAATGAGTGCTTGTCAACAATCGTTTCCGAGTACATATTCATTATGCAACGCGTCGTGCATATGTACAAGCTCATTGCTAATAATTAAGACGTATCAAAGGTGACGACGAACGGGAATCTCGACGTTCGCTCACCGTCACTTCGAGAAGGTAAAATTCTCGAAGCAAGCTTTTGTAAACACGGGCTAAGGTCGTTGGAAATATTTTCTGATGGGACCTCGTATCTTACCTGGATGTTTCCTTCGAACCTCGTTCCTCGCTCGAAGCATTTTTCCTTCTCACCCTCGCATGACGAATTCACAATGCTTTCCTGGACGAGACCGCCAAATATCTTGAAAATTTGTGTGTGCACCGACAACCACTTAACACAACTGTATGGTCACAATCACTTAATCCATGGGGAATTTCTATTCCATTGAATTGATAGGAATCACAACGGAAGAGGCATCTCGATCCACAAAATCAAAACACGAACTCTGCTCGCAGGAAATCCCGCAAACAAATGCGGGAGCGGAGAAAAATGAGAGATTAGTTTGCCCTCTACCGGAATTCAGTTTAGAGTTTGTGCGACAAGGAAACGATGAATGTCGATGGCCTTTAACTCTTTCTATAGGTTCGTGGAGCAAATAAATGCGTAGGCAATATGTAATTTATATACTCTGCTTCCAATCGATTCTTGGGAGTAACTAGAGGGCAAGAGACGGATCAGGTGTCCTTATTATGGAGAATGCTTGGGATGAGAAAGAAATAAAATTGCGATGATTTCACGGAGTAGGTGACTGCGAGAAATAGTTTCCGCGGATGAAGAAGAGAACGATGGAATTTAAGTGAAAGTAGTTGGCACTTTTCGGAAGTGATTGGAGGATTTTTTGGTTCTATTTCAAAGCAGAAGTTCGAAGCTAAGGATATCGAGGCAGCATCGGTTGCCAGAGGATATTTCTCGCTTAACACGATGGAATTTGTTCTGAAAAATCTATCGTCGTACCTTTCGTATGGGGTCGAATAAACGAAGCAGTACTTTTACTTAAATTCCAACGTTTATTTGCCACGGCTCAAACTAGCCAATTACCAAAACGTGGGTCGATGATGATGGGGATAATTCGGGCCAGAGAAGACAATCGGTTCAAAGAACTTTACTTAAAAGTTATTTCTTGGATAGTGGGTAATAAAACACAAATGTATAGTTGAAGCAATAATAATAAAGTTTATTGAAACCCTATCATAATAAACATGACAAGTTCTAAATTTCATTCTTCTTCGTATCCGGGTTGTCCTTTCCCCTTGTCAGTCCAATTGTCCATCCTCGTGTCGAACAGAAACCATCCTGAGCCATCCATCGTGCCTTGAACGCGATCCTTTCCTGCATTGGTGGAAGAAGTATCTGAAACGAAAATAAAAAGGGCATGAGAGACTGAACTGATCCTTGGTTTTCACCGACCTTCTGAAAGACACAGGGTTATGTAATAAAAACAACTTTGTAAATTTCCACAGAAAATTATAAATACGAACTTCACCCCAAAATACGGTGCAAGGAATTCATCAGATTTGGCAACAGACCTAGCCAAAAGAATCTTTCCAAAAACTGTAACTACAGTCAGCTTTGATGTAAAAAATCTTTTTACCTCAATATATTTTAATTTTCTGTGGAAATTCACAAAGTTGATTTTATCACTAAGGCATTCCAAGAAGTCACGCCTGCTCACATTGATTTCACAGGATAATGTGGTCATAAACGTAGAGTTGGCGTACCAGTTTAAAAAAGGAATGGTAATAATTTGGTTTCAGTAATGGGACATAGGCAAAGGGGCTGTGATAGAGGAACGATTCCAAATTGGGTATTGAGAGCCGCAGAATAAGGAGGGAGTAACTAAACAGTGCAGACGCATAGCACCGAGTACAAAAACGCCGAAACCAGAAGGAAATAACTCTGATGATGGAAGCAAAAAAGAAGCACCTCAGGGTCGAAGAAGCATCGTCCCACACAATGTACTGCAAATCCTGCTAAGAGAAAATAAAATGAAAGCCATGGTAGGCCTACATTGTGAGTGGCGACATCAAAGCGTTTGATGGCTATGTGAAGGAGTTAAAAATTAAAACTAGCCATGAATTCAAAACTGCTCTCTAACGCTATTCTCCAATAGAAGCAAAGAAATTGAAAGAACAATCTTAAGTACAGCCTGTACATTCTGTGGTCATCTTACGATCATTACATTGGACGAGGGAGGAAAGAGTCAATGATTGTAACATGGTGGAAGATAAGATAGAAATGTCTGCGACTCTGAATTATGCCATGTGATTCACCGTGCAGAAACGAGTATGAATCCCTATGATATGCTATGGATGTTGCTTGGAGATGAAGAGGACTTTCAAGGAACATGATAATGAAGAGAGTGCTCACAAAATCCATGCCCTATTTAATGAGCAAACAAATTGTGTTTAAAGAAAATTCAAAGTAAGAGGAGTTTAAAGAAAGTTCGAAGGAACTTTACCTCAAATTTATGCCTTGAATATAGGATGATAAAACACTGTGTTAAGGTCAATTGCAGGTGACATTTAATGCAAGTGGACAATAAAGCACTTCACTATGAGGGATATTACCCCACTCCAAAGGAACGTATGCTCTACAATTTTTATTCTTCATCACCACTCTGATTAGGAGAGAATTCACGAGCTGCTTCAGACCAAGAAAATGAATTGTAAGATGGAATTGCAGGTGTGGGAGAATGAGGCGCTGCAGTGCTGATAAGAATCGCTCTATGAAAATATTTTTGCTTGAGAAAGGTAGCAGGAATAGCAAGAAATCCGGCAGTGAAGTAGTGTACATCCTGCAAATGTAACCTGGGTATCAGTTGTCACGAGCGTTAAGGAATGCATCGTGGTCAATGAGGGTTCAAAAATAAGAAGCTACCTCTAGGCTGCATGAAATTTCGCTCCAAGAAAATCAACCGACCGAGCCTGAGCATGAGGCACACTCGTTGCTGGTGTAGCAAGCTGCAAAACGAGGTGAATGTCCGGTTCGAAGGCGTCGAAGGAGAACTCCATCCTTTCGGATCTTGGTGGTTCAGGGAAACCGGAGATGAGCTGCAAACGTATGGTGAGACAAATGGATAAACGTGAGAGCAAGCAACATGATGGTTCAGAAAAGAAGATGGAGTGTGAACAGATATTGAATGAATGCAGTGGAATTATATATTCGAGTGTCAATTGATGGAAAAATCTCTAGTAAAATTAGCCATGGAAGGGAGGATAAAAATCTCGATGACATAGGGAGCGTTAGTGAATAATCATTGCCATTCTCATCTTCCTGACTACTCTTAGCTTTATTCCAGAAGCAACCATATGTAGTTAAATTCCCTTCCTAAAGACCTTCCTTTGCAAGACAACAAATCTGTTGTTGTTCAATGTTTCCTTTCTCTCCATAAGCACAATTAGAATGCGTTTAGAGCTGAGGTTCATCTTTGTTCTGAGAAAGTACTCTATCATTTCATAATGACCCCCTGTAACCGAGACATTAAAACTTAATCAATACTCACATATTGAAGTGTTTAATTGACTTCTTCCAATACCAAAGGAAGGTGGGATGGATCCATGCGGTGCAGTCTTCTCATCGACAGGCAGTTGCACATTCTACTATGAGTTTGGATCCTAAAATTGAAAATGAAATTATCAATGAAAGTACAGGCAAATAATCTGGACATGGCATTGTCCTCATGCTAGCACACTGTCCATTCTACTTCGTTGCCTAATAACGGTGTACCGTAATGAATGATTGACTCAAACTACTAGAAAGTAGTTGGAAGTAAAATGTAAATTGGAGCAAGGAATGTCATACATAAGTATCATAGAACTGCTTTAAATGGTAATCAATACGAAATTGCAATGTATCGCGAGCCTTTCAGTTTTATAATCGACTTAGTAACGGTGCAACTTACCAAGAGAAATCCAATTTATTCATTATCTATTAAAATGTTTCAAAATTAACATTTCGTTAAATTTGGTTTCCCGCATAAACATTTTGCTGGAATCTGATTGGCTCAGGGAAACACCACCGCTGTCAGTGCAGACGCTGTATTCATGAATTTTAAGCCAACTATTTGTTCATACAATCGCCGAGTGATTACCTGCATAATTTCTCTCTTGTTTTACCAGGACCGCTAGCAATGGCGGTTTTCTCGATTTCGGAAGAATAACTGGTCGATACATTATGAAAATAGTAACCGTGTCCGGTAAGACTCACGTAGTAGCCAAAAAGTCATAATAAAATCTAGTCTTCATGAATTATTTATCGTTTACGACACACCTTACCTTTAGTTTCAAAAATCTAATTTCAATTTTAGAATCCCGGCGGTTACAGTCGCACTTCCCAACAGCGTTACGCATATCTCACTTCCCTCGTGCATCTCGCCGTGTTCACGTCGCTCCCATGGACACCTGAAAATTATGATAAATATACAATAAACAACTCATGACGGGAGTTACGATCGTCTCGAATCAAACCATTATGTCCCGACGCAGCGATCTGTCACCAGAAACCGCCTCCGATTCTCGATTAATGAGTGCTTGTCAACAATCGTTTCCGAGTACATATTCATTATGCAACGCGTCGTGCATATGTACAAGCTCATTGCTAATAATTAAGACGTATCAAAGGTGACGACGAACGGGAATCTCGACGTTCGCTCACCGTCACTTCGAGAAGGTAAAATTCTCGAAGCAAGCTTTTGTAAACACGGGCTAAGGTCGTTGGAAATATTTTCTGATGGGACCTCGTATCTTACCTGGATGTTTCCTTCGAACCTCGTTCCTCGCTCGAAGCATTTTTCCTTCTCACCCTCGCATGACGAATTCACAATGCTTTCCTGGACGAGACCGCCAAATATCTTGAAAATTTGTGTGTGCACCGACAACCACTTAACACAACTGTATGGTCACAATCACTTAATCCATGGGGAATTTCTATTCCATTGAATTGATAGGAATCACAACGGAAGAGGCATCTCGATCCACAAAATCAAAACACGAACTCTGCTCGCAGGAAATCCCGCAAACAAATGCGGGAGCGGAGAAAAATGAGAGATTAGTTTGCCCTCTACCGGAATTCAGTTTAGAGTTTGTGCGACAAGGAAACGATGAATGTCGATGGCCTTTAACTCTTTCTATAGGTTCGTGGAGCAAATAAATGCGTAGGCAATATGTAATTTATATACTCTGCTTCCAATCGATTCTTGGGAGTAACTAGAGGGCAAGAGACGGATCAGGTGTCCTTATTATGGAGAATGCTTGGGATGAGAAAGAAATAAAATTGCGATGATTTCACGGAGTAGGTGACTGCGAGAAATAGTTTCCGCGGATGAAGAAGAGAACGATGGAATTTAAGTGAAAGTAGTTGGCACTTTTCGGAAGTGATTGGAGGATTTTTTGGTTCTATTTCAAAGCAGAAGTTCGAAGCTAAGGATATCGAGGCAGCATCGGTTGCCAGAGGATATTTCTCGCTTAACACGATGGAATTTGTTCTGAAAAATCTATCGTCGTACCTTTCGTATGGGGTCGAATAAACGAAGCAGTACTTTTACTTAAATTCCAACGTTTATTTGCCACGGCTCAAACTAGAGAATTACCAAAACGTGGGTCGATGATGATGGGGATAATTCGGGCCAGAGAAGACAATCGGTTCAAAGAACTTTACTTAAAAGTTATTCCTTGGATAGTGGGTAATAAAACACAAATGTATAGTTGAAGCAATAATAATAAAGTTTATTGAAACCCTATCATAATAAACATGACAAGTTCTAAATTTCATTCTTCTTCGTATCCGGGTTGTCCTTTCCCCTTGTCAGTCCAATTGTCCATCCTCGTGTCGAACAGAAACCATCCTGAGCCATCCATCGTGCCTTGAACGCGATCCT
This sequence comes from Pantala flavescens, assembly GCA_020796165.1. Taxonomy (NCBI): domain Eukaryota; kingdom Metazoa; phylum Arthropoda; class Insecta; order Odonata; family Libellulidae; genus Pantala; species Pantala flavescens. Next base: position 26,335,361 of record CM036886.1, read on the forward strand.
TTCCTGCATTGGTGGAAGAAGTATCTGAAACGAAAATAAAAAGGTCATGAGAGACTGAACTGATCCTTGGTTTTCACCGACCTTCTGAAAGACACAGGGTTATGTAATAAAAACAACTTTGTAAATTTCCACAGAAAATTATAAATACGAACTTCACCCCAAAATACGGTGCAAGGAATTCATCAGATTTGGCAACAGACCTAGCCAAAAGAATCTTTCCAAAAACTGTAACTACAGTCAGCTTTGATGTAAAAAATCTTTTTACCTCAATATATTTTAATTTTCTGTGGAAATTCACAAAGTTGATTTTATCACTAAGGCATTCCAAGAAGTCACGCCTGCTCACATTGATTTCACAGGATAATGTGGTCATAAACGTAGAGTTGGCGTACCAGTTTAAAAAAGGAATGGTAATAATTTGGTTTCAGTAATGGGACATAGGCAAAGGGGCTGTGATAGAGGAACGATTCCAAATTGGGTATTGAGAGCCGCAGAATAAGGAGGGAGTAACTAAACAGTGCAGACGCATAGCACCGAGTACAAAAACGCCGAAACCAGAAGGAAATAACTCTGATGATGGAAGCAAAAAAGAAGCACCTCAGGGTCGAAGAAGCATCGTCCCACACAATGTACTGCAAATCCTGCTAAGAGAAAATAAAATGAAAGCCATGGTAGGCCTACATTGTGAGTGGCGACATCAAAGCGTTTGATGGCTATGTGAAGGAGTTAAAAATTAAAACTAGCCATGAATTCAAAACTGCTCTCTAACGCTATTCTCCAATAGAAGCAAAGAAATTGAAAGAACAATCTTAAGTACAGCCTGTACATTCTGTGGTCATCTTACGATCATTACATTGGACGAGGGAGGAAAGAGTCAATGATTGTAACATGGTGGAAGATAAGATAGAAAAGTCTGCGACTCTGAATTATGCCATGTGATTCACCGTGCAGAAACGAGTATGAATCCCTATGATATGCTATGGATGTTGCTTGGAGATGAAGAGGACTTTCAAGGAACATGATAATGAAGAGAGTGCTCACAAAATCCTTGCCCTATTTAATGAGCAAACAAATTGTGTTTAAAGAAAATTCAAAGTAAGAGGAGTTTAAAGAAAGTTCGAAGGAACTTTACCTCAAATTTATGCCTTGAATATAGGATGATAAAACACTGTGTTAAGGTCAATTGCAGGTGACATTTAATGCAAGTGGACAATAAAGCACTTCACTATGAGGGATATTACCCCACTCCAAAGGAACGTATGCTCTTCAATTTTTATTCTTCATCACCACTCTGATTAGGAGAGAATTCACGAGCTGCTTCAGACCAAGAAAATGAATTGTAAGATGGAATTGCAGGTGTGGGAGAATGAGGCGCTGCAGTGCTGATAAGAATCGCTCTATGAAAATATTTTTGCTTGAGAAAGGTAGCAGGAATAGCAAGAAATCCGGCAGTGAAGTAGTGTACATCCTGCAAATGTAACCTGGGTATCAGTTGTCACGAGCGTTAAGGAATGCATCGTGGTCAATGAGGGTTCAAAAATAAGAAGCTACCTCTAGGCTGCATGAAATTTCGCTCCAAGAAAATCAACCGACCGAGCCTGAGCATGAGGCACACTCGTTGCTGGTGTAGCAAGCTGCAAAACGTGGTGAATGTCCGGTTCGAAGGCGTCGAAGGAGAACTCCATCCTTTCGGATCTTGGTGGTTCAGGGAAACCGGAGATGAGCTGCAAACGTATGGTGAGACAAATGGATAAACGTGAGAGCAAGCAACATGATGGTTCAGAAAAGAAGATGGAGTGTGAACAGATATTGAATGAATGCAGTGGAATTATATATTCGAGTGTCAATTGATGGAAAAATCTCTAGTAAAATTAGCCATGGAAGGGAGGATAAAAATCTCGATGACATAGGGAGCGTTAGTGAATAATCATTGCCATTCTCATCTTCCTGACTACTCTTAGCTTTATTCCAGAAGCAACCATATGTAGTTAAATTCCCTTCCTAAAGACCTTCCTTTGCAAGACAACAAATCTGTTGTTGTTCAATGTTTCCTTTCTCTCCATAAGCACAATTAGAATGCGTTTACAGCTGAGGTTCATCTTTGTTCTGAGAAAGTACTCTATCATTTCATAATGACCCCCTGTAACCGAGACATTAAAACTTAATCAATACTCACATATTGAAGTGTTTAATTGACTTCTTCCAATACCAAAGGAAGGTGGGATGGATCCATGCGGTGCAGTCTTCTCATCGACAGGCAGTTGCACATTCTACTATGAGTTTGGATCCTAAAATTGAAAATGAAATTATCAATGAAAGTACAGGCAAATAATCTGGACATGGCATTGTCCTCATGCTAGCACACTGTCCATTCTACTTCGTTGCCTAATAACGGTGTACCGTAATGAATGATTGACTCAAACTACTAGAAAGTAGTTGGAAGTAAAATGTAAATTAGAGCAAGGAATGTCATACATAAGTATCATAGAACTGCTTTAAATGGTAATCAATACGAAATTGCAATGTATCGCGAGCCTTTCAGTTTTATAATCGACTTAGTAACGGTGCAACTTACCAAGAGAAATCCAATTTATTCATTATCTATTAAAATGTTTCAAAATTAACATTTCGTTAAATTTGGTTTCCCGCATAAACATTTTGCTGGAATCTGATTGGCTCAGAGAAACACCACCGCTGTCAGTGCAGACGCTGTATTCATGAATTTTAAGCCAACTATTTGTTCATACAATCGCCGAGTGATTACCTGCATAATTTCTCTCTTGTTTTACCAGGACCGCTAGCAATGGCGGTTTTCTCGATTTCGGAAGAATAACTGGTCGATACATTATGAAAATAGTAACCGTGTCCGGTAAGACTCACGTAGTAGCCAAAAAGTCATAATAAAATCTAGTCTTCATGAATTATTTATCGTTTACGACACACCTTACCTTTAGTTTCAAAAATCTAATTTCAATTTTAGAATCCCGGCGGTTACAGTCGCACTTCCCAACAGCGTTACGCATATCTCACTTCCCTCGTGCATCTCGCCGTGTTCACGTCGCTCCCATGGACACCTGAAAATTATGATAAATATACAATAAACAACTCATGACGGGAGTTACGATCGTCTCGAATCAAACCATTATGTCCCGACGCAGCGATCTGTCACCAGAAACCGCCTCCGATTCTCGATTAATGAGTGCTTGTCAACAATCGTTTCCGAGTACATATTCATTATGCAACGCGTCGTGCATATGTACAAGCTCATTGCTAATAATTAAGACGTATCAAAGGTGACGACGAACGGGAATCTCGACGTTCGCTCACCGTCACTTCGAGAAGGTAAAATTCTCGAAGCAAGCTTTTGTAAACACGGGCTAAGGTCGTTGGAAATATTTTCTGATGGGACCTCGTATCTTACCTGGATGTTTCCTTCGAACCTCGTTCCTCGCTCGAAGCATTTTTCCTTCTCACCCTCGCATGACGAATTCACAATGCTTTCCTGGACGAGACCGCCAAATATCTTGAAAATTTGTGTGTGCACCGACAACCACTTAACACAACTGTATGGTCACAATCACTTAATCCATGGGGAATTTCTATTCCATTGAATTGATAGGAATCACAACGGAAGAGGCATCTCGATCCACAAAATCAAAACACGAACTCTGCTCGCAGGAAATCCCGCAAACAAATGCGGGAGCGGAGAAAAATGAGAGATTAGTTTGCCCTCTACCGGAATTCAGTTTAGAGTTTGTGCGACAAGGAAACGATGAATGTCGATGGCCTTTAACTCTTTCTATAGGTTCGTGGAGCAAATAAATGCGTAGGCAATATGTAATTTATATACTCTGCTTCCAATCGATTCTTGGGAGTAACTAGAGGGCAAGAGACGGATCAGGTGTCCTTATTATGGAGAATGCTTGGGATGAGAAAGAAATAAAATTGCGATGATTTCACGGAGTAGGTGACTGCGAGAAATAGTTTCCGCGGATGAAGAAGAGAACGATGGAATTTAAGTGAAAGTAGTTGGCACTTTTCGGAAGTGATTGGAGGATTTTTTGGTTCTATTTCAAAGCAGAAGTTCGAAGCTAAGGATATCGAGGCAGCATCGGTTGCCAGAGGATATTTCTCGCTTAACACGATGGAATTTGTTCTGAAAAATCTATCGTCGTACCTTTCGTATGGGGTCGAATAAACGAAGCAGTACTTTTACTTAAATTCCAACGTTTATTTGCCACGGCTCAAACTAGCCAATTACCAAAACGTGGGTCGATGATGATGGGGATAATTCGGGCCAGAGAAGACAATCGGTTCAAAGAACTTTACTTAAAAGTTATTCCTTGGATAGTGGGTAATAAAACACAAATGTATAGTTGAAGCAATAATAATAAAGTTTATTGAAACCCTATCATAATAAACATGACAAGTTCTAAATTTCATTCTTCTTCGTATCCGGGTTGTCCTTTCCCCTTGTCAGTCCAATTGTCCATCCTCGTGTCGAACAGAAACCATCCTGAGCCATCCATCGTGCCTTGAACGCGATCCTTTCCTGCATTCGTGGAGGAAGTATCTGAAACGAAAATAAAAAGGGCATGAGAGACTGAACTGATCCTTGGTTTTCACCGACCTTCTGAAAGACACAGGGTTATGTAATAAAAACAACTTTGTAAATTTCCACAGAAAATTATAAATACGAACTTCACCCCAAAATACGGTGCAAGGAATTCATCAGATTTGGCAACAGACCTAGCCAAAAGAATCTTTCCAAAAACTGTAACTACAGTCAGCTTTGATGTAAAAAATCTTTTTACCTCAATATATTTTAATTTTCTGTGGAAATTCACAAAGTTGATTTTATCACTAAGGCATTCCAAGAAGTCACGCCTGCTCACATTGATTTCACAGGATAATGTGGTCACAAACGTAGAGTTGGCGTACCAGTTTAAAAAAGGAATGGTAATAATTTGGTTTCAGTAATGGGACATAGGCAAAGGGGCTGTGATAGAGGAACGATTCCAAATTGGGTATTGAGAGCCGCAGAATAAGGAGGGAGTAACTAAACAGTGCAGACGCATAGCACCGAGTACAAAAACGCCGAAACCAGAAGGAAATAACTCTGATGATGGAAGCAAAAAAGAAGCACCTCAGGGTCGAAGAAGCATCGTCCCACACAATGTACTGCAAATCCTGCTAAGAGAAAATAAAATGAAAGCCATGGTAGGCCTACATTGTGAGTGGCGACATCAAAGCGTTTGATGGCTATGTGAAGGAGTTAAAAATTAAAACTAGCCATGAATTCAAAACTGCTCTCTAACGCTATTCTCCAATAGAAGCAAAGAAATTGAAAGAACAATCTTAAGTACAGCCTGTACATTCTGTGGTCATCTTACGATCATTACATTGGACGAGGGAGGAAAGAGTCAATGATTGTAACATGGTGGAAGATAAGATAGAAAAGTCTGCGACTCTGAATTATGCCATGTGATTCACCGTGCAGAAACGAGTATGAATCCCTATGATATGCTATGGATGTTGCTTGGAGATGAAGAGGACTTTCAAGGAACATGATAATGAAGAGAGTGCTCACAAAATCCTTGCCCTATTTAATGAGCAAACAAATTGTGTTTAAAGAAAATTCAAAGTAAGAGGAGTTTAAAGAAAGTTCGAAGGAACTTTACCTCAAATTTATGCCTTGAATATAGGATGATAAAACACTGTGTTAAGGTCAATTGCAGGTGACATTTAATGCAAGTGGACAATAAAGCACTTCACTATGAGGGATATTACCCCACTCCAAAGGAACGTATGCTCTTCAATTTTTATTCTTCATCACCACTCTGATTAGGAGAGAATTTACGAGCTGCTTCAGACCAAGAAAATGAATTGTAAGATGGAATTGCAGGTGTGGGAGAATGAGGCGCTGCAGTGCTGATAAGAATCGCTCTATGAAAATATTTTTGCTTGAGAAAGGTAGCAGGAATAGCAAGAAATCCGGCAGTGAAGTAGTGTACATCCTGCAAATGTAACCTGGGTATCAGTTGTCACGAGCGTTAAGGAATGCATCGTGGTCAATGAGGGTTCAAAAATAAGAAGCTACCTCTAGGCTGCATGAAATTTCGCTCCAAGAAAATCAACCGACCGAGCCTGAGCATGAGGCACACTCGTTGCTGGTGTAGCAAGCTGCAAAACGTGGTGAATGTCCGGTTCGAAGGCGTCGAAGGAGAACTCCATCCTTTCGGATCTTGGTGGTTCAGGGAAACCGGAGATGAGCTGCAAACGTATGGTGAGACAAATGGATAAACGTGAGAGCAAGCAACATGATGGTTCAGAAAAGAAGATGGAGTGTGAACAGATATTGAATGAATGCAGTGGAATTATATATTCGAGTGTCAATTGATGGAAAAATCTCTAGTAAAATTAGCCATGGAAGGAAGGATAAAAATCTCGATGACATAGGGAGCGTTAGTGAATAATCATTGCCATTCTCATCTTCCTGACTACTCTTAGCTTTATTCCAGAAGCAACCATATGTAGTTAAATTCCCTTCCTAAAGACCTTCCTTTGCAAGACCACATTTGTTGTTGTTTAATGTTTCTTTTCTCTCCATAAGCACAATTAGAATGCGTTTACAGCTGAGGTTCATCTTTGTTCTGAGAAAGTACTCTATCATTTCATAATGACCCCCTGTAACCGAGACATTAAAACTTAATCAATACTCACATATTGAAGTGTTTAATTGACTTCTTCCAATGCCAAAGGAAGGTGGGATGGATCCATGCGGTGCAGTCTTCTCATCGACAGGCAGTTGCACATTCTACTATGAGTTTGGATCCTAAAATTGAAAATGAAATTATCAATGAACGTACAGGCAAATAATCTGGACATGGCATTGTCCTCATGCTAGCACACTGTCCATTCTACTTCGTTGCCTAATAACGGTGTACCGTAATGAATGATTGACTCAAACTACTAGAAAGTAGTTGGAAGTAAAATGTAAATTAGAGCAAGGGATGTCATACATAAGTATCATAGAACTGCTTTAAATGGTAATCAATACGAAATTGCAATGTATCGCGAGCCTTTCAGTTTTATAATCGACTTAGTAACGGTGCAACTTACCAAGAGAAATCCAATTTATTCATTATCTATTAAAATGTTTCAAAATTAACATTTCGTTAAATTTGGTTTCCCGCATAAACATTTTGCTGGAATCTGATTGGCTGAGGGAAACACCACCGCTGTCAGTGCAGACGCTGTATTCATGAATTTTAAGCCAACTATTTGTTCATACAATCGCCGAGTGATTACCTGCATAATTTCTATCTTGTTTTACCAGGACCGCTAGTAATGGCGGTTTTCTCGATTTCGGAAGAATAACTGGTCGATACATTTTGAAAATAGTAACCGTTGCCGGTAAGACTCACGTAGTAGCCAAAAAGTCATAATAAAATCTAGTCTTCATGAAATATTTATCGTTTACGACACACCTTACCTTTAGTTTCAAAAATCTAATTTCAATTTTAGAATCCCGGCGGTTACAGTCGCACTTCCCAACAGCGTTACGCATATCTCACTTCCCTCGTGCATCTCGCCGTGTTCACGTCGCTCCCATGGACAGCTGATAATTATGATAAATATACAATAAACAACTCATGACGGGAGTTACGATCGTCTCGAATCAAACCATTATGTCCCGACGCAGCGATCTGTCACCAGAAACCGCCTCCGATTCTCGATTAATGAGTGCTTGTCAACAATCGTTTCCGAGCACATATTCATTGTGCAACGCGTCGTGCATATGTACAAGCTCATTGCTAATAATTAAGACGTATCAAAGGTGACGACGAACGGGAATCTCGACGTTCGCTCACCGTCACTTCGAGAAGGTAAAATTCTCGATGCAAGCTTTTGTAAACACGGGCTTAGGTCGTTGGAAATGTTTTCTGATGGGACCTCGTATCTTACCTGGATGTTTCCTTCGAACCTCGTTCCTCGCTCTAAGCATTTTTCCTTCTCACCCTCGCATGACGAATTCACAATGCTTTCCTGGACGTGTGCACTGACAACCACTTAACACAACTGTATGGTCACAATAACTTAATCCATGGGGAATTTCTATTCCATTGAATTGATAGGAATCACAACGGAAGAGGCATCTCGATCCACAAAATCAAAGCACGAACTCTGCTCGCAGGAAATACCGCAAACAAATGCGGGAGCGGAGAAAAATGAGAGATTAGTTTGCCCTCTACCGGAATTCAGTTTAGAGAATGTGCGACAAGGAAACGATGAATGTCGATGGCCTTTTACTCTTTCTATAGGTTTGTGGAGCAATTAAATGCGTAGGCAATATGTAATTTATATACTCTGCTTCCAATCGATTCTTGGGAGTAACTTGAGGGCAAGAGACGGATCAGGTGTCCTTATTATGGAGAATGCTTGGGATGAGAAAGAAATAAGATTGCGATGATTTCACGGAGTAGGTGACTGCGAGAAATAGTTTCCGCGGATGAAGAAGAGAACGATGGAATTTAAGTGAAAGTAGTTGGCACTTTTCGGAAGTGATTGGAGGATTTTTTGGTTCTATTTCAAAGCAGAAGTTCGAAGCTAAGGATATCGAGGCAGCATCGGTTGCCAGAGGATATTTCTCGCTTTAAACGATGGAATTTGTTCTGAAAAATCCATCGTCGTACTTTTCGTATGGGGTCGAAAAACGAAGCAATACTTTTACTTAAATTCCAACGTTTATTTGCCACGGCTCAAACTAGCCAATTACCAAAACGTGGGTCGATGATGATGGGGATAATTCGGGCCTCGATCTAGTTCTCGAGCAGAGAAGACAACTCGGTTCAAAGAACTTTACTTAAAAGTTATTCCTTGGATAGTGGGTAATAAAACACAAATGTATAGTTGAAGCAATAATAATAAAGTTTATTGAAACCCTATCATAATAAACATGACAAGTTCTAAATTTCATTCTTCTTCGTATCCGGGTTGTCCTTTCCCCTTGTTAGTCCAATTGTCCATCCTCGTGTCGAACAGAAACCATCCTGAGCTATCCATCGTTCCTTGAACGCGATCCTTTCCTGCATTCGTGGAAGAAGTATCTGAAACGAAAATAAAAAGGGCATGAGAGACTGAACTGATCCTTCGTTTTCACCGACCTTCTGAAAGACACAGGGTTATGTAATAAAAACAACTTTGTAAATTTCCACAGAAAATTATAAATACGAACTTCACCCTAAAATACGGTGCAAGGAATTCATCAGATTCGGCAACAGTCCTAGCCAAACGAATCTTTCCAAAAACTGTCACCATAGTCAGCTGTGATTAAAAGAATCTTTTTACCTCAAAATATTTTAATTTTCTGTGGAAATTTACAAAGTTGTTTTTATCACTAAGGCATTCCAAGAACTCACGCCTGCTCACATTGATTTCACAGGATAATGTGGTCATAAACGTAGAGTTGGCGTACCAGTTTAAAAAAGGAATGGTAATAATTTGGTTTCAGTAATGGGACATAGGCAAAGGGGCTTTGATAGAGGAATGATTTTCGAATTCGGTATTGAGGGCCGTAGAATAACATTTTTGTGTTGTATATAATTTCTTATTTATTTCATATTTTTTCCCTTTTTTATATCTCCATTTTTATATCGTACTTTTATGTATATCTTCGAATTATAGTTCTTAAATTGTTTTTTAATTTTTACGCATTGCTCCTTTCGCTGTTGTTCACAATATACCGTTAGTGTGTATACTTAATTCTTTTATTGAGGTCTTTTTTTTATTATTTTTATTTTATATGATGTTTCTAGATTATCCTTATTTTCAATGTTGATAATTGTATACGAGGACATTATTTTATAGTGTGTTTTCGTTTAAATAACATTGATTTGTATTGCTTTCATAAGCGTAATGTTTTTGTATTTTATTGTCGCGTATTTTCGTTATAGTTTATGTATAATATCATTCAAGGGAGCCTTTTCTATTACTCCGTAAGAAATGCATTAAAAAATCGTAACTACTTTTGTTAAATTTTCTTAATGAATTTCATGGTAAAATATTGATAGTTAATCAATCGTGCAAATGCTAATAAGGAAAGTATATTTCGAGGTACGTCCTTGGTTCGACGTTTGGGTAGGAATAAGTTATATATTATTAATAATTTAACAATATTCTTAGGATTATATAAATATTCTTAGCTTAGCAGAATAATCTTATGATAAATCTTACTTTTTATTAAAAGATTTTCCGACTGCTTCCTGTATTTAGCACCGAGTAATTAGTTCCGAGAGATTCAATCAATTTCATTTGCTCAAATTAAAAATATTTTTACAATCAATGACAAATTAATTTTTAATTTTATTAGTCTTCATTATTAGAAATGTATCATGAATATGAATTTCATACGAAAATGTTGTTTTTAAAGTTTGAATTGACATCGACCATTTTCAAAATCAACTGAATGGCGTGTAAATGACTTACAGCAGTAAATTGCAATGGGTTTTACATAAACAATAACTTTACTCCAAGAAATAATTGAAATTTATTATCGTTTTAAAAAAATGAATCCAGTTTTATCATTTTGAGGTTTAAAGATTTTTAAATATTCCTGTAATATTCGCGGGATGTTTGGTAGTAGTCGTAATATTTTTATGCTTTTCTTACGTCTGTTTTAAAGGTGATGCGTAATGGAACAAAGTAATATTTCCGTATATTTTAGGTCTTCCTCCTTCCAAAGATCCAAAACAAGGAATTTAGAATCATCCGAAGAAGTTTTATTGATCATTTGATAGGATTCAGTTTTCAAGAGTCTCATCCGTTCAATTTGCAGCAAAGAAAGAGATTCGCCTGCCGTATGTTTCACATTTCTTTTTGATGATTCTTCTACTGATATCGTTAAAATAAAATCTGGCTGCAAGATACATCATGACTTACTTTAATTTTATGTATATATTCCACATTATTACATGCTTCGATTTTTCCCTTCAGTGAATCGCGTTTTTGGTATGCGTCTTTTCGTAGATCATGGACAGTTAAATATTTTATTTACTAAGTTCAGCATTAATAAATTTTAATTCGAATAAAATCGTCGTAAATATTCGAATTCTTGATATTTCACGCGATGTGGAAAAGTATCCCATAATTATGGTGATAGATTAGTTGTAAATATTCAGCGAAAATCATCAATTGATTAGTTACTATTCTAAGAATTTATTTAACAGAGTATATAATGTGGACATGCTTTGTCTACCGTCTGTTTGATTGTTGATATCAGTTAAAGTGAGGAGATTTTAAATAAAGCGTAGAACTTATTTGGGAATCCTAAAAGACCAATTTTGACTTAGACCACTTTCATAATTATAGACATATGCATATATATATATATAAAGTAAATTCATTCTGGAAGTGCCTCAAAAGGAATTCCTACTTCCCAGTGCATTTCTTACGGAGATATAGTAAACGCCCCCTAGAAGCAAACCAACGTCCATTTACGACATTATTTCCGGAAGCCATACATAAAGATGAGGCCTTGTTATTCATGTGTTAGATTTAAATGTTCTACTCGATTGGGTAGTGCCCTAAAATGTTCGGAAATATAGCCCATCTATTTCTTATGGGGAAAATCGAGATTACGGGTCTTCCTGGAATCGAACCCATGACACATAAGCAACTGCTATTTTTTTAAGCTGACTATGTATGTGCGAACCATAACCTAATAATAAGAGTGCGATCTGTTGCGATTGATCTGTATATAATATTAAGATAGATATGATTTTTCAAAATTTGAAAATATTTCACCTCCTGACATCGAACCCGTGCCTTTTTGCGAATAAATAATAGTATTTTTGTGTTGAAATATATAGTAGCTATAGCCATATGAAATTTTATTGTTCTTACTCCTTGGAAAGTATTTTTTAAATATACTTGAACATCTACTCCATGTATTCTTACGTGTGAAAATCTTTGGGGCTTCCTAAAATCGAACCCAAGATAGGTAGCGTAGGTTTCCAATTTTTTCCTGTGGCCCCAGTAGTTTAGGCTTGACATTCGTATCCGTATTCGTAAAGAGACGATTCGAAAACCTGAAAAATATCCAACCATCGTTACTAAATAATCCGAAAATCGTTCCTGCTTCCTGGAATATAGTTGTCGAACATGTAGTTAATCTTGTAAAGTTCATTTAATCATTTTTTTATTTTTGTCTTTTGAAACTTTTATACGGATGGGTGTGCGAATTATAACCACCTAGTAGTAAAACCTTAAGATGTTTATAGTTTGATAACCATTCCTTAGTTTTATAAAATTATATAAGTAATTATAAAATTAAGTTATTCCCCGAAACCCATTTCATTCGATAGGACTAATAAAAGCTCCTTATAGTAACTTTTCCTTACTTTATAATGGTTTACATATGATAATGTTTCAAATAGGAAAATGTTCCAAAAAGGTTAAAACCAACAAGAATGGATAAAAACAGGACTTGTGCTAACATGTATTCCAATACCACTTTTCAAAGATGTGAGCTAAAATTATTACTAAATAATACTATTTCGCAGATTATGCAACATTGAATGTATGTAACGTTTGGGAATGTAAAACATCCTAATCACGCTTTCTATCTGATGAGAATATGTGTTAATGTTGAAGTATGATAGCTTTTGATTGATCCTATGAGATGTCTTTATAAATTGTATAGAAACACGCCTATTGGTTGCTTTTGGAATAAAATTAATCGTCACCTTGATGTACCTCCAGTGAAAAAACACTATGTGGATACAAAGTCATCATCGCCTTCACTGTCTTCCGATCCGTCCTTTTAACATATTTGTGTACCACCCGAATCCATTCAATCCACTGATATCTGCTACGATCTCCGTTAAAAGGCCCCTTATCCTTCCGAAGCAATCCAAATCTGTATAAGGCCATTCCTTCTCACGATGCGGAGCGTGAAAAATGAAAAAACACGCACCCTATTGTCTGAACGTAAAAAGGGCGATAGAGATATTGCTCCTTTGCTAGGCGACGGGTCGCGTGGCAGCAACACCCGCCCAAACACGTGACCTTAGCCCCTTCCTTGTTTGCACAACAGACGAGGGTGACGGGAACAAAAAGCATCGCTTCGACTCCAATTATACGTAGCGTGGGGATTTTTGCTACTCTCGCGTTTTTATTGGCCGATCCAGGGGGCGGATTGAGTCGTCAAAAGTAATTGGGAGACGTGTGGATATCTTGGGGAAGATGACCCCGCTTAACGACGTGGGAGGGAGAATGATATTAGCCGGCTGCTTTTGATACCGAGAGATACGCGCCTAAGTTTCGTAATTACTTGGGCGAAAATGGAATCGTGCGTGTTAAAGAAGAGCGTTGATTTTTATTCATGTATACGAGTGCTGAAGAGAGATAGAGGAGAATGTTTCTTTGTGAAGAGGTTAATATCGCTGGGGTGGTATGAGGGGATACCTCGCTCGTGTAATTATTGACCTCTATCAAACATCTCATAGCCTCATAAACGATTTTTGTGCCCCAATGGGTTTTTTGTAATATTTCGTATTGGAATAGCTTAGTTAATCTCCTCGTAAGTTATCAGTGGATGAAACACGGAGATGAAAAGAATTGTAAAATAGCGACATGACTGGGAAGAGCGCACTCTTACTTATGCTAAAATTAAATATCTATTCATCCCTAACATTAAAATTATCAGTGTTTATTCAGTTATGTTTATACGTCAGTAATTTCGAATTAGAATTATTAAGGGTATTCATGTTGGTCCATATCTTAACGTTAAAGAAAGTTGTTGAAATTAAAGATTCTAATGCCTATAGATAATTGAAATAGCTAAAATAGGAATGGAATATTTATGATATTCCGTAGTTTAGTGAACCGTTAATCGTGAATTATTATTTGGAAAAGTTGTTTTAATATATTGAACGTCCATTTAGACGTACTTTACCCATTGGCGTAGATACATTTGATTTAAAGGTTTAACGTAGAAATATTTTTGTGTGCATCATTAGCTTACCAAAGCAATATTTTGAGTAAATTAATTTGTGAGAGCCAACTTTTGTTACATTTCTATTCCTTTTAAGGTTTTAAATCAAATAAAACGTACTTTTTTTAAGATTTAAATTAGTTTTTATAATGAATATATTTATGTATTTAGGTTTTATGAATAATTTTTCTGAGCTAATCTTTTTGTTAGGTATAATTTTTATCAAAGCACCTTTTCGAACTGCATCGAGGCGTTTTATTTTTATTATTCTCATTAATTTTCTATCCAAAAGGAATAAATATTATTTTATAGAATAGAAAAGGAATAAATGGCGTAACAATACGGGGACAAACATATATTTATACTTGTGAAACAGTAACAATTTTGTCACAAAGACGCGTGGATCTAGAGATGCCTAATTTTATCACCTTCATACTCCACGATTATAATATATATCGTCACATTGAGATCAAAGCTTAGCTCATCGTTTCATGTACACGAAGTGAACATCACACACACACGCATTCTTCGTCTCTCAAAAATCACGCATTCAATGAATCACTGGCGAACACAGTCGCTCAAAGAGATGTAACAAACGCTGTTGGTGTGTTTCGCTCGAATTGCCCTCTCCGGGTTCCTCAAAGGTCGGAAAACACACGGATAAATGATTCCGCAAACGTAACGAATGAGTAATGAATGGCGGAGTGCTACGTCACGGCTGGAGCGATTCTCAGTCAAGCGTTAAGTCTTTGGATGGAGGAGTCAGGCGTGTGGATATCCAGTGTTCCCACGTTTATTTCCAATTACGAACGCCTTGGCGGCGAATACGAGTGATGCGAAACGGGGTCGCATGCATCTTTGCAAGAGTAATTTACGTTCCTCGTTCGGTGACTTGTGGAGAACTATTTTTCTTTGACCAGCGACTCGTGAATTGTTTTGATGAATATTAATGCTTGTTTAGGGCGTGAATTATATCCGAATAATTTCGTTCGGGAGGCGATTTATTAGGAGTCGTCAGCGGTGGGACTGGTTTGGGTCAACGGGAGACTTGATTGGTGGCAAGACGGCTTTTGCTTTGTGACTTTACGGAAGAAACATAGGCTCTTGATCGGTTAGTGAATAGGCGGCAATTTAGCGAAAAAATAGGGAAGTATCTTTTGTATTGGTAGTTTTTCGATCGGTACTTGTTAATCTTTAAATGTTATATCTTGGTACAACAAAAAAGGAAGGTCGATACCTAAATTTCAGTGCTATTCATTCACGGTTTGAGTTTAAAAGAAGTTTTCCTGTTTGCAAAATATTCTCAGATTATACACGTATATGTATTTATAATAGTAAAATATTTTCCCTCTTTACTTATTTTATATATAGTTGTTACAAATCGGTTGTTCGTTTTATGAATAATTAGATCGTAAAAAGGATATTCCTAAATATATAGCTAGGAAAAAAATATTCCTTGTATGTTTACGAATTATGATCCAAAATATTACATTGATAAATGATTGAGTATCAGCTTTGATCAAGTTTTGCATTTTCTTTTATTTCATCCATGCGATTTTATTAGAAGTCAGTGAAAATTATTTAATATTAGTGAATGAATATTTCTATAAATATAATATCTTGAAACAGCAGAAATGAAATATTAAAATTATATGTTCTCCCACTAATTAATCACAGTTTGTATATAAAAGTCTTTTTACTGATTGATTATTATAATCTGGTTGTAACTTTATTTATAATTCTATTTTTTCTTTCTCTTTACTCAATTTATTTAATGTTATATTATTAATATTTTATTTTCAAATTGCCGATGCAATTTTATTAAAAATTGCATCGGCAATTATATACTTGAATACTTAATCTACAGTTTTCTCTAGCGCCATTAAATATTACCGGGGAGACATAGTACCTATTTTTGCATCTAATTGTAAGACGTATTTTATAAAATAACCGATTGTCTAATAATAATCGAAAATTTACTGCGGAGACCGAACGGTTAAGGTCCAATTCGATTAATGTTTTAGTAAAGATGATATTTCTGTGCGTGCAATAATTAATTAATCAAGAAGATAACGAAACTTTTCGTCTATGACGACATCACAGCGACGTAACTGTTCGTGACTATTTAATTCTTCTGGAATTTACAAATTTTTATTGTCTTCTTGAAGAAGTTATTCCACAGATTGACACTTTATCATATTCATTTTTGATTCCTTGACTCTTACATAATCTAATTTTTCATAAATATTGTTGAAGCCTTAGAAATTTATTCGTTGAACCACTAGCTTTTACCGGACAATATCAGAACGTAATTTCACAATTGTTAATCATAGCTCGGAATAAAATTGCTAAGTGAGTACTGCTTTTAATCAGATACGATTTCGAACTCCACGCACCTCTTTAATCCATCGGACGATCAAAGACAACTCAGTTTATGCGTCGATCGCCCTCCGAAGTGACGTGTGCGGGCGCGTGCGAGATGAACGCGTGACGACGGAACTAATACAGCGGAGAGTGCACATTTTAGAGATGTGAAAGAGATCCCCCCTCTTATCTTGGCCTCCTCGGATTGCCATCGCCCTCGGTGATTTTAATGCCCGAATTATCGATGCAGACGACTCGGATGTTTCCCATATCATTTGTCCTTGTGTTGCATTGTGTCGATTATCTTTGTTTGCTTAGCACTTCAAAATGGGTGATTCGAGCCATGTTTGTAAACTAGGAGGTTGTTTGTGCTATCTGATCTATGTTAAATATATTCCCCATTAAGTTATCTGCGAAACGAGTTTAGCGTAGGTTATGTGTGCTAATGAAGCTAAATTAAATGTTACTTTTTTCTATTTTCTCTGAGTTGTATTTCAACGAACATTAAATATAGTTTATGTATATTTATATGTATATGTAATATATATGTATATTTCAAAATGATTGTGAATATACAAACGTAAATTGAGTTCACGACCAAACTTATAATAACTTATCCAATGATACGTTGTCTGTATATTATGTATTTACAGTCTGATGATCACATCAATTCGTCTTCAAATATTATATTTTGATTATATTATTGAGTATCTTACTTCAAATAAATACTATAAACTGTATGTAAAGAAATAGACAATGAAAAATTGTTACAATACTCTTGTTTGAAAGTAACATCTACTCTTACTTTTCTTTATACTTAGTCGTGCATATAATTCATTTGAATGGTGAGTTTTAGGAATATCCTCGACCACTATTCTTAACATGTGCCAACTTAATTCATCTTTGTTTATTCATTTTATTTGCATATATGTCCAATTATACAATCATCCGTGCTTACTTGCAGTTGAACAGTACAGGAAAATTATTAACCTGAATCTCATTATTACTTAAAAATTTATAATAACATTACCAGTTTTAATTTTTTATAATCTATTAATTCCTTTTCGGTACGTCCTTTTCCCAGGCCGCATTTTCCCTTCGTAAAATTCACCCTTAATTGCGGAGAAAAATTCGCAATTTCCTGTGCCTTCCCAAACAATTCCCATGCCCCCTTTCCCACCGTGCGACGGATACCTCTCATAACGACCCACGTCACTTCCGCTTTTGGGAGACAAAGATATAGTCACCCATCCGACAAAAAATGCACCAATTTCAGACGCAGCGTGGAATTCCTGTTTACTTCATTTCCCAGCATTCCTTTCGGCGCAAACAATGTCCCGATGACATCTTTCTTTCTCACATCCAAACGAACCCCACTTCCCTTGACCTTCTCAAGTGCCCTCTGATGAGAACATTTGAATCTGTCTCCTTTGGATATCTTTTTCGAATATCTACTTAGTTCCCCCCCCATTCGCACGTGTTGGCCGTCGCCCGGCACCAGATGAAGGTGCGAGTTTACATGAGAAGAGCGGGCTTTCGAAATGCGGGTGTCGACGAACGGGTGCGTGCGTCGAAAATAAAAGGCCGATCAATTCAATCGTTTTATTATGGAGAAGTATTGTGCCCATTCCTATTTGAGAGGGGGTGAAAAATGAATTGGCGTCTTTAGCAGTGGGGTCAAGGGGTGACGTGTTTGAACACACGATGATACAGAATAACATATTAGTCAGCGGGTCTGGTATGTTAATGCTATTGTTATCTTTGGAACTGGTAGCTATTAACTGATAACTATAAAGTAACTAATAGCCCATTCTAGCTCTCTTATGCGTTTATTATTCATTGGTATATTCCATTTGATTTTTCTCGGTATATTGCTGCCAAGCAACCATCAGAGTATGTTTCGTCATTTGTTAAATTTCATAGGAAAAATTGGGTGTTTTTTATGTTAATAACCTTTTAAGTCTACTGTATTATTATACTGTGTGGAAAGATTTTGACTTTAATCTTGAAGTAAAATTACGGTACATTTATTATAATCGCTTAGGCGTTGTTCTTTTAGTCTTAAAGATTTAACTTCCTTCTGTGTACCTAACTGTTTTGTGTTTCCCGAAATATAAAATATTTCTTTCTTACTACTATAAATATTGAATCCAAAGATTTATCGACATTTTAAACATCACTTTTAAAGTTAAAAGTACGTATTTAATATATTCCCTCGGATGTTAAATATAATAATTTTCATGAAACATATCTGAATTGTCGTACCTTGAGCAAATAGCTTTTATTTATTAATTTATTTCATTTATTAAACATATTTAATTTAGAAGTAAATTTCCCACTCGGCTAGGATTCGAACGTGGAACATTATTATTAGAAAATGTTTATGCTATCACGTACGATGTACGTTTATTTGATTGAAAAGATAATATAATCACGAGAAAAGTATTTTAATATCGTCAGGTTGTTTAAAAACACATTAAGTTTATCTATGTGTCGAAATTGCTTGGTGAATCATCTCCCATTGTTGTCTGTCGAAACAAGCGACGCCAACAATACGTATCCTTGGTTATGATGTTTAATCTCCGTCAGCATCACCGCTTCTGAAGTTAAAACAAAAGGAATCCCTTTAAAGGCTTACTTTCGACCAAATTTCATTCCAACATTTCCCTCCGTCTTTCCTTTGGTAATCAACGCTCCACATCTCAATCAGAGTCTTCATCGACAATGGGCCGATCACAAAAGGGAAGCAAAATTGGACACGGGGACGCCCCTTGGGATGGTCAAGGATTTTTTTCCGATACAGAGAAGGGCCTTCTGGAGAGATCAAAGGACTCGGGATGGTTAACCTCTCCGGCAAAGTGTGTGTACGTCGCCTCCAAACGTTATTTTCCGGACGTAAACCCTCTTGTTGCCATTCGATTACCTCTTCCTCGCTGACCGCACATCCGGTCGCCACACGAACAAGGCGTCAAATTGAGGAGATAGCCGCCCCAAACATTTTCCTCCGTTTCTCTCATTGTCCTTACGGCGTTTGAGGGGGTCCGCTCTGGACACGTTTCAACTGAGGAAGCTTTCAATGGTAGGATGATTTTTAGAAATTGTCTTCTTGAATGGATCATATAGTCTTTTAGAATTTTTAGAAATTGTATTTTTAAGAGAATCATTGAGTCTTGCCCTAAAATATATTCAAATATGGTTTAATGAATCATTAACATTTAAATGCATAAATGACTAGAAACCACGAAAGGATACAGAAAATGCACTTAAATATCACTATATTAACATATATCCAACTTCTGTGCCCACGTAATTATTTAATACCAAAAATATATATCCTTAAGATGTTTCCCATTTAAACTCAATGCAAATAGTTCTCGTAACCTTTCAAAATTACGTAAACATATTTCATTATTTAAAAAAATGTCAAATATTACGAACCATTCAATAAATCGAATAGATAAATATTTTCACAAAGGATACATCTATCCGACGGAATTATGAAATTGATTTATATTACTGATTTGATTCATTTACGGCATTATGTGGTTTCAAGTACGAAATTCATGAATGTATCGTAGAATACTGCAAATAGACGCAATGAAATTATGATATAATAATGATTATGCATGCTAACAACTTGAAGTAATTGACATGTAGTTAAGGGAAATGTTCTCTATGAAATTCTTTACTAATTTATATATACTAACGATTGTCAATTTAAATATATTTCTTATAGTTTTATTCGTTGTCAAATCTTGGAGCAGGGGAAGTATTTACTAAGCAACGCCCGAGGGTTTTATCCTGGTCTTTGAAAGGTAGAATGTAAAAGATAATAATACTAATATTACATGTAATACTAAAATTATGTAATGCTTTAATACTAAAATTGTGTGATGCTGTAATACTAAAATTATGTGAAAATAAAATTACTTAAAAATGCTTTTCTGCCTAAGGGGCGGGGAATTTTAATAAGTGCGTAGGTGAATGATGATTATACCACATTATGAATTCATCTGCATTATGCTAACATAAAATTAAATATGTCATCTTATATGATGTATCAGTAAATGTTCAAAAGTTTATAGAGAATACAGTACTGTTCTCATTTATTGCTACGTGATCCCTGTAGATATATTGCTTTACTTTACATGGACTACATTTGGAAAATTTATGAAATATGGAAAGAAATATTAAATTCTTCGGTAAATTTGACAGAAAGTCGAAATAATATATTTATTTGCGTTGTCTGAATAATTATGACGCTTATAACCGTAGCTCTAAAATTTTTTTGTTCCATTATTTAGCATCAAGTCAGGAATCATATGTTTTAATCTTATTGTTATCAAAAATTACGAAATTGTGCAGAATTCGTCTGATAAAAAGTTTCTTCCACAGCAGTGATGCACAAGGATTTATGTCCCATATGAATAAAATAATTTTTTATGGGAATTTTAAGATGCAAAACACGATTCATATGCATTCATTATGTTTCTTTAATCGATATAATGGAAGGACCCTATTGGTAATCGAAAATGGATAGCTGTTTGAATATTCCGATAGAAAATAGCAATCAAAAAGAAGGAGAACATCGATTAAAAGGGCAAAATCGATGCATCGGAACTCCTTCGGCGTATTCCAGAACATATTCCGTCGGAAAAAAATGAAACTTGGGGAAAAAAACGTTCGGATAACTTTTCTTTAGCGGCGAAGGTTAGATCGCAAAGGGAGAAGAGATGAAACAGGAAGAGGAGACATAACGACGAAATCGCATTATCCAAGTTGAGAACCACAAAACCATGAGTTAACTTCGTTTGAGTCCCCTTCCCAACAACACGGAGCCTTGGACGCAATCCCAACCTACTGACGTCACTGGGGGAAGAAATAGATTGAAAATGAAGCAGATTGGATTTTGTCGTTAGTGATGGAGGAAATATGGCGATTTTTTCCCGAAGGGCTCGGAAGTGGAGATGATTGAGGGCCGTGATTGAAGATGGGGGCACGCGCTTATCGCATCTTACGCTTTGCGGGCAAAATAAGAAATCGCGTCATATGGGCAATGGAGGCGTATGTATATTTTTTATATTTGCAAAGTCGTTCTGGTTTTAGCAGCTGTACTATTAGATACCTTTTTGAAAATAGCTATGACGGACCGAAAAAGATACACAGGCAATTCAGATATATGCTCATATTTAGATTCCGTTAAACAGAACATACGTGAATACATAAAAACAGAACATAAAACATTTATTACTATACTTAAAGTAGTCGCACATGTTTTTCCTTTATTTGCATTACCAGTGGTGTTTTTTTCCAGAGTGAATAACGAATATAGAAACAGAATAGATTCTAATCATTATGTAATCAAATGCTTTGCGTAGATTGACGATTTAAATGTGTAAGAAGTTTTCGTTTAGCATTCAAATAATAACGAGCTAGCTATTTTGACATACTTACTTCTTTGAACATTACTCGAACTCCTGTAAGAAGAAATCGATTATATATATTTTTACAGAGAAGTAGCTCCAAAAGATTGATTATTAAACAACCGAATAATATCTTTTCAATCTTAAATAAGTGGTTAACGCACTCATTAGCTTTTTGAACTATTCCGATTGAATTCTATATATTCTACAATCGTAATGATATGCTTTCTATTCGTTATGATATCGTTTGCTAATGTTTTGTGAGAATAATGAAGTTGAGAATAATGATCTGTTGTCATATATATTAACTTACAATGGAAGGAGCTAATTGGTATATCATCAGTGGAAACCTCAAAGAAAATAAGTTTAATTTTATATACCGAATAAATTTTATGGAAAAGAGATTTAATAAGGTACATGTAATATTTGAACGAGCTTCTTTCGTGTATGATTCAGCTTTTCCATCATGTGCTAATGACGTTTAATACGAGGTAGCTATTTGTAAGAGCAAGTAGCATAATGAAAATGAAATCCGAAGATCGTTGTTCTGATTGAGACAAAAGAACGGATCCCCTGTCGTAGATGTTTTTCCAACCCATTAAACTTCCCATCACTCAACGCAATAAAAGTATAACATAAAAAGAGGGTAACTGCTAAAGAGATGAAAAATACTTCCAGAAGTATATTGAATCAGTAACCGACGATTTTATCATCATCCCCGATATTTATTCATTACAAAACAACCACATGGCTTCCCGTGGGTATTCTTAATGTCTGCACTCTAATTCAGTTACTACTACGATGATGAATATCAGTTAATACGCGATTTTCGTTAGTAACCGCCAGTCATCTCCGTTGCCGTTGGAAACAACGATTCATACTAGAATAACTTTGGTCTTGATTGATTCTTATAGTAATTTATTGTCCTCTGAGGGAAGATGCCTTATCTACTAATAAATCTCTTTCGTAAGAGAACTATATGAATTAGGAGCAGAGATTGAAACAACTTACGTTCCCCTCCGAAATGGTTTTCCGTAACTCACTTAGCGAAATCGTAGTCTATGTTAGGGATGTGCTCGTCTGTTGGTAGACCGGTCCCCGAGGCCCTTTTTTTACACCGCAGGGGTGCCATTGTGAGGCCACAGCGATTTGTACCCCATCCTTAGGTTGTTTGGCTACAAAGGATCTTATGGTTTTATATCCTCGCCTGTTATGGATCCTTGGAGAGTCATTTTCAAAAGATGCGCGGGGCCAAAGGATGTTTACTATGGGAAGATATTTTTTATGATCTGCGAAGAAAGGATATCCACTGCAACTCAGGAAGTCTCTTATAACTTGTAAGATTTTAGGGATACGTTGAGAGCCGTTTCCGGATTGAGATGGTTGAGCTGAGAAAGATAAATGCTGGAATCTAGAATGAGCGGAATTATTCGAGTATATTATAATGTATATAACGCAAGATAGATTATTATTACGTTCTTCGAATATTCGCTATTATTTAATTATCGTAGAGTCTACATTATTTCAGTAAGTCTATCACTCATTATTCGTCAGATTTGGATGTACGATAAAATAATTCCCTAAAAGTTGTTCAAATCTAGTTTCAGAGCCTTTATTGATAATTATGATAAGGAAGTTTTTTTATTCTTAACGATTCATGCAAACACTTGGGACGCATTAATTTCTTCTAGATGAGATTGAAATATAAGTTCCCACAGTCGGTTGTTTTATCTTCTACCAACAAAGTTTTAAGTTTCTGAGATTTTTTGCCTTCTTAAAATATAACAATTATATTTTGTTGTTTTCATTTATTTGCCATTAATTACTTGACGAGGATGTTGCTTAAATTTAAATTTTTTTTATATTTGAACCATTTTAGACTATTTATTTTTCGGTAATTTTGGCACTTCTGTTCGTTTGTCAATTATTTTGGATCAGTATTTCTCATTGAATAACCAGTGTTTCGAATTTTGACTATATTTAAACAATAATTTTTCCAGTAATGATAATAAAATATTTTAACATTGGAGTAAATACCGCGCTTTACTGGCTCACAAGGATAAATAGAATATAAATGGAATATATATTTATAACATTAACCTTAATCAATGCTATATATAACATTGATTATGATTAAGATTAGATTAATATTAAAGGCGTATTACTATATTAAAGGACTTTGTCTCTTATCCTTTGACAATACTGCCATTCTCACTCATTTCCTATCAGTTATATTTTCCATCGATGATTGGGCACATGTATGCGAATTCAACCTTCGCCCCAAAATACACTAGCTTGTGGTCATTCGAAAGGGGCAAAGAGGGAGGATAATTCGGAGAGGTCGTTAGGACAAAGGGTAAGGTGGCGCCAATGCGAGTGACAGCGGCTTTAGGAAAAGAAAAATGAGAATCGCCTGCGGAGAGCACTTTTGCAGGAGGGCAAAGGGGTGTAATCTCCTTGTCGTCCCATTCTCCCCATAACAATCCGCATTTCACGAGATAAACCGGCCAAAGGATGAAAGGAGGTGTATGGCGCGTGTTTGCAAACAAGGGGACACCCAGGAAGTAGCCTCAGGACTTCTTACGCCCAAAAAAGATATTTTGCCCTTCGAAAATACGGACTTTTTTCAGCCGACGAATGCTTTTGGGGTACATAACCCATTCTTCCGGATTTCTTACTTTACCGAAAGTTTGGGGATGTATTTTTGCTTTAGGCATGGATTTGTAAGAAGTGACCCATATCTTAAAATTCTGAGGGTTAAGTGAAGCGAAATTTTAGGAAAGTAAATTTATATTTAAGGTTTAAATCTTCATTTTTACTTTATACCACCGAAATTTCAACATGCGATATTGAAATGTACAAGTAATTTTTCATATAATGTTATTACCTCGATATACATTATCTCTGGTTCATTTACAATTAATGCTTATGTTTGAGTATATTAATTTCTATTCATCAACTATGTCAATATTGTTCAAAATTTCATTCATGATATTATTGAATATAATACTGTGTATTTCTACAAATAACTTTACTATTCTATGTTTCTTAGATAAATATAACGCTTTATATACATATCTTTATCTCTCTGAATATGTTTTCTCCGTAGTCGAATCTCGAGCAGATCATCCATTTGTTTAAAAAGTCGGTGAATATAAATTTAAAGCACAACGTTTTCATTATTGCTAATCCAGAACGCGATATCTAAAAATGAAGTGATAAACCGAGAACCATGAATGCACCCCATGCCACACGTCGAAAAGTGTCTCGCAGAGTATTTTCAAAGACAGATAGACACGTATATTATATAATAAAACCAGGAATAAAGAATATTACTGGCACTTAACCCTTTCTTTGATGGCTATATAATGTGCAACATAAGTGTTTACCAAAATTCGATCTTTTCATTTTTGAAATTGTCACTTATTGAAAATGATCCTCCTGTTCGTCCGTCAGTAATGGAAACATTTCCTCGAGAAATGAATTTCACGGGTCACTTCCCATCCCGTTCGCCCATTTATAAAACGAAAGGAGTTCTTTTTTATGACGAATTGTCACAGCCGAGCGAAATTGCTACTCGACCGAATCGTTTACCGGATGCTCCTGAGGGGACGCTGTTGGATCGAGAGTTTATCACCTGAAGAGCTCATCCGAAGCTAGAACGAACGATGCGTGTGCGAAAAAAATCGCGTCGTTCGATTCATTCATTCGTGCTGTTGACCCGTGGAATGTTGGAGGGCCCTCCGCAGGAGTAATCCGTGGGGCGGAGGATTGTCGTGGGTGGTCCCCGGAGGCCCCAGGATGGCCCTCTCGTACCGACAAAGGGTCCGGCGCTGAAGGGTCGGAAAACAAGGGACCACCGACTGATGGTCATTAACCTCTTAAGTGCGTTACTCGATGATCTACCACGTATCATCTGTTCATTCCGCCATTCGACCGAACGGAATCTGCATATCCTCACTTTCGCCCTTTGCTTCCAATTCTGTGTTCCGTAGTATTCCCTTATCGTGTTAAGATTTTAGACTATCATTGTTTAAATTGATACAGTGATGTTACATGTAAAGGAAATGTTAACTCTAAGGATGTATATATCTACATATATACCCTCTGAGGATAGCAGAAGCTTAGTTATGTACTAGATGACTAATCATTCACTGGATTAATATAGTAAATAATAACTGCGAACAAAGGATTGTAAAGAGAAATGGGACAAGAATACTTCTATAAATATCTTAGGATCAAAAAGAGGAGTTCAGAATTGAGGAAGCTCAAATAAATAGATAATTCTATTGATAAATGGATAAAAACATATCCCAGTCATTTGACACTTTTTCATTTCCGTGCCACGTTGAGAATCTATACTTTGCAATTTCTACAGAAGTTGTTAAATAGCATGTTAGGAATTAATATTCTAAAATCAATTATTCTTTTGGATGAAAGAATTTAGTTACTACATTTATATTAAATTTTTTGAAAGAGGAAGTTTTAACTTCTGCGGGATTTTGATATATTTATTTGTTCGTTGCATTACTTCCATATAGTTGAAGTTATAACGTCTTCAAAAGATATCCTTAATGAAACATCGAAGGAATCAATTGAAAGAAAATAATCGTAAAGCTAAATAAAAATGATAGGAATCATTAATTGAAACATAGAGAGCGGATTACTTCTCAAATTTTTTATATAATATAGAGAATAAAACAATTGAAAGTCTCTTAACCCAACTTATTTAATAGCTACATTTATCCATACATATATCCACATTTAATCTAACTTTAAACCGAATTTGCATGATTAAGTATTTTTTCTTGTTTAATTGTCATGCACCTTTACATGCCCATCTAATAAACATGCCCGGAATTACTTATTAGCCCTCCAATTGTGTGCATCCCCGAACATAGGCCAAAAAGCCAAAAAATAAAAGCCCTCATTAAAATCCGCCTCAATTAAGGCATTGGTGGGGTACGCGGGTTCGGATCCAGACGGTTGCATTTCATCCGGAAGCAATCCGCAAAAAGGCGCGAAAATATGATATTCACGCATGGGCGGATCGGCCATCGTCAGCTATCACGTGCCTTAATTGGGTCCTCGTTCTCCTCTCTCGGTTAGATTAGTGCAGACAATCCGTCCACACTCAAACGCTTCCTCTACTACCGACCACACAACGATTTTTCACACAATGGGGCCTTTGGGAGACGCACTTGGCTGCACCTATGCGCCTAGGAATCTCAAAGCGGCGTGGCTGATAAGTCACGTGATAAAAGGGCCATTGTTTCATTGTGGTGGCACCGAGTTCGGTTCCCGTCCGCTCCGTTTGACTCCCGCCGGACCGTCCGATGCCTTAAACGCGCCCCAGGCGTTTTTCCGAAAGCCGGACTTCTCTTTATCCGCTAAAGCGGGGTTTATTTCCGTGAGTGCACGCTGCAGGACGGGCGGTTCATCCGAGAGAAAAACGGGGGAATAATCGGGTATACTAATTATGGAAAACTCAATCAAACACCCTCTTTCCCGTTCCACATCGCTCGATTCCATTGGAAGCAAATCGGCCATTATTTTCACCGACTTAGCGTCTATCAATTCTTCTGGCTCTCTCTCGGAGGCCGTGGTTCGTATCTCGGTGCGCTTTTTTCTGCGTCGTTTACGTTCAATCTCCGTTTCCATGGATTCATTGTCCGCTTTCGGACAATGGCGGCTCCCGAACGAACGCTAATCTGAGTTTAATCTCCACGACTCGCCCGCCGATGCTTTTTTGTTTCGCCGTTAATCGTCTATTGGGAAATGGCGGCCATGTTGATTGGGTGGCGATGTTTTAGGATCGCCTTTAGCGATGTATTGGCGTCTACTTTTGAGTGCTTAGATCAGGTGTTTATACGTAGTACCTTGGGAGTTCATTTGTTTGATTGTTGTCGAACACCTTTGTTGAATGACGAATAAGAACATGACTAACAATGTTGTTTTTGTTAGATTTAGGTCATTAAATGTATTCAACAATAAAGAAATGAAAAGGAAACCACTTTTAAATTCTTGAGGCCCAATTAACCAATTGTTTTGTCTCAAATTGTTTGGTAATGCAGTTAATTTCGCTCCAACAATTCGAAATGAAGTGCTTCGAAATATTTCGACCGGACTTACGGAGCGGAGAAGTACGTAATTTCCCTTCTTTTCACGGAATATCTCCAATTATCCGAAATTTTGGAATGAACTTGCACCATCGGACTCGAATAATAGAAATCACTTCCTGCTGTAGGATTTTCTTATTTTCCTTCCACGTGGAAGCCCTCCTCCAATTCAAAATTTCTTACCCGTTTGCTCCACTGCTTTCCCACCTCGAGCGTTAACGTGGAACGATGTTTCCGAAAAGGAAGATTTAGCCATTTTCAGTTCATCTTTTTTCTCACCTGATACCACGTAACGCGTTCTCATATTTTCGTACTTGGTTTCTTGGAAACATATCCTCATGATTTTTTGTTATGAAATTTCTCAGTTTTGGTATTTTTTGCTTTTAATTATATTTAAGATTGGTCAATAACTGCAAATAATTTTCAGCTAGGAACTATTCAATCGAAATTAGAATAAATTATTTTAATGATGCAAGCAGTGAAATATTTTATAAATAGAAAATGTTTATCTCAATTCAATAACCCTACAAATTCTAAATAATTCATTTCCAAGTTTTATAAGTATGGTTACCAGAAAAAATTCGAGAGACATATTTATACGTATAAAAAGGCCAAAAATTTGTTTAAGTCTTTTGTAATATCATTAAATATCGTAAATATTTGAGAAATTTACTGTTAAATTCCTTTTCATATCATAACTTAACTTATCGGCATTTCTCTACTTGATATATATTTAATCATATGCAGCTCAGTTTAAAGGGTTCCTGGAATATGTTATCATCAAAATCTTACCCCTTTATGTCTGTCAATATAAAGCCCCTTTCATTAAAGTCAAATATGTTCATTATTGGAGCTCTCGATATTATTCGTTTTATTTTATGAATAACTTTTTGATTTTCGTAACAAACCGTTCCTTAGTAACGTTAAGAAGATAATATTTACATCGTGTTTATACCCTTTTATTTTCAATCCTTTGTTTCCAGAGATCATTTCCGGTCACGTACTCTCTCAATTAAAAGAAATTAGCAACGGAAACCGTATTCAATGGAGCGGTCAATCCCAAGTACCCAGAATTCCCCTTTTCACTAATCGTCCTTTGTTTCATTCCTTTCTAAGTAACCATATTCCCTAATTCGGCGTTCCTCTTCAGCACAATTCATTGGATCCCCATTCAGCTATTTCACGCTACAGTTAATCCAATTCGATGGCCCCTTTTCATTGCTTCTGAGAACCATATCGATAGCAATTGTCTGCGGAGAGCGAAAATGACCGACGCCTGAGGAGTATCGCCCCGAATCCTCCCGTGGTTATTTCCCATGCAGATTTCGAAAAAAAGCTATTCATTTTTATTCCGTACAGCATCCCGATATTCCCCCGAGGACACCAAAGAGATGAAATCCGCACCACTCGTTGTGATTGATGGTCCATCGAGCGATAGATTTTGTGACGACGCGGAATTTTTTTCTGAAAGGTGCCTCCGACTGCTGTGTCCTTTAGCGAAGTAGAGAATTGATTTCTTGGGAAAAAATACCGTCACCGATGAGTGATTTGCGTCATATATCGTAGATTTAGGAGTTCGAGTGGCAGTGGAGTAAATACATTCTTTACATTTAATTCTTTTCGGTTTGTCAAAGTTAAAAAGAGGTAAATATTCCGTTTTATTTTTGTTGATAACGTGTGAGTGTCCCAACTTTAAAAAATCACTCACATATATTAAATACTGTTTTAATGATTATATTATTCCATGCAATGAATACTTAACTATTTGTATTGGCAGAATTACTAGATTCCTACAATGAAGCTTATTTTCTTCGATTAAGTTGTGAATTATTAGTTATTCTTGAAGTATTTTAATATGATAATTAACTGTTAAATATTGGTAGAAAAATAAAAAAACGATAGTGAAAACTCAAGTTACATTCAAGTTTTGACGATAATTTATGCTACAATTTTTTCATAGATTTCTGTAATATTTATTTTTTATTTTGCATGAACATCGATATTTTACCCGCTCTATTGAGCATGTTCTTTTAATTCTTTTTTATTCTTTTTCAATTAACATTTTGTTTCTAAATGCATTTATTTTTATCTATGATAATGTCTTTCTTCTACATTACTGGAAAATGATTTCAATATAAAGAAAAAGAATCAAGAGAAGGTGTGATTCAAAAATGTTTATTTTCAACAGAAACAAAGGATTAACTTTCAGGTAACGTCTTGTTCTATAGTCTTTCATTGAAATTTTTACGACGCTAATATAATTGAATAATCCATTAAACCTTACGTGGATCTCATTAGATAGTCGTCGATATAGATTTACGTCTACATCAATGTCTCACAAGCCACCTTACGGTAGTATCTGTAAACACCAAATTTTCCAGTTATTTCTCTATTTTATTATTATAGTGTTTCAAATTATTCTTACTTTAACAAATTACCACTTCTGCTACGAACTATACTTTAAAAGCATATTTCTCTGCTTACAAAATTTTTCTTCGGTTTACGCACTTTCGTCGAATCGAGAAAAATAAAAAAATTTGCATCTGTTAATGTTGGATTCATGAATTCAATAGTTTAACTCGAGTATTTGTTGATAAAGCGTTTTTAATGTCATGTTATATTTATTTATTTTACTGATTGCATCGTCAGAGAAAGTTAAAGGCATTAGAATTCATTAATTGAACATTTTTCGAAGTATAAAAATCGAGGAATATTTGGAGATAGCGAAAATAATATTATAGCATTCATTTTACACATATGATAATGAGGAATATCAGAAGAGTATATAACAGAGGAAAAAGAAGGTCTTGTGAGGAAGAATATTAAAGATTCCATAATTAATCTGTGAGGAGAGTAAATGTGCATGATGAAAAATAAAAGTCGATTCACTTGCCTCAAATCCTTTCGAGTAATTTAAGAAATCCTTAAATCCCATCATTCCACTTCTGTTCTTCGTATTTCGTTCTTCTTTTTTCCCTTTTTTATGCGAAGTTAATTTTCCAAAGTGAGATGTTAAGAAATAAGCAACCAAATCTTAAGTCTAATCATTATCGTCATTACCAACCTCCATCTCTAATTAACACTTAGTCTTTCAAACGAAAGATATAAAGAGAATCAGGATTATCAAGATGCTTCTGTGCTAATGAGCTGAATCAGTTTTGTGCCGTTTCCTTATGAGATGATATTCAAAAGAAATCATTAGAAAATTAAATAGTAAATATTAATCGTCTGCTCATTTTTTTGTTGTAGGAAAGGTTCTGTCCTATTATATATGAAATAATTAATGAGCTATCGTAACATAAATTTTTAACAGACAATAAACAATCTACACATTCAAATAGCTATCTTTTTCTGTTTGAGTTTTCATTTCAGATACTTTTACAATCGTTTTCCTGAAAAAACTAAAGGTTTTTCTACATACTTTAGCATATAAAAGTATTCACTTATCCGAGCGTTTAATTTTTCTTAAAAAAAGTTAAACTACCGATGAATTTCGATTTTACGTAAGTATAGAATGGATGATTATAATGTTTACATTGAAAATCTCTTAAATGAAGTTGAAGTCTTTTACTCGAAACGATAAATTCAAAATTTTTTAAGCAAATCGCTTCATATTTTTAGGCTGAAATCAAACATCGAATTAGGAGCCAAGTGTAATACACATTAGGAATCGCATTAGATTTATTATTTTCCATTTCATTTTACTTTAAAATACGAGTGTAATGGCATCAACATTTAATTAGGAGGCGTCTTTCCACTGAAATGAATGACTTTAAATGATTCGTAATCTTATAGAAGATATATACTCATCATTGTACTATGGCTTTCCACGAAGTCACGCCTTCTCATGTTGATTTCATAATCTCCACTTACATATGTTTCCAGAGGCATTTGCTCCTTAACATTTAAGTGGGGAAAGAATCATGTGAAGGTCCTGAAATCGATTCCTTGTGGGAGTTCAAAATGTTTGAAATCTCATCTATTTAGTCTAATAAATAGAGTTTCATTTTTACTAGTTTCACGGAATACTTGAAGTTAATCGGCAAAAATGTGAATCAAAACTCATTCATCATTTTAAATTTATTTTTATCCCTAAAAGATCTATTCGCTTAGGCTCTAAAACCAATGCTCAATTATCGACGAAAATTTTCAAGGGGTTGCGAAAGTTGCAAATATATATCCATTATGAATATACTCCATCGTCGCATAAAAATCAGCTTATCAGCCAAAATAGTTCTACTATTGCATCACATAATTTTTCGAACTGGTATATTAATTCTCAAAAGGTGTTTATTTTCTGCTTAAAATATGATCAATTCGTTTCTATTTTATCGCTTAAGTCGATACATAAGGGGACTTATATAATAATGCGAATCGATATTGGAATTTTTAATGTTTTTAAGTTTCCTTTACGAAATTGCTACATTATCAATCCACTTTTAGACATAAAATAGATCGTTACGATAAAATTGAAGTTAAAAATAAACAAAACAGCTCTTTTTAGATATAACTTAAACAATCATATTAAACAAGTATGCTCGCATTAATATCTACGGAGGCCCATTTGTTTAATTTCGCTCGCTATGGCAACCAGGACTTTGCCTTATTAAAGGAGAGAGCAAGGAAAGGCATTCCTACGAATGGAATAAAAGAGTGGAAGGTGAGGAATTCCACTGCTCTCTGGAATCGCTTGGAGAGGTCAATTAAAAAGCGGGTGCTCTTCTTCCACTGATGACATGACTGCTGCTGCCCTTTGAACCTTCCAATGGGGGAAAAAAGCTGCCGCTTCGATGGCCACGGACTCCGCTAACCAGCAGAGCAAACACGCTGGGACCACCATAGGAATGGAGGTCAAGAGGGTGGGATCTCTCTCGAGCTCATCCCCTGCGAATGACTCGATGACCCACCCTCTTCATGACGGACCCCTGATTACATCCCCGTTTCACGAAACTCCTTGGAAGCGTCGCGAGAGGGCTCTGCGGTCGTTTCGCGAGATGGTGTCATGGCGTCCTTCCCCGCCTTTATTTCTCGCTCGCGTGCTTTGCAATGGGTCGAAAGGCGAGAGAAGATGCCGTGTTTATTAACGGAGACACGGCGGCGCATTAACGAATGACTTGGAGGGTTGGCGTGATGCATGCTGGGAGTGTTTACGCCCTCGGCTCGCCGTTAAATTAATAATGGAAAATTTCCAATCGTTTTATTTTTAACTCCTTTTTAATTATGTCGCCCACGAGAAAGGGCAAACAAGGTGAGAGAACTCCTGAAAAAGTTTCCGTCGTCTCCATTAGAAACGGGAGATTGGTGACTTAACTTAGTTTCCATGGGATAATATCTTTGAACGGGATGGAAATTTAATTGTCGAATTTCGATAATGAGTTCTCGGGAAACAGTTGATTAAATTTCTGCCGAAAACTTCGTCTAGTGTGATATTTTCTTTTATGCTTTTCATATTCTCTTAGCAAAATTTTTGCACAGCTCGTTTCTTTAAAGTATGCCATTTTTCTAACGCTATATTTATCTCAGATTTTGAGAGAAATTTCCATAGTTACAGGTAGATAAAGGATCTATATATTTCATTCAAACTTTCGTGCTCTATACATTCATTTTTTTAAAGCTAAATATATTTCTTTGCTTATTAAAGAATGATACTTAACTATTTTGTGGTTTCCTCGTGTTTGATGCGGATAAAATTGAACATTAATTTTGAAGTATAAAAAGTAACTATCATGAAATAGCTAAAGTAATTGGATTGTATAAAATGAATCATTAAATTGATGTCAAATAAATAAATCATATGCTAAATTAATTGGATTGTATAAAATGAATCATTAAATTGATGTCAAATAAATAAATCATATATATTTGAAAGTGTTACTAGAAAAAATTTATAATTCCTTCTAATTTGCTGAAATTTATTAAAGATATAGAATATCGAATTTCGTATTTTAATATTAATAATAAATCGGTTCAAATCGGATGGAAAAACTACACATCGTTAAAACTCAACTTGATAATTTGATGAAAAGATGAAAATTAAAGTCCCGCAAGGATTTGATTGCTTACGATACACAATGATCATAGATTAGATCATTTTTCATTGAAATTTCAAGAGCAAAAGACCATATATCAATTAATTCAATAGATGCTAACATTTTATCTGTCATTATATCCTGGAAGGTTTTTCTATATTTACTATTGTTTATTTATATTGAGTCTGCAATTGAATACGATACTTATATATTGTCAAATAGATTGTTCCTGTACCTTTGGAAATTACTTCTCCAGACATAAATTTCCTTTTAATGGACCAATTCTCACTGAGATTTATCCATCCTTAATTTCTGCGGACCTTTGTCATCACAACTCCATCAGGAAATATCTCTCCATAAATCCGCCGCAAGATTTCCTCGTCGAATGGGGCCGACGGAAGTGAACTGTCGAAGCGAGTCGAATGGCGCCGGAAGTAGGTGGGGTAAAGAGGTTTACAGGTGGCGCGCTTTCCAAACCATCAAGGGTTCGTCCGTGCGTCTGCAAGAAAGAGCGGTTGCCCCAGGAGACACGCATCCTCGGAACGCAATCCCTTTTATTCCGTCGACACGAGCGAATGGCTCACTAAAGACGCGTAATGGGCCATCGCTGTAAACACGGCGATGACGTAGGAACTGTTAAAGAGGGAGCGTGCGGAAGACTTTGCAGAGAGCACAATGATATGGGGACAATAGGTGTTACGGGACATTAAGGACGCAACCGCCGTGCTCCTTTCTCCCGGGGTTGTGGTCTCACAAGATGGATCGCGGAAAAGGGCGTGGTTGTTGATTAAAAGGTAAATATCCGGGTTCGCGTGCGATTATGGATTTGAGCTCATTTATTATTTGAGAGATGTAACAATCATGTTAAATGTTAAGCTCTTCTGTCTAAATGAAATTAAAACACAATGATAATCAGATATTTTAATCGGAAGAAATTGCGAGACTAGCTAAGTAAAGTAGACTTTATCATCTATCTATTCATCATCAATAGAGGATTGATTTACTATTTCTCTTGTTATCTAGCCATGTATCATTCCCACTTGTAAATTAAATTTATCTCGTTTTAATATTAGTAATTACCATTCCTTATTTTTCATAGTAAAGAGATATTGACTTTATTTCCACTTCCCATACATCATACAGTTTCTCCATCGCTACTAATATTTTTAAAGAAGCTTTTAATATATGTTTTCGTATTATTATATCAAAGTCTTTTATATTAAATAAACTTAACTTTATCACATGCGTCACACCATCAATTCTTGAATTTTATATCAATTTTTTGCTCGTTTCATAGTTTGAAGAAATCGGGTTCATATACAAATTTAAATTATCCCTCTGCTGTAATAGCGTATCTTCGTCGTAGATTAGATCAAGGTTTGAGGCTAAATTATTTCCTTAAAGCGTTCTCATGGAGGTGTAACTATTAGTTAGGAACCACAGCGTTTTAATAGTTGATTCAATTGAAAAGACTTCCAGTCATTCCTGAAAGTTATGCAACTCATGGCACAGTATCAAGGAGTTCAGAGGGGTTGGACTACTCTGTCATTATTCAAGATTTGTAGGTTTTATTTTTCATACTCCTATTAGTTTCTTATTTTATGAGGAATTACTTTAAGGGTTGCATACTAGTATATATGTAGGTGTAGGCTAGTATTTACATAAACACTCCAGAATGTTCGCGTCCATTTATATACGATTTACAAGGAACGGAAGGGATGTCTGTATGATACGTAATAACAGTATATTTCTGAGAATACAATAAAAATTTAAATTGAATAGAATATAATGCATCTTTAATTATTAGATCGTGGGATATTTTCCGTTAAACCCGTGTGTTTTCGCAGATTTACCACCGTTCCCTTAATTGATACGCGGATGGTAGACCATCGCGGGAAGAGTGACACCCCGTTGACGAACGCGTGGATGAAAATCGCAAAGAGAGGGTTGTCATCCGTCCGTAATGGAAAGTGTGAAAGCGTGGGCCCATATCAATCACTCGCATATGCCTTTTAAAAAGGACGTATTCAAATGGAGGATGGGGAATCGTTTTAAGTGCGGTCATTAACATTTGAATGGCGCGTGGATGCGACATCTATGGAAAGGAGACGTAATTTGTTAAAATGCACATCGGCGTGTGAGTATTGTTCACAGGGCCGTGCTTCGCTACTTAAAGGATTCAAGGCTGAAGAAGAGGCGTGTAGCGCGAAGCGAGGCAAACCTGCGTAAGTGATATTGATGATTGTCATCGTTCCAAGAGAATACGTTGATAAACGCTTTGAAAGGGTTTCGAAATCCTGTTTGTGCACCCTTCCGAAGCAAGCCTTGTTTGTTTTTCGAAACTGTTGGGTGTAAGTTCTGTCAACTATTGATTATATTATGTAATTAGGAAGGACTAAGAAGTAATTAGTCTGTTGCTAAGTACTTGTAACTAACTAAATAAACAACTCCGAGGTGTTGGGATGATTTTCAAATCAGACTCTTTTCTTAGCAATTTGTGATTATGTGGCACAAATGAATTATGCAAGTACCAGAGTAATCTTATACTTACTACTTTTTCACTTTTAGAATCGTAATAACTTTGAAACTTGCGTTCTAATAAATTCACAGGTTTTCGTTTTCATAGCTACTTTTACGTTTTCAGTAATTCACCTTTACGGCTCCCCTTGAAACAAGCTGAGTCTTCAATAAGGTTTGTTCAGATTTCTATATAACTGATTCGGATTAGACTTTCTCTTTGAATTCTTCTATTTATCAGTATTTATGATTCATTTTTTATATTAACAGAGTTTTTTAAATCGTGGAATTTAAATTGTACCTCTACAAGATACAGAACTAGCTAGAATTTTCTTTATTCTCGATTTACACTTAACGTTAACTCACAACCCAAGTAGATTATTTCAAGTACCGTATTTGACGGCATATAAGACGCACCCTCATTGAGTTGGCCACACATAAGGAAAAAAAGTTTAAATGGTCCGTGCGACAGCGCAGTATTAAAATAACATAATGACTAACTACTGCTCTGTTTCCATGCACTTAAACGTAATTTAACACTTCTAGTTTATACTGAATGTGTACTCTTGTTTCTTTTAATATTTTTTCCGACGGTATTTTATTAAACAAATAGTTTTAAGCACCGATGCCAATACCTTCACTTATAAGACGCAGGTAAATTTTTTGAAATCTAATTTAGGAAAAAAAGTGCGTCTTATATGCCGTCAAATACGGTACTTATCAATGATTAGCAGTCGCTTTTATTTACGATAAGAGTAATAAGAATACGAGGGCTTGCTTAAAATGATAAAATCACTTAAAATCACCCTTGCCAGTAGAACGTGAAAGAAAATTAAAAATCAATGGCTTTAATTGAATTCTTTGTAGATTTTGCAATTTTAAAATCATTATATTTTCTACATATAAATAATTACCGTTAAGACTGAGTTCTTTCATTCCATTTTAAAAAATATTACGAATTTTTTTGATTTTAGGATTTGATGGCTGCTTTCACCACATCCTTAAGGAGTGTCTTGATGAAAAGAAAAATGGCGAGGCGCTAGATCGGGGAAAGAATAAATGGTTTATTCCTCCTCCCTTCAGTTGCTTACGAGGTAAGTGGACAAGCTTTTTCATGTGGTATTGGCTGTAGATATTGGCCTCTCAATAGACAAAATTGATATTGGAAGTGTTTAAGACTATCTTCGTAGCTATAATTATGTACTTTATTGAGTAATTCACCGATAATCGTGAATCAAATCATCGATGAGTTTGCGATCGTTTGTCACAGATATCGAATATCCGTTCATCTACAGTTACTGCTTTTCCAGGCTCGCGACCGGGTATTTACTATTGTACATCGATTAATAGTGGACCTATTAACAACAAAGACAACATGAATTCCCTTTAAATGACGATTCATTTCAGTCACTTATTCACCAGTTAAAAATTCGATAGTGGCTGTTAAAATCTCTTACCATAGTACTAGAATACCTTTCCGTATTTACGCAGCCAAAATACAGTGAATGAAGACATTTTAGATCCAATTTTAGAATATAATTCTAACATTAGGTAGGCGAGAGAATCTTTATTTCCGATAATATTATTGTTTTAACTTAATGAGTGAAACAACTGCATCAGTTACACATTTATAATTATGAAATCATTCAATTTAAAGGTAATTTTAAAATTATACATTTATTTTAAAGATACTTTGTATGAGCCATGGTAGGGTAGGAGTGTATTAATTTGCAACAGAGAGTAACATTCTTAAGGATTCTATACATAAAATAATGTAAATGATTTCTTGCCCCTCTATCATTCGCCTTCCCGAGATTCGTAACTGCAGATTTGAAAATTTTTTTGACGTAAGAAATCTATAACTAAAAAAGATTATCCTAACAAATTAAATAAACTTAAATATCGGAGTGATTGTATTTCCCAATACTGCTGTTAATCTATAATTCTATATATGTATATAACTTATAATTTATATATCTAAATGTTAACTACCCTCCATATTTTTTAGGTTAATCATTTGCGAAAAGTTTATTTATTTATTGAAATTGATGCTTATAGTAAAACTTAATTTCTTCTATTAGCTTGCAAATTTTCCTAAATCTAAATGTAAAACATAATTTTAAAATGTATAACATTTTTTACATATTGATATGGAGATTTATATTCAAAATTTAGCAAAATAAAAACTTTTACTTTGATATGTCGTATTGCTTCCTAAAAACCTTTTTGAAACAAATTAAAAACTTGCATTACTGTCATTTTCGCTCTACTTACCATTTCAAACGCCCTTTTATATGACAATTGGGAGTCAACCGAATTCGATGACCATCTTATTCCAATATTTGCGTCCTTCTCGTTTATCTACGTAAAGTGCCCGTCATGTATTCGTGGAGAGAATAAATAAGCGCCCCCCCACAGTCGGTGAAACACATGCAATCATCGGAGGATAAGCGTCACAACACGTGGGCGAAGGTCATCAATTGACGTCTCCACGGCAACATAACAAGGACCTCAAAAAGTGGACCCCTTGGCAGGGGGTGCAAGACGCGTGGGGGGGATGCTCTTTTTCGCGAAGGCAGTGGGGGTTTTGCGGAGGGCGGAAGTGCACGTGGACCAGGGGGATAATGTCACTTGGGGCGCCCGTTCACCCCCGCGGAGTCTAAGTGAGCAGGAAGTTAATGGTGAGAGGTTGTGAGGAATGGAATAGATCCAGGGATTGGATGGACCAGTGAGGGAATTGATGTGTTTATACGAGAACACGATTGTAGAGCAGGGTTTTCATGATGTCGTCCTCAGTTGAAGAATTACATGCACACAGTGAATATGAGAGGAAAATTGAAGATATTGCTTTGCTGTAGTGAAAAAAAATAATTTTTTACTATTTTAATGCTGACTTTTAATGTTTATATTATGAAATGGTTTATTGTTGTTTACAGAAGCATATGTTACGCTATCCAGTGGTTGTTGCTTAACCTTTTTTATCTCTGATATCCGCCTCACATCTTAATTATTCTTCTTATATTACCGTCGCCACCTCAAATCTCCAACTGATATCTCACTTCAATTTCCTTGCTTTATTTTTTATCTTTATCGTTTTCTTTCTTACAGTATTTGAACTAACCGAAGTTTAATGAGACTGGCTTCATGTTTGGTAATTTAACATGTGTTTTGAAAAAGTAAATACCTTTATTAGTAGAATGATTAGAGTTATTATAGCTGAACGTTATTTGTTGGAATGGTTACGTAACGAATATACATACATACATATACATACATAATATATATACATACATATACATAACTAAATGATTCATTATTCATTAAAGTGATTATATGCGAAACCTTAACGATTGGCAACACTATTATATGATTCTATAAATTGGAAGGAAATTTAGGTCGTCTGATATTACGCATAATTAAATACATCGACATTCATATTGCATCTCAAAGTAGAAAGTTTAATTGTCTGCAATTCATTCATAATTCTGCATAACAAATTTTTTTAAATTTCTCTTTGAATTATCGTAAATAAAAATCATCATCTATTGCCCTCGACAGATAAGAAACTCGAGGAAGTAAACACTGTATACATCGATGCATACGAATAGAGAACTATTTCAGTCAAAGCTAATTTAAATGCTTACAAAAGAAGTAGGGAATAAGATGCCATTTTAAATCGATGGAAGTAACCCTCCATCAGATATCATGGAACCATCGAAAGAAGGCACAACAGATATATATTTTAAAATTTGAATAGACATAATGTGGAGGAGTCGGAAGTGCGTCGATGGGGTTCATGTGTAGAATAATGGTGAATGGAGAAGGAAGTGAGGGATGAGTCCTTCGTTTCGAGACGGTAAAACTCCATTTATCGCACTATTGAATGCCTTTGGAGCCGGAAGTGGAGTAAGGAGATTGGGGGAGGGAACCGGAAGATGGAGTCTCCCCGGAGTTTAAAGGGGGGGTGTAGATTTTGAAGGGAGGACCTTATTTATGATGTGAAAGTGTATAGATCAAATGCATGCACGTGTGTGATGCCGGGAAGTAAGATGTCATTAATCGAAAGTGAAACCTGTAATAAGAGCGAGGGTTTTTGCATGAAGGTCTTATTTAGTACATCGAAACTTTTGTAGTAAAAATAGAAGTGCTGAATTCAAGTTTAATATAGCGAGCAATTTTAAATTCTTGAAAGCCGTATAAATAACGTACTTTAGTTTAACATCCGGATTTTTAATTTTCAACTATATAGAATTGGATAAAATTTATTGAATTATACCCAGGCGCTACTTCGATATGTGATTGCCGAACTTATATTTCCGATGAATTATTAAAGATATCTGATATTTATTTGTTTAACTCATATATCGGACGATTTTTTACAATTTTAATTCGCTATTTTTCACTTCAATGGTGAAATAATTTTTTGGTTCAGAGAATGAAGTCCTAGCAGTGAAACGTCATTCTATTTAGCGATTCCTATTTGTTTATTTCAAGTTATTCTGTGATATTATTTATAAATTTTCAGATAAAATTATCACACAGATATTAGTGCACGATATCCAGGATATTCTTTTGTCCTTTATTTTAACCTACTTAAATAATTTTGCGGCTTTCAAAGGATTGAAAGAACTATATTTTACAAAGAATATGATTTAGCTTTTATAGCGATAGTGTTTGAATTTTGTTTACTGTTTGTGGTTGTTTAAGATTCGGTTAACATATGCATGAATTTTATGTTAGATTTATGGAATAACTGAGGAAATTTTATTGCCAAAATGCGAATTATATTTGCTGTAATAATTCGAAATAAGGCTAGTTAAATTACTATTATATATTAATATCCTTTTTTAAACATCCTCTTGATGAAATGCGATGTCACTGGAACAAATAAAAATGAAAGTAAGGATCATAAGTGCCTAATTATGTGAATTAATTTAGGGTATTGTGGCGAATTCTTCGCAGCTGTTTTAGAGATTATAAATTCATAGGATGCAGTCGAATTGTGGAAGTTGTAACATCGCGAATTTATAGCTCGGGAACTTTCCATTCTTTGTGAAACCCATAGAATTACATAAGCTCAAAATTCGGATGATTAATCACTCACATTTCGCCACACCCAGAGAATTGCCATTCTCTACAAAAGTCAGTCGTCACGCAGTATTAGCTCTACGCACCTCAGCTCAATGCGTCTCGCCATGCGTGCAAAATATTAAAATTCGAGTGGAAACACTTCTTGGAGCTAGTTAAGTCTTAACGATCAACACTTTTGAATAATAATAACAGCGAAGTATCCCCTCCCTCTGTTACGGAAGCTGTCTTTGTGCAGAGGAAGCAACATGTAACGACGGAGGGTCGAGGGGCAACTGTAGGGAAGATCGAATCCCCTCTCAATTTCTAAAGGGATCCACATATAATGATGGGGCTGCTCAAAAAAAGGGGGTGAAGGATTATGTGGACAATGGCTGAGGTCCTTCATCTCCGGGGGTGGATTGAATGAGGCGTGGTTACACGCAAAGCGCAGAAAGATGTGATCGGGTATATAAAAAAAAACAAAGGAAGGAGTTATCCCGATATGGCCAATATTCGCACGGAGAGATGTTGGGTTTAAGCTGCCCTTTGAATGGGTTAGTCTATTTTGTACTCTTCTATGAAGTGTTTTATAGTTGAGGGTGTAATTCTGATTCTTATTCCTTAACCTACTGAGGATGGGGTGTTTGTTATATACTGTTGTGTCATACTCGCTTTGATTCTGGATCGTAGTATGCTGTTAAACCATTCCTTTTGTTTATTCTAAGCCGTTAAGGGATGAAATTCGCTCTCTTTGAATGTATTGAAACGAAAATCGACTGGTAAACTTTTCCTTCTTCAGCCTGATGATCTTTATATTTCTTATTGTTTTTATTCTTCGTTATATTTCGTGAATCTGAGTTAGCATTTCTTTGGGAATGACTGGAAAAGATAGAAAAGATGGTAAAAGTTCAGCTGGGTAACTGTGTACCCTTAAAGCCAATAAATTAAGGTAATTGTGCTAAATTAAATACATGCCCCCTTTTGAAAATTCAGATATACGTCTAATTCAAAGATACTTGAATATCAATAGAAAAAATGCTGTATAATCAGATTTAATTAATCAAAAATTTTACCTTGCATTTGGAATATCAATAGCCATTAATTGAAAGAAAATAATAATGTTATTATTCGTATTAGTTTAAATACAACATTTTAAAATCTCATTTCAACATATCATTCCTTACCTCAAATCCTTTTGAAAACGGAATTTATTTTGCAGGTTCATGTGAATTAATCCTTAACTAACAATAAGTATTAAAATGAATAGTTTCTTCTCAGCCTGCCTTATGCTAATATTTTCGGTATATTTTTATTTTTCTCAATTATTTTGTTTGAATATTTGATTTCATAGTACTTTATAATCAATTCTCTCTATTCAGCAATTCAGTTCGATATGTTATTCTTCCATTTGTTGGAATAGCTCTGATTATGAGGAAATATTCAAAAGTTTTTATCCTTGAAAAGGAAACACTCTGACTAATGAAGAAAAATATTAATATATTTTCAAGAAAAGATAATCCTTTCCAAAAGTGCGAATAAAACTTTTCTCTTAATGCGTTAATTCTCGAATCAGTTGGACCACTCTTTAGGAGTTTCAAGATTGTTTTCTTGTAAACTTTTCGGATGGCGTAAGTTTACCTTTCTCCCGCACATTAACAAAACACCAAGATCCGTTAAGACGCCCGAGGACACTCCTTAAACAAAACAAGACAGAGTTTGTATTGTTTGTAGCAAGAAAGCCGGGAAGATTTTGTTGGGCAGGTAAAGCAAGCAACTTGGAATCGCCTCCGGTGAGATGACGTAGGATTTGTTTTACACAAGAGTACGCTCATAAAATCTCTCACATTCTGAAGAAGGGCTCTTGGATGGGTGGAGGAATCAAATGATTCCACGGAAACGCGAAGAAAGGAATAAACTTTTCTTTCACTTAAAAGAACGCGTCTTAATCAAAAGAGGGGTGAGAATTGATTCAGAGAAAATTAGGTTCGACGAACAACGGAGGCGCTGAAGGGAAAAGTTATGAAAAAGAGACGAAAGTGTATCTTTTTAGTGGATAAGGATGAAAGGAAGATTGAAATATAATTTTTAGGATACTAATAAGAGGAATCATCAGGTTTAACAACAATATAGATGTCTTTATAAGCACAACAGTGATCTTATTATTTACGTCCGTTTGTTAATGTAATTCCATTGTTGATTTGAGCACCGTACAATAATACTCCAAAAGAGGGTATTTTAGGAGGTTATGTTAAGTAAAATTGAATGATTTAATAAAAATTGTGATGAATAGATTACCATTCAAAGGAATAAAAATTCTAAAAGAAGTTGGACGTGTTGGGAGAACACTTAATCCCATGCAGT
Source organism: Pantala flavescens (assembly GCA_020796165.1). NCBI lineage: Eukaryota > Metazoa > Arthropoda > Insecta > Odonata > Libellulidae > Pantala > Pantala flavescens. The sequence goes on from CM036886.1 coordinate 26,379,240, forward strand.
TTAAATACATTACTTTTTTAATCCGTTTAGTTACTTATTTACTGTTAAGTTACCAAAATGCTTATTGTATATTAAATAAATAAGGTAAATAATTATACTTACTTATTGTAATTATGTAATTACTATTATAATAGTAATTATGTGACAATTTAACACAAATCTACGCATTAAATCGAACATTGCACTAAGTGATAGACTATTTTCCACTTAAGGAGAACCTAATAGTAAAGACGAACTGCGAAATTTACACCAGAGATTTTAAAAAAATTCCAGCCCCTTCTGGTAGAAAAATGAAATCTTATATAGTGAATTTTGTACCAGAGATATTTCCTTAAGCGGTGTTCTTACTGAAATTACACTCGCATTTTCTTCGGGTTGAAGTGAGGGAAGGCAACATCCTCCAACCAGTGATTACCATCGTTCTTTATTAATCTCCAACACTCCTTCGAAGAAAGATTCCGAAAGACTCTCTTCCGAGGCCCTTGTCTTCCTCATTATCCCTTCGATTCCATTGAAATCCCTTAAAAAGGTTAAAAAGACGAGAATAAGAAATGCAGAAGGGAAATCCTCACCTTTATATTCCAAGCGACATAATTGTCTTCAGCTTGTTTTTCTCCGAAGAAAAAGAATAATTCCCCAGGAATACGTGTTTATTCGAATCCTTTAATTTTATTTCCCCATCCGACCAATAGGGTGAGATGTTCCCGCCCACGCAGTCATTGCCCTTTCTTCCACGAAACCCTCGAAATCTCTTCGGATAATAATCCCATAAAAATTCAAATGGAAGACGGTGAAAGGGGAAAAAGATTTGGGCGGAGGCGTGGGTGAAATATTGGAATGCGAGTGACGTAAGACAAGTGAAAAGGATGGCCTCGGATAGCGGAATGTATGTTTCTGGGAGATAATAGGTGGTTTCAGGCTTAATAAGGGATATCGCTATGATTTTACGACGAAAAATTTCTTATTGGATTGAAAATCAAACCTATATAATCGAATCGTAGTCTATTAACTGAATAAAACAGTTTTCGCCTTGGAAATATTAGTTTTAGAGTAAGGTGATGTATTGCATTAAATTCTACAAATATTTTCGGAAATTACCGACGTTATTTGGGTGTTTGATATGTAATTATTAGGAAAAACGTTTTACTTTTTATGTAAGAAAAAACCGGGCTATATATTTCGCATTTAGAATTGAAGGAATCATACGTCTTCTTGATCCATTAGAAACATTTAATCGAATTTCGAGAATGCTTATCAAGTCATAACTACTGAATTGTCCGGAATTTACTGTCAATAGTTACAAGTACGTAGCATTGTGGCTAACGGCGGATATAAAGGAATATTTTTTGATGCGTAGAATGGAATAATTTCTTATTTTGTTTGTATATAATTATAGTTATATATAATTAGCGTTCAGTGGAAACTAAGAATTGTGATTTAAGATTCTTTAGTTCGAATTGGTTGTTTATTGCACATGATTTTTTCTCTAACTTCCTTCTCCATATAATTCTTATTCAATTGAACTGTAACCGCATTATATATTTCTCTCCATGTTGGTTATAAAGAATTTATGTACATCTGCACTTGATGTTGTATTGACGAGATTCTCAATTGCTTTTGAAGGAAGAAAGGTGGAATTCGGCCATTACAAATGCGAAGAAAAGGTTCAACGAATCATTGCGTTTATGAGCACAGCTTCTCGGAATTTGTGCATACACGCATTGGCACTGACAGCCGATAGCCATTGAATCCTTTTCTAATCGCTCATGTATTGGCACTTATTGAGCTGCGAGAAATTTGCGCACCGACAAAGATTTCTAAAGACTTATTAGTCCGTAATTTTCCGGATTCACTGTGGTTTTCTCCGCTTTATCTGTTTAGCTGAGAAGTGTCGAGTACACGGCTCGCGTCATTAATGCATACGCTCTATAAACCAATTCCTTGTGCTTCGGTAGTTAATTAATTCCCTTCTCTTCCGGGCTAATGGCGAGAAGAACAACATGTTTTGAAATCAAATCTACCATTAACAATGGATGCTAACTTAAATGATTACTTTTCAATAATTTATAATCAATTGTGGATAGTTGTAATTGAGAGATAATAATTTAATAAATATTTATTACTAATTGAAGAAAATTTATTAGAAAGATATTAGTTGGTTTTTTCATTTATTTCTTAGCATAGGAAGACCTCTGTCGTTGACTTGTTAGGAAAAGGCCAAATGCATGGAACAGGAAAAACATCAGACCATTATTAAAGTAAATACAAATGCAAATAAAATTCAAGTAGTTTAATTACAATTTTGTGTTGAACAACAACGAGTAATGCAAAATTTTGTATTACTTTTTGTATAATTCTTACAAATATCCAAGTTGCCACAAATAGAACTTGCAACTTGGTTGATGGGGATATTTAAACAGTGTCTATAGCTACAAGGCAGGTCCTAATTATGTTTTGCAAGTGGCTGAAATAAAAAGAGCTGGATGATCGTACAACTAGTAGTACATAACTCAAGTACATCCTGGCCTGATTCCTCAATTTTCCAGAGTCCTCCACACAAAATACGTTAGTATCTAACCGTTATTTCATAATCTGTTGATGGTTATGGATTTTATAAACAGAAAAGGAAGCTGTTAGCATATAAAATCCATCTCTTCCTCAGTTGCGTAGAAATACTTGCATTCGACGAAAATACATTGAGGATAACTCAAAGCGATACTTGGTGTACGTGGAAGTACAAATAAGAGATGGATTACAAATGTTTTTCATTCTATGGTTTCTTACATTCAAGGATAAAGGAGCATGTAATAATATTTGCAAATCATAAAAATTAAAGAAAGAATTATGATTAAAATATATAGAGAGTAAAGAGAAACAAAATATGTATTGCAATATTTTTTTACGAAAGGAGTTCTGTAGAAGGTTCAGTTTTTCAATCTCATATGATAAATAGTTAATATCAAACAATACATACATGAAGTAAGCCAAATATATAAAATATTTGTAAAAATATTGCTTCCTTAATTGATTTAACGAAAAATTCAAATTATGAAGACTATACTTCTTGATGTTCGATCGTACTATTATAGAAGAATTCTTTCTCAGGAAATATTTCTTCTCCATTAATAAGAAAAATATCAGTGAAAAGAGCATAATTAAAACATAAAAACAAAAAACTCTAATTTCAATTTAAACATAGAGAGAGCTTCATATACACCATTGGCATCTTTTCCATGCAAAGTTATCCCAAAAGACTGGGAAATGGCGTTCGATGTTGTTGTAACATCTTTTCAGGAATATGAGAATTGAAAATAGCACATTGAAAATCCCCACTCTATCGTAGGAAAATAGCAGGAGAAGAAATAACCATTTCGTATATGCAAATAATATATGGGAGGGAATCGTAGTAAATCAGAGTGGAGGGGAGTTTGGCATGTGAAGAGCGTTTCTGATCATCGGAGCGTGGTTTCTCGTATCTGCCGCAAGGGGGAGGAGAATAAGAAAGGAGATTGTTTCCCTAAAGACTCCCCAGAGGGGGCGAAGATGAAAAAAAGATGACTGCGCTCTGACGGAATACAATTTATGGGATCTTACTCCCTTTTCGTGAGGAGCACTTTCAAATGGAGGGAAAGGTGATAAAGAGGGATTCCGAACTAATGCGGGGAGGGATTCCACAAAATGCGATCTGAATATTTGGCCATAAGTGACAAATTTCCCGATTTAAGGAAGTTACGGGCCTCGTACTTTCTTAAGGAGGGCGTGTTTGAATTGGCGGACGATTTACGATTCAACTTGTGTACGGTGGGGAAAATGCTCGTGACGTAACATCATTATGGAGCATGAACTCACTAGCTATTACAAATAGTTATTTACTGAGGATTTTCTGTTTTTGAGTATACAAGGCTAGCTAATTTCGGTAAGTCTAAGTTCGTTTTAGCTTTCCAGATGTTCACAGTTATAATAGATGATCTTTTTTGGAATTATTTTCCTATTTAATTGCTAGAAAATTTACATTTTTCCGTTCTCATAGTTTAACCCTGTTTATTTCGTGTCTTTAAACTTGAGAGAGTTGGTAATTTCATTCCTATAATTTCAATCATTCTTAAAACCGAAATAGCGATATTAGATATCGTACAAAAATGGAGATGTGAGTTTCGTTTCGTATATTCAACTCACGATTTATTATTATCCACATTTTGTCACTGATATATGGAATTTTAGCTATCGAGGCTCAAGGCGTCAGTATTCGTGGGTATTTCTTTGTGTTATAATAAAATTAGGATGTACCAAGTCATCTTAAATGAATAAAAAGTCAAAAATATCCTTAAATATTAAATAATAACTAAATATTTTATTGATTCAATATAATTTCCTTTTTTATTATGATGTTTTGTAGAAAACATCTCTTTCAGGAAAGGAAATCGTTGCCATAGCAACTTATTGAGTTTAGGCTGCAGTAATAAATTTAAATCGTAGATAATTTAGAACAATTGGCTACCACAGACTATCAGATACAGAACAGCTTTTGATTATGACATTTCATCACCTGCTAAGTCATTCAACTATTTTGGCTCATAATGTATCGATCTATTGAAGTTGGACTTCATAGTAATACCCGGCATCTAAGTAATGTATTCGTAATTATTTACCTAATGTTTCGTAATTATTTTTAAAATAAAAATAAGCACCTAATGCGAGCAAATCTTTTGAATGGATGATTTGGATCTGAAATGCCTATCCCTTGAGGATATGAAGTGCTGATTCCCCACAAGGGACCTATTATTTTCCTCAAATGTTCCACAAAAGAGCGTTTATGTGTCTCGGATACATGAAGACCGGTTAAAAGTAAGACACAAATGAAAGAGTCGAGTGCAAACGAAGATGTGAGAGAAAGCCTTCGCATCGTAGTATTGAGCGAAAGGAATATTTAGCATAGGAAAAGTGCAATAGAGGGTGGGAATGGGGGATTGAGTGTGAATGGGGTGGTTTTTTAGGAATGACAAAAGTATAGGGGGGGTGAAAGGGGAGGAATTGGTGTGCAGTGTAGTGGAGAAAAGGAGGGGTGACTCAGGGTTTTTAATAAGGGAGTGAGGGTACAGGAAGTGGGGGGGAAGACAGACAAACTGGAATACTAATGCCACCGTAGTATTGAAATAGATGCTTGAAGGATTGAATGGGATAAATATTAACATAAGGAAATAAATAAAGTAAAGGTGAATAAAAGACTAGTTTTCTTATATACGTTCCTATAATCTCTTGTATTTTCTTTTTATTGCAAAAAGAGCCAAAAATATGTTCTGGTCAGGAATCGAACCTTGAATCCTGGATAAATTCTCAATGAGTTGAGGAACTATATCGGAAAATTTTCCGCAAAATAAGCTTTCAATAAGATTCTATTCCTTAGAAAATTTTTGGAAGGAAGCTCCTGAAATCGTTTTAAATCAAAATAAGTATTTTACAAATTGGATTGAAATCGCGTATGGGATCCGTTTTTTCAATACTGCGAACACATTTATGATATATGTCGTAAACACTTTTTCGTATAAAACTTATATGGATTTTGATACAGTAAATTTTAAGTTTTTTTAATCAAGGAAAGAGACTTGATTTATAGGGAAACGTAAGTAAGCCAGCAAGTATGGTTGATTAATAAGCATAGACAATTTATAATAAAAATGAAACCTGAATTTCATAAAAATAGAAAGTTTAAATTTAAATCTAAATGTTTAATAACTATTTTTGAAGATATTTTAAATTTTAATGAAGATTGGATCCTATTCTTCAGTTGCAGATATTCTGAATTCACAGACATGAAACAGTATTATAATATTCTAATATCCATTACCAATCACAAGATCGAATTTGAACGCAAACTATACTAACGTAATATACTTTCAAGAGACTTATTATCTCTCATAAGAACGTATATTTCGGTATCGTTGATGTTTGTAACTCATTAATCATATATATATGAAACATATGACTCTTGTTTCTTTCCTCAGTCATTGAAAATATAATATAAAAGGTTCTAAATATCATATAGAACAAATAAATGGTAACAACTAAGTACTCCGTCTTTAGTCCTTAGAAAATATGTCTGATCTATCGTTAAATATCGAAATGTACATTTCGGAATATAGATTTCAGAAAGACATACGTATTGGTAGCACGTAGCTACCACTCAATTGCCTAAGTCGCACACCAGCGTATAAAAATGCTAATATAATATTCAAAATCGGTTTATATATTTCTCTAGACGAATCAACGGAGATCTTAAATGAGCAGACTCTATTTAAAAACGATAAACCCCCGTATAAAACACATCCAGCACCGCCTGCAATCAATGACCACTTCATTAGTTAATTAAAAACGAATTACTCTTTATCGCTCGATGCTTCGTACGTTTATCAGAACGGGAAAATTCACTCGGACAAAGGGAGGGGTCCGTGGAAAGAAGGAAGGCATTTCACGCCCCCCTCCCGAACAACCCTTATCCAAATTCACTCCCACAATGGCTGGTCTCATTGTCCGCCCTCTTTCTTCGGCCCGGGAATTCAAATCACCAACACAGCCAAGGGAAGAGAATTCCCGAGAGGGTTGACATGGTTTCCCTCACTAAACGCACAACAAAAGCGTGGTTTCCCACCCCCTCCAACAAATCCGCGTAAAAGAGAAAAAATTCCCGATTCGCAGAGAGGAAAATAAAAGAATTTTTCTCCCGGGACGAACGATTCTTTCGGAGATGAAAAAATTCCATTTGTTCCTCGGCTCCGTACTTTTTGGAGAGATGAGCATTCACACAGTTAGTCGCCTTTTTATTGTTTAATAGATTATTCGCGAACAATGGACGGACGGCAAAGAGATTTGGCGTCAAGAATGATTAGAATGGATTTGGTGGAGATGAAATTCGGATGGCGTTCTCTTTCCGTAGAGACATACTTTGAGAGGGAATATGTTTCCGAGTATGTTGCAGTAAATGTGAAATTATCTGGAGAGATTAGCTATACTTCTTAGTCCAAGGAAATGTATCTCTTTGTAATTCGTCTATCCATTGTGTTATGAAAGGATTACTATTAAGGATATAGTTTCGTATAGTCACAATATTATTATATAAGATGCGATTTTTAGATGTTATATTCTATTGTGAATTAGTTCACTGATGTTTTTGAATTATTAGGATATGTTTATTGATAATGTAATTTTTAAGAAAACCGCTATCAATTCGATGAATAGTTTAAGTACGTTTCTTTTCTCAAATAATACCATCCATTCCTTAATCATTAGTTCTTAAATCGAATGAATCTTATTATGACGTATCCTTTGTAAAAAATGAATTCAAGTAAAGTCTTTCCAGCATTAATGATATTGGTAGTATGTATAAAAGAAATAATTACCTTACTAATATATTATTTTGAAAGAAGAGGGGAGCTATCTCTATTAGTGATTAGGAAATTTTTACTATAAATGTTGTCCATGATTTTATTGCTCAATCAAATCAAGTGATTTTTTTCATATTCATTCCGTTTATCGCAGTATTAGTTTACGTAAAGTTTACAGTAAACACAGTTTGAGATACTTAAGCTCCTTCGGTTTAAATTTCTTGACTTGGTCATTCTATATGATATCTGACGGCATTAAACACTTGATTCACCATCACACGAATCACGAATTTGATGCACGAATCTCAAAATTGGGTCATCATCATATTCCCTAAAAAACAACCTCATGGCAACGCACCATAGAAACCTTTTCCCAGAAAAGCAGAAATTTGAGAAACCATCAACACACACGAGCACACGATTCTTCGGCATTTCCACCTAAAAACATGGAAGACTTCGCCACGAAACGTGCAACATTGCATCGCGAAAAGAGAACAAATCGATTGAAGAAGAGGGAATAGATTCGATAGCAACAATGAGGGGAAAATATTGAAGAAACGATAGGCATGGATGGGGTGTAGTCGGTCTTTGTGATCCAAATGCCCCAATTAAAAAAACCTCCACACCCCTTCCTCTCGCCCCCCTGCATTTGCCCCCAGATTCCCATCACTGTGTTCGCCAATGCGTGCTTAACACGCCGTCATTGGGAGCAGATCTCGTGCAGCCTGCTCCATCCCCCCGCACCCCCTGCCATCATCCGCAGCACCCACGTCCACGGAATGCGGGTGACTCACTCTTCCCACACGGCGAGTTCCCACAAGGAGCACCAACACCACCATTCTATCCACACCACTTTTTCAGAGGCGTTTTTGGGGACTTCGATTGGCAATTTTCTTCTTTTCGCCTCATCTGCTTTTAATTCGGAATTAAAATTTGTTCGCTTCTGTGACGAATCGAAGTATTTTCAATTTATAGTCTTTTGAATCATAGAGTTATGATAGAATCAGAATAATCATTAAATATAATAATCTAATTATAATTAAAATATCGAAAAGTATACTAAATGTAATTTTCCGTAGAGATGAAGTTTAAATCAGATTTATTAGTGTTGAAGATGGTACGTAGTACTTATTGCTATGCTCTTCAAACTTTACTTGCATAAATAAATCATCTACTCTGTGCAAATGTTTCTGCACCACCTCAGTTGTGTATCATATGTGTCCATACTCTTATGGCTTACGGTAAAGCGTCATCTTTGCTTATTAACATTTAGAACAAGTATTTTTTTATTTCATAAACATTATGGACACCGTGAAGCTGATTTTATATCAACGTATAGTTTTTTTACAAATCAATCACATCTTTCCAAACAATGGAATTAATATGGACCCATAATGGCTCACGTACACATAACCTACTTCAATTCCATTTACTAATGCACAGAATATGAAACTGATATTTTTTTATAGATATTCTCGTGTATTACTCAGACGTAGTATATGATCATTGATGCTACTAGTAATTTGATTATTTCTTTCAGATGAGTTGTTCGGAAAAGTATATCGACTATAAGGAAGTTTAATCTCTATTAGTTTATTCCCAATTTCTATTAAATTCATAAATAATGAACAAGGATCCTGTAGTAATGGACTTCATACTTTATTTGATTTACCCATAAAGTTATCCTTATGTTCCTTCAAATTGAATCAACGTTTTGTTATATTTCTCTTCGGTAACTGAACTTGATTATTCAAAAAGAAGTGACATAGTTCCAGAAAAGTATACTAGTCATGAAATGATACTATTTGATTTCTTTGTCTTCGTCTCTTTGATAATCTTACGATCTATTGGTTGCGATTGGTATTTGTTATCAATTATGAGTCTATTTCAGATATTAAAAACCACATTCATGTGATGTTATGTTTATTGTATATTAATATTTAAAGTACTTATCGCTTTAGAAGAGGGAAGGTTTGCGGATTAAATCAGTGTTAGTTTTCCTATTTCTCAATTTATTCATCAAGAAATGTCTCTTAATCTTACAGAAAAAAATAAACCTTAAACTCGGCTGATACCTTATTTATTCCGTAATCTTCCCCCGAATTTCCCACTTCATTACCTCCGCAATTGATTACCGATTCCGCTAATCGACGCATTTCAATCGAAAGACTCGCTAAAGGTAATTTGCTGCCACTCGCGTAATATCTCACCTGAGCGACCTCCTTAGCATCAAAAGATTTCCGAATTAAACTCTTATAAATTCCGGAACCAATGGACCTTTAGAAGGAGATCACTTACCTTCCATCGATCTAATTCCGAATACTTCTTCCCTTTATAAACGTCGTGAGATATCTCTTGTGATCCTAATAAGAGCCGATATCCTTGTCTCTGTGCGTACGGTCGCTCGGGCGAAAAATCCTCGAAACTCCACTCATTCCATCGCCACTTTTTCCCCTTATTTTCTTACCAATCCATATCACCTCCGTGTTATCATCGGCTTTAAATGAGATTACCGGGAAAGAGACGTAAGAAGAGAGTTTTGCAGACTCAATCTCGTTGAAATAAAGCCGATTATCCATCTCTATACTCCGCTAATTCTCTCCCTTTTCCATTAACCGCCACCCACCCTTTGATGGATCTATTTCCCTTGTATGAGTAACCCTTTTGCCTTCAAATGCATTCCTGCGAATCCTATCTTTCTTATTCCCCTCCAATGATATGTCTTCCATTTCATCCCTCATTTTGTTCCCTTTGCTTTCCACTGTTTTCTTTTATTTACATTGTCTTCGTTTCATTATTTATTCCCCCATCTATCTATCTATAAGTTTATGAATTAGAAAGATAGCTCAATAGACAAAGATGATATCAAGGAAAAATCATAACTGATTGTTTTTTAGAGAGTTTGGAATCGGCCTTGTATATCTCGTGCCATAAAGTATCTGTAGTAAAGTACTAAAGTTTACAGAACTATATCATAATAAGACATGTTTTCTAATGGAAAGGTTTGAGTAATGTCCCTGTATGATTCATACCCATATTTTCTACATTCGTTATCCTTAGAAATTCATTGAACCAATCTTGAATGACAGTATAATTCTAATAAATTCTACTATTTGCCCATCCGTCTTCTATTTGTTTCTTCTTTAAATATTTGTTTATCTACTTCCAGCGTTTTCTTAACTTTGAGCGTTTAGCGTACCCTACCACCCTTCGTTTTCCCATTTTTTCGGACTGTTTTAAACGTATGCTGCTCGAAATCTTTGCATTCATACTTTAATTTATCGTACTGCTAATATTTAATCACTGTCCTGTTCGCAGTTTTACCCTGACTTTCACTCATTCTTCGCTAAATATCATTCATCTTCAAATTTTTCCCTCACAAGAACGGATTTGTAACCGCTCCATTACTTTTTTGTGATTGAGGCAGTGAAAATAATAAAGTACATTATCACCTTTTATCGAATGCTTTTTATTCTTTATACGGTCAATTTTTTCAAGTCAAGTTATGTTTACAATTGAGAAACGTAATTCGTGAGTAGAGAGTAACGTAAACGCTATTTAAGACTCGGAATACCTTTTGTCACATTCAGAAACACTACTTATAGCTTTTAATTCAAGTATTCATTACCAATGCCTTTAGAAGTGTATACACTGCTGTATATGATTGAAATATTATAAAGATCCCGAAAAATGTCCAACAAAAAATTATAGAGAATAATTCAACGTTATCAAGATGAGTAAATCGCAATTAAATGTAATATTAATGTTTTATAAATTCCGTTTCTTTTCGATATATTCATTCTTTACATTTTGTATTGTGATAAAAGGTAGCATCAGACGTAACTTTTCGTCATTTACATCACAGCACCGAAAAACTGATATTTTACCAAATGACCTTTAATTCGTAAATAATGATATATAGAGCACGCTCAAGCTATATGTTTACAACCTATTTGGAAGTGTATCACATCATTTCCGATATAATCTCTCAAAAATACTGCACATTCGCGAATAGAATGTGCGACTGAATCACAGCAGAGAAAAACATTCGACAATCGCTATGTTCTCGAATCATTTATTGACATCGTCTCCCCTTTCTTCCAATTCCACGGCGGATCAATTAGACTCCGTTAAGAGATTCCCTCCCGATTCAGATTGGGTCGCGAAGCGTGACAGGGATTACGTGAAGATCCGGGAAATGGGATTGCGCTCCTTTCAAATCATATCATTGGAGAGATCGCATTAGTGCATCTAATCGAATTGGCCCGTTACTTAATAAGCGCCCGTTGGATATGGAAAATCGGACGCAAGGGGAAGTTTGTTTTTGTCCGACCCTTACGAGAACACTTTTTTATGCTCATTTGCGTCCCTTAAAGACGTTTGGCTTCCATTCCCGGATTACGATGCTTAAATGAGGATCATTATCTATGCTTTTTTGTTTTATCGCTGCGAAAGAATGGATACATATTAATGGCGTCTTTAAAAGTGTTTTAACGATACATATACTGCAATTAATAACCGAAAATATTACGATTTATTTTCATAGCACCTCTCACTTAATTAATTAAGTTTATATTCTTGTTCTTATACAACTTTGATTGATTTTTGAAGGAGTACTTTCTATTAATACAGTTCTAAGATATATTATACAGCGTCGTTTGTAGAATTTTCTCATTACATGCATCTTCCGCAGTTTTTCTTTCAAATTACATTGTGATGTCCTATCTTTTTAATTAATGTCTCATATATATTTAATTTTATTCACGCTGGTTATTTGCAATTTTGAGAGAGATCTAGCAACTGCTTCAATAATAAATTAGTCTATCAATCACTCAATCGTAAATTTAACACCAGCTTAAACATTCTCTTACCTATTAAAAGTAAAAGGTTCGTTTTCACAAATTGTATTGAGTATCAAACAAGTATAGATCATCTTCACTTCAATTATGGTTGACCCTCTAAATTATACCGTTTCGGGAAATTAATTTAATATAACACAAAGTAAGATATGCTATATTGACGTGGAGATAGTGTTGAAACGTGGATGCTTCCCGAAAATTGTTAATGTAGATGAAGTAAGCATTTGATGGATATTGGGCATGATAGAAAGATTATAACTTTTAAATAATACTTTTGTTTATCATAAAACGAAGAAGAACTTTCATGGAAACTTGGATAAAGCATTTAATTCCGCAACAAAATCAGGGAGTTTCCGAAAATTCAATCAGTTTAATTGGCTTCATTGAATTTCCAAATAAGACGCTATTTTATTCGAATAAATATGAAAGTACAAGAATATTTCGGTAAAGATTCAATTCGAATAAAACAGTTATCGATGATAGGCATTTAATTGTGTAGTGAAGAGCCCTTTGCTCCATGACAACCAATAAAGAAAGAACGCATAAATAATGAGATGTTCAAGAAGCGGGGAAAAAAGATTTTTTAGAGTTTGATTCCAATGAATAAATAAAGAGCAAAGGGTAACTGAAAATCGATTTCCTTGACCTTACTTGCAGATTCTTGTTTGGAGTTCTTAAGTGGCTTTTGAAAGGAAGATCAGCACGATTCCTATACAAGAGGCAATTAAATTAACGAGCACATAATAAATAGAAGCATCCAAATATATTCCGCATTTTAATGAGATACTAATAAGACTTGGAATTATTTCAGACGGTTATCAAACCCAATCTTTCGCCATGTGTATGATTTTAAGCACACTCATACGATTGTCAACTTAGATAGCATGTTTTATTCGTTATACGTAGATTATGTATGGTACGGTATAAATAGAATTCCTTTGAATATAAGCATTAATTCTATTCTGAATTGTATATAAGGACGTATCTATCCAAGAATATTGGAAATGTCTTTACTTTGTGAAATGTAAACAAGGAATTGATAGGTGTAAACTATAGTACTCCCGCATAATCGGAATGGTGCTGTTAATATATTCGCATTCAAATTTGCTTGTTCACCCTATTTCGATTTAAATAGCTGAACACTGATATCCTCTTACCAATTAGGGTGAAGTTAAGTTTCCAACATCGTTTTATTATTCTAAGGTATTTATGAATCGGATAAAGGTATAAACGTAACTCACTCGTTTATTTCTGTTATAGAATCCATTATGAATTTAAAATGTTAGTTTTCTAAAAAGATATTGGATTCTCAACTTGTAATTATTCGTGAAATAAGATATAATTACTTTCAATTGATTTCGATATAAAAGTCCATACAAAATACGGAATATAGCCGAAAATGATAGACTATGAAATATAGTTTTGTTTGCCTCAATTATTTGCACATATACTTGACTGTAATCATCATCAAACCTTCTCGCTAGCTTGATAACATATTACCTCTCTGATTATATGTTCAAAGTACTTACATTACGGTGGTGAAAGATAAATAATTCGTTGTACGTCACAAAGAGTTTTTTCATCCCAAAATCGAAACGTTAATACTACACGCTGTAGAATTTAACATATTTTAATCCGCCGTCCTATCCTTTGACGCGTGTGCTTGTTCTGTGAAAAACATCCAATCACTCTGTGCGTGCAGCCATAGGGCGTTTTAAAATCGTTAGTAAAAGTCAATGAGTAAGTTCTGTTAAGGCTTTAAGCGGCAAAATGGTGAAGTTTTAGGTGTTTCGATGGTTAAATTTTAAGGTTGAACCCAGTGAAAACGACGTATTCTCATACTTTAAGGCAATTGAAGGATACAAATCTCTTCCAATCGCAAGTTATGAAATCGTATGCATATGAATACTCAAATATTGAAATGCTTTTATGCTAAGTATAAAAATTCCCTCTGCTCAAACAGCAAATATTCTAGAGGTAATAATTTCAGCGGTTTTCTGCTAGAGATTGGCTCCATGGAGTCAAACTCATACTTTGTCGGTAGAAATTTGCTAATTACAGGGTTACATTTCGTACAGTTCTTGAAGTTTCGGTTACAAATATAATTTAGTGTGCAAAATTTAAAGATTCTTATCACAGATTTCAATTGCTATGAGCTAGTCGTTCATCGTATTTGTTATGTTCTCATAACTCATACTGCCTTCGGGAGGTTTTGCGGGGTTTCCCTCTCGACTAGGGTAAATGCCACGCAGAGTATTAAATTTGTTCCCCTGAGAAGAGAGCTACCACCAGGCCTGGTGCCTATTTGTGGCTCCAACAACAATAAATAAATAAATAAATAAATAAATAATATGTACAAATGCGCTATATACTACTACGCTGCCATCAGGCTTCAGCCTAATTTTGCGAAACCCATAAAAAAATAAATAAATGTATATAGAATGTTTAGTATTATCAAGATCAGACTATTTTGCAATCAGAATTATTGAGGTATTTCGCGACTTTTAAGACAATCCAAAACTGCGGAACGATATTTTCTTGGAATTTTTTAACCATTTTTGAATCTTGAATCGTCTGAGGAGGAGAATTTGACCGTAGAGAAGTACCTATTACACTTAAATACCCTTAGAATTGAAAATATTTTGAATCCGCTTATGTAATTAATACCACAGCCTTTGAATTTATTTACTACGGATTCTTGTGTAAAGCTATTTATCGATAGCGTAAATTTTATTATAACCTTGGACTGCTATCGTTTTCTTGGGGGAAAAACGATTTGTATGGTCCCTGAGTCCAGAGCTGGTGGAGCCTAAACCAGAGAGTGATTATTTCGTTCACCAGTTACGTTATTACATGTTTTCGCTCATTCGTTTGGCATTGGTACATTGGAGAGAAAAACAAGATGTGGGTTTACCAGAACGAACTTCGCAACCATGCTGAAAATTTCCGCTGGAAAACAAAACTCTTTCTCAACATCTATTGCATAATTGCGCAACGACCACTTCGAAAATGTTTACGAGCAAAGAAACAATCCCGGATCAACGGAGGGCGTTGTAATCACTAGCGTTCGCACACGTGACGTGAAGAAAGAAGCCTCTGCAAACAACGAAAGCCCGTGCGCACACGTGGTCGACCGTTGGTTTCCGTGTACCTTGCGATTGGTTTTGCAGAGGCCCTCTTCGGGCAAAAAGAGGCGGCACCCGAAGGGGAGAAATAACAAAACACGAACGCGATACGCAGCGGTGATGTCGCGTGCTGGTCCCGGAATGCGGACAAAGGGATGCCAGAGGGTGAAGAGGAATGCACTGGGGGCGAAGGTGTGAGGGGTCTATTGCTAACCCCCTAATGGTTAGAAGCCGCACAGCTGTTGAAATGCCGAGGAATGGAATGTAATGAGATTCTGCTTTAGGAGTATGAAGTGAGATCCTGGCATACCTCGGTTATAAGGGTGGCTGAAGGAATTAACCCATTAATGGCCAAAGATAGAAATTACGAAAAAGATACCTTTTCTTGAAGCAAAAACCGCATAGGTATCTGAGTAAAATAAATATGTTCAATCCTCACAATTATTTGAATATAGCAGAATTTATCTTAATTTAAAAACTTCAGTTTCATGTGAATACGTTTAAGGAAGTTACGAAGTTTTGCATTATAGATGGTCCATCTACGTGGTGTGAACGAAACGTAAGGTGACTTTTTGAATTTCGCGCATTTGGAGTGTCCGATATTCCAAACATTTCTTTTAAATTTCGGTACCTATGTCCCTAGTTTATGATAAAATTTTCTATTTTGTTTGCAGATTACTTCAATTATAGCAGCCGCTAAGGTAAGACGTGTTCCTATGAGCTCGGCGATTTTTATTAGTCGAAAAAAATGAATTAAAGAAATCGTTGCAAGTTTTGCATAAAATGTGAAATAAAGTTTACCAAAGAGTGTGAAATGTTAACAAACGACTATGTTGTGTCTGTTACGAATAAAACAAGAGTTTACGAGTGCTTTAAGCGATTATAGTTGTGAACATGTAGAAGATTATTTACGGATTAAAGATTGAAAGAAGAAGATTATTACTAAATCCAAAACGTCACCTTACGTTTTGATCACACCATGTATATCAGGCATATTGGAAATTTTGAAAGTTTAAAAAGGCTGTGAATATGGAAATAAAGTTGCGTTTTCGCAACGAAGGTCCAATCCATTAAATCAGGCTCCAATTTTTGAAAGGAAGAGTCAAGAAAAAGCCGCATGGTACCGTTTGGAAAATGTTCAATTTATTTCTCAATACTATAATAAGGAATATATTTTTCCTTTCATAAAACAACATAAACGCTTTATTACTCTTGTTTACAAATTATGGGATATAAGTTACCGTTGCAAATTTTAATTTAAAGTATAGTGTTACTTCAATAAAACCAGCAGTTTTGTTTGATTACTCTTTGCCATAATAACACTACCTTTTCTCACTTCAGCAAGTGACAATAAATGTCTTTCTTAGTAACTACTAGATAGATGAGAATATTTCAGCTTCGTTTCGTGGAATGATGTAGCACCAATTTGACATTTGGCGATAAGAAAATAACTTGAGGTTATATTATCGATGAACTAATAATTTCTTGTACTAAAGGATAAAATGAAAGTAAAAACTAATGAATTATTCATTCGTTATCATTATAGAACTCTGGCATTTAATTATTGAATCAGTTGATCAAAATAAAATGTAAAATCGGGCCGAAATTGATTATTCATCCAAACCGGACAATATTACATTAACGAATTACAAAGTTTATCTATGATTGAAACCCATTGGGGTAGAGAAAATTAAATTATTGAGAATATATAATGGCACTGATATTAGAGCTAACAGCCCTCGCTAATTGTTGATAAACATTACGAAAGCAGTATGTGTCTGTTGAATTGAAAGCGTCAGTAAATCGAACAGTAAAAGTTTATGTACTTTCATTTAATTTTCTATTGAGAAATTGAACAACATTCATATATAACTATATAACGGAATAAAATGAGGAATAAATTCTTGAGTAATAAACCGAGAACGGTGTTCATTTGTGCGGATAAAAATTCACAAACACAAGAGCTGTATGGTGATTAAAAGATCCAGTCATGAAGAATTTACAAGAGAGGGTCTTAAGTAGGGAAAGCACACGAACTTACCGCAGAAGATTAATGTATTCTGGTGTAGCTTCCTTTCACAACATTCGCCACACTGCTTTGATTTAAATCCTCAGATTCTTTATCGCGAATCGTTGTTTGGCCATTAACTGTGGCGCGTATTTAGTGGAGACAAACGCCGAGAGCCATTAAAATGCGACCGCCCTTACGTTGATTTATGTGAGGAGTTTTGGAAGGCGGTTTATCTTGGCATTGGGAAGGAAGAGGTGTAAGTCGGAAGTGGAGAAAGGATGGCTTCCTCAGAAGGAATGTACGTCGTATATTACACCTGTCTATTGTATGACAGAAAGTGTTGAAAGGAAAAGTTGATGGGAAATACGAATTTGTTGTTCCATTAAAGTCGTGACTCGTAATTTCAGTACGAGAGTAACGATTTGTATACTTATATACAGTAGACTCTCGATAATTCGAATTTATAGGGACCAAACAAAAAATTCGAATTATCGAGTTTTTCGAAATAGCGAGGGTTCGAATTAAAGAGGGGCTGAAAGTAAAATTCGAATTGAAGAAAGTTACATTCTATTTGTCATTGTATAAGATTGTGAATGCTGGTAGAAAAAAAATACATATTATAATAAAACATGTCGATCAATTTATTTATTATAAAAAAGTTGTATCATTTCTTCATAAAAAAATCGGTTATTTTCGTTTGGGTCGCTTGGTTGGCTGCAATCTGGTCCACAGCATTTTCCAAAGTGCTCACTGCTTTAAACACACAACCAGGTTGGATGTTATCCATTTCGGATTGTTCGAAGAAACGACGCAACCCTCTTAAAAAAAAAGTTGCTTCCTTAGAATACACCTTCGGAACATCGTCGTCTTCATCTTCACTGTCAGAAATCTGTTGACTGATCTGTTGACAATTGACTGTTTCATAATGTCTTCATCAGACAATGTACCCGCTGTGGCAACATTATTGTCAATATTAACATCGTTGAAAGTTATGGGAACCTCTGGAAGTCTGTTCCAAGCACTCAAAAAGGTCCCTCATCTTGCAGATCTTGTTGAACCATATCATTTCCGTCCTTGCATTCCTAATCCTTGATGAATCCGCAGGCTTTAAAACAATTTGCGATTTTCTGTAAGCTAACATCTTCCCATACTTTGTGAGCCATTTCCATTGCAGTAAGCATTGAAATGCTGCACAGGTTATTTCCATTTTCCATTGTGTCTATTACAGTTCTAACCACTTCTTTTCGATACAAGGTTTTAAAATTTTTAACAATTCCTTGATCTAGGGGTTGAAGAATTGAAGTTGTGTTACGGGGTAAAAATTTCAGCTCTATATTTTCAAGTTAAGGGACATCTTTATGGGCTGAGTAATTATCGATAAACATCAAAATTTTTCGTTTTTCTCTTCCCATTCAGTTTTCTCTTCTCTTCAGCATCAATGCTCATTGTCCATTTAGAAAACAATACTGCTGTACGCCTTCTTATTTGATTTGTAGATTAGCGGAAGAGATTTCATATTTTTAAACATCGAGGCTTAGCAAATTTTCCTATCATAAAAGGTCGAAATTTCTGTGATCCATCCATATTGGCTGCCAATAATATTGTAACCCTCTCTTTGCTGTGTTTGCCTCCATGACTGGTGTCATCCTTAAATGCCAAGGTACGATCAGGTAATTATTTATAAAACAGCCCTGTTTCATCACAATTAAAGATATCTTTCGCTTCATAATTAGCCAATAAAGGTAAATTCTTGGAAAAATTGCCTCGACACTTTCCATAAAATGACTAATTTTTCGAATTGTGGAGTTGGCCGGTCTAGCTTCACTTCGAATTATCGAGGGGACCAAAATACATTGATTTTCTTCGAATTATAGAGGTTCTCTCAGGGGACCGAGGTTTTTCTTCGAATTATAGAGGTTTTCGAATTACCGAGGTTCGAATTATCGAGAGTCTACTGTATATATATATATATATATATATATATATATATATATATATATATATATATATATATATTGATGTGGGAAATAAATCGAACCTTGTTACTTACAGAGTACCCAAGTAAATAAACAAATAAATACCTAAATATTTACATTATGATTAGATATTTTAGTCGAGAAAATAATTTGTTAGAAGACAAATTAGTGGATAAGAAGATAGTGATAGACAGAAAAGATAAGCATCTAGCTTTTGTTTATTTCGCATCATAAATTAAAGGAAAATTACAGGTTTCATAGCCATTGTAATTTATACATTTTCATTTTTACATGCTTCACCATTTATATTGTGTTCATTTCATATCTTTCATAATTTTGCGTATGTGAATCTAAAGAGTGTCCTTCCATTCAAAGTATTGAATGTTGGGAAACTTATAAGAGTATCATGGGAAAAGTAATGAGAAACAAGACCCCACTATTGCGGGAAAAGCGTCAGATATTGTTCGTAACTCATTGGTTACTGAAGCTAATAATGGCTGTAAACTTACTCTTTTACGTATAAGGATAATTAATTTAAATTTTTGCTATTTAATTGAACTATACGCAAACAGTATATACTACTATTAGATACTTTCGTATATTTTAATAGTTAAAAGGTTTGATAAAGTTAAAAGGATTAAGTTTTCGTGACGATTTAGTGTAATACTATTGAGAATACCTGAAATTATTGTACACATCGATTTGTGTAACTCATACAAAGTGAGTCTTATTGGAAAATATTTTGCTAAAAACTCGATGCAAAACTTCGAGACAGGAGCTCTTGTAATTAGCGATTCGATTTGAAAATGAATTATTGTTGGAATAGTGGGATTATACTTTAATAACTTAAAGAAGTGTTAAGTTATATAAGATTTTGAGGTTAGAGTATAATTTTTATAATCGCGTAATTCATTGATTAATACGAACTTTTTGTTACTATTAATTAATGCATTACGCGATTAAACTTAACTTAAAAAGTTTTATATTATGCAGTAGATTACAGATTAGTAGTTGAGAAGAAATAAATTATTCGAAAAGTATTTAAAAGGCTCTGAAATCATAGATAACAGTTGCTCTCACTATATTGGAAAACTTGAAAACTATAATTTCACTTTGCTCAAGATTTAATGAAAGATTATCATGATGATACAACCCTTTTCTGGGAAAATTCCATCTCACATTCCATCCTTAAAAATATAAGTGATGGAAGAGACGAGGGGATGTAATTTCTTAATCGATCCAAACTATGGATTTTTTAAAAATTCGATTTATCTGGGGGTGGCGTGGGAGGGAAGCACCCAGTTTGTCGGCTCCGAATACCTCCAAGGGCCTTCCCTCCGCTGTTTGCGGCATCCCCTTCCTCCCCATCCTCTTCTGCTCCAGTTCATACTCTTGCCCGTTTGTTTTATTCCACTTTTCACAAGTTCGCAGTTACTTCCGAAACTTCTTCCCACAGGCCCATGTTCTGATCTTTCTTGGTCCATATTGTTGTTTCCACTGCTTCCGCCTCTATTTGTCTGAAGTCAAGTGGGGTCTCTCCCATTGGTCTGTCGCATCCCTTCTACAAGACAAAAGTTTGCCACTATCTTTACGACATCGAAACTTTCAAGGCAAATGAAATGTTTCTTTATTAACGTTGCGTTTATTGTTTTGTTTTTATAAGGCATTTTTTCATCTTTTCTTAACATATTTGGATCTGGAATTCCTATACAAGTAATCTATAACTATATTTTGTAGGATTTTTTTTCCCTCAGGAGTCACAGCGTAATTTCTCTAAGTTTTAAGCTTACAGGTGCTAGATTTCATTTATATTTTATTAATTATTATTAATCAAATTTGAGTATTGTATGTGCTAGATTTCAATTTATCTTCACACCTCACTTCTTGTGGGTGATTTTTACTCCAGTGTTGATATTTTCTAAGTTAACATTTCACAGTTTTCGATCTACAAAGTTACTTATTCTCTTATGTTCTAAACGTTTTACTGTCAGAATTACTACTATCTTTGTTGGATGGAATAAGCGACTCACTTGTATAACTCATCGTTTCTTAACAGGAATATACCAAGTATTCTGTCGATGCTTATTTCTGTCGCTCTATTTCAATCATAGATATCGAAAGCTTCGTGAACATTCAGATTTAGAGGGTAGACAGACTTGTTCCAATAATCTCATCACTATCTGCCAGATATCTATCGAATTTTGCCATAATAAGCAGGATGTTGCTTGCTTAATAATACTGCGTACTATCTTATTAAGTAAATATATTATTTATCTTCTTGTATGTTTTTATTATATGTTATTCTAAAAAGTTATGATAAAACTTTAGAAGATTACTTTGTATCCCAGTAACATATTATATATATATATATATTCCTATATAATTAAACGTGTAGTTTTTATATTGCACCGTTATAAAAATACAATCCAATCATAAAAAATGCATCCTTTTCATTCTTTTTCGATTACTGAAGGAGATTTAAGGATTGATTCTTTTTCCTCCCTGCTGGATTTCGATCCATCAAAATCTCTATATAGAAATACATATATATATAATTCCAAGACATGTACATCTCCCACTCCTGAGAAGACAGCGATGTTCTTCCCGCATCTCCATGGATCCGTAAATCTTGACTTCCCATTCTAAGGATCCGTGGTTCCTTCCGCACTACGCTCCCTCTATCCTTCTTTCCTCCAACAAGGTCACATTTATTTCTGACATATCAAATAAGGCACAACTTTGACCTTCGTTCTGGTAACGTGTACTTCTTATTCCAAACTCAAATATTTTATTATTATTGCATGCGAAACATTTGTCTCCGGCTATATAATTTATTCATTAAATTCTTTCGTTGTTTTCTACATGATTATAAACAAAGCAGTGTCTTTAAGAGTTCACAGTTTAGGGTTATCTTTTACACGCGTTTTATATCATTATTGCTAGCAGAGTATAATGAATTTCACAGAGGAAGGCGTTGCTTTTTATAGCATAATGAGTTAGAACCTTATAAGAATTAATATCATTATAATTTTAGGGTAAATGGTTTTTATATTGTTTGCGGCATAAAAAGATAAATACTAAATATCTAATAAGTAATTGCTTACATTTTTTACGATATCTAGTCGGAAAACGTAATATTTCGTACCCTTATTTCAGCTTCGACAATGGAGTGTACAAAAATGAATGGATTGAAGTGAACTATTATCTTTCATTACCTCAAAGACATCAAATTATATCGCAAAAATTCTGATTTTAATACAAGAAAGCAGTTTTGTCGAACGAGCACAATTATTCATATTGTAATCCTACCTAAAAAGGATCCACGAATAATCGTAAAAAGTATTCCAAGGAGAATACTTCATAAGTATAAACTATTTAAAGATATTTTAAATGTGTAACTGAGTAGCGTATTTATATCAAGGTGCATTACTCATAGCCTATGAAACACTTGCAATCCAACCCTGTGGTTATGAAATTCAACACTCACTATCTCAGGAGAGCATTTGAGCGTGCGTGAATTCTAATTGAGGAATCGACCACCCGTAAATGATGGCGTAATCGCCAATAAAACCTATCTGCTTTGAGGTGAAGATAGACGCACGAAAGAATCATTCTGCGTAAGAAATGTAGTCGAAATATCTGCCTTTATCGGAAATTTCTGCTTCACGCAGACAGACAAACACTATAAGGCACCTTGATTTGACGTGTCCGAGAATAACTCGACAAACAATGGTCTCTGAATTCCCGGATGCAGGCGCAATCGCTCGTTTGTTTTTTCCTCGATATTTCCGGGTTCTATTCCGGAAGTGACGCTTAGAATAGAACAAAGATTACAATAGAAGGGACACGATTAAAAGTATGAGGCGTGCACGCGTGGGATTGTGAATGAGGCATTCTCTAATGCGATACGCGTGCGAATCTTTCGACACCGGTGTTGGGAGTTTGCAAACATTAACTTCGAAGATCAATTGTATTAGATGTAGATTCTACATTTAATATTTTAAATGCTTTTCCAAAAATGTTGATATTATTTTATGGAAGTAATTTATACAGAATGAATAATGGATTCTTGAAAGCTTGTAATGTTTGGGGAATATTCATGCAAAGACTTATTTCAATATAAAAAGATATGTATATATGTACGTATTAATAAAGTAGGTACAACATCAATCGAAGGCAAATTGATGAAAAATGTATTTTGTATTTTCCACAAGTTTTCATAAACGAAATACTTATCTATCTGTAATGGCGTTCCACAATGTCTGGCCAGAACACCTTAATAAATATTGTATCATTTTTTCGTTGATAGTTTTTTGAATGTATTAAATTATTATAATTACGATATATAATTGATGATATGGATTCAAATTTGCACCAGTTAACAGTTACCTTAAAACTACCTATCCTCGTATTAAGTGACACCCATTACTTCATACTCTAGAATCTAGACTATAAAGTATGTATCTAGAGTCTAGATATATACTAGATACTATGATGATACTAATTTTGTAGAATATTTCATAGTGCTATCCATCCAATACCTTAGATTCAATATATTATGAAAAGGATATAGTGTAAGGAGTTGACAGTTGCTGTATGTATTCGCAATACATTCAGCAACTTGATACAACTCCCAAATCACCAACCCAAAAGAGTTGCTCCTAAAAAAATCCAACCGAAAAACCATCCCACAATTTTGTTGTCCCCATGAAACCCTTCATTTAATGACCAGTGAAAGCATCCTTTCACGAAGAAGCTCACGGATCGCTCCCATTATGAACCTCCGTACGAAGATCCACCACCGGTGGGGTACTCAAACCCACGATGATTATCGGGCGGTTGAAGTCCCGATTAAGGACGAAAGAAACCCCTTCTGAAAACACCCTTGGCGATAATTGCTGTCTTGTCGGAGAATGCGAGGGAAACCGAATTTACACACGTTTTTTCCCCTCGAGATAAAAAGCACAGATAAAAGGGGAACTCTGCATAACGATGAGTAAAATTTAGGAAGAAATGCCTGAGACCCTTATTTATGGAAGAGTTCGCACCCTTAACTTCTTTCTGAGGTCCACCAAACAAGGCCGCAGACACGTTGCTTATAATGACTACCGCTTTTTGCTCCTTTCATTAAAATCTCTTCTTTTTCGGCCAAAATCCGCTCTTTTCTGCGCCAAATTGCGACTTTGCCATTGAGAAATTCATCTGGAGAGGAACCGCTACCATCTCTAGAGTCCTGTGATGCTGTTCGAGGACCAGTGCCTGTTTTTGCGGTGTTTATTTGGATGGTGGGATATTAATGAGCGATATTCAGTTTATGGGAACTTTTATCTTCTGAAACTTGAGGAATGGTGTTAACCTACACCTATTGAACACTATAAGGTGCTATTGTTAATGGTACGTAATATTATTATAACTCACACTTCGTTTTCGGTTAACCACCAGTTGAAACAACTCAACTAGTGTTATAATTTATTCGTAAAAATTTTCGTATTCGTCTATTTGGAATTACCTGTTATATCACCATATTGGCCTTTCTCAAATCAAAATAAGGTAGTAAATGGATGCGAAGTAATCACAGGCATAGAAATTGCATCACTATAATTTCAGAAGACATTAAAGATCTTATTCTATAACATTCCATATTGTTTGCTCATTCCTGAACATTTTAACGTATTCAGAAAAATCCATACAAGTTTTCTCCTAGGAAAGTACCGATGTATCTCAATTAGTGAATGAAATGAGTTGAAAACGATTAACACAAGTCCATCCATAGCTCTGTACCCTTTTCCGCTTGACCCTGGACTTGTGCCCAATATCATCCGCTTAAAGAAGATAGGGATTACAAACTCTCGTACATCCATTTGGAATTCATAGGGTCAATCTCTATAAGCCATAAACTAGCTTATTAGGATGATATATATTCTATATTGCATTCCATTTTAAGGAAATTAATGTTTTGAGTTCGATTTATCTGTTTTTAAGCTCTTCTTTCTAATTTTTCTAATATTTATAATATATTAATCGAGTCGAGTATAATGAAATAACATGTAAATTAATTGATAAATCAAAGTATTGAAGACTCCTGCTCATGGTAAAGTTTCTTCATTAGATAGTTGAACTACATTATTTTCAATTTTCACTGTGATTTTTTCCCTTAAATTAATGGACACTTAATTATCATAATATATTAATAACATAAATCATAACTGAGATCAATTCAGATACGTTACTTTAATCATTCAAAAGGAGTGGATACAACTCAAACTGAGTTTTTCGTAAGATATCTGTAAATATGAGAATCAATCAACTTAGTATTGAAGAATGATATTGTTTTACAATAAAGAAGATTATGTTAAACAGAAGTGAAAAATTTAACGTGCTAAGAAGTACAATTAAATCAATCCTTATTCATATAGAAGATTATGTTAGTCGCAGGACTAAAAACGATGAGATTTTCTCCGAATATTACCGATTACCCAGAATTCGAATCGAGAACTTTGCGTCTTACTCACCCAGTAAACTCAACTGAAAGCAACATTTTCAATCGTTTAACTCGTTAACTTGCGGTGCATTAGAACGTAACGTACCATGACGAAGGGGTGAGTTTTAATGACGGCACAAACGCTACCAGCTTCTGGTTTGACATCTCGCTTAAGAAAACGACTTGTCCCACTGAGCTCAACGCCGCACCCCTCCTACGAAATACATCGCAGTTTTGCATCGTTAACCGTAGCGTTAATGTACCTCTTACGGATCCTTGGGTTTTGGACACCCCTTTAGAACGTATCACGTACACATGTACTAACGCACGTTTATTATTTCCAAACATTATTAATCAACGCAGAAACTGTTAATGTACGGTGTCATTCGGAATGGTAGTATAGAATGAATGGTGCTCTTAAGACCCCCTAAGAGATTTTTTTATGCCGCAAATAGAAACATCCAAACAATCCCAAACATGATCATTTGTCAAAGCGATCATAGGACGACCTTCGTTTAACCTCCAATCAAGTCTCCCTCACCTTCTCCATTAATCCATATTTTTCCGCCCTAATCCCGTATCTATTCCCCTTCTCTTGAGGCACTCCTTAAAGGGGGCGTGGCCTAAGGATTCACCGTGGAGGAGAGAGTGCCCGCCAATGAGAGCTTTCCCCGGGGGTTTGTTGTTGACGTGGAGTGGGCGAGGTCTCCGCATAGAGGGAGGGATGGGAGGTACTCCTCCTCCCTAAAAGATGGCAATCGAACGACGTGACCTCCTGAGGAACAACCCTTCCGGTCGCCGCCCTGCAGATGCTCCCATAATCGGTCCAATTTTCTTAATCCAGGGACTTCAACGGATGTACCGGAGGTCACTTCTCGAACCATAATGTTGAGGGTTTTAGCGGTTTGCAGAAGTACGCCGTTGAGGAAGGGCGTTTCAAATGCGGAATCTTCGTGTCTCGAGTCATTTTCCACGAATAAACGCTTTGACGTATCGATACTCTCCTAAAAGCACTTCATTCTGCTATTTCTTGTATTGTTTTGCTCAAAAAATTATGAATATTTCTATTATTTCGATATGTTATTCCCCTTAATAGTTGCAGGAATGTCTCCTTCATTCCCTTGGTTTTCCTTGATTCCCATTTTGCGAACTCGTATGGTGGTATGAAACTCTCCTTTATGTATCTTCATCTTGAATCGATTTAAGCATTATGAATTTTGAACTGATTGTAATAAATGTTGATGATTTAACTATTCTCACCTTATTAAATGATATGAAAAGGTCTATTATTATAATCGCTGTACGTAAACATGTTCTACTTATCGCAAGACGGTTTATTAATTTATAATTATGTACGCGATTAAGTTCAAACTGAGTCTATGTATAGTGCCCATGATCACAGCTGTATCGCATCTTCAAATCTGAAACTCTCTCTCATCGTGATAGTTTTAATCGTTGCACGGTATGATGTACATCTCCTCGCTTTGAAACTTAATATTTCGTGTAAGGTGACGAGGTAAAGATGTACTCTGCGCGAATACCCTGCGCAACTGTAATATTCCGTGGATTGTAACGGACATGGAAAAGATGTGCGTTAAGACCTTGACAAGGATATCTTAATTGCCGGGCAGTTGCTCTGGCCATTGAGGTCTCTTGCCAAAACATTTAAGGAAGCTGTTAAGGGTTACTTAAGGCTTGAGGGTGCGGTTTCGTCCGCTTAGCAGCATCGTGTGCTTCCTCAATCCTGCTCCCTCCTAGTTCACCTGAACGTCGTCACCTTGTGTAACCCAAAGTTCAATCGTAATTTTGCTCTATATGATTTTTATAGAGCAACATCACAGCAAAAAAGATAGAAATATTTCCGAACAGGATCAATTGGGTTTTAATAATTAATGCTCGTGAATAGATTGAGCTATCTCTCGATCGAAAAACGTTAATAAAAAGATTCTTTTCAGTGTAACGTCGTAAATGGTTATGTAACGAGCTGTTTATCACTCTGGTAAAAGGCTCTCCGCTGACATCCCCTCGCGACCAACCACCGGAACGTAGGCCTTTCATAGTCTTTTTCATTCATCGATTCTGTTTATTACTTCGCATGAGTCGTCCGTGCGTCACCCATTCGACTCAAGCTCACCGGCGTCGAATGGCGCATTAGCCTCGTATTAGTTAGTGCGATGTGAAAAGGGCCCAATTCACGCGAAGACAAACGACCGCTCTCCGATAAAGAATCTTCTTAATTAGCTTTTTCGAAGAAACGTTGCCTCTTCAGCGAATTCGCGAAATTCTTCGCGAAACAATTCCTCGAGAACGAGATTAATTTTTCGAAAGATGGTAAACAGGGCGAACGCGATTTTTTTCATCGAGTTTAATTAGGAATCTTTTTGTCCGGGAACTTTTCAATGAAAACAAAGGGGATGGAATTAAAAGGGAATCAAAAAGGATCGGTGAGGTTTTTTTCCGACAAAAAAGGGGAAAATGGGGAACGGTTTTTTTTTCGCGTGCCGAAAAAATTGGTGGGAAGTACCGTTAGAAATTGCGAAACGAGGCTTTTTGTTATTGGATTGTGTGTCTCATCACCCGAAGTGGCAATTACGGAGTGAGTGCAAGGTCGGGAAGGGAGGCGAAGAGTAACAGGATATGACAAAGAGGCACGCTCTGCGAGAAACAAATGATGCAGCCACTGCCTTTATTCTCACGTACATGCTCGTTTTCAAATATACACGCAGATAATCATATAATACCTTCAAATTTTTAACCTGACGTTCGTGAACGTATTGAGCTATCGGGCATTTCATGTATGTGCTCAGATCGTAATGCTATGAGTGAATACATGAAGGAAATTAATTCAGATATAATACGATTTAGATAAGATTCTAGTAGAGATTTTATGATCATAATTTCTACAGAAATACTGTCTCTACCTCGATTCCCCTATGGCGATTTTGGACACGGTTCTTTCGATGGATAAGAATTATTTTTCAGTATATTTGATAAGAAACACGATAAGCTATCTATAGTATTTTCCTATTTTTTACTATTCAAGAACTTATATGCTTATTCTAAATAAATACGTATGAATTCAGCGACAGAAACTAATATGAAGCATTACTTTCGTGAAAGAATCATCCTTTTTCATAAGAAATTTCACCGACATTACTATTGACGAAAACTGCCCAGAAAGTAGCTGAAAATTTAATGCTCTTAATAGCATTAAATAATAAACGATGAAATTCTAAAGGTATAATTACATTTGTATTAAAAAGGAAATGAAGCTCTATGGAAATCGAGTTAGTTTTTTAATTGAAGAATTTATTTCAAAGTCGTATTTTTTGCATCGCCTTAGGCTATAAATATATAAGGGCTCCTAAATCTATTCTACCCAATCGGAAATTGTTTTCAGCAAAATTATGGAGGTAATTGAATGCGTTTTTAAGTATTCATCAATTTTTATATTAATACGAATACGAGATTATGTGTTCATCGTCCGCAATATTAAAAACCTCTTCCGCTCTTGTGGACTATTTCTCTCGATTTAAATCTAATCTTCTTTTAATTTCGTTTCTTCTTTCGACCTTTTTTAGGGGGGACCTTTAAAAAACGGGCGACAGAGAAATTAATTGCGTTTAATCTCGATATGACGTCCGTGGAAATGACAAAGGAAAAAAATGTCATCTCTTGGAAGTGAAAATAAAGAGCGATTACAGAGTTATTAATTCTCTGAGTTTCGTGAGTCTGTTTGCTTTGTGAGATTAATTTTAAATTAATTACATTTTGATTAATGTCCATCAGAAGCTTTGTCTTTTCAAAGCGATGAAATGCGGCACGATGCACTGAAAACCAAGATTCCAACAAGATGTCTTTTTAATAATACGGACTTCATATTGTTCATCTACGATGGTTTATTTCAATTACATCTCCAAATCCTTAACAATCATCAGGATCCTATTAACTAGAATGACGCAATGATAATCCTTCTGTTAATGTTACATCTTTAATCTCTGGATTTTTCTTTACCTTATATTTCTTCGCTTTATTTTTTCTAGAAACGAAAAAAAATTCCCATTTGTTAGATGAAATCTTTTATCACTCTTAGAATTGATTATTTCAAAGTTCTTATGCGAAGGTCTTTGTGTTTTAGAAGAACCGATTTTCGTGAAAACAACGAAAGACAAATATATTATTACGATCTGATATCCGCTATTTTCCCAAAACTATAATTCGTAAATTAAAACTCCTTTCATTGAATGAATATTAGATATAACTGCCAAAATGTTGTAATGAGAATTTTATCGAACTCGAATTTAAGGTTAGTTAAATCGGTAGCTCGTTCCTCATTATTTGAAACAATTTTACCTTTATTGCCGTTTGATTTTGCAAATAGTTTCAGCTGTAAAATTACTTTAAACTGAACCTAGTAAATACCTATTAATACTCTCATTTCTACTCTAAATTCACTTCATCCAATCGTAAATTGGTATTGGTACTTCCTATTCCACTTTCTAGCAGTTGCATAATTTAATTAATGTATTCAGTTTTATTATTTCTATATATTTGGATGGATTAATATTTTGTTTGTGTACTTTTCAGTTCCTATTAACTACACTACATGTTCTTCTCTTTAGCTTTTACATCATTTATTGATCAGAGTCACATATGGATTCCTTTGAAATGGTATCCGCGTTTGTTTGTGGACTGTTTCCTATTCACAGCTGTTTCAAAAAAAAACTGTTTCCACGTTCTCTCGATCCATCTCCGTTTCTATGCGTAGAACAGATTATAATCACTGACCTATACGCACAGTTTTCACGAACCAGCAGACAATTAACGTGGCCTCATATCCATTGATCCCTCCATGAGCGCAGGATGTGATGCTCGTCGTAGCATGAAGAGTCAATCTCTTTTTAGCGAAGGAGGGTTGAATGAAACCTTCAGAGATGGAGTGGATTTTGGGAAGCGATAAGGGTTGCCGTTTGAAGTGATGCAAGCAACATGAAAAGAAAACTCCTCCATTACGGAGATCCTCTCATTTAAAATACAAAAGAAATATCCTGCGGAATCTTGTCGTCGCGAATTAAATTGAAATCTTTAATTACGACGGAGCTTTCCCTGTTGAATCTGAAGAGCGGAAGCTTTCATCCCTCACTGGCGTTTTCTTTCGGATACGTTGTCGCTCGCTGTTCCTAGATTCTTCTCCGATGAAGTATTTTAAATACTTTCGAACGAATTCTTTTCTTTTAACGATTTGCTTTGACGTTGAAGTACACTCACGCTAAATCGGATAATATTTACGCTATCTTTCCATAGAGAGCTGATATTTGAAATATATATTACGTAACATTAAAAATGACTTTATCGTCTGCATAGATACATCTACGTGCTCTGTTTTGACCCACTTTTTAGACTAGTGGGCATCTTATTTAGAGGAAAAACTGCCACCAATATTCCCCCGCGTAGATACCAGGTCAAGCACCGTAAACCATCTGTTCTTTTTGGCGTGAAATTTACCATGCGGATGTACCGTCAAGAAAAAAGTAGGCGTAGATTTTGCTGCAAAATCTATTCATTATGTGCGAAACTGGAACGGAATATTTCGATTTGGGAGCACGTTAAGTATAAAAAACTTCGATATTATACATACAGTAAACATTCAGGATTTTCCGAAATGAAATGAATCACGTACGTATGTGAAACATGAGTATATAATACATGTAAAAAGATAGTTATATTTTTAGTTTCTATCCATTGCAAAATCTTTCATATTTGCTTAGTAATGATTTTAATAACTCTTCAACCTTCATT
Source organism: Pantala flavescens (assembly GCA_020796165.1). Lineage (NCBI taxonomy): Eukaryota > Metazoa > Arthropoda > Insecta > Odonata > Libellulidae > Pantala > Pantala flavescens. The sequence goes on from CM036886.1 coordinate 26,410,870, forward strand.
CTGTTTGTCGATTGGACAGTTGAGACTGGATTACGTTAATACTTTTAACATTGTTATTTTTTTCAGAAATCAGCAGTTCGGATTTTTAACTTCAAATGCGAGCAGTCTACGACTTCCAAACGAAATCAGTCCTATTACTTCGGCTAGAACGGTTCTTTTGAGGCTCATTTTAATAGGGAAATGGCTCTGCGAACTAATCTCAAATGCCTCTTCATAATCCTTTTCCACAACTCATGCAGATGGGGCTCATTAATGTTACTTACAGATGAGCATCAGTTGGAATGCAATCAGCATCGCTGCGTTGATACGCTAATCAATCCTAGAGTCTACTTATAATCACCTGTTAATGCACTTTTAATGGATATCCCTTTTCTTTCAGTGCTTTACAATCACGTATTTTTTCACGTAAACAAAGTAAATAAATGGATTGTAGCGTCCCCATGAATTTCATACACTTGGCACTTTACGTATTTCTTTTTCTGATTCGAGTTATAAATGAATAATTTTCGTAGGATTTTAAAAGTGAAATTCAAATGACTTATACATCCCATATATTTAACTCTAGTTGGTAAGTACATTTAGAAACTCTCATGTGACGTTCTGTTCGCCAGACAACTATTTGTTAATAAAATCGAATGTTATAACGTATAATTCGTATTAGTTTCGGCTTTGGGTATTTTGATTGCATAATTTGACAGGATCGTACTATAGTTACTCTTCTCGGACGATTTCGCAAGCTTTTCCAAATATTCTATTTTCAGTGACATGCAAATTTATTAAACAAATTCTTGGATCAATATTATTCCCAAATAAATTGTTCCTATTCTTGAATCAACACAAACATTTCAAATGAGCAATTGTGGATGTTTGTAATTGCGCGATATTTTAAGGTTTACTTAGAGTGATTTAGAAAATCTTTCTTTTCTTGTAAAAAAATTTGTAGTGGGGTATCTATGCGAATGTATAAAGATGAGTTTTTAATTAATGTAGAGTTAGGTTTTTGGTATGTATGCGTGTAAATCAATAAATTCTTTCCAAATTAGAAATATGACATCGTTCCTCTAGATTATCGTCATTCACTCGCATGTTTCAAATTGACACGTTTATATGATTATCATTTTGCGAGTAAAAAGGCTACAAAATGAGTAATAACTTAACATTCCATTACGACTTGTTACATTATTTAGTCCAAATATTGAATCGAGGATTTGGATTAAGTCTTATTATATTGAATTAGGATGCAGATTTAGAATTAGTGTTGTTGCCATGGATACCTTTTAAATCAATCGCGGATCACCAGTTGCTTAATGCTCTCTTTACAAATGCTAATTTCGAAAACAGACGGTAGTATATCCCTTTTTTCAAACAGAATCAAATTCGCTCCCATAGATGAAAATGCTACTGATTACGATTGCAAATCCCTACAATGCAGTACAAAAAACGCTGTTTCCTCTCTAAGTATCGAATGAAACCCCCTCTATGGACAAATAAAAGTAATGCAAAAGGCATTTAGATTAATGACTGATTCGAAGCTCGTATTCATTCGCATTCTATTGAGAAGAGAAAAAAGAGGTTCTTTTGGGGTTGTTTGCTATGCGGGGAAGCAGCGATGGGGGAAGGCAATAAAAGGTACTGAGGAAGGAAAACTCTTTTGTGGACCATTACGACAATTTGCCGCCCGTTATTTGTCCATTATATTGCATTCTCCTATAATTAAAACATCTGTTTGCTTTCGAGGGAAAATTGGGCACCAGCATCCGTTTTGGAGTCGAACATTTTGTAAGCTTTTGTTTTTGTGGAAAGAGTTGACTCTATTCATCTAAATCTGGTATCAAAATGTTCAGAGGAATTCGTCGAAAGTAATTTGTGGTCGTTTAAAAGTCCACTCGAAATAAAATTTTACGGGCAAATCCAATCTGTGTTATCGCCAACGAGGACTTGACCGTGTGTTTGCGGAATCAGTTCACGTTTTCCAATGATTTCTGTGGATATAATCACCGTTCAATTTGCCGTCATACGAATCGGCAAGGAACACGTTGCCCGGGAAATATTCCGGTTTCCGCGGATGAAACTAGTGGTCCATATTTCCGATTGGTTTCATTATTTAAGGATTCGTTACGGTGATTTGAAGAACAGCTGATACATGACAATGCGATTTAAAAAGTTACAATTTTGTCGCCTATCAATCAATATTAGATGTACTCTTTAATCTATCCATTGATATTTAGAGTACTTTTAGATGTTCCGGAGCAATAACCGAGATAAATTTTGACATGATAATTGCGTGTAAATTAAGGAATATCTGACTCAGTTTATAATTAATGTGCTCAAGAAAATTATTGCATAAATAAATCGACTCTAACATTTCTTAGGTATAATATCGTTATAGTTATTAGAGGTTATGATATTTATATTTTAATATCATATTCGATAATAATGTCGCACTATAACTTGTTGTTTAATTATTTTTAATTGAGTTTAATACGAATTTTCAAAAAAAGCGCTTTTTATGTCAAAAAACTTTGACGATTCTTTTCAGGATATATTCACATTTATATTAATTATAATTATTGGTTAATAATTCTAAACTAATGATTATACATTCTTTAGTTTGAAATATAATCTATATTTGTATAAAATGGCGCATTTCATGCGCTTAAATTAAGGAGATTCATATATTTAGTTTGGAAGTCTAAATTTTAATGAAACGATGGATTAGTACTACGTTAATATTGAAAAAATGAGAGTTCGTATTTAAGAAACATTTCAGTAAGTATTAGAAATACCTCTGATTATTTAACATAGACCTATAATTTGAAATGTAATCAATGTACAAAGAAACAATAATATTTGGTAAAAACGTATTCAGTCATTCCTTTAAATTCGAGTAAATATGTCATTCGTGGTCTAGAATTATGTCGCAAATTAGAGAGAGACATCTTCGTAAAAAAAACTTCATCATATTCGGTCGATTGGTTTGAAAAGTGATTAATAGACAGAGTGTGAGCATTAGTGGTCATTTTTCCGCAGCCATTGATGTGTGATTGGTGTCACTTACACTCGTATCCACCTCCTCGCCCCTTTGTCATCATTCAAAGTCCTGCAACGGGAAGAATGGGGAAATTCCATCGAAAACTAATTGATCTCAGGGACTGTCCCTTCCGTATCTCCAAATGTTTCCCAATCCAAAGGTATCTCCGAACGGAAATGTATTATTCAATCGCTTCACAGCTGTGATATACATTTCAGGTGTTTATTTATTCATAATCATAATTTTTCCGATCGAATTTTCCTTGGTTCGTAAAAATAGCTTTCGATAGGAAAGAGTACGAATTTAGTATAAAATATATCCAATATTTTCCATTTGCAATCAATTGATTTTTAAATTGATTACAATTATTTTTCGTTTTATTAATCGAAATATTCGTCTCTGAATAAATTATATTTTTGCAAATTCGTTTTGCACATTTGTAAACATCAACCAACTTCTTCATTTTTAAATATTTCTTTAAATCGTTCAGTTTTCATGATTCGTAATTAGAAAAGTTATGAAAAACAACCTTGTTTGCGTGAATTTATATTGAACACTTGTCAATAATTATATTTCTCTATATTTTAAGAGGTTACTTGCTCAGATTTACTTTAAAGACAACTACAATATTTAATTATATTTTTCTCATAAGTTAAATTAGAAGATATATCAGTATATATAAATCAAAATATAATTTTAATTTCTAGTCGAATTTAAAGTCACCAAGGCAAAAATTAATATATACTTATAAATATAATCGAAAGAACTTAAAAACAACAATTTCTTTCTTTTTTGTGTGTAAGAAATAGGATTAAAAACCTCTACAGACGCAGCTAGTTCTTCCATATATCTTCCCAATCTAGTGACGTAAATTCTGCGGGAATTCTTTTTCTCTTTCGCCTTCATATCTTACAAATTAATAGATGGGAACTAGAACTCTTACAGCAGCGGAAGAATTAATCGAGACGTGGAGTTCGGGTCATAAATAATTGTTCAGAGATCATATATTTTCACAGTGCTTCGGACTCCCTCCACAAAGAAAGAGAAATGAAAGAGACGATGAATCAAAGAGAAGAAGATGAATGTTGGGTCAGGTGAGTGTAGCGAAAGGGTGGGAGGAGTTGCGATTTCTCACCGTCGCGATCGGTGGCGGCGCTGCACTCAGATGTGCACGGAAGCGACTCCTTCATTTGTTTCGCCATCGTTCATTTCAAAGATGGGCGCTTCCCAACTTCAGAAAGGACAGGAAGACTCCTATTTTCCATTAATGGGAGGATAACTCGAGGATTTAGTACCTGAATGGGGTGATTAATACTAACAGAGATGAGAATTAGATTTCTTTCGCTTCTAAAATGATCCAGGGCGTGATATTTCGTGTTCGTCGATAAATTTTCTCTATCCTTCTATGAGCACCTTAGATGAATGCTCTATCGTTTAGGATATGAAGTAATAGAGAGATATTAATCTATCACTTTTTTCTGGATCAGAACTTTCCGATGCTATCATCGTGAATTTTGTAATAAAAAGTATCACGTTCCATTCAATTAACTCAATTTGACCGCTAGCTTTATTTGAAAACCAGTAAATATCATTTTTTGTACTCGATCGAGTAAATAAAGTTCCTCTCGTCATCTGTAGTAATTAATTATAGGGATGGATTAAATTTTTAACATTTCTTCTCAGTTTTTGAAAATTTTGGTGTAAAATATTCTTTTGGCAAGTCTAGACTTTGCGGCTGTAATTGTTTAGCAAAAAGAACTTTCCCATATCATTCCTTGAAATATTGTTTCACTTTTCTTCAATTACTCATAAGATATAATTTTTTAAACATTGTAGAATAAGTAAGATAGAATCGTAAGAAGCTTTTTTGTATAGATTCACTTGGAAATGAACTGGTAAAGATGTCATTATCGATGGATTTTTTAATATAAATATTGTTCAATAATTTAAATTGTTTACATCCTTATAATAATATTTTCGAAACACTCAATTTCATTGGAATTTTTATAAATATATTGTCAATTTACTAAGATTAATCGTGAATTTATATCCATATATTACTCTGTTTATGGGTGTGCATCGAGTACACTGTTTATTTGTTCTCCATGGCAACCAGGAACGGGAATTCTATTTCAAACCATTTTGAGCTAATTTCCCGAATGCTGGAAAGGGCAGAAAGGCGTTCAAGTCCCCGCTAAAGGTTAGATTAACACGGCTATCACCGCTGTTTACTGCAGCTTACGCAAGGTCCGATCAACAAGCTACCCGAATCGAGCTTCTGCGGTTTTCCGTGAGAAAGTAGAATCGGTAATCTTCAGATTAGTGGGCAGGTATGAGGAAGATTGGAATAAAAGTGGGCCGAGGGGGGTCAATGAAGTCTCGGGGGCACAATTGAAGCGGTGGCGTGTGCAGGAAGGGGTGGAAGAAGCAGGGTCTGGGTCAATTTCAGCATCTCTCGCTAGAAGGGGATTTTCTCCCCCGCGGACAATGCCCCCCCCAAGACTCAAGTACTGTTTAAAGAGCGTACTCGCTGATTGAGGCTTTTGTCAGCTGAAATGGATGATTCTTAGTCCCTTTCAGGAAATCATCAAATACAAATAAGGGGTTTTGGACGGATATTGTGTTTTTAAAGGTTTCGTGGCTTTAGATTAAAACGTGGTTCCACGGTGTTGATGGAACACTGGTTTACATTGTTCTAGTGTTTTTCGAAATATGTTCGCTGTTTGATTTGCATGGAGCTTGGGATTTTCAAAGGCTTCCCTAATAAAGTGCTTTAGATTCTTTTTATTCAACCACAGAGCCCTGAAAAGTGCGTTTATCCTCCATTATCGAATTAAATAAATGACGTTATTGTTTGGGTGATAAAAGAAACTTTTTTTCTACTCTTTAGCTAATTATCGTAATAAATTAATATACCTCCAATCATCGGATAATTATATTATCTAGTAGCTCATAGAAAAAAATCACGTAAATTATGATTTAATCTGTGATCAAACATGATATTGTTTAAATTCTTTGTTTATCAGATCATTTTTTTTCATCATCAGTTCTCAAATCTGTGGTACAAGAGGTCGAAGACCTTATGCAAAAAAATAATGTAGTTACTACTATTTAGCACTATCTTTTTTCTATTTTAAAGCTATGAAATATCTCTTAAACCTGATCTTTCAATTTCCACATACTGAAGAATTTCCTCCAAAAAGAACTCTCCGTATATTTAAAATATCTTTTCGAATTCATCATTCAACCACAAAGCCAAAGTTTCATAATTTATGAAGGCGAAATTTCAGTTTGAAGTTGTAAGTACCTCTAGCATTTCGTTTTAGGTTTTTTTCGTAATCTGATTGGAATAATATACCGTATGATATTTATCGACATTATTAAGTAAAAAGGACCTTTATGTAAGTTACAGTAACTCGAGTGTGATCGGAAAATTCTCTATTCCTCTTGTAAATTCTCATAAATCGAGTAATTCTTTCGTCCTGAGATTATTTTATAGATGTAAATAGTATTTGTGACTTATAATTGCATTAAAGTAACCTTAGTTCGAAAAAGCTTGTCTATTCCAAAAGACAAGGATGTAATTATGGATAAAGAGATTCAACTATTTCTCTAAGTAATAATGAAAAGTCATTGGCTCATTTGATTTCATCTAATGTTATATTTTTAAGTCACGGTATTCACCGTGTGTCTGGATTGAAAGCAAATCGAATTTATCCATGAAAAGAGCGAATTGTATAAATGGAATGGCGGAGAAAGGTGATGTAAAAAGTGCCAGATGATGCTTTAATTCCACCATTCATAGGTAAGTCTCAATCTAAGAGGAAACCTTTCCCATTTAGCGACAGCGAACTCACGTAGATAGTAAAAATATTGGAACCAAAAAATATCGATCTTTATTTATATATCACCAGTTTCACTTGTTACGAAACGCATCGGAAAGTGTCTTGTGAGTGTACCCCCGTTCGTTCGCGATAGAAAAAGCCGGTTACTTTGGCATCATTACTATAACGATAAATTCGCTCGGGTCAGAGTTACCAAGGGATCGCCACTTTTTGTGTACCTTAGCGACCGTTTGTCTTATGAGTGGACCACTTGGGAGGGAAGAGGCGAAGCGTACGGAAGGGACCCTGATATGGGATTTCAGCAATCTTTTATTTTCATCGTAGGCGCCTTAGGGACGGAGAAGAGATTGTCTCCGAAGAGGGATTGCGTTTCCCTTGAAGTGGAAGAGGGAATGGAAGTAGATTCGGAAAAAAGAGACCTCTGCCATTATCTGCCTTCTGCGACCTCTTCATCTATCAGAGTGACCGTCTCACCTTCGGAGAGAACGCGGGCGGAGTACCAAACGACGTCTTTTTGCCGCCGTTTTATTCGGCGATAAAGGCGAATGATTGATAACGAGGGGTCAGTTGTCCCCGAGTTTATCTCGGAGGGGAAATAAAAGGATTCCGAAAGGGCTTATGGAACTCTGGAGGGGTTTGTTTCAAGATGTATTCGTAGTAATGAAAGTAGCGGACTGAAATATCACACCAGTGTTTGCATACGTAGGCGATCAGAAGGTATTAAAATGCGCAAATTCGTACGAGAACCTTTACGAAGTTCATGATGACTCAGTTGATTTTATCAAAAAATATTGCTCTGGCGAAAAGGAAATTGGATATATTTCTTGAGTATGATTACATAGTTTCTATTTTGGGAAAAAAATATCATCCAAACAAGAAAACTTACCTTTATATGTTTGCTCTTTACACGCTTTTAATTTGTCAATGTTTTATTTCATTCATTATGAAACAGATTACTGTAACGAAAAGATCCAAAATGAATTCACATAAAAATTCACAAATCTTCACATAAATCTTAGTTTGTATTTAAAGCTGAAACACACAATAGTAGAATGAAAATACACTAATTGTAAGTACTCCAGAAGTTTTTACATAATTTATTGGCTATAGAGCTAATGCTATAGCAAGTGAACAAATATTTAATATTTTTAAGAAAAGGTTTATTTCATAAACTTAACTGTCTAGTCCAAAATTTATCAGATAAATCAATCCCATAATATCGTATTTGTTTATCTTTATCCTTGTATCCTTGTATTACACTTTATCTTTATCCTTAATAGCCCTCCGCTACGACTTGTAATCGATATTTTTGGAGGTAGAATAAAGTGTACTGTAACCTGACAAAACTATTATTTCCTTATCTTCATGGATTGTTTTACTCCATTACTTCGTACCTAATTTTTAAATACGTTTCGCACCGATAAATGCCATACCTTGATGTTTCGTACATCACAACAAAAGCCCTCTATGAAATATTCCTCAGAGAGAAGGAGCACACCTTCGCAAACTCTGCACTTCCTCAGGGAGCAGCTATACCCAATCCGGGACCCATTTTCCGCTCCACTGCACCACGAAGCCCTCGAGCGATATGAGCATTCTCCGAGTCTTCTTTAATTATTTGAGTGCGCTTTTTGTCTTCGTGCACCTTCACATGGGTTCACGGGTCGCAGGACGGGGGAGATTAATAAAAGAAGAATGTATCTATAGGTTGGAGACCACTTCCTTTCGCGTAGAGATGCGCGAGATGAGAAATTTTCCCTCTCACGAAGCGTATGTAATACGGTGAAGGGGGTGATGAAAAGGGGAATCTGGAACATGGCTCAATCTGATATTTTTCATCCTAGAATGTGCGATCCTTTGGGGGCTTATATTGCGTCTCTATGGTTACCACGGCGCTGAAATCAAGTTCATAAAGTTCGTAATTTCCTTACGTTCTCTTCCGTTGCTTTGTGAGTGGAATACTTTTCAGTTGTCTCTCGGTAAAGTATGGAGGGCAATATATCATGCAGAGACTGTATGTTATATTGATGTTTTCTGTATCTTATTCAACGCTTAGGTATAATAAATGTACGGAGAAATAGGTGATGAAGCTTTTAGATGTCTATTATAAACGAATTGTTCGTATAATTCAGGCAAGAGTTCATTGTTCATTCATTTATTCAATATGCATCCTTTCTAGTATTTCACTCATAGGAGTGAAATGCTAGAAATTCATTTCATGAGCTACCTCACTCATCATATTGTATTATAACCATAAGCTTACTTTCTATTAGGATTGTATACCTATTTATAGAGTATTTATATCCCAGTCTGTCTTTATATGGATATCTTGAAATCAATGTGAGAAGGCGTGACTTCGTGGAATGCCATAATAATAAAAATAACTTAGTAAATTTCCACAGAAAAAATTATTATATTTGCAACCGGTTTCGTAATATAAAATTACATCCTCAGCCTGAGGATGTAATTTTATATTACGAAACCGGTAGATATCTAGATAACCGGATAGATATCTTTGTTTTATGACATTTATTTATAATTCAGTGATTAATTTATATCTGAATATCTGTATTTATGTTTACTCGAGATTTTTTATTGCCCAAAAGACGAGTAATGAAGGAAAAACTTTTAATGTACGATTTTCTCTCGACATTCTCTTTTTCCTAATTCATTAAATGATACATATCGAGGAAATAAGTTTCTTTTCGGGAATAAATTAGTTTAATTATCAATCAATCGTTAATTCATCCTTCAAGGCACGTTTATTTACCAATTTCGCCTTGGTTACCATCGAAGCCTTTAATTCTTACCTCCCACAAACTCATTAATCCAGTATCTCATTATCTTTTGAAGCATCTTTTGTTCTCACGTGTCCATTAACATTCTAACCATCCATCAAAAATGTTGTGTTAATTTATGCGTTAGATTCGAACGTGGGATTAAGGCGTTTTATTTCGTTATAAAATCTTAAAATTTCCGAAGAGTGATTTACTTCATCGCATCCCACGCTGTACTTTGGAAGTCTGTATCCGTCTGCGCGATTAATTTCCAGTCGAGTGGCGCGGATGGAAGGTCGCTTATCTCGGACAGGTGTTGGGGCAGAATTTCGTTTTCCAATGATGAAATGGATTCGGGTCCTTCCGAGATTGACGATAAGGCCTCAACAGGAAGTGTGTCAAAAGATGAGCAAACTAGTATTTCAGATAAGTTGAGCACGGACTCGCTGTTTCAGACTTGAATCAGATAATTTCAGTAAATGTTTGCGAAATAATCAAAAATATCGTGGAAATTACATAATTATAGATGCTTGTTTTCTCGTCTTGTTTTTTGTTAGATCTCAAAAACTTAGTGTTTAGAGAATTATTGCGAAACTTTGTTTCCATGGTTTCCTCTTTACGTAAATATATTATCAATGATAGTAATATGTCGATTATGCAAAGATTATATCCAATATTTGGAGTCATAACTATTCATAACTCCGCTCAAAGAAATGACGAAATAATTGTCAAATATCAATCTTGCTAAGTAATGTTCATCTTCACGTTATTTACAAAACAATAAATAGCCCTTAGAATACCAGTACAGGCTCATAAATGCACGCGCAAATATTTAAAGATATCTGAAACACTTTTCAAATTTTATTATCACGCAATAAATTGTATGTACTTATTTCAATATTTATATTTATGTGGGTTTATACATTTCTATAATCTTATTTCTTCATCTGTATCTCACTACTAGATGAAGTTTAAATCTTGAAGATGGAAGCAGCAGGCTGAAATAGAAATGAAAAATTAATTTATTGCATATTTAATGGATTAATGGTCCATTTTGATGGTTGGATGGAATGAAATTTATAATTTTTCACATATAAAAATTCTCGGTAATAATGATCTTTATTTAAACTCATATTTTTATTATGTATTACAGTCATTCATTTTTCCAATTGCCCTTTTGTATCGGTATTGCCCTAGACGATACTTCTGTTTTACGATACAGCTATATTTAATTTATAATAATCATACGATATTCGTCGTTCTCCTGTCCTTAGAAACCGGCTTCATAAAAAGAAAGTTTCTAAGATTTTCTATTTATACATTTATTAGGGTTAAACAGTACGTAAAGCACTCATTTTATTCTTATCATGCACACATCACTCTTTCAGTCACCATCAACTACTATTTCTCCTTTTTATCACTGGGAAAACAATTGTTATTCACCATTAGAATGTCGTACCATTATTATAAATCAGAGAGATTATAGGTCGAAAGCATATGCACTAAGTATTTGAGAAATATCTTTATTTATCTCGTTCCTATCAACAAAAACTCTAAACGCTGCACAACTCCATAATTATCTATTAAGGATATGAAACTTAAAAATGTCGCGTAACAGGTGCATGATTATTAAATAATTATCATTACTACGCATAAATTATTCGAATATATTCTGAAACAGCTCCTTTAAATTTATCTCTGATTATGACCATTAAATTTTTACATTCATATATTCATTTTACTTTAAACAGTGGACTTTCATTGAGAAAAATTTTAAATTTTGGGAGCTCGATTATCATTAAAAAAGAGTTAAAAATTATTAAATTAAATAATTTAAAATAGAAAAATAAAAATCTTCAAATTTATGAAAATGTATCACGGCTCGATGTAAAAAATACATGAGATGCATTTAAAACCCGATGTCACCTCTTTAGGTAGCAATTCATTATTAAATGATGCGTAAAAATGATATTAAAGCTTAATATATGCAATAATCCTATGTTTATGGGATGATTCAAAGTATTTTTCTTAGTCCATTTATCGTGTCTCACCTGGATTGATATAGAAAAGGTATTAGTGGTAAAAATGAATGTCTAACAACATCCACTTGAATTTATTAAACTTTTAACGAGATCCTTCATCGTTATCAAAGAAAGAAAAACTCTTTTATTCTCCAAATGTTTTTATTCCTCTATTTTTAACTCTTTAAAAATGTATAAGCCGTACTAGGATATGTGTATATTTGATAGGTTGAATAATTAACAATCCGTAGACAATATTTAGTTACTTTCGATTTTTATTAATAGAAATCATTGTCTTTCCTACTTTTTACATATACCTAACCAGGTCGTTGAAAATTAGGATCCAAAATAGACTTAAGATATCGTTTTTCAAATACTTTAGAGTGAAAAAATTACTTTGAGAGTTCCTACTTTGATTGCAGTTTGGGAGTATTCAGGAAAAATGAATTTAAGAACGATTTAGAATGAAGATAGACCTCTCTCAACAAGGGATGGTTCCTCCACTTCAAATCGCTTCCACCGTCTAATAGCAAAGAAAAGGCCACGGCAGATGAGCCTGCACACAACTTCCCCAAACCCTTCTCTTCTTTCTAACCTCTTTGACTCCTATCCCATGACTCCCCCATCTAATCTGCCATCTTCAGCTGTTATATTGTATCCCTCTTTAGTTCGGATATGTTAAACCCTTTTTGGAAATCCCGTCCAAGGGTTTTCGTTGCCAATTGAAAGGATATTATCCACCAAATTGGATTGCATTGAAGAGCGGTTTTGCGGTTCCGTTTTGGATTTATTTAGAACGAGTGCTATATTTTCCCATAATAGAATGCATCTCTATATATGTGAAGTGTATTGAAACCTTTAATCCGAAAAAAGCCTTTACTTCTTTTAAACATATTATTTTTGTCGCTTTACTGGAATCATCATCAAAATATATGGCTGTTTGTTACAGTATACAATAGTATTACGTTAGTGAAAAGGTAATGCCCATTTATAATGACCATTTACTAATAGTAATTAGTAAATGATCTGTGACGGCAGAAAATTTCATTGATTTTTTTCGCGAATCCTTTTAGCTTCGCACTATCTTAGTATCCGTGTGAACTGTACATTAAATAGTTCCCGCATAAAGTAAACAGTATTATAACAATTTTATCGTTATAATATTCATTGAAGAGGCGTTTAAAAGTTTTGGATACGGTTTTAGATGAAAATTAAAGTTTCGAGGTAAAAATATTGAATGCGTGAACGCCTGAAATTATTATAAAGCATCTATAAGATTGTGGATTGTTAGAATTGAAACACGAAAGTCTGATTCGACGAGGTAGGTTCCGAAATACAGAATATCAAATATATCTAACCGACGTATACTAATTGTATTACATTTATTTAAGTACGCGTAAGTTCCATGTCATATCGCAGTCAAACATTAAATAATGAATCGTCTTTTCATTGGGTATAAATAAGTGGATTGTATGGTGAAAACATTACAAGAGGGAACACTCTGTATTGAATATTACAATTATACAAATTGCTAAATCTTAAGAGACTTAAATATGTCCTAATGTTTTTGGAGAAAACCAGAATTTCTTTATCGTTTCACTAAATAGTTTGTGGAAATATAGGCAAAGGCATAAAGTAAAGTAAATACTTCAACTGCTAATTTTATCTATGGAAAATATAATAGTAACATGAATTGTAAGTTTAAGGCGATTACATTGGATTGTTGGTACATGTTTTTTAAAGTTCAATTACTTTAAAATGAGGGAAGAATAGATATTTTTACTTAGCACCCAATCAGTTACTTTACTGAGAAAATTACTTTCTTGACAAAAGCGGTTACCTGAAAATATTTCTGAACTCCTCATCAAATTTTTCACTTTATGTTTGAAATTTCATCTAGAGTTTTCGTAGATATACTTTCAATAATTCTTCAATGGTTATATTCCTTTAAAGTTCAAAAATATCTTTTTACATGTACTTTAAAGTGGCCCTCAATACACTTGCGTAAATGCTCACAATCCAATGGAGAAAATGAAAACGATCGATGCCATCGTTGCCTCATTACAATTGAAATATCCCCAATTCACTTTAAACCCGATTTCGGCGTAATTTTTCTTCAATCATTCGAATAAGATTTTAATAAATTGCATTACCTCAATTATTAATCTCATTATTCCTGTTTTCTGTTCATTTTCTAGTGTACATAAATCTATTTACTCTTTCCTTTGCTACTTGTCACTCAATGGCCACGTTAATATCAATAAAATACAATTGTAATCAAAATCTTTTCACTTTTGTATACTTAGCTAAAATCTATTACATTTACAGTAGAGCTCAGTAATTTGGAATCGATTTAGTGGTAGTGTTCCGAGATGAGAATAGATAAAAAACACTACAAAGCTGTATAACTGTATAATTGTACAGAATTGTTTTTTCTATTTTCTTTCAGAGCTTTAGTATCTCCGATATGATTTTGATATTTATGGAATCCCCGTTCTATTTTACCGCCGATATTGAACGGGTAGTAAATTTCTTCCAAATATTCACCGCAACCGTTGTTTTTTAAATATTATAAACGAAATCTTTATCCGTCACTTTTTTACTCAAACAATAAAGTGTCTCTGCAAAACATATTTTCGATATTCCAAAACCTAATGAACTTTAGGAGAATTACGTATCTCCTACATTCTAATGTACGAGCCATAATTCAATTCTGAACGTTCACTTATTACGTAAATACCTGAATGTTATCGTGTGCGTAAAATACTGAATCGGTCTCTCTACGTGTTCTCAGATATTCCGCAAAACTTTAAATGGGAAGGAATAATTATCCGGTTTATTTTACTCGTCACTCGGATTGTCATCGAAGTCCGCACTAGAGCCTTGAGTGCCCCTTCATTATCGTCCGCATATCCATCGATGATTCATTACCTCAAAGTCAGTGGCCACCCGTGGCTCAAGAGTTCGCCGTCGGCGCTCCACTATGGCCGTGGGAATCCTCCATCTATTAGCCGCACGTAGAATAGCGCGCACGATCCCACTCTCACACGACTCAGCCAAGTCTTCGATACCAATCATCACCGAAGGATAATCCAGAATATTTCTCCTTTCTGGAACGTAAATATTAATAATGTTCCCCACGACTATTTCCATGAAATTTCACATCGTAATACTGTATAACTATCGGAATATACGCGAAAGAGCAATAATAGTTTTTCTATCTAAGAAATTATCTATTAAACTATTCATACATAGACTATTTTCGAGTTTACCGCAAGGTGAACGTTATAGGAGATATAAATAGAAGATCAAGTACAGTAGCGAAGTATGCGTTAGAGAGAGAACATACGGTAGATAATATGAGTGTTATATAAGAGTATAATAATACTCTTCAGCTCAATGAAACACATAAATGGAATTTTCTGCCGATTGGGTAATGAAAGCCACTTGGAATACTTTATGGATGAATTATATTCGTAAAGAATGTAAATTTTGAAGCAGAAAGATATATGTCGTAATCAGTGCGTGATTTTATATAAACTCTAAATTCATTTCCCTCGTAAATACTATAGTATGCTAGAATTCAATACGTTCTATTTTGATTTTAATGCGTACATATATTTTAAAGTCGTAAGAAAGTATATAACCTTCGTGTGGCGTTGATACCCAAAGGAAAGCAATACTTTTCCCGAAAACT
Source organism: Pantala flavescens (assembly GCA_020796165.1). Taxonomy (NCBI): domain Eukaryota; kingdom Metazoa; phylum Arthropoda; class Insecta; order Odonata; family Libellulidae; genus Pantala; species Pantala flavescens. The sequence continues at coordinate 26,426,241 of CM036886.1, forward strand.
GTTCTATAATAGCGTTAACTCATCTTTTGGTATATTAACAGTTATTATTATCGTTACTTATAGGTTTAAAAGTTAAACATACCAACCGCAAATAGCATAATTTTAATATAGATTGTTCCAATGGAAAACAATTCTCTGCCGTGCTTTTTTAAATGGAGCCGGAACGCTCTGTTACTATACTATTCCCTGAGAACATCCTATTCTTTCTTTTTACACCCACGTTTCTTTTGAATCAATAAGAAAATATCCCGAATCAATTCTTGAACGTTATTACTTAGTCATTGGTTTAGATGTTAGCGTATGCCTCTCTGTTTCATGATTTGCGACCGACTTCAACCTTCCGTAATATTTCGCATTCCTATCTTCACCTAATGCGTTTTTCTTCAGTAAAATGCGACCCATTTACAAAAGAAAGGCCTCAATAGATTCCAACAGCGGAGCCAAAATCAGAAATCCTCGAGGCGTGTTCCGAAAGTAGCCAAGTTTTCGCGCGTATTGAATATGGGAACTTTCGAATGTCCATCAATTGCGTATCATCCGCTTAACAACTCCACCGCAACTCCCCCCTCCCATTCCCCCCCATTTTACAGCCCAGTGATCGCACAAGGGGCGTCTCACAGAACCCCCAAAATGCAGCTTGCCTCTTCCCACAACACATTCTGGAAACCGGCGAGACATTCGTGGATGCAAAAACACATCCCCCACCCCATCCTTTTTTCTATGCCCCATTCCACTCACTCCTCAACAGAAATTTGCAAGTTTTTCTGTACGAAAATGTTTCGCACTACTCCGTACTTATTCTGAAAATGTGCACTAACATTTCTCAAAGTCCCTCATGCCATTTTACTGTGGAAATGCGTCTTATTTTAAGTTGAAACGCTAATGATACATTAACCATTGTAATGAGTGATGTGAGCCAACGACATGTCTAAATAAAGATGGCAAACAATTGTCAAAGCTACGATAACATCAATGATTACTCTACCATCATGTCGAAACCAATGTGTTGTTACCAATGTCGGTGTTATTATCAAATTACAAAGCACGATGGAATCGGAGTAACCTTTTACTTATGATTCGTGAAGATTAAGCGAAGAAAAGGTTTATTAATATACCCGCGGTAATTGAGATGTATGTATCGAAACATTCTACAACATTCTAACTGATTTTATGACATCTAGTTCTCGAAAACTATGCCTCTAATTTCTTGAAATTGTACTTGCAAATACAATCGCATTCTTTTTACACATGTATTTCATTCATTTACTGTATACACTCTATGGAAATGAATCAAGCAGATGATCGACAATCTTCTATAACCAGACAATGAAATACTAATGCTAAGAATAGAACGAAGGCTTTTTCATCAAAGAGAATATCACTATCTATAATTTTATCATCTAAATACAGAATCTACAGATGAAATCCTCTAATCATCTTCTGAGGATTATGAAGGATATTATTGTACTCCGAAACGCAATTTTGACGTTAAAATTCTCCGCTGAACTTTCTTATTGAGATTTGAAATAGTTAAAACAACACTTTCAATAAATCGGAAGTCAGCTAGGACAAGGCTTGTTGGTTTTTCTAACTATCCCTAATATATTCATCTTATAAATTCTAAAAAGTAGATTTGGTAGTTCATATTCACATATTTAAGACAACGCCCCCACTGCCCTATCATTATGAAACATTGTTTCTCTCTGTTGTCATTTAATTTCTAATCTTTAAACTTTGAAAATTAAAAGAAAGGAAATCTAATCTATGGGCTCTATTCCATTCTACTAAATTCGCCTGAAATAAAATGAAAATTTGCACTGATCGGAAGCAAGGAATTCGTAGAGGTAAATACTGGATGTCTATAGCTGCAACTTCCACATGCGAACTAAACAATTCGAGGAATATTCACCGGTGAATAGAACAAAGTAATGGAGCACTTAATCCATGCAACAGAAGCACTGGTAGGAACGTCCGAAGGCCTACGGTACAACTCACGAAGGATGCTTGATCTTCGTAGCCATAATATCACGTGTCTTCCGATGCAGTTCTCGAACAAAGTCATCTGTCATCACATTCCACCACTGAATCACTGAACTCCAGAAAACCTCTTTCAAATCACTTTTGGTCGAAGCACACCAGAAGACTCCTTCAGAAACGACGCAGCGAAAGACGATCGAGTCCAGAAGAGCCCATGGATTCCAAAAATAACGCATTTCTAATTATAACAAGCCAATTAAAGATGAAAAAACAATCGGGGAGACGAAATCGAGAACCCGGAAAAAAAACAAATCGAACGATTCGAGATATCGAAGCGCCATCGCATGCAAACGCGGGAGTTTTCAAATCGACGTCACGTGTCAAATCCGTCGTCACTATGGAGACAGCGAGGGGGCGGTCGCGGGGTTTGGTGGGGGGCAGTGTGCAGAATGCACCGGAACGCGAACCACGAGTCACCGACGAAGAACCACGAAGGCACGGATAAGGCGAAGGAGAGCTCCTCCTCGGAGGGCAACCAGAAGGACAAAGAGAGCTGACCCAAAGGAAGAGAGAGAGTCTGGGACGCCACAGCGCCGGCGTCCGCGGCGACTGAGACCGCGGAGGGACTTCTCCAAACCTTTTATAGAGTTGCCGAATTTCGTGGACCACTTAACTGAAAACTACGCCACCAGCAGAGAGAGGGAGGGCCTCTTTCCCCTCCGCCATCATCCTCCCTTCGTGCCCACCCCACCGTTAACGACCTTACTACGCCTCCCCCACCCCTCCAAACCCATGCACACCAAATGCAAAATTACACGTCCAAGTTAGCAACCCGTGAAACCGGTATATAAGCTTCGTGCCCAACGAGCTGCTAATACAGAGCCCCCTTCCCATTTACTCCGGAGAGCGTATGTAATGGCTATGGAGGAGTATAAGAAGATGGGAAGACGAAGGATCGATTGAGGTGGGGAGGGTTATCGAGGATGTGAGGCAGAAGGACCGCGGAGGGAGGGTCGAGAATTAGGAGGTGCATGGAGGCGTGTTAGTGATGAGCAGAAGGGTTGAGGGAAGAGACGGGGATTAGCGGAGGAGGAGAGTGTCCTCTTATTAAAAGACCTACGACGACTTTTTGGGGATAGGAACGTATAAGTAGCGAAGAGACGAAAAATCAAAAGGGTTTTTTTTAATCGTTTTATTTTAAGTTCTGTCTGGACCCGTTATGTTGAAAAGTCTTTTATTTTATTATATATATTTATAAATCCGATATCAATATATAATGTATGTTTGAATATGAAACAACGGTATGATGGCGTATTTTGAACCCTGTAATATCTCTTACGTAAATATTCTGCGTTGAATTAGAAAACACAATGAATTAGCGATGTTTAAATCGAAGTACTTTTCTCAAGGCTTATGATTTTGATGCATTATTAATTAAACTTTCGAGATAAATATAACTTGTTAATGAATCTCATTTCATAGAGGAAAGAAGTCTTTATTCAATTTATTTTAGTCATATTTAGCTGGTTTTTAGAGTAACTTCTTTGTCTTTTAATTTTGATATGGTTTCCGTAAAGAAATACGAGATAACTCCGGTGTCTTGCTTACCTTTTTCCCGTTGACAGCTAAATAAACTGTACGACTCCCCATATGTATTTAGAAGGAAATTCTTCTCTCATATTTATGAAAAGGCATTCCTAAAAAATGAGAGACAGAAGAATAAATCAACGCATAAAATTAAGGAATTTTTCTCCCAAAACGAATAGCGCATGAATTACTTTTGAGTAAATTCTTTCTCTGTTCGCATTTTTAAATGAGTTTTCAGAAAGAGACGAGAGCGTATTTTGAGCGTTAAATCGCTAGTCCCGAAAAAAAATATATATACACGGACTCATCTCGGCCAAAATAAAAGTTACATTTGTGACGGACAGAGTTTCCCTTGCGTTTTCTTTGGAGTGGAACAAATTAAAATCTTTACATTTCCTTTCGTGGAGATGGAACGGTTTTGTTCCAAACCGTTGTCACTGTAATTTTACGTTTAGACCGATTTGTGTGTCGGAAAATACGTAAATATGTCGTAAATTTGAGAGAAAACAAAGACTTTGAATTATTACTCAGAACTGGAATAGGTTTTGTAGTATTAACATTGCTTATTCAACGTTTTGAGCGTTAATTTTTGCATCTATCTTCTCCTTTATATAGTCAGGATGAAGAGTGTCTCTGGTAATCTTTACTGCCGTGTTGTCTCAAAAGTTAAGGAAGAACTTTACTCACAAATTCTTCGGCGAAGAAATGTTCTAAACATTTAAAGTCGAGTGTTCATTTCACGAAGTCTCGTCCAAAGGACAAAGAACTGAATTCCGAGGGATTTGAAGGAAGAGAGGGAAATAATTCGATGTCGAAGGAAGGCTTTTGAGAAGAAGAAGAGGAAGGAGAATCGCTTTTGAGAGTCCGTTGGAGTGTGAGCGATAGTGGAAGGTAATGAGGAGGAGATGACCGTTCGGTTTGCAAGGGCATTCGGTTCGGTTGAACCGCGAAATGGGATGGAAAATGCAAAAAGTGTGCGAAAGAAGTAAAAGTCAGTGAACGAAGAAGGCAAAAATCAGATCGGAATATATTCTACCGACCTTCTTTGCTCTTGCGTATGATTCACCAAGGTTTCCTTTCTTGGGTGACCGCATTTTATACTGTATTCAAAATCATATTCAATCGCAGTATATAAGGATGAAACTTGGGTTTACTTTATTGCACGAAATGATCAGAAAAAGTTATTTATAAATAAAATTCAAGGAAGAGGCTCCCTTACTTATTACTTAGTTTAACTGTATCGATAAATTCGATAATCTATGTAATGAAAACTAATAATTTGAATGTTTACATTTGGAGGATTATTTGAATATAATATTGGGGATTGAAATCTATTTTGTTAGCTGTTTATACAAGGCGAAATAAATCATAGATCTAAACTAAACAAGAAATATATGCGCATGAAAATATGCGAATTTAATTCAATATAATAATGTTTAAGATTTGAATACTTGAGAAAATTTTCGAAATATTATGAATAATATTAGGTGAAAAACAATACAAAAATTGAGCATGTTGACAAAGATGGGCATAATGATTCCAAGATACAATTTATTAATCAGAATTCAATGGAAATTTTATTAATTCGGAAGAAGCAGAAGTTAGTATTGGATAAACACGAAGACAGAACAAGTAAATAAAGAACAAAAACAAGATTTATAAAACTTAATTCAACATTTGGAAAAACACTTGGAAACAGAAATGACATGGAAACAGGAGATATTCTTGGCCTTTGCACTCTGTAGTCGACAAATAGAGAACATAAAGGAGTTAATTCGAGCAAAGTAAGAGAAAAGGAAATCCTGGAGAAGAAACGAGAAATGGGATAGAAAAGGAGTATCAAATCGACGAAATGTCTGGTAATTTCGGTAGAATGGGTAGGGGGAGTAAGCGGTGTGGGATGATTCTAATGATGCGATAAGAGGACTTCTCCTCAACAAAGGAATCATCCAATTTCACGGCCATGAATGGAGGAGGGGAGTACACGATTTATTTTTGAGCGGAAGCGTTTTAACAAATGCGTACTTGTTATCTGATCGAAAGCAATGACTGATGTTGGCATTTTTGTTGATACTGGAGTCGAATGTTCCGAAAATAATGCTAAGCAACGGAGAAGCGATTATTTTGAACGGATGCAAACACATGTATACGAGTGAAGTGGTTCAAGGATTGAGAGTCTTGCAATAGAATAATCATAGCAATAATATCATTATTTTGAGTCTGTAAACATATTAATACGTACGGATTATCTATTGTATTTATGTTCATTTTTCAAAATTGGATGACTTATTACCATAATGGATACCTAAAATATATTGTATCATGCTCATATTTTCATCGTTTTATATCTTTCTCATACATCTTCTAAATTCGTGTTGTTGGTTACGCAAATGATTAATTTATTTCAATGATTATAATTCTATTTATAACGCGAAAGGAATTCTTAACAATTGAGGTAATGAGTCGTAATCCATGACAACAAATTTATTGTTGAAGCACGTAAAAATGGGAGGACATTTTAGACATAAACCTCAGAAAAATGTTGGTATATTAGGATCGGAATAGAATTGGAGAACATGAAGTTACGGGTGTAATGTTAAACCAAAGTTCTTTGGGTTTCCCAACGTCCATAGTCCTTCGTCGAGATGCTGACGTAAGAAAGTAGCTGAAAGGGACGAGGGATTAGACGTAAAGATGAAAGGCTAAATGAAGGAGACAAAGGAACTTTGCGGCGGCTGAGGGCAAAGTCTTATGCACTGACAGCAGAAGGGATATAAAATTGAAGAGTTTCACCCCTTTCTCGTTCCTTTAAATCTCCGATGTCACTCCTCCGCAGACACATTCTGTACTACTGTTGCACTTCTTTTGTTACTTCGATCTCTACTCGATCATCTGGAGGAGATGTTTAAAATTGTCATGTATGTAACTCTACCTTTTGGAATAAGACTCTTGCAAAGGATTACAATGCATCAAGGTCTTTTGGTTTATTGCTCACCCTATTGGGTTTGAGTTTGAGTTGCATGATTGCGTCCTAAATACATTTTATTATTTACGTCGTTATTTGAAAGTTGCAAAACTTCATACTATATTAACTTTCCTTAGAGAGATATCAGTAAGAGGAATCATTAAGATACTGAAATGTGGTTTGTTGTTCATGAACACAATTGAGTTGAGTACTTAATATGCAGACATAAACTACCCTTACTATAGTTAAAATACGATTTGTTATATTGTTGCCACAGAGGGAATATAAGTAATAATATTCATGTAATTAATATTTTATATCTACTTTGTGATTAATATTGAATTAATATAACTTCAAAAATTTATATATCTTCTCGTATTGTATACAGTTGAGAACCCAATTACAAATTTGATGAATTATTTTTTTAAAAAGATTTCTTGAGACGGATTCTTAATAAGGTATCACGGCAAAAATGTCACATCAGTTTAATAATAAATAAAATACTTAAGTATATTTATGTAAGTTATATTTGAAAGGGTACGAAAATTGAAAAAAATTGCATGTAGAGCTTAAAATATTGTTAGATTTCCAATCCCTTTCTTTATTTACTGTAGTCACCTTTTAAATGATACCGAAGACGAACCGAAAACGCAAGGTAAACTGTGGGAATATTTTTTTGCTGTTTCTAAAAAAGTAAGAGAAACAGAAAGTTCCCTCGGCCCATGTTCCTAGTCAACAGAAAAAAAGCCATGTCAACTCATCGGTCATCAAGAACATGACACATCTTAGGATGGAGGTTAGGAACTTAGTTAACCCTAAAATAGAGGTATTTAGTAATTTGATATCAGCTAGATTCCGTGTAAGTCCTAGATGACCTATTCCTGATAGGTCTGAATGATAAACAGGCAACGGCATTGAGTATCTTTTTAACACGGAAAATATTTTATGGGAAACGTGGCACGGAGTAAACACTTGAAGAGATGAGAACCTTTGGCCTGGCTTGGTTTATTTTATTATTTGTATTGCCTTGTAACTGTATAATTGTAGGAGGAATATTTTCATAAGGTCTTAATTTCAATTTTAGCATAATTCTCGGAAAATCTCTTCAAACAAGGAAAAATTAGTATTACGTGATATTTTATTTACACTATGACTTAAATTCATCGGTATTAATCTGAGAAACTTTAAGGGAAATTTTGTTACGAATGACCAGTTCAAGAATTCAATTACCTCTTTAAAATAAAGTAAGTTAGAAATAAATAAAATCTATATTCTCAGGCGTGTCTTCGTGGAAGGACATTTCAGAACGTGTATTATCTTTTACTAAAATAGTGTGGAAGTAAACGAAATTTGTTCTTTCTCCAATACGCTCTAGATATTAAGTATGAATAACTTTTATTTTAATCGTTAATCTCCCTCTGTGACTCATCATAAAAGGAATAACTTGCAGTTATTTATATCACTTACATTTGTCTCTTTTTCTGATCTATTCATTTACTCACCTTTTACAATTCAACGAATTGAATAATTGAATTCGCAAATACTCATCAACAATTAAAATATTATGATTTATAGTTCTGATTTAGAAATAAAGATAAGATTTAAAACAGAGATGAACGTTCTACGTAAAAAAGGTTGGAGTTTAAAAATAGGAAGGGAGTGTGGATATATTTGCACGCAAACCATGTCCCACCAGAGGTCAGTACTCTACAGATTTTGGCGGATTCATCATCTATGCCGGAGCACGCACTAAAGGAAGATCTTCCCCAAAAGACTTCGATAAAATGAGATCCCACGAATTTTTCTTTGGCTTTCATCTCTTCTAAGAGACGACGGCTATCAGCAGGCCTCTCGTCAGATAGCGAAGGTCGGTCCCCTGTCCATGCTTCACTGCACCGTCTTAAGCCGCCCTTCCCCTGTCGGAACTTCTGAGGTATAGTTGCCGACGGATTGTTGTTATTCCTTAATGTATTTCGACCGGTAATCCATAAGAGAGATAACTGCGATCCTTGCGAAAGGTTCTCTCGTTTTCTTTAAGTGCAGAAATGAGTCTGTTTAATTATTATGGCGTTTTGCAGGGAGTGTTTTGATGTTCAATGCTTGTAATTTTGATCTTGAATTACACCAGTTATCGTTTGCGGTGAATGGAAGATGAGTTATCGATGAAATGACTAATTTTTTCATCTAAACTCCATTGAAAATCTATATATTTTAAGGACTTTATTTTTATCTGAATTATATTTTATTGCTATACAAAGTGCTGTTGATTCAATGTTAAGGTTTTTGAGGAAAAATCTTCTAAATCTATGGACTTCTAGGCATCAAATAAAGTTGTTCGGGTTGAGTTGGCGAATTTGACGTAATTTAGTAAATATATAATTAAACGTAAAATGAATTATCTTATTAATCCACCGAATGGAACTGACTCTATCGCAGATCTCATACATTAACTTGTTCTGTATTATTTTATCGCTATTTAATTACATTCGATTCCTTGTGTGGATATTTTTCTTATTCTTCTATTATTACATTGATCTTTATATTCCTCTTTTTTATTCTGCTTGTTTAATGTCAAAATATTTCTCATCGTTACATAAGTATAATCTTTTGTCGATGCCCAAGTTATATTTATTCTATAGATCCAGCTTTCCTACGTATTCACTCATCTCCATACAGCTCGTATTCTTCTATTTGTTCGCATGAGCCCTTGGGTGGTCCATCCCATCTTTCGAACCATATCTGCGTAAAAATATCTCCCAACGAAAAGAGGAGAATCCTTTGACGAGTGAATGCATCTAGTTGAGGTATGTCGGTCGGTCGCGTATTCAAAAATTCTTCTCTTGCAAATCTCGATCCGTCCGTCGAAAATGCTCATCATTCCCATTGTTTCAGTCCACAAAGTTCGTTTCTTTTTGATGAGAGAAAGGACGTTGCTCCGGGGGATTCCTTAGTCACAAATACTCAAAACATGAGCTTTTAAAAGGGACCCGTGTTGCTAACCACTCTCTCTCAAAAACCTCTTCTTTCGCAGGACAAAAAGCGGGTGTGGTTGTCTGGGATATCCGTCCATAGCAACGAAAATATGTTTGCGGTGCTCGAGAAGAAGAACGAATGGATTATGGTTATTATTTGTGTGTTATGACTGAGTTTCGTTCCGTACTTTGGCAAGGGAAAATCGATCGCTGCCTCTTTCAGCTGAGAATTCCCTCCGTAGCGATTTTCAAGATATTCATAATTTCGAAAAAGAATCATTTAATATTCAATCTCTGAATTCCGAGATTCACTTTATTGAACGTTATATGAATAATTTATAGATATTTACGTTAAGAACAAAACATCATATAAAATTTTAAGATCTTTGCAAAGAAGTTTTAGTTGTGAAGCTATAAAGGTTTCTATCAAATGGTATATCCAGAAGAATGTTTTCAATATTTTATAGAAAGATTGTCTTTATAATCCTAAACAATTGATGCATTAAACTTGTGATTTAAATGTCCGAGTTTAAATTTTGAACGTTTACTTTCAGAACTTGAATATATTGCTATATTATCCAAGAAATATCAAATTTTTTTATTGTGATATTACACAAATAGCTTAGAAGCTGGGGGAATGATGTAGGATTACATAATTGTTTTTGATTCAATATTGAAAGTTGTGAATAAAGATCAAACTTTAGATTCTGAAAAATAATGGTTCTGTATGTTGTATAAACTTATTTTGGCATATACTGTAAACCATTAAAAACCTTCGTTTTAAGAAGATATTGATTTGAATTTCATCGTTGCTACGTATCATAATCATTGACGGAATATTAAGAGCTTCTCTTTAATTCAGTTAAAGTCCTTAAATACAACCATTCTTATCTTCCATTCGATAGTTACCTCCGTTGCAATTGCTAAACATGACGTGTTTCTTTAACAGTCTCTTAGCAAATGAATTTATTGGCAAGCAAAGTAAAGCAATCTATTGATCGTGATATGCTTGAATTAGAAAATAATATATTTTTATAGCTCTCTGATTATTGAATTACTAAATTTGGGATAAAATAAGGTTTAGCAAATGTTATCTGGCCAATGTTACTCTTTTTAAGATAGCGATTCATAGATATTGAGAAGGAATAGTTAAAGCATTTAGCAGTATCAGACGATATTAAAGAACAATGATTAGAAAATACAGAATGCGTCATTTTTGATCACATATCCGCACATCATATAGTTTTTAACCAATTTCACTATTTTATCTCCAAGTTTATTTTACTCATTCATACATCGACCATATAAATCGTACATGAAGTAACTGTTTAATCTTAACCTACCATCTCCTATAAAAGAAGAGTACCAAACTCAGTTTCGTAATGAAGTATGGAATAGATTTATATAATACGTAGTACGTTAAAGCATGAGCTTTTTCACGATGTTAAACAGAAGTGAAAATTGCGACATGACTGGGACTCAGTTAACAAACTTGGTTACCCTTTTCGAATTACAAAACCATCGCTCAGAATCGGAAAAAGAGAGAAAGATATAATGCGTAAAATTAAATCGACGCATTCGAAGCGAACGCAAAAATCCGGGAGATAGAAATTCACGATTCGATGGCGGTATTATTGGCAAAAACTCGAACAAGTGGTGAAAACGTGATTATTTACACTTTTATTCGAGACTTGAAATCCGAGCAACGCAGTCGAGAGATATAGAGAGCCAATTATGTTCGCCCCTCAGGAATCCGCTTTCGAAGGGAAAAACAGCCATCGGGTGTCCATTGTGGGACAAATATCTGTGTCCGGCATCGCAAAAAGGAGGCATTTCCCTCGGATATCAATGCGCCAAAAGAAGTCCCACAAAGAGATTGTTAAGAAGAGAAGGTGGCCTTTTCACGGGTTTATTTTCCGTGACAACAACACACGCCGTGGCACGAACTTGTGAAGAGTGCGATGAAAAGGAGGCGGTTATGGAAGAAAGTAATGCCTCTTGAGTTGGGTCGTAAACAATTCACATTCTTAAAATCAATTTTTCCCTCTTGATCTCCGGTCGTAGCCCATTACAGATTCGTTTAAAAATCATGTATTCCAGTATGAAACGACTGATTCCTCTTTGTTATACGATAGAATTATTAGGGATCATACAGCATTCATATATTTGTTTTTATTTAGCTTGTTTTCCAATACTTTTGGTTATATCTAAATGTCAAAAGTTGTTAGAAGTTCTTTAGAGCGAAATATTTATCACTTCTCACATTCGACACTGATAGGAAACAATTTTTAGATAAAATTATAGTACAAGGAGGCAAATAGAAGTGATAAATTGAACAAACATAAGCATCAATGGTGAAGACATTTTTCTGAAAATCAATACAAAAGGATGATACCTTACCAAAAGTTTAAAATAACACTATTCTTCGATGTGAAAATAACATTACTTCAGAACTGAGTTCCCTTTAACTATAAAAATCAAGTTTCAAAATTTATTTTTCATAAATTTAATTGTAGTCAAACGTTCTTTGAAACTTAATCCCTTAAACGATCTTAGGTTAAAATTTTCAGTTGATTTTCTTACAACTCGTCCTCGGGAATTCATTAATAATGTCCTTAGATTAACTTAATTGTATTTATTCGGAACAATGAATATTTTCCCAGGCGATATTGTGCATCCAACGTATATTCCATCGAACGAATACTCATTAAATGGAGTTTAAGCCATCACTTATTTCCACGCGTATCTTGATGACGACACACTACCTTTCGGAACGATAAACCGACATCAACTCGATAAGGGCCTCCTTGGACAGTGCCGCCTTCGTAAAGTGGAACAAAGTCACTGCACGCCATCCTTTTAGACCATCCTCCATAGATAACGATCTATGAAGGTTGACGATATTTGATATCGAGTTTCGGTTTTCTATAAAAATCCGCTCCTAGCTCACTTTCTTTCTGGAATGCCTCTCATTCGAACCAAAATGGAATCTCTTATCCCTACATCTCCTATTTCTGGGCCCCACTCTCGACCGCAACTCATGACAAAAGCATCGCCCTCAACAAAGATGGAGTTGCGGCAAAAGAAGATGATGCAGCCGACCTCCTCCCCTCCGGTGGTCTCTTATCTGCCATCGCTGTCAACTCCGCCCACCGACTTTCCACGGATTCGCACGAGAATTTTAGGACTCTTTCCTCCGATACTTTCATTTTTAGGTTCTAAAATGTGTTGCTCTTTCAAATGCTACGCAATCGTCGATTAGTTGGCCATTTTGTGGGATAGTTTAGTTACTAAGTAACGAAACATACGTTGAGAGTATTCGTTACTCGGTACCGTTCTACGACACGAGAACTGTTGGTTGTTTTCTGACAACCGTTTCATTATATGAGAAGTCTTTGTTATTTTCCATTAATTTTAAGATGGCGAAGGTAAACATATTTAGTATATCGTAATAATTTAGCATTTTCATTAAAACACAGAAGATTAAAATAGTTGATTTTGATGAATGCATCATGAAACTCGTATAGGAACACGATTAACGATGATCATTTTTCCTTCTCTTAATATTGGAATAAAAGTAAAAATCGCTATCAAAAAAGAATATAGTTATAAAATAAATATTTGAACTCAAAATAAACAAATATTTTTTTAATATTTAGAGTTTATGAAATAGGTGGATTGCAAGCAAGTGTTATTCTTCTTCCAACTATCTTCAGAATTTTTTATTAATGCCAAAAATATTATGCTGTATTGTTTTACTCGCAAAAGTAATATTACAATGTTTAGTATTAAACTTAACCTTTGAAATTATAAAAATTTGGAAGAGAAATAATGAAATTACATATAATGAACACATGGATTTACAGATTTTTCCTTCATTTGATGAGACTTAAGTTAATTTTCAATTTCGTCTGCTTTTTAGACACCTTACCTTAAATAGCAGAAGTATTAACAAGAAATCGATTACAGAGTATCTCTTATGTGTCAAACCCTTCAGTATCTTGTAGTATCGTATTTATGATAAGGATGTAATAAATAACCATATCTAGTACCCTAAAGACTCATTTTCCTTCCAAATCGAGATACACTAGCTTATTACTAGATTCAGAACAAAATTATTAGTTTCATTTTGAAAGGGCATGTTCAAATCTTTCTTTTCATACTTCATAAGTTTTTTGTAATGTTACTCATAATATTTCAAGGTAATATCTGTATAGAACCATTATATTAAGGAGATCATTACAAGTTTTCTTTTGCGTTATATGAGCGCGCCTCTGAATGAATCAATCCAATCATTGAAACTTTTGGTTTGCTTAGATTTATTAAAGTTGCAAATATCAGTTAGTAATATTTATATCCATATCAGATAGTAATAGCGATTCAAAAGCTATTTGGGTAAGAAATTGGGCGGAATACTCTTCCGTATTGAATCGACTTTCCTTAATATTTATTTGTTAGAAATGCGGCAAAAACATCCGATTCCCAAGGAGTTCAAATTCTTTTCTTGCCATTCATAATCCTTCACATGGCCCCGAAATTTGGCGCCATTAGAAGTTCTTTTAGCAGAAAAAGGACACGAGTTTGTTACGGGCCCTTGCCCCCAGCTGTTTGCCATATCCAAAATTGAGGCAACAAATTCGTAGCCGGCACGGGGTCAAAACCACCAACCGCCACCCATGAGCCCACCTGTCCCCACCCTTGTGTGGCGCAACAGTCCAAACCACAATGGCAGCGAGGACTCAATGGCGAACTAAGAAAAGGGGTGGTGAGGAATAGGTGGAGTAAGTGATGAGGCGGCAGTTGTTGAAACATAAAGGGAACTCTTCCTTTCCCCCGATTGGTCGCCCTCTCCCCTCGGACCCATCCCGCCCCTCACTTTTCCTAATGACGGCCCCTTTCCGACCCTCCCCCTCGAACCCTTTCTCCGTGCACAGCGTAATGATCCTCTCGTATTAATTCGACTGCATTCCGTACAGTGTAAACGATCGCATTGCTTTTTGACGGGCCCGCGTCTCTTCCCAGTTGCCAATGACATTGAGGATTCTTTGCGTGGGTTCGGTCATCCGGAATCGATCTCTGGGAACACAAGGGTCGGCCATGCGTTATCGGATGGGCTTTTGTAGCAGGAGGTCGATATTCAACAAACTAATCTTTAATTGTTCAGCTTTCGCGTACATGTAGTCTTTCCCGGTTCATCTACTTCCACTTTTATAGGTGTACCCCACGGCTCTTGTCTCGGCCCTGTGGCGTTATAGATGTCGTAATTCATTTGCAGCGAGAGCTGGTTCTGAAAATTCTATCTCGTGATGATTGTGAAAACATGTACGAGGAGGAAATTTTCGATATGATCTTCCTTCAATTCTTATATCGGAAGACTTGTACCGTTAATTATTCTTTTTTTGGTATTATTTACTTCTTGTGCTGTTTCTAAGAGTGATACTCATATAATTATCAAAATAGGGATGTTTATTATGATATATGCATTTTTTGTTCTGAAAGTGTCTTCTTTCGTAGTTAATATAAGTTTCTAATAAAATAAGTGGTAATTGGATCTCTCTATTACCCATTCATAATCTATCATTACAATCTATTTAAACATATCACCCTTAAATAAATCATTCTTGCCTAAATTCCTTTTTAAGTTTTTGAGTTCATCGTGCTATAATTTCATACCACCCTATTCCAAGCACTGATCTCATTCTCATTGCTTTCAAAGGATAATCCATTCGCAGAATTTGTAGTGTTTACTTCTCCGCCAATGTTACCAATTATTATTTTTACTTTCAAATAAGTAATTTATAGATAAAAAGGATTGAAACGGAGGACAACAATCGAAATATGAAACCCAAATATATAGTTTTTAAGAAGAATGCATAGTCTATTATTTATTTTTCAAGGTTTTATGTATAAAGAATCAAAACACATTGAATTAAAATATCATTCTTATCAAACATATTTTATAAAACGATTAAAATCTGCTCATCTTTCAAACCCTCCCAATGAAAATCTAACAATTAACAGCCAAGCTCTATTGGCTGGCACTTGCATGAGAATCATGACAATATATTATTATTCCTTTAGTTACGATTGAGCTTATACTCTGAAGAAACTTGAAAATTTCTATGATAACAGTTTAATTTGAAAATCATACATTGACGTAATCAAAGATCTACGAATAATCAAAAATGTATTCGGGTTAGTGGAGCGAGGTGATTTCAACGACCGAATCCATGTGATTGAATAAAGAACCTTTATCTTTTTAATTAGATCTTGAAATCGGTTATATATGATATGTATTCATTTGAATTAAATAAAAGCTCTCTCTTCATTGAATCTTCTCTACATTGAATAGAGTCGTATAAAGAATTACGTCAATCTTCTTTCAATCTAAATGTAGATTGAATCTTATTCTATATGTCTAATAATTGTGGTCAAAAAATTCTTAGATACAGTAATTTTAATTCTATCTCATTCAGTAAAAGGTTAGATATTTTAATTGAGTCATTTTTTCTAAGATGTGGAAAGTAATGATTTAGTAGTAATGAGAAAAATCAAAACCTACTCAGCATTTCAGCAAACAGTACAATTTCTGCAGAATTTCCAGTTATATCTTATTACACTTGAGCTCAAAGATCGTTAGAAATATTTGGTAGAATAAGTCAGTATTTCTTGAGAATTCGTAAAGAGGAAAACGAAAAAATGTACTTACAACGGAAGCATGGCTATAATTTCAAACGTTTTCTCTGGAAATGATTTACGTATATAGACATAGATGGATTCTATTTTATTTTCAACTATATGGCAATCAGTTACCAAATACTCTCTAATCCAGTTCAATATTCACGGATTATCCATCACAAATATTCTCCAGAATGAATTGATTACTTTGCGATGTTTCTTAGAAGCATAAGGAGGACACTTTACTTCCATTTAACGTCACGAAAAGTCATTCTAATAATAATATACAATAATAAATTTTAAAGGCGTATATACCCACTACCAACTCAAAACATCCCACGCCTCGTCTGATAACACGGAAGCCTCGATATACTCGTTTCCTTCAACACTTCCTCCAACGAATGCATGCGCTGTAATCAAGCTAAACGTGCACTCTTTCAGCGAATCTCAGGCCAAAGTTTAATGCATACGGCGTCGAATGAGTCCTTTTTATAATAAAAGGAAATGTTTATCGAAGTGGAATCGGTTTCGCAGCGAGGACGGAGATCTCCGGGAGGGAGATGCTGAACAATGGAATAGAGAGCGAATACCACATCAAATAGGAATGTCAAAAGGTTCTTGTCTCTCTCCTAATGCACCGTTGTGCATCTTCACCGCGGATCCGGAAAATCCATTTCGCAACGTGGTATGTAGAGCATGTTAAAGGTTTGCACTTCCTTTATTACGAATCGGAAGTTTATAAAGCGAGTACTTAGAAATGAAATGCTTATAATAATGAATAAATTCGCCCTTAAGTAACGAATGAGTATTCTTTCGATGTTACTCGGTGAATTCTTATCTACTACTGTTTATTTGTTTACAAAATTAGCTATGGTAACGTATTTTAAACTTTATGAAACGGAACTACGCCGCTGCAGAAAAATAAAAGTTTTTGAAGCACGGAAGAAGTTTAACGTAAAATTTCATAGAACATTTAAGCCAACAATGTTTGCTTCAAACTGATTGTAGAGTGAAGTAACTGCAACCCTGTGTTGCCTGTAGTTGATCATGATCCACTGATGAGGTAAAGGTTTTACTAACATTTATTTTTATATAGATAGTTGATGGTGAAATATTTGGAATCGAATTTCTCGTAAGCTATCTGAATTGTATGATTCATTAGTGACGTATTACTCGCGAAGAGTGACTCCATTTCAAAATTTTCGATCTATTATCACGCGCAAGGATATGTGAGGTAATACGTTGAACCGAAAATGGGTTCGGAACTCGGTCGTCTTTTGTTTCACGGGACATTTTAGGTAATTGCACAGCGTCCTTGCGTGGTTTCTTCCCTCCGTAACATTTCGCGGATGGCTAGTTGGAAATGCTGTGAAGATACCATCAGTAAGAGTCGAAGCGTACTTTGGTTAATTAAACCTCAACTTGTCCCAGATGAGCTCATTGTATGATTCGTCAGAGGGCTTCAAATGGGCGAAGGGGAGGCGAGTTTTTTCCACGGCCGGTGTCCGTTACAGGAAAGCTTTTGCAAATGAAGGGAGCGGTGGATCTATAAGGAGCGGATTCATCGGGGTTTTTGCTCCTTCGATGTCCTTTGGGGAGGTCATCAGGGTGCTTTGAGACACTAGATTTCGTTTAATCGTCGGTATTTTTATGTTCTGAATTTAGGAACATTCGCAAACATATACATACTGTATATTGTACTCAGTATTTTTTAGGCAATTTGTTTGCCTAACTTCGATATGATCGAATTTGAATCACTAAAAATTAATGTGTGAACTTATCTAGTCTAGATAATTTAGGAGTGATTTAAAAAAGTTATTTTACTATCTCAGCTATTATTGTACATATTATATCTTCCTTGAACATAAAGGTTTGCATTTTGTATAGTTAAGCCAAAGAAGGAGATCTTGAAATGCATTTGAGTGAGCGTAAATATGTCCTTAATTGCATAAGTGCATATTTGGCAGAATCAATTTTCGTTGGAGACGCACAATTACAAATTATGTGGTAAGCGTATATTATATTATGTGGTATTCCTAGTTAAGATAGTCCATAAATTTAGTATGGAAAATATATTTTCATTTGCGAGTTTTAGTGGGTATTTTTTGTGTTCCTTGAACGGAGACAAAAAGAGTCTAAACAAAGCAACGTACAATCGAGCTTTAAAATGCATTCTCATTTAAGGATAGAAAGACAATGTAAAATGGCCTCAACGTTACTCAGTCCATAGACTTCGAGAGGAATCTCCGTAACTGATCAACCACGGACTTTTCTGTAAAAATTGATTGTGGATTGATTTGTGTAAAATATACATAGAAACCGGGCTACAGTTGAGTTCTATTAACTTTATTCTTGAAACCATTCCACAATTTTGGATCGATTACTTTTCCTCCGCTATTTCGATATCTTTGTGTGTTAAATCACACATTTGTTGAAATAGTAGATTCACAATGATATCCATTTTATAGCTTGTTAATCAGCCTTCAAACTTGATGCTATGGAATTTTACTTTTTAAAGGTCGTATATAAGTAGTAAGCTCTTAAATATGGAGTCATTTGCCACCAAATTTATGGGTAAACATTTCAACGTCCATTTAGGAATAGCCTGATCTAAAAGTTCTGAAAAATGGAAGAAAAGGTACTCGGAGAAACTAAGGGAGTACTCAGAGAAACTAAAGGTTTTATTGTTTCCTAAATGAACAACATTAACAAAGAATCTTTGTCGCATCCTTTGGAACGATATAATTATAGTAGAAACTTTACTCGATGACGGAACGGGGATACGTTGTGTCTACGGAGAGAACGAACGGAGAGCACCGAGGCGAAGGGTGAAGAAGGCGGTAAGGTGCTGCCGCCAACGCGGTGGAATCTTGAATCTCATGCTCCACAGATGTCTTAAAAGAAGCGCCATGGCCGATAACCGAGTCATTTCGTTACATCCGAATAGAGAAATCCTCTGCAAACGATAAAACCTGAATTCCCCAATCGAATGGTTTTGGAAGTTCGCCTTTAAGGTTATGGATTGTAATGAGATAGGAGGCTATGTTATAGGTCGTTCCCGGAGTAAAGTTCTAGATTCCGTCCCTTTTCAAACGCATTATGATTGCCTCGACTGAAAGGTATATTTAGACTAATTGGAACTTCATATTCTCTTCTTTTAATTTCAGAAAGCTTGAAAAGGGATTGAGGATCACCTAGGATACACAAAGTTCTTTTCTTTTGCACTCATTTTGCAGTGAAAATGACAACACTGAAATGAATTCGATGCATAGTTAACTTACGCTTATCGACTCGTAAAGTTCTATAGAATAGAAGTTGGTTACTGCGATACCATACCAGTGACTCTGCCATTATACAGTAATGATCGTATAATGTTATCTAAGTTGGATTTCAACTTTCCGATGAGAATTACCGATACGGGGTACTGAGAGAAACTTGTTTATGTTTTGTTTATTAATTGTTTATAATTAGTAATTATCTATACCAAATTTCGGGTGAATTTCATCAACTCCTAGCTTTCAAGTTACTCTATAATTATTACTTATTTCGTTTTTTAACTAAATTGTCATTTGTAAAGACATTACAAAGACGAGGGTAATTTGCAGGTTGTTCCAATATTGTCAGTTGTACTAATGCAAGAATACTGTAGAGTTGCAATATGTAGAAGTTGAATTCCTATATTCATTGATTTATTCTTTTATATGTAAATAAACGTGTATATCTATCAATGTTGGTGATATCATTAGAATTGTATAATGTCACTACTAAACTTATATTCATCGGAATATAATATAATAAGAATAATATAGTAAAGATACCGACAGTATTTCAATTCTTGTGGACATTACTTTCAAAACACATATTAAATATACCAAAAAGCAAAAGTATTCTGATAGATGTTCGAGATTACTATGAAACCTATTCGCATCGAATAAGTATATGGATAAAGAATAGGCTCGTACATTTTCAACACTTTATTGATCAACACGACCGGTTTCATTACCGTAGTCGTATCTTCACCTCGAAAATTTATAAGCATTCTTTATCCATATCTATGGTTTTCCGCAAAGTTACGCCTGAACATTAACATTACATTTGGAAATAAATATAGCGAAAGTAAAGAGTGAAAAAGGTTTTGTCAATATAAAATTTGGTCAATTGACAATTAAATATCGGCTGTTGATTATCCTTGCTGTGAATTCTTTCCTTAACAGCAGAAGTTGCAGAACCGACTTCGGCTGTAATTCCGGTGGACTTCAGTTTTTGGATATACAGTGGTACCTCGAGTTACGAGCAGCCCGACATACGAGATTTTTGAGATACGAGCTGGAGCTCGGGCCATATTTTTGTTTGAGATACGAGCCCGAATTCGAGGTACGAGCGCAAATTCGTGTATCTCGAGGTACCACTGTATAGCCGTACCAACTTTTTGCTTGCAGTTGAAGGAAAGTTTGACTGATCTGCGGGGTACTGCGGGGCCGTCAAATGGAATTGATTGGCAGACTGGATAACCGGATGTTCGGTATACGATGATGTGTCATCGACCGCACCAACCCTGAGCCCTAACTAGGGAAACTGCGTGGTCTTACTCTATTAAGAAGGATAACGAGAACGCAGGCTCCCGCTGGATTCTAGGTACCTATGTCATGCTTTAGGGGCATCACATACTAACGAATGTCCGGCCCATTCTTTTGACGGTTGTACCCCGTAAATATAAGAATAATAAGTTTAGAAAGGAATGATTAACTAAGAAGTACGTGTAAGATTCGAACTTAATTCGAATTACACATACGGAATGTATTTCAATCTTGGTTGAGCAGTGTGTGTTTCATAACCTTTTGGAACATGTGATTAATCATTTGTACTGTACATATCAAGAAATGAAGTTTCCGTACCATACAGTATTTAAACTGTGTATATTTACGTAATAGTATGACGTAATTACGCGGCAATACGAAATTCAAAAAGGTTCTAACTGGAAGTCACAAAGAGGTCTCTGTACTTCAATCAGTGCAACAAAGAGCAAATTTAATGTTTATAATGACTCTAACTAGGTTAAAAGTACAAGCCTACCTAACAATTACTTCAACATACTTACTTTTAGTACCCAATTGTCTCTGATTTATGATTGATGCCTGGGTAAGTACCGAAATACAGTGATCTTACTTGATTCAACGCGTTGATCCATAACAGTGTATATAACAAAAGGTCCTCAAATATTTACGTTGACATTCCTAAGGGGTACAGCCTGACCGTTTTTTTTCGGATGTTAGTACGATTGAATGCCCATAAGGCTCACGAAACCTGATCTGGGATCTGTAGGAACTTCCCTATTTATAGGGTTAGGGAATCAGGTCTTGTGGAATCTAATCTCGGTGATTACTTATTGAGATAGACGTACTGACTATAGTCCGGCGCCTTTTTTTTAAGGCGTACCCCGCTAAGAACTCAGAAATGACAGTTGTACACAAAAATGTGCTCAGTAGTACATGTACAGTAGAGTATGGTACTGCTAACACAAATATTTTTTAGATAAAATGGAGTATTGTGCGTGATTCATAAGACGCTTAGAAATTTTTATTTACTCTTTAAAAGACCACTTGCTTGTCTTAACATACCTTCCGGTGTTTGGTTGCGGGTGCAAGCACCATGTCTTTACTTACATAATCGGTTATTCTAGAGTATCGTTTGCGGGAAGATCGAATTTTTTTATCGAATAGTTCGGGCATCTAATTCCCTGATCTTTTCCTTATTGTCAGAGCAGCCTATAGAACAGGGAGGACGGATATTAGCAGTAACAACTTCCGAGTAGGTACCTTCTCTGAATTTATCTAATAGGTTTAGCCTTTTTTTAAACAAATTTTTACGTTACGCTCACCGAATTATCGTACCAGTTCTTTGCAAAACGGATCGCCTTCCGCAGACCCTTTTCTAAGTCGCTGATGTAGCGTTTTTCCGCAGGGTCCCATATACTGTACTTGTATCATCATTAAGGTGTATAGCCTGATGTTTGCCGGTTCGGTTTTTAAGTTCGCTTGATGACTCATAAGGCTCACTAAACCTGAATTCCGCAATAGGTATCTGTGAGGTCTACTCTATAAAGATGGTTAGCGAGCACAGATTCTGTTCTCTAATCCCGGTGATTACTTTTTAGCGTCGCGTATTTGGTGACTGTTGCAACCCGCTGAGATCCAAGAAATGACTTGTTAGAAGAATAATGCACTAAAAATTACATGGAAGAGGGTACTATAAACACACACACGGAATGTTTATCATTTTAGTTTGAGCTGTGTGTGAGTTTCATAAACCTTTCGTAAATCTTTATTTACTCATTCATTTTCGCACACATTATGCTCATTGCGTGTTTTGAACAAATAACAGTTGGATATATAAATATTTTTGTTAAATAATTTAAATTATTAATACGACGTAAATTGATGATTAAAAGAAGATGAATTATAGTTTCTATTGTTTTAAAAAGTAATTCATTGTATTTAAGTGTATTTCAATGCATAAAAACGTGTGTATATATGTATTCTCTATTTAATGTATATCATACGAATGGAATAAATAAATTTTTTCGAGCTTATTAGTGTATTTTTTTCATGGAGGAAATGCTACACCAACTCATATCGTTGTACATTTCTCCGCCATGCCGTCCTGTTCCAGAAAATGGAACAAACCAAACTTTGAACGTAACAGAAGACACCCGCCAAATTTCGAAAATTATTTAAGGCACATGACTAATCACCATTTCATCATAATTTCAAAGACGTAATTTAAAACACATGGGGAATGAAAATTTTCATAACATCTGAAAATGGATTTTTTTAATGAAAACGCAATTTTTAAAAGGAGTCGTATTTGTTAATTATACATGTTTATTTTTTAATTAAAAACGTATCTTTATTCATAATTTACAATGTTTTGGGCATTTTTCATAGGTCCGGAACGGATTAATGACATTTTCATTACTTTCAATGGGGAAAAATGATTCGAGATACGAGCAATTTGACATACGAGCAAGATTACAGAACGAATTAAACTCGTATCTCGAGGTACCACTGTATTCATTATTACCTTTAATATCTCCGAGTAAATATTTGAAATAATAGTAAAAATCGATTTCATTATTTGGAACCTTGTTTAAAGGACATTCTTATTTAAATATTTGTTGTGTTAAAATGATATTTAATGGATGTTCGCTCTCTCCTTTCAGATTACTCCTCCGGTACGTCACGAATTAATCTTTCACACACATTCCTCATTGGATATTGTTGACTCCGTTTGTTAATTACACTTCCAAGATGAGAGATTATATGAAGAGAGGAGATGAATTTTGTTGTATGAAGGTGAGGATCTCCAGGAGCTGCGTTTGATTGTCACCTCTTGGCTGCTAAGAGACAACTGCGTGTATGCACTTGGAAAGTATTCGGTCCATTGGGATGCTGTGATTAAAGATTTGATTATAAACACTTGAGGAGTATTAGAGAGATGGTGATAGTAGTTAAGATCAATTGGAAGTATCCGAGACCTTCTATGGCAACCTTCAAAACTGCATACGTGTATAAAGTATTATGAAAGAAGATTTTTTTGTTTCTATGATTAAATTAACATATATTGTTTTGTGTACGAATAATATTATTGTATTTGAATTAATTCAATTCCATTTAAATGTAATTTATTGTATTTAATTGCAGTTTTATCTGTTAAACCATGTACATTTTATTTTCTATTTTTAAATGTATGTAATGGATTTAAATCTTAATAAAGTAATAAAATTGTTTTTGAGAATTGTAATGTTTTATTTACCAAATCAATGTAACTATTATTGATATATTGGTTATTATTTCTCCTCTTAAAGAAATAATAAGACATAGTGGCATATGTAAGACGTAGTTCATATTTTTAAGTAATCTTCAACAATTTAAAGTGAAAAAACTTACTGAAATTTACTTCCGCATTTGGAAAATAAAAAACAATAAAATTAGAACATATAAATTAAATTAATTTTGTACAAATTAAATGTAAGCTTGATTTGAATATTTGAATAGTACCGCTTGTTCATGACGTCACAAATAGTATCGTATTCCACGCTAGATGTCTATCCATAGATTTAATTACCAAGAACCTTTTTATTCATTAATTTATGAATAAGTAATAGAAATTAAGAGCTGTAATAATCGTCATTAGGTAGCCATATTGAACCTCATGCTATACATACAATTTTTACTGTCCAGTGATCGTTCTTTCAGGGTGTTATTTAAAATTTTTAATAGCCTCTTCGCAAGGGGTATAGGCTTTTCTTCAGCCTCTGTTGATTTGTCGAATTGAGGAAAATACGAGGACTATACATAAGGTCACGACTGGGATAGTGCAGATGAGGGAGGGGGAGTAGAAGAAAACAACTCTTCTACTTTTCCTTTACTCTCTTCTGTCTCACCGGAGACTGTAGGACAAGAAGAAAATCTCTATACTTAGAAGTAATTATATTTCTAAGTATAGAGAATTTCTTTTAAGTCCAGACTTAGTTTCCGGTAAGACAGAAGAGAGTAGAGGGCAAGTGGAAGAGTTGTGGGAGGGGAGGGGCAAGAAGGGAGGGGGAGGCAAGAAGGAAGAAAGAACAAGGAAGGACTTAAATTTTTTTTTATTATATATATAATATCAAAAAAAATCGATTCTCCCCTCCCCATATTGACCTACGTGTAGGACTCCCCCCTTAGTCCTACGGAGTGTACCCCCCTCCCCTACTGACCTACGGAGTACAACCCCCCCCCCTACTGCACCCCTGGACTTATAATAAATGAATGATATTGGTATGGAAACACTAACTCAATACTTTATAATATCGTCTATGATCTCATAAAGACTTGAATTAATGCTACCTCCGTAATACCATTTACTTATTATAAGCCTAGGGGCCGGGTTGTACCCCGTGGGTACCAAACGAGGAAAATCTCACGGGTCGCCTTCTTAAAGACACTATTATAGATGAATGCGATGAATCAAGGGAGGCTACAGTGCTTATGTCTGTTACGGTACTGGTCGGTAAGTATTAATTATAATATAGATAGGTTTTCGTATTTAAAA
Organism: Pantala flavescens; assembly: GCA_020796165.1. Lineage (NCBI taxonomy): Eukaryota > Metazoa > Arthropoda > Insecta > Odonata > Libellulidae > Pantala > Pantala flavescens. The sequence goes on from CM036886.1 coordinate 26,451,510, forward strand.
TACGTATTTTATTGTAACTGTTAGGTAGATATGTACTTTTAGCTTCACTAGGGCCGATATAAACATTAAAATTACTCTTTGTTTAATAATTATTGAGAATAATGTTCGTTTACGTACTGGTTGAGTTGGAGTGACATCTGTACGACTTCCAATTAGAACCTTTCTGATTTGAGTATTCCCGCGTAATACGTCACAGAATTACGTAGCATATAGTTAGAAGTCGATTTAGTAATTCGATTAGTATATTACAGCTAATTATTTTTCTTAAATTCTGTTTAAGAATTAATAAAAGTACCACTGAATTATGTGAAAAGGATAATAAATGAATGAAACAGAATAAAAGGAAAAATTTTATTAAAAAAAGCTTTTTATCAATACAGAAACATATATGAACAATATGTATAACAACAATACAATTGATAATATTACATGATATGAAATTAAACTCCATTACTCACAAGAAAAAGTCTCCAGAGCGATGTTCGGGATTACAATGAAACATATTTCATACACAAATAGACACTTTGAAAGAAAAAAGTGTATTTGGATACAAAGGAACTGTTTACCGAGAAAACGGAGGATAAAAATTAACATTTTGTTGATTATCCTTGAATTGTATGCTTCCCCGCATATCAATTGTTGCTACCGCCTTCTCCAGTATTTTCGGTGGACTTCGGTTCGAATTCATTTCAGGATATTTGTTTTCTTAGCTTTGCTTTTAAAGAGTAACGAATTCGAACCGAAGTCTGAATCGATCTGAAAAACCGTTTTTTGTAGGACTTACTGCAAGAAAATTTTGTATCGATATTATATCATTAGCTAAACATATTTATGATTACTTTTATTGCTTATTTGGGAGAATTTTAGTATTAATTTGGCATAATCACATTTAAATGAAAGTTGATTGTCTGAAATTTACACTCTGTCAGTGATGATACGATAGAATACTTTTAGAACTACAGAATAAAAGAACAAACTGGAATACGAACAGATTCCTGGCTTGTCTAGTTTTAACGAAAGAGTTCTATAATTACACTGAGACAAGTGTATTTAACTCCGTCGTAATTCAAAAATTAAAATAAATAAGAACTAAATTAACATCTCATTGTGATCTCACGTTCCATTATAGGTATAACAAACGAAGAAAATATAAATCTTTCTGTACCGTTTGCACGCAATTATTCTACATTTCGAACGGAATTTTGTACCTTTCAAAGCATTGGCACAGTCTTCGTACCCCTGGTCATTGAAAAACGATTCTTGAACCAAAAAAGTTCCATTTTCTTTGAATTTATACGAAAGAATATCTTTAAGCCTCGATTATCATTCCCCAAAAAAAGAGAAGTTTACGTTTTCCATTCGACGAAAAAACCCGCGTTTTAATGGAAAACACATTCTTCGTTTGGAAAGAAACGCAATTGCGAGCGACGCCTTTCGGAAAAAAGCTGAAATAGAATCCCAGAAAGATAAACGCAAAAAGAGAGAGAGATTTTTGAACGAAAAGGAATTGAAAAAACAAAAGAAATCTCCTTTCGCTGACCTCTTTATAATGGCGCGTATCCAAACACCGCCTTTTTGGGAAGACGTAAGAATAGCCCGCGGCGTATTGTTCCGAGCATAAGAAAAAGGGTTTTGGATTTTTCCCTTCTTACGCATCAAAGGAATCCCGCCGCTCTTTGATACCAATATCTTATGCGTGCCATTATACGAGACTGTCTTTTGTCTTGGTGCCGCCTTGTTAAGAGGGTGTCTTACCTGGTCGTTAAGGGGTGGACGCTGGACGAAAGACTCCACGAGAATTTCGCACAAAAGTTCGTCTCTCAAGCATGACTACGAAAATGCTATTTTTTTCTGTTTTTCTTCCGCAACCCTTTCCGCTTTGTGAGATCGGAACAATATTTTTGCGTTAGAAAAGTCTCCCGTTCTTCTACGATAGGAAAAGAGAGCCCCTGGTGATTGTAGTCGTAGCATGTCGACACCTTCAAACATAATAGATGCTTCTTAAAAGGGCTGTTTATTCAAGAGAAGTGATAGGTTCGCTTTATTATTTCAATGGCTATTGTGGTTCTTAATGGTACAAAAATTTATTCACGCTTTTCTTACTTTTGTTCTTTTTTTACGCTCGTGAAATGCGGCTCAAAGTATTCCGTTAAGCTCACAGAGTGTGATGTTTTAATTTCTTTTTATCACGAAGAACTGGAAGTTTTATTAGGGGTTGCTTATTCTATGGTTCAAGATCGCAGTTCGTTTAAGCAAACTTAATGTTATGATGGTCTTCTAAATATAATACTGCGTAAAGACGTGAAAATTACTGAAATTACCGGAATATTAATCCTATTCCTTTACGAATAATTCTGCGAATATTTAATTGTTCATATAATGCTCAAGAAAAATTGATCATTAAAACTAAATTTCATTTAAAAATTTCATTTCCCATTGAATTCTTTATGGGATTAGTGTACATTACTTATGCAAAGATATACTTCGATCGTAGATGTAAATCACGACATCAAAGAGTTAGGAATGGTTAATTACAGAGAAGCTTCCATCACGTAGAAAAATTGCGTTCTCTATTGATATAGATTAAATAATAAATATAAAAACACGAACTTCAAACACTAATTATATTGACAGGGTGATGACATAAATGACTGTTGAACTGAACAAATTAAATCACACTTTTTTTAACGTTGATTCAAATTCTTCAACTCCGGAACGATTAGTACATTATCAGTTTGAGTTATTTTTGACGCGGTGTCTATAAAGCATTTAAAAACTACTGAGACAACGTTGGCGTATTTAAAATGTAATTTTAAAAGCTTATCAATGCGGCATACATTAGCGAGTGCATCAGTTACTCAATCAAGCACAAATACTTTGGCATAAACAAAATGCGATCAAAAGTAAGCACGGCAGAACAGCTAAACAATTAAACCTGTAGAGGACATGAAGTCAGCTATATTACCCTGCAGCTATGTCAGTCTATATATTCTTCAAGCTTTGGGACGGATTTTGGAAGTACACAATCCGGTAACCCTTGTGAAATAATAGTGTGATTCGTACAGCTTCCGAGGATACTCCAGTGGGCCTCTCGAAAATTTCACCCGCCGTCGGGGAAACTTGGGTGGCAATCTCCTATTTACAAAGCCCTCCAATCGATTGTTGCTTATTGCTCGAATCTTTTCCCGTGTGCGGCTCATGTGGACTGTGAATAATGCGAAGATAAATTGCCTTTGGCTGTGAGGGGCGTTTGTGATGGCAGATAGATTGTTTCCGTGGAATGCAAGTGCAGACAAGCCGTGATTGAACGCATTTCTCTCCTTTTAATTGTGAAGAGAGTGGCTACACCTCAATGCCTTTTCACCGAATAAAATTGGGATTTATTCGCGTGAAAAAGTGCTCGAAACAAAAGATGAAAAAATTCTTCGCGTTCATTCTATGTTTTAGAGACTTGAAGGATTTTATTCATATTAAATCGTTTTAGAAGTCTTTGTGGGCTCGGTGGTTCATATGGTCTCACATTTGGACCGTTTAATACTCCTATAACCCATGGGTTCGCTTAATAAATTTGTTCATTTTGTACAAGAACCATATAGGTAAAGGAAACAGTTCAGAACAAACGAAATAATAGCTAGGATAGTACGAGTTGCTACTTAAGTCGCGAAATTATGTAACGTATACCGATAATTATCTTCAACATACCATTTTTACGTAATAATTGCTATGGATACGATAGAATGAGACATTATTGATTTAAATACTGAATACTGAAAAAAGTTATTTCATTAAAGGTGTGCTTAAATTGAGTAGTAGTCAAAAGCCTAACAGTTATTATAGATGGTGTTTCATTTCATTTTGTGTAAATCCTGGAAGTTAATTAATATCGGAATAAGCTAGAAAAAAATATATTTTTAACAAACGATCTAACTGTCGTTGATTTTTTGGTATTGATCATCATTGCTACTCAACCTATTACAATCGATTATGTGGTTGATATTTTATCTTGTAAATCATAAAATTGGTATAATAACTATTGATTGAAAGATTTCATCGATATAGGTGCGAATTAAATCCAATATTCGTCAAGAGAATATTGACTTTATCCTTGATTAAAATACTTATGATCTTAAATATATTTCCCAGAATAGTATTTTGCTGAGTACTGAAAAATTCTTAATAATTTCTTCGCCTAAATCACAAGGATAAATGCTTCTTTAATTATGAGTTATTCAAACTTTTTATTGGCCGAAAGGATATAACAAATTTCATGAGCATTGTTTGCACTCTTTAATCGAACAAGCAAACCAAATACGTTTCATCGCCTTATTATGGAACTACATGTGTGTTTTGTGCCCTTTTCCTTGATTCCGCCCCAACGAACGATCCCCTCCATTCATCTGGTGCCGTCAATCCACCGCTCCCTCGGCTGTCGAAATCTCCGCCGAGTGGACTTAATGGCAATACTCGGCACCACTTCAACCACTCGATGTGAAAATGATTACAAACAAAATTGAGCGATACACACGGCGACTCTTTCCAATCGTCTCACCCTCGTTCCCAATTTACCAGTTGATCTCTAATATCGCACTTCTATTGCATATAGCCATGACGCATCCTTTCTGTGTTTCGAATAATATTTATGAACATTTTTAATACTTATGTGTAGTAGTGTTTTCCTTCGATTTTTGAATCCCATTCTTAAGATGTTTAGACTAACTTATAACTTTAAGTTCTATAAAATTTAAATATTGTTTCTCATCAAATAAATTCAAAGAACAATACAGAACGAAGCCGGAATAATCATAGAAGGAATGTTTTGGCATCTAGTAAAACTTTTAAAATTGAATTACATCTTTGCATGGAATAATGCAAACTTTCAGGATGTAAAACTTTCTCATCTTTCCTCAGATGTTCGTACTGCTATAATTATAATATAAATAATTTATATTTAAATAATTTATTCCAAAATGATACCCCGATATGTTGCAAATTTTTACGGAAAATATCATCCCGAAAACTAACATAAATTTGGAATTATATTTTCTAAAACTATAGTTAAGCGTTTCCAAATCTGGCCATAACATTTTTTATTCACCGATTATGTTCTTTGGTAAAATTTGTTTTCAATCCATTGAGTTATCTTGTGATTGATTTCGCAATACGTACTGTATAACAATAATAAATACTACTTTAAAATCAGTAAAAATTCAACAGTCTTAATCCAACAGGAGTTTCATTGTCCACTGGATAATAAAACCCTCGTTATATATAACATTCAATCATAAAAAGATTTGGCTTATATCTCTGTTAGAAAATTAGACAGTTGTTAAGTTCTCTAGATAGTGGTTCTCTATCCTCGCCTCCCTCTTATACACCTCACATTGGCATTTGCACCAATCAAATGGTCGAATGGTCGCTGTGAGAATCAAGAGTTGCCCACACACTCTTCGTTGCTATTATCGAAGGGGTTTGTGAGATCGAATATGCGTATCGGTCGAGTGAATACGTTTTCCGACCCCTTCAAGTGTTTCTGCCGCAAAATAGAAATCCCATTTACACCATGTGACGGGGAAATTTCGCGGTTTCCCATTTTCCTTTAAATCACTGTCACAGATTTCTTATACGTTTCTTATTAAATTTTCTTTCATTACTTATCTCGAATCTAAATAATCCATATAATTTTCAATCTTTCTCTAATAAGGTCTTAGACATCTCATTTTAGGTTGAAATATCAATATCTAATGGTTTGTTTTCACAAATTTGCAACATTAAAAGCTTAAAAATTACAAGTAATAGTGAATATTATCACGATTTCTTTAATTCTTGTTTATTTTACTTTGAGGCTTTATGCTACCTAGATATAGGCTTCCCGTAAAGATAAGGTTCTTTCTTTATCTATTCGATAAATCATTATATTATCTTTCGACTAGTAGATAATTCATTATATTCTTATATCAAAGAGGCTATCAGATCTATCGAAATCTATGTGACTATTTGGTCGTGTTGCATGAAGGCGAATCCTACTATTATAACTCTCCTCATTTTTCCAACTTCTTCTGTGCATTTTTCTCCCCTCATTCCTAACCTCGGCTGAAAACCACCACAGATTCTGCGGCACTCAGTTCGTTGCCACGGCAACTTCGTTTGTTTCCCGAAGAGACGCGCTCAACCGACGGAGCCCACACATTTCACCGCTCCGCCGTTTTCCGAAAGAAATTCCCACCAAAGCCCTCGATTATAACAACAGCCACGTTCGCATGACATATTCCATTCCCCCCTTATCGTTGTGTGAGAGGCGTCAACGGATTTAATAAGGAAGATTTGAGATCCAGTTTTATGTGATTTACAAGCATATAATATCTTCATACCGGAAAACACGGGGGAGATGGCGGTTCAAAATGGAAAAAGAGTAGAAAAAATTGAAACTCTGAATACTAAACGCTTCGTTTTGACTACTATCCATTCCCGTTTTTATTGATGGATGGAACTATACTCGAATTTCTACTGTTTTAGAAAACATTTCATTCGAAAGAATTACTACAGCCTCCCTCATACCATTCCTCAATAGTTATAATTACACGTATACATATCACAAACTTAACATTACAGTTACTCTAATTCACGCTCTAAATCACTTAGAATGTTTTATAAACCAAGTCTCTTCGACTTTGACTCATAGATAGATAACGTTCTGAAAAATGTTCGCGAATACTAAATGCTCATCAAATCAGCTTCATAAAAAGACAATATTTATAATTCGATTTGCTCATTCTCGTTATATTTTTCTGTCGAAATGAATTAATGATTCCCTTCTGATTGGTTCCCAAATCACTCTAAGAAGCAATTCTATTTAAAGTAGTGAAGCTAAACATCAACCTAAGCAACTACCAATTTCAGACAAAACTCTTTAGCACATATTACAGTAAATACTCCGTTATATTGTCAACCCTAATGTTCAATCCAAATTTTCCGCCCGAGGCCAAAATATCGGGGAGCAGTTCATATAGGTAAATCTCTGTTGAAAATCGCGAATTAGTGTGAGAAATTCGCCATGATTGCATTAAAGGGTTTGGAAAACACTTCCGCTGGGATTGGATGTCGAACTAGAGTGTTAATTGCTTCTTCTTGGGACTCGATTGGATGGTTACTCCCACGAGAGGCAATCCGCTAACATCAATCCATGTTCGATTATCGAACAATTATCACTCCCCCTAAAGCACTGCCGAATTGTTAATCGAAGAACGGCATCTAACATTCCAAGATCTCTACACCAATCCGTGCATTGATTGGAGATAACTCCCAATAGTGGAGGTTACTGACTACGCAAGCTAAGTAAAAAAATACAAGAATATGAGTGGAAAAACTATGAAAGAGTACGCGAAAGAAAGCAACAAGTATACAGAAAATTTCATGGAATAAATAGGCTAATTATAATGATAACGAAGAATAGAGGAAATGAAAAAGGAATTGAATCTTCATCTCTCACGACATTCAATATTGATCTAACCAGAAAGCCCGTAATATAATTAGGATGATATCTTTTATACATTCAAAAGATTTCATCTAAATATTGTTATAATTGGGAAAGGAATGAGGGAAAAGAAATTATGGAATTTTTAAAAAATTGTATTTTAGAAATTGGAACTGAGTTGGGGCTATACAAAGAATACGTTACACGGAAATGACTTAATATCTGTCATCAACTATCTCTATTGATGTTCTTTATGATAATAAATCTTCAAATTTATCTCGTTCAGGCATCTTTTTCTATCACTGCAAAGATGTAAATAAAACGTTATCTCATTTTCGTTTGGAGTCAATGTCAAACCCTAATGAACACATTTAAGTCCTTCATACACCTTAAGGAGTAAGTTTTTTTATATTTGTACAACATTAATACCTATCAATCTGAAGTAATCCAATGCGCACTTGAACAGCTTTTTAGTAGTATATCGTTCCATTTTTGTTCCAACTAGTCCGTGTATAATGTTCTGTAAATGATCATTTTCCCATCTAAAGACTAATTTCGGAATATTTTGGGAATTAAAGACAGCTATATCCGAATGACATTTTTCAATTGACAACTCCTCTCAAACTGGGTTCGTAAACCGGGTCCTCAACATTTTAAAATATGAAAGAACCAATCTGTCAGAGCTAATTAAAGTATAATCAACGCCATTACAATATAATATCATTGTGACGTTGTAATAGTATTTTGTTGGATCGTGAAGTACATTACTGAATAAGTATTTTCTGCTTAGGAATCACCGTTTAAAATACACTATAGAATAATTTAATCATACATTTGATAAGTTAAGAAATAGACACTCTCATAACGTCTTATTGTAGCTTTGAAGTAGGTGAAGTAATTTCGTAGTCAAAATCGACTTTCCGTCCCTCTTTGACTCCCTCTTCGAAACGGAATGGATTTCCAATCTTCAGTGATCATCGTACGAAATTCTCCGATCGAATATTACGGGCGCGAATTCTCAATCGATTAGGTGCGCAATCTAAATTCCATTGGCACATATAACTTTTGAGCTCCTCGACGCACCCGAATTCATTTTCGCACGAATTTCCCTTTGTGAGCGTCCCCATGGGAGAAATTGACATCCGAGTCACTTGTGGGATTTCGAAGGGTGACGGTGGAAAGTGTTTCAAGTGGGCCCTGGAGAAAAAAGGGGAGTGCAATTCGTCTCGCAAGGGTTGCGAAAGGGTCAGGGTTCTCCTAGAAAGGGGTGACTCAAGTTTTCGACAACTTTTTCCCTTTTATTACGTAGCAGATCGCTCATCTCCCCACCGATCATTAATGCCGCGATTAGTTTTTGAGTGTCCCCACAACTTCCCGAACAGGGATGCCAACCTTACGAGATGATTTTTCTATCAGGCTAGGGTTGTTCGATTGGGGAGAACCGATATGAACTTCAGAGCTGTTTTTTTCATTCGCTAATTCAATAATAAAACTATTGCTCATCAAAATAAATGCGTCCAAAATCTCGCTTTAAATTATAAAAACGGTATATTTAAGGATAGTACAATGTTAAAGGTATTGTTCCATACGATTTATATACGTAGATGATGTGAAATTACTGAATTAAATCAATAGTCGAACAGATTCCCAATTTTAAGTACTGACAATGTGTTCTGATTGTCTCTAAATGTTACGGCATTTAAAAAGAACTTCTTTTTGGTAATGGAAAGTAAATTCTATATATCCATAAAATAGACAAAAATATTTATTATTGACGAATGACAATTATTTAATGCCCGAACGAAATACTCTTCTCGAAAAAGGACAAAAACGAACATTTCAGAACATCCTGAATGTATGAATTTTCTTGAAAGGTATGCCAGTTTGAACGGATAAAAGATTTAATGCTCCAGCAATACTATATCGATCCTTATCTTACATTAATAACGACACTTTTCTTCAAAAGTATGCATGAAACGACGACTACGTAAATAGAGAAGTGCATAATTCTGGAAGATATGCTTCAAGTAAAAGAAAACTTGAAATCTAAATACAGTACATTCATTTCTAGATCTCAATTTTGCGCTTTACACCTCAACTTTGGCAATAGTATATGTTCTTACACACATAATTTAAATACATATATTTCATAGTATTATTCAGTGAAAGCGGAAGATCAGATCTGGATAGAAAATACAGGAGTTGGCAACGCTCTTTTGGGCATGGAATGGGGTGTATATGAAGGGAAAGGGGACATTTTTTTCCCTCTTACACGACCCATTATATGCCCTCATGATGTTGTTTTCGGATGCCCATCTCAGTGGCGGTGATGTGGCAGGTTGGGAACAAATGAGTGCTGTGTCCCCTACGAGAGTTCCTCGAGATGACATTGCCCAATATGAGTCTCCCCTCGGAAGCGTGCTCAATGGAGCAGAAAGGGTGCCTAATTGACAGTGATTACTTATACGTTTCGAAAACAGTTCGCGTGCATTTGATAGGCTCTATGCAAAACGCGGGGTAATTACCCAGGATCGCTTCCGGGGTTACTAGGGAGGGTTGATTTACGTGGTTTAACTTATATAAGCGGTTGTCAACATGACTCGTACACGATTATTCAACACTATGTCAATAGGAATGTTCTAAGTTGTTTAAGATACTTGGATGACAATTTACAATTCAGAATTAGGTATCATACGCTTGTAACTGATATGTTTCCATGAAACACTTATATCAGAACCGATTATATAGCTTATTGAGTGTTTCATACTCGTAATGAAATTCTTACCCATTTTGCGTGTTAAGGAATACGTAATTTTTATTTTCCTTGAAGGGGATTAAAAGCAAAAACTGATCCTTTAGATTACGTACTTAGATTAAGAAATAATTTATTGTGATTTAGGCATTTATGATAGACTTTTAACACTTGAACACGAACGAATTCCCTTGGCTAAAATAGTATTTCTTGATTAAGAATCCAAGAATAATTCGAAACTGTTAAATTTCTACAGAAGTTTTTGCTGTTGAATTTATACTTTCGACATTTACAGTTTCGTATACCAATGCAATGATACGCGATGAGAGATATTGACTTATAAAAAGTAAAAGAAAGATTATGTTGTGATTTGGTGATTTTCTTTGCCAATATATTGCTGCCTGATGCTAAATAAGTAGTTACTGTTAAAGGTAATTTAAAGTAGTAGCATGTAGTGAGAAATAGTCACAGAAAATAACACACAAAATTTTGCTTAATTTTCATGGAAAAAAGTTTAGTTTTAAATAAGCTTTCATTTAAAGTCTGACCCATCTAAAACGATGTTATTAATTTTGTAGTTAGAGGTACTTAACAGATAGTAGAAAGAGGTACTTAAGCCTAATTGAATTACGCTCTGACAATGAGTTGATGGAGCTGACGGCCTGGTTCATCAGTATTACTATTGAAATACACTTCAAATTTCAACGTCTACTATTGTACTACTTCGTTTAATTATGTATGTTTAAATATATTTTATTACCTCCCTACCTCTTTCAAATTAAAGGGAGAAAGAAAGAAATTTTGATTAATAACGTTACAAATAATTTTATATTTTATTCATGACAGCCTAAGCGAGTAGAAGGTATCTCAAAAAAAATAAGAAGAAAACGAAAGAAGTAGGTGTAAACTTTCTCTTCATTGACTTTCCTTGCCTGACTTCAATCTACCAAGTTGCTGTTGGGAAGTAATTCGATTTGTATGATAATCTTTCCTCTCTCTTCTTAGATCCACCGAAACTAATCGAGCTCAAGCTGATATCTCGTAGAATCTGATGAGAATCTCATTGACGCGAAGATTCAGTTTGCAGCCTTCAATCATTACAATTCAAAGCATGGATCGATTGATTGTTATTTGGATCAATTGCTCGCGTCATGTTTTTCAAGTCTGAGAGGTCATGAACTTTGGAATTCGCTTTTCTTTCAGAGATAAAAATTGAACGATTTATTTCAATCAAATATACGAGTTAAAGTTGTAATCTAATATTTGTAGGAACAAGGACATTCTTATTTTCTTTAAAAGACAATTTTCATCAAAATCTAATAAGAAGAAGTATAGTTTTCATTAACTCGTATGTTTATCGGTCTATCATATTCGTTTCTTATCATTTCAAAACAAAGTACTTACAGTCAAAGTAGACAACTAACTTTTCCGAAGGTATCACATTTTCTAGATGTAATCAAGGCATACGAATAACATTGGACCGAGATCAATCTATAAGGAGATGAAAAATTTGCAGTAGGAAATCTTATATAAAAGTACCTATCTTCTTGGTATATAATCCATCATCTCGGGCCATAATTCACGGAACAGTATTTCACGTAAAATAAGAGAAGAAAACCCTTCAACTGATTATGGCATCTGTGCCGAAACCAGTCAGAACGTTGCTTCGAAAATTTAAATACTTTTCTTCACCTCTTATCATTATAACCAACTTCGTACATATACATATTTTAAAACCATTCTCCATTCAGATAGTAAATGTGATAAAAATGACCAAAACAGACATTTCTAAGTGCATTGCCTTTATTCTTTTAAAGTTTCGAGAACGTCGCAGCAAACATGAACAACATCACTATAATACACCACCTGCAGAACAAAAACAAAGAGTGAGGGAGGAGGCGAAGAGGAAAAGGAAGATGGCATAGCTACAATCGGCCTTCCGGAGAAGACGACAATAAATACAGAAAAAGGATAAATTTGAGAAGCAGAATTCACAACCACCGATCCACGAACTTCAGAGGAGGGCTTTCCCCTTCACATTACCTCACTCCACATCACCTTCAACCCCCCGACAACGGGGAGCACCCAATTTGTAAAAACACTTCATCGTCAACATATACTCTTTTTCCCTTACGAGGAACACACCGCGGCACAATATAATTTTATGTTTTTTTTTCAATCATTTTCTTTTTCTGTAGCACCCGTTCGCCCTTGATTAATTCGCCTTTTATTAGGACGATACATCGAAATATCGAAAAAGAATAAGTCACGCACACACATTCGGCTTTTTTTTTCTTGTCTGATAACATTACGTACAAGAGTACTAAAAAAAGGGTACTTTTTATTTAAATTGTGGTATATGACGGTCTATTCGTTGAATTTCTTTAACCCTCGTTCATCGCGAACCCAAACTCTTTCACGCGGTCCAAGACTTTTTTTTTTTTAATTTTTAATAATTACGTCGATATGTAGTTTTTGAATTGATATTTCGCGAAAGTAATAACAGGACGACTCCCAGTCGATTGCATTGCTATCCGAATACATTTGGACCGATAGACACAACCCACGGACATTCTTGAAGAAAAAAAAAAGATCCTTAACACAGCGACACGAACTTACAACTCTTCAGCGAAATCTACGTAAGACATTTACGTACTTTAGTCTCCGACTCTAACACATATGCCAGCGTATTTACAGCTCCTGTTTACAAGCTATGATTATAGAATAGCATTCTCGAAGCCGTCCCTTTCGCGACGTATAATTTTATCGACTGAGTAAAAAGGGTTTCGCATTTCTTTGGCTCATCTCGAGTCCAATCTTTGACTTCGCGTGAAAAAGTGGTCCTTTTAGGAAAGGGCGGAGTTTCATTTTAAAACTTATAAGCTTATTGACCCAGCGAAAAGCCAGTAAACGAGGGGTTGGATATAGGCCGTTACGAAAGGAACAAGCCGACTAGGAACACAAAAAATGAGGATAAGGAACTCGTTACACACGTATATATTAATAGATATTTATATATTATCTCGCTTATGGGATCGTTGTGCTTCGAATTCCGGTGGGTGGGCTGCCGGAGCGGAAGAAATAACATCACTTTCTCTCACGAGAGGCGCTGCGTAAGACAACATGGCCAAGCCGCGCATTCCCTCCCCTATACCTCTCGAGGTAACAACACTGACACAAAAAAATCTCCACCTCAAATATATTCAACTATATACAAATTTGCCTATACGATTCAAAAATGGCTTCCTTTAAAAAACATAATTAAACCTATATAAATAAATAATCTCAACAATGAAGATATTAAGAAATATTCAAAAGGAACGAATATCGAAGATATATATTTATTTATAGTTAATGTATAATATACTTGATTAATTTTGTAATGGTAAATATTTGAAAAAGGCATGCGAGTTCTTCTGGCTATAGAATGCGGAACGGCCTATGTATGAGTACAGTCTTTTTTTTATTTCCGAATATCACTACTTGATCAAGGAGTCCCTCTTTCTCTTTTGTGAGAAACCACACATTTATAGATGGATCCACAACATCGTTAAACATGTAAATTTCATTCCACCAATAAAAACACTCTCACTTTTGGAATTTTTAAAACGGTCACCTAATTAAATCGTAAAACAGATATTTTTTAGAGCATTTCCGATGAGTTTTTCTTAATCATTTCATGGGCAAAAGTCTATCCCATCTCTAATTATAACTCCAAATCTCCATTAAACATATCACTAAATTCTTAAAGAGTAAACGAACGAGTCAATTCGCATCTTTTTCGAATGAGCTTCATTGGCACCAAACTTTTTCTTTTACGCCAATCCGGCGAAGAGTATTCGAATGGTAATTCGTACATTTCATTGGTGCTCTTTTCCCTAAAATTTCAAGTGAGGACACGAATTGATACTTCACCGAAAGCAATTCAGCAAAACACTAATCATAGGCCGTTCTCAATATTATTCGACGCCTCAAAAGTCTAAAAACCCCAGAGTTCTTTCTTTCTCCTAGACAGGAAAAACGTTGAGTAAAATCGACCACTCTGGGAAAGTGGATTAAAAAAGAATCAATGCATATTTAGAAATAAATGCTCTTCCTTTTTTCTCTTAAATGCAGTGAGACGTGCATCCACGCAGCAAATGAGAAAGTGCCATGCACCTAACGTGACGACAGATTTCTTCGCAGAGAGCTGAGTACATTGTTTGAGCTAATTCTTTTCGCAAACATGCGAACTCAACAAAGTGTCTAAACGAAAGTGTAATGGGTGAAAAGGAAATGGAGAAATAGGAAAAAGGAGAACAGGTATAACAACACGGAACTCGCTAAGTATTCCTCTTCAGTCGAACATCAAAATTCTCAACAGAACGGCGGAGTAACAAGCGATAAAACAGAAGAGGTTTGAAACTGAACAAAGTGTACAAATCAATCCGCGTAAAATAAATAACACGCCGTATTTAAGACGGCTTCGTCGAAATGAAAAGCTTGTGCTTCGTGAAACAACTAAGAGTTGCACATGTCTAACTAGTGATCACGCTATCTAAATCCAAGAAAATAATTTTCCCAGCCTTGTATAAAAACATCCTACTTGATCATCAGACGTTCCAACAGTCCTAGGAAATGCGGCTCCCATCTAACATCGTGGCACCTTCCAAAATACGTTCGTTTAGTGGGCTCTTCTCTCAACGAAGCACAAAAATACTCGAGTTTGTCCCCGGATTCGAGCTACTTCACACGTACGCGGAATACGCTCTCAGATCCGGAAAAAAAAATTTGCTCCCTGATTTCACGAAGTTCGTGCTGTACTCCCCTTTTGATGAAACGCCTGTTTCTAGGGTCTGTAAGCGACTCGGCTTACGTTGCTCGTGACCACAAACGGGTCTCATCGCTTCACATCTCTTCCGTGAAGACTATGGGTGCTTGGCGGTGCGGCGAAGAGGAGTTCAAGATCTTGCCGCACCCGGTGGGTGTGGTGGGGGTCCTCGCAGAGCCGCCGTTCACCTCTATCTCGTTGACGGAGCGGGAGCGGGAGTGGGTGCCGTTGGGTGCGGCGGGCATGAGTCCCGGAGGAGGCCCTGCAGGACTCTCCCGCTGCACTATTTGGTTGGCGGACTGAGAGCGCGTGTGGCCGCGGGAGTTGATGGAAGGGCAGGAGAACTGCTCCTTGAGGGCCATTTGATAGGCCACCTCGAAGGCCTGCCCCAGGGTCAAGATGATCTCGGTCGCTTGCTCCTGGAAGAATAGAGGGGGTCGTTAGTGCCAAAGGGTTAATTCTGCACGACTCAGAAACTATGCAGAGATGTATAATTCGTCATAAAAATGAAAACAAATGAGAGAATAAAGAACAAGGAAGAATTTAGAAACAAGAAGAAGGAAATAAATAATTAGTTTTAAACGGAATAAATTCTTAAAAAAATATATTTGATAAGAAATAAATCGATTCATTTTTATAAGTATGCGTAGAAAACATAAAAAGAAAAGTAATGATAATGGAACACTGCATTATAACATACTCAAAAAGGATATGTATTATTGATATATATTATAGATATTATTGATATATATTTATTGATGTTATGCATACGGAATGCCCATATATTATTTTTTTAAATTCTTCTTTCAATATGTTTTCCTTACTTATTGAATTATTATCAATACATAAGGCTAACGCAGGACAATCTTCCTCTCGTAACGAGCGTAAAAATTATTTATATTAAATATCAATAAGCTCTTTGTATTCCGTTAAACTCTCATTCATTTAGGTGCTGATTTTCAGTTCGAAATGATGAAAAAAGACTGAATCAAAGCAACGGAAGCTGTTGTGTTTCCGAATGAACTGATTCATAGACGAGGCAGTGGTATCTCACCATGGTGTCCACGCAGAATACATGGCAATAGTGGTCCCTGCTCTGATGATCCTTTGTTATATATGCGAAGTGGGTGAGGTCATCGGCATCTTGGCAGGCGCAGTGGATATTTCGTATCTCGTGCTCACACACCACTTCCTGCGAACATTCATTACAGGATATCTATTGAGTTATTCCAGATAGCCCAAAATAAATAAGATACTAGCAACTGCGTAAAACCATTGAATTGATACGTTTATAACAGAAAAAATTTAAATATTCAACATATTTTAATAATAAAAAATGTAAAGATCTTTAAATGACGTTCAGATCAGTAGAAGAATCGAGTATATCTTCCAATTGAACTTAATCAGTTTGTCGATTTATGACACGAAAGTGTTTCTTCAAAACCCGTTTTGTTTTCGGAAATATGATACAATGACATACCTTAGTCGCCGAATTAAGGAACTTGACCCCTCGGTAGGATATAGACAAGACTATCTCGGGACGAACTCTTCCATCTCGGGAACTGCGCTTCAGCTTCTGAATTGACTTCTTTGTAGACTCAGTGCCACGGAGCTCCTTCACCAGGGTCGAACCAAGGTACTACATGGAAAAGGAAATAAATAATATATTAGAATCGAAAACTCTAGCTAATTTGGGAGTTTTTCAGTAGCAAACAACTAATGAAAATTATTCGATAAAATGATACGTATTTTTTGAAATCATGAAATAGAATACTACTTTCTTTTCTATCAACATCTTTAAGCATTTGCAAATACGATAGTAAACTACTATATAATACTTTTATTATTATATAACCAATTTATAACGAAAAGTATTAACATTATTGATTCCTATATTCGATTTTGATAAAGATGAATGGATTGCCATTCAGATAATACTTCGATAAGTCTCACCAAATCTTAAAAAGTAATTCAGGATCGATAGATATGGGAACGAGGGAAGTTTAAAAACCAAACATTAACTTTTTAGCAACGTTCCGAGTTGATTGAAAACTACAAATCATTCCAAAAAACAATGAATCAGGAATTACTTGCTAGAAAAAGGTATCTATATAATTTAAACAGTACTAACATTTTCATACAGTGCACTGAGCTGAACACGGTCTAGAAGAACCTCTACGATTCTTAAAAAGTGACAAAATAAAACAATCATACGTAACTCTTCTTTTAAGAGAAACGCATCATTACGAGAAATCCAAATCTATTGTACATATCACAACCGATTTGGTGATAAGGCATGGATACAAATTGCTCGGTGCATCTGAATGATAATGGAAGATGAAGGCATCAAGAACAGACAGCTGTCTGGAACATTTCGAGGGAAAAGGGGGAACGAATTTCACCGGAGTCATTCCGGGTGAATGGGGAGACTCACAGAAGCGACGTATGTGACAGATCCTGAGAGCAACACTTCGGGTCTATGCCTCCACTGCGTGGTGAGGGTGGCAGGGACTCCCACGAGCAGTTCTGCAGGGTCTCTGATGGAGAGGTCCTCGGGCCCATTGGTAACTTCTTGAGGAGGAGGGTGGTGGGGCGGGGGAGGGGCGCAGGGCGGTGGGGGAGGCGCGGGTCGGTTCTTCTTGTTCCGGTGGCGAAGGGTGCCCGTCCCAGGAACGGGGGGTGCAGTGGCAGTAGCAGGAGATGCGGCAGCTTCCTTGGCGGGGGTGGAGAACGAGGGCTGTGAACGAGAAATGGCAAACATTAGCGTCTGATTGAGTAATTGGTACTTATCAAGGATTGATGAAGGAGATTCTTCTAGTAATACGTGAGATTGTATGTTTACATTTCTCCATAAGTTCAGTACTTTTCTAGATTAAGATATAAGTGTTTTGTAGCATTTTGCAGCATTTTACAGCTCACAAGTAAAATGCAAAGAAGGAAAAGATGCTAAAGGTGCGAAATAAATTTATGATAATCAAGTTTCCTAAAAGATATTATTATTAATTGACCCTTACACTTATCTACTTCATAATTACAATATTCATAGAAAAAAAGAAAGAATATGCATTAGATAGAGTAAAGAAATAAAAAAGGACAGAACTTCAAACGTATGTAAAAAGTTAAATTAAACCTGAATAATATAAAGCTAAATGGACAACAAAAATTAGGTAATAGTCCACAGATAAGGGAAACAAGTTGTCACAAGCATAGTGTTATTACTATCAACCAGGAGTCTTGTTTTAATAAGTGATGTATATTCGTTCACCAGGGTTTACACACACACAATCCGTCGGAAAAAAAAGTATCAAGCGACCCCGATGACGTACCCTCCGCGCTGTTTCATAGATGTGTAAGGGGAGAAACCTTTGCCGCTGAATTATCCTTTTGTGGAAAAGGCGACATATCTATAGAGCGCCTCAAATGCTGCGTAGATGCGAGGGAGGCGTATTCGGTGATTCATGGACCATACGGATGTGACTCATAGAATTCTCTTTATTCATAATCTGTATTCAGCGAAGGGTTAGATCCGCTTTAGAATGCGACGCCTGTTCACAGCTCCACCTTTAATTTCCTCAAAATTACTGTCATCTGTATTCTTCATTGTCTTTCTCCACGAATATTTAGACAGTCACATCCTAAGTCACCTTTTTCAAGGTAACCGCAGCGAATCTTCAACTTCGATCAAATATCCCCCTCCAATGACTCAAATTCAGAGACCGATCTTCAATACTAAAATCCCATTCACATATTTCATTGATTATTCATTATTTTGGTATTTAGTTCACGAACTCCTTACGCGTGAGGTTGTAGGAACAAATAATTCGGCGGATAAATTGTACTCTCTTCAAAACTCGATTGATCCTTACGACACTATATTAAATTATCCATTTTGATATCAAATAATTGATTTTTATAGAAGATATATTGGAAATCATCAATCAATTCCCATAAAGTTTCTATTCTTTTTGTAGAAAATATGCACAATGTATCTACAAATACGTAATTTACGTCTGAACGAAATTAATTAAATCAATTTTCATTAAATATCTCCTATTATACATCTATCCATTGAGTAATGAAAATCAGTTCATTATTAACATTTAAATTGAACATTTACGTTATCACTTAATTAAGCGCCATTTATTGGAACTCTTTCAGCAAATAAAAACCAGATCGCCCGTCAACCCTTAGGGTACTCCGTTCCAACGAAGTTATACGGTCGTTGGCAGTCACATAACCATTTTACGACTTAAAGAAAATAAAAGGACGACCTCGTGGTGACGGCTCGTTTACGATAGCTATCGGCAGAATCCGTCTTGGCATCGGTAGTGCTCCTAAGGACGGCCAGTGATCCTTTAACAGTACGTCTGCAATTAGGGATATCGATTGGTGTGCACGGAGGGATTGTCTCGGATGCAGCTCGAATCGGGCGCAGGTTAATTAGTCCGTAATGCTACGTTGCCAAGGCAAAGAGGGGTTTGTAGAGAGAGAGGAGTAAACCTCGACGACCACAGAATGTGACGTTTATGAGGACTCCATGGCAACGCATCCCTTCTCTCACATGCTTCATTTCCGTTTCAGGAGAAACGAACCTTTTGCAATAGACGATTTCTCTAACGAGATAAACACACGATTCTCATCTTGTGCAAAATCTTAGGATATCAGACATGAAGCGCATATTTAAATCGAATTAAATTCAATAGGGTCCATATATAATCTAACAAGTCTTTAAATACTTTTCAAAAGACAAAATTTTTCACTTATAGTACTTCTCAATAGCCCAAAGAACCTAACAAGTTTAAGCTCAGCTTACAATGTTTCTTTTATTGCTACGCTTTTATAGTTCACTAAAGCAGATAAAGGGATTGTTATGTTACAAGAAATCAATAATAATAATAATTTGAAAAATATCAATATATGGAGAGGAGACTCTTTCAACTCTAATATAGAATTCCGGTTGATTATTTTTACTCTAAGATTTCAAAAAGTGTAACAAATGGAGTCGAATTATTCGACCACTTTTCGCAGTGTACGAGAAAATTATCGCTCTCTTTCTTAATTTGTAAATTTATTCAGTTCCTTCGAATATGAGAAGAAATTAACGTAATAATAAAAGAAAAAGGTAAGACGACGGTCGATAAAGAAAAAAGATCAAAAGCAAAGCAACTATAATAATAAAATACGGTTTGTTTGGCTCTTTCCTAAGGTGAAATAATCTAAACCCAAATATTTTATAATTACAACGGAGGACTTGTTCAAAACAAGTTTCTACATTCACAGAAAAATATTCCTATTACGAATAAATAATCCGGAAAAGTTTCTACTAACACATTTGGGGAAATCATAAGAAATCGATTGAAATAAATTTTCCGTAACGATTGCATAACGATCCGTTTCATCCATAAGCAATAGGATTCACTCCGTAATGGCGCGGAACTCAATATCCGATCCCAAAACAAACAAAAACCTATCGCAGAAAAAAACCCTCGTTCCCTCAACCACCAATTCCCCTCAAATCTTCTGCTATACGAAACCTAAAAGGCGAAGACACGAAAAAGCGTGTTCCCTTCTCCGTGCAGACGCTCCACTCCGTCACACCTCTGTGATCCCTTGATGGGCGTACATCGCGAATCCGTTTGTATTTGTGATCTCATGGGCGACCCATCACGCATCCCTGCGCGCTTTCCCACAATGCCCCACTCCAGAGAGCGCGCCTTTTTTCCCAAACAAACCCCTTTTATGAACGCCACGATTTCCTCGGCAGGTGGTAAAGGCACGGGAGATGTTCAAGCTCCACGGCGTTCCAATGGAGTTCCTCTAATAACGGATGTGCCCTTCAAATTAGCAACGTCTTTTTCCTGTCCAACCAGAGAAAGGCAAACTGACGCCACGCGCGCATCCCCTCAAGAAAGAAAGATTAACCTCTGGAGGGAGAAAGAGGGCAGCACCACTCTCCATTGTAAGGATTTGACGTGATTTGCGAATGACACGCTGGAGAGATATAAAATGGATGATACACTTGCTAAAGTTTACGCAATTATATATCAGCGTAAGTAAGCGAACTTTTGAACGATAGAGGTAA
Organism: Pantala flavescens; assembly: GCA_020796165.1. NCBI lineage: Eukaryota > Metazoa > Arthropoda > Insecta > Odonata > Libellulidae > Pantala > Pantala flavescens. The sequence continues at coordinate 26,472,625 of CM036886.1, forward strand.
TATAGGTGTTTTGGAAAGTGTTAGTATCCCTTTCACACTGACATACTGTTATTACTTTTCCGTGTAAGAAAATTGTAATATTAGCAAGGAAATGAGTAAAACTCCCCTAAGATTAACGAGTAATTTTCTTTTATCTATTTTTTCAAACGTACTTCAAGACTTGGTGATAATTTAATCACTAACTTACTTTAATACGTGCAAAGGGTATGAATGCTACGAGTAATATAAATTCATGTAATACGAGTTACTTAAATTGATTCTTCAAGTTGAAGAACGTATAAGTATCAAAATCTATGATTATGAGTAGATTATATCGTTCTATAAAGCGTGAAAACTGTATTTACCTACCATTCAATTACTGCACCTTTTTCTCTCATTTTGATAAACATCGTACTAAGTACAATTCCAAATTTTTCCGTCGAATGCTCAATGGAATGGTTCTTCCGTTTGCTACGACTCATATTTCTATTTCTTTCTTTACCTTAATTTCCTATGAAATGAGAGATAAAAATAAAGTATACTTCCTTTTAATTCGTGATGTTTCAGTTAATAATATCGCTAACATTACTATATTTTTTTGAGGTGATATCATCCGTTTTTATAGTTCTTCTATATTTGAACTAGTTGAAGACGATCTTATAGACCGAAACCAAGATTATGGATTACAGTGGTAACAGTATAATTATTCTTCTTGGTCATTTTAAGTTCCTAAAATTGAGACGACATAATTGTAAGGTCACAACTCTCTAAACTATATTTAGCTTAAATTCTGACACTTGGGTTTAGAAAAAAAGCAAAGACAACCATTCCATTTTTTCTGTTAATCAATGGGAGCAAATTCCTTTGAAGCAAATGGCACAGGAAAAATCCATCTCTAAAATAAAAAGGCGCAGATAAATTCGATGCAAACACTTGAGCATCGAGAGCGACTAATTATTTACACGAGTTTATCCGAGGGGAAGGCTGAAAAGACGAGCTGAAGAGTGCACTTCTCAATGGCAAATGATTTTCCTTTCAGATCCCTTGTTTATTCATTCCTCAGCAACGACATTAGCTGCGAAACGAGACTTCAGCGGACGGGAACAATTGTGACGCCATATCGCGATAAAAAAGAACTTCCCCTCGTCATCTCTTGGTTACTCGGATTAGTTTACGGTCACTGGATGCGATTGTCCGCCCCCAGCGAAGCAAAGGTGCCATGCAGAATGAGTTAAAAATGGAAGAAGCATTATGCGGGAGAAAGCGAGAAGATGTGACCGAAATTGTACATTTAAATGTAGATGCAGGTTCCTCGAACGGAGTGTAAATAGTGGGTTTATATCCTCTCGAGAGATGCCACTTGAGACTTTTTAGAGCACGAGTGGATTCGGGTGTGGGGTTTGTTATCCTATCAGCGGTAATGAAATTATATTACGTTAACCTTTATTTCTAAACACTGAGATACCTGAAACAGAATGGAAGTTACGAATGTTAGTACGATATTCTCAAACGGGTTCAATACTAGATATATGAAATATACTAGTAGATAGGAATAATAGATCGTACGAAAAACGCAGCAAGATATATGCTTAAATCTTATCTTCATATCTTTTAAAAAGTCTATGCTGGTATGCCTAACACTCATAGCTATCGTTCCATACGGTCCTTGGTTCAAGTTCAGGGTTAAGTGAGAATGAACATTATTTTTATTTGAGTATAATTTGAACTCCATTGATACGTATTCCACAACCTCTAATGAACTTTGACGTGAGTTCGACCCCATTTTCATCTCACATTAACTTCTTTATCCGTTTTACGTACGTCAAACGTACAGTGAAGTACATTCCGTAACATTTTAACTATTTTAGCGTGTTTAAATAGCAATTTTATTTCCAGTAGTAATAATTCTTAATATAAGCCGTATTAGTATTAGGTATGATTATTTTAGCTCTATGAATCTCATAGCTACACTGCTCCAATAACGATGTAATTTTTTTAATATTACGAGAGGAAATCAATCGGGAAAAATCACATTAAATTTTCTCACTAGCATAATTAAAGGGAATTAATTCCATCCTAAAAATCAAAGAATAGACACTTTTCCAATTAGTCATTTACATGGAACTATAGAAACGGATAAAAAAGTTCAAAAAAGAACCGATCCGATCCAGATCTATTGACCATCTATCAACACGATAACCTCTAACCCAACCATCCTAATTGGGACGTATCTAATTCCCTTCTAATTTACCAAACGTCTCGATTAGATTTAAACACGAGCCAATTAAGCGACGAATTGAAAGGGGAGTTTTTATTTTGACGAGGATAATAATTGGACGGTGTTCGCCATTCGCTCGTCGCCCGTGAAGGAGGACATACGCTTTTCTGCAGGCCCAATTAAAAGTGGAGGGCCTTAGAAAGCACCAAGCATCGTTCCGGTTTGACGATAAGGTTTTTCAGCCCTCGAAGATTCCTCGAAACCACGGTTTATTACGTGGAGAGAGAGATGTTCGGTTTTTGAATGCTCGCGATGTAGTTAATTGAATCTCCGAAGCGTGAGGCTGCCCCAAATTATCCGACTTCAATTACAGTCTAATTTCGTCATACTCTCCGCGTTGCACTCGATCGAATTCCTACCTTAATAAACGTAATGGAAAAGGACATATTTATAACGAGTTCATGTTTTTTTGTTGGCGAAAAGCCTTTTACTTTTACAAATGGGAACTTTGGCGTTTTGGATCCTAAGGGTAATTTTAAAAAGATCGATGCAATCGGTTCATTAACGACTTTAAAAGCGTTTAAATCAAATTTATATAATCGTAAATTAGTAAATATTTAAAAACTACGAGAGAAAAATTTACTTTTAACTTACTATCCTGAAATACTGATCCGGGTAGAAAAATTCTTAATTCACGTTGCTGTTTTAACATTTTACAAAATTTTAAACTTAAATTCCAATTTTAAAAATTAATGATTATATATTGATAATTAACTACTTATATGATATAGAACTTCCGTGTTATAAGTATTGGGATTTCCTTGAAACATTAGATTTATGGCATACTACAAATAAATTAAGGAAAATAACACTCAGTAAGAAACTTTTGAAGCTATTTAGTTTATGATAACTTCGTGTTAAATGTAACATTCCTATCCTGACAGAATTATTCCACCAAGGAATCGTCACAATTAATGAAAGTGATAATTAAGTCCATTACTTCCTCTTGGAAGTCATTATCATAAATAAATACCTCCCCGTATCGTACGTCTGAAATCTGACTCGAAATTCTTATCATTCGAATTTACAGATAACCTCTACAGAGATAGGGAGTCGACATATTTCACGATTTAAACTAATCCAAAAAAGATAACTGACAAACGATTTGTACAACGGAAGTGAGACTTCAATTCAGCACACGTTCCGAAAGACTATAAAAAAACTTTCATGACAGTAAAGTATTTCGACAAAAAAGTCAGATTTTTGTGTTTTCCGAACCTTCGAACATTATTCCCCTTTATTCCCAAAACACACTTCCTGAGATCTTCCGAAAAGATCATGGCAGATTGCCCACCAATGGAAATGTCACAACATGGAGGAACATTGGTTCGGGAAGAAAACAACATTTGGGTCTCTTTTGGAAGGATTCCAGAGTTTATCAAAGAGAGAGCTCCGAAGACAGTGAATTGAGAATGCAAAGTGTGCGTCCAATACAATCATAAAATATTGAATGACGAGAGGAGGTCATGGCCCAAAAGTTTTTGGAGAAGAATTCAGGGAAAGCATTTATTGTAGCGAGTTTCTAGTACGGATTTTCTAATCCTAAATTTGGCAAAATTCCTCCCTTGCGTAGAAAAGGATTTTCGCTGAATATGGATATGCTTAAAGGATGCGAAAAAGTTACTTCTATTCCTTTAGGGTGATGATATATAACACACGATCTAAAATACGTTACTTAAATGACAAAAAACTTCACACGAGTTCGCATAAATTTAGATGAGTCAAATATTATAAATATTAGTTTAGTACATAGGTTAAATCTTTGTGACCAAGAAGCACGACTCTACGAGCAAATTTAATACGGTCTTCTATGAAAGCTCCTTTTTTCTTTCAATGAGATGAAGCAATTTATCAATAATTAACGAATCTAAAAACGTTCTATATAAAGTATCAATTTTTTAATTGCTGAGATTTTTTTAATTAAATAATTAAATTAATTAATTAATAATTAAATAATTTAAACCGAAATCACTTCATTTGATGCATAGCTAATCAATAATCCTTCCCCAAAAGAACAAAATATTCATTAAACTAAGATTTTTACGAAACGACTCAAGAAAATAATGGAAGAAAATTACAGTTAAGAAGTAAATTGAAGCGATACGTAGGTAATTTTTCTTTCCCATTCCATCTCTAGGCAAACAACCAAAAATGAGGTTGACTCATACGTACTTTTAAACCTAAGTTTCAAACGTTCACTTCGTAGAACCTATCGAATTTTGAGCGAATTGTTTTCGTAGGTAATCAAAGTTTGCAGAATAATCCATTTTTACACTTTTATCTATAGAATATGATATTTATTGCGATTCGTTTGACACAATGACAAAGGTTCTCTTACAGGCCAAACTTCACCTAATTTCAGATGAATTCCACCGTGTCTGGCACATTGAAGAAGGTATATTTAAACAAAAAACGCATTCCCTGATCCAAATGAACGAAAATTCTTACCTTCCTTTCCTCGGGCATTCCGGGGGCGATGGCCAGCAATGGAGACACCACTCCTCCACCGCCCACAGACGCCAGTAGCCTCCTCCGATGCCCCAGCTTGTCTATCTCGAGCACCGTGGTCAGTTCCACTTCCCAAATGCGGAGGATCCTGTCCACGTCCGTGAGCATGTTCTTGCGGAAGGTCTCTGCATAGGCGCTCTCGAGTCGGAGGGCGCGGAGCCAGTGCTCGACAGAGGCGGGTGGAGGGCGGCCGTCGGTGCCGAAGCGTGGCAGTGCCTTCGGGAGTAGGGCCGCGGCGGCCCATATGTGGGACGCGTGACCCTCGTCCGTGATGCCCATCGACCTCAAATCGCCTTCTTCCATGACGCCGTTCTAAGATGAACAGATTGTCCGTCATTAGAGAGGAAAGTGTTTATGGTTAAGGGATTAACTCCAGAAAGTGTGCAAATCAAGATTTGACGAGAAAAAGATCTTTCCACACAAAAAATTATCTACGTCTACATGATACGAGCAAGCCGCATTTCGGCTTGTGGTAGGGGGTGTAGACACCTATCGTTCAAAGTAAATTATAACTGAATAATAAAAAAAATTCGCTTATAGAGAATAAAATTAATGATAAAGAATATTTTTGTATTTACAATCACCTTGATTTTCGTAATTATACAAACCACCTTTATTCTTATGAGAATAACGAAAATTCCATGTTTTGACAATATAAAAAACTAAATTATTTATTCGGTAATGCATGAAGCTTTTAGTAAAAAACATACACATCAACTACCGCTACTTGTGAAATATTCTTTATAATAATAACATACGAAGCGACATAGCGACACTTAATAACCTTCACGAACATAACCCTTGTGGAAATTACTAAATGTTTTTCGTTTATTTAAAGGAACAATTAATACTTCGTGCTATGCGTCAAACAATTTACCAATTATGAGAACTTTTCTCTTCTCTCTAACTTTTTTGCGTAAAAAATGAACATAACAGTACAAATTACTCCTCCGCTAGTTTTCGTGAGGAGAAAATATTTCACAAGAGAAATAGAAAAACATTTTGATTGGTTATATATTTTCTATTAATTAGTGTTCTTAGGTAACCATGGTTTTCTAAAGTTAAGCGCAAAATAAACACATCCTCCCTGAATCACACGTTAACGCAATGGAGCAGATGGACAACACAATCGTTGCGCAGCAAGTTACGATGGCTTCATCAATTAACAGCTCATTTGCTGTGTCCATTCATTAGCACGCCACATCGTCAGAGAGAGACGCAGTGTACTCCAGTCACGGAGATACACTTGCTCTTGAGAAGCACGTGCGTCAAATACCTCTATCCATTCCCACGGCTGTTTCACTCATTGTAAACTCAAGGGAGACCCGAGATTGAACTATTGGCTTGTTTCTATACACTGAAACCTGATCATCTTTCTTTGCTACACGGAAAAAATATCCCAAGGAAACATAAATAGAAGTTTTGAGTTATAAACGCACATTGAAACTAAAGCATTGAGAAGATTTTAACAATAGATTCATTGATTCAAAGTGAAAATAGGAAAAAAGTTTAACACGCCCTGGAATTGATTAAAGGAAATATGAACAGATCTTTTAAATTATATTAAAGTTATAGTAAATTATATGTAATCAATATAACTATGTTAAAGCTGAATACCAATCTCGATAATAAAGATAATAATTTCTGGAAAATAAGTACGTATTTATAAAAACGCGTAACGAAGATGTTCAAGTGCGTACAAGGTGGCTACAATGTATTTAGCTACATATTGATTCCAATCCAAAGGTTTATAATACGAAAATACTTACGATAAAATCAACGTCATCGTATCCATGGAACATAAAAAGTCTCTCGTACTCCTGCAACCCGATGGATTCTAACCACTGTCCTATGGAAGTTGGCACCGGAGCAGTGGGTGAAAGAGGTGCTGGTGTGGTTCTTGGTTCTGTGCGTGGTTCAGAACGACTCAGACCTAAACAGAAATACGATTTGTTCTTACTTCGGAATTTATAAAAGATTTAGTTTTGAACCTCATCAATATATATCGCTTTGACTAAATTCAATTTATTTTAAGGATTTGACACTCACGAATACTTTTTCTGAGCAATATGAGTGGAATACAACTTTGAAATAATTTGAGAACCAAAGCAGAGTCTTAAAAACAATGAAAATTTTGTTTGGAAAATAATTATATTCTCTGACTCAATATCTTTCATTCGTGAGCAATATAAACGTTTGAAAAACACTGAAAATAATAATTTTAACATATAAAAAATACTAAAAGAACTTTCAAATCAATTCAATAATTCTTACTGAGTATGAAAGAAAACAACGCTTCTGAAACGTGGTTTTTGTACTGTAGCAGCAACAACTTTTCAATAATACTAGATGAACAAGAAAGATATAAAAAAATTAAACACCAAAAGATATGAAAGGTTGTAGCAATAAATTAAATTGTTGATTATAAGTTCGAATGAAACATCAAACGAACGATTAGAAACCGTATTAGCATGCATTTTGTAGTAGCTCGTTAAAGTGTTGTAAAACAGCCTTAAAACATTCGTTAACAAGGCATTTAATATGTTAGTAACTTCAAATTCGACATGCAATTCAACCAGTTAATGTAAACCAGCAATCTCATGCTGTGCTACTCAATCCAAACATGAAATTTGACCATACATAGGAGAATTTCTAAGACCCATACATAGAGTACAAAAGATGTTCCATATAATCTCGGAATTTGCAAGATATAGAATCGACTTTTAAATTCGAAGTCCTTGAAGAATACCCTGAAATGAAACTGTTTACTCTGCACATGAGGTACAACTTACCTAAAAGGGATTGGAAATCCTTCTCCAATTCATTGACGAATACGGATTCCCGAACCAGCCTCGTTCCAAAAGATGCCATGATCTCCGAGATCTTGTTCCATTCCTCCTGTTCGTCGAATGGACTCAAGATGGACAGGGACTTCCCATCGTCGGCCACATCCCCACAGTCCACCTCCGGGGGCACCGGTGGCATTCCGCCACCATCGTATACGTTCTTAAGTTTGCGCAGTGTCTTCGGCCTCTCGAGGGAGCGTTGGCCGGGTACAGCCCCGGTCGTGCCATCGTTGGTGGAGGTGCTGCCTTTGAACAATCCTGAGGAACGGGTTTCGGGGGTTTTGTTGTCATACTTCCTCCACCAATTAGTTATTACAATGTCATACCGATTAGCTATAGATAAACCATAGTCCTTTGAGTACATCGGTCAGTTTTAATCGTATTCCAGATATGAATTGGATGACCATAAGCTTTGATGAAACGACCTATGCACTGCGAATTGCTCTCATATTTTTACTTACATTTAATCATCAACAGCTAACTTTAATGTTTTACCAGTAACGAGCCAAAATTGTCACTAAACGATGTCTCAAAATTTACAAACGCTGTAAGTCAAACTTATCCTGTTTTTCAGCAAAATACAATGCCATCACTCTATTTAATCTGAAAAATACGATTAATGAAACCTACACTTTATTTATATTACGACTCCTTCAGAGATTAAATATATGTTGGTTCCTGTACATTATTCACATCAAAATATATTCCGTGCTCACATATATTTTATGTGAATATCCTCAGTTTTTTTTAAGATCACTTCCCCTAAAAGAGACGATAACCCCAGAAAACATTCAATTCGATTTAAAATTATTCATTTACACATAATATAAAAATTCATTTCAAATTGTTGTTTTGTCTCTAATAGTTATTCGATTTTCAAGAAAATTTTACTCTACATCTGAGTTACGAATATAAAATGATATTTTTTAACCAAAATCTTTAATAAGATTGGATGTATCAAGCAAAAATAGCTTTTTAATGATAAAAAAAGTTAGGAAATCTATCTAAAAGTTCATGAACAGGTCCTCCAAAGGTTTCTAAAGACTAAACTCAGTTCCATCTTCTACATAATACGAAGCGGTGATTCGCATTTCAGTATTGAGTATTCCAGCTCAAGTATGAATGGTATTTCAATATCAAAATATGAGATACTATATAATACAATTATGTAGCCCTTTCTCCAAACAACCTGAGCTTCAGTCGTTAAAATGATTTCATTAACTGCATGCAGTTCCAAGAACAGGAGAGGAACAAAGAGGAGAAGATGCCCAATGGATTAGAAAGGAAAGCCACATAAAGAAAATAGCGTTATTGAGATGTATCACTGAAAGAGAGAATTAGCAGATAGTACGAATTCCTTTCCCATGATTCGTTTAAACAGACTCCGAGCCACACATCTGTTCGTCTCAAAGTAAATATCGATACAAAGGGACTTCTGTCGCACACATTGTCAAAGAGGGTAAATCAAAGAGCAGCGGATGAAGGAAGCGGTTTCAATGGCTAGCGGATTTGGGATATGTGAGATAAGAGATTTATAAATAAAGCTGAGGATTAAATAAGCCAAGAGTAGGTTAAACAGCGATGGTGTAGATTAGAGGAATTCAGGAAGATGAAATGTTTGCAGAAGACATTTTAATTTGGCACTGTCTATGTATGTTTGAGTAAAAGCGTTGTTAAAGGAGACAAAAAGCGTGTTAGGAATTATGATGATGATTACACTACACAAACAGATAAATAAAATAATCCTTAGAGAACTTATTCATAAATTATATTAAAAAAATAGAGTTTTGCAGTTTGCACTGGATAGAAGGCAAGAAACGATAACAGCAAAATAATAATTACAGAGATTTCCGAATAAAATATTGCACAAAACTTAAATTAAGGAAGACAGATTATGTAAAAGATTTCTAATGGACGCAATGATCTACAATTTAAGTTATTTGAAGAACTGAGAATAAATAAAATTCTTTACACAGAAAACAAGCAATGGATGCATACAAATTTGCGCAAGTAGAGATATTATAAAAACTATGTTATAGAGTAATTCTATTATTGCTTTTGTATATAATAAAAAGAACTTGAAATGAAGAAACACTTATGTGACAAAGGTATTGGAGAAATGTGCAATTGCAAAGTACAAGAATTAAACACAATAAATTTGACAAAGAGAACAAAATAAAGAAGCACAAGGGACATTTTAAAATGTCAACATACACAACCTTTATCGCTCTCCTTTAAAATGTTAAACGCAATGTTCTTCTCGATCTTATGGGATTTATAAAGCGATAGCGTTCGAATTGGATTCGATAATGGCCTGAAATTGATGAGGAAAAACTTTACCCTTCATGATGGACTTCACATTCCCCATTCTAACCATTTGGAAACGATGTCTGCTGGATTCGAACTCGGAACTGTCAACCTTCGGAATAAAGAATATTCCGGGTAAAGTCCAATTGTAGATCGTCTTATATGGGGCAACCAGAATATTTTATCTCGTGCTAATTGAGTAAAATTCTATAAATTGACGAAAAAAGAAACGAATTAAAAATCCTACTATACGTATGTATTATTAGTTGTGTAAGACTAATGCGAAATTAAATATACGTAATGTTCAAAAATAACTTCCTCAGCGTGAAAGAAAAACATGGTTAAGAAATAATGGTTTCACACTCATAGAATTCAATCAAATGAAAAATTAAATAATTATTTCTCATACCTGCATTCCTCCATTCACAATTTCTCGCCAGTGCCTCAAATATATATAATCTAAATTATAGTATCTAATTTAACTTCATTTCTTAATCGAGGAGACGATAATACACGAATTAAATTAGAAGGATAACAATTTAATTCTCCAAGAAAAGAAACAAGAAAATTTATTAATATATATTATAATAAATCCTTCAATGAAATATATTATGTTGATAAAAGAAAAACCTCCACTAACAAATATCTCAATCGTGCTTGGATATACAAAAGATTGTGATACTTGGATAATCCATAACCTCACGAATGCGAACATAGATTCGATTACAGATAAAGGGATTAGAGATGCAAGTGATACTTCATCACACCGGAAGTTTCTTCTTAACTTAGATACAGTATCAAATGAAATCGGATTTGGACGCATCTTTCCTGTACTTTATCTGAAAGGGTTTCTGCTTATAGCACTGAAGTTACCTTTCCCTTCCAACACTTAACTCGTCTCGTTTATTAACAACTAAATAAAAGGTATATTCAACCGTATTAGCATAAATTTTAAACCAAATACTACTTATGTAACTATTCATTTCTATCATAACAGCACAAATTACAAATCTGTGTCGTGGTCAACTAAAACCTTTGGGGGTCGGTTTAACCACACTGAAAATTTCCGGCTTCGCCCGCATCTATTACTGCAACGTCATCCGCATACTCCATCAGCACGCCACTGAAGAGCACGATAATTACCACCGCCGCATATTCGAAGAGCGCATTCAAACGGCAGATCTGCAAAAACGACCTCCGCAGACGGCATCTGGAGGACGCATCGGCGGCCACCGACAGAGGGCATTCGTGACCTTTATCAACCGCTCATAAGAGAGATGACCCTTTCAGTCGCACGCCCGAGAAACTGGCCTCGTATGGCTCACGAGGGACAAAGGGAAAAGGTCAATGGGAAGAGGCATTATGGAGGGCAATGGAGGTGTCGGCGAATGAAGAGAATGGGACCGGAGACGGAAAAATCGGTGGTTTGGCCACGGGTCTCTACAGGGTCATCGGTAACCAAAGGTAAAGACTTCGTTTGGGTTAAATACCGAAGTTTCCTTCCACTAATATCCCAATTTGATTCGTCAAACATAAATGAGACCCTTTGAAATCAATGACTACATCCCTCACCACCTACATTACGATCCAATAACCTTTCGAAACAGCGAAGAGATTCAAATATCACGTGGGGGCATAGATTAACGACGTACCGAGGATACGGGAAGGCGGCCAATTCGAACGGTGGAAGCACATTTCATTGTGCCTTCACAAAGTACGAGAGACGCATCCTGTCTTGGCCATCGCATACATAATGCAGATAACGAGTATAACAGTGGGCTTTCCATCCGCCCTCAGGGGATGTCGAAACGGGGAGACCAAGTTTGGCAACATTTAAACGGGAAACGTCCTCTTTTGAGTTGGCAATGGAGTTGATGCGAAAATGACCAAATCATTTGCTTCTGATTCGACGGATGCGTCTGTCCGAAGGATCTAACTCCCGACAACTGTCGCAAAAGAAAGATTAAGTGCGCTCTTCCGATTTAGTTTTTACTCTTTATATAGTATTTAATTCTTAATACTTACATTTACGTATTTTAGAAATTTGGTATTTATTTGTACATTGTTTCATTGTGAACCTATTATCTATAAATATAGTACTATTGTATTATAATAATTATTATTTTGTTATCCATAAATTTGAATATATATTGAATAAGCATAAATTTTTCTTTTACTTGTTTGAAAGAAAATAATTACCCAAAACTATATTAATAATTTTCTAAATTTTATACGATGATTTGAGAGTTATGTTATCATTAAAAACTTTTAATATCCTATTTTACTCGAATCATTCTTTAAGTTTAAATAATCTTGATTGAATCATTATGAAACTTATATAATTATCGAATAAAATCGAATCAACGCAGTAAGCAACAATTTCAACAGCCATTCTGCGTTTCCATAACAACGACCTACTTCAATTTGAAACGGATATTAATATAAAAACTTTGGGAAGAAAATATGAGCATCGATGCGAAATGCAGACGCCCATGAGTCGTGTTTGTAACTTGAGGAAAGCAAATATGTTCAGGAACGCACGCTTCCCGTTTTGAATTCCCCTCCAGTGAGAGGAGGAACCAGCAAGACACTCCGACACAATCCGTTTCCAATGCAGGTTAGTGAGATTGGTTGAATCACAAACACACTCAAGACCCTATAGGTTTGCTATCCTTGTGTTCGAAGGGCGACCGACTGGAAGTTAGTTACGTTTTATTAACTCGTACGGAACGACTTACAGCCCTAGTACACGAGTACAAAGTTTCACGTACTTTATGCTCCAACTGAATACTATTAAAAGTTTAATGATTTTGCGTCAAGATGCAACTTAAATGTACAGATTTACGTCATTTTTTACACATAATACTTCATTGAGGACTTAAGACTTTATAAATGACTCAATCGATTTTTCCTGTAACGAATGAATGACATAATACTCAACAGTAAATTGTTGTAATTTCCTTACTTTCTAAAAGAGAAAAACCATATGAAAAACTGTATTTAATTTCAACATCCTAATACCTCTTTCCTTACGAGAAGACGATCGTAATATAAAGAATTAAAAGAAGCGAAAACACGTACAACTAATTCATTCCGCGAATAAGACGCGAAATTTGATAAACTCTACATTGAAATCTCATTGCAATTAAATATATTCTCCATTATCACGAGTCGAGTTTCAACTGCACTTTAACCATAAGGAAACGGGTGTCGAATCCTATGACACTGCGTGTGTGCCACATTCGCGAATAAAGAACACGCTCACCGTAAGGGCACGCGTGTCACATTCCAGTGGCACGACACGGTGATGGGTTCATTGGATACGAGAAGGTAAGACTAATAGCCCAGAAAAAGGGATGGCAAAACGAGAAGGTAACGTATAGCGGACACGCGAGGACACACGGTTAACAAGTGTCCTCGAAGGAGAGAAAGAGCTCTTTGTTTCTGTTTGCGAGTCCACAAAAATGCAGACCAATAAGAAATGGGTCAAAGAAGATGTATAGAGGTCGAGCAACAATGAGTAGAGAGTTACACTCTTACTTGCACCAATGTCACCTCTTTAGCAGAGAGGTGCAAAATTGGCACTTCTACGATACTAATCGAAGTATCCGAGAGACAGAGAGCTCTGTGTTCCCAAGAGACAGCCATTAAAACAGACCGATTGAGGTCGTGTCATCTTTCTTCTTCAAGGTCTTCCGAATGCATCGAAGGAATTAAATAAAGGCCGCCAATTTGCGAAATTATAGCACCAGAACTGAATCTAATTAACTTTTTAAACTTTATAATTGCACAAGCCTCTGGTAATGATGATGATTAGTTCCAGCATTAGTTTCGTAAGACTAAATTAGATTTTTAGAGGGATAAAAAAACTATAGACCGAGCAAAAAATTAGTTAACACTCATCGTAGAGGGAAAGGGAAAGCTAGGCCATCTTTATAACATTTTATATTTATAGCTATAAATACTCTCTTTCCCTTCATTACATCGTAAAAGCTATAATAAGATTATTTTTTCCGATTCAAACAAATCTTTATTACGCATTGTTTCATTGATTGTGGAGATAATACGACATCTAGTGACAGTTATGCAAAGTAATGACACCGATTAAGACGTATTTCTTCCTAATATATCGAAATTAGAATTCGTACAGCCCTTCAGTTTCAATTGCTAGGACGTAACTATGGAGACAAATAAATAACTCTTCAGGAATAAATAATAAAAACCGAGTAACCCTCATATTTCTTTAGTAGCCCTTAATATCAAATGGTTAAGGCAACTTTTTTAAGCTTGAATAGTATTCCAAAGCGTCATGTATCTGCTAAACACTCATCAAATACAGGAAGTTTTAATCTTTAATCCGTACGGAGAATAATGCAGAAAAAATACTGCAGCGAGAATTTTTATCGTTAAAAGACACGAAAGAATTTTTCACGGGAATTTCAACCGGTCTGAAGACTTGCATTCTGAGAAACGAGGAGTACACACCCACACACGTATATGCTTTCTTGATCGAGGAAAAAGATAAGAATGCAGATCGAGTGCGACAAAATGAAACGAACGAGGAAACTATATCATGAGACATATTTATGAACGAACATTTAAATCATACCGAACTGTACTGATGTTTGAACAAAAATAAATTGCAGCGAACAAAAGAATAAACAAGTCAAAAAGAAGAGAATAAACTTACTTAACTTACATCTCCAGACAAATTTAAAAATCAATCTCAACTTGAGGCGCAAGATGAAATGGAATTAGGTTAAGGATAGAGTGGGAATGTACCACACGCTGGGTGAAGTCATCTTCCAGCCCCAACTGAATGACTGTTAGCTTCCCGCACCGCAGTTTCACACGATTCTTTGAGTGAGGGCGTGGCGTACTGTTCCTTACTCATCTCACTCGTGTGAGAGAAGGAATTGCCCGAGTTCGGTGACTAACAGAAAGGGAATCTTTGTTGGCGATCCCACCAAATTATTTCTAATGGGCGTAATGTCTCATGGTGGGAAGAAAAGAACACAAAGACACGCAAAGAAAGACATCGATATGCATCGATGGAGATAGGAAACTTTCTTCGATTCAATCAAAGCGTCTGAATAATACCACAAAAAATTCAATCATGAATAAGGATGAAGAAAAACTCAACAGAAATTATAGGTCTCAACATGATGTCATTTGGTTAAGTTGATGAAAAAATAACATGCAACGTTGCTATAAAACGGAAATAAATTTTAAGCATAAAAGGAATATTAAATAAAGCTTCTTTTTCATCATTTAATTGTGCTATAACGGCAAGAATAAAAATAAAAACGTATAGATATAATAAAAAACATTAGACTTAAGCGATATATATATTGGGAAACTATTTATCTCAATTGCTGTTACTTACGATATCTATTCGGTAAGAGATAAATAACTTTCTCTGAAGAGATACATGCAATTTGAAACACGATATTGTTTTCCTCATACGCAAAATATGAACTTAACAAGTTGCCATGGAAATAAGAAATATCTGCATTAATCGTTTCTGAATAATTTACGTCAAAATTACTATTTTACAACAGCTAGATGTAACATTTAACCCCGTACATGCTAGTTAAAAACGTGTCTTTGATATATTAAAAGAGGTATTCTTTCGCTCGTTCAGGAGCCAAAGGGATACCGGTCATCGAACCCATTCTCATTGTATCTCTTAAAAATTCGCATCAAAAAAGCAAACTCAGCATCGGCGGAAACTTCCGACTAAGATCTTTCTTTTTAAAAGAATCTCTGAATAGGATGCTTAAAACTAACAAACACTATACAAATAGTCCATGGAAGAAAATTTACTTTAAATAGAGGATAGGATCCATGAAGTATGCGATACGGAACTTACAAACAGTTTTAGTACTTTACCTGTGTTCATATTTATTAAAACGTCGTAAAAAAGAATTTAAAACTCAAGTAAAAACATCATTGAAAATACTTTCTACTGTACCGATAGACCATTCTTTTTGTAATCTAGGAAGCAAAATAGCAATCTTTCTCCATTCATACTAATGGCACACAATGATATTGAAAACATTAAACTTTTATAACCTCATACACACTGTTTCAAGAATACATTTTCGAATCGTACAATTTTTATAAATATTAGAATGCAGAATCTGATTATATTTAAAAATAAACATAGGACAAAAACGAAACTTCCTATCTGATAATATAAACATACACTTAGTTATAGGTAATATTTCAATGGCAAATAACATTATTTTTTCGTGAATGGAAAGAATGTGCCAAATCGAAAAAATAATTTTCATTTATCAATATGAATATCATTGCTCATTCATAAGGAAGAAATAGGGTTTATTTAAAATGTATTTTCTGTTGCGACGATCAACGTCTATAGCGAAGTAGTTGAAAACTTTACGTACCTTCCTTTCTAAAAATAAGGAAAATTACTCACTTTAATTGTTCCAATGCCAACTATTGTGAGCAGTAAAAGGTAGAATCGTAGCAAAAGAATATCATTTTAACCATTATATTGCATTCGAAGGTTGGTCGTTCCAAAGATTTACCAAGGCTGTCTGAAATGATTTTTCCTCTTTTTGAACAATAAACTTCCTTTCTTTCTCTTCACTCGCACACTTTTGTATTTAGTACAGAAGCTAAATGAGCTTGTGAAAGAAGTATATAACATCTTAGGTATCGAATCATCTAACACTCCAGTAAAATTAAAATGGAGCTCAATTTTTTAACTTTTGTTGTCATTATTAAAAAAAATAAACAATGCCCCTTTTAGTCAAAAAGAATTATGTAAATTCACAATACACGATGTGATTATAAAAAATTATCAAACGATAATTGGATTCTGACAACAATAAAGAAAACAAATGTTTATTTAATTTCACGTCTACAATTTCATTTAACTCTTAAGGGTTAGAACTTTAAAAATTAATTAAATTCGAAGTCGAGTTTGAGGAAATTTAAAATTCCACAGGAATTGAAATATATTTGAATATCTTCATAATCAAGTTCAACCAATATAATTTATTGCTACTAGACACTTTCGAACAAATTAAAATTTAAGTTTAAGATCTTCTATTATGAAACTATGGTAACGAAATTCAGTATTATGAAATATTTTCTAAAAATTGACTCATTTCGTTTTTATAAAGTCTAATTAACACAAATTTTTCATAAAAATTTGTGTTAATTAGTTTCTACCTTTAGCGGTGATACTAGAAAAGGATAAAGGCTGTTTATTTGAAAAACACACATTCAGCATCGATGGAATCAGGGTGTATCTGTCCGAAATACATCTTATATTATAAAGAAAAATAATCAATCCTACGCTAATTGATTCAGGCGAAGAAAATATCCTTGATACCAGAATAGGACACGAAATGAAGCTTTTTCTAACATTAATGCTAAGTAAAAAGTCCTAATCTAGGCGTGTGTCTGGTCAAGTGTAGTAATGACAAAGACAAACTGAAAACGGGTGATTTCAAAAAGGTTCCAAAATTCCGAGGTTTGGTTAACTCAGCCGCTTTGACCTTGATTTGCGAAGGCCTAAAAATCATTGGATTACTTTCGTTTCACAACTTTCTAGTTTCTCCGAAACAATCAACGGAGCGCTTCGACCTTCAAAATTACTTCGATACAAGAAACGAAAAATTCAGTTACATCTGTTCATCATTGAAAGGTGTAAAATTTGCTGAATAAATGGAAAAATCCTTGTTTTCCCTTTATGCTGAAAAATCTTAGTACGGTTTTAATAAAAATCATTAATTCCTTTTAATAAAAGTAATAAATTCTAAAACATCGTAATTACAATTAGTTCTGAATGTTGGATGTTGCAATCATTCAGTTACAATATAATATTATAAGTGGTGGATTGTATTATCAGAGATAAAGAATTATATTATTATAAAGATAAAAATTTTCAGATTTTATGAATCGTTATTAAAACTACAATTTCTAACGAGACATGAAGATCATAAATAATTAATTCAGCATTTCTTAGACATTCGTAATTTAATCTATATTATTTCTATCAATTCAATCTGAACTTCCTTTGTACGTGTTTATAATGTGTTTATCCATCATGCTTAAAAAACATTCAAGACTAAATAATGGCAGATAAAATATGATAAGGTAAAACATAGCCTTTATGATATATTTAAAGATAGGAAATGGATAAAGGAGATAGACATGAGCTCCTATATCTCCGGATAGAGCCATATCAGAGTAAAATAGCACGTATCATCAGAGACTATGGAATTCAACTGTTTTTTGTGGTTAGGGATGTAGTAGAATAAGAACCTAATATCCCAATGATGAGTGAAGGGTGGAACATTCTGCAGTGATGTAAGGTCAGGAGAGTATAAGCTTGGGTCACGGTCACTTCCGAGATCAATCGAGACTTCCGGTTTGTGAAGAGGGAGAAAGTCTGCGATAGATGGACCGACAAGTAGAAGGCAGAATGGCCGTATTGTGATCCAATTACAGGGACCCAAGGGACAATGGGAAACAGACTCGATCTAGAGTTAAGATGTAGACGGTGGATATAGTTGGTCTACAGTTTGAAGGCGACGTTCTTGGATTGAACATTAGAAACGCATTCTCTCTTTTGTCGTGAATTATAAAAGCTTCTACAATTTATAAATAATAGTTAATGATTCTTGAATTAGAAATATAAACACTTAATTCTTATTTAATTAATTATAAACACTTCATTTATTAATTCATATATCGATGAAACTGAAAGCTACAGCACATTATTTCAGCTCTTTGTTTATCATTTAATTCATGCATACATGGATACGAAAATATAAGATTCGAGAGTAGAATACTCGTATGACGTCAGTAGAACTTAAACTCCAAAGAGCGAGTTATATATCGAGAGACGATCTTTCGTAAAAAATTCGCCAAGTATAAGTGACTTCATTTTTTGGATTAAATGATGAGTGGAATGAATCCAGAACTCTATTTCGTATGAGATCCAAAAGCAGCCGAAAGTTCAAACATGACAGGGTTTAAAGACAGTCATTAATATGATTCAGATTTTGTTTGGATAAGGGAAACGATGACGAAATTCCAAAGACGCTCAAATGAGTCAATATATCTCGAAAAGAAAATATCTTCAATTCATTCCGCATACGTTATTTTAGGATGTATACATAATGCTAATTTTCGACTGCTAAAAAAGTTACCAAAAAACAATTGTTTTAGCTATTTCAATTTTAGTTAAAAGGTATAGTTGCAAAAAATGGGATAGAGGGCTATGTACGATATGTTGTGCTATTTTCATCCCTCACATACAACTCCCCAATTCAAGCTATTATGTGATTAAATATTTTATAAATTACCATTTCTGGAATGGTATGAGTTATGCTCCCTCTTATTTAAACTGTTTTCTGCAAATAAATACTAAAAGAAACAAAAATTCACATAACAGGCAAAAAGCAGCAATCCCAGATTGAGGAAAATATCAAAGAAATAAAATAATGCAACTAACTGCACAAATACTGATGTATAAATCAATGATTGAAATCATTTCCCTTAATCCAAGCAATGATGTAAGTGTTATCGGAAAGGAAGCGAAGCTTACTCATGTGGTTTAAAAACGTAATTTTTATCTTGTGTCTGTATCAAAGTCCAAAAATGTTTTCAAGAATAACGGTTGCTCAAAGTATGTGGATTAATTACGAAAGCTATTTGAATTAGAACTTACGAATAAATTTAGTTGCATCACAATTTATGAATAACTATTCAGGTCCTTAAAGGAATGTCTCCTTTGATATATTACTAAAGAAACTTTAAAGAATCTCCTTGGTTTTGTTTACATTGTTCACGATTATTCTTCGCATATAATAGAATTTAAAATATGTTAAATTTCGATAAAAATTATAAAATGATGATATAAGATATTAACGCTTCATTAATCACCAAATAGGTAGTTTTCAGAAATCATCAATGTTCAGTATTTACACTATCATATTAGAACTATTATCAGTTGAAATGCAGCTATTATTATGGCAAAAATACTCATGTCCTTATGTTATCAGCAGAACTATATTTGAAAATAGTTATCTCGGTATTATCGTACGTTGTTCTGATAACACTAATTAGTGACCACGATATGTTATCAATCTCTTGTTCCTTTGAATTTACTCTCCCAGCAAATAATACATTATACATGTAGCAGAAAAAATTTAACAAAGAATTATAAATTTCTTCCTCTTTTTCTATATCCTTCATATTATTACGTTACTGAACGAGATCATTAACAGTTGAATCATTATTCATCCAATGGAGAGATAACGAGATTTGTGCGACACTTTAAAAAGTAATTCACCGATACGTTACTCTCCTCATTAGAGCCATTGCTACGCAACCACGAATATCAAACACTCTATATCTCGTAAGAAACCGCGTTCAATAAACTGGGACATCAGAACACGAGACAGCGACTATACACAGCGTCTGAAATTATTGACACACGCGGATTGCGAAATTTCATTAGCCACGGTACATTGTTATTCAGCGGACGCAAATCTTTTCTGGGTTAAGGAAAGGAAGCCGAGTTTTGAGGAAGGGCATGGCTTGCGTCGTTGAGAAACTCTAATGTTTGAATTAGGAATCGCTATCGGAAATATGGATAAAGATGCCTCACAATCCGTCATTCATGCTCTCAAATAAAGCCTTTTATTTGCCTATCATGAGTAAACGATTGCCTCAAAGCAAATAGTTTAAGGTGAACATTGTAAGACGCGGAACTGCCTGCATATCTATTTTGAGGAGTTTCCGGGCTGAGTTGAGGTCTTTCATTGCCATTTTAACCGGTATAAAATCATAAAAAAGAAAGAAAAGACTTTATAACTGGACCTTAGATATATGAATGAATATATTTCGCACATTTTAAACACAATTATCAATGCATATTTTAAAATTCGTTTTCATAAATCGTAACCTTGCTTCAGTTTTCAAGTTTTTTCAAGGAAGTTAATCGTAAAAAGTAAATTTCTAATACGAAACCCAAAATCCAGAGAAAAAATCAGAACCATTTCTTGAGAATATAAATCAAACGTATATTTAAAAAATACCTTCCGATTCTTCAAATTAAAAGTAAGCAGTAAGGTTTGCATACGCAGCATCTAATAGATATCTAAACAAAAGAAAGTGTCTGAAAAAACAACTCACTTTCACTTCGTAAACAGAGACGGATTTTTAAAACACGATCTGCATTCAAATCAGGGTGAGCTACTTTCCGATGCTATAATGGAAGCTCAATGATGTAAACATGATGTGCTGATAACTTTCACTCTCTACAGATAAATTTCATTAACCCTCTAGGAAATAAAAGAACAAACTAATTATAGCTAATTGGTGATATATAGTTTTAATGACTCAACTAACGATGTTCCATTAAAACACATCGTGTTTAACGAAAGCGAACTACACTTTCAGATCTGAAAGTCTCGCCAAGGACAAAAGAAAATCTCCTCTTCAATACACCTCAATTCAATAGTTCAAGGACTGACGTAACTAATCTACCATCTCTTGAACGACTGAACGAATCCTGTTTGAAATGGGTCATACTGTTACAAGAGGATTCTGCGCATAAACTAAACCTTTCAAACTACAAATCACGACAAGTACCTCAATATTCAGCGTTCAAGTCCTAATAGTATGAAATATACTCTTCATAAGAAATAAGAGGTTTTTATTTGATAAAAACACCAAATTTGCATACATTCTCATAGGATGGAGTCGCAGGATAAATTATAACTAATTAGGAAAATTATATTATTATATTCAAAAACAAAAAGAATTGAGACAAAGAAGATTCCAAAGTTAATTAAAGAAGAAAAAACAACACAATAACAAGGACAGCACTATAAGCAACACAATCACAAACAATACGTAATTCAGTAAACAAACCATTCGTACGAACTCAGCGTTCTACAATCAACGTATTTGAATCTCGCGCGCTGAATGCATACGTCACTTTTTCCGAAGCGTGCGTCATTTAAACAAAAAGTGATAAGATTTGCAATTTCTTCGAAACTTCTCGGAATCTTTCGCGAAAATGTTGAACAATGTTTTGATAGACAAAAAAAAACGAATTCTGAGAAGGATTACGCATAAAAAGTATTGCAATAAAAATGCATAGAAACCTGCGATAGAGAATAAAATATTTCGAAGCTAAAGGTATTAATAAGGATCTAATTATCAGAATTATAGATCTAAATATGCAGAATTAACAACGAAATTCATTGAATTACGCATACTTCAGTAAAAAGTGTACTTAAAATGAATGGTAAGAGTAGAAGCTGATGCATATGTACTAAGGACAAAAGAAGGCAATTTTGACAAGTAGGCCTGAAATAATAAATACAATTGTTTCGATAGCTAAAAACCCATTCACTTGACCCTCAATGATTCACCGAAGAAAGGGAACGAGTCTACGGTTCAATAGTCCTCTGAACACGGTCAGGAGAACAAAACGACAACCTGTTGCGAAACTTTCGCGCGCGCTCTTAAAACACATATACGCTGAAAAACTTTTCGCCTATGAGAACGAAAGCACTTTTATGGATGAGCAAACATCAAATGGGCACTGACGAGAAATTTGATGAGGAAGAATGCATTTCCAGACGCACATACACTGATAAAAAAAAAACAAAGAACAACACATTTGGAGGGTAAATCAATGCTCACCTCCTCTGTACATGCCTTCCCTTCGAAGTGAAAATATCCAGCAGTCGTAAACTGCACGTCTCCGGGGACACTTCCCGAACGGTCACAACACAAAAAATCCGAAAGAAAAGTATTCCAACAGTGGCGTAGAGGAGTACATCAACAAGAGCGGTCCGAGCTATGAGCCCTGCGGAACTCCGAATGCCGACAATAAAAGCGTCCTCCCATCGGATGGGTGTCCTCGCGACCGCTTCCAGCCGTGACGAGGCGCTGTAATCGCTTCGGCAGATCGCTCTTATCTAAGAGAGGCGGTAAAAGTCCGTTCCTCTCCTTCCTCTACTACTGTACGTCTAAGACTCGCTTATCCCTTCCGTTTGAGGAGGGAGCGTGACTCGGAGGGAGTGCCATCGTCACGGTCCTAAACTCTTTCCCATTCCACGCTCTGCGTGCTGCAGAC
Organism: Pantala flavescens; assembly: GCA_020796165.1. NCBI lineage: Eukaryota > Metazoa > Arthropoda > Insecta > Odonata > Libellulidae > Pantala > Pantala flavescens. The sequence continues at coordinate 26,495,681 of CM036886.1, forward strand.
ACGTTAATCTCCCTTCCGCTGATTCTGACCATTTTTTTCCGCCGAAGTGTTGGAATGAAACCACCGGCGGATCCCGCGAATTGCCATCTTGGGAACGGCGAGTAAATCCCCGTAATTCCCAATGCGTATTGTTATGAATAGAATGAGTGACGTTAGAAAAATACGCGGTTTTAGAATCGAGCAGGATATCGAGTTTACATGACTATCGTAAATTAAAGAAGTAATGTACAACAACCATTAGCGTTAGATAAATTAATACTATTTAAATATGGAGGAAAGGAGGCTTCACATTTAGTAAATGCAACAAATATTCAAAGATTCGGAAAATATAGAAAATAAATTCATCTATTTAGATATTTTACAGTTCAATCTTAATCCACAAAAGGTAAATATTTTGTTAATAATACTTATATAAAAATAGCTATGGTAGAGTAATTCACCTTAACTTCTGAATAAATTCGGAAGCCTAAGTCTCACGTAAATACTGTTGATGTCATGAATATGAAGTTATGAAGAATTAAAATAAAACAAAAATAAATAAAGTAACATTTAAAGAATTAATATGCATTGACAAGTATTTATCTTCATCTCTATTTGACACTTAGGAAGACGCACGGGATATGATTAAATTCACTTATTCTACACAGGAATTGGAAAGTTAAACCAGTTACTTTTTAAGAGGGTATTTCCTGCAGTAACTTTTAAAATCGTAGATGAGAGAAAGGATTATAAAAAAACACGAGAGGGATCATAACACACACTCACGAGTGAATGGAAGAATAAATAGTGAACACAAAGCGTTACAACATAAAAGGGAAGCGGAATTCAAGTACGCGAATGCACTATTTTAATTAACCTTCAGTGGGACATCCGCCTTTAAAATGAACGAATGCGGGGAACCGTAAAGCGAAACGCTATTAAAGCGAAAAGATAGGTGGTCTAACGTCACACCCTCTCTATGGATGTGCGCTGAACACATGCCCCCGTTTAAAGGATAGATAAACAACTTCCGTTGCTATGCTAAATCCCAAATCACGACGACTTTTCAGCATTCCTATTGGAGTGGGAAGATAGTTACGCCGCACGAGTACACAGAGGAAATTGATGGATAAACGATTAGCGCCCAGTGGTTGCCAAGAGCTGTCATACAAAAACAGACAACGCATGTCCCTCATTATACATGAGTTGGTAAAAATCTCTCCGTGAAGATTCCACGGAAGTGCTAACAAAATCATTGTACCGAAATGAATAGTTCGAGCTCCGGACAAGAATCGAAGTCTCTCACCTTCGTAACTGATGAGAATTGCATTCGAAATACTGTGAATGAAATATGACGTGGCTTCTAAAGAGATGAGCCGCTAAAATATATAAATAGTAGACTTCACAATGAGGTGGTTATAAACATGTGCTTCAGTGACGTCATACACGAAAGGTACAAATGAAGACGAAATATCTACGGAGAATTTTTAATATATTTTCAATTTGGTGTTTTCAACCGTTTACTTCGACTTTGTTATGCACAGGAGCTTAAAAGCTTCCTACCTTCCCTTTCGACGGAAGTAGCAAACATATTATCGAAAAAATGCTAATGAGATACAGAAAACGCATTTTAAAAGTTACTCATACTCTCAAGATTAGAATATGTGAGTAACAAAATTTTCCTAAAATTCCTACTCATCTTCAGCTTGTATATTCAATTCATAAACAAACAAAATAGAATCAAAACCGAAAGAATGAATGATGTATTGAAATCTATTTTGCTCCGATACTTCTAGCTAACTTCCAATCCATAGTAATTGTTTCATTTCATATTTAAACTGTATTCTATGAATACATCGTACTATGGGCAAATTTTGGGTTATTTATCAGGTTCAACTACAAGTTCGACAGTAGTAATCTAACTATTAATCTAATATCTACAGATATGAGAACCGTGTTGAGACTTATCTCAAATAGAGTTCAGAGTTTATTATATAAAATCGAAGAAATAAAGAGTGGGTTCTACTCGAGAATATAAGCACAAATTTTAAGTTTTTAATATTAAATTGTATATTACTAAAAATAGAAGAATAGTACTGAATCCACTGAAATATTTCCATGTCTAGCTTGAAATGAAAGAATTGTTTCTATGGTTACCAAACATTTGTTTAACATTGACATGCGTTTAAACGATTGCACACGTATAGATAACCAGTAACAATATCGCTCATACTGCATATTAAAACCACAAACAACATGTATACCGCATATGGATCGATAACCGGCAAAAACAAATGAGTAACGCAATGCCATCGATGTCTTCAATTCCAAGGCCGACACCTGAAAGTAGATCATTACCATCGCTACTCTGTTTTCTCTTTCCGCACGATCCGAAACGGTCATAAACTCCATTACGATGCATTATCTCCATAAAAGGAAAAGTAATAGAACGGAACTATAACATAATCGCGCTAAATACAGCTCCAAACTGCGCAGGAATTCCCACCAGATATCCGCCACCAAATCGCGAAAGACAAGGTCACAAAACACGCGTTCATTCCGTAAAACTACGCTTTGGTATTTCCCCAAAAAGTGAAGATCGCGATGCGTGAGATAACGAGCGCTTTTCAGCAGATGTTCACCGCGACGAGGATACACCGATGTCTGCATCTGCTCAAATGGTATCGAAGGACGTGGTCGAACGTTCTCAGACCATAAAACGCCTTCAATTGACAATAATTCCACAAGGACACGCGACGGGAATACATCAGCCTATTGAGCAGTCACGGAACGTAATGAACGCGTGATTTTTTACGTCACGGAAAACTTCCAACGATGCGATTCTTAAAAATTACGATAAGATTAGAGTATCCAGCACATAACGACATTCATTTCAGTACTTGTGGTTTAGTTTATAGCTGACCACACCTATGATGCACCGAGAGTTGATGCATCTAATTTACATTCCACTTCCGTTAGAAGGCCTAAAGTATTCGTCGTGCGGCGAATTCAAAGATTATCGCAGGCCACCCAAGTCGCATTTATTCGAGTGGTCAATATTTCCGAGCCGTTCCCTATTCCGATAATGTGGCATTCTAAGAAGGGAAATGGGTGTTGTGGTCTGAGATAATAGTTCCGGAAAGATCGCATTTTAGAAGTATTTGAAAGCTTCTGAGGAAGAAGAATAAAAAGCTGTCGATATCATAAAGTGGTCGAATGGAATGCAGTCCTATATACGTAGAGCTAATAGAACATTGAGAACTATTTCCGTTCTTATTGAATAGCGTCATTATCAAGGTCCTCTCAATGATAGACGTGTATAAATATAAACTTGTGTGGTTTAAAGGAATGTTATAATAAAAACGTAAAATACATCTTGAAATAAACCGCGATTTCAAATTTCATAGTTATGAAAGATTTGATACTATATAGACATTTTCTGATGAGATACATTTCTGATTGCAGCAACCCAAAAAAGTCTACGTCAATTGCAACTATTTTATTTTCTGTTCGGGAAGAAAATATGTCTATTTAATTACTGATAAAACATAAGAAAAGTCTCCTTATTAACTGTATTGAAAAGTATGCTATGGAAATAAGATACGTAGACGATTTTTACAAAAATTCCTCCTTGGTTACAACGGTAACAATAACAATTATTTTAATGAAAATACAAAAACTTTTATACTCTTTTCCAAAAACGATTTCACAACCTTTTTCGGAGAAAAGTTTTTTAAAAATTCGCAACACTCATCGACCGCTAAAATTAGCATCTTCACAGGTTTCGAACCGCCACGAACTTCTTTGAAATTTGCCACAAAGTATACCTTTCACGACCGATTTTGGGAAGTCCTTTAGAACTATTTATATCCACGACTTGGACAGAAACGTTGAGTGTCTCAAAGGTAGCCCATCACGGCTTCTTTCCTTCATTCAATCCTTCCTTATGTATCAAAATCTTGAAGGCAATGACTTTATAACGTTGTTGATACGTCATAATGCTACAGCAGGGAATTTTCTTTGATGTTTTCACACAGCCAATTGTATTAAAGCACCTTTCCTTTCGGTACCTGTTTAGCATCGTGTGTTCGTCATCCGTATACGTCACCTGAGTTCGGGAAGGTTCTCCGAAGAGCTTATCCGACACCAGAAAGAGTCCATTACTTCTCGGATAAAAAGGGGCCGTGAAATGCTTTCCGATCGCTTCCACGAAAATCTCGTGTCGTGAATCACGCTCGAGTCACGGCGACGGAGATTTATGCACGAGACGTGAAGGCGTTAAAAAATCTCGGGAGAGAGGTCAATGAAACACACGCCTTCCCCATTATGCATAACTGTGCGAATAATTTGCGGGGATTTCTCTTCCTTTAATGATTCCATACGTTAAGAGTAATCCACAGTTAAGATGCTAACGTATCGATAAACAACAAATGTATACGATAACATCATTAATGTAATCATCAGTAGGATTCAATTAATGGAAAAGTTGAAAAGCAAGACGTATAAATCAATGGATGGAAAGGTTTAAAGGAAGACATGTAAATATCGAATATAAGGAATTTCATGTATGAATTTTAATATTCTTTACAGTAGCTTAGATAACGGTTGAGTTTGTTCACGCTAATCCAGTCATAAATATTTAAAAGTAGTATACTTAGTGATGTCCACCAGATTATGTGAAGGTGCGCTAGAAGGCCAATAACAAGCAAAGAGATGATGATTTGTGAAGATTATATAATGTAGTAAAGTCTGATTATTTGTGTAGATTATATAAGTAAAGAGCTGATGCTTTCTTTAGATTACATAATGTAGTAAAATCTGACGAGATGTGTAGATTATATAGTGTAGTTTATATATAATTCTGCAAAAGATAAGAGATTCTCTAACTGTACAAACGTAAAGAATGTATATCTTCGTAATAAATGTATGTGGAATTGCTAATCTTATTACGTACGCAAGTGTGAGCTAATAAACTGAGCAATAAATAATTTATTCAGGAATAAATATGTATTTAAAATATAGTAAAGCGTGCAATACATATCTATTATGATGGCCAAATAAACACCTGCTCAAATACAGATGAGACATTCGGACAAAACTATTAGAGATTTAATTCATGGTCGACTGCGCCCATACGAGAAACATTCCGAAGGGCTGTCACGTACCTCTAACAGTTACTAAATTCTTTCGGACCTAGGTCAGGTGATAGTGAAACGTTTGCTATTTTAGAAGGACTTCATTAAAGTTTATGCTCCATCAATAACAGATTACCATTTCCTCTTCACGAAAGAGAGAAACGGTACCTTGGATATTAGTGACCTCGTAAAAGATTATTTTCATTGAGAAGATGTTTTGACAGCTCAACCTTACTCTCGCAAAAGACGTGACGAGTGATAGCAAACGTAGACGATCGAATACCATGTTTAATAATGATACATGAATTAGCGTTTAATGCGAGTAATGCAGACGCATCTTCTATATTACTAGAGATTACTTCATTTATGCTTTTCAATTACTTTTCAATCACGGTATACCTTCACTCATTTGTGATAATTTTTACCCCATTTATGTTTAAGAATATAAAAGCTATTCGCAGTTAGAGATATATGACTTCCATTGGTTCACTTGAAACAGCAATTCACGAGTAAAGAACATTAGAAAATGCTCGGAAGGATATCTTTCATACGCGATTCTACCTTAGTGCAGCTGAAAGAATTCCAGGAGTCTTCTCTTCGGGGAAACATCAACTCCTTGGCCATTGTTAGATCGATGTCGCAACGTGTAAAAGACGTCAATCATTCTCAGCAGAAGATGAACAATCGCTCTCAATTCGCAGCAGTTACCATAGAGAAGCAAATGAGTGTGTTTCGAAGAAATGAGTCGATTTCGACATTCTTGCATAATCAAGCGATGCATCTGCGATGAGGATGTTCTCTTCTCAACACTAACAATCATAATATGAGATTCTCAGAGCTCAGCTGCAATCCTCGATGAAAACAGCTTCCTTCGATGGATGAGTTATGCATAAAATAAGCATTCGCCGATAAGACTAACAGATTCTTTTGGTTTTAAGAATGCATCTGGGAAAGTTCCCACGAAAAACTTAGTCGCTTGCTAAAGCTATAAACATTTCTCACTTCATATAAAAATAATACTTCGAACAATTCTGACTCCTCTTGAAAATACAGAGGAAATTCAAACGATAGATACTTGAATACGAGGAGAATATATCGCCTTATATTTCTTACGTAAATATCTGCCAACTAATTTTTATCGATGATTTTAAGATTTACATATAAAGTATTACTGCCACTTATAACTCATTGGTAATAACGAGATGAGCAATCAGGATACACGTTTATCATTTGGTAAAATTTTCCACTATCTACTGAGTTGTTTGATGTCATCTATACACTATAAATGTACTCTCACGAGTGCGAAATCGTCCAAAGTGTAAAGAATTTTTTAACTTAAATAAGAATTGTGATATGCGTAGTAATTAAATTATGGAAACAAAAAAGGAATACAGTGCTTAAAAATCAGCATGAACTTCCATCCAAAAGGAATCGTACCGAAATATTCTTCTAGTTCATCGAGAGAGCAGAAGAAATTAGAAAGAAGGAATGCATCACTATCCCATGAGAATAAAAATGGAAACTACTAACTAACTTAGGTTTTTGTTTTAACCAAAGGAAATATAAAAAGTAGGAATTAACAGGAAGAAGGTTTGAATATTTTAAGCGATCTAAATTCACTGGCATACTTAATATACATTAAGAAGAACTGAACGAGATGTTGTGATGACAAAGAATGACTAAGGATGACGATAGCAATTTCATTTTTGTTCATTGGAGGGAAAGATTAGGAAGATATCAATTTTGGACGGAAAATCCTCTCACTTGACATTCAAATGACTGTGGTCGATTCATTTACAATTGATATTCCAATAACGCACCTCGAAAATTCCCAAAGGTGAGTGTATTCGGACAACTTCCTCGAAAGGAATTCTCGCCACCCCGGAAGCACTCCAACGCGTTAAAAAAAGACGTTGAGATATCAGAAGTGTCCATTAACGAGCGGTCACTCTGTCTAGAACACTTCCGCAGAGGAAAAGATACTAAAAATAGCTCCCAAGAACGCCTACGATGACACCCAACAAGTATTTAGATTCCACGGACTCCATCATACTTCAAAACGGTCCAATGATAGGGGGTGTTTAAATAATATCCTGATACAGCTTTTAGCCTTCCATACCTTCAAATATTTTTGTTGAAATACTTAGAGTTTTGATATTTCTCGCGTTATAATTAGATAACAATCGATACAAATAAACGTAAATTATCTGAAAAGGAAATATTATATAAGCACAAATATTTGCTTTGAATAATAGAGGTGAATTTTCACATTGACGTCAGTAATTTCCATGAAAATTGGCATTATTAGAACACTTCAGAAATATTTAGAAATGAGACTCATTTTCGAACGAAAATGACAATAATTTCTAACTTTAAATAAAAAAAATAAATTTTATTTAAATTACGCATAGAACACTATTATGATGAATAAATATACGATAACAATTTATGTCGTACATAAATAAGATTTTTTTGTTTCGGAATATAAAAGATGAAACTGATTTATATATGCATGCTATTTAAAGTCGAATGTCAAACATCATATCAAACAATTAAAGAAGGAACTCAGGAGTTATTAATTTTCTTTAAAATTTTTGTCTTCAATGCATACAACGTTAACCATTCCTTAATTTAATTTATCCGAATAAGCATTATGAATGATACAATAGGACTCACAAATTAAACGACATAAAAAATGAGCATAGAATTTAATGCGTTCATTTTAAGTTGAAACTTTTGTAATTGTCATTGTAATAATAATAAATAGCTAATAAATTAGCATTAGTTTTAGATAATAACGAAGTAATCTACTCCTTTTACAGACATATATTTTGTATAGAAACATTTTATTATAATGCGTTAGAGAATGCGAAGTCTTTTCCTCATTCACGAAGATGCGTTTTATTTATTTCATTAACATTTATATTATTCACACACCGAATGAACAAAGTAAAGTTACACAAAAGTACGAGCACTCTACTCATTCTATCCAGCACAAGACTTATTTTCCGATCTTTTCACTCTTTCATATTAACCAACGAACACAAGAGTGCACTCCTTCATAAACAATGCAGCAGTTCTAAACCATTCTAAACGCCAGAATTCACAAACATTGGACATGACAACAATAATAGCCACGCTAACAAGCAGCTAACGAAGCATTTGCAGATTAGATGGCGAAATGCGACTCGTGCGTTCTCAGGAAGTCGGCTATCGCGAAGCGCAGGGTGTCGCTGCACGAAAAAATGCACGCGTGAAAATATGCCAGCATTATATGCACGTTCCGGAGACGTGACGTAAGAGACGCCAATTGTAACTCAACGACCCCTAGCAGAGGTCATCAGCTGTGACACATGGCGAATGTGAGAAAACTTGGAGTTTTTTGAAAGAGAAAACTTCAATAGATATTCCTTTTCAGAAGAGTTTAAGAAAATCAAATTAATCAAAGCCATTAACGTAGAAGAAAATTCCGTTGATTTATATTGAAGTACGACATTAGAATTTGTAATATTTTATTTGAAAATTTAACGAAATCTGAAAAAAGAATAGTAGCCGGAGAATGTGACTATATTCATAGCTTTTATACAAATTTATACGTAGATAATATTTTGTTAGGTTTGAAATGTTTTATTGAAAACGGAATATTTAAAAAAGAAACAAACATATGTTTACGCTATGGTTTATAAAACTAGATCACGTCGTTCAACAATGAAATATCTGGAGAAAACAAACGGCAAAATTTGTACAATAGACTAATTTTAACATAAAATTATGACTTGGTTTCTACTCTCATTGAAAAAAAAGGGAAAGCTATTAAAAATTGAAAGCTCGAAACCTCGAAGACTTAAATCAATGATTTTACAAGGCATTCTCCTGAAAAACTCAAAAACCCTTTTTCTCTTCTTAAAAGGCTCTTTTAACATCAATACCACAATCCACGAGTTAAAGATACCTCGAGAGTAACCACACGGTTTCGTAGAAACTGGTCCGTTAGGGTCTACTCGTATTCAGCCCTGCAATCTTTCCGAAACCACAGTAAAACCGTCTCATTGAGCAACTAGTAATGGAGTGAGGAACCACAAGTGCAGGAATTAGACCAGCTGACCACTAGACGAGCGAGAATCGCACGATGAAGATGACCTCGAACTAGATTAAAATAATACCAACCGCTATCTATGGCAACGTGTCGTAATAATAGAGCGCATGCAAATAACAACCCCTGTTGCGAACGCTGAGATTTCAAAGATAGTGCCACAATTAGAATCCAATTCGTATGCCAATTATGGGCTCGACATGTACACGACATATGCATGTCCATTTACGCAACGGATGTGGATGGAGGTCAGAACGTATGCCTTTGTGTGATATAAGACGAGTGTGGATATACGATGAATAATTAATTATGAGCATTCAAACACCACTACTAAACATTCTCATACTTCCAGTATTGGTAAGGTATGCAACGAAATTACGTCAAAGATGATATCTTCATGAAAGTGAATGTTTGAGAAAGATCGACGGAAAGGAGAATAGTATCAGAAATTATTATATTCAAATACTGATGTATTAACGAGAGGTCTACATTTTTTTCTAATAAAATGTTCTTTACTTTATTCGTACTAAATAATAATAAAAACATTTCTATCATTATGTCCCTTTTCAATAAAAGATAGCTTTAAAGTTTTGGCGTCTACGCAAAACCTTCGAGTTAAATGTCTAAAAGTGATGATTTTTAAACATGGACATTACCCATAACAACAAAGAGTTAGGTACATTAACTATACAAATTTTCATATATTTATTTTCATTTCAATTTAAATAAATATCATTACCAATATAAATATCATCGGAAACTGTTTTCGAAAACATCGTGACATATTCTTCAATGTTAATAGAGAATTGCCTGTCATCTAATAAATAGGTATAATTAAATAAAATAAATTAAAATATAATTACTTTTAAGGAATATTAATTCTCACCATTTCACTTTCGCAAACAATGAACGCATGATGTTCAAATCCAACTTATGGGTACAATCGTATCATACAACAAAACAACGAGAAATCAGTTAAATTATTATTCCAATATTAATAAAAATCCCACGCTTGTAGATCTTGCACATGAATACAGATTCAAGATGCAAATTATTTCCCTTCATCCCATTTGAGGGAAATTTTAATTTTTAGTAATTTTAGTTAATTTCCCCGTTTGGTAAACCATGTGGCATGGCTTTAATTCCACATAGTTATGACGTAGGACACACACGGAACACGTCATCACTCGAAGTTAATGTTCCAAAATGATGCGTGAGGTTAACCATTAAGCGATTATGGTTAAATAATTCTCATTCCCTTAATGCTATTATTTCGTTTAGAACAGAACACTCAACAGATGGGAAAACCTTCGTCAGTGACCAATACTTCTATACAAACACTAGAACTGATTGCTACTTCCTCCTAAAATCAAAATAGTTATATCAAAAAATTGTATTTTCATAATTTTATAACTTTTTTTTTAACTTTTCATAGATTTTCGAAAAGATAAATATTATCTACATTATTCTATGTTTGTGGAGATTTTAAATCCATGACCTTTTCCATTATATGCTCTGTCGACAAATACTACGTTATCACAAGAAATCTAGAAAGGAACATCAATTGAGAAGTAAATTTATTAAAGGGAAGTTAAATCTAAGATTACCCAATACCTCTGAGAAAATTCAATACAATATCTACATTGATTCCTCTTCCACAAAAACAATATGACTGGACATAAATCTAATTCGAACAACAAGCATATATACATTCAATGCTAGCAGCTCAAATAAATATTGACTGACAAATGAGTAACGTATCTATAATAACAAACATCAAGAACGACCAAGGCCCCAAGACAACACAATATTACATTGAGAATCACAGTATGAAATTCAAACAGTAAAATTATGATTCGAATACAGAGACTATCGAACTATAGCTTATTTAAAAGTTCCAGCCGAATATAAATTGCCTTCGAAAGATAACTACAAAATAGCTTTCTTAGAGAAGAAAACTCACTCAGAAACAATTCTTTACGATTATCAAGGTAATTTTCGCTGAAAATTAAGACCTAAAGCCATACCAGACCAAGTAAATTTAATTCCATCTAATAAAAAAATTCATTCATACTTATAAACAGCTGAGACTTTTCCTTCTCCACCATGACTAAACGTCTTCCTTCTAGTAACGGATATAAAAACATTTATCGGCAGAGCATATACTGGTTGACAATCATTTATGTAAAACATCCCATTATGAACAAGGCCACGCAAAAGATCAACATTTACAGTCATACTAACAACATAGACGCGCATTGACATTGAACACCACTTCAGAAGGCTTCCCCACGAACAAGACATCCGCACGTGCAACGACAGAGAAGTAGGTGTACTCACCAGCGAAGGGTGCGTCTCCCAGGAACTCCTCCACGTTGTTGTCGGTAGAGAGGCTGCGATCGGACAGTGAAACGCTGCTGGAAAGGCTGCCACTGGAGGCATCCAGCGAAGGCCCTGTGCCACCACCGACTCCCAGAAGCAGTCCCTCCTCGATCTCGGTCTCCATGTCTCGGGAGCGGCGCTTGTACTCCTGCGGGGAGAGTAGGCAGGCCGCCGTGGTCACCAGCCGGGCACACCAGTGCATCTCAGGCACTGGGCCGGCGCCCTTCAAAACACAGAGCGTGCGAGACGGTAGAGATAGGCGCGAAATACCCTCTTCAATAAACCATGGAAAAGCGCACTTTACGAAGGAGCTGTCCTGAGGAGGCTATGAGGGAGACTGGCGCCTACGTACTCTTACGACAACCATTTCCTCTCCTCAACCGTGACGGTTTATTCCCCGGCATTTGACGACGCCCCATTTCCCGCGGAAGGTTAGGACATGACATTTAAAAAAGGCGTGAAATTGGAAGGAAATGGAGAGGCAAAGAATATGCTCGGGGCACGAAGGGGTTCCTATCCACTTGATTGAGGACGTAAAAATATCCTGGGCTTTTTATACGATCGATGGATTTAGGGGCTGTTTTTTTGCTGCGTCGAAGGAAAATAGCGATTTCGGAAGCTCTTTTGATAGTAAAAGTCAAGTATTGATTTTATCGGAAGTACATTATGGTGAATTACACAAGAGGGGTACGATAATGACTAGTCATTTCCATAATATCTAAGTATGACTTTAGAATAGCAATATTTTTTTAAAGATGCTTTTCGAATAAGTAGGGGATTCTAATACCTTCCAATCTTCCCTTTAATTTTATATACTCATATAATAATAATAATAAATTTACCTAAAAAATTTGACAACCCGAAACAATAGACGTATTTCCTTTCCATGCTGGAAAACATTTCAAAAAGTAAAATTACTCTTTCCACAAATCTTTCTTAAGATCAACTGGATTCCGCAGCATCTATAAACCTGACATTCCCTTCTCTTATAAATAATAAGACCAAAACAACAAGGAGAATCTCGTCTTTAAATTGTTTAAAAAAGGGTTCCTCAAAAGGAGCTTTTTTACCTTTCATCTGAATAAGAGACATGTTTTGAAACTTATGCATGAGAACAAGATATATTGCTATGGCAAAAAGATATTTCAAGTCTCAATTTCGCCCTAAATAAAGACGATTATTATTATATTTAGGAAACAGTTGATTAAATGTAAGACTTCGACAAACATCCAATCCCAAGCAAATTATTTGTATTTAAATCCGAAAATGTAATCTTTAATGAATATCTAATGTGAAATAAAGTTTGATGAAGCGTACTTGAATATTTTAAGTTAGTTTTAGTAGCACTTCAATATAGATTTACGTAAATATTTTAAAATAAACGTACTTTGAACGAATATAGTAAACCTTCTAAGAGCCTGATTTGGTCAAATAAGAAGTTTATCTGATTAACAAAAATAAAAATAACATTAGATCGCCCACGTAATATCTGCAACAAGCCTTCGAGATTCTAAAGGAGACATTTCCGACAATTTTTCAATTAAATCGATGCTAAACCCGTAACTGGAACGTATGAAGCGTACGGGATGAAGGGTCCGGCCCGCATCTAAGGAGATGCATGACAACGCACCACTGGAGCGCCTCAACGGCACATCCCTCCCACACATCATCGCCCTCGGGACACCTATCGAACGCACTTCGATTATCGAGTTTTCCGCCGACATGTGATTTCGCTAATTTAATCCTGAGGGACGTGGATTTCGCGTATTCGACCGTTAACGAAGCTGATGAGGGAAAAAATAGAGAGAAGAGTAATCGACGCTGTAACCAATCACATCCCTAAATGACAACCATATTGCGATAGAATGAGAATTCGCCAATCAGCACCGAAAAACGTGTGCACAAAAAAATAAATGACCGAACTGATTGCAATCGTTCATGGCACTGGGGGAGCTGAAGATTTCGGATAAAATATTTTATCATGAACACTTGAAAATGAGAAATTACGATTCTAATTTTAACTGACGAGAACTAATTTTATTAATAATCATAACATGAAAATTGAGAAAAGGCGGGATTAAAAAATTAAACATATATGGAAAGTATCCGAAAGGATGATATTGATTCATTCAAGGTTTTCGAAGGCTTTTTCAGAATAAATCATTTTACGAAACTTTGAAAAGTGATTGAGATACACTCACACCCTTAATGGAACCAACAGCTTTCATCGAATGATAATAACAAACCTAAGCTACCATAAATTATTAATGTTATTTACAAGTGGTACAAAATACTGCAGAAGTATCTTGAGCAAAATACGGAGACTAAGTTAACGAAATACTTTTTTAATTCATGAATCGGGCCTTTTAAGTAGTATAAGTTTCATAATTTTAATGATATTCAGCACTAAAACTCTTCTATAATTCTCAAATATATTCGCAGAAACTGCTTGACGATAGTTTTTAGATGATTTTTGGAACCGTTAATTTTTTACGCAATTTCAATCGATAAAAAGACAGGATGTGTTCAATGAAATTACTATTAAAACCCAGCGAGGATATAGAAAATCAACCGCAGTGATCCGAAAGGGTTTTTAATCGCTTGACTAACTGCAGACCGGGTCGTAAGAGCACCGGTGCCAAAGGCGGCCCTTGGGGGACACCTCCAACGTGGGAATCGAGTTCGTGGCCGCGGAAGAAAATTGACGGTGTAATCCAAACAGATGACGATCTCCCGAAGGACCCCTGAGGAGGTGGTGCCTCTCACTTAAGAGAGCATTCCTCAAATGACCACTTGACGGTTGATCGATCTACTCAGAGTAAATAGACTCTCGAAGGGCCTTCGTTCGCCGGTAAAAAACACGCGCTCAGGAACACGCTTTTGTGAATGCCATTCTAGTGGTGCTCTCATACTTTTGACAACACGCGACCCCTTTACATCATTTTATCGTGAGAAAAGAGAAAAAAAGCGAGTAAATTTTTTACGTGCGGCACAATAACTCACAGCGACTTTATATGCTTCGATGCGCTAGATTAAAAATGAGCGTTTTGGAGAAACTTATTTCCCGCTTTTTATAATATATTAATGAATTAATCGGGATATATTACGAGCATTTATTTGAATGGCGATGTTGGAAAATCACTTATTGTTTTACGACCATTATACAAGATCTACGGAAGATTAAAACTAGAATACCTCAAAGTTAATTCGTAAAATATTTTTTATTGTTCAATTTTTCAAAATTATGTCGTTTTTTTACGTAAATTAATTTTCAATAGCTTAAAAACTGTTGATTGCTCGAGATAGCTTACATAGTAAAATTATAACTCGCACGAATAAAGAGGAAGATTTGATTTGGATATACTTATTCTTTTATATAAATAATATCCTATAATTAATTACCTATTATTTAAATTTTCGACTGATACACCTTTTCGCAATAGCTTTCAAAAATTTTGAAAATTTACACAGTTTTTGTTCATATATAACACAATAAGCAATTTTAAAACTTATTTTAAAGGAACTGCAAATAATCTAATACTTCCTTAGCCTAAGATCATTAAGGGTACATTCATTTATTATCATAAAAGATCGATGTTAAGCTTTCTGTAATTAAGGAACAAACACCCACGCGCCGTAACAAAAGACGAACGATAAAGGAACGTCTCAAAAGACGCGCCACAGAAAGAGCGGGAAACACGGTCGATTGGGGAATGAATGAATACACGTGGAAGTAAACGAACGATATTCCGCTGAAAGGGAACGATAGATTTATGAAAGGCGGTTGGAGTGGAAGTCGCGTGCCTTGTAATGGGACGCAGTTAGCAGTGATTCACTGGAGCCACGCCCTGTTCGACACTTAATCCCCTGCCTCCAGGAGGTCCCCACAAATGAGTCGATTGGCGTCCGTTTGAGGATAATAAAAGAGCCACACGCGATCGCCAAATGAGAGCCAATAACTGAGATTTATCGTCGTTGTTAACGGACGATATCCTATCCTAGACGTGTTTATGCAGAGGCTAACGATCCGAGACATCGCGTCAAAGGAAACTTTGGAATAGAAATGAAAATTAATGCGGAGAGCTAGGAAACCAATATGCGGTAAGATGACGACTTTTGGAAATGTGATTATATCAAACATTATGGACCGTAGTAGTCGTTGTTTTAAAACTCGCTCTTTAATAAAAACGAGTTTTAAAACGACGACTACTACTGTCCATAATGTTTTAGAAGATCATTTATTCGCACTATGCGATATTAGGATAGAGGCAATGTTTCGTATGCTTTCACAAGAAATAAAAAGTAAATAACTTTTTGGCAGCAAAACAAAGTACACAAGAGAGGGCGATAAGAAGTTCCTATATTTCTCAATTTTGGGAGAAGAATGTACAGTTCTAGTGATTAATTAATATGAGTGAATATGATTGGATGAAATATAAAAATCCGTCAGTGAATCAACAATTTTCATTAACTACCAAGGTAATTGTTTTTGTAACCAGGAATTCATATTTTTTTCGGTCTCTCAAACGAATTCAGTGACTTCGAAGTAAAGCAGTAAAGAATTTTACTGTATGATGTGAAAGAGAAGTCAAAATATGGTAAATTGGTCTCAACGAATTCTTAAAATATAGAATAATATTTTTTTGTTTGATTTGCAATATTTGGAAGTGTAAAATTGATTTGGAAGAAAATATTTTACCTAAAAGTAAGATGAAACTTATAAGCCATTCTGATATGGATTCATTAATTCGGCATACTGATACAATTATATCACAAATATTACGTTGAAGATAAAAGTTGTAATTTATGAAAAAGCTGGGATCGATTGGATAGTTTCAGCAAAACGTTGATAATATATAGAGAGATTTAAATGTTATTATGCGTATTTTTCTCTTCATAGCGGTTTTAGAGGCATTTTGAAATCCGAGAGCATTACTTCATATACGGCAATGTTTTGTTGTTCTTGGAAAGTAATGATCCAGGGAATATTAATTCCGAAATTTCTTTCGACTCTATGGGGAAGTAAACAGACAAACTCTGGTTCGTGATTCATACTTGTTCAGCGAATGTGATTGGAGGAGGAATTATTATCAAAACGGCGAAGAGGAAAAGCTGTACATATATTTTGATGAGAAGGAAAATAGCCCGGAGTGAAAAGTAAATTTTTAAACGACACGAGAGTGAGTATATGATCATAATAAAATTCGTAAATCGAAATACTATTGGTATATCACTTACAAAAGGAGGTTTTCTAAAGATGTATCAAAAATATTATACGACAAACAGCAACAAAGGCAAGGACATCAGAAAGGTGCCTTCTTAAGAAGGAACATCACTCACGTATTATTGCAGATGTAAGTGCTTTGTTAAAAACACATCAGTGTAAAAAGGGCATTAAAAATAAGATGTTCCGGACGTGACGTGCGTTGACCGGAAACAGACGTCGCCCATTCCGTGAATGGCATTTTTACGGCCTTTGGAACTTCGCCATTTATTTATAATCCCTTTCTTAATAATGGACGTCGTTCTTCGAAAAGTTTCGAACCAATGTCCTTGATGGCAAAGAGCATATGAAAGGTTGGATGAGGTTGAAAGAATGTCTTTGTGTGTGACGTTTTCCTAAGGTTGATAATATTAATACGAAAAAAGTAAAGATAAAGATCAAAGTTTTGATAAGAATATAGACAACAAATGTATCATATTTATAAAGCAGATAATTATAAGATGTATTGCTGCACCTAAAATCTCATTCCTTATATCAAGACTGAGTCACCAAGTAAGTTTTAATATATAAAAAATATATAATTCGAATACGAATCGTTTTACTCAAGAAATTTCTAAATTAAATTTTAAATACGAATCAAAAAATTCAAGTGGAAACTAGTTTTGAGGAGTAAAATTCTTAATTCTTCTAAATTTCAGATATCGAATAAAAAACTTCATAGATTTAAATTAATAAGGTTCTTCGATCAAAAACTATGAGTGTAAATCAAATAAAATGAATATTTACACTGACTGAATGACATTTCATTTTCTACCCTTCTCTTTGCTTTCCATCAGTGATACAGCAATGTTAGCATTAAGAAATATCTATTTTTGAAAATAAATTAAATAACAGAAAGTTAATTTCTTCCTAAATAATGACGAGATATGAATGAAATGAAAATAATGAGGCGGGAACACGAATTCAGGTGAAATAGTACAACATCTACTAGAATCAGTGAGAAAAACTATCTATCATTTTATTCTCTATGGTTTCCCGCCCTTTTCTAGGGGATTGTGTCCAGCAAGAATGCAGGAGAGAATTATGCATGGATAGACAAGGAGCGCCTCTTGAGACAAACGCGCTCCACCACTTTTGACACGAATAGTTCCAGTCTCGGACCGATAGGTGGAGAAGTGTTCCTCTCTCTCATTGAATACCTCTCAACACACCCGTTGAATAGTCATGGAATAGAATACTTCAGGAAATAAAAATACTATCTCCTACTAAGTCAAGCTTTGAGATTTCAATTTGATAACGATTAAAAATGTATTATAATTAATAAGGTATGAAAGGATTAATTTTATTTGGATAAATTAATAAGTACAGGGATTAGAAATGCTGACATTGATTAACGTTGAGTAAATAATGGATTTATAGAAAATATCTCCATAGTTGGACCAACAATATCCTAAATTCCGAATAAAATTACCCCGCCCTTCTCTATAGCTTTAAAATTCTTTATTCCTAATTAAAACAAATTGAGATTACTGAAAAGTTCCTTTTTATTCTACAGACGAAGATAATAATTTGATTATGATATTTTATCTACATCCGCAGCTTAATACTAACTGAGAATTAACTGATGTTTTAATATCATTATAGAAACGTAACTATGTATACCAAGAAATTATTCTCGATTAGATTTATTAAATATATTGTTCCAAATTCGTTAGAATTGAAAATGTTTGAAAAGCCTAAGATAAATTTATTTGAACGCTTTCATAGAGATTGCCTGTATGCCTTGAACTGTACATTCAACTTACAATTAGCCATAAATATCGTTGAAATTTTCATCTCAAAATTTCGTCATTTTTAAAAAGGAATATTATAACTCTGCATGAACAAAATACTCTCTTAATATCCGGAAATAAATTTTAACCGATTATTTAACATCAAATGTACATTTTTCCTCTACATATTTAAGCTGCCGAAATATTTTCCTGTTGTCCTGGCTATTCGACCTTGCAAGAAAACGAATTTCCACGCTTTATATACCTTGGAAATTTCAGAAGGAAAAGAACATTAAGTGAAACACTCAGCATGCCTTCTATCATCTATCCATTCAATGGGAATCTAAAGGGAAACATTTTTAGAGCTAAAATTAGTCTATAGAATTTAACTAACATCAATGACTAGAAGAGAACAGATATATTTCAAACCCAATGCAGTATATCAAATTTAGAACTAAGAAAAATAAACAAATGAAAGAGACGAGAGAATTGATAAAAGACATAAGCTATATTTAACTATGAAAGGGATATAAAGAGAAATTTGAAAATATTTACGTTGCAAAACTATCGAGAAAAAATGGTGCAGAATTAAACTGGCTGAAATGTTAGCCGGTTACTTTTATAATCAATATAAACATCTAAATAAAATTTTAGCACTTTTGATCTTCCCCAATATTCAGGAAAATTAAAATACAAAATTTTAATTGTAAATGTTCAACTATACACTTTCAAGAAAGAGTTTATATTATAATATCATTTTCCTTAAAATTGAAAGACTAAAATACGGAATAAAAATATTATTTTCCTTTTTTATAATATCGTTCCAGTTTTATGTAAAGTAAGTGAATAAGTTTAACGGATTGAAAGCTATACATATCGATAGCAATTAGATAGAACCCAAATTGCAGTATCTCTCAAAAATGTAAATAAAAGTAAATTCACAAAATAATATGTGGGTAAAAAAGTTACTTGTAATAAAACCCCAATTTCATGATCTACGTACACATGACAAGTGAATTCTCAAAGAGGAACGCCTCAAATCTATTTAGGGTAGGGCAAAGAGATTGCGAACCTGACATAAAGCGGAAAGCGGGTTTCATACTTTCAAGGATAACCGAGGAGTAGAAATACATCGCTCCTTACAAAGAATTGAAGATGAGAATGGAGAATCTTTAAGTGCAATTTTATCGTTCGGTAGTATACATAATAATATAAAGTTTTCCATTCCCTTTACCCTCCCAGTATTTTAAACTAAAAGTTACACCATGATAATCGAAACTTTAGATAGTAATATCACTTTTGTAGGCAAACATCCCATTTACATACTAGGTTATACAGATTAGTAAAACTCTCCGAAAGTTTCAAACCAATTTTTAAGCATGCACAAACAGAAATAGACTGCTATCTAATTGAATTTGAATAGAAAACTGCATGCTTGAGGTAGTTTGCTCATTTAGGTAATTATCAGAATATGTAAACTTTGATTATGAATTTTCAGAAAATAATTTTACACAGATTTAGAAGGAAAATGATAATAGGCAAAAACTTTACCAAAAGCTTTCAGAGAAATGTACAAGTGTTTTCCTATTATTATTTTCATTGTGAATAACTATCACCAAGTTAAGACTCTATTAATGGATTCTACAGATTCGGAAAACAATTCTATCAAAAATATTGAATGAAAAAAATCTGAAATTCCTACTGAAATAGGACATTATTAACTATTGACAAGCATTCCCACCTGACTGAGTGGCCTAATTCTCTCCAGGATGCTACACTCCGCCTGCAGAGCCGAGGGCGGCGGATGGTCAGGAGTTGGTGGTTGCTGATAGTGCGTAGGACTAAGTGGTACAGGTATGGCAGTTAAATTCCTCTTCTTCTTCTTTTTCTTGCTCTTCTTACCCCTTCCCGCACCCCCATCGTCGCCCCATCCGGATCCCACGTCGCCCTCCGAAAGCCTCTTGCCCACCATGCAGTCGTCCCTGGTGCCCCTCCAACAGGGGGCGTCGTAGTTCTCGTAGGAGTGGTCGTTGTGCCTTCGAAGCTTCCTTCTCGATATGCTCTTCTGACGGTTCTCCAACTCATCCATCCGAGGACCGAATCCCTTCATCTCCACGTACTGGTCCACGCTCCTGCCCCTCCTCATGGCTGCCGCGGAGGACGCCACCTCTCTTCCGGGGGAGTGCAGTTGGGAAGAGCGGGGGATTTCCGGAGGTGCGAGGCTTCCGTCTTCGTGTCCTCTGTGTCCGCTCCTCGCCAAGAAGAGGTATTCGTAAGCCACGTTGCCGCACTCCGCCGACTGTGGGTGCGTTGGCGACACTGACAGGTTCCTCCGAGGTGGCTTCTTGGGCGGTGTGGGCTACGAATTGGAAACGTTAATTGGTTAAATGTAAATATTGAAATTAACGCCGTTTAGATAAAAGTTTCGTAAACTATTCCATAAACATTCAAAGATAATTAAATCACTAAAATTTATATTTAGATCTACGATAAAAATATAAAAGCTTTGCAAACATCAAGTCCGTTTGTTGGAATGAACTCGTATTCTTCCAAATGATGTACGCAAAAATTAATTCGATTTATTCGTTCATATACAGAATTTAATATCTTTTTACACGTAGTATTGTACTTCAAACACTGAATATATCAATATTAAGGTACGAATAAAGTCAGATAATATATAACAATAACACAAAGTATATATTGAGGAAAATTAAAATTATTTCCTTTAATAACGATATTTTCCAGTTTTTCCAGTGTGTATAACATTTAAAGACATTCAGTTCAAGAAGAAGATCCAAACTAATTCACCATACAGCGGCTACCATTCGCATGTCTTTCTTTTTTACACTAATAAGTACAAATAAAGTTAAATAATTAAAGTAAAGTGATAAATGTTAACTTATAGTGAATAGTACACGAGGTATAATATAAATAGCCCCAGGATTTAATAGATTTATAAAAAGTCAAAACTTATCACTTAGAATACTGTAATTAGTACTGCACAAACAAGTATCAACACTTACCGAGACCTTAAGACCTGGCCCCATGGCAACGTAAGCATCGTGACTGCATCGGCGGTGGTGTCTCCCAGAGGCCTCAGGGTCCGCAGGGGCCCTCGCGAGGGGCGACGGCGGAGGGACGCTGGAACCAGAGGATATGCTGACCCTGTCCGCATCTCGGGAAAGAAGATCGGAGAGGTCTTCGGACACACAGCTGGAGTCCAGGGACTTGGAGAGTGCTTGTTGGGTGTGGTGCAGATGGTGCGAGTGGGGCAAGGAAAGGGGTTGCGAATGCACTGAGCGAGGAGTCAGCCCTTCAGAGCCACTGCTGCAGAATAAAAAGAAACAAATGCATTTAAATGAAAGCAACTTATACATTATTTACGACTTGGCATTCCCATGTCTTCAGGACAAATACATATTCCATCTAAAAGTATTGTTTATACGCTTACTGAATATCACTAAAAATATAGAATACCAATAACAAAGTAACAAATACCATTGGTATACAATGAGTTATTAAATGAATGAATCTCACAATAATAAAGAATATAGAAAATATCATGGTGGGATGTAACTAAATATGACCTATACATTTGGTTATAAAAGAATGCCAATGATGAATGATATGGGTTTACGTTTTAGGCAATTCTAATTACAATAGATTGATTTCAACATAAACCAGGTAAAAGATGTTAGCCTGAAACCTAAAAGACGCATGGAATGTATAGTTAAAAGCTATGTTCATATTGCATAACGAAGAGTATTATTCTTGAATTCTAGCTCTATTTTCGCAAAGAAAACAACTTTCATTCCTTTCGTAGAAAATAAGATAAAATCGTGCAGAGAGAAAATATAAAAATTGTAAAAAAAAACAGAACTGATCGAAAAAAATTCTCCATATTTTATAGTTGAAGCCATACTAAAATACATTTTATAGTAAAAAATTGTATGTAAGGGAAAGTTAAAGAATTAAAACCAAAAAAGGGCGAAGAACACAAGGGAGAGGTACCACTGCATGAAAGGGAAAATGAAGAAAACTGAGATGCTAAGGAATTTATAACGAAGGAAAGGATGCGACAAGTTCGTGAAAGAAAAGTTTTGAAAAGCCCTTCGGTCATGTTTTATTCAAAATATCTCGCAGCTAATTGTCGACTTTCTTCCAACAAAATATTCAGAAGCACACGGAAATATTTCGATGGAGAAGACGCAGTGTGATTAAACTTTCAACGGGAGAGAGTTCCCTTTTTTAGGGAACGAATTGTCAAATGAAGTTTAAGTGCGAAAAGAAGTCAAGTTTAAAGTAAAGTAGCCTTAAGAAATAGCTGTGTATAATTTTTTTGACCTATTTGCACTGCTGGAGGAATTTGCTCCAAATTTTACAGTTTACTTTCAACAAGATATACATTTATTGATTTAAGAAAGAACCAAGACGAGCCAGTTTATGTTTTTAAGTGTAGAAAAAAGAGTTAAGAGCCCAAATCGCATGTTTTCTCATTGCAAACATTTTGCGATGCTTGACGTCCAGATATCAACTGGGGCTAAGTATAATAACGGATAAAGTTAATTAAAAAACAGAGGATGTGGGAAGATATTTCCTGCTTGCTTAGCACAAACATAGATTCCAGTATAAGAAAAAGATTATAGACCATACCAATTTCTCGCTTACTCTAGAATGCAAGGACCAAATGTAATTCTAGGCATGAAATTTTTGCAATAAAAACGAAAATCAGTGCATGAAGAGAATACTATCAAATAACTTAAAAATAAAAATATATTAAAAATATTGTAGATTCATTGGGCCTTCACTGATTAGAGTATAAAACTCTTATTTTCTAGGAGCCTTGTAAGAAATTGATTCCTGTGTAATTTAGTAACATTATTTTACACAATCCTCCTTGGTACGTACCAACAGATGTGCAGTCTGCAAAATGAAGCCTATGGCTTACCATAAGTTAATTAACTGTAGTAGTTTGGTGAGAATCAAATTGAAGGTAAGTACTACTTACGCAGATGCGGTGGAGGCAGCGGATGCCCTGCCGTCCCCGTCCTGCCCTTGCTCCCTGCCCCCTCGCCTCCTGCCCTGGGGGCGGTGCCTCCGGTGTCTGTGGCAGCCGTCGTCGAAGTACCTCCACCTCGAAGGCGACTGCCCAGGAGAAGAATCGTCGTCCAGCGGCGCCTCGTCGCCCTCTTCGTCGGCCCTTCCTCCTTTTGGGGTGAGGCGCACGTTTTCGTAGGGGCTACCCAAGGTGGGGATCGGGGGCAGCGGGTCCGCATTCTCCTTGTCTTCGCCGAGGGCCTCGGGCCCTGTACGCCCCCCGCCCGCGTCCCCTTCGGCGGCGGGGCGGCTGCCGCCGAGGGGCGAGCGGGGACGGTCCCTGTAACCTGGGGGTGGGGACAGCAATGTGATCTCATGACGTGGCACGCAGACATTCCGTAGTCCTAAAACGGGGTTCATTTGGTCTCGCTGTATTAACTTCCAAAGGGACGGGAGTTTACAAGTTGGACATATTGATCATCACAAGTCATTTAACTTTTTGATATTAAGTTCTTCTTTTACAGTTTAAAGTCACCTCTTCATTTTTGTAGAGCAATGGAAAGACCATTGCTTGAATAACTACACTAATGAAAGTTGAAGACTTTATTATATTTATTATTTAATTCTTTTTTTTCTAACATGAATTGGAAAGCCATTTAAAAAATTTTGACAAATTTGGTGACAACAGTCAAATTAAATTATAATTAATTATGAATTCCAGTTTGAGATTAAAATAAAATTTTGCGTAGAGATATCTTGGTTTAGTAAATTTTGGAATAAGATTAAAAACCTTTTTAATGAAAATTTTATTCAAGCTTCTAATTTATAACTATCTGAACTATGTCCTTAGTTTTATCAAGGGAATTTAGCTACAACGTGACATTTACAGGGAAGGTAAAATGTTTAAGTGCAATAAACCGAGTTGATTTTAACACGATTGCTCATTTTAAACGTAGTTATTTAAGAAAAAACATCAGAGGAAAAGAAATATTTTAAAACGAATAAAATGTTACGGTAAACGTTTATATTGACAAAAATTGATATATTATTCAAACTCAAAAGATAAATTAAATTACCCCTTTAATAATTATAAACGAAATATTTTATTACACAATTTAATCCGATTTAGAAAGAAGTACATTCCAATTAAAATAAATTTACTTTAATTAGAACATACAACGCGTAACGTTCCTTTAGGAATCTTACAATTCATACGCTTAACACGATCAACATATCTTATGTTATCAAATGAATAAACGACTCCGTGGTAAACGAACTTTCTTCATACGACTGCAGAGTTAAAAAAAATTCAAAGTATTTCATGAAACCTATCAAAGTGAAACCCACCTTGGATAATTTCCATGATGTCATGAGTGACGTGGGTGGGGAACTGTCCCAAAACATCTAGAACGGTGTGACCCCCAGCATCTCTTGCAGAAAGGTCCACTCCAGACTCCAGCAGGGTCTTCACTACGTCTGTCTTCCCGCAAAGGGCAGCTTCGTGAAGTGCAGTTCCAGCGGCTGTCCGTACGTTGACGTCCATCCCAGCAGAGAGGAGCACATCCACAACAGCTCTGAAGGTAAATAAAGGGAACTCAAATGAGCCTTAAATGCATAGTGATATCAGTAAGTACAGTTTGAACATTCATAGTTAAACGATACCTTCAGAAAAGTAGCGATATCACGTTCTTCTAACAAATTCGAATAACGATATCGTTCGAATTACTTCCATAAATCTTCAACACGTACAGTATTCCCTAAATTGACTATTTCTTATGTTAGATGTAACTTTCATCAATTGGAAGCAATAAGGATTGCAAAATAATTGTAAGCAGTCGCAAGGATAACCAAAGCCATCTCTCTCAGAGAGCTTAGCTGATTCGACTGCGATGGGCATAAATTTACTGTTATATTATCACGAGGAAAAAGTAAAGGGAAATCCCGGAACAGAGGATGCGGTTTTTTTAATTAAAATTCTTAAATTGTGTCTTTCACATGGCCCAACTGATTAGTTGAGAGGGAAAATTTATAGCCAAAAAATAATAAAATTTTGAAACAAAATATTGTTGGTAAACAAGTATAGGAAGATTTATTGAAGAAAATATTTCAATGATGATAGGAAGCATAAAACGGGATATGAATACTGCAAAGGGATATAAAAACTGGGCTTCACTAGATGGGAACATGGCAGTTAAATAAGCCTATGGCCGTTTCCATATCAACGAAGTTTCAGCAATCGAAGATGACTTTTACTTCAACCATAAATATTTTCCATTCTCGGTGAAAATCCTACAGTAAATCTTCATGAAGATGGAGGTCAACAGTAAAAGATATACTCATCGAAATCATTCAACAAAGCGATAAGGAACTTATAGAAACAGTAGAGTACTTTTATATGGAGTACTTTCGATTCATAACACTAATCCTTTATCGGAAGAATTTATCGTAGTGGATATATAAAGGTAAAAATAAGTTTGAAAATATTATTGCCGATTATCATATGGGATATAAGCGCAAAAACATTTGAATAAAATGATGTACAATAATGAAATCTTATTTCTAAATTTCTAAATTTTAATATTCCTTCTCTAAGCTCTTAACATATTCCAAATTTATCTTTCAGATTTTATCGTTAAGTATTTATCATTAAAGCCATTATCTGGATTGGTTTCGATCTATTTTCACAAAAACTAATTAAAATCGCATATTCATTGATATTCCTATCATACTTGATCGATTACCAGGTTTCTTAACGTCTCTTTCGTAATATTTTCATATCCTAAAGGCTACTATCAACCCTAAGCGCTAATAATATCCTCACATAATTTCGCACTCATAGTTAAACGTACGTATAAGGACAGATACAGAATCCTAAAGGAGCCATTCGAGAGTTAGGATCCCATTAACGAACGGGGCATAAAGAGGGAGCCATCAAAGTGGCGACATAACGCAAACACACAGCGCCCATCCATCATCGACGAGAGAAAAAACGGGAGATTTCAACGGGAGGCTGGATTCGCAGCCGTGGACCAAATAAATCCAAACTCCCTTTTGCGGGGGCCGGAGATGACATCGCTTATTGAATCGAAATCCGCGAAAGAGAAAAATGCAGCACACTAACCCATTTGCACTATCGTCATTTTCGATCTTAAAAAGCACTTCCGGATCGACGGTGCTAATCCGCCGAATTGCTCGCTGACGATAAAAAAATAATCCCGACGAAAATCTAACGACGGTAATATAAAACTCCTACGCTCAAATCCCGCGTGAATGAGTCGAGGTTTGGAAAATTTTCGACGCTTTTCCACGTCTTTTTTATTTCGCGCGATGAATTTCTCCCTCACTTTTTAGATTGAAATTCCACCGAATAATTCCCATCGAAAGGTGAAATCGGGAGTAATTGTTGAATTATATTTTCTGCGTTCGCAAACGATACTTTAAAAACGCCTTTCTAAAAAGAATTACTTTGAAGTACCGAAAAGGGTGAATAGATCGTTGAAAAAGATCGATATTTTGGTATCGAAACGATCGGACATTAAATTCAGAAGAGAACGATTTTAGAGAAAGAAAAACTATATATTTTGTAACGATGGAAATTCCAAATAGTGTACATTTTGGGATTTCTATCGTAATATTACAGAAAAGAAACAAGATCAAAGATTAATACTTTGATATATCCATGATTAAGGAAAATTATATGGTAAATTCGAATATCTTCCATAAAAAAGCTAAACCGATACTTTCACCAAAAATATATTATATATACATATATATAATTCTGAAAATATGAAAGATTCGAATAAATTTTCTTGCATTATTTGTAATACGACCTTTAAATACTCTCAAAATGACTATCGCCTAATTGTCATGGGGAGCGAAAATTCAAAAACTCTTCAGCTAGGATCGTTCCGTCCCAAATATAATAAACGCAAAATCTCCGATTCATAGATCGAATAGCCCATTCGCCCATGTTTATTTTCTCGCAAACAATAAACAGCATCGCCGTAAACCGAATGCATAATCTGCAGGCGAAGCGATCAAAGCGCCATTAAGCGGACGTTTAGAAAACGACTTGGAAAAAGCTTCCGGAGAGGCCGACGGCGAAAAGGGACTTCGCACATGAGTGGATAGAAAGGGAGGGCGCGTCACCGCACAGGAAATTAACGTCTGAAAAAAAAGCCCCGCGGAATTCCATCCCTCGCGATCGACCCTCTGACGGACGTTGTCCGAACCTATGAAGGACGGTCGGATTAAATATTCCACGAGTTCCGTGGGGTGGAAAAACTATTATCTGCGAAGGTGTGAGAATGAATCGAGACAATATCAATGAAAAGAAAGAGATAATACTTTATATCTCCACTGATGCTGCGGTCCTGAATAGATAACGTTTCTTTCCCAAATATGCTTTCCATCGATTCCAATGTATCCATACGTCTATCCATCTAAAACCGAAGGAAAACTATGCGTATGTACATTATGACTAGGGTTTTATAGATGAACAAATGTAGTATTTAGGGAAAGAGAAAAAACTTACGGCTTCAAACGTAATGATGTAAAATAATTAAAATGCGAAATATTTCGTTCTGAAATACGCTATCGAAGTACAACGAATTCATAGACTAAATAGTACAGCACTACGATAAGAATTCCAAAGGAAGAAACATTCAAAACGCACTACTCCATTGGCATTTCCCTATAAGCATTCAAATACTATTTTTAAAATCAAAAATTGATTCCAAAATCGACAAGTTACGTTACAAGAGATTTGATACATTAAATTCACATGTTTCACTATCGTTTACAACACTTTTCAGAAGAGATTTCTTATTAATGAAAGCAAAGTTGGTATAAAAAAATAGGAGAGCTATGTGCCAACTGTAACAGATTTATTTAGATATTTGGAATTCCAATAACCTACACAACTCGTGCAACCAAGTATTTAAAAGACTTGAGGCATACATTTGTGATTTATTTATCGTATTCATAGTTACCCTTGGGTAACTTTACACATTTTCATTTAGACGCTGAACTAGAGCGAGATACTCAAAAAATAATAAACATATTCCTTTCGAAATGGGAAACTTCTAGCCAACCGCTAACCTTAGCTAAAGCTAACTTTGACATCTTGAAATGAAATGAATGAAAAAAAACCTCCTAAAACCCTGATCAACTCTCGTGAAAGATGAAATCATTTCTAACGCCTTGAATTTATTTTCGGTCTCAAAGAAGCGGTCAAGTCGCCAATTCCCAATCGATACAGATATCATAGATCAACGGATTTTTCCGAATAGTCTGGGAGATGAGCGGAAGGGAAAAAAAGGGTATTTTGGGGGGGCGGGGGGGCACGAGTGTAGCCGTGACGATATCCTTTTTCATACATGCTCGGTTGAACCCCGGAGTCCACGGGCGGCTAAAATGAAACGATAAATCCATCCGGAGGAAAAAATTGAATCGAACATGATTGGGCAGGTTGGAGGCTTAAAAAACCCGACGAGAATTTCATAACGGCTTACGATAGGGAAGGTCGAATTGGAATGATCAAAATCTAATTCGATCTTTTTTTCGCGAAGAAGCGAGATGCGGAAGGGAAGAAAGAAATGGAGGAGGGATTTATCCAGTCAACTGCTAAAAACCCACTCTTATATATCTCCGCGAGAAAATAAATGACTATCGGAGCTTGTTTCTTTCGAAGGATGAAATTCGATCGATGGAATTTTTGTACAAATCTCCGATTCCGAAATTCTTTCAATTCCAAATGCCTTTTTTTTAAAGATTCATTAATAAATGCATGATACGTTTTTAAAAAATCCGTATAAATACATCTCGATAATGAAATGGATGAATTTCGTTCAAATCCTTGACTCCCAAATGGAACTATATCATAGCTTATCTTGGGATATCCATTTATAAACGGCCAATGGGTTTTCATTTCCAAATTCATTAATTAAAGAGCTATTCGCTTCTTTTAAATCTCGGGTTTATACATAATGAAAACGATACACTTCAACTGATTCATTTTAATTCGAAGCAGTCACAGAATACGAGAGAAAGCTTTTCATTTTATTGGACGAATTTATAGAAACTTTCAATTCTCTTTCACTGTATTATAAATGAACAATTCATAAAGTCACCATATTATACACTAATATTTAACATGAAGTTTGGTAAAAATGTAATTATTTATACACGATAAAAAATTGATGATTTACAAATATGTAATCATCCACTAAGACTTCGATAGCGTAGAAAAGATAGATCGTTAATAAAGATTGACTCATTATGTGTTTCTCTGTTCAATTCATTTAATAGATTTCATAAAATCTCGGAAAAAGAATGATACTTCCGAGAAATACATTTTCTCGATGAAAGTTGAGGATATAGTGGTGATATAAATGACAATAGTAATTCCAGATGACCAAAAAAACAAGTCAATATAAATAAAGAGCAATGTAATATACACTCTTTCTTGAACTGGTTTTCTGCCAAGTTTTTATCAAGAGTAAAGTAGAACTTAAAAGGATTACCCAAAGGTTTTATCCTGAGTATTAGAAAAATCGATCAGTGGAAGCTCCTCATTCAAACCATCACTATAGAAACAAATAATAACATTGAACTTACTGAAAATTACATTTGGAGTCTAAATACGAAAAAATTTAATTCCATGAGTAAAGATTAGTCAAACAAACTAAATATTGAAAAGGAGCTTTTATCTTACGTAAAATTCTAAAGGTCTTCATTTAAAAAAACGAAGATGGTCTTCATTCACAGAAAAAATGCCGAATGAGGAAGGAAAACGGTGAATAATTAAATCATTCGAAAGGAAACGCAAAGACTAAAAAGTAATTAAAGCAAAATGTCAAGCTCCTTAACAAAATATATTTACCTAAATAACCTGAAGTTATATTTAATAGCCAAAATAATTATACGGAGTCGGAGAAAGTAAATAAATGAGAATTGGCCTACGAATTTTCAGCAAATATGAATAAGATTTTTTACAGGAAAACTGTTTGATTTCGAGATGAATGGATCAATAAACACTTCTTTCGTAATGTATTAAGTATATTTAAATCTTCAGCCTGTTCTAATACCTCAATGGTATACGAAAATTTTTATCAGTATTTCAAGGGTTTTACCTGGTTATGGACAAATTTAGTAGCTCACAAAAATACGTAAGCATATTTCCTTTATTAAGTACAAATAGATCGGTAAGGGTTACGTTTGCGAGTTTAATGCCAATAGGAGATCGCTTCAACAATAGGTCTGCAAATGTCTGCAGAGCAAGTGGGAGCAGAATCTCTGTGCGGGGGTTGGCGATGGAAGAAGCGGTGAAAAATCCAGCGATGATAAATTCTAGACTTCTTCCACGCTGTTGGAGCGAACACGACAAATAATCACAGAGAGCCGACTCCTCTTTGAATACGCTTTTGTATTCGGCCAATCCCACACAATACTATAACGGAGATGCCACAAACGCACGCAGTTTACCAAAAAGAAAAATAGATGTCTCACGAACTATCTACCGTTCCCTTATATATATCGCTTCTCCAAACGTATTCCTTCATCGGTTCATCTTATGCAGCCATCAATCCATCGTCAATTATTCATCATATTACGATTCATAATAATTCATACTACTTTTTGGATGCAAACTCTGAATTGCTTGGACGCATATGTCTTTATTTGAACCGTAATATCTTCATTGGAAAATCACTTATAGAAATTGTATGCTAAAAAATAATTAGGACGCACAATATTTAGAAAGTTCATATACAAAAGAAGAGGCATTTAAAAGTTACCTGAAAAATAAAAAAATACTCTATTTTTAATTTATATAGAAAAGGAGGAAAACTGAAAAATGCACTCACTTAAAGAAGCATTACGTAATGTATACGACTGGTGTCCAAAGAACTGAAATTTATACATCGCTGCTAGGCAACTAATATTCTATATCGGTTTTAATATTCTCACCAATTACACTTTCTGTCGATTTATATTAAAGAAATAATACTTTTTATTCTCTAAGAACTTTGGAATTTATAGTTATTCAGCAAATTCAATTGATATGCTTCCAAAAAGGAAAGAAAATTCCTTAAGTGAAAGAAGACATCCGTATCTGAGAGAAATTAAAAGAGCTTCCTTACCTGTGACCATTGCGACTGGCGAGGTGTAACGGCGTGTGAGGAAAGATGGTGTTGGCTGAGTTATGGCCTCTTGAGAAAGGATTCAGAAGTTCAGGGTGAGTTCGTACCAATAGTTCCACAGTCTCCAACCTAAGGGATAAATCACAGATGATTATTCCTCTGAATTACTTAAGCATCTCCATCTGTACTAGTTTGGGAGCAACGATAGATTCACAATCCACTTAAATAAATATATATACGTATTGCATTTCGTTAACAATGAATACTGTACTTTGTACACTGTAATCATGAACAGAATCTACTTAGGAACATTCTCTTCTTTAATTCCATGGGATTACAAAAATACTACATCAACAAAAAACACTCAAAAATAATTTACGTTCAACTTCAAACCCAAACGAACAGGTAAGTGAAAAAGCTGAAATAAGAAATTAATTTCACGGAATAGAACGAATAAAATTCGGAACCGTTAAAATTTCGAGTGATATAACATAATTTTGCTCCCATTGATAAGGAATTTGGTTCATGAATTACAGAAGTATTTTCATCATTGCATACTTTATTCTAGTAGTGCTTCTTGACTTCAAAATACATGCATTTTATTTTTCTCTGACCCGAGTTTAATGAAACACTCTCCTGCTAACTTCGTCAATGGATAGATACAATAAAAATTCAAATTCTTTCTATCATACTTAACCTCGAAATGAGAGGATATTACAAAGCTAGATCGATCTTCAAAGCTACAGATATAATACCAAGACCTACCAATATGGAGGACCAATTTCGAGTACAGACAATCTTTCGATCCATCCAATAAAAGCTGAGATCGGAAAGATATGGAAAGCAAGAGTTGTTTGTAGAGAATGGAGGAAGAGAAGGAAACCAGTTCGATGCATTACAAATATATCAATCCGATGAAGCAAAGTGAAAAGCCGTTACACTCCAGGAATTCCGCGGACCAAGGAAGGAAATGAAGAATATTTATGGGAGACAGTGTTGTTGATTTTTACAGCCGCCGATTTCCAAAATATTCATCTCCCAGCATCGCTTCCCTAAACCAACATTTCCTGCTCATATTCTCTTTATAGTCCCAGAATAATCTTCCTGACAGCTATTCCGGCCCATGGAAGGTACATTGAATCCGAGCTGTATTTCCTGATGTTGGTTATCGACGGCAATTCGGATATCTTTTTCGAGAAAGATACGATTCCATTTGACATTGGTATGTGAAATGTATACAGAAGATATATGGAGTCGATAAGATCCGAGATTGCGGATGTATTGGTTATAACCAGTCTTTTGTATGTTCGATACGTATTTTTGGGGATTTCTATTCATATGTTGCACTTCCAATAAGTTCCATTGACCACTTACTAGAGTAGGATGAGAATAATAATTGTGAAGAAACTATCATTTGATCTTATTCGATCGTAGGCGTTGTAAATAAATAACTTTACAATTTAACCGATAATAATGATCGAATTACGAACTTATGAACTTACGAACTTTATACGAAAATTAAGTATTTGGAGATGAAAAATAAACCCGATTATCAAAGCTAATTCTGAATAAACCAAGTCATACAAGTCTGAACCAATCCTAGCTATAAAAGTTCAAGTCTATAATAATTCCATTCTTAATCTGAAGAAACTTATATCGTACAGTACAGTGCGTAAGGAATATTATCTTGAAAATGGCTCGGAATCGAAACGAACGATTGTACAGGAAGTCAAAAAATTTTGGTTACCATCACAACAATTTCAAATCTTCTTTTATTTAGCAATAATCATGGACAAAGGAGACTTACCTTCCGTACTGTGCCGCGAGGTCTAATGCAGTCTCTTCTCGACTGTTTCTGATGGATGGGTCGCATGAGTGCTCAAGTAGATGAGCTACGACGGCAGTGTGTCCATATTGTGCTGCGCAATGCAATGCTGTATCGCTGTCTTTAGTCTGCAAAGAGAAAAAAAAGACATTCGTTATTAGATTAAGCCATCTTAAAACGGACGAAATGAACTCTAAATGCTTCGAAACTTCTGTCAATTCGAGTCCATTATTTTTCGCAGATTTTATCAGTGGATTGATCGTAATTTAAGGTGAGGATACATTGATGAATTTTTTTGTTCTTATAGACCCGTAGAATAATAGAATCGACCATCGTAAGATTTTCTTCTTTTGGAACACCCGTCTAACGAGGAGTATTGAGGTGTAAGGATCGAGTCTGCATTTCCGAGCACCTGTTTTTAGGCGCTGTAGGATCTCTTTCATGTCGAAGAATTGGATAGACAAATGGAAGAGATATGAATGGATATTAATTAGTATTCTGAGATTAATATTTTCTTAAAATCAAGAATGCCATAGCCTTCAAATTAAAACAATTGAGATGAACACCAGTAATATAATTAGGGTCATAAAATATTTTTGAAGATAGTAAAAGATATTACCATTTTAAATATATTGTCTGGTTCCATCTCATCAATTCTAAAGTATCTGCATTGGATGCGTGAGGTACTCATTGATATTAATAAAGTTTTATCAAGATATAATAAATATATAGAGTTTTATAAAGATCACTTTTACAGTATATTGGTTGTTAAATAACTATATAGACGGATAGTACAATAAGCCACGTCTAAAATTAAGATACGTTCCCACAAATCTGTGAACATACAAACTCTTTTCCACTCGTAATATTTGAAATTAGGGCCTAATAACTAAAACAACTATGAACGATGTAAATAAACGTATCCTAGATGTGTTTACACCTTAAAAACCGTAGAACTGTGCGTCAATCAGCATCTGAATAGACCAATGTACCTTTCCTCTATTAATCTCGCTCAATCTCTCTATATATCTCTTCTTTCGCTCGGTTGAATTGGGGGAGACAAACAAACGACTTTTTCCACAGAAATAAATCGCTTTTGTTGCGCACTGACGTTTTAAACGCGTAAAATATTCGCTTGAGGTTGGAGAAGATGAGTTAGCAGCAGATAACTCGCGATAAAAGAGCAGGAAACAGAAGAGAAAGTACTACGCACGTTCCGTACAAAAGGCTTTTACAATAGTACGCTTTTTAAAATGGAATGACAAGAGCAGAAATAAAGCTCAAAGAATATTAATCTCAGGTCGCATTCAATTGGAATGGTTTTAACAGAAGGACGTTCGAGACAAATGAGTTATTAATGGTGACGTACACTAGTGTAGATAGAGGGATATTGTTTTAGCTTCACACCTCTCCCCATTACAGGTTACTATGGAAGAATACAAGCGTTAAATGCTTGAATAATTATTGCAATCTAAAGTACATATCGTACGCAAGGGAAAAAGTATTTTCCATTAATAAATACCAATAAATCATCTCATTAGAATAAAAAAGTGATGCTAAATGATGTAAATCAATTCTTTCAAGAATAACTTTCTATAATTATACTTTTCATTCAGTTAATTATTTTTTTAATCAAGACGAATTCTTATTTGGATAGAGAAGATTTAAATACTTGAATATGAAATATAAATGCTATTCTATTAATTAAAACTACTAGCAGTTTTCAGCAGAATTACCGAATATCATTTGGAATTATTTTTATCATCCAGCAATACTTTTTTTACAGTTTTCACCTTTTTATATTTTATGTTTTAAAAATTATATACAATAAGGACAGTGATAATTAGGATATTAAATCCAAAGG
This sequence comes from Pantala flavescens, assembly GCA_020796165.1. Lineage (NCBI taxonomy): Eukaryota > Metazoa > Arthropoda > Insecta > Odonata > Libellulidae > Pantala > Pantala flavescens. The sequence continues at coordinate 26,531,136 of CM036886.1, forward strand.
AAAATTATTAAAATGATGTTTTTGTTCAAAATATTTTATTTCCTTCCAATAAAACTTGATACCCCATTTTCCAAAAACTTCATTCGTTCAGCATGTACACGATAACTTTTATGTAAAACAACTCGGAATTGCTAAATAAACTGAATCTATTTTATTAATTAGAATATATTTTCAGTAATAACTATACATCCAAAGGAAAGAAGAGATGTTGGTAATCATTAAAAAAAACACAGATAACGCAAAATAGAAAAAGGATCGGAAACAGCTGCGTTGAAATACTAAGTAGCTGTGAACTTGTAAGAGATGCCGAGCAAACGTCATAATTCAGAAATTAAAATGGAGTGAAGGGAAAAAACGAGAGGAAGTCATTCATTAGACTAATCATTTCGAACGCAGCCATTGCGTCGCCATGTTCCATTTTCGACAAACCGCAAAAACAACAATAGGTGCACGAGAACTCAAATGTAACAGAGAAATTATTATTGCGAACGGTATAAATCATGACGCAGTTACCACCACGAAAATGAACACAGTATCATAACGAGTGCACATAAAGTTATGCGAACATTTTACTATTTTTTGTCAAGTGAATTTTCGACATAAATCCGAGATTTTAGTAGATAGACGAGTCAGATATACGATATTCTGCTATTATATGGTTCAATGATTTCAAATTAACTTTTAAATTCAATCAAGTAATTAGTGCTGGGATATAATTAAAAGGATATTAAAACTTCCAATAAAATTTGTCGGTTCATTTTAGAAGGGTCAAACAATCTTATAAAACAATAATCAATAAACTAATATTTTATTATGCCATTCTTTCGCAAGGCACTTTTCTTGTTTTCCTTAATGTAGAAGAAGATATGCGATATTGCTGGTTTATTGCCTCAATCACAAACAGAAGCTTCCTTAGATAGCGATAGAAGATATGAAAAAACAACATATTTACAACAGAGGACGAATCTAGCCTTTCCATCCGTCGATGGCCGTTTACGGAAGCTGGATCGCAGCCAAAATACTGGACCAACAAGTGATACGTGAATCAAGGGCTTCGTGATTAACAACTTAGAGCGACAGCAGAATCTCCTCATGTCATCAAAAGGGGTTTCGTCCTCATTCCGCTTAAAATAGGTCGAAATATCACCTACTCCTAATCAGAAGATAAATTCCCTTAATTAATATATGAGTAACTCTTAATAATACAAAAAATCTTTTGAGTCCTTTCCTTTTAAATGTGGAGATTATAGATATTAGTATTGAAGTAAGGTACTTAATAATAAGTGATTATTTCTGTGAATTGATACTAAAGAAGAACAGAAAATGAAAGAAAAGGTCTATCTCGGCACAACTATTGATGACACAATGGAAAACTAAGAAAAAAAATCGATTTGCGATTGATCGATACATAAAAGACACTCAAACATCTTCAAATAGGTGTAAAAATAACATTTAAGCTCTAGTTTATTCGCCTCCATATTATAATAAAGGGAATAAATTTCGCGAATCAAAACGAAAGGCAATAAACGAAATAAACAACAAAAGAATAACGAATAGAAACACTCGCATCTATCCAGCAACATTTATCCCGCAGGCCTCCATACTCAGGGGACAATCCCTCTTTTAAAGGGGTCAAAAACGTAACTCGGGGGAAAATGGGGGTGCGTACGTAGATTCACCCCTCTTCGGCCATGCGTGTTAGCAGTCGCCCATCCCCACCTTGTTTCATTTTAATATTTCCCGAAGCCACTCCCACTCGGCTGCTTACGCGTCGATGGCTCCGTATGTGAGAGAAAGAGCGGCTTAAAATGGAGCAGATAAAGCCGAGGATAGGCCGAATGAAAAAAAGGCGATTTCTTGATGTTTTAACGTCACGCCAAAATAATTTCCGAAATTTACCTTTCGCTGAATCTTTCGTTTGGATAAAGAATTCGCACATTGGTTTTTGCGTTGTTTGAAATTCGCGTCGAATTGAAAAAACGATGGGGAATTTATTGTTGAAACTGCGAATTTCGTTCCTACGTAACTTTTGGAGAAAGGGTGCTGAATTTCCTCGTTTAATCGGAATTAAAACCAGAAATTGTGTGTCTCTATGCAACTTGAAGTTTAGGCTTAACTGTGTTTTTGTTCACCACGATTTATACCCTAAGATGATTATGGTGTCATTATATATATTGCTCCTATTAACAGCTTTAAAATTATAAATGGATAATAAATGCTACTTCAAAACCAATTACACGAGTTTTTATATAACAATATGTAGCCTAACCAATAACTCGTCCAGATAGCATTCAGTATATAAATTTCAATCACTCTTTTTCAAAGTTTTGAATCGAGTAACAAAACCTTTATTTCACAGCGACACGAATTACAATCGGACTTCTTTCTCTTCATTAACTCAAAATAATCTAACATAGCACACAAATCTTGAAAAGACAAAATTCGGATACATAGAAGGTAGCTACTACCACTTAGAACTTACTTTTCGGTTCATTTTTTTAAACAAATCATGATTATCATAAATATAATAGGTAACTTATTTCATCTACATCGTTTTTGTATGATTGCGAACGCGATGAATGAAGTAGTCACTTGAATTTTACTAATCAATTTAATATTAATAAGAATAAGTAATTTTTAAACACTCGTAAAAGTATAAGCTAGGTTTCACTTCCTACTTGAAATAATATTTACAATGATCAACTCAACCTTATTTTTCCAAGTGAGATTTATATTTATTTTCACGAATTTAATCTAATTTTACTCTTTTATAGAGGTAGTTTGGACGACAAATAATTTCTTATAAAATCAAAGAATGTAAATTCAAAATAATTCTAAATCATATTCTTATATTATGCTTGTAAAAAGTACAGAAGAAAATTGAAAAGAATATTCCCTAAAAAATTAGCACTCAGAAAAATAAATAATACTATGATATTTTACAGTGAAATTTCCTCTTTGTGCTAGAAAATATGCATCTAAAATATCCTTAAATAATGGATAAAATAAATATACTTTCAATAGCACTGTAAGGATGCTACACACTTGTTATTTATCATCTCCTTGTTGATGGATTCCGCACAATTGTAAGAGGAAACGATAAGAGAGATACGTAACCCCCTCTCCGTGGAAACAGACTCTCATAAACGAGTTACTCTCATAATTATGATTAGAATTCATTTTTTCTCCCTCCGCTTCGCGTTCGTTGAGAGCTTAACATGTTTTCGTGAACCTTCCTCATTTGCATGTAGAAAGCACAAGCGGGAGAGAAAAATATTGTCCTGATGGAAAAAATCGATGCCTCTTAAGTTTGGATTATTTGGGAGATTTGCCAAAAATGTCCAAGGATAAGGGTATTCCTTACTATTCGGTTGAAAGGGAAAAATTTTATCCCAAAAACTCTCGTTTATCTATAAGATTAATATTTTTTTGTCTTCATAAAAAAACTTCAAACTCTAAACTACATTTACGAGAAAATTACTTAAGTACAACATCAATTGGATTAAGTTCATACGCATAATTTAGTCCATACATTTGCAATTACTACGAAAAGATTTCAAAAACCTTCTCTACAATAAAAATTATAGCAAAAATGTCCGAAATTTAGGAAGTATGAGTCCTTCATGAGAATGAGATCCCACTGAGAGGTCGTAAGGAAAATCATTATTACGGTAGGACGTGAGTGAAAAAGATGTCGAATCAACAAATACTTTTCAAGAAATTATAGTTCGATAAATTTATAAAATAGATATATTTTGTAGTATTTATTTTACTTCGCAGATATTCCATATCTTCTTTGAATTAAATGAAATTAAACCTTACAACGAAGGATTCAATTGTCCTCAATCCTTTTTCTAGCCAGTATAATTTAATCGAACATATTTCAATAACATTCCAAATGATTGAAGCTCGAGTGATCAAATATCCAGAAGCTATTAACTTTTGAGTCGTCTGGAAAGAGTAAGGATGGCCTGAGGGTCTGACAAGATATTGAGTATCTCGGGAAAGGGTTTTTATTGGAGGACAAAAAATAAGTGGACGAGATGTTAGGGAAGAGAAAGGAGAGCCGAAACAACGAAACAAGACATTTGGGGACTCAAAGAAAGAGAAAGATTAGTAGAAAGTAAAGGAAACGTTGGATGAACACTTAATGAGATATCATGATTCACGAGAATGACGAAATAAAAACAACACAAATTGGAAAGTATTATTTGATAAATTCCAATAATAAAGGAAGAGCACAATCTAGACAATACAATAGAAACAAAACTAATATTACCCAAAGAAATTTATCAAGTTGAAGATTAAATTTACGTAACATTTTCAAAAATTAAAAAACATCGATTTAATCGTAAATTCACGTAAATATAACGATAAAATTACAGAAACAGAGGTTCTGTGGAAAACAGATGCATACAACTAGTAATTTAATAGCAACAATTAGTTAAACTTAAGGTAAATGAATTAGATATGAACACTTTTTTAGTATAAAAACGCAAAAAATGAAGAACAAGCGTATGTTTATGCATAATAGACATCTGAACTCAAAAGAATTACGTATTAAATGAATTGAAGGCGATTTTTAGCACTAACTAATTATACGATTGTCAAAATAATTATTAGGATAGATTTTGTTTCCCGTTGCTATGTGTAAGTGTACATGTATACACTCCCACCTGCTATGAGCATCTGAATTAACGTAAATACTTGCGAACTATTCAAAGTGAAAAACGATGGGCAATCTAAAGAGATAGTTGTGCACAAGGTCATGGGGGAGGAGGTAAAGGGCAAAGCGTGAAAAAATAAAGACGAAAGCGGTCATCGCATGAACAAACGGAAGCATTGGCGGGAAAAATCTTTTATTTATGTTCGATGGAGGAAAAGCTCATATTAATGCTTCGATATCGGAATTTTAATTCTCCGCCGATCGCTTCGGGTGAAATATTAAAACGGGAGAGGATCGACTTTCAGACAATCGCGCGGAATGTTATTCGTTCGCTTAATGTCTACGGGGGAATTTTTCTCGATGGAAATTTTTCGCCCAAGGCGACTTGTTTTGTTAACGAAGTACCTTCACAATCGAACTTTATCGATTCCGTAAAATGATTATTCTGTCGCAGTTTTTCTTCGCCCGGATGTACGCCCACCGGATCATCGGTGCGATGAAAGAGCCAATGCGAGTGATCTGGTAAAACGCACTTGATTAATTCATGAAGTATCTAATTCTGGGATATATATTATGTATATTTCGTTTGATATATGTTCGTAAAGTACTTCGCCCGAGGACGTTTTAAAACCATGTCCATTTATAACCATAAGATAGGAAAGGTCAAAACGGACAAGATAAGGAATGAATCACTTGATACGGCACATTAAGTTACTTATATCTTTAGAATGACTCGTATGAAAGATATAACATTATAATTCGATTACTCAGAAGTTTTATGTATAGTTAAAAAGAAAATTATACAATTAACTGCACGCAGTTTACATGCATGTAGGTCGTAAACTATTTTACGGTTTTGATTGAAATATTTCGCTACATTGGATTTTATTTTAGCTCATAACTGAAGAATAAGAAAAACATACATGATCTTCTTAGTATTACGAAACATATAACATTGCTAATAACTTCAACTAATATTATAATTATTTATAGAATATTTAAAGGAAAAATGAAATTTATGTTATAACTATCACGAACTTTGGGGAACCTTTCATTAGGTAGCGTAAATTCTATTATTTTCTACTGTATAACTATTGAATGAATATTTTGTACAACAATTCATTAATAAAAAGTTCTAGATAATAAAAACTGCCAATTACATATGCTTTCACAATTTTTATTATTATTAATGCATTTTATCCGTTATTATTCTTATTATATTCAATAAGCTATAACATACGTACACATTTTGAGGATGATATTGAAGATCATCAATTTGAAGTATAATCTCCCTTGAGGTCTATTATTAGTGTCTAGCAGCTGAAGGGCATTTATTTTATTATAAAAACGAGAATTCGCGATAAAAACGAACGCATTTTGGACTGTTAATCCCAATGTGCCATTAAGGTCGAAAGTAATTGGCGACATTATCATCTTCAAGTTCATCCACGGATAATGGATGATTATCTGAATTTCGCCAATTGTGAGGAGAGGGGATGTGAGTGCTACTACAACGTATCGGAGGACTATAATTGCAATCTCTAATTAAGAAGGGTGTTAAGAAGTAAACTAAGAAAAGGACTCGAGAGGTTTTATACGCCTCCGTGAATCGGTTACCTTCCGTCCAAACACCTTTTCCTAATTAACCGAACCTCTCGATGTTTTTTTTCTTTCGAAGCCCACGGATGCAGCTATAGAGAATGAAGGGATGATTCGCTGGTTGACAATGCACACACCCTCCGTCCCTTCATTAAAATAACCCCCACCGACCACGACCCCGCAAGACTCGATATAATTCCAAACGAGCCTCCACACGGTCCACCACGTCCTTTCTTTCGAGACTAAAACACGCGAGTGGACGTATTTTTTAGGGAAACACTTTTTGGGATGAGACACAAAGGAGGCACCACGGAGGAACACGCCTCCGAAGACGGGAATGGATTAGTTTAAGGGCTGCGAACAATGGCTTTTTCGAAAGAAACGATTACTTCCAACGCGACGAACATCTTCGTGGCATCGTTGTCGAGACAATAAGATTTTTCGTATCTTGGCGCGCTGAATCGTCGGAAAGGAAGGAAAACTGCTTTCGCGATTCGTCCGCTTGGCGGCGCTGCCAACGGCGTTTCCGTGGAGATGGATACTACGGTACGGCAAAAAAATAACGAATGAAGAATTTTCCGCTAGAGAGAGTTCGAGCGCCTTATCCGACCATATAACTACGGTTTCCACGAAAGTCTTATCTACTTTCAGACGTATCAACGGTGGATATGCTGCTTGAGGATTGATTAGAAACATATTTTTATCTCGTTCTTACTCGGAGCAAAAAACAAAAATTAAGGAGTAAATAATTGCACCTATAAATAATACTTTTTCACTTGATCTTTTAATTCTTGGCCACAACGACTGATTTTGAATTCATATCTGTCTCATACGTTCATAAAGATGATTAAGAGAACGATCGGGAATAAAATATACTTTATAGAAATAGTAAGAGGATTGAGTTGAATTTAAAATAATAACTTCCAAAATAATTTTTTCCTTCCTATAAGGCCATTCTGACTCAAGCAAGAATAAAGAAGAATGGAAAAATATAAACTCAAGTTGCTCAGACCCTACATTGTGGAACAACATTACAAATATATTAGAAAAGTAAAATGTAATAAGAAATAAAAAATACGAACTAGTAATCTAATCTATTTGTTTTAGATTGCACTTTAACTATTCCTTATATTTTCAGGATTTACTTATCTTAGCGAAATGAGATTTAGATTTAATAAAAATAAGGTTAAAATCGTCGCACAGTGAATTTTCACATGCGCGAAAAGTAGTAATACATGATACTTCGTTGTAATTTTACTAATCATTTCATGAAAACCTATATTAAACTGCGTCAACTTTTCTAAATTAAATTCGGTCGAATATAAATCGAGTCAAAAAAGTAAAATATTTGGAGATAAAAATGATTTTAATAATCCATCAGCTAGTTAAACGGGAAATAAATCGTTATGACGCATTTTATGGAATAAATATTCAAATTGTTTTATTCGCAAACGAATTCACTTCTGTCATAATCAAATCCAATGATTAGCTATTTTTCCCTTCGTACGGCTGAGTCGCAAATAGATTATTACAATGATATTTTTTGGGGTGATAATGATGACTGTATTAAAAAAACGTAATTCCATGTCTATGAAGAAAACAAACGAGATTAATAGAACAAAAAATAATAACTGAATAAATTTATTCTCCTCTAAATCGCATTTATTTGACAGAGTTCGGATTGATGGTGAGTATAAAATAGGGGATATTGGTTTTCATATGATAATAGGTGTATCAAAGCAATTAAAGTAATCCGCAGGGATAATTGTTTCATAAAACACAAAATAAGGACTAAAAATAACTTCAAATGAATTGCCTTATTCACAGCAATTCACCTGAACATTATGAAAATTTGCAAATTGCGTTTTCGAATTGATCACCGAATTCTTTCTTTTCCAGCGAATATACTTCACGTAGGTTGAAAAAATATAAACTTAAAAAAACTCGCTGATAAATCAGTTGCACAACTAGGCTCTAAAGCCATGTAATTTAATTCAAAAGTTTTAAAACATCGAGATCTTTTTAATCGAGATGGTAAATTAAAATTACTTTTCGCCATCAATTATTGATATTCAAATAACTTGAGCTAAACCAAGTTTAAAAATGAAAAACTGAGATGTTTACGAACATAAAATATAAAGTTAAATCTTCGGTAAATGAAAGACATTAAGCAGAACTTCTCTTATGTCGATCAATGTGTGTTTTCAGAGAGATTTAATCAAATATAAAATGTATAATCTCTTATTTGGATGAAGACGCTTAAGTGTTTGTTCATCAAATAGTTTATTTCATGACACGAGTTGGGTTATAATCCTCAATTAAAGTTTCCAGGATACATTTTTGATGGAAGGTAAAGAGCAAAAAAATATAGAAGGAAATCCAAACGAAGGTGGATATTATAAAGATGTTATTTTTCATCAGAATATATAGAAAAATAGAAATTCGATATATTTTTTTAAAATTATTCATTGAAAGTATAAAAAATTAAATTGAAAAGTATACAAAAGTGAGTATATATCTAGTTAAACTTTCCTACTCGTAAAATAATTATTCAAGTGATTTTTTCTCGCAATAGAGATAATTATTTTTTTCTAATAAATTTTTCCACGATTGCTTTTAAATTAGACAACATTTAATATGTTTAGTCGTTTAGCAAACGTGATATATGTAATATCAATAGAGAAGATGTACATATGTACATTTATGTACAACCTTTTAACCACTTCATCCACCAGAAATAAGGGGTTCCAAATACTTCCACTGCCTTCCGATAAGACCAAACATCTGCGGAACATGAGTTCAGCGAGTGTCACGATAAAACGTTCGAGTTGACGAAGAGCAGAGCGAGATGAATCGAGCAAAGAACACGCGTTTTAGATTCAATTGAATTAAGAGTTTAAATCCATACCGAAATACATTTTAAAGAGATTTTACTGAATACCACATTCAAAATTTGTCAGCAATGTTACAGTAACTAAGGTAACTTTCAGTAAGACCAGGATATAGTTGTTTTATCCCAGGAATCATAAACAAAAGCAACAACTGAATATCTCACGTTGATTAGGAAATATTGAAAGCAGAAGGAATTTTATATATATATATATAATTATATAGGTATGAATTGAATTTTGAGATGTGGTATTCATCATCCAACGAAATCAAGAAATACTTAACTTGATATAAAGATAAGTTAAATATCCTGAAATTGAGACAGAAACGTTTTCTCTACCATTTGATACTTGTCCATCAGCTAAAAATAACTCAATTAATAATATATAAAATATATAAGTAATGATGTATAATATTAGTGCAATGTAACTTGATATATATTGATTATAGTATAGGGAAACCCACCCCATTCCTCATGCAATCCTAAATCTCGAAAGGAGTAAGATGAGATTGGGGTCAGCCTCCAGGCTCCGAACATACGAAATTAATTACATGGCACCCTACTTACTTCCTTACGCGATGTGTGACCTTTGACCAACACTTACGCTGCCGTCTGAAGACCCACAGGCCGCGACACATAAAAAGTTGTCCGAAAACAACAATTAATGTTTTCACGTTAAACATTTGCCTCCGAAAACGGGTTCCACTTCAAACAAAATTCTCCGCCCGTGGAATTTTCGAGTCGCAAGGCAGAGAATAATTAAATTTACTCTCTGTGCGAAAACAATGCCCTCTCCAGAGCAGAATTTAATCTTGTGGTGTCAAGAGCTACGCTCACGGAACTTCATGCCCATGCGCGCATTTCTGCCTTTTCATCAAATAAAGTAATCGAATGAAACGACATGTGTCTTAATAGGCGACAGTGTAAAAATGAATTCGTTGAGCGAATTATTCGACTTTCCCGCTACGACGTGGCATATATATGTCCGGGCTGTTCAAATTTACGCGTATTTTCACAACTTATTATTTTTTCGAACCCCTTCTTGACTTTCTGATTTATTTAATTACGCTTTCAAATGAAACGTTGAGACAATATGATTATTCGAGAAATATGTGTTTGCGATGATGAGAAATCAAATAAGGAAAGAGATTTAATATTTGACGAGGAAGGCGAGAATGTACTTATGAGGTAATGAAACGAGATTTCACACCTCTTTTTAAAAATGAAAAGAAATTAATGTAAATTAAAGTTATATGAACCTTATTCTGTACAAAAATAGTGAACGAAAAGCTGTTGGATAGAATCTTTCCGTTCATATACTCATATTTGATGAAACGATTCATAGAAATTAACTTATATTTTTCGCGAATAATATCTAAAACTAATTAGACAATTAACAGCAAAAATGATATTTATGAAGCTGTAAAATTCTTTTCAGATAACTCCATGCAATGTGACACTATATCGTTACCCAGTTACATAGGGTATGCATAATGTTTAATTGCAAATTTGCCCGTAAAACAGAATTTTCACCTTAAAAGAGAATATAATATTCATTTATAAATGAATTTTTATCCTTTAACATGGAGCTTCAAGACTGATATAGTCGTAGCAAGAAATATATTCCTTCCGTGCGAGAAATTTTATTGATATTAAATAAGTAGTATTAATTGAAACGAGATGATCCCGTGCAGAAATTTTGCAAAATAGAAACACATAAAATAAATACGTAAGTATCGTTGCTCGCGATATGAAAATCTATTGAAATTAATTTTAAAAAAGGAATATTTATTCTCTATGTGATACAGGGGTCTGTTCATATTTACATCTTGCGATGAAATATTTTCTTCCAATGAATTTATGAATGAATTACGATGAATTTATTCTTAAACAATACGGTCATTCGTGAAATAAAAATCTTTGCTTTTGAGAAGAATTCGAAAAGTAAATATTCATCGCGAACTTGAAATGCAATTAAAAAACTAGAATGGAAATTACTCTCGCAATGTACACAAATATGAGATTATTTACTTAGATTATTCTACTTTTAATTCCAGAGTTGCTTCTTCCTATAATATAACTGTCCTCTATGAAATAGAAGGAAAATATACCAAAGAGGTAACCATTTCTGGTGATCATTAAATTCCGACAGAATGAATGGAATGTAAGCAAAATGAAAGAGATAAACTTCTTAGGCACGATTTTCATTGTTCCCAGTTCGTTTATTAAAAGAGATCATCATGAGAATGTACGATTTCTTTTTCTGTCAGAATATCAGAGCTTGTGATTGATTTCCTTTTTCGATTCTGATGCACGTTCATTAATACTTTACGAATTGATTAACGATGTGACTTTATTTCAGCTCACTCTCATCCAATTTTGATTATTACGCAATGAAAGTCTATAAAACGGAGAGAAATGAAAGGGATAAACGTATTATACTTACGTAAGGTTTGAATCGACTTAATTTTTAATCTCATACCGTTCTCCGAATGACCCGCAATTTATCTATATAAAGACTAGCTATGATACGATTATAAATTACATTTAAATCAGTTTCCGATCTGACTTTTTAATAATGACAGAGATATAAACTAATCGAATCTAAGTATAATATAATTATATTGAACGACTCCTTCGGGATTTAGATTCTGATTCGATTTATTCATTGATCTATAAATTATATACGACCACAATCACTATTACCTTTACTTCACAATTAATTTTAATTGTGATCCTATTTTCAAGTATTTATCTTGCATATCATATTTGAGTATGAATGAAATTTTTAAAAATAAATTACGACATATCTTTATAAATAATGCATCGCGAAAACAATTTCTGAATTATATTGAATCAGAGCAAATTTATCTTCAAATTAGCCAAATGAATTTTCTTTACGGTAGTTAAGATGACAGATAATTCACAATATTATTCATTCTTTAGTTCGTAAAAGACTCAAACCCTTAGCTTACATATCTGACTAAAGCACAGATTTGGATGAAAACTCTGGTAGGAAAACAGTAGGAAAAGGGATACGTTTAGGATAAATTCCCTTTATTATTCCCAAAAAATAATTCCATCCTAAGCGGACGACGGACACAACCGACGTCAAAACAATCAAAAGCACTCGACCAAAAAATCACGGACGCGTCGAAACGCGACTCTCGATCGTCAAAAACACGACGTGCATTGGCGCAGAATTCGCGACTGCAGAAAGAAACGCGTAAAGCGCCACTTAGAGTCGCATAATACGGCTCTTTTGAGGAAGAATCCACGGAAAATCCCAATAAAAACCTTTCGTAGACGAGATTCATTGTTTTGAAAACTGAAAGCATCGACGGGTGAAAAAAAGTCACGGAACGATACTTCACGGTTCGTGATAAAGCCCTCGCTCACTCGAGCTAATCAAAGAATGTCGAAAATAAAAAGTCACGTTTTACCCCAGCACGCGTACGCCGGCTAATATCCGCTCTCGCATAAAGAATTGTTAACTTATATTAACTTTACGATCCCTTTTGCCGAGCACTCATCCCTGGAATATTTATCTGCAGCTATCTCTGTTTCCACCCCCGCCCTGGACCGCTCATCCGTAAAGATCCGCGCAGGCGAGAAATGTCTCTTTCGTTCGCTCTTTCGTTTTGTTTGTTTACCCTTTTTATTTGTCTTCTGGAGTAAGTGTTTTTATACACCCCTCTTTCGGATTATTTTTATATTTTCGCCTCCAAGCAACGTCACCTGCCGAGGGGAAATATTTGGTCTGGCAATTATGAATTGCACCAGTGGCGCGAAATGAGATTTTTTTCGAGGGAAGAGACCTCGAATGATATTTCCTCCTCTCCTTCCATCTTTCATGCAAATTTACGCCTTTTCTTCTCTCTCTCTTCTGTCGCTGCGTGTCTATTGAAGTCTCGTGTGGAATAGACTCACACACAGAGAGCGTTTATGCCTCCGCCTTTTATCATTTCAACAACTTAAAACTGCTTTCCACTCCAAAGTGATAGACATTTTCAATTTTAATTCATTTTAGCTATTATGAATATGCTACTTACACCAACACTGACGAACATTAGAACTGTCACATTTTATCATTTTAGGACGAGAATGAAATTTATATTTCTTGAGCTTACTAAATTATTATAAGCCATATTGTTAGTTAAATTAAAATATCTTAACATGTGAAATTCAGTGAAATGAAAACAGAATTTACGACAAATGGTTTTGTAGTAGGTCCTTGAGTTATTGAAGTAATAACCTTTCACATTTGAATAGGCAGATTAAAATGGAGATTATTTCTAAATGCATGTTCATCATCAAATGTAAGCTAAACCTAGAACTTGTGAATCAATGTATTATGTATTTTGACATATACATCAAAGTAATTAAAACACAAAATACTTAAAATGTTTATTATTATAACGGAATCCTGTAGAAAATCAAAACAGTTTGCAAACCGATCAATCATTAATCAAATAATAGTTCGTTCAAAGATTAATCTCTCTGTTTTATTACCGCTGCTATAAGTGAAACGAATGTTGAAATGTAAGACTATAATTCGATATGCCTTCCAGTAAAACAATTAAATTAATTGGTAATAAAACCTCAGATACCCTCCACGTCACGGTACTACAAGAGCGCTAAGATATGTCACAAAGAAAAACCGAATTTCTCTTGTCTTTTACAGTTCGAGCAGTTGCTCGAGTGGTCCAAGACTACACGCGTTCGTATCGGAAGCTCTCGGCAGTAAATACACTGAGAAAATTTCCAGAAGTAAAATAAATCCCAATAGACTTGCGGTACCCTATTCCACAGCCATCGAAACAGTGACAAAGTAACGGTTGTAAGGCGAAAAATGCAAGACCAGGACTAAGCTACGATAAGTATTTCTTAATACAAAACAACCTTAAATATACTCTTGGGGATTAGACCCAGGATTACTTTGCAGAACAAAATCCTTTTCTTTGTTTTGCCCCAGCAGTGCACCGTTCAGAAAGGCTAAACAAAAAAAAATAATTAACTTCTTTTCCATAAATAAGTAAACAATGTAGCCATGACAACAGAATTACTGAATAAAAATAAGCAAAAATCTTAATGACTCTTTTATATTTAATTTATTAAGAAAAAATCAGGGAGAATAATAAAAACTGAATTAAATTGTAATTTATTTTACTGAAGAACAATTATCTACTCGTATTTTCCTATATTAGTGCATTTTTTATTATTTCAAAGTTTTCAATGAATAATTACCACACTCTTTTTTATAACCCTCTTTGCTATAATAAAAGCCTATACAAGATGTATTCGATTTAAAGTCTACCTCTATATATCTCCTCTCCCCTGCCCTTCAATCCATTCTTCCTTCTTTGTTGATCTTTCTCCTCCCCCGTTGAAATCCCCAACCCACGCAATCATCGTATATCTCTAAACACGAATAAAGAACAGGAGCAATAGTCGATAAAGCATTTCTCCAATCACCGTTCCCTTCGACAATCGCTTTGAATTCCGAAAACAATTCTCATCTTCCACTTTTTCCAAATCGATGCCCACCAATCGGAATTAATCAGTTTCCGACGAATTCCACAATTACCGAAAGCCACTTCAGAATGTAGCAGATGAAGTGATCGTCATTAGCCAACGGAAATGTGTTAAGATGCATAAACAGCTCATGCGAAAGAAGTAACGGGGCACTGATACGGTGAAAATCCGCACCGACCATTGTTCTCGACTAATCCCGAAGTAATTTATGCAGACGAGAGCATCGACTGTATGGGAAACCTTTCCTTTCCGAGAACAAAGAAAGGTGTGAAACGTTCTACGATGCAATTCCTCGGGTATTATTTTTAGCGATCCAAAAATTTATTTTTGTGATCGAAAACGTTTTGAATCGAGCTTTTGAAATCGAAGTAACTTGAATTGAGAGGCTCCTCCATTTCCGAATGAAATCCAGGATTATTTAAGCGTGTCAAGTCTGTAATTCTCGTATTTTTGGTGAGGATTCGATAGTTAACTCAATTAAGATTCAAAGAAAATTGTATTCAGTAAATTTTAGTAATATCTTCGGAAGAAGGAAATGAAAATCATTTACTCAGGCAATATTACTACTTTTTTCTCTATTTTAGGGACCATAATTATACAATTCTAAAGAATAAAACACATTAAGTATTAAATTAACCGCTCAAAGCCTTCTTAAAGTATCTTCAAGTCCAGTAGATGAAGTGTATGAGTATACGATGAATTTAATTATCACAATTATGTTTCATTATATATGAATTATTCGTACTAATTATATTAATGACTGCTGTCTTATGTAATTTATTTTATATATCACGAGCTCCATTTCTCGTTTCGTTATTTACGACTGACTACAAGACATATATACTACAATAAATCAATCATCACTTACTACTAAATCCGAGACGAGAGCACAAATAAATAGTGACTCACTACCAAGACTAAAACCAAAGACAATCCGTCAAAAGAAAGACTATGATTCGGACAGTCAAACATGGCGTTATATCTTGCGATAGGTCTGGAAGCTCAAACATTTGCTTTCGAAGGGCACATCTTCTTCCGATCTATAATCGCTCCATCAAGATGTGTCATCAAACAAGTGCTACTTAAACCACTCACACCCATCGCTTCTCAGAGCAATCGATTCTCCTAGGAAACATTCTACTCCGTTTTCAAACAAAATCTCTTCTCTCTGAATTTCTATGAAGAAACTAATGTTCTGGAGAGTAGCGAACCAAGGTTTTACTTGTATTGGTCTGATATCCCTAATTAGATTAACATGAATATAAAGCTACCTCATTAAGAATGGACGAATTACAATTGTGTTACCTTTTTATTTGCATTTATTTGTAATTGATAGAATATTTTACCTATTCTGTTCCACTGGTTTGATACTTAGTACTTACTCAATTGTAAGGTTACTTTGTAGGGATTATGGAACAGTTAATTTATTACTATTAACAGATGAAGATAATTAACATCGTATTCTGCATAATTAAATTAACATCGAGGTCGTCCTAATCAACTGTTGGGTTACATTGTCACGATTCCGGGAAATAGTTAATTTCTTATTTACGGAGTAAAATAATTAACAGCGCCAACCACCTCTTCTCTTACTAAGGCACAATTACCACTCAAGCGAACGCTTTGTGATCACGAAATCTTTTCATGGCAAAGGTGGAATAAAGGGTCGGAGGCCATCGGAGCGAAAGATGGGCAGCGAGAGACAAAAGGGAGAAGAATGATTGAGAAGGGAGTCGTGTGAGTAGCCAACAATAAGCAATCCTTTCATACGCACGCACAATGGCGCACTTCATTTCGGTGAGAAATAACTGGCGCAGGCAAATTCGAAACGCTGTATTAAAAAAAAGCAGTTTGTTCCGCAACCAAAGTGATGCCACTTGTCTCTCTTATTGGTTCTCCAGGAACGTGTGAGACTTCATACGTTGTTTGGTAACTTATAGGGTGAAATGTGAATACGTTTTTGAATGCCTATTCAATGAACAATGAGGGCCTTGTTCGTACAATTTCATATCTTCAGCGATACGATTTTTCGAGCATCAACTGTTTTTGTGAGCTAGGGATCCATGCGTGGAATTCGCTTCCAGATGCTTGAACACGCAGAATAGGATGAAAACTGGATTAAAATATAATGTCGCGTTTTTGGAAGAGCTTCGTTTTGTCGCACTTTTAGATGTTAATAAAGAATTTCACTGTTGGGACAAACAAAGACCTCTCACATATCCACCAACTCGACAGTCTCAATTTAAAAAAAAAAAGAGTAACGTACATCAGTATCCTCATATTACATCGAATAGGAGATCTATGAAATGAATTTTATTTACTAATCCTCCAAGATTCTAACTTATTTCTACATAATTTAACAAAATTTTAAATCTGTCGCATTAGAATAATCTATTTCTAGCAAATAAGAATCATTCCGAACGGAATTTTCATAAAGAAGGTGCCAAACATAAATGTGAGAAAGTACATATATTTGTAATTGCACTTGAGTGACTTGAGCTAAAGCATTCTGCATAAGATACGGTTCCAAGAACTATCGTCCTAGGGGCTTCGATAGTATGAATATAAAATAATATTTGTCCCATGTTAGATTATACAACTTATTGGATCGTTCACGTCTATTGACACCATGTATTTTTCTATTCACGAAAGTTGATTCAGTAGATATTCGTTACAAGAAGAAGTAACTATATTGTACGAATTATTCATCCAGCTGAACGGACATAAAAAAACTGAGCTTTACGCCAATCTTTCGTCCTGTCTCAATCTATAAAACTCCACTTCAAATAAATTTGACAACTCACCGACAAGCGAGGTTGGTATGACATGAATAGTATCATATTAGGCTAAAATACGTTAGAGAGTTTACATGGTCAAACCTGTGATGATTCCTAAGATGGCAATCCGTTTAGAAAACATTGTTAAAAAGCGCGGGTTGAATTTAATCAATACCATATACACCAATAGAATCAGAAGCTGTAGATAATACTTCTTATTGAGGAATAAAATTTCTGTCGTCGATTAAATGGACAAGATTTGTCGTAGCACGTTCGGTTGATGAATGCCTTAGAAGATTGGAACGTTTCTCTAGCTATAAAGACTGAAAGTTGTATAACACGTGGTTTTAGTACATTTTGGATGAGATACTCGGAAGATTAAATCGCGTTTATGGGTCCATCTTCCCCAAAGAGCTTCCTTCGTGCACTAATTAGAACCCGAAAGAGGGTTTTTCCTGGAGACGAGCTTTTTTTGCTCTCTCTTATCCCTTGAGGGCGATTCTGAGGCCACGTCCCAACCACCATTCACATTCGATGTGATCACACTTACGTTTGATGGCTGCCGTTCAATGCATACTACGAACACTTGCCGTAAATATTGCCGTTGGTGAATGATTGAGAACTTGCGTGAAGTTTAGTGTTTAAAAAACTTCGAGAAGTCATGCGGTAAAACAGTGAAAATATAATTGACTAACAAGTAATGAGGATTAAAGATTCTTAATAAAGGAGATTACTTAAAAACTACGACGAATTTTATTGAATTAACTCTCTAGAAGCGAGACAAAAATTATCTTGATCCTCAAATCTTACTTCTTAACAATAAAGAAATCCCTGGCTTCAATTAGTAAACACATTTATATACGAATTGAGGTCGTTCCCTCGTAAGTTTACATCATAATCCTACCTGTATCTCCCTCGATCTAGTCGAAACAATCATCGTTGGGAAAAGCTTGGAAAAAAACGGTGGGAAATCGGCAAAACGGGACAAGGTTTCACAGAAAACTGTACATTCGAAATCAATGGTGTCAAAGGCTACGAGAGTATCATAGACATCAATTCCACGTCACTACCGATCCGAATACGCACGATTCGATGATTCAGAAAATAAAGCGAACGTAATGACGCAACTGAGTTGTCGATTAACGTAGCAACGGGTTCTGCGAAAGAATTCCGTACTAATTAACGCACTTGCGACAGTGAATCGCATTCTGATAATAGAAGTGCTGCTGAAGAGGAATTCAATACGCGTGTCATCAAAGTCTCGTGCAATGCATTCAAAAGGTGCCGCAGCAAGATGATTCAGATCTGTTGGGGTAATGAGGAATCGTCACCAGAGAAGGGGGGGTCACTGGTCGAAGTGCATTATGGGACAATCGAGGGGACCATTAAAAACAGGCAGAGAGGGAAGAATGAATGTGGGGGAGAGAAAACAAATAGCAGTAGACGGAGGACATACGAGGGCAAATAGATGAATGGGATCGCGTGACGGGAGGAAGGGGTACCAAAGATACGCACATATATCAGACTTTCTTCGACAGAAAAGGTGCTTCTGAAATTTTAAACATTTAATCGGAAAGACGTTTAACTAATCAACGATTCAACATGTACAAACGTACTAGTAAGAAGATTGTATTCTAACTTAGGTATGAAACTATGCGAAAGATATTTTAATAGGAGATGATAGACGAAGAAGGATACAATGCCATAAAGAAAGATACGTAATATAAATACATCGCATTCATATCAATTATAAACATCATTTCAGCTCATATATGGCAAATTTAACAATCAAAAAATATTGGCAGTATTTTGAGAAAATATTAGATATATTTAGAGAAACATCACATATTTATTTCCCTTTGTGAATATATAGATTTAACTACTCTGAAAGATATCTTTGCACTCTAACACTTACATAAATGTATACGAAACATATTTTTAATTCAGCGTCTAACTATTTCCAATCATAAGAATGTAATAGCTGGTGAAGCACTGCTATAGAACGAAGAATTTGAATCTGAAAGAAGAACTTTGACCATAACAAAATTCTTTATCAACATTTATTAGCAATAGACTTACGAAAGGTTTGCAAAGTGTTTCACAATTTGAGACAATACTTAGAACGTTAACCTTCTCCTCAACAGTAATACAATTGTATACCTAAAGAGATCCACAGTGAAAAGGGATGGTAAAAGTAAAATATTAAAAAGTCTGATACTGAATGCAATTAAGTATGCATTTTCTTACGTAGGAGGTAAATTCTTTTTATTACTCGTTATATAAATGCATCATCAATTATTCATCAGGGAAATTCTTGCCACCCGATCAATTTATATAATACATCCATCTTGATAGTTGAGGAATCACTGTTCAATAAAGCACAATACGAGGAAAGAATAAAACAAATCGTACAGAAGAACCTACGTGAAATATTCACGGACAAAATACAGCAACTTCATTCTCCACAAATGCGAAAACGGACGTTAAGGGGAAAGAGCAAATGATAACGGTGTACAGAGGATAGAAAAAGTCCCTATTAAATGAGAGAAACTAAACACAAGGGGATGATGTCACAGAGAGGTCTTCCAATTACCTTTTTGCCCATATTCCACACCCAGATGACCCTCCCTGAAAAGCGACCCCATCCCACCGATGCACCGCACCGCCGTCTCCACCCCACCCCCTCGATCGAGGTCCGTTTGAGTCCATCTAATTGGATAAGGCCGCGTCGGTTCGTGAAAGGGAGTTGTGTCATGAAAAAGGGATAATTAAGAGGGGAAAGTGGCTATAGATCAGAGGGGTGCTTCCTAAAGATACGAAGAAGATGTCACAATTAGTGAATCCACGGCTTCGAGAAGAAATCTAGAAATGGTGCGTGCGTTCCAAAGTGCGATCGTGTCTCCAAATGTCGATCAATATGATGATTTTACTAATACTCTGTTAAAGTGAAGAAACGATCGGTGCGAACATGTTTCGAGCGATGGTCCAGCTAACACAATATCCCTAAACCTACGAACTATCTAGAAAGAATCGAACTATTAAACAAGTCGTCCAAGTTTTTAACACAACCCTTTTGTGAGGATGTTTCCTTACTGTTCTTAACTTTTCCAAAGAGCATAGATATGTCATTGACTAGAATATTATTTCTGTTACCTTATTCCTAAACTCCTCATACACGTATGTAAATAAAATTTTGTAGTTAGTTAAAGTTAAGAAGGAACTAAATAATTTAATTTGAAAATGGAAAAATGCGTCTTTACATGAGTTAATTAACCAAATTGAAAAATGAGGGATAAAAAACTATGCAAAATATGTTGCACTTACTTCAAATTGTACGAGTATGATTCTATTAATTTAAATGCATAAATTACAAAAATAATATCGAACTCATGTAGCCAGCGAGATGAGTTTCATATCTGATTTTTAAACCATGTTCGAAAATATTTTAATTAGATTTACAAGTGAAAAGCTATGGAGTTCATAAATGAACTTTAACAAGTTTTGAGGACATAAATTGGTTAGAATGAATCTCTTCAAATACTTATAAACTTGCAAACACATAAATAACCCGGTTACCTAGATAAAAACTGAATATAAGATTGAAGATGTACAATGAATAACGCAAGCTAAACGAGTATACATTTCCATTAACTTTTAATTTTTAACAGGTACGAAAACCAAAATGTGGAAGATACTACAGATTTGTATGTTTTGTGGAGATATTAAAAAAGTATAACCAAGTTTTAACAAAGTTAAAAAAGACAAGAGCATCCATTAAACACATATTTCAACAAATAGATAGAGAAGACTATTATTTGATCACCGTTCCCATTTCCAAAGCGATTCGGTACGTTAAAAAGCACCGCAATCCCATCCCTAATGACCATCTAAACCACTCGTTCCCAAAACCTATTCAACAATCATACATTTGGAAACATATTGAGCGCAGTAGACCCGTTAAATCCATCTGAATCTCATCATTTGAAGCTTTATCAAACCCATTAAAAGCCGCGGCAGCTAACAAATCCTGGAAAACAATACGAACGAACAAGTGACGAACGATTACTCGATGCGTTTGAGGGAACTCGTCAAAACAGCAATTTTCTAAAAACCATCTATAATTAGCGTTGGAAACATCAACGACCGATTTAATCATTCGCAAAACACTCCGAAAAGGTTTAAATGAGAAACAATTGAAGGGAGTTAACCGTTACGAGAATGCGTTAGCGAAGGGTTAAAACTCTTTGAAAAAGGGTACATCCACGGAGTGAAGGGGGTCGATGGCCTCTCATATTCCCACTGATACATCTTCGAGGGTCCTAAGCGAGGGCCCACCGCACGAGGTCTCTCCCTGGGTCCCTGGTCGTTCTCTTTTGGGGACCGCTTGGGAAGGGTAGCAATTATGGTAATGAGAAGCGGAATGTATTGAGAGATAGGGAAAAGGCTGGAGAGGTTAAATAGAGAGAGAGCTATGTATGGAAAGATAGGGAATAGAAGGGCTAGAGAGTTCTGCTTACTGCAAATACATATGAAATGGATTTAAGACTGATTTTATCAATGCACTGATAAGAATAATGAAGAAGGAAATGATTCTTAGGGAATTAAAAGATGGATTCCTTGAATAAACTGCTGTACCTCGTAATTTTCCAATTAGAAACTGGAATGATTTTCGATAATTATGAGCAATATTTTAAAATTAGTTTTAATATGATAAATCTTATCTGTTCGTTTTATTAAATTACATTAATTTTATTCTCGTTTAGTATAATTTCAATATCAATAATTCAATGTAGATTATATATAATATACAAATGTATACGTCAACTTATAGAAAAAAAAGATGGAAGTCAAACTTTTTGGAATACTTACAAGTATTGTTAAGTTTAAACTTGTTAGAGTACTTTCATTCCTACTATGAGAATAAAGAAACAATATAATGTTTAAGAAAAAGGTTGATTCTAAAATATAAAAGTAGGGACCAGTAAAATAAATGTAAGAAGTAAATAATGAACTTTTTCAAAAGAAAATAGGGTGAATTGACTTTTTCTGTAATTATATAAAGATGCTGACAGGAAAAGAAAAGAATTTTGAGATAAAATCAAGTCTATTTTTTTAAACGAATGATAATGGGAAAATTTAGCTCTATGTAGAAGATATTTGACAATCCTTTTAATTATTATCGCTGCAAAAAGATTACCTATATTAATTTCACCAAAAATTACTTAGTGATACAAAGAGTTCTTATTAATTGTAAAGAATTGTACACTACGAGAATTTAATTCAATGAATACAAAGAAGAAATTACACAGAAGTACACGTCGATTGAATTTCTTATAACAATTCCACGAACAACTTTCGAAAGAAAATTAAGCGACCGATTTGGGTTAATCTATTATCGGAGAATTGCCAAAGAAACTCGTACGTGAGGCTTTATAAGTTCATCTGTGAAAGATTTCTAGATTGGATACGAACATTAAGGTACGGCCAAATTTGGATGGAGAGAGAGTGACCTACATAAGTATAATTGGTTCTACTAATCCCCTATCGCCTTAAATGAGCTTGCAAATCCACGAAAACGAGGCGCTGTACGAGAGAGATTTAAGAAATTATCGGATTTTCCAACGTCCAAAAATCATCTGCGAAAGATAACAGACATTATTCGAAGATTGATGTAAATTAAGAACGAATAAACGCGTAATCAAATCACTTACGGAAGTCTTTATGGCGGGGAATTTAATTAAGTGGGAAATAAAGGAACATCTAGATCAAACTACGAAAATAAATATTTGAAAAAAATACACGGAAGACTAAAGAAAATTTATCCTCGTCTTTCAGACAAACCAAACAAAGTGATATACCAAAAATTGATTCCTTTATCGACTTTGGCGGGCAATATTAACAGAAAAAAATTCAAAACGTTAAATTATGACGACACACTGAGAAATTTTGTAAACAAAGATAACATCATTGAGTTATGATACAGATTTATATTTTTCAAAGAATATTCGGAATTTTGCGAAATAAAGTAAGGGATTAACAGCTTTCATTAATTCATCTTCTTGTTTACAATACATTGTGAATACCTTTCCTTAAGATAATGAAAGAAAAAAATATATCCTTAGCAAAGGATAAACAGATACTTAAATATCTGAAAGTGGCCTGCTGAATAACAATACGAGTACATATTTTCTCCATGGAAACGATGAATTTTTTCGAGAGATATTCTCTTTATTAAGTATGGGGATCTCACCTTGAGGTTGACATTGGGGACGGATGGTCCATGGCAGAGGAGGAGGCGCACTATGTCCTCGTTGCCAGTCCAGGCCGCCAGGTGAAGCGGTGTACTCCCTTTGCCATCGGCGATGTTCGTGGACGCCTCATGACCCAGCAAGAGCTGCACCACCTCCCTACGAAACACACATTAATGTACATATAGCATATTATCAAGAACACCAACATCCCAATTAATATTAACATCCTCGAGTACCTGATTGCTTTATTTATTAATTCTACAGTCCCTAGGCATCAGGTTCGAATTAAAAAGAATAACTTAAAATAAAACTGGAAACGTCATTGAATAAATACCTAGTTTTAACCCTATTTAATAAATTGAAAACCTATACAGGCTATCCTATCCTATTTACTACTCATCCATTTAAGATTATTATAAATCCGATGAATAGACACTAATCGCACTAACATGATCAGCATCTTATTTTACTTTTTTTATTCATCTTTGTTGAACGATATTGGAAAGTTTTTCATCAGTAAAATATTAATGAGATTATTGAAAAGAAAATTTTAATTCCATCATATAGAAATAAAGGTTACCTTGGAACAGAGGATTCAACGCATAGAGTTCGAGAGCTTACCACCTATTATGCGATGAATTATTTTATAAAAGCTACATCCATTTATGTATGAACTGAAAATGGAGTTGTGTGTATTTAAAGTATGGGATGAAGATTTTTCAAGATATCTATCATATGAGTTAATTTAATTCCAAATTAAAAACAAATCATTTAATCAACGAAGATAAGGTGTCTAATTTGTAATAGAAGATTATAAAGAGGAAATTTAACATACAGTTTTGAAGGACATGCAACGATGTAACCGGACCTCAAAAATACTAATCGCAAAACACGGTTAGTATCAGATATTATGCAAAATGATATTCATCTAAATGGATAGCATGCATTAGGCTAATGTGATAGTTCACACATCTTGTGATCACAGGTGGATTGCCATACGGAGCAATCTCGGAGCAAGATTCAATCAATAAATTTGCATCTATAATGAAACTAGATATTAAACCCCATACGGGGAATAGGACATCGCTTACTTTAACTGAATCAATAATAAAAATGAAAAATGTACGACATCAACAGATTTTCATACTTTTTGTAAATCGAACTTTAAATTTTGATATAAACTTTAATTTTTGAAAAATGCTTTCAAGAGTTATATTAATATATCTTTTTTATCCACTCTCGTCGTTTATTCATTCAAAGATCGTTAACAATTCGTGCTTTACTGGACGAATATGCAGCTGAAGTACTTCTACGAACCATAGGTGCAATCTTATATTTAACTACTTATTAGAACTTTGATATACCCGTAGAATTTAATTATGAAAATCTAAAAAATAATAATATGGGACCATCTTTCTCCATTATCTTACAATTTTTATTTTTAAACTAAAACTTTAAATGACTTTGGAACTCCAAATATTTCGTATGTATATTACATCTGAAGGATAAATTCAATGGAATACCGCTTATGAAAATTAAATGAAAAAATTAAGGTAATTTCTCAGCTGTGATATGGTATTAATTTCCCAAAGTAGAGGTTTAGTAATCTTCAATCTTACCTATGGCCATTGAGAGCTGCGTGATGAAGGGCGGAATAACCACTGCTGTCTTGGACGTTGGCTCCTGGACCACGGCGGAGGCTGTGAAAGAAGATAAAGAAAATAAATAAGACAAATTCAAACCATTAATGAAATTTATTGGGTACCTCATGCGCAAATCAGCTGACTACAAGCCTATACTACTCATTTCCCAGTGCAAAGATATAAGTGTGCTAGACGGTTTATTACCCTATGGTACCAACTACTCAAGTTAGATTTTGGATTTTCCCTTTTTTCTAAGTAAAACAAATAGATTAAAAACTATAAAATGAAATTAAAATTCGTTAAACCAAATTTAAGAAGTACAGATAATTTTTGATCAAAATCAAATACGTAAAATGAAAGTAAAAATCTGAAATACGTTTACAAAATTAAATATATTTTTGATGTTACATCATTCCTGTAAGTAAGAGTAATATTTTTGAAATGTTTCGATTTATTTCACTATCCTTAGGAGAATAAATGTTTGTACTCTTTTATGAGGAACTTCTAATACTACTTACAGACTTATTTCAGTCTAAAAGACTAATCACATAGGTATCTTATCCGTTTGGTAATCTATAAGAAAGGGATTCAAACAGCATGGCAGTGCGAAAAAGCTTGTGCAACGCAACAAGCTTATGAATTACAAAGAGAGTCTGCTTCAAATAAAATTTCTGCATCATCATACGACTTGTGAATCTCTGTCATCATTCAACCATTCGTCGTTACATGCATAATGTCTCGCAAAAATTCTTAACTTTCCGTAAATATATTAACGAAAAGTCGAATGAAATGCGAGAGAGACAAAGTAAATATGATATGAAATCCAACCAAACTTATCATTACTAAATATTTCTACAAAAACCATTGACCTATTACTGATATTTTGATGAGGTATCTTCTATTGAAATAATTTCTGCGGATCTTAAAAACCCAAATCTCTCTCTCCTCGAAGAGTACAATTTCCATAGTAACCGAACTTAAACATAGTTACGAAGACATTACCTTTAATCACAGAAAATAACAACCAACTTAGAATCCGTCCAAACAGCGGAGAAAAATTGTCTCCATTCTTAATCGACTGTGAGAAATTCAACACGAAATTCGATGCAAAATTAAAATATTTTATACAAATAACGAAAAGGTCTCTTTCGATTATATTAAAAAAATAAATCTATAATTTTTGAGTTAACATTCATAGAACAGCATTGAGACGTCAAATTCTTCCGAAACCAGCATCAACACGATGGCATTGAGGAAAATAGAACCCTAAATCGAAGTAATCTGATTCCTGAAAAAATAAATTTCTCGACACAGTAGCAGCCACTAAATTACAACATTACTCTTCTAACAAGGCTTCATTTCCTAGCAATTAAAAGCGGAAGTCCTTTTTTCAGTTCAGATAAAGGGTGTTCCATTCAGCATTTATTTCCTCCTCTAATTCTGCAGAAAGAAGCCAGTTCCAACATGAGCAAAGTGCATGCTGGGATAGATATTCTGGAACTCACCGATACAGCAGTACAGCATGAGTCCTGTAGCACCATCATAAGAGAGGAAAGAGAATAAAATATATGTTTCGCTAGTTTTCAGTTTCAAGGTTTCTCCAAAAAGTCCTGATTTAAAAATTGTATGGGGTGCATCTTATTTCCATTTTAGCCTGACCGATCTAAACCAACATACTTTTTACAAGAACCTTTCAATACAAAGCAAACAATTTCTCTTATATAAACGAATTATATAAGCTTTTCATTCGTTAGTAACAGCATACGTCGAGTGGGTGAATGTTTTGAGTCAATTACTTACACAAAATGTATACATATTAGAGTTAATGAATATAAAAGTTACGAAGGTGATAGATATGGCTTTAATGACTAGGATATTCCTACTAAATTAACAAGTTTGACAATAATTCCGATTCGTGAACGTATATGCCTTTTAAAACAGAAAATATAAAAAATTTACATCAGTCTTTCATCAAATATTATACGAATATAACTGAAGGCAGAAAACAAATTTATACGATATCCTTAATCGGAATTCATATTAAAACGATGGCAAATCATTTAATGGAAAATTTATTATGTCAGCGACCTTTAACTAGATAAATATGTTTACTCGGTTGAGTCTGACATTTTCCAAAGTAATCTTTAAATATACTTAATTATTCCATAGAAATGAATTTGAATTTTTTGTTTGCTTTTAAGGGAACATGAAACAGAAAATTGCTTGCCAAAATGCCAATTCTCTTTTCTAAACCAAAGACTGCCTACGCAAGGTATATTTTTCTGCAATTTTCTACTTCCTTTAGCTACTTCTATTTATTATATTAGGTATCTGATAACTTGCTATCATCAATTGAGAGATACGAACAAACCAAGTGAGAAATGATGCAATGAATGCGATACTAAGTACTCGAATACCGCTCCAGAGACCCATGTGAAAGGGATGTATGTTTTAAATTGAGCTATCTGTACATCAATGGGAGTAGCTAACACGTGAAAATTATAAGGATATCAAAGTCTGGAATGATAGGCCATAAAAATTGGAAGAGAGATAAGGTTAATGTGCCAAAAATGGCCATTTACCAAACATTTGGCAGTCAACTGGGAGAGAAAATAGCTTAAGACCCACACTTGTGCATCGAAGCATCGACAACAATCAAATCTGAAAGCTCATCAAACGAGTGGCTGCAGATATAAAGTTTTTACGCCTTATTAACCTTTTCAAAAAGTGTACGAGTAAGCGGCACAATGGAATGTTTGCTATAAAAAAGAAAAACTTGTTGGGATAGCTGACATTCAATTGCAAAGATGGCTGTCAAGAGCAAAGTACTAAATAACGCGTCTTTTGAAAAACATCCATAATGGTAACGAAGTTTAATCGGGACGAAAGAGTATATTAAATACGGGGTTGGTTAAGGCACTAAATAAATGTTAACTCTGAATTATAGAGGCCAAAAAATGCGGGGAATTCATTTTCGAAAAATTCCTACGTCTGTTCCATACGAGATACGATTTGGAAAGGACGTAAAAAAGCTACACAAAGCGCGTTACACGTCAAAAATGTTGGATTAAAAGTCACAAACATCGCCTTTGTTATGCCTCGACTATCACTGGAACCGGGGACAATCTATTTTTTCCGTAATTTCAGTTTTAAGAGATTAAGCGGTGGCGAACAAAAGGTGTTCACCCCCGCCTGTCGTCCAATGAAACTTCAAACAAAAGAGAATCTTTCGATTTTTGCCGAATTATGAAAAGCGCAACATAATGGCAAACGGACGCCACTGCGTCCCATAATTTTTCCGCAGATTTTCACAAGCGATTTCGCCAAAATCTGCGCGAAAAAAAGGGAAACTGGAGCGTAATGACTGACAACCCAACAATTAATCTCAGATAAACGTGGATTAAATGGGAGAGTTTTCAGAACTCTGAAATCTCTTTATAATAAATTCGTTTTCATAATTACAATGAGTATGACTGCCCGAATAATACAATGAGAAATATCATTCCCCATTATTTAGGAAATGTTTCGTGCAACTTTGATTTCAGTTATGAACTCGACAGAGTAATTTAGTGCGGTGACAAAATTGGTACTATATTCACTTCAAAGTTTATGGGGATTTTAGAGTAAGATATATAAAAGAGATAAAAAATTCGTCATATTATTTAAATATTCTGTTATAATTTTAGAAAATCCAATATTTAGGGCCAAAATTATCCTTTATATCTTTCATGCCTTTTATAAAATAATTTAGTATATACATCTATAATAATTTAAAAAAACGACAACAGGTAACTAACAGAAACTTAGGCTTCCTTCATTCATTTTCATTTTTCATGAAAAGGTACAATGATTTCTTTTAATGTTTTAATGTATCTTTCATATTTGCAACATTTTTCGCAAGAATTATGCGCTCTTTTATACTTTTCGTACACCTTCTGGCTGAGCTTAGCGAAATATATACTACCAATGAATGTAATTTCGGTCTCTTATTATAGATGGATAAATTAAA
The DNA here is from genome assembly GCA_020796165.1 of Pantala flavescens. Classification (NCBI taxonomy): domain Eukaryota; kingdom Metazoa; phylum Arthropoda; class Insecta; order Odonata; family Libellulidae; genus Pantala; species Pantala flavescens. The sequence goes on from CM036886.1 coordinate 26,560,506, forward strand.
TCTACCTAAAGTCATCTTATTTCCAACTCTTTATGAAGCTTTAAATGAAAACAAGAATCTCCAACGAACAGTTAAACAACTTAATAATCAGGAAATATTCTCCATGGATACCAAACAATAGACACAAACTGCTTATATGGATGGTAATTTGAGGAATCCGAAGAAAGCAAGGAAGGCAACGACGGCAGACGAGAGGAGAATTAAATTAGCATCGTAAAGATTGATGAGCCCTAAAAAAGGAAGTTGGCAGCTGTTTCCAGTTCCAAAATTACGAAAAAAGTTCATCGCGGCCAAAGAGTTATTTTCATTCGAACGTTTTCAAGGAAAAGAAGACAAGATTATATACGCGTCCGTCTCAATAATGGAATTCCAGAATGTTCGAGAAGGTATCATCTGAACAAGGACGCGGATTTGAAAGTGGATACTCCGGGAAAACTACCATTGTTTGCCGTGCCCTTGCGTGATCGTATATACTCGCGTGTTTGCGGGATTCATGATTGTTCCCGCTGACCTAATTAATATAGAATAGAGAAACAAAGTCGTTGTGACAGTTTCCAAGACGAGCCTTGAGGAAAAAAACGTGTATATTCCTTTCCATTATACAAATAGCATTTCATTAATTCGAATTCGAGTTAGTTTTGGGCGGTGACATAAAATGAAACAGCCGAGTCATGGTTTCGATTATGATTTCGATGAATCGCTTCATTTCTTTTCCGCTTTTCAATTGTTCGCAGTCAAATAAGTCTAGGGCGCATGAAAAATTACGTCATTATTTCAGTGGATTGTTACGAAAGTTGACGTGAAGACACTGAACGATAATCGGCCTTAATTATTTGATACACCCTTAAATAATATCCTCTGCTAAATTAAGGCCACCGTGTTACAACAAAAAGGAGATAGATTCATCAATTTATATTAGCTAATAAGATGCATATTCGATTACGACCTAATTTGGAACGTAATAAAAATTTCACGCAACCGCCATTCCCACTGAATAAACCACTTCCATTCGTGAAAATAATTCGAAGAGGATGGCCATCGCAGCGGATGAACTACGAGAGATCCGAAGTAGGGTTCGATTAAACGGCGTAAATACAAGTGCACATGGAAAAGGAGTGCGTTAAATTATTAAAGGCGGTCGTGTTCCCGCTGAAGCATCGTTTGGTGTGTCTAAATATCGGAACTGACTCACGCGCGGAAGTGGTCATAGTGTAAATAATTGAAGAGCGAGAGGCGAGGGATGAATAAATGAAAATGACCCTTTGATAGAATTTATCGATCGGGAAAATGTAAGGAAAATCGACGCAGTGGGGGATAAAGCACTTGAAGAGGCCAACATGAGAAAACCCCATCAGGAACAGTTCTTGAAACCACTTACAAGGCTAATGCACTCTCGCCCTCATACGACAACGTATTTTTAAATGATATATTTCGTAAGAAAATTATTGATTTTGTTAACTTCTGTCGCACATCAATATTAGAACGAGACGTTTTTGGAAATATTGGCACTGTTTTAAAATCAACATTTCTCCCTAAAACGGGTATTAGAAGCAAATACTTAAGTACTTGACTAGAATACGAATGATGAAGCTGACTGCAAAGCCACATATAACATAAAATGATAATGAAATATGAACAGGATTTCGTGACTAAATGTTTATCCTAACTATATACTTATATCGTATGATTAAAAAAGAGCAATAAATAAGAAAGCTAGTAAATTGTTGAACAATAATAATTATCAATTCTATTACCGATGCAACGAATTTATACAACAATTAAGCCTTCGTCACATTCTTAAAACATTGATAAATAGCGCCAAACAATATATTCTGATAGATGATTGAATAGAAACACGTCATTAAAAAACTTACTGACATATTACTTTATTTCTAGAGTTTCTAATTTTTTTCCACAGAAGAATTAATCCCTAATTATCCGTAATTGCCTCTAATCAAAGGTCATTGTTTGATTCGATTACAGGAATATGGCACCAGGCAAACTTATTTACATGAAAATAGATTCCATTTCTCTAAAATTTCCGATAATTGCGTAATTTTTTAAACATATGGGATACGATGACTTAATCTGATATGTGATCTCTTATTTACGAGTTTTATCTTTCTGGAAATGGCTAGTTTCCAAATGTAAACATATTTGAGTCCAACTAAGTTACCCAAGTCATCGCCCTACTTCCTAAACGAAAGAGGCTTTTCTAATTCCTTCCAACGCATTCAGAAACATAATAACCATAATTTAAATTTAATTAGTTTTATTTTATTTATTTGAGTAATTAACAATAAGCGATGCAATAAGAAAATTTGGTATGTAAAAAAGAGAATTTTTTTCATCTAGTTTTAGACAAAGAAGTAAAACTGGATCTTGAATTCTTAAAAAAAAGGTATTAGACCAATAATTGATGAACAAATCAAACACAAAACTATTAACTGTTTGATAAGACAATATCTAACAAAACACTCCTATTCAGCCTTCAAACCTTTTAGGTAAATAAACAACTACACCAATAAATATAGAATGTATGAATATAATAGTTCGAAAAATGAAAACACTGCCAAAGCCTCGATACATATGATTAATTGCAAAATCAAGAAAATTATAAGCATAACATAGCATTATAATAGAATATCTCCCAAAGTCTACGGTATCTTCTTGAATTCCATCTTGCATGGAAGTTCCAAAAACAATCGCGGATCGATTCAGAAATAATGCCGAATTCTATTTTAGTTCCGATGTTCTGCTTAAAAAAGTTCATTTTTGGATTGATACGTCAACTGATCTGAGAAGGATAAGAAATGGAAAGTTTGTGGAAATGAATTTGGAACGAACTCCCACGCAACTTATAAATCGATTCAATAAATGGCTTCCAAACACAAAGTTTCTTTCAGCGATGAAAAGAAATGTAAAACAATTACGAGATGAAAGTTTTTCTCAACAGAGCTGGAAGAGAAGAAGACAAATATCTACGCTGGCATATCCTTTCATTTCATTCCATTTAAAAAGACAGGATAGAGAATAGATTATCTCCAATTAAACTACAAGAAAAACGTTCAACGTTGATGATTTGGAAAGAATTCATAAATACTATAATAATAATTTCGGATAAAAACAATCAAAATTGCCCATGTATAAACAAACATACGAAAAATTATAATCGCTATCCGTAGGGTCAGTGATGGGTGAAAACAATTTTACATTTACACGATGAATTCGTGATACTTGATCACAAGATTTTTACAACCAAGTTAGGGAATTGCGTGCTTATATGGATAACACGATATTAAATAATGAGTATACAGTAAAGCCATTGTAGAATCTTTGGTGATGACATTGGTCTCTGAAAAAAACTTAAAACAACAGAAAGGATATCGTTACCATATACATCGTACAGATAATATTACTCAATACTCATAAACAATTAATTCCCGGAAGTGGTTTCCAAGAAACAAAAAATAAACATCCGCAAATCACGCATTCTCGTGGCAATTGGAAATCGTACGATTCATCCGAAGTGAATAACGTACCCACAGTGACATCTAAAGCTCAACCGAAGCAAAATCGTTTTCCAAACGAGCGTTAATCATACTCTGTCATTTGCACTCCTCTTACGTAGTTTCCGTTCCATCGTTCCTCTAAGGTAAAGACGATGAGAGAGCCGATTTTCCACCACGATGCACGCGCGTGCTGCCTTAAAAAACGAGCAGTTGTTAACGAACGTATCATCCCCATTATTTCGCCGCCTCTGAAAACGAACTCTTTGAGGCCACACATGTCCCCCTCATTTTGAACTCGCCGACCTTGGCAGTCCCGAACTGCGAAGATGCTACTGCGGTTTCTTTGCTCCGACGGATGGGGCCTTTCATGGGAAAGTCATCGATTTGCGTAGATACGTATATAGAGAGAGCGTTCTATAATGATTGAAAAGCGATTCGAACACGTATCTGCGAGATTCAAAACATCGTCTCTCGTACAACGCATCCTAGTTTCCATAAAGCGAGCAGATTAATAGAAATATGCTCTCAAACTATATGAAATATTAAATTGGAGATACAACAGTGTACAGCCTAATCATAAGTAAGGTGTTTTTAATGATTATAAAATATCATTTATAGTCAGAATATTTACGAAGAAAGGGACTTATAACAATGAGATAAACGTAACAATGAGTAACGTAAACAAAATTCTATTTGCTATCTTGATGAGTTTTGTGTCCATACTAAATAATGCGCCTTAAAAAAAATAATATAATAATACAATATACACTAATAATAATAAGAGAATGCAAATCTAATGTAGATCAATATTTTTGTATCATTCAATAAATCAACACATACAAAGGCAAATATATTCAAAAAATAATACTCATAAATAGATGGAATGGAAATGAGGAATTATTAACTATTACGGAAAAGAGAAGACGTCAACCAAAAGTTATTCGAAGAACAGCATTACAATTACTACTCGATTCCCATTTTCACTACGTAAGCATCTCTAATGCTCGTGACCAAAAAAGTACGCCAAATGCTTTGACGATTCGACAACCACCACATTAGTTGGGATCTTAAACGAGGCAATTCTACTTATTCACTAAGTTTTGCGGGTCTACTGAAATCCACTTCCCAGCGTTTCCATTACTGATTCATGGGTTCGTTAACTAAGTTGTTTCTAAACTGCGTTCATTCTGAGGGGAGATGCTGAAGATAAATCAGCGGGATGTTCAGGAAGATTCAAGACCCGAAGCTGAAAGGATTTCTAACTTCATTTTGGGAGGGTAACGAAAATTCTCTAAATGCTTCAGGGGTCGGATGGTATGGTAAGGAACGCCTAAAATGAATTTAAATCACAGAAAGAAATCAATTCCATCTTTGCGTTGGATAGATTTGAGAAAATGTTATTGAAACTGCTACTTGCGCTAGGAAAATCTTTCCTCGCTTCAAAGTAAACAAATTGACGAATAAACCTCAAACTTAATGATAGTATAATGGCCAGCGATAGCTTTTATGGCTAAAATTTCTTTATAGATTATAAAAGAAATATTCTACCCTTTGTGGGATGGAATCTATTTCTACAAAGGAATAACGTCCTTCCAGAATTTTATTTATTATAATGAGGAATAATAAAATTCCATTTTTATAATTCTGTAATTATAATGCTGCAATTACTCCAAATTTACCAACATGGAAGTTTCCTCAAATCTGAAACCTGTACCTCTACTCTTTATGGAGAAAAAATCATCAAAATTAGTAATGTTTTTTAGTATATTCCCAACAATTCATTATCTAGAACAATCTCTCCGTATACATTACACCATATAACGATGGACATTTCTAAAAAATAACCATACATAAAAGATCTCCGCATACATCTGTTAGAAACACTCGCTCGATTTAAATAGATGAATCCTCCAGTCAAATTAAAAATCATCTTCTCTGAATCCCATCTCCTTATGACATCAACCGACAGCTGGAACATATCCGCCTCTTTGCAGTTTGGGTTCGCCATGGAAACGGATATTAAAAGAATGGAGCGATGCTAAATAAAGAATTCGCCACTTATTTGAAGCATCCGGTTCCCCAGAGACAAATCTCTTTTTCACATCAAAGTAATTCCTCTTTTGCAAACTCTTCCCACGACATCGGAATTGAAAGAGTAAATAGGTACAGCTCCCTTGAGAAGTAGTAATTAAAAGAAATAATTGTGACGAGCCGAGTTCATTGACGTGGAAGTAATTCCTGTTTTCTAAACTGCATCCTGGAAGTGGATCAAGAGCAGCCCAGTTTTTACTCTAATTGCCAACGCTTGATATCTTATGACCTATTATTCATATACATCGGCTTAGTATGTATAGCCCATCTTTATTTTTAATCATTCTTATTGACCTTTTTCTACGTAAAAAGTTTAATCTCTCAATTCATAATACCTCAATTAAATGAAAAATACAACGATCTTAAATAATTTATCAAAATATCTGGCTTTATCAAAATATAGCCTTCTCGATAGGATAATACGGTTAGGAACTTCTAACTGTATGATCGCCCATCAAGGTTATGAAATATAAGGATTTTTTTAATCGTACAAAAATGGTTGAATGATACAAGGTACGCAAAGTCTTTCCTAATAGAAATCTAGCCTTGAACCGGTACATATCAAAATATTTATTTCTTTAGTAACAAGTTTATTTTGACTATAATCAATTATTCAATTTTCTATCACTTTTGACGATGGCTTCTTAAATACCGCGTTTCTTTGAATTAGAGAATATTAAAAATTATCATTTACTTCTATAACATAAAATATGCTTTCAACCAACATTTCACATCCTAGAAGACGAGGAGTGATTGAATTTAGAAAATTAACCAAGACCTCAGATTGACCCTATTCTACAGCAAACAATCAATTGTATAGTAATCGTACAAAATAATACAAAGTTCCCAACTTGATTCTATACTTACCAACAAAATGAATCGATATATATTCAGCACCATACACTGTTACGTAAATACAAAAAAACACCGTACTCTTTCGTTACCTTAAAGGCGAATGAACATGGCCACGCTAAACATACTGCAGAGCTGTTATGCGGAATTTTCCCAGAATAAATTATACGAAAACGAGGTAAATTTGTATCGCTCGTGTCTTCCGATAAATCAGTTTCTCCAAATTCTATTTATGGTTTTCGCTTCAGCCGAATTGGCCAACCGCAGCTACGGTAAATGTAATCATCATTACTCACCGAAGATGGCTTTACGGATGACGATTTTTTCCGATCATTTCAGCCCATATGGTTAAATACGAAGCTATCCATCTCTATCGTTTACGAGGAGATTATCTCCTTAAGTTAGAGAAATAAATTGGACCAAAATAAAATTTCATTTTTTGCTCAATTACTCCAATAAATATAGGGGGGTGAAGATCTAAGTTTGTACATTGTTTTCATACAGTGAAAAAATCAATTCTTGCACAAAAAATCATAAAGATACTTCAAAATTAATATATTAATCATTCCAGCGATTATTGCAACCATATCTGATACTATAATTTATATTAAAACAAATGAAGAATGAAAGGCAGACTTCGAAGGAGGGAATTTTAATAACAATCGAAAATCATTATAGAAAATTTAAGTTGAAAAAACACTTTTCTTAGGGTACTGATAAAAATTAAGTGGAGCAAATTTAGTCTTCAAAGTACGAAAACTTAATAATTTATTATATTTCTGCTGCAGTTTGTTCCTTGCTCAGCTGGATAGACATTACGAATTCGCTACCGTGGCAGAATTTCACCATCATCCCTAAACCCCCATATTTACAATTCTTCAAGGGGTAGTTACCCTGAGGGAAACGATACACCATCCAAAGGAGACCATTAGGAAGGCAAACATCTCCTATTAATAACTCCTTAAGAGAGCGCTTCTTCGAGTAACGGCATCTCGCGACACTTCTTAGCCTATCTTAGGGAGGAGATGAATCTCTGCTTTTGATAAATGGACCCATTATGGCTGAGGAAGAAAAAATGAGATTTTTAATTGAGGGGTTCCCCTGAAAAACCCTCCAATGCCCCTTTTAGTGAGATAAGGGAATTGGGGAAACGAAGGTTGGTACACACATCTCATGCATAACCAAGCGAATGTTAAGAAAACTGAGATAATTGTGGTTTGTATCTTTACTTACAAACTTTTGATTAGACGCTTGTTTATATAAGCACTTTTTTTAGATGTTGCATGTTTTAGATGTTGCATACATATAGTGAATGTTATTTTTTACATATTGATTATTAAATTAACACACTTTAGTGCTTCTGAAATTAAGTTTTACATGCCATTGACTTGCGGTAGAAATAGTTTAAGTTAATTGAATAGAAGTAGTTTCTTTTTGTGATTAGTAGTAGTGATTTTTTATTTACGTAAGAAAGTTCATGGTTTTAGGTAATACTTAGTATATAATATTTAAGTTCTCATGAATACTCAATTTCAATACGAATATTGTGACAATAACAACGTAAATTAATGAATAAGTTGTGCATCCCAAATACCAGAGTATTACGATTGGTTTTTGGCGTGAAATTCATTTCTATTGGATTATTTCTTTTAGTTATTAACATAGCAGGTAACCGAAAATTATCTCACCATATTTGGTCTAGCCCGAAAATCAAGCCCTAAAACATGTTCTTCGATAATGAAGATTAATTATGAATACCAAATCAAACATTAAAGAACCATAAGACGATATTTCGCCCTGAATACCTAGCAACAAAATATCTAAATTCCCAGAAATTAATACCTTAAATAATTACGAAAGCGATTCCTTGGAATACTTCCGCTTTCGTGGAAATTCAAGAGTCGCACTGAAAATATTTAGTCGCTAAATGGATCTGCCGGAAAAGGAGACAAAAAGGAAGGAATTTTTCTCGAGATGAATTAAAAGTGATGAAAGGGAGGGTTGGAGGGCAAAGGCGTGAAGACTTCGAAAGATAAAAGAAATCCAACGGCTAAGGAGGGCTGATGGAATAAAAGGGCGCGAAAAGTTATGAAGAGGAAAAAGGAGAGGGTTAAAAGAACCTCACAATTGCTCTTTTTCTTGGTACACAATCTGTAAGGATAACGAGGAGGCTGCGAAGGGGAGAAACTGCGAAGGGAGACTAAGGAATTTAGGAAAAAGAATCAGAACTGAAAATATTTCACTCCTCCTTTCTAATTCATTTTCGCTATTCGTTCCCTTTGGTATTAGCCTCCAAAGAAGGGAGAAGAATTAAATTCTAAAGGTGAGAGATGATAGAAATGAAGAAATGAAAAACTAAAAATACTTCAGACATGAGGTCTTTATCATGACTTTTTTAAAGAGTAGAAAATGGCAAAGAAACTGGAAATAAACTAAAGGAGGATACTGATAAATATATGTATAACACCAATAAAAAGAAATGAACATAGGAAGATTTAATTTACATACATACAAACACGTTGCGATAACATCGAGCAAATAGAAAAATATTTCAGAAAATGCTTAAAAGGAAATACTTTTTACTGAGAAAAGCAAAAATTACGGTCAATATTGAGTGTTAAGCTATAAATTATTTGTCAAATAAATATACGCGATATAGCAGAACACTAATTTATTCCTTAGAAAATAATAATGTAACTAAACGAGGAAATTTTAACAAATGGCAGAAAACAACAATCATGAATTAAGATTTTTCTAAAACAGGATAGAGAAGATACAAAACTCTCGCAACTCTTTCCAACATAAAATTCATTAGAGACTATAAATACACATAAGTGGACCAAATATACTACTTTAATCATTCTGCTGACTCAGAGTAATTTGGAAGATTGAATTCCAGTTTAATTTCGCAGCATGGACAACTTTCTCAGATAAGAGAGCACACTCAGTTCATATAATTGCTCTCCTCTATAACAGCAATAAATTTCACAACGACCATAAACTGAACACACTTTCTGCATCATTTAATCCCTTTCAAAACATTCTTATTTGTTACTTTTTACGTTTATGATGAAAGGGAATGATTACTCATTGAGTCATCATAGGCGATCATGAAATTATTAGCGGAAAATTTATATAAAATGTAATAATCCTTGAAACAATCTAATTCATTTCTAACTTAAATCTTAGGCTGGCCTTACTCTATACGTTTCATTTCCTTATAACTTTGAAGAGGTAAAACAATTGATTTAGAGTATATATTTCGATGTAACTAAACTGTAAAACCAAGTCAATAATCGAACTAAATCCATGTTAATTTTTTTAATTAGATTATCAAGATATAGTATACATTAGAGCATGTTGGTCCATCGAAGATAACAGCAATCGGAAACCATTATATTATATCGAAGACTAAGAAAATCGTTTTAACACAACTAACTACGAATACCTAATGCACCATACGAAAAATCTATTAGTGAAAACTTGCTCTTCAAGATTGAAGTACACGACATTGCACTTGATTCACTTCAATGGATTCCCAGGAACTCTGAACATAATCCTCTGATCACATTCCCTTCGTAACCAAGTGAATAAAAAAAAACAACACAGGGATCCGAGCGAACGCTCTTCACCGACGTAAAATTAACGAGCGAACACGTGGAGAAGTAATACTCCGTTGATTAACTCATCCCAATTACGTCCGCGCGACTTCAAAATCGCCGAAAAAGACTTTCAAACGCTTCCCCTTGATCTCCGGCGCAACGCAAGCGTACGCCATCGATTCACATTGTGAATACATTCGGACAAAGTTGACGAATTAGGGAAGCTAAGGCGGCGAGGATTGTGAAAGGGAACGTATGCAGAAAAGGGGAGACGGAAAAAAGGCAGGATTTCGGAAAAGAAGAAACGGCCGATTGAATTGAGGGGGCGCTTTGAGTGCGACACGCGCCCACGGACAATTGGCGATCGCACGTGAGGAACTCATTTGCCTTTTCGGCGTCTTTTCGCCGTCCACCGAAAGAGACACTCGACGTGAGTGGAGAGATTTGAAGGAGGAGTGCTTTGGGAAATCGGTTTGACTTTGGACCCGAGAAGTGGAGGAAGTTCAGAGACGAGTTCTTAATTGGTGCGTCGAGAGGTTCGGCTTTTTTGACGTCTGACATTGGTGATTACATTCTGTGCGATAAATACCCGGAAGTGGGAGACGTCGCATGTTACTCACCCGAGCGATCGAAGCGGGTTTCGCAAGAGAGCGAAGTCGAGGGAAATCGAAGTTTTCATTAACAGAATTCCTAGGAAAAAGGTGATGCATTCTACGTATACATCAACACAGAACAGTATGTTTACCTGACTATATTTCAAAACATATTTACAGAAGAAAATATGAGTGTATAGTGCACTGAACTAAATATTTACATTTACACAAGTACCCCACGAACAGCCCTACGGCAGAAGGTGTCAATACACCAATTCATCTAACTATTTGTCCAATTTATACGTCTAAATTAAAAACCGTCTAAAAAATAAACTCGATTGATAAAACAGCAACTTTTAGATTCTACTAATCTATGCTCAACTTTGTGGTATTCATCCATGATAATTTTAAATATTTTTAGTAGAACGTAGTATGCAATACATTCATTTACAACTTCTTTTAGTTATAAACATCGTATGCTAATGTAAGCAATGTTTATATTCTTTATATTCTCTTAACCGAACCGAACTAGACTGTAAGATCCCTTTTAAGTCTCAACTATACTTTTGCCTTCAACAAATATATAGATACAATGACTCTATGTAACAAAATGTAACCCTTTTCCAGAAGACTCGAGGATTTGATTAGATGAACATACTCCCATCACCCTATCCATGGCAAATCCCTTTCAGCTATGAACCTTTAGCAATCCCATGATTCCCTATCCTCATTGCAGCGATTTAAATTCCATTTGAAGAGGGAAGAGGTGATCATGAGGAAGACTTTGAGAGCCATGAGCTCTTTGACGTCACACGCAGACGCTGCTTAGAAACAACTATTGCAAATCTCATTATCCACATCATGTGAGTAGTGCGAGATGAGGGTCGTAAACCTTTTTTCGCTTTATCTCCAACAGAGTGAATAACCCGCTGTCATGTGTAAAAAGCAGACATCTACGCAGCCATAACATGTCGACCTTGATATACAGAGTGTATCATAATATACAGAGTGTAGAAGTAGAATAAACAATTACTGGGTCTAGGGCAACCTATGATTTGGATACAATAAGAACGGAGGCAGTTTGATATAAAGGGAATTCCTCAAGAAAAATAGTTGGTAATCTCTCGGATTTGTAGAAGCATTACTTTCATCTCATAAGTCGTTGAAAGTGGAGTTCAAAAAGAATTCACTCGAGTTTCCGAATCTTGCATTATATTTTCTAAAATATTTTGATTTCTATTCTAAAACGTTTTCTCGGTAAACGTAAAATGCATATACCTGACATGAGATATTAGAAAAGAGCAAACAGTTGAGTCAATTCCATGAATAAGTAATGTTGGATTGAGAAATCGTTTTCTCTATGAATGTGGTTCAAGAACGTGATGAATATACAATATTTACCAGATGGGTATTTTCTAGGAATTCTTGCACTAATGTACGTACACTCATACATTAATTGGTGTTTATATTAGTAATAAGAATAAAGTACATAGTACAGATACATAAGAATGTAAATAGTACAGACAAAACTGATATTAATACTAATAATAATTGATAATCCTGCCCTAGAATACATTTAAGATAATATAAGTATTCAACAACTCAATCAATGTATTCATACGAACTCAAAACAAATGAAGGCGCGTTAGCGACGACAGCTCAATGTCTGCATACCAACGAAGCCTAAAAAGCACACACAGAGAGGAGTTCGTCCCAAAGTGGGCAAAATTCCACACATTATTAACTCTCATTGGCCTTATGTCGCCATCAATGCTTCAAATGGAATACCTCGGGTGTTTCAAAAGAAAAAAACAACTCGCGTTTTGCAGGACGAGTTCTTAGGCGCCAGAGTTACGCAAACGGCATCAAAGAAGGAAAAGTTGATACGTGCGGAGAGAATGCGTGGGAATGAATCGGATTCGATTGTTCGGATTTACTGAGAACCTTTACGTACGTTGTGAGAAATTATTAACCTTTGAGTGAATATGGTACTGATACGAATACATCAAAAAAGTTCTCACAACGATTTATTCTCCCTCAATTCATAATTGTATATCAAACTCTGAGAACGATAATAAAAATTGTGCATTTATTTTTCTTATAATTTATTTATTTTATAATTCAATTATTCATTTAAGCTTTAGAATTGATTACTATGGTTTTTTGTAGTCCCTATCCAGTGTATTTGACAACACTTTACCACAAAATTAGCTTTCTTTTAAACGTCTTGAGCCGATAACATAGATATCCAAAAAGAAACATGGATGTTATTTATTATTTTAGTGGGTTGTTATAGAGACCATTATGAATTTAAGCGCTGCTTTTAAATTCCGAGACAAGTCCATATGAGTGGTAATTTGGGAGACGGTACGAAATTAACAGTTTTTCGTAGCAAGTATCCCTTTAATGTCTACATTTATGAACATTAAAGAATTAAAGCATGCGTGAATTCAGTACGCATCATTGTATTTACTAAGGTCGACAGTGTTCGACACTCAACTTGTATTTCAGTTTTTATCTAAACGGATATTCTTAGATTCTACAGCTAAAATTTCTACGGTTTTCTGTTTTTTTACAATTTTATCTCGAAACTGTGGGAATTTTTGTGAAGACGAAAAAAACACATCGACGGATAAAACCGCACCAGATGTTGGATATAAATAAGCAAAACATTATCTCCTTAAAATCTCAGTTTTCCTTACGCTCGAAGTTACAAGTTTTTCCTCGAGCTCCGCGAAGAACCAAACAAGTTTTTAAATTAGTTGTTAAAAAATTATGATAGGAATGGAGCATCTTGTAGACACATGTGTGACCAAATCCTTATTCCAAGTTTTAAATTTGAGGAAAATAATTTCGTAAAATGATACAGTACTGACTCTTCCCACTGATAGGAAACGGAGAATCAGCTGTGTGAGTGGTCGATCATTTGTAAAAAGTGACAAGAAATTACGTTTTAAAAGTCATTACGGTCAATAAAGTATTCATTCTCGTCATTACAAAGTCCTCCAAGTTGGCCTTAAGGAAATCCATCTTCTTCATGACCGCAACTTCGTAACAAAAAGTACATATTAAGCACTGTAAACATCTTCATCTCACTTTGAAGTAGGTCACCATTTAAAAAGGCTGTGTTTATTACAGTAGCTCTCGTGACTGAAGAGCTGTTTATAATTATATATCCACGCGTGCATGTGCCCTCTTTGGATACAGCTGCGTTAAATGCCACAGCAGTGACCTCTGCTCTTCAAATGGAGCGCATCTTCGAGATAAGATTTTGGAGGAGTCGTGTTTTTAGGGAATATATAAAATAAGAGAAAATAAGTATTTCCAAAAATATTTATTAACAAAGTTACATTGAACTACCATCAAACCGGAAGCTATCTTGGGCACCCATGAAATGTTAATATCAATAAAGGAAAATTGAATTCTTATAATATGTGAACTTCGCATAAAAAAGAATAATATATATTAGTAATTAAATAATAATTTCCTAATCCAAAAACTTTTTTTCTTAATTCTCATTTATAGTATTTTTTATTTTCTTCCATGACCAAGTTTCATTTATTGAAAAATGACAGTGAGTTCCAAACGTGTGTAATAAATATTTTTTCGTACTTGATTAAAGTATATTTGCAGTAAAAATCTTATTATAAAAAATTTTAAACTAATGATTATACAAATTATAATTCACCAGCTAATTTGGTTAATTAATGAGAAAATATCTGAAAAAAATAAGAAACTCTTCATAATATAATTTCAAAATTATCATCAACATTGAGGATCGAGAAAAAGTAACACATAAACTTAAGACCCCTTACGCTTATAACGTAGAAATTTGACTTTCGTTTAACGAGCATCGTTCATCATCTTTATGTGCAATTTATTACGTACAATTCTCCCGTACAGAGTATATAAAATAGTATAAAAAAGAGAGGAACTGAAAGCGTAAATACTTCCGTATTATTTATAGAAGAGGTTGGAAAAATTTCGACAAATTATTTCATTTTCACCGGAACACCGTTCTATTTGCAAGATAATTTTAATAAATAAATAATTAGTTAAGATACTATAATAAATAAACATTGGTTGGTTGTACGGTATTTTCTATGAAGACCTCTTCCTAAAAGCTTTTAGCGGAGTCATAACCCAGCAACAGAGCCCTTTTGGCTCCACTTGATCCCTTTGAAACAGTTAAGTTGCGGCTTATCGGTCATTGGAGGTGCCCCTTATTAATAGAAGATGCCGTCTGGAAGCTCTGCAGACGCCCTCCGACATAAAGGATTCTTTCTCAACAAATCTTCCTTAAGTCTGAATATAAAGGGTTTTCTGTTCAATATTTATTTCCGTTGGCATTAAGTACAGGTGGACTCAAAATATCAATAGACTGCAGATCAAGAGGTAACAACATCGCCTTAAGAAAACCATCACAAAATATTAAACAAACAAGACGCGGGTCAAAACTATTCCATTGTACAATTATTAGTAATTTACCTCCCTTTACAAACTGACGTTCTCGTTGAAATATCACCAAGAATGAGCAATTCTTCGCCATCATAAACCATATCGATCGAATAATACTAAACTTTAATTATTCTAAACAACACTTGCACACCTTCCCTTACAGAATAAGTGAAGAAGTACCTACCCATATGTCTCCGATATACGTATTCGTGACCTAAAAACCTTTATAAAATTCCGAGATATGTTATGGTAAATGGATATTTTAAAGTTCATCAATGTAGCTATAGATAATTATTATTTAAATCAGGCGAGCTAGAAAAAAGAACTTGAAATAATATCTTATTATTATGTGTCTCATTATTCATGCGTGTCTTAAGCTTCCGGAATATGTTATGAGACACATAATCGTTCACAGTTCATAGATATATTCATCGAAAACAAATACGAGGAAAAGTTCTAAAGAAAAAGTATCACAGAAAGAAAAGGGTACAAAATAAAAATTCCTCGGTAACTCATACCCTTGAAGGATCACTGCCCTTTCGGACAAAAGATCCATGAATGAATCAATGGTTCGCAACGTGGCAGACAGAGAGGTTCGATCCCAAGAGTTGTCGCGAGGGTTCGTGGAAAGGGCTATGGGCACAAAGGCCGTTAAGGCAACCTCGAGAGAGGGTCATTAGCTCTCGAGGGCTAATTGGAAGAGGGACAAAAGGAATCGAACTTTTGTGAGGTGCAATCCGTTTAGCAGCCACCCGCGGAGTGCATCCGCGGACGAAACAAAAGAAGGGGACGCGTGCACAGCGGGAAGATAATCCTTGTGCAGGTAGAGAGGGCCAAAAGTATCCTTCGGAGGGGTAAAATCTCTCGGAATGCCGTCGTCGCTTTCTCCGGCATATTTCTGCATTAAGCGCAACTTGAGGAAAGACGCCATTGTCAAGTCTCTTAAAAAGTCCTCTGCGAAAGAGACGAGTGTAGAGGGGTTCCCTTAAGCGGCCATCTCCCTTCCATACAACCATCTCGCGCACCAATTTCTGTTTTGTACTAAACGGGAATCTGTTGCAGCTATTTAAATGGAATTGGCTATAGAATGGCTTGTTGGTCATTAAAGAATTAACAGGTAAGTTTACGCTTATAAATTACGCGAAAATAAATGTCTTCGATAGTATATGCCTTAGACGGAAAATATTCACATGGCAAGCCGTATGGATACTACGAAGAAGCTAGAAAGAAAAGCACACACCTGGTATCTATGAAAGATATAAATATTTCACTTGCCATAAACCTTAATAAACTTATAAATAACCATTTACTTGTGATTCTATATACATGCGATTTTATATCTATACCCTAACAGCTGATATTCCCGATTGTACTTAATGTTGAAAGAAGACTATCAACTGAATGTACAAATGAGGAAGCTTAAACACATCCAAAAAATAGAGCTACTGATCAAGCTAACTTAAAAGATGAGTCACCATTAATTCCAGGAAAAATATCGTATTATTTCGCTCCTACGATACTAGACGATTATTTTGCATCAAAAAACGAATCTCATTACACACTATTTGTGGTATTGAATCTGGTAAATCAATCGTGAGAAGTAAAAGGAAATGTAACATTTCCCCACAATTCGATGAATTCAAAGGCGACGCTCACATATTGCGCAGAACGCGAGGAAACAAAAAAAGGCAAATGATATTTTTTGCGACAAAACGACAGTTTTGCCCTTGAGAATTGAAGAAAGGACAAAAAGTTCGCTCCTACATCCAATTCTGACGCGGCAACTAAGTGGAGCTGCATAAAATGTAACGCTCTCGACAACATTGAAGAGAGAACTACTTTCGTAGAACTATTTCGTAATGCATCTTTTTCATTACCACTCTCTTAAATTAAAGCGTTAAGTTCCGATTTCATACAACAATTTAGTTCAGTATCGCCTACTATTGATAGAAATGTAAAGGGTATCTATGGATATTTATTAGACTGCGATGATGTAAATGTATGTAAAATAGGATTACGTTTACTGGTGTTCCACAAGGGTACGTGATTGGAGCCTTGCTCTTCTTGACAAAGATTGACAGCTGGAGTTTACACTGAAAATTGTTCCGTAATACAAAATATTAGTATAAAAGGGGATTATTTAATTCCGTACACCATAAATTATAACCAAAATATATCTTAGCAGACATTTGGTCTCCCAAGGAGCCAATCCTTTAATGCCTACATATAATAAGATAAAGGATTTGGGCTACCATAGAACAAAATCCTCATGTACTTTTCTTGGAGAACATTAATATGTAGCTCTTTCTACATTTAATCGCACAAAATTGTCCTAACTAGATACGATGAGATGCAAAATGTGCGTAATCCGGGCTTCGCCAGAAACAACCCTAAAATCCATAACATTATGAAGGTTAAGGACACCAAAGAACCTCTAACCCAACTTTGGCAGTATGCACATCCCATCCACAGACATCAAAGCGAAGTGTAATTTCTCCTGAAAGCTCTAAAAAGAACGAGATTGGAATGAAAATTTGAAGAATCGAAATGGAGTTCCGTTTACAGAAGAATGAAGGAATGAGATGAAAAGAGATGGTAAAGAAAATCGGCGAAGACTGGAGCCATGGAAGAGGTTCTTCTTCGCATAAAAAGCGGATTCCGACTCCCAAGTGGGCTTCATTATGAGAGAAAAGGCGAGGGCGCCGCGAGCGCCAAAGGTGGTTGGAGGGGGAATCATATTACATCCAATCTTTATCCACCAATCGTTACTCATCCTTTGCGTAAAAATAACACCACCGAATCCTATATATTCGTTTCTTTCTTGCAGTGGAAAACAAGCTCGATTCATTAAAAGTGAAATTCGGATATGCGATGAAAAACAAGATTCCTAAAGGTTAAAATAAAAAAAATTGGGCCCCTTCCTGCATCGCCCATAAGTGAATCCGGGATAATACAATAAAACGAGCTGAAGACGTTTTACGAATCGAGGCATGTGAGTAAGGAAAAAATAACAGCAAAGTTCTCCCTCTATAACAAAGTAAAAATTCCTAACTAATACTCTATTCATTATTGATGTAATTGTTGTGTAATAATATGAACTGTTCTTAGGCTGGTTTTAGATAACAAGTTATTTTGATGCCACGAATTAAAAAAGAACTCTATCCTAAGTTTAACAATGGACGTTTGTCAACGACGAACTGTTTCTAATGATAAACAAATCAAAAATCAATTAAAAATCCATAGCTAATAGAATATTATATAAATAATCCTTGTAATTTGTAAAAGCTAATTAAAAAGTGATGAAATCAATCCCTGAAATTAAATTAAAATAATGCCAAATATTTTAGAGTTACATTAATTTACTCTGAATTAAATTTCATTAAGAATCATTGAATCGAAAACGATCAATTTCATAGATTCGTTATATTTTTAATAATTCAGTAAATAGAATTATAATTCAAACAAAAAATCACCGAAAATATATATTATTCCCGAAATTTTCTTTTTATAATTTGATTTTTTTAATACATCACCTTTTAATTAGATGTTACTCGATTAAATCATATTACTCATTCATTTCATTATAATTAAAAACGCATTATTTTCCGTCTCGTGTATCAATACCAATAGACGCGGTAAATGTGAAATATATATAATCGGATAATGGGCTATTTTTAAGCTCCACAGGTATTATTTAATTTTTAAAATATTTTTCAGTAGAAAATAACTCAATTACGAGAAAATTTAATGTTTTCCATATTGGAGTGGAAAGGGATGACTATAAATTTAATGGATTAACTGGAAAGTGGTTATACAAAAAATTAATTCAATATTCACCCAAGCGGAGATAGCTACTATTTAATTCGAAATTACATTGTTATGTGGCATAATAACTTCGCGCCTCGGCTGCGATTTGTTTTTATATTTATAAATAGTATTCAACAAATGCCAGTCAAAAATAACGGAAATATTTCCTATGAAATGAAACGCGCTTTAAATGTATCAATCATTTATTTGATGGAGGATGTAGTTGAGTACATAATCATTGCATAACAATTATCGAAATTCAATTAAACTAAATTATGTTACACTAAACCAAAACTGCAATTCTAAATAATTTGATAAAACGATCATATTTCCCTTACCTTTGAAAGTATGTCACTCAATTCTTTTCAATACAAACAATAATGTTTCGATTGCTAACCAATAAAAATTTATATCATACCTTTATATATTTTTTGAACACGCATAAAAAGTGATCCTTATTAATTAATTATTATTTCTCCCGAGTATTAAACTCCTCCTTCACTATCTTGCAAATCATATCGCAAAAACACGCAAATTTTGAGACTTACTTCAAAAGCGATTTCCTCAAATCAATTCGGTACGAACAATAAATGAAATGAAAGATATTCAGAATGGAAAAGATTGTGAATCGCGCAAAAACGACGAGGCAATCTGATTGATGGGAATCATAGAATAAAGGCCACTTAGGGGAGCAAGTGGGAGGCAGAAGAAAGTCGATTGAGTGAAAGAAGATAATGTACACAGTGATTGATCGAGCGGATAAAATTCTCGTGTCAACAACCCCGAAAAAAATACGCGGGAGTGGTGACTCTTGGTCAATGTTGCGAATATACTAACGATGATGTATCGCCCGACTAGATAGATGATTGTGCGATTGATAGGTAAACCGATATCATCGTGACCTCTTAAAGGTGAAATAACGTTTCCTTTAAAGTATTCATGTAAAATACAAGTGTAAATACGTACAGTTTTCAGGATATCAGATGGTATAAAATCAATGATTAAATAAAACTATAACATCAACTAACACAACTTTTATAAACTAACATTATTATAGCGCTGAGTTTAACATATTTTAATCAGACGTACAGTTCCTAGTGTGGGGAAGGTAAATTAGCTTTAAGTTCTGCCACTGAGAGTAAAGCCTTAATAGCAGAGTGGTTAACGTGCTAATAATCAAACGCAGAGGTCCCGAGTTCAAACCCCAGGATAGGAAAATATTTTCCTCTCAGGACAAGTCCCACACTAGGCTATACTCCAAACTCTGCACGGTTTTGTAGTATATGAATATGAAAGATGAGATTGATTGAAAATTCAGTTCATATATTTCTCCTTGTCCCGAATTAATTTTCATTGTTGCAAATAAAAAGTATACGAAGATTAATTTGAAACTGCCATTATGTCTAGATTGTTCTAGAAAATTATACAGTTTGTCTTCTGAGATTAGTTACATGAATTGATATGTCTTTTATTAGATATTATTTTAGAGATACTGGATTCGAATCATTATAATACTAGCAATAATAGAAATTAATCGTTAAAATGTTACCATAAATTAACGTATAAGATCCTGTTCGTTGTCTAATAATCTTTCCTGTTTGGATAAACTACATCGACAGTTGAATGCAAAAGCAATTTCTTGATACATTTTCTCCGGGAAACAGTAAATGTGAACATTAGAGATGAAAACGGTTGACAAGTAATCTCATTGTCGATAATCGGATCCGAACCGAGGTCCCTCTGAATGGCAAACATGGTTCGCATACACCGAGATTCCATTCTTTTTGCGTTTTCCAGCTACTCTTCCTCCAATAAGCCATTTTTCATTCCCTGCTAAGTTCCTCTTGGATCTCGTCCAAACAACACGGAGCACAAATCTAAGCTCCTTTTCATCTTCTTGCGAAGCCAACGCCCCTTTTTGAGCTTCTTAACCTTCGCCGTCATCTCTCAAATGGAGCTTTTTCATAAATCCCGTCTTTTGACACGAGCGGGTGTATGCGAGGTACAGAATTCCGCTTTGAATGCTCATTGAAGGGTAACTGCCTTCGTAATTAACAAAGAAAGAACTGCTTGAAAAGTGATAATGGCATCTTTCAAGTGAAGGCTAAATTTAACGTGTAAAACAGCATACGTCGACTGCACCCAAATCAGAATATACCACTTGTATTGGATACCACGATAAACCATTATTTCGGGTGTAAATAATTAATCAAGGAAGCAATTATATTTTAAGAATAAATGGGATTATAATATAAATTATTGATTAGCAAAATTTAATATTTAATTTAAATGATTAATTATAAACGGGTGTATATGATTCATAACTTTCATTTGCAGTTACTTGATGAGAAAATTTTTCAATTTTATGGATCAAATTTCCACTTGGTACAAACAAGCGAATGCATTTTTTGATACTTTATTTGCGATAAAATAATCATTTTTTTAGATTTCTTACGGTTGGACATAGTAGCGGATTAGCGACTCAATTCCGTTGTAAATCAATGCCAACGTGGAACTGGTTTTTCTATATTTAATTTATGAAATATTATATCTTTTTCAAAGGTTCTTCTGTGCATTCTAACTAACATGTCTCACGCTTCGAATCAAGGTGAACAATATCTAGTTGCAAGTTGTGGTTAACTAGTATACGGTGACTTTCTAAGGATTTAAGCGAAGGAAAATGAGCATTTTTGAAGTAAATAAAAGTCTTTTGCGACTCTTTGAGGAAAGAGAATTTTATTTTCTCCCTTCTGATAGCATTTTTGGTAAGGTAAATATTACTAGCGTTCCAGGTTCTGTTTAAGTAGCGATAACTCTTTCTTAAGCATTTTACAAAACGAAGAATTAGGGATAGTGGAACAAATAAAAGACGTTGCTATAGAAATACTTTATTCACATTTACGTAACAGCATTCCAAAGATCCCAGTTCGGTGGTCAATCTACCACTAAAAGATAAGAGTTGCGTTATCACAAAAAGGAGGAGGTATAAACTGTATCGATATTTACAATTTTATTTGCCCGCGTAGAAATAATCTGAAAGTAAATTTTAGTTATGTGCTTCTAATCATCTCAAAATAAAATTATCTAAGAGTATATCACGAAAAGAAGATATCAAAAAGTCCCTGAAATGGCTGCACGAACACACACGAATCATCACCGTGTTTTAACTTGAATTCCAGGCTAAACACCCTAAAACGATTTATACACACTTTTGGCTGGAAAGAACTGAGTTTATCATGCTTTCTTTCTCATCGTAAGGTTCTGAGTCTGGCTTGGTAAATGCTTCCCTGTACATAATCAGTTAAGATTGATTCTGCATTTAGGTTCCATTAATGGACAGACTGGTTTAGGATTTTCGTCTAGCACTGAATTCGCCTCCTTGAGTATTCCTACACTTCTTAAAAACCGGAATCCTTTACTACTGCATGCATCGTAAGCATTCCTTGGGAGTGAAGATGACGCTTTCCGCTTCACCGATGTCGTTCAGTTGAATTCAGCTAAGCACGTCTTTTCTAGCGAACGAATAGATTGTTTCAGATATGTCGACTTAACAACGTCCACAAAAGAGCTGACGCGCGTTAACGTCACCTTAATGCGTTTCCAAGTGGATTATAAACTTAAAATTAATTTAACGTCGAATATAATCTCCTGCGATAAAAAATGCGAGGCTCTTCACGCAGGAGCTGTTGCTTCAATTTGCTTTGACGTAATTTTTTCTTAATCGCATTTTTAGCTTATGCCTTTCGCCTTCCAACATTTGCACGGATTTAATAACTAAAGCATCAAATGCGTGGGTCAACTTTTGAGGGACTAGTTCAATTACGAAAGGTTGAAATTTAATGAAAATAATCAGCCAAAAGGGACGAGAATTAATTAAATTGTTTTTTGGTGGACGAAGTTTCGTATGGATGATATGAATGAAATATTAAGAGCTTCGTAAGGATGATGGGTGGAAATTTTATTAATTTTATAATTTTAGAACACAACACATCCAATATTTTCCAGTGCTAAAGCATTAAAATTTTTACAGAAAGATTCCTAAATCATCAATAACGAATATATGCTAACGAATAATAATTTAATAGCTTAATGAATTAGAATAAGAGACCAGGACGAATTACGAAAAACGACTAAAAATAATTCAATTACCCAAACTGTAATTTATTAGTGCAGAGCTTATGGAAAATATTCATTTTATAAAAGTGGAACTGTTTTTCGATGGACAAGGCAAGCAATGGAACGTAATTACATAGAATATTAATAACCACAATTAGATATGTAATTATAATGTTCTGCCAAATGCTTGCACGAAATTAGTCATCGAAAAGGAATACAAAAATTATTTAGATTTTAATCGTTTTTCTTGTAATTAAGTTATTTAGAATAATTTCAATTCTCCGTTTTTAAGCATTATGGTTACAGTAAATGACATAAAAACTAAGCTGAAATCATAACGAATGGATATTAAGTGAACGATAATTCACTTTCAATAATACAGCAATAGAAATAAATCAGCTATAAAATTTCATCTGTAGCCACTGACGTGTGATAAGGATACCAAAAATTGTATTCACTGAATACATTTTCCACCAGAAATAAATTAAGTATCTCATAAGATATTTCACGTTGTATTCGAAGAAGGACAGATATTTCACATTGTATTCGAAGGCCTAAACTAGTTAAATGTGACAAACTAAGAGATAATTTATAAACAGCATATCTATTATAATCGAAGGAGTGACTGGCCAGGTCAGCTCATCTGGACTTCTGAAGTCATGTACCAAAAACTGCTTTCGAAAACCTAAGTGAAAGTTCTGCAGCGAAAGAAGTGGGTCCGATATGAGGTTCGGTTCATTATCCCTTCAAGTACATCTCGTTCAACTGGCGATACCATTAACCTACACTTCCTTCGGTCACATCCCTCCCAAATTAACCGCCAGCAAATTCAAACCCTACAGCATGCAATCAGTGCCCTGTATTGGAGTAGTAAAAAAACTTAGTTTTAACAATCTACATAGCGTAACGTAAGAAATAATCCAACTAGAACCTTCATTTTTAAAAGATGTTGAATACATGGAATGTTAATTTATTCATCGAAGAAAATTTTCCATCGTACAAAATCAATAAAAGGCGAAACTAAAGTTAGTTTCACTGTATTTTAGAGGTTCTAATTATCGTTTCAGATGTGTAACTTCAATCCATTCTTATACGTCATCGTTTGAATTCGAAACGCCATCTCCAATGAAATATGTTTCATAACTGACGACATTCTTTTACCCTTACAAATATTAACTTTTAGCAGTAATACGTATCTTACTTAGCAATTTTTTTACTTTCATTGGACTATGATAATCATATAATGTCAAATACTGGCATGTTTAAGCATTGTTCGACGCATGGAACTTTTTGATCAATTAAAACAATTTAGTATTAATATACTCAGACGATATTTAACAACAGATTAATTATGTTTTTAACTGCCGCTCTGGTTCGCAACAATTTTTGATTCATCATCAATCAAAAAGTAACATATAGTGTAGAATAATATGGAATACATAATCCGTCTATTATATTACACATACCAACGCATCACACCCATATATTACATTACCATTATATGATAACGGGTTAGCGGTTTACTTTAAGACTATTGGTTCGAGCGGCTGGAGAACTCCTAGGATTTAACAGACTCGAGAAAATTCTGACCGGAACTCGAACCCGGATCTTCCAATTACCGATCGGTCGCCATTAAACTTCCTTCCAGAACATTCAGTCAGGCTGAGAGATCCGGGTTCGATTCCCTATCCTGTCAGGCTTTTCTTAGCCTTTCCTCAAGTCTGTGACATCCTGGGAATTAACCATTACACGTTCAAATCAACAAAAATTACGAAGCATTTACACTACACTTAACGGATATAAATCGCTATTAAGAAACTATATACTTTACCGAAATTCAATGACAAGCACAAGATGTATTTAATACCCAACTTTTACAACTTGATGCGAAAGTTATTGCGTTAAATACGTCATTTTTTCGTTGCTAGATGTTATCATTGCAGGATCGAAAAGTATTAGCGAGCGTGGAATAATCAATTACCATCCTCCGGAAAAATCTTTCCCCCTTGCATCTCCACCCCCTTTCCCGGGCTGCAGCCCTCCCGCTGGCTATCGATTGATGCTAGGGAAACCGCCACCCCTCCTCCGGAAACAAACCCTACACCGCGACAGCCTCCCATCCGCTGGAGCCGGGTTCGAGACTCACTTTTAGACTCGCTGCCACCGTATTCACAGCCTTTTTAGCTCACGATACATGAACTTTAAAAAGGCGACGAAGTGCATCCGTGAAAAGAGTTGGATTTAATTTGAAGGAGGAAACCTTCGGCCTAATTCTTTTTGGTGTAAGAAGAGCGTTTCGGCTGAACGTTACAGACTTGTGGGATGGAGCTATAATGGTCCAGCATCCAGCCGAGTAGGAAACTAGATTTATCAACTCGATTCCTAGAAGCCATTTTATTCGAAGTCTGCAAACAGAAAGCAATCAAGCGTGCATGTAAAACCTCGACTGAAATATACATCGAGGAAGTACATACATCTTAGAATTCAAGGAAATAAAACCAATAAGCACCGAGATAAAGATTTTCTGGTGTTATTTTAACGCTATGATAGAACGAGTAACGAGTGAGAACACTCGAAGCTTTTCAAATTATCTATGTTAAAAAACATTCCAGGGAAACTGATGCAAAATTGAAACGAGAATTAAGGAAAGATATATGAAAAAAATACAGCCTTAAGTATAAAAAAATATAATCGACCAGTATAGAAACAGAGTTTTCTTCGCAGGTATTAAGTAACAGACTAATAGAACGTAAAAAAATCCCCAGTTCATCGAATATTATGACTACTAATAGCAAACTTTTTGAATGAAAGATTTTAGTTGAGTATAACAAAGTACATATAAGAAATACTAGGGCATTATTCCATTATAACTTATTGAACATATTTATGTAACAGAACAAAATACGATTGATGAAAATTTGACCCTAAATTTCACTTAGTAGAAAGAGATACTACTGCTGCAAATAACGTAAATATATTTACATATCTTGGGAATAACATAATGTTCTTCATGAACAAAAAGAGAGAGAGATTAAATTCCTCAGAGGCAGACCAACGCCTTCTTTCGCATTCGATTAAAGGAAAAAAGTGAATCTCTGACAACGGAAATTTCCCGACTTCGCTCCATAAGGATTTCGGATCGATCTCTTTGAAGAAGATAGAAGCAACACTCTCTAAGAGGAGAGAGCCAAAATATTTAACGCTAAGAATCGCTCTTTGTTGAGAAAACAAAAGAACATATACACAAGAGAGAACAATCCTGCTTGAATCTCCTCTAATTCTAGATTAACGATTACACCTTAACGAAACACTGAAGCTTAAATATAAAAGTGAAAATTGAAGTAGTTTTTTTGTGATTTTTTCGAAAAAGCAGCTGTGAAAAGAAAACGTTCGCATAACTTAAGTACAATGATTTGACGAAAATACATTGCCCATTTTACATCCAAGGAAATTATAGGATTGATTCACCAATTCATACGAATTTTTGATTATTCATTTTCTAAATTATTTATTTATAAAATTTATAAAATATTTTTCTAACGCTACTAAATAACTAAATGGAAGTAATCATTGCTCGGAACAGTAGATACAATAAATCTTCAGCAAGAATATTAAGAATGTAATAAATCAAACAAATGAAATATGAATTTCATAATCAACGCTTTTGAGGTTTCGGAATCTATATAGCCAAAAACTTCCAAATAAAATTCAGTATATCAACCATCAATGTAATAAAAAATTCAAAGTTTCATTAACAACCAACCATGAGACTTTGTTTCTAAAATGCTACACTTTCGACAAACACTTTTATTCAGAATTTCGTAGAAATTTTAATTGTATAAAACTTACGCGAGGAAATTTCCTCTACAAAAAAGGAATTTTTTGTAGAGCGCTACGTAGAAATTTCATTGAACTTAAACGTGAAATCCTAATTATGTAAACGATAGAGATCTGACGAAGCGAATGTTGATGCGCTATTGAATTAATTCTGTCCACAAATGTTGACTTTCGTGTGAATCTGAAAATTCCGTCACGCGTGACGAGAAACACCGCCTCTCGAAAAACTAGCGAAGAATTTATTCCGAGCGAATTCCTTCCCTTGGAATGTCGAAAAATATTTGATTTCCGAAATAATTTCCAGACTTATTTGACGCCCGGATCCCGAGATTGGGCTGTTTTTTTATAAAGGTCACGTGACAAGTAATTTGCTACTGACAGAGTTCCTATATATTTTTGGAGATAAATGAAAGATTGCGTTTAAGGAATTAAAATATTCGGCTACGTTCATCCATGTTCTGTATACGTAAATCTCTTGAAAAGGAACTGAGGATTACAGCCTCCACCCAGGATCTGTTTATCGAACGCTTGTTGGCACAACTGTTACAGGATAGCACTTCTCCATTCCTTACACAAATCTGCTTTTTCGAATACAAGATTCCCTTACCTACCCTAGTTGTGCAAGAGTTAAAGATAAACTTTAAGAAAATTATATAAAATGAAAAAGATTAAAATTAAACATAAATTTTAAGTATATTTGCGTAACGAAGATTACTTTTCATAACCTTTCATATATTCTAAAATATTTGCGGGAAAAATACTTACTTTGAGAAATACTTACTGCATGTCGATGTCTAAATTTATGGTAGAATTTAATTCCAATAAATATTTTAAAACGAGGCAAAATATTTTACCTCAAACTTATACATTTTTTGGATCCTGCATCGTGTGATTGCTAAATTTTACTCTGCATTGACACTCACTGTGTGAGGAACTACACAGCATGAGTTTAGGACTACAATTTGCTTACTCATATCTCGTTGCACAAGAACGTTCTTTTCATAGTACGTCCTCCTTTGATAATGATACATCATCTACGAGTAAACATCTATATGAGACAGAATTCAACCCTCGTCCAACTAAAGCTTTAAAAGTCAAAAGACCAACAAAATCTTTTATGAAAGTCTTGAACAATTAGCATTATTAGAATAACTTCATCCTATCCCTTTTTTAACCTTCTCCCAACAAAATGTTACCAAATCCCTAATATTTCAAGCTTCATCACTACGAGATGAATTGATACATAGAACTTATTTTTAAGATGGATGAATAGAGGAAATAGAGAAAATTTAGAGAGAAAATTCATATTTGCCATGGCAGCTGAAAGATTTTCATTCCTCGAAAAGTCAAACATAACACGAGCGAGATAGAAGTCTGAAGGCTTGTTAGGTCAAAAAGCACACGTATTTCATATCTGGATGGATCCAGGATAGTGTTAGCATATAGCGTCTGACTATTGATAATGAACCTCTGAGGTATGATTATGACTATGAGGCTAAAGATGTTGATTAGTGGAAGGCTTCGTAGATATATAACAGCACGATATTCTCAATTCATCTGCTTGTCGATTGAGGAACCAAACTTCTGCGTTTAACGATGACTTTTCTGAAAGTAGGAGCTGAATGGAATATGATAGCAGAGAAACGAATTGAAAAACAAGAAATTGGAGTATGAATTTTTTTAGCAAAAGGGAAACACTCAACATATTCTTGTTCCAAATCTCTCGAATTTCAATGATGTATAAACTGCGAAATTTTTCACAGAAATAGTAAGTTTGGTCAATTGTTCAGTAGAACATATACTTACTTAAACAAAAGATAGATCGGAAACTTGATAATTTCCTCCATAATAAATCGACTCACCTAATTACAAGTGATATTTTCACTGAGGTTTTAGGCATAATTTTGGAAAACTGCAATAAACGAGAGCAAATAGAATACGAAAATTAAGCGATTGCAGAAGAAGTAGGACAATGAAACTCGTTAATCTTTCTCCGGTAGGATAATTAGAGCACTTTAGCTAACAAAGGTACGGTCGTAAACAGGAAGAGATGTAAATGGATAGGGACGATAAACAAGAGCTAAAAAGACAACAACTTTCGTCATAATTTACTACCGAAGATAATGTTTCGATACGCATCAATGGCAACTCTAAATATGATTCATTAAAAAAGAAGATAAAAAGGGAATAATATTTGATTATTACAAACTAGCATTCATGTCTAAAAAATAGATCAAATTGGTCATAAAAATTAATACTCTTGCCTAGAATTTAATTTCAACGGTAGATGATGTATGATTCAAAAAGTGTAACACGCCCTTTTTTCTGCAAAATAATCGAATAGGGACTATCTAACGAATATTGAATACAAAAGGAAATCAATTTTACAATATACACACTCCCATAGAACTATGATCTCAAAAAATAAAGGTTGCGGCCGAAGTCACCACTTTAAATCAGTGGGAAACTATTATAAGCGCTTTTGTTCGACCAATTAACCCACACGTAATGAATAGTGTTTAATATCTCACCATTGGATTTGGTCATGTGACGGCTATGAACCAATAAATTAGCCCATCTCTCGAAATCACGATAGAACATATGAAAGATGCACTGCTAATCGTTAAGTAATCTCAACAAGAGATTTGAACATTTCTTTGCGTTGAATCCCGAGGTATTCTTGGAGCCTTAAAAGCCTTAAAAAAGAGACATGATAAACGTTGAATGCTGCAATGGCTGCCTGTGTTCGAAGGGTTTTACATTGCATAGCAGAGCAGTAAGAAGGTGCATAACACAAATTTTACTAAAAGACATTGTATAGCAGATAATCATCTTCGATTACACCTTGGTTAGTTAACATTTCAGTGAATGATTATTATTTACTATTTGTAATGAGTGATTATATGAATCCAAATTTCAGAGTCAGTACTGTAGGAAGTACGTTGTAAGGATTCTTGGGGTTTCCAAACAGGTGAGTTCAGGAGACATGTCCCCGACTTTACGGTGACACGGTCATCATAGTCGGGGTGAGGTGAACGAATTACCATATGAACAGAAGCCGCCTCTCTTGGAAGGAAGTCATTCTGGGCGTAGATGGAACATCAACAGAATGCCATCCAATTCAGTTGACGAAAAAACGTAGATGTTTTTGAGGCAAAGGGGAAAGCATAAATTTATCCAAGAATCACAGGAGATAATATAGATATTTTAAAATAATTTTACAATAGGAGTGATTGATGTTCGTCACGCCATTTAAAGTATCCCGGTTAGTTTCCTTATACAAGAGGTAATTTACCCTTTTTCAAAAAAAAATCTAATTTTAAAATTTGTGTCTAAACAAAACTTCATGCACTAGAATAAAGAACAACGTTCGTATCAAAGTATACTTGCACTGAAAAACACGAGCATATAAATATAATCTCCTCCTAATGAATGAAATCCAGAGTTATATATTTAACAGAAATGCACATAAATACGTATAGAACAACCAATCAATATAAGATATATCTAACATCTGATTTACACAGCACCTAAATTCTCATCGAGAATCCTAATTAAATTTTCACAGCTGTCAACGTAAGTTTGCCTGTGAAATATCGACGAATTTGAAAGATCTTCAAAATCACGATTCCCATTTAAATTTCCGAGCAAACC
Organism: Pantala flavescens; assembly: GCA_020796165.1. Classification (NCBI taxonomy): domain Eukaryota; kingdom Metazoa; phylum Arthropoda; class Insecta; order Odonata; family Libellulidae; genus Pantala; species Pantala flavescens. The sequence goes on from CM036886.1 coordinate 26,591,028, forward strand.
CTTATAGTTCGAGACCAGACAAGGTACTGAAGATTACCATGGGAGTGGCAGAGAGTAAAATTCGTGAAATAAAGCTGAGCTTTTGATTTCTCTGCTCTACATTGGATACGTAGCGACCAAATCGAAGTCTACGAACAGGACGTGGGAAATAAACGCACAACACTCGTCTTTGAAGCACTTTCGAGAGGACAGGGCGCATGCGTTATTGGCAATCCATTGGGATAGTGGGGAGATTAATCAATTACGCTGGATCTTCTTTAGTGTGTCTGTTGGAACATGTTCTTCAACGAAAAAGGACCGGAAGGAGATGCTGTGAAGAGGCAGATGGGCGAGAAGATCGCCTCGAAACAAAAAAGAGATAACGAGAGAGGATAATGTATCGCCATTCGAGGACACGTTCTGCCACACGCTTTGTCGGCTCCCTAATTTACTCCGACGTTTTCACGCGCTTTACGCGGATAGACTATTGATTATCTGCAGATGAAGCGTGCAGTTCGAGAGTAAGAACCCGCACGGACGTGACCAAATTCGCACGCGCCGCTATTGAACGCGTGTTCTCGTGAACGAACTGACCGAAAAGAGACACGCCTTCGTGAGATCCACGGATTACCTTGCACGCACCTTTACTCCATCAGTTCTTCTTTACGTATCCGGTTACCGTAGTCGTATCCTTTACATTTACAACTCCCAAGATGTTTAATGAATACGACTATCGTCTTATACTTTCTAGGATAGAGACTCACTTCATTTACATTTTAAGCTTTAAGGAGAAGTGAACATTGAGCATTTCACGAATCGTCTCCAATATATTAAAGCAATTTTTAAATAAAAAACAGCATTTACGAATTTCGCATTTTGGTTGAAAATTGATCCATATGGTTAAAGTATTTTTTATTAAGTTAAGTTTTTGAAGTTCTATTAAAAGCAAGCAATATAGGGAGACGTTTAATTTAATGCTACCCATATCTTTGTCACTCTTAAATAAACAACGAAATCTATATTTGATAACGCCGTGAGTGGGTTAGTAAATGTGTGCATAGGCAAAAGTCTATGCACTCCATTGAAACTGGAACGGAATAGCATATTACCATTGACGAGAAACGATCTGAACTAATCTTGGAGAAGAAAATTAAGCGGTTAAAAGTGTACGTTGGCTCGGCGTTAAAATCCTCTCTGTCCCACAAACGAAGGACCTGAAAATCAATGAAAAATCAAGGAACCTTGCGCCGGAATGCATTCCAGCTATTCGATAGAATTCTTCCTGAGGAATGGCTTCAGTTTGTTTGTGTTGACTCCCATATACATCCTCTACATTGGGCAAAAACAGTACAAACCGCAAAGGAAGCCGATAAGAGAAATCTGTGCAATCTTGCCCGGTTTCCATGGGATGCCGAGAGATAAGCAAAAAAAAGTGTGACTGCAATTCGCGGAATACTAGAAAAAGAACCAACCGTAAGCAGAGGCTTAGTAGAAACCAACATCTTTCGATATTACGCTTCGTAAAGAGCGTATGAAAGTGGTCTCGCCAACCCATCGCAGTAAACGCTTGAGAGAAAGGCATTCCCAGAATTTGCTGGCGTACCATTTCCTCGAAGCGGCAGCTATGACTTAACAGCAGCCCGCGAAAGCATTGCGTCACACCCAACCAAAACACTTGCGTTACTAGAGAGGTCCGAAGTGAATAATGAACGCGGTGTAGTGGAGGGGGGTGTTCGAGAGTACGGGAGGTTGCAAACCATCACCCAGGCGACGGCGATTCCAAACGAAACGTTTACAACACTCGAATCGACTTAGTAATGCGACGAGCAAGCGAGGAAGTTTACGACGATGTACCAACTCAGCTTCAAATTCTATGAAACCTACCCCTGACGCAACCCACATTCCGGCCGGCCATTCCGTCTCTTCTGTTTATCTTTCCACACGATTACTTACGCTCTAAACACAAATCCCCATAAGAATTAAAAATAAAATGTTCCGGATGAAGATCGAAACGTACTAATAGATTAGACAATCGTAAACAAACATTTTCTATTTTACGACCACCGAGCCGTAAAAATACAACAGCTTTCATTCCTTTGAACGGTGTAGCACTTCAGCATCATTTGAAATAGATGATATTACGACAATACCGTTTAAAATAAAGCAAGAGCATGAGATTTAACTAAATAAACACTTCTTTAGCAGACGATATATCTGTAATTTCATTTTCTCATAAAACTTGACATATATGTTAATAGGCGAGGCCATCCGAGCCTGTAATTTAGACAATTAAGGTATTGCACAATTTTCATACGTTTAAAATACATTAACCAGAGGAGCTTAAGGAAAATAAACCATCAAATGAATTATCATCTTGAGGTGTTTTTAAACAGACGGTGTTCTCGTTCCGATTTTTATTACGTTTATGAAGAGAAAAATAACGAAATTAAATACACAGCTGTGAAACGTTTCACTATATACAATATCGAAAGTTCACAAAATAGACCTGGATACTTAATAGAGACGATACTGTAAGATTTTCTTGCCCAAAGAAGTACCCACCTTGCAAGAGGGCCACTCCTCTTCGCTCGTTGACTTAATATTTTCTCCACAATAGGTATGTTTCCATTTCTTGCTGCTTCCAACAGCTCGTGGTCCTTGCCCATGTTCCATTAACTCGGGTTATAAAGCACAGAGTAAGTCACACAAATCAACTATTCACACAAATTTACAAAAACCACAGAATTCATTGATCGATGACCGCCATCTTACTAGCTTCACAGTGCCACTATGCGGCGCTCAACGAACTAAAACAACTGAGCTCAGATAGCCGGCCAAGGCAACGAGAGGGCGTTCGTGGGAGAAAAGATATTGTATTGAAGCATGATTGCCCTGGAGTTGTTTTCTTTGAAAGTATATTTATCAAAATCATTAAGTTTTGTCAACTTCTTCGTTGCGCTTATTATATTGTTATCAATCAGTTCCAATCATGCTGATTCTACATTGTCATCTGAAAGTAAGTGTAACGAACACCGTTTGAAAGAAATTTAACCTCATATTATTCTAATACAAATTGATACTATCGTAGATTTTCTGACTACTTGAAGTATGATTTTCCTTAAGTTTTAGAAATTCAATCTGATGGATTCGTTCTTGCTGACACCGAAAAAGACGAAGTTATTTTTGAAAATGTGACTACCCTTTCTCCAGTGAGTCGAACGCAAGTTCATGTAAATGAAACGATAATACCTCCAGGAACAGCGTTTCTCATTGTTCAAGTTCATTCACAGTATCTTAATCTCTCCATATCTTATAACAAAACCTTACAAAATCGTTTTCACGTGAATGGAACAAACATTGGGCTAGTTGTACCAGTCCTGAAAGGGAAGGCTTCCGACATCTTCATAACTAATCATAACATTAGTCGAAATATATCAGCCTTGATCGCTGTACTAGCGTATGGGCAAAACAGTAAGTATTTTAAACCAATTTTCGTTCTTGAAAAGCTTCACTTACTGTTATGAATTATTTTTAATGCATAAATATTTATATCATCGCCATATTTTATTGAAATTGATGAGAAATATTTTCTTAAAGACCCCATTCCTGGAGGATGTAATATGGTAGCCCCTGTTGAAACGTCTCCGTATTTGGAAATCAGTTACACTCGATCTGTGGTTAGAGTTGATGTCCAAGCAGCATCTCCTCCAGAGGATGAAATCGACACTTGTTCTTTCCTCAGTGCCGATTTTCAGATGTATCATTCATATCTTCCCGAACGAGATTATAGTTCGGAGACTTACTTTGCGACAATTCAGAGCATGCTGACCGTCAATCGAATTCAAAAAAATGCTTATCAGGTTTGAAGTAATTATATACCTCTAAATATCGAAATTTAATTTTGACGTTTAATAACACGAAACAAATCTAAACGATTTTAATTCATGATTGTTATTTTGAACGTAAAAATATATTGGATTACTAAATTTTTACAACTTTTGATTCTCTCTGTTATGATTGGGGAAATATCGAGTTCTTTAACTGAGACAATATTGCTTACTACTGATAAATAAGAATTATAATAGTATCATTATTTCAATCCATGTTTTAATTCCAACAGAACCGTTTCATTGATTGTATGATATATAAATCGTTTTTCATATTTTGATTTAAGTTAAGTTATACCATTTACATAAGTAAACATTTAATTTTTTACTTGATTAGGTAATCAAAAATGTTTTGTTATGACTAATTTTCACTATTTTCTTTAGGTTGGAGAAACAATTGAAGGCCCTAAAATGAGGAGAATATTCAGTGCTTACCCAGGCACAGGATCAGTTTTTGCTGCAATAGCAGTTTATGAAGGCATAGACAAGAGTTATTATTCTGCATATGTACCTGCTATAACATATGCATGTAGCACCACATCTTGGACTGACTCCTGTGAAGTTTTAAGTAAATTACAAAATATATTTATTGTTTGATTAGCATTTACCTTTTATAAATAATTTACTATTTAAATGCTCTTTTCAGCCACTACTTTTGAAAAGTTGCTGTGTGCCATCATATTTTTTGTGGGCCTTTTCGTTTGCCTCCTTGGTCAGCGATTCTTTCAACCTCAGGTCTTCATCCACTCTTTCTTTCTTGGTGGACTCATTTCATATATCATCTTCTCTAGTTACCTTCAAATAGGTAGTGAATGAGTTATATATATGTATTTATTTATTTTATTTATTCTAAAATTCATTCATTGTAGTTATATCTCAATGTGTAATTTCTAGGTCTATATGTTTCATCTCTTACTGTTGCATTTGCGCTAGCAGTAACATCTATTTTCTTTTGGCGATCTTCCGGCTGGCCATTACTTCATATTATGATTATATGTATTAACCTTGGAATCCTTATGACTTCTGTCTTATTTTTTGCAGTAGGTTTCGGTAAGTTTCCATCATACTTTTGTTTGGATTTTAATAATGATTCTGAATTATGAAACTAATGTTCTTTACGACTCAACAGAAATGTTTCATCTGATGGAAAGTGATGTATATTTTTGGACCACTTTTGCTATATGTACACTGATCTTCCCTATTGCGATAAGCAGCTGCTTAAAGGTAATAGGCATCTGCTCTAAGGTACTTCTGCTCTCTGCAAGTAACTGAAATTTATATCTAGATATTTGATTCTCATTTTTTTCAATTTCAGATATGCATTACGGCTGGAGCTATACTAGGTGCATTTGCTGTGATAGTTCCAATAGATCATTACATTGGAAGTAATCTAAAATATATACTGTTAAATGTAGTGAGGAGAGCAACAGTTCCAGAATTCAGATTTGCTGTGACAAAACCCCCTTATGGGGATAGAGGTTTGCACTTCCAATTTTTGTAATTTTTCTTAAGAATTATCCATTCGTAGCAGTTGCAATTATCCTAAATCACAATCATTTCAAAAAATATCAGTCTGTAAAATTTTCCTTAGTGCCAGTTGCATAACCAATTTCTGTTATTACATATAAAATTTCTAATAAAATATATTGTTTGGATAATTGGTAGTGAATTAATTATTAAATTTTCCCTTCATTTTCACAGATCTTGCTTTGACAGCTTCTTGGATCGTGCTCTCATTGATAGGACAAGCTATTCAGTCTGCCCTTCAAAGAAATAGGCCTCCATATCCACCACCGCCCAGCAATGTATGCTTCTGCCCCAGGTGGCCATCGTACCGGCGGAGTCAACTTGTTGGAGAAAGAACTCCTCTTCTAGTTGATGCTCGAATTCCTAGTCGTACCCCTCCAGAAGGTTATGATGATGTGTTTGAACCATGAGCTCCCAGATGAGCTTAGTATTCCCTTATTATTTAAATGATAGATGCATTCAAAAGTAACATTCCTGCATCGATAAACCCAATATTGATCTGCATATGTAAGCATATTCAATTTTACTGTGATATACCAGATATTTTTAAAAAATCTTCCTGCTTACATAAGATATATTCTGAATTAGGGGGTTTCATTTTTTGTTGATTCCTCCTAATATCAGTAATGTAGAGGAAAAATTGTATATTTTTATGAAAATCTATTTGCTCAAATTTATAGGTAGGAATCTATTCCTCTGCATTAGTGATGTGATTATTTTCCATGTTTGTTGCCGAAGGCTATCGAATTAATGAAGTGGTTATCGGTTTTAAGATTTTTATTTTTTTAACAAAATTTATCTTGTTTATACCATGTAGGCTCATGATATTCACTTTAGAAAGGTAAATACATAACTTGATATGGCTTTCTTTAGTAGTAGTATCAATCATTTATCATAAATCTTATTCTTTTAATTTTACTTTAAGTATTTTAGGTAACACTGTGATATAATGATATGAAACAACTTTATCACATTCTTTATCATGATTTTCTTCTTCTTTCAAGTGTCATGATGTAAAATTATACTTATTCTTGTAGCCTTGGTTTTGTTTACTGATTTATTATAATAAAAACTGTAATCTTATGAACCTGTTTTCTTCCATTCTTCAAAAATCGCATATGATAGCTAAGACATTCTCAATTTCAATTTGGTGCTCAATATGAAGTTAAATATTTGTAAAAATAGCAATTGAATTAAATATTTGTGAAGCAATATAATACTTAGTAAGTTCCACAGAATTTGGGGAAAATTTATTTTACTGGTGACATAGCATTCCACCAATTACAGTTTCTACGAATGAATTTTAAATTAGGTTATTTCATTGATAGATTTAAGAAAACAATATTTTTCCACATCCACTGAAATGGGACCAATTTAAAAAATAATATCCTTTCCTATCAGCTTATAGTCATAGTGCTATTACTTTCTTAATTTAGAATATTATGGAATTTCACTTACAGGCTGGGGATATGACTTCATTTTCTTTGATCTGATATATTTTTCTTGCTCCTCTCATTGCACAATTTAGGAGGATGCTTTACTTAATGTGATCTAAAAAATACATTAACTTCCTCATCCTTTTGTGAAGTAAGAAATAGCACTTCACTAGCAAATTCACTCAAAAGATTTTTCACCATCTTAATAAGGCTGAGTAATTCTTTGGCATAATAGGTTGATCATAGGTGTTGAAAGAATTTCCATAAAACTGAAATAATGAAGAAACAAAAGAATTATGTTTATTGATTCCACTCGAATGCTACACACTAAAACAGCTAAGTTATTGTACCTCAAATTTCTTCCATACATATTCACAGTAACAAAATTTTTTCACAACATGAAGTTCATTATATTAGTAATGCATAACAGTTCTAAATTATTCATGAGTTGTCGATAAACGAAAAATATCCTCTGGATATTAAAATAAACTGAAAACAGACTCATCAGCAGCTGTTGATTACACTGGAGAAGAATTCATAAAACCAACAATATGAGACATAGGAACTACAAAAATCTTGTGTGACATTCATTACGAACATTTAACTCTACCTTTCCTACATGACTATTAGCAATTGAAAATTACATAATTTTTATACATATACACAAGTTTCTTCTCAAAGAGGATTCAATTTTTCTTATTAAGGAGATGGAAAGGAGCTCTAATACCTTAGGGTGTATAAGGATAATTTTTTTTTAATTTCTCGGTTCACCTCGATAAAGACACTTGGCTAACTACCGACTTTCCGGTTCAATTTTCAGGTATAAAAAGAAATGGGAAATCACTACACATTTTTTGTTCCTTTTTCCTGACGAGACTTTCAACGAGACACACACACACACATTCATTCCTACCCCAGAAAACTATAAGTGGACCCACTTTTTTCTTATTCTTAATGCCCGATCTTCTCTCCATCGAATTCACATTGACTACATCGAGACGGAAAGAGCATGGCGAGGAGAATACCAACTGTGGACAACCTTTCGACATCGTGAAAAATTCTCGAGAAATATCACTAGCGCAAAGAGGCGCTCGACTCTTCCGAAACAGTTAAGAGAATACTAAACATACGGATTATACTAATGCGCGTTTGTGAGGTTGGTATCATCCTCAAAACTTACCCTCCCGCTCGACGATATGAAGGAAACAATACACAACGAGAAACGGGGCACACTGCGTACTCCCGCCAACGGAAAACATTAATCCCTCTCTCGGTCGCAGAAAGTAAATTAAAACAACTGAGGTCACCTGTGCGTCTCTATCCTCTTGCGGGATTTTAAGAAATGAAAGTACTTGTGGAAGATGACAGATTGGGACATAATGTGCTACCACGTCGCACTACCCTGTTATCCGGGTCCCAACAACTGATCAGGGGATACTCCGCCATCGAAAATTCCTCGGGAACTATGCAAAAGAGCGCCTTCGATCTGGATGGTTACGTCCTTGGTCCTAAGCTCTTCGTGCGAATAGAGGATTAGTAACCGGAAGGAGGTTACGAAGGACGCCGGGTTAGCCCTCGATGACGGCGCAGAGATCGCCTACGGAGAGTCGTCACTCGATGGACTCCCGCCGTAAAGCGGTGATCACTGGATGCGTGGCCAGTGATAGTTGGAGGCGAGATCTGGCCCTTGGCTAGGTATTTGCACTGGTACGGAGACACCTGCTGAGATGACACCTGTAATAGAAAAAAAGAGGGCGCTATAGTTTGCAAGTATATGTTTAAGTGTTGAGCGTAACAATCGCGCAATCAAAGGAAAAGACAATTGTAGACGCCAGGAAGCAAAAATGCTTTGTGTACAGGTTCATTTGTTTCCTCATTAATTTTAACAATAATCCCTGTATACAATGGTTATATTATACATAAATATTAACGGTTTACTATAATTTCGTGCTCACTTTTGAAAATAATATGCAATAGGCTTCATTTTATTGTTTTAAGTTTTCATTTGTTTAAAGAAATTCCAACAATAACTTTATAAAGTGGAATAGCTGAAAATTTAATCACAGATAGATTGGGTCGCATTTATTTCATAACGAAATAATAGTATACCATGTAAGGGTAAAATAACCTTCCATCCACCTACTCAATCACCGAGTTTATCCAAACAATATATATATATATATATATATATATACAATGAATAATAAAATTAAAGTTTACGAATTTATAATTTCGGTTTTATATTAGTATTATTAACTATAATAGGACAAAATTTATATTATCTCATATTTTTCATTCCTATTTGATTATGGACAGCCAAAATCAATAAATCTGAGTTAGAAAGGTGAGGATATCTAGATATCTTCTTTTTCAAATATTTTTTGTATGCATGCGCTATAAAATTTATCCATTTATGAACCACTTTTTAATTCAAATTTTAATGGATGAAAGTTCATCGTTCATAGATTCATATATCATATTTTAAAATAGCAAAGCAAGGAGTCTAGAGTATACTTAGGAACCTTGAATCCTCTAACTTTTATACATAATTCACTATCGCAAAACCCAAAAAGATCAAATTTTAATCTGAATAAGTGCAACCCAAACATAATAACGTTCTCAATGTATAAGATATAAAAAAGCTTATTGTTGTTAAAAGTGAATATTGTTGGGCTGAAACTTTAACCGATTATTCACCATCAACAGATCCAATCTCAATAGAACATGAAATAATAATAATTTCATCTATTTTTATTTATATATCGATCCTATCCGCATACATTTTTATTTTCGTAATGAGAAAATATTACGATGCATAATTGTCATTTATGAAATCGTAGCGTCACAATTAAAATCAATACCGAACAACTAATTCATTTCACAATGAATAATGGATTTTCAAATTTTTAAAACAAAAACCGGCCGATAATGTATTCGACTCGAAAGCGGATATTTATTTAAAAATAAATCCTCCGCATAATTAGTGGAAATAGTTTATGAAAATGAGCCAAATTAAACATGGGAAAGTTAACAGAAAGACCGTCTTCTTTCTCTAGATCATGCGAGCAGAAAGTAAAAATAAACATCAACTTATCATTGTTTTGCGAACATTAAATACGCATGGTAAATTAAATATGCGACTTGCGTTCCATAATTTAACAGAAAATTGTTCCGATCGGCGTTCCCTCATATCTTATTTACAATCGGCAATGTAATCACAAAATTCAATAATGATAAAGGGTTCAAATGATGCGATTGCCTCGATCGTTTGCATGCTTCATGACGCTTTTTAAAAGATGCAAATATTTGTAAGCAGTGATTGACGTGGAACGGCACGAATCGGTGGATTTATATTGATTTCGGCGACGAATCACCCGATGGGCGCTTCATTTCCCTGCGAATTACATAAATCGAGTAATGAAATACGTACGTTGCTCGCGATGTTGGGCAAAGAATGCTCACTGTTTTACGGATGAAAAACTTGATGATATAAAATCAAAATAAGCAGGTAATGTAACCTAACCCTGTGAGGAATCTTTCATCAATGTAGGTTCTGTGATGTAAACAAACAAATTTATTACAAGTATTTCGCGATATATTTGCAGCTCATGGATACACAGCGATACCATGACTACCAATGTATAATACCGAAGTAATTTCAATTAAGCAAGATTTAGTTCGTAAATGTACACTCGGAAGACATTCATACAGGCAAGTGTTTATCAACGGATTTAAATTAATAATAACATAAAGAATTACTGGTAAGGAGCAAAAACTAATTTAAATGTTTGACTTTAAAATATCGTTTGACATCGTATGATATTTAGGTACTAGATACAGTCTGCGATTCAACTTGAATGATAACATGGATGGTTTTAGGAATATCAAATCATTAATTTTTTACGAAGTTTCTAAGAAACTGCAAAGTATATGATTAAAATCAATATTACTATTCATATTAGTTATTAAATTATGTTTAATTAAGCAAAGATTTCAGGCGTTTATATCATCTAAATTCCGTCGAGATGTAATAGAACAAACCAAGTAAACAGAGTATATTTTTTCTCACTTATTTATTTGTTCTTTCGCCAATAGAATTATTTCCACAATCTCCCCAAAAATAATAAATTAACTCCAGTTTGAGCAGTATCGAAAGATGAAATTTTCTGCCGTCAGTTAAAATAAATAGAAGAACTACAACCTTAGAATAGGCTTTAGTATATATAGATAAATCACTGATGCTGAACTTGATTTAAGAGATCTTTCTATAAAAATCATTTTAAAATATCTCCAAGTTTGTACCATTCCCAAAAGGAGGTAAACCTCTTTCGTGGTGAGTAATTGATAAAATGGTGAACTGTCAGTTCGAATGGACAAGTCATACTTTGGTTTGATAGAGAAAAGGAAGGAAGCAATCGATTCCAAACTGTAGATGAGTTCAAGAATGACCACAAAGGACCAATGTGATTGGTCACCCATCGGACCTATCATGAAATGCGCATGCGCAGGATTCTCTTAAGATATTGAATAGAGCGACCATCCGGAAAATATCCGCGTGAAAAGACCGTTATTGATGCATTATGCACTCCGAATGACTTACCTCACGTCTCGAATTATGCTCTCGGAAATGAAAGACTAAAAAAAAATAATTTCAGGTGTAAATGGAACGATGAAAGTACCTTTTGATGAATCCTTGGCAACGATAGCCCGACGTACGATAAATTATAAATAAATATAGGACGAAAATTGAGAACGTTTTCTTTCAGAATAAAGTGTCTTTAGATGCATTCAGATCAAAGGAAAAGATAAAACATCTATGGGTTCAACAGGAGATCACACCATAGTGTAGTAACTTAACGCACTTTAGCCAGTCTCCTAGCCTTATTAAATAATTTATAGCCTATTTAAATTAATCAATTTCGAGAACTATCCACCAATTTCAATTTCAAACTCATAATAATTACACGGTATGATTGTATTCTCGTTAAAAGGTCTTAGAAGTTGACGGGCGGATAAAATTCTTCGTGCGCGGTGTTTATTTGAAGGAAAAGTACGGTGTTTATATTTAGTTGCCTGCATTGTCTTAGCAGATCTTCATGTGGAAATGCGGTAGTAAAGTCTATTTTCCTTGGTTTCTCTTTCGAGGAGATTCAGTCCGACATGAGATGGCACACAATGAGCAGAATAGCTCACCGAAGTTAACCAAATCTCTCATGAGCGAGAAGTTTTACTCTGATGGAATTAAACTGATCTCTCAATCAAGGTAATGAAATTGCGACGGACGTATCCGATGGAATTATAACTAATACATCCTCCTTAGTTTTCCAAAATTTATTCGAGCGTGCAGTCGTTCAGTTTCAATATTATTTCGGAAGGACTTCTCGATTCGGTACGAATTTTGAGAATTGGTTTTTTTCAGCTGGTTTTGCAGAATCTCAAAAATCGGTTAAAAGTGCATTTAATGTGAGTTTTAATCTTCTTCGCATTTCTTTCATTAAACTAATTTACGCTGCATACGAGTTGCCTAGCATTTTCGTTAAAATCACTCCGCTCCAATGTGTTCGAACGATGAAATACGTCATAAAATTTTAAGATTTATAGAAATACTATATGAGGATGCGGTATGTACAGAATTCATGGTGATGCTCAAGTAAAAATATAGAGAAATAATTAACAACGAATTTATATCACATGTGCTACACAGTTCATAGCGAGAAAATTCGATATTGCTGCAATATCTCCTAAAAACTACTATTTCTCTAAATACGATAATCTGGGTATACTTATTCTTAATCGAAAGATGTGCATATATACATATATCACTCCTAATGGAAGCAGAGACTATTGAAAGTAAAATAAATATTAAACATTCCATATCTATATAAACATGTTAGTCTACGTTCATAAGTTTATTATCCATTCACGTATATAATTGCGTGTGCGTAGGAGTTAAGTTTTCAATTGCGAGTAAACAATTTCTTAACGTTATTATTTTTTGTCATCACCGATCTATCGTTACACTACCCATTCGAGAAATGCATTCATCTTGGAGAATATTTTTAGTAGTACTGCGGACAAAATGAAAGGTCTTGATTTATAGTTCCTTTGACGTCCGAAATAAATCTCTTCAACTTCATACTTTCCATTTATCTTCTGCGCTCACAAGCATTTCTTCTCCGCGAGGTTTTTGCAAAATCCGAGCTATTTCACACCAACATTTATTTTGATAGTGACCCTACAAGATATTATTAAATTTGAGTTCTGAAATACGAAACATAACGCTATCCATTCTCAATTTGAATCTGTTCGTTATTTGCGTGTATTTTCTTCCTAGTGAAACATTTTCGAAGGAAATTACAAACTAATCGTCTAGCGCGGATATACGGCTTCCCTATACAGCTAGTCCTAAGACCATTTGGCCCCGCTTGCCTTCCATATGTTAACAGAAGAGAGTGTGAGGTACAATATTAGAGCACGCAACGGAAACAAAATTTAGAGATATTTAAATGACTCAATTGAAGCACAAATTGCTTTCACGAACCAGGGCCGATATGGACAAAACCCCTGCCCGTTTTTACTTTCACTACGTATACTTCAATAAGAAAAAGAAGTATTCAAGGAAATCCTTAACATCGATCTGAAGACCTTTTCTTGTCAGACAAGAAAAGTAAGTCAGAAAGAAATATGTTAACCATACGTGTGAAGCATGTCTTAAATTACTTAACCAATCCTGAATACTTTTCCGTTAATTGCGGATATATTTTACAACGCTAGTAGTGTACTGAAAAGATACATTATAAAAAAGAAGCAAATTAAAATGAATCTTATTTATTAGCTCAGATCGCCAGGTTTCGCTCATCTTGTGCTAAAACGTAATCTCTCGACTTTTGGACCAAATAATGCGACCCACCTAAACAAAAACGTTTGAGTTATCAATTGAAGTCCTCCCATTACCATATATTCATCCCTACATTCATCTGCCGATGTACACGAGAGCAACAAAAGCATCCGTACTCCTTCAATTAGCGCGGCTTCTTACGTTGCCCTCACCAACTCCGCCCTCCCTCACACCACGCAATTCATCGGCCCGAAATCCTTAGGACAATCCACCAAAACGATTGGAATAGGGTATCCCCTTTAAGGTTCGTAGTTATTGAGCGCTTGCTCGGTGGACCGGGCGGACCCCTCAACACCCGCTCCCCACGGCCAAGGAAAAGGGGCGATAAAAAATTTTGATGCGCGGCATTGCATTCCTTGGTCTAATTAGGTGAGGGAAAAGGATTGCGCGACCACTTGTTCGGGCCGATTGTTAGCGCTACGGGAGAGAGTTTTTACGGATTAAAAGGCATGCGAAGGACACCAAAGGAACGTCTCTGGAGAGAAATGAAGACGCGACTCTGAAAGGATGATTGGTTTCCCAGAATGCAATTTGCCGAGCGATGAGACGGGCTGAAATAAAAGCGTTCCGGATGATTTAGTCGCGTCCGACAGAATTCCTATCGGTTTTTCTCTCGCGATTTACCCGGAAGTAATGAAGGATGGAATGTTTCGAGAACTGTTTAAAAGATGTGATGGTCGGGTGTAGCGAATGATTGCGAAAGAGCGAAATGGAGACAATTTCCAAAGGGTGAAGCGTAGTAATCATAATGCTAGAAAAGGTACAGAGAGTATTCCATCGCATTGTAATGTGAAATATTCATCTACACCAAATTTCGTTATTATTGCCTTTTATGCATCTCAAGAAATAAAAGTTATCAGCTTAAGAAATAATCATGCGTACTATATACGTAACATAAAACATGTTTGTTTTCTTATCGAGAAAAGAAAAAAGGGAAACCAAACTTTTGATTGAAATAGACCCCGTAACATTAAAAATATGGGATTTACTTTACAAAACAAACTAATTGCATAAAATAATAATAATTTTTTTCGTAAGTTTATGAAATTTTAGCTTATATTATTAGAACTCGAGGGAAAGAAACTTTTGAAATTCTAAGGTGTACATTCATAATGCTATTCATGAAAATAGATATGTTCTAGTTCATTGATGATTATGAATTCCCTGATAACTATGGAAACCATTTTCTGGTGAATGTGAAGAAGGAAAAATTAAATGAGATTAATACAAATAATCAATGAAATAACTTCAAAAGTACAAATGGTCAAGTTTAAGAGAGCAATTTATCATTTGATTCTCATTAAAAAAATGAATGGTTAATGAAACAGTAATAATAAGTAAACAAGTGAAAGAGAATCTAGTACCACTCTCATGGGTTAGCATCCTTTTAACAGATAAATTATCAACGCCGAAGGAAGGAAATGTACAAAAGCGTAATTACTTAACGTAAATCTACAACGAAGAGTGTGAAACGTCTTCTTATTGAATGACACGAAACTCTCGCTGTTGCGGAACAACGAGGGCACAGTTTATAGCCTCGCACAGCGCCCACGAATTTGCAGATTACGAAACCTTCTCGAGTCCTATTCAGAGATCCAAATCCCACTAAATTCGTCCCCTCAAACCTCACGTCCGCAAACAATTGACGAATGAAAAGCGAGTGTTGGCATATTCACGCGGCGGCGTGGTTTGTTGCGGCTGGGATAGAACAAACGAACATCTCACCGCGCATCATAGTGTGCAAAAAAATGAACCTCTCGGGAGAATAGAGGGCGTGTGATACGGCTACGGTGCGTGGGCGTTAAAAAAAAGGCGGAAAAATTGGGAGTGTGTGAGTGGGTTTTGAAGTTTGCACGAAAATGGTACTGTGGTTGACATGTGGAGGGAATTCGAGAGGAGGTAAAAAAGGACGGAGGTGTTGAAGTGAAAGGAAAGTGAAAAGGGAGATCAAAGAGTGTTTTCGGAAGGGCTTGAGATCGCGTTCCTTTGGGTGAAAGAGGAAAGATAAACGAGACGAACAAAAGATTTGCGATTAAAGCAGAGAACGCAGCTTATTTCGATAAATGAAAGTAATTGTGGTGGCAAAGGGACGTCCTTCAAGCTTCGATGAATGATAACAGTTCGCCTTTATCTAATTCACTCAGTTGATGATTAGGAAAACGAGTGAGTTAAGAATTTCAATAAGATTTAACTTAATTTTAGATAACTTGTTTACCCAACTTAATTGCCTTATAACAATCTTACTTTTCTCGTAATTTGTAAAATCTAGCCGTCATCTATAGTAACGGAATCGTAAAATATGGGACATCTACGTTTTGAATAATAAAAAAGAACCTAAGATATTAAAGTTGGGTAAGAAGAGTTTTGTTTCAGATAATTTTCGGCGAATTAATCTAGATTCAATCACTCACGCTACATAATAGCGAATAAAAATTAGAAATCATTATATTGAGCCGAAAATGAGTTGCCGATGTATGTTGCCAATAAATGTGAGTAAATTTCCCTAAAAAATACGCCAAACGAATTACAGAGAGACGGATTTTCGAAATATTTCAGCGCGTTGATGATTGCTCTGAAAAAAAGGCTCATTGGCTCATGAAATGATTTGATTGAGTAAATGTTTGTTCGGCGTTTTTTTTAAAGCTAGAAAGCAATCAACTAAGAGCAAATTATAACTTTTGCAATTACTTCCGTGGGCCGACGAAATTTTCACTTCCCTATAGCTGATTTCGAAAGAGCGCTTATATTTTCAACGCACAAGTTTGATCAGAGAAATCGCTTCGGCTCATAGTTCGATGATGGCGAAGGATTCGTTCGATCGTGAATCGATATAGTAACAAGAATTTTAGGACCCAATACACCAAAAGGTGTTTAAAATAAAATACATCTCTTCAAAGAATATAGTCGACAATTGTAAGCCTTCGATATAGTTATTTTCAGTTCGAATATGTTGATTATAACTAGATAAGATTCATGAACATACATAGGCGAAAATATTCTTTGTTCCCAAATGTTTTCAAATTTGTCGAATTAAAATCGAATTAATGTATTTAAACATAATGCTTTCGGATTCTTAGGAGCAAATTTTTAAATATTTACAATTTTCGCCCATATATATTCTGATTCATTCGTATATACGTGAAATACACTCATTCAATGCAGAGGCGCCAGAAGATTTCGCTCACGGGAGCTGTTAAGTGCGCTTATAGTCCTTTTAAAAATAACATAAATGTATCTTACGAAATAGTATTACAAATCTTTTTCGAGTGTTCAAATTGAAGCAAAAAGCTACTACACAGGCATCGTAATGGCATGAATGTTATTGATGCTGAAACATCAGTGTTGCTCTACGTATTAACTTCAAGACTTTCTGGAAAAAGTTAAAATAATATTAACAATATTTACCAAGAGTTTATAAAAGAATACTTCTTGACGAACTTTAAATGAAATCTACAAAATTTTATAACACAGAAAGTCCTTTTTTTGAGTGCTCTATAAAGTAACACCGTTTAAGCGCCTTATTAGAATAGATTATCAGAAAGTGACCATGAACGTTCTACTGATTTTAAAAATTACGCAAATGTATGCTGAATAGAGCCCGCAACCGCCGGGAGATGAGAGGGGAGTGGCAACCTCACCGTCTCTCCCTCTGCAGTCCCCGCAGCGACATCTGAGGGCTTCTAGGAAGGTCGCTTTGTGGCTCTCGTGAGGTATCTCGACGCCTCCGCTATGCAACATATCCCAATGGGTCTTCGCCGACTCACCGGTTCCTGTTCCTGGCGCTCCTCCGCCGCCGCCTGCCGCCGCCGCTGCTGCTGCCGCCGCGGCCGCTGCGTAAGAGGACGCGTGCTGGTGGGCGTTGACCGGAGGGGTCGAAGCGGCCTGGAGTGCGGCCGCGGCCGCCGCTGCTACCGACGAGGCAGATGGTGGAGGGTGCGAGGGTGGCGGAGGAGGCGGTGGAGGAGGAGAAGAGTCACTTCCTCCGTGGTGCAAGTGGTGCTGCGGGTGGTGGTGGTGCAGGTGGGCGGATGAGGAGGAAGATGTGGAGGAGGGGACGGAGGAGGAGGACGCGGAGGATGGAGGCACCGTGGAGGAGGCGTGCGCTGCCGCTGCAGCAGCCGCCACCGCCGCCGCCCTCGAGTTGTACGGCAGAGAGGACAAGGGATGGTCGTGTGGAGGTGCCGACGGTGGATGGTGGAACATGTACGGGTACCCGGAGGTTGGGACCTCCGTCCCCCGCTGCTGAAGACACCCGCCGCCCATGCTGCTTAGGCTGGTCGTCATGGAGCTGGAAGAACGGAAAATGAAAATTCAATTAGATTTTACGGATCGAAACGTCCGCTTATGATACCTACGAGGGTATTACCACTTGCTTTGATAAGTTCTTAATACGCTATAGAGGATGGTTAATGGCAGTTTAAGACCAATTTCAGTAATTGAGTCTATTTATACCAAAGTTCTTCTTGAAGACCAAAGGCTTAAATCGATATCTTTCATATTATTATTTATTTTTTTTTAATTTAGGAAATTAACTGTAAAATATTCCTTATGATATTCATGTTTGGACTACCTATATTTTTTCATCCGAGTAGCTTTCATTTATTTCGTTTCCTGTTTTAAAGTAACTAGCAGTAATGAAGGTAACGTTTTTGAATTTCAGCGATTTGACAGGAACATCAATTTCTCTAATGCTAGTTTAAGAGAAATAATAAATTGCCCAGAAACTATTTTCTATTCATCTGCTGTTAGTTAGGTCTAGTCAAATAATTTTAAGAAATCATATAAAAATTCATTATTATATATAATAGATATAAATCCAGAATATAAAATTGAAACTTATTTCTTTAAAGAATTAAATATACGGTAGTATATCATTCGAACATAAAAATTGATCGCTAAGCAGACTCGAACAAAACACGTTGACAGAAATCGAGTATGTTGCTCGAGTGATCGTGGGACATGTTGACAAAGAAAACTTCAAAATCGTTAGGTTCATTCTTAGAAGGTAAATGCGTGGGAGTTTCTCAACAGCCGTTCGAATGATTGAGTACTTACAAAAACGGATGGAAGAGATTTCCCAATTAAGAAGAGCGATCACGTCACATACAGATTATACTTTAAAAGAACACGGATGGCCAGAATAGTAAGGGATATTCGAACATATAGAAGAAACTGTAACGCGCGTGCAGACTATAAGGAATATTGAAGATAATAGAGATGGTATTTTATTTACGTTATTTGTAAGAAGCTTATTATTTCGCATCTAGATTGTGGTTCTAAAATCTACATTCTTATATCAACCTTGTAAGATTTAAAACAAATAATAGTTGATGCATTATTTACAAATCTAGCGGATTAGAACTACTTATACTTTTAAGAACTAAAATCTATTATCTCGCCATGCCTCCGTTGTAATCAAGAAAATTTTCAAAGGATCTTTACAAGTTTTTGATATCTTCATTAGGAACACAGAGCATTACAAAAGATATGAAATACAAGGCTCTTTCATTTGGCCTTAAAAGATAATCCTTTTATTACTGAATTATTTTTGTATAAATATATCAGCCCATTAGGTACGGTCTCGTTATTACTAAAGGCGCTTTCTTTATTTATGTCTACGAAACATTTCAGTTATGGAATATGCCTCGGTTGATTGCTTCATTGGTGAAGCCAATATTTGTCCTTGCTGAGCATATGTATTTAAGGATCTATTTCTATTGGCTTCCGTTCCAAAAAATAGCCAAAAGTTGCAAGAATAGCTAAACAAAGTTTAATACGAAATAAATATGGACTTTGCAATATTCCTTAATATAAAATTATTGATCTCGGTTGAATTTCGGTTTACAACAATGGTTCAACTGAATCTTAAAGGAGTTTACGAGGATTATCTGATACTGAAGGAAAAAAGATCGTAAGTTGGTACTGCAATGTTGCTCTGAACCTTCACCCAGATATGGGTTTCTCTCAGTGCTTATGATCCAAATGCTACAAACAGGATATGAGACGAAAAGGAAAGAAGCAGTTGACGGAGTAGTACGGTTGAGAGATACGAGCCGTTTTGTGTGTTATCTCAGTGGGGGTTGATCTTGAAAATAGTAAGTAGAAAATAAACAAAATGAATAAATTATGATGTTGTCAGTCATGCTATCCATCTCTTTGGATATGTGATTCCTTGTCATTTGTGCAAAACCACCCTATTCATCATGAGTATTACGAAATTAGCGGAATAATTCACACTACGTTTCAAGAAGAAAGAATAAAAGGTATGAGCAGGATTTATATGCGTTATAACAGCTGTGTTCATGCTTCATAAACCTATAAACATGTTTAATTGTAAGGGCCACCTATCTTCTACCTATATACACCTCAACGCTCATCGGTATGTCATCATGGTGTTTATCGAAGCGCTAATTGCATGCGTGTTTGTAATTAGATACGAAAGATCACATCGCTGTAGCGACAAGGGTGAAAAATAGCTCCAGCTGCCTGATGCTTCACGAAATCACTAACACTTTATAGTAATGAATGATTGGATTCATCAAACGCATTATATTTTCTAGTCTTCATTCAATTTTATCAGAGGTATGCGAGTTTGAAAATCTAAGTTTTCTTTATTTCAAATTGAATTCTGTCTTTCGCGCATGGTTTGAATCCATGTAGTTTTTTATCTGCACTAATGTTATAATGAGCTCCATTAAATCTATTAATATTTATTTTTTCAATGACAGACATTATTTATTTCTTAGTATTCATTTGTCTTATTTATTGCTCTTCACTTTTACGTATTGAAGTACGTAATTCACGATAAACCATATCAGTCGATAAAATTTACGTCTCGTACACCAAATGGCTTCCAAATCGAAATCAAAGGGTCTTTATATCCGCAAGAGAGTGATTCATCTGAAGAGAAAAACATCTGGGCCTCTTTTCACGCAAAAGGTTAACGCTCATCTCTTGATTGGACTTCTCCACTTACCTCCGTTTACCCCACTATCTCCTTACTTTTGTTCCACGATTACAGTAATTCATACGAGCACATGTCTAAATATAGGCCCGAGTGTCACGAGCAGCGTTTATAAGGATTCCGTCCTCAATATCTCAGTGACGTTCGTGGATTAATTACATCGGAAGTATTCGAAGGGTGCGTTGGGGGGAGTGTCTGAGGTCCGCGGTGGGCGGCTGAAATGTTTATCTTAGCTATGTCGGATGGCGGCGAGGCTGAAGTCTCGGGTTTCCATGCCGCGGGTCCAAAGGAGGACCGCAAAAAAGGGAAAAAGGCGGATGCGTAAAAGGAAAGGATGGAAGAATTAGATTAAGGAAAGTGGGGATAACTGGCGCCTCGTTGTCTATCGTGCGGAGAGGCGCTTTTCATTTGTTTCGCCGAGTTTTTTTTGCGCTTTCTTTCGATGAAGAAATGTTTTCTCGCGAAATATTTCGATTGGAAATATTATACCTCGAACAATGACATATTCTAAAAGAATATGAGGGATATAATTTTATAATAATAATTTTATATTAACGGAAAGGTAAAATATATTTTATAATAAACGATACAATTTTATAAATAATAACTATTAATTCGAAAGGAATATATCCAATATATGTGCTTAATGTGTATTATGTTCGTCGTTACATATTAAATTTAATTTCGTAACAAGGGCGAAGATGTATTCATTTCTTAGAAGTACCTAACGATGTTTCTTCACCTCGGAATTTTGCGTTTAAAATTGAAATCGAATTAAATGATCTTGAAAAGGATGGAAGTAAATTATTCAGACTACTTATTCACACTCGCAACGTAAGATTATTCTTGCTAAATAGCGAATGCAGATAATGCGTTAGTGTAAAGTGAAATATTTACATCGAGAAAACAGTTGTATTTGTTATGATCCTATATATCACGTCAAGTTTAAAAAGTGATCGTATTTAATGGTTAAGTCATTTTATCACCAACAAATAAATAAAAGAAAATGGATACAATTGATTGCGCGCATTCGTTCCTAAAGAAGTTATGGAAACATATATTAATATTTCCCATTCGAAACACTTCGTTGAACACGTACGTCTTTCACAATTTTCAATGTGTTTTAAAACAGAAAAATCCGTATCTAAAGTAAACATTCTCGATAGATTATTTATTCATCCCGCAAGAAATAAAAAATTATTCAATTCGAACAAAGTCATCGAATAAATATGAATTCTTAAGTCAAAAAACACCTCCTTACGAAGTATTCTTAAGCATTGGATACAGCTTAAGAAAACCACATAAAACAAACTCCTTGAATAAACTCCTTGAAATCGAAAGTTCTTAATTCTTACTCCGGATTACATACGCAAAAAGTGCGGTTCGAGAAACGTCAAGGCCGCAACGAGAAGACAACGAGTGTGGTCAACGTTATGAAACGCAGAGAAGACGAAGGGGGAGATAAAAGATAAGAACGAGGTTCGCCTACGAGAAGAATAACCAATCGCTCATCAAAGGAAATATCACGAGTCTTCGAAAACGTCGCAGTTCTCCCACCAAAGTCTATTAGGCCTCCCCTCGTCATCTAAGCTGGAATCTCGTCTGAAGACAGGCGAGAGTGTGTCTGGAGGGAGCACCTGTAACGCAAGACGTCTTCGGCTCGAGACCACCGTGGAGTGCCGTCCAGATTCAGATCGACGTTTCACGCAGTCCACCGCCCACGGCGACCTCTCCCACCCGTTGAAGTCTCCGCTTTTCATGTGGAAATTCCTCGTGGACGGAAAACAAGATCGCGAGCCCTATTGATATCTCATTACGCCGCCTTTTCAATGTCCCAATTCGGAGAGTGATTAGCTCTCCTTCGGAAAGCACTTTCTTTCGATGCGCTCTTCCGATTTGACGCGCGGTAAAAATATATTTTTCCCTTCGAATTAATCGTAAGCGATTCGGATATTTGTATTCCGAAAGATCGTCGATTAGCGGTCATCGGTTGGGAATACGAGTAATCATCTTAAATTATAACGTTTAATTGGGGAATGGCTTGTTTGATAACTGTGGATGACGTAGATTTATCTAACTAAATTAAAATTTATGCTCAAAGAATCGCAAGGTTAAGAAGCATAACTCATTTATCATCCACTATCTTAACTTTTAGTTATAATTTAATCGTATTTAAGTTGGAATTTTATTTTGTAATTGCTCGATTTTATAAAACCACCTTATTTCGTAGCAAAGTTTCGTCTAACACTTCTTTCGTCAAACTTAGATAATAATCTATTTAATTTTCTAAATACTCAATTAACTTAAGCATATAATTTCCTCGTAATATCAACGTAAACTCCATGGCACACAAGAATTTTTCCTTAAAAAATTCACAATCACAATTAATGATGGCTGATAACAATACGATCCTCATAAGTCATTTCGTCGTAAAGTCATTAGTCCATATCCAAAAACAACTTCATTAAATCATCCAGACTATCATAATAAAATATATAAAGGGAATCCTTATCTCCATAAGCGCCCTCTCTTTTGTCCGCTAAACGGCGTACATCTCGTAGGAGGAATGAAAAACGAAACAATCGAAAGAGGGTATCGCAATAAAATAGCGACGAAGCAATACTCGATGTAAATCGATTGCGGTCGACACGAGGCCCTCTCGATTGATCGAACGCTCTCCCTTTCGTGTACTCCTTAAGGCGGACGTCTCCGAAGGCGCACATCCTGCCGACAATAATAATTATCTGATTGAGATCAGTCTCTTGGGATACGAGGAATCGATCAACGCTGGGATATCGAGAGGTCCGATCTGTGGACGATTGGTTACAAGAGGCGAGGGCAATTAGGGCCCTCCAAAGAGGAAGGAATGTTATTCCGATGGCGAGAGAATCAACGCATCGTTTGATTCGAGTTAAGAATACGGAACGACACTTGATATTTAATTGATCCAAAGGATGGAGTTCGTTAAATACGAAGTTTAGATGTGTAAATATTTAATTATTTGTCGATAAAAACAAGTTGTCGGTCGAAATCAACTGCGTAGATATGTAAATGTTTACAATAAATATAATCCGCTTTATATCTGCAATTAATATCCAAAAGCGATATTTGATTTTTTTTCTTCCTTCCCTTTCCAGCTCCTTTACTTCTTATACGAATCAATCTTTTCGGAATAATGAAGACCATTAAAGGAAAAGAGGTTTAGCTTTACACTATCTTGTAGGGTGTAAATTTCTTTCTCATTGGAATTAACGCTAATTCAGAATATGTTATATACAAAATATATATCCTATTTCCAAACGCTTATGCTTAATTATATAATGTACAGTATGAAGCAATTAAAGGAATTCGAATTCATTTCAGGTCAAATATAACTTAATTTAAATTAAGAAAAATGTTTTGCACGATCATTATATCGTTCACAGAAGCTTGTCCAGCACCTAGATTGTCATCGTAGGTTATTAATTTTTATAAATATCCGATGGTTAAACTTAGCAAAAAGATTTTTAGATTAATTACAGGGTACCTATATATATTGGATTCCATGTTAATTATTTTCTTTTCTTAGAAAGCCATCATCAAAAAGATCCCTCACGTAAAGAAAAAACCTTGTATAGATCTTATAACAAAACACACATCTAAAGTAACCACACCTTAAGTCAGCCAGACAGACCAAGATTCAGACAAATTCAAATCCATTCAAGTGCAAAAATAGGAATTGAGTCGTGGGCTTCGTTCGGAACGAAATCAAACCACGAAAAATACGGAAGCGGTCGCGTAAACCTCTTAATCCTCTTAAATCTCCTCACGGCTTTAATAGCGATCATCCAGAATGTGGAGTAAGAGGGCTTTGTCGGGAGGAAGCCGCAGATCTCTTGGAAAAGCCGCGAGATGAAAGTTAGAGATAATGTGCGGGCAGAAGGGAGGGGACCTCGGGCGGGCGAAGGATGTGAGAGACTATTAAATGAAATACGGGTTCCATTTGGGAAGTGATCGAATCTGGTACTTAAGTACCGAAAGTTTACGCACACGATGCAACAAAGAAAATTCACCCCAATAACTCAGAATCGTGCGTAAACGTAGTCTTTATGTCATCGTTACAATTGAAACTGATGTCTTATCTGGATAAATGCAGTTGTCATGTCTTCGGGTGGTCAATATAGATATTAATTCTCTTAGTTTTGTCTTTCTGAATCGTAAATAAGGTGGGAGATCGATGGTTGAATGAACGTGTTGTTTCGTTGGGCATTATAATTAATATTTATGAACCTCAGAGGGTACCAGTTAGCAAAAATTTCTCGCAGAAAATAAACGTTTCATCTCAAAAACTTCGTACAGAAAATTGTTCGTGATGGATAGCACTGGATATAAATAGAGCAAAATGTAATTTATGTTATATATTTTTACATCGTAGGACGCCAATGAAGAATAAAATTAATACTGCAGTTTCTAGATGATGATGAACCCATTAAAAAATAAATGAATTAGGAAGTAAATAGAGAACTTGCGAGAGTGAAATCCGTCGTCCATTAAAAATCTTTTATGGATTCTATTTAAAGGTACTTTTATTTCCCGTAACAGCAAGTTCGTCATTGAAATTCAGCTCATACTCTACTCATATAACATTTTAATCAATAACGATTGACGAGCCATGGTAAACAAAATTAACTCAATAAAGATGTCGATATTTGCTCTATCTATCCAAAAGGTAATCTCGTTTAGGGAAGAATCAAATTGCTTGTCCATCTCCCATTCAAACACCGCCCGTAAAAAGAAAATTTATCTCCCGTTTTAATCTCCAGTCCTTCGATTGATAAAAAACGTTGTGGATTAAAAGAGAGGCAAAACAACTCGCCGTCAAAGTCTCCGTCTTCACCCAAAGGACAAATGGCTCGGTGAGTAGACCCCGGATTGCGGGCGGATTTAGGGCGACGGCCGAGGGATGCCTCCCAAGGATTATCTCGGAC
Source organism: Pantala flavescens (assembly GCA_020796165.1). Lineage (NCBI taxonomy): Eukaryota > Metazoa > Arthropoda > Insecta > Odonata > Libellulidae > Pantala > Pantala flavescens. The sequence continues at coordinate 26,616,686 of CM036886.1, forward strand.
TGACAGCCCAAATCCTCTGTCCACCACCCGCGCCCCTTTGCTCTTGCCGTCCCCAGTCACAGGGATAGGATCAAAATAAGGGTCTTGCTACTTTTAACCTCCTTCTAAAACAGCGACAGTCTGGAGACAACGGACTCCCATATACCTCCAGGTAGAAAAAACAGACACGCCAACCAACCGATGTCGTTTCGAACCGAAGGTTTTTAATAGCGTCTGTTATACGATTGGCGTTAAAAGAGATTTGAATTTTCGTACGTAAAACTTAGTAATGGCAGTTTATTTACGATGGGTAATTAATGAATTGAAGGAGTGAGTGGTTGGCACGCTTCAGAAACGCGTGTTTTTGAGGACGTCTGATCGAATCCTGTCTCGCGGATTACGGATCGTATTTCCTATTAAGAGGCTAACGTCGGATTACTTTTACGTTCATCTTTTTCCCAAACACGACTTCTCCATTTCGTGATTGAGGATGTTTTACGCGAAACAACGTCACCGCTGACGACGCACGGAAATTCCGACGGATTGTATCCAAGCAACGTCGTCTTGTCTCATCGCTCTTTAGATTGATTCGCTTCTCGGTGGAGGTGAAAATACTCCACATTATGGGATATTTGATTATTTTATTAATAGATAGCCCCAGATGATATTGATCCTTATAGAATTCATTAAGCAAATTGATGTTCCTTTATGATTCAAAAGAGTTAAATGTTTCCATATCCAAATAAAGAGAGGAAAATGTTCTCTTAATAATAATAAATAATCTCTTAATTTGGTTCAAAATGATATCAAACTTTTTTCTCATTATTTCTGTTGGCAACTATAATCTTTGCTTAAAAGTTCACCTCTTAGCTAACGCAATATCTTATGGACAGCCATTCTTAACACCAATAGAGAAGATAAATAATAAAAACTATAGAGAGGTCCGCAGAATTCCCATCATAAATTGATATTACAAACTATTCATTACGAAACGTCTATTAAAGTTATAAATTTCAAATTAATTGATAAAAGCAGTCCCAAAAAATTTTAAATACGAGTCCTGGGATTGTGCTTTTAACATATCCCTATACCATCGTGTACTTATATGATACTGTTATTTCACAGTAAACATTTCTTTTAACTTTAACGTGAGGAAATTTTAATTACGAATGTTAGTAGAATCGGAAACATAATTGATGATTAGTAGTCTATGGACAGTAAGATATGGACATAAGATTCTATGGACAACAAGTAAATGACAATTACCTGTAGGTGTCGGCCATGGTCCCGATCGGTTGTGGGATGGATGAGTACATGGAATTGAAGCCGGAGTTGATGGGCAGTCTCCCGGCTGCTGCAGCCGCCGCTGCAGCCGCGGCGGCCGCGGCAGCGGCCGAAGACGATGAGGAGGAGGATGGAGATGCGGTCACTCCACCACCGCTCCCTCCACTGCTTCCAACTTGCTCCACGGCGCGGCGCTGATTTCTAAGCTTTTCCTCTCGCCTCCATTTTGCTCTCCGGTTGCTAAACCAAACCTAAAGAAGAAAAGATATTTGATTATATCGATGGTGAAATGATGGTTTTCGAAATAGGGTAAAACTATAGGGTACATGAATTATTAACTTGTGAAAATGATTTAATTCGAGTCCTCTTAGGTAACCGACTATGCAACATAAAGATCATTTTGTCAAAATGTGAATCCTAAAATATGATATACTAACTTGAGAAATATTTCGCTCATAAATATGGTTAATCGTGGTTCTTTGGGATTAACTTGAATTCATTTAGCCTTTTTTAAGCGCACGTAGCGTACTATGTAAATGTATCCAGAACTGTATGTCTTAGGACATTAAAATAAGTATTCCATCATTCGTGATAAGAAATCTGCAAAATAAAATCGTATGATCACAGAATAAAATAGTAAATTTCGACGTTTAATAAAATAAGCTGAAGGATTAGGAGTTCTCAGATGTTTATATCGATTAAACATTGGAAGTGTCGAAAATAAACAAAAATGTCAACAGACTGATTTTTTACGATCATTATAAAAATAATCTCATTAACGAGTAACTGTTGAAAGAAATCAATCGAAAGAAAATAGAATCAAACGAATGAATTTTTTTGGACCCTGAATGATAAGCGCTCACGCTATATTAGCTTTCGATATGTAAGGACGCGATATAGAATTTTTGATTCTAAGAACCTTAAAAACACATGAAAGTTCGATTCAAAATTATTTTTAGAATTATCATCCGAAAGTCCTATCTCCACCACTAATGAAAAACCTTTCAAATCCACTCGCATTTCCCGAAAGGATAACAAACTTCAAAAGAGTGACAAAAGCATCCGATAAACCGCCAATGGATCGCAATACACACACCTAAACCCGTCTCCATTGACATCCTAGGACGACATTTCATTAGAGTCTCATCGCGCGAAAGCGTTCTTTTTCCCGCTAAATTACAGCCTTTCGGGAAAAAGCCGAGAACGTCTCCATGTCAACCCGAACCTTGGCTCTCATGCGGCAGGTGGAAAAAAAAATTCCACAAAAGACGCCTTTTTTCCGCCGGAGATACATCCTCGGCGCAAACGAGAGATGCCGAGAGGGAAAAAAAAGAAACGCGATGGTGCGGTCCTTTTAGAAAAAAAAAGAAACCCAGAGGGCGGCGATTGTGCCTCGTAACTCTCATCCGTACACTTTTAATAACTCTATAATTAATACATACGAATCCCGTCTCTTCGCAGATGAGCTCGTGGCCCTTTTTTCCGTAATTAAACGCGATCTGCCAGGGCCCCCGAAGAATGGGGGCGCTCTTGAAGGGGGAGACGGTGTCCCTAGGCAAACGAAGCCTCGTTTACATATCTCTTTCCTCGGTTTTTCAGCTCGAAAAAGACTAAGCGGCGCTCCTTCGCATCCTCTTCCCACACGCATTCAAAGGAGGATGCCCTTTTAGCGAAAAATAATCTCCGCTCTTAGCGATTAGGGAAAAAAAATGAAGGCGGGAAAGAGGGCGTCACTCCCTAATGACGCCTCCTGGAGGAGGATGAATGGAACAAGTGACATACGTGCGCTCGAGGCATTTATTTTAGCCCATGCGGCCGAGGGAATAGAATCCTGCCTATGAATTATTACGCCTTTTAATTGACTTAAAGGGGCTCATTAATATATTCATTAACTCTCCACAATCTTGATTTAATAGATCTAACTCAACCTCAGCGGAGAGTTTCGTTGAATTATTGAAAGAACTTAGTAAACTGAACTGATGATTGAAATTCATTTTGCACGAAAAATACTATTGATATATTTGGGTACTGAAAAATTCTCCTATATTTTTGATTTCCAGTTTTTCAAGTCATAAACCAATTTATAATCATTCCGTATAACTTTATTTTCCTTTTATTCATTGAAAAAGAAGATAAATTATCGGTTCAGGAGTTCCATCTAGTACGATAATGTTCAGATAAAGGCATTTTAAAACTTGGCGAGTGAATTACGAAGTATTCAGATAATGGGATACGGATAGGATAGAGTGAAAGATCGAAAGTCGTAAAGAAGAACAAAATACATCGCTATTTAAGAGAAAAGAGCATTTAAAAAAAAGAGTCGATAATAATCGTATGTATGAACGTATTAAAATTTGTAATAGACCAAAATTTGAATCACCAATTTCTAAATAAATAAATCTCTCTATATTTCTATTCACAACGTTCATCAGACATCAAGCCATAAAAAAATTAAAATCTTAATCGTCAATAATCAACTAAAACGGCTTCATATGCCACAATAAACGTTTCGAAAGGATAAATGAAGATCTGACGGCGATGGATAGCCAAGAGTGCAGAAGTGCGGTCTGAGAGTCACCCTTTCCGATGTAAAGATTCATGGGCGGAGTCAAAGACATCTCAAAGAAATCAGACGCAAAAGTCTTCCGCGTTCGTTATTTACCGGTCTATCCGAGCGTGAGCCTTTTCAGTGGTGTCCTATATACGGAAATGGAGCTCGCATTTTCCTTGCTCATCTTCCCTAAGGAGAAAGTTAGACAGGTCGTTAAAAATCTCCCAAAAGATAACAAAAAGCGGAATGATGCTCATTAACTTATCGCTGGAGAGGGAACGTATCACGTTGGCATTAAATGGCGAATTCCTTGTTAGTAATATCATAACACTTCCTCGTTTTAAGGGTTTTTCGTTGACTCTTACGAGATCTTGACGGTATTGTTCTGGATTCAAAACGTGATTTATTAATTTATTATAGCTTTCGTATTATCTTTCGATTCCATTTTCTCGTGCGATTTAATTATCCTGTTAGCTTAAAGGCGACTAAGTAATATGTTACTAGCATTTTTATCTGGTTGAAAATGTTGTAAGCAACTATTAAAGTTTATAATGGAAAGAGGAATTCCCTTTATCTTCAAAAAAATGTTTTCAATGATATTTAGTAAATCTTTACAATCACAAAAACGCCGACGCATAAATTATTTATATTTTAATAAATTTCTAAATATCCCTCAGAATCTTATCTTATCTCAGAAAAATATTTTGGGAAGGTAAACTGAAATAAACTCCGGTTTTGAATTCTTATACATTAAGTTCACTGAAATCTCCGAAATATTGTACCATATTTATCATACTCTCCATTTTACATCTGCCGTTCGTTATTTTTACACCATAATATGTTGAGTTTGTCCGCTTTTCAGTCTTGCATCATATTTTTTGCGGAGGGATAACCTGTTTACGTAATTTTCCGAGTCCTAGATTCAGTTTGATTCCATCGGATAAATTCTGATAAAAAGTCACGTCTCCGTCTGTTATTGTTCGTTCGATTGGAGGAGACGTGGTTCGAAGTCCGTGATTAGAATGGAAGTGACATCCACCAAAATCCTCCTTTCACTCCAATTGCCAATGTTCAATGCAAACATATCAATGCATAAACTCACCAGCTGCAAATATCCTCGTCTGATTGATTGAATGGTTCGGAAAGTTCATTACGGATCCGAAATCGTTCAAATATAACAATCGCAAGGAGAAATCGAACTTTTTCCTCGCTCAAACAATTATAAAAGTTATATTTAATCATCGCTTCACTCTTCCATAGCCTGATATACGATTTATATACGATGTGCGTACTTCATACTGACAAAGGCGATTTCATGTTATAAGAAGATTTAAATCTTGAAATATCAAATAAATTTAGTAATGTTAAGTAAAATTACCACCTCTATTAGAAATATTCTGAATAAAGTAACTATTGAATTTATAAGGCATTCGTAACATAATAAGCGTATACCTAAATGCAAATTATGCCGGTACAATGCTTGCAAAGAAAATCGAGACAAAAATTCTCAGCTCTTTTATTACTCAAAACTGCGATTCAAATGAACTGCGATATTTAACCAAAAGCTATATTTTTAATAGAAGTAAATGAGATGTATTAGCTCATCCTTTGATTTTATCGACGTTAGTTTATCCTTAGACTAAAAAAGTTCTTATCGTAAGGTCGTATAAAAATCGTAAATTCGATCATGATATTTCACTGTACCGCTTGATTATCCATATTATTTTTTTCTTTGGTATATATTCGTAGCAATATTGATCAAAAGCGTAATAGAAAGGTTAGGGAATAGATTGAAAATAAGCGAATTCAACAGGGATATTTTTAACTAAATTTCTTAAAGAAACAATATAATCACACGCTCTGTTCGATTTTTCATTCAATATGGTTCCTTCATAGATTAGCTTTAAAATACGTCTTGTTTCATAAAGCATACTATAAGCCCCTCTTAAGCATTCGGGCTGACCTTTTCCCAGCTGAATCCTGACGCTGATAGATGTCGACCGATTTAAAGGTAATTAAGAAGCCGATGAGGGAAGTAGTCAGAGGACACGTAAATATCTAACATTAAGAGGATGGATTAAATGGCCATTCGATGGAGACCCGACTAAAGGGCATCTCTTCCATTTATCTAATTGAAAGACACATCTCCGTCTCTGAACCCAAAATTGCGATTCGCGAAAAAGATAAGAAGGCAAATGAATGCGAAAGGAAATTTCGAGAGTGAAACGAAACGTGGCTCAATTTACAAAAGTCATAAGCGGAGATGATTTTATATATTTTCCCTCGCAACAGGATGTTTCAGGAATCGGGCACGTAAAGTGAATCTTGTTTTAGAAACTGAAAAATGAATTTTACGTATTTTCTAAATTGAAAACGAGGAGTTGTATTAGGAAAACTATACAGAGTAAAAGCGCGATCAACTTTGTATGAAACGCCGTGTTATATTAACGTAAGAAATTTATTTCAAATCATAAGCAATAGTTTTGAGATATTCGCTATTGATGAAAAATTAAAAACATCAACAAAATTCTTATTTCAGTAAATTCAGTATTGTAAAATAAAATATTCGCTAAAACGCTCATTTTCTGTTGCGTAAAACAATTAAAATTACACCTAAACATAGCTATGCATGCATCTCTTATTAATTGTTTAGTAGAATTTAACAGCATCTATAATAACTTTCCAATATTAATTAGTATGGGTTTATTAATGAAAGATATCGGAAGCATACGAAAATATACGCGTATATACTTCTTGTAAATCCTATTATAAGAGCAAGAGGGTGAATAAAGTGGGAGACATGCATAAAAACGTCCATGAGAGCAACTGTATAGAGTATCTCTTTTTTCAGCCAAACTTGCTCACTCCCCCTTTTCAATAGAACTCATCTAACTCGTCTCCAAAGCAACCGAATGCAATTCCAATGAAAGAATTGCGGCCGAACATCCTTACTTATCTAAATTACCAGCGACTGTAATGGATACTGACTGTAAAAACTCGGTCCCTCATCTCTTAACCTTTTCCACGATCCAATCTCTTCTTCTCCGATGTTATCTCTTGGGCACTCCCACTGATCATAACCAAGAGGACGATAGGAGACCTCATTCGAGTATTGGCGATAAAGTACGCGAACCTAAACATTTTCGATTTCGTCTTTCAATTCGATATCTTAGAATTTTTATTTGGTAAATAAAATTAGATTATAAAACAGAAGGATTTTCACTGTTATTGAGCTATTAATTAACGTAAGTCGCGGAATAAAAAAAGCTACCCATAAACTAACCCTGGTGGATTAATGATCCTTTTTTTGCAACCAAGGTTCTAGTATGATCGTGCATTTCAATAATTCATCATTTCTGCCTTATTCTTATTTACAGCTAATACAACTGATTATTCTTTAATCATTCTACAACTGATGAATCCGGGAAATTAATATGATAAATGAAAAATCAATTACCCAAAAACTTACTACGAGCGTATCTCAGGCAAATTTACTCTACGTATTGCTAATATATTCTCGTAATTTCAACAGTTTAGAGCAAATAGTTTATCCATGGAAGGAATAAGACTTAAATGTATAAAGGAAGATGCGTCACATGAGGAAATAGTAAGAGAATTCATGAATTCATTAATTTATTCATCTTGCCGCGTACCTATTTAGATTCGAAAAGAGACAGACCCTCAAAACTTTAATAAAATTCACACATTTCCTCATTCAAACTCAGCCGAATTAAGAGAATAAAGAAGGCTACAAAATCCTCACAATTTCACGCGAAAGCTTTTCTACGTAGAAACACGTAGGCTGTTTTTATTTCCTTCCTTTTAATACAAACTCTCTCGATAATTTCGCACTACACTTCTGATAATGTTCTTCTCTTTGGATCTTATAGGTAAATGACAAATCTATCGGGGGAAACTGCAACAGGGGCATTGCAAGATTCCAGTTAATCATAAAAGATGGAAATTGTAAATATAAAACTATAAAACACGGCTTGAATCATGTCTAAGTACGTCCTCGTAGCGAGTTTCGAATGAAACCCACACGCTTTCATGATGCTCATCGTTTTAATCTCTCAAATGCGATGAATGGAAGTACGCCTCGTGGAGCAGATTAGTGAGTGCCAAAGCTACGCTCCTAACACACAATGGCCTCGATTCAAAGTGAAGATGAGTACACTGATTAAGAGCAAAAAAGGCTTCCAACATATTTTGGCGCCATAGGCGTCTTTGCTATTTTCCTATACGAAACCGTTTTCCTTCGCATGGCCATCGCCGTAATTGAATGCGATCGAGTTAAATTTGCTCTGCCCGTACACGCCTCCGAGCATTCTGAATAATAACTTTAGACTATCCTTTGGATTCTGTAATCTCACTTGTCTTGATAAATACATTTTGTATGTATTTGAACTTTTTATAAGCGTGGATATCCTATATCTTTCCATTAGACATAGTGTAAAAATGCGCTATCCATCTGTCACGTAGATATAATAACTAATATTGGTAATTCCTCAGCCGCATTTTAAGTAAAAGAGTGCATTTTTGTATACATCTTGGTAATCCAGTACAGGGCGGTCATCTGTGCCCCTCTAGGTTTCCGTAACGACCCCTTTTAGAAAGAATATCCACTTCATCTCTGTCCCCAGCAGTTCTAATTTCCCAACACGTGTCTTCTCAGAACAGAGTTCTATTTTGCTTATCCTAGACTCACTTTCCGATACATTTAACCTTTTATGGAATCGATATTGTAGGTCTACATCTATTTAATACTCGCTCGAAATTATAACTCTCCTGCATTGCTTTCATGATTTACTTTTTTCGTTCATAACCTTATTACTGTAGCTGATGATTATCAACTACTTAATACGTCAATAAGTGTAGAATTATAAATCGTAAGAAACAATTCGAGAAATATTTATTGATGACATTAACAATGAAAACATGAAGTGTTTAATTTCACCTTAATTTCAAACGAAAACGAATTTTAGCCGCTAGAAATGAGAATCCTATAACTCTATAAATTCCCTTCCATATTTCTGACCTCTCGGAATATTGCGTCTTCAGATTATTTCACGCCGCCTCTACGGAAATGGCCTTTTGGGTGCGGTTGAGCAAACGTGCATCTCCCCTAAAGGCATGTCTTCCCATAGACGCGTAGATTGATGTCTTTTTACAGTCCGTCTTTGATCGCGTCCCTTAATCCCCTTCCCAAACGATGACGCATTCAGAAGGGGATTGCTGCGAATTCGTCTCTCTCCGAAACAGATGCGATAGAAAACACTATTACATCATGTACTTGTTCGTACTTGTTGTGGAAAGAGCATTATTTGATTTTAATTTGTATAAAGAAATCAGAAATCGTTCTTAAACTATAATTTGGCTTCGCGCTTGATTCAGAGTACGTGTAAGTAAGCCTTTTACGTACGAATATTCTCTCAAATATTCAAATAACCTTACATAAAGTCTTTTTGAAGCAAATAACTCACTTTTATGTTGCAATTTCGCATACATCTCCAAATTATCATTGATTTCAGAAATGTTTAAACTGTTAAGTTTATTTTCTGGTATGCGAGTATGATAAACGATAATAGTGACGTATTATAAATCAATCTTTGAGTTGGTTGTTTTTAAATTTCATAAATAATATTTTTAACGTCTTTAATGAAATTTCTAGCGGTTTCATAAAATTAATTAATCGATTTAATTATATAACAGTGAAATATGTGAGAGAATCTACTGCAAGTTCAGAAAAGGCGGGGATTTTCCTTAAAAGAATAACTTTCGTGAACCAATGTCAATCCTTAGTTATTGAAATTCTACTAAATGAAAGTATTTTTGTGTAATATAAAAGACTATAACTTCAGAGCTATTATTAATTGGTGTTTTTGTAATACAATTCTACTCTCCCTGATAATGCGGGCATTGATGAGTATCGGATTTACGTAAGCAATAGAATAGTTGGGTTACACAATAGTTATTTCAATATTTAGGTAGTTCTTCAAATATTTGTCCACAAATACTTAAACGGAAAGGTTTTTTAAAGCGATTCTATGCTAGAAGAAGAATGTCTCTTCTTACCTGAATCCTCGCCTCCGGCAATCCTATCTTCTCCGCCAACCTCTCTCGTGCGAACACGTCAGGATAGTGCGTCCTTTCGAATTCTGAAAAAAAGAAAGATATAGATTAAGTTTAGGTGAAAAGAATAAGATATATAAGATTACAATATAAAATTTATTCTCATTTATAAATCTACAAACAATAAATTGAGGATTGTGATGCATGCTTTGATGAAAGGACTACGTTTATGATAGAGAAAAATCATTAACGTGTCACCAAAGTACGTACGTAATTCTAAATATGCAACATTTAAGCGCTATAATTACAAACAATCTATTAAGAACAGGGAAGATTTTAATCCAAAATTAGCTGAAAACACTTATTTATCATTTTTGAATTAATATAACTCAAAAGCATGACTTGAATAAAAGTAGGAGACGACAAAATTGAATTTAGAAATAAATAATGGGAATGATAAAAAAGAAACACAAAAAAATGAAAGTAAATATGAAATAGAATGAAAGTTTGCTGAGATATAATAAAATAAACCATAAAATAAATTAAGATAATAATGTGTGTTTCAATCTTATAAATCGGATGACTGAAATTCCTTTTCGTACGATGTTTTGTAGACTACGAAGCGATGCCTTTTAAAATGTTCGAACGAGAAAACCAAAAGCTCTTTAATCTGCAAAAGTGGATTCAAACTGTTAACGCTGATGAACGACCATTTTCCTAATCCCATCTACTCTGAGAAAACCTTCAGAAATCATCAATAAGGAGACCAATTCGCTCGTGAGATGAAATAAAAGATTAGAAAATACAAACGAAAGGAAGGAGACGAAGATCCACGATTTATCCCACAATCGGATTTTAATTTCGGAAAATAGAATTCTCGGGGAAATGCAATTGGGAAAAGGGTCTTCCGTACATCTCCCCGCATCCCCTCAGTGGCAAAAGACAACCTCTCCCTTTCGGAAAACAAGGAGAGAGGGGGAGAAGTTAACGTGGAAGGGGTACCCTCAGGTAATCGAATAGCCTCCTGTTTGCTGTCGCGGAGTGGGAGGATCCTACGAGAGGCTGTAACGGGGTTGGATTCAATAAACGACACAACTGCCACAGGCCCGAAACGTGAGCTAGGATTCGATTCTCAGGAGAAACCTCACTCCATTTATTTTTAACACACCCCTCGTCCTTAGTCAAACAATGGCGTCTCCTACCAAAGGGAACCCTCTCACCTCGTACGAATGAGGGAGCGACTTCTGCCTCGAATTCGAGAGAATAGAAAATTTGCCACTCAATCTCTGCTCAACACGAAGTGAGATTGGTATTCCTCGCCACGCTTCTTTCTTCATACGGCTCTTTACTTAAAATCTACACCTTAACTTTGCCATTTTTAACTCGTGTTTCACCCATCTTTACCCAAACCATCCATCCATCTTACTAAGACTTCTTCTCTCTAAATAATCCTCCGTTAAAATCTGCATGCAGCAACCAGTATAAAAACTGTTTCAAGGATTTTGGTTCATACGCAACAGCGCTGTAATAGTTGAAAATCCCTATTGTTGTGAAATTATACATGTGTACTACAGGGTAGCGTATTTGGACCCAATTATTTTTGTTTCACTTTTATTGTTTTTTCCGGTGATGACGATAAAGGAAGAGAATAGGAAACCGATTTACTATTTTTCTGAATTGTGGAAAAGGATAAAAATCCTTTATCGATACCCTTTTAAGTGCTATAAAGAGTCCAAAAGTTACAGAAAAGAACGCGATGAAATTCACGTTAAAATACATTTTTCTCAACGGAAGAATTCTTAGCCGTGTAACAGTAATCCGGTTACATAGGGCGTTTTAACAGACAAGGACGGAGTAACAAACCAAATCCCACTGCTACATTTTCCCCTTCAGACGCCATTTGCTCTTTCCCTTTTCTTCAATCCCCCCCACCAATCCCTTCAAACTCCACCCCATCGACGCAGCCAGCATACCTCAGATAAGAAAACAACATCCCTTTTTATTTGATCTCGCATCACGTGCACCTTGCACCCTTTCACCTCTAACCGCATCTCCCCCCGAAAAAGGGTGGCGTCCCTCACCTCGTCCAAATTCCTCCCTTAATAACGTGCCCACGGAGACATAATCTCCAATAAGAGATAATAAAGGAGTCCTATCAGGAGGCGATTATTACGCCCCCACTCCGCGCCTCCAATATCCCAGAGAATGGACTTATGGGAGCCCTTTTAACACGAGATGAAAATGCTCTCACGTGCTCCTTAATCACTTTATCTGCTGTCATGCTCGCAAAATTGATCCCTTTAGAAAATCATCTCCCTCTTTCCCGGAGGTCGTGATTTATTTTTTTATCTCTCTCATTTTCCGACTTCGAGGACAAAATATAACGCTTGATTTAATTACGGAGAGCCAAAATAAACGAACGAGTAGAAAAATATACATGGGGCCGACGAAAGAGGTGAATCAATTATAAATACTAACAGAAGTAGTAAATCGTTGCTAACGGGGTGTTTACTTTTCTTTCAGATATCACTTGATATTATATGATCAACAAAATATATTTGACCAAATAATATATCGTCTATTATAGAGCGTTAAATATTACAATTATTAAATTGCTCATTATCCTTCAAGTCTAGAATACTCATCAAATAAAAATTAGAATTATAATTATTTACAGAATTTTTTGAGGAGATAGATCATGCAGTTGAGGAAAATCGGCAATTTTTATTGAGATGATAAAACAAAAGGAAAATAATTGGGCAAAATTCATTCGGCTCCAAAATAAATAAAATTTTGATATTACTTACAAATAAATCTATACAGTTTTGTCGAAGAAGAAATAGAAGAAATGAATACTGTACTAAGATACCCAAAATTCGTAAGCAAAACATAATTTAATTATTATTCATGTCTCGTTATTATTTAAATATGAGATCTCAAGGCGTAATTTACAATTTTATATTACTCTGTGGGTACTAATAGAAGCAGGTGAATAATTACGAATATAAATAAACCAAAATAGATCGCGAGACGAGATAAAGGTTAATGCAAAGAAGTAGCCATATTAAAATCCATTGCATAAGTTAAATTTCGGAAATAATGAACATTAAGTTAAAAGAAAGTTCCTATCTTTACCAAGGAATTTAACATTTCGGTGGACCAGAAAATCACCCTCAAAACCTCTAAAATGAGAATGTAACAAAAATAACGATAAAAAGAACTGAAACATCGGAATAAAATTGAAGGAAATCAAATAAAATCCTTCCTCAATCGAATCACCAACTGTTTACAATCGGAAGGGTGCTGTTTTATCCACCGAAAATCGCCAAGTCAGATGATTAGATTGGAAATTCCACGAAATGAAAATTATCTCTTTTTAATCTTTTGGCGGAGGATAAGAAACGGTCGCGTCGAGAGAACAAACCGCATTCCTTAGCTTTTCCGATCGAAAAGCGATTCCGAATTCCTTACACTTTTCCCCCAAATTATCCATCGCCTCTTCCTTGTGTCCCTTTCGCGAATATTTCACGCGCCACTGCTTCCATTGCTTCAGATGAAACCCATATCTCTCATCATTCCGATGTTTCAGAACTACTGTTTCCTCTCTGCCCTAAATGCTTTTATTTTTTTATTTACTATTATTCATCGACATCCAATATATTTCTATTTTCGTCAATAATTGCCTGTTTGACTACAATAATACCTACAATCAATATTGCAAACTGTGATTTAATATTAAGAAGCTCAAATTAGCCTCCCAAAGACATCGAAATTAATCCACGGTCTCTTATACTATATAAAATAGTTGGGACGGATTTTTTTTTTTTTTTTTTTTTTTTTTATTTATTAACAAATACCACACAAACATCCTCTTACGGGACAATTACAGTGAGGTTTCAAACTCAACAACGGACGTCACAGACATCCAGACCCTGAGAGGAAAATTTCCTCCTCAGCCGGGATTTGAACCCGGGACCTCAGCATTAGAACATTAGCATTCTAAAAACGATACCTAACTTCCTTCATTTCCCGACCCCTCGATTAATTGATATTTATTGACTCCATTTTAGTGATTTATTTTATTTTAATGTTTTAATTTATATTTTGAAGGTTACATTCCCTACATCACCTTAGGATCGAATATATTTGATCTAATTTTCTTCAACTAAAGCGAACTATTTGCATTGCTTATGGTTTCTGTTTGCTACAGAGATCTACACTGAGCCAAGTCATCATAATCCCACAGATATTATATAGATATGACGTTCCATATGAAGTATCTAAGCTTACGAGCTTCTTCGTTTATAAAATTTTATCGTAATGAATCAGAGACATCATTAGCTACCTGTGTCACTTAAGGAAACCAATGTTTCCAAATTATTTAAGCATAAGAAACGACTCAACAGGTGACATTCTTTATTTATTAATCACTGAAATCAAGGTGACCAGTTTTTACGAATACGTAGAATATACATAGCTTCGAAACTTCGGTTTAAGAAGAGATATCATGTTACACAAGCAGCATGAAGATCTTATCATCAAGATGATCAATATATTGGGAATGACTGCCTTCAATGACAGAATAATACATTCCTCTACCATATTTCCTATAAGAAAAGTTCACATCCGACCCCTGAACCTTAAGGGTTTTTAAGACGAGACTTCCTACAACCTCTCGAATCGCTTGTGTTATAACCTGCCGCACCTAACACACGCATATCTGCACAAACTCCCCCCGAGGCACAGACCAACGACACGCCGCGTCGCCTCCGAATGGGAGTGAGGGGGTATGTGGAGGTGAAGGTTTTCATGGGTAAAATGCTCACCCTTTTCGAGAGCTTCGATCTGCTCGTTGGTGAATGAGGTGCGGTTTCTCTGCAGTTTCCTCTTCAGGCGCAGTCTCAGCTGTGAGTCTTCGTCGGCCGATGAGTTGTGCTCGGAGTTCCCGTCGGAGGTGTTGTCGTTGAGGAGTCCGTCGGCGCCTGAAGAGAGAGAGGATTCGGTGGAGGAATGGACCGATACAGTGAAAAGGGAATATGGGGTGTGTGGGGTTCGCCGCCTGTTCCCCTCACTCGGTCTCCGTTACGAAACTTTTTTCAAAAATCCTGAAAATTAATCTTTCCGAAAGAATGCTTTCTACAAGTCTGAACTTGCAAAATGAACCATTTTGGCTTCATAATGAACACAAACACGTAAGATGGAGACCTCGATTATACCGAATGATTGAAATTTTGCTTCAGAAAGGCAGTTCATTTCTTTGGCGAAAATTTCGCGGCAAAAAAGGACTGCTTATAATATTTAAGGCGTACAGATTTCTTAATTTCAATAATGTTTGAAAGTTTCAAGATATATTTAGAAGCCAAGAATACAAAAGAACATATAAGTAATAAAAGATTATATACCCAGAAAAAAGCGAAATTTCAAAAGTATAACTTCAATGAAACTTAAACAATTACCACGTGTGTTACGGCTTCCAACAAACCGTAATATTTTCCAATACTCTTAAATACTATATTTAAAAAATGAAGCCTTAATCGGTTCTCAAAATTTAAAAATTCCAAAAGTAAAAACCTCGAGAGATTACGTTTTTCAGAATTTTCGATTCCCCGGTAGCATAAACACCACGAGGGGTATATGGGAGTGGAAGGGTTGTTGAAAACGATGGTGACTTTGAGGGCGAGAGGGTTGTGGGTGTTTAGAGGATGGGATAGGAGGCGACGCGGTCACCTCTTCCCTCCTCGCTGTGAGGTCAAGAGGTCACCCGCTTTTTTTTGCTTGCGTGTGCCTTCTTTTGAGTATTCCCATTGAAATGTCTTCCCAAAAGACAATAGCCGCATCGCGCCTTTGACAGATTCAGTTAATTGATTTTTTATTTGATCAAAGCGTTCGAAACTTGTCTTTGAGTCTCCTGTGAGAGAAAAACTAGTCTAAACGACTACCGCAACTACTTACTTAGCTCCTATTATTTCCCTTAAAATTAAAGTATATTTGATGACGTCAAAATGTTAGTCATATAAAGTTAGCTACGTTTTATAAACGGAGATAAGGCTGTTCCCTTACTCACCCATTTTCCAAGTGAGCAAAAGATAATCCTTAATCTCTTCTTTGGGAAAATTAAATTAAAATTCAGCATCGTTAAAGCATGCTCTAATAAATAATTAATCATTTTAATTGTGTTCAAAGTGAAATTTTTTAGTTTATAATAAAATATATTAATGAAACTGAATAAGTTGGGAATGTTACAATAGATAGTCAAGTCAAATAATTACTTGTAACTTCAATAAAAAGCATTGTAAAACATCCTTATATAAAATGAAACTTCATATTTCATTTTCATCCCGAAAATATTTAATGACTCTTTTTAAAAGTATCAACTACAATTTAAAAGCAAACAACAAGCATGCAGCGGTAGTAATCCACAAGGAGTGTAACTTTTAAAGCGGGTGGGAAAATGTGATTTCATCCTAATATAATTCTACAGGGCCTTTATCACACCATAAGGTTGCGGAAAGATATTAAAACACTGTAATGTTATATATTATATCATTCTTAAACTATAACACTTCGTTGCGGTAAGAAATAGCGTAAGTTTTCTCCTAAATTAATACATAAACTAGGTTATGATGAAACAATCTCTCGCATTAGTTAATTAAATCAGGCTCCTAAAGAAATACAGTAGTAATTTTCGTACAAAACCGAACCACCATCCTAAACTCCCACCGCAGAAAAACACTACTGTATTCCCCGAAAAACGTAATACTTCGGTTACGCCCTAATTTGTCCATCGGGAGCAACGAACGAATACCCAACCACCAGCAAAAGGGAGGAATGAAACGGGGGTGCGATTATACGTCTAATGAGATGAGCGATAAAGATCATTTGTCGGCTCCTTTCGGATGTTTATTCTATCGGTGTAAGGGGACGGCGGGGGAGAGAGTAAGGTCACCACGGTTTGTGATGTCGCATAGACAACTGCC
Organism: Pantala flavescens; assembly: GCA_020796165.1. Taxonomy (NCBI): domain Eukaryota; kingdom Metazoa; phylum Arthropoda; class Insecta; order Odonata; family Libellulidae; genus Pantala; species Pantala flavescens. The sequence goes on from CM036886.1 coordinate 26,633,549, forward strand.
GACCCCATAAACCACCCTTTTTCAACGATCACTTACAGCGTTTGGTGCCTTATGTCGCATTCCCCTCCCAATGCGTTTGTCGCTACCCCTCTCTTAACTAGCCCTGAAAGGGCCTCGGGGAACCCCATCGAGTGGCGATGTTATCGCTCTATATTCGACGGGAATCAGAGGCGATTTACGAAACAGAATTATTGTGAGGCGTTTAAAGTTTCGGTAAAGAGGGTCTTTATGGAGATTGGATTGAACTGCGCTTGGGTTTATTTACTCTTCTAAATATCGCTTCATTTTATGACGCTGGGTATACAAGAACATTGATATTTTATTGAATCTGAAGGTCGATAACTAAAAAAACGTCAACAAACATTCTTTAATTTACTATAATACATAAATAGAAGTAATGAAATAACGAATACAAGAGAAATTTTGTTATTGTCACTACCAATTAGGATGGAGTTCTACAAATAAAATTCTATTATTTTTTACGTCATAAGTTAAAATTAACAAAATTTCCGAAAGGGAAAACGATTTTACAATGCGCATTATAAATAAATATATCATATTTTTGGAGGGAAAGCTTACTCAAAAATTATTTACGATGAATTAAAATATCTTTGTAAATTTTACCGATCTTTTATCGAAAATTACGACTCTCCATTGTAAACTAAAAGAACTCTTTTCAGAATTTTCAGTGACCTTAAATATTTCAGCTTAGGAAAATTCATATACGATATTAAAACATCGTGAATCTAACTTTAGAAAATAATTTGAGTAGCTTTAACTCTAGCAAACCCTACAATCATGGTCCATTGTAGCATTCAAACCTCCCCATAAATATGAACGCATATATTAGATAAATCATTAGCCTCTACACGAAGTCCTCTTTTAAAGAAACGTAACATTACCATTCATTAACTTTCCGAACGACGTCCGATTGCCTTACTTACGAATCCCCAATGACCCCTCTACGAAACAAAAGTCGTCCGAATCCATTAATACACAACTTCGAATTCGTCTCCATAAAATCGCGCATTCCGAAGAAACAATGGCACAATTAGAAACGAAGTATCAATCGAGTTAGTCGATAAGAGTGGACAAAAGGGACAGTTTAACGGGACTCCTTTTATACTAGAGGATTATTATGAGTCCCCTTCGCTAGATGATCCCCTATGCGAGATTAGCCGAGAGGAAAACATCCTCCCAATCAGTCTCCTCGGAGGGGTGTGTCTTTGCCTGGCTCCAATCATTCCACCACACTGACTCCAATGTGCTCCCCTCTGGCATCTGACGCAACCGCGACAGACGGCGACCAGTATAATAGGAGAAGGCATTGTGCTGATAGTGAACTGATCTGCTCTTTTCTAAGACAGCTCTTCCTGAACATCTGACGCCACGGAACTCATACGATGAATGGGGAAACATCCGCCGTGACGAAGATTTCTGCATTGTTCTTAACCTATTGGTTAATCATCGCATTTTTCGAAATATCGAATCGAAAGATGCCATCATCGATTATGTTTTGTCGTAGTAATAAAACATTTAGCATGTAATGCGTTCTTAAATACATTTAATTATCATTAACTAGGATCAAATATACGAAAAAATGTGCGTAAATGGTTTTCAATCAGTATTTGATAGCTTTTAATTAACCAAGATCAATCTTGATTGCTTTAAGGCAAATAAAATGACCAGACTATAAAAGAGCTGTCCGAAATTTGAATCTGACGTAAACATTTACGCAGGCAATACAATAAAAATTGAAAGCTCGCTAGAGTTTAAGTTAAATCGCACTTAAACTGGACAGTAGTATCTTTTGGTCGATTTATTTACGTTGTAAAGGAATGGAAAAGAAATCAATCTATTCTGAGAATCTAATTCTGATAACTAAAAGTTGAAACAGGAATTCTATTCGAAAAAAATTTAAAGGTTTTTACGGAATTGACTTATTACGTAAGGGAATGGATCTTTTGCGGACCCCCACCTGATGGTTCCCTGAGAGTAAGGGTTCGAGGGTTTGGGCCGGTGTTAGGACATGTTCTCCTCCACTGCCCGTGTAATCCGCGACTTAAGCATCGGAGACGCAATGACTCACGCGCCCTTTAACTCAATTTGTACCCTTAATGGAATTAGGCCGAAAGACAAATGAAGGCCTTTTCTACAGTTGTTGCGTTTTAAAACCTTTTCGGCTGAGGAGCATCGGCCATACGATTGCCTTACACAAGAAGCGTCATTGAGTTAACTAATGGATCAGGATTTCGATCGATTTCGCGGAAGACATCAAATCACGAGGATTAGCAATCAGAACGAGTTTCACAGAAATATTTTAGGATCGAATTACTCATCAGCGAGTACCTAGAAGGGTTGCCATAGTTCTGTCTATACATCGCTAATTACAATTGCATTATAAATTTACTTTGATTATAGTAATGCTTACTGAATGGCATTGATGTAATTTTGATATTATTGTCTGTTTATAACTGCCTCTGCTCAAATACTAGTCTTTAGAAACGATTTATCTTTGTTTCGTACCGTAATGTAATCGACGTAATATAAAAATTACTCTTTTCGCTAAAAAGGGCTCACTTACTGTTCTGTTGATTTAAATATATTAAATTTTTAACTTCTACTTTTACTTACATTACTATGCCTATGAATTCTAAAAGATAACTTCGAATTAAATTTATTTATAGGAATATTTCAGTTACATTAGAGATCCTCAGCCATTACATTGTCATTTTTTACATTTTAAATGTTGATTATATTTTTCCTAGTATTAAATGTAACAAGATGATCTATTTATTACCTTATAACTTTTAAAATGTTAGATTTAATAAAAAATTTTAATATTCATCAATGAGAAACAACCTCATTTTTCCTTATTCATTATACTGTTGCAAATTTAAAAAAGAAAGCTGCTAACCTACTACTTTTACGAAAAACAATACCGATTTTGCGTACATAAGAAATTAAATAAAATAATTGATTAAAAAAGATTAGAACTAAAATACGAAACTTTCTTCCAGTTTATTTCTGCTACATTTAAATCCTAATAATGCCAATTTCGAACGCTAACTTAGAATGTGCACGATCAATTAGAAAATGAACTTTTCCACAGATATATCATGCATCCTATGAGGCACGTAAAAAACGGTCTATATTTATCCATTAACGTCAACAGTCATCGCATAATAATTTGCATTGATCTCTTATAATGAGAGAATAAAAAACTCCCACCCACTCCATCCATTCGACGAAAATTATGCGCTCGATGCAAATGCACGCACAAATATTTGCATGGATGATAACATTCATCAACCGATTACATATTCGCGAAAGTCAGTCAGCATTGCACTCCCTCCGTTTGTTCAAAATATTATAGAGCGACGTAGCGGATCCACGATCAATAATTGGACGAAATTTCATTACCATTGATTCCATTTTCAATATTTTCCCCGATTCCCCATAAATCTAATTGTTACGAGGGCGTACGCTGCAGGGGGCATAAACCGGTTTCTCGACTGAATCCACAGATTAAATAGACTGGGGGAGAGGCCCCGATCGCTATCGCCGGCCCTTGCATCATCAGACGCAAACAGCCTTCTTTCCTGATTAGAGAAAAGATATAACTGCCGATTGATAGCAAACGTACAAATGTATCCTCTTAAATGCGATGTCCAATGTTACGTTGTCTTGGATACGGCTCGTTCTGTATCATAACTACCGCGATATACACTAAAGTACGCTGTTTATATGTAAGAATTTCTCGGTCTGATTTAGAACTCGAGAATCAAAGAGTGGATACAATAAGAACGCGGCGTGTTCATTTGTTTTTAAAGAAATAATATGCGAAATATTTTACTAATACATCCGAACTTAGGGTCGAAGATTTATCGTACCTTATAATTAATGGAGTTAAATATTACGTCTTCCGCAATCTTACGTCGGAACATTTTATTCAAAATGATGTATCGTAACCTTCGAAATTTATCCGGAGAGATTGATATTTATTCACAAATCCTTATGCCAAAGTTAAAGTTCACATTCAGGGCGAAATGAATAAATGAATGTACTGGAAATCAAAGTACTTTTTTCTACGGAACGATTGAAAATTTAGACATCCCGATTCCTATTTACGTTACTCTTATACATCTTCGCATCGCTACGAATTCTACTCCTGTTTATTACGCACTCAATCAGCGAGAGTGAGTGAGGAGAATGAAACTTCCTCTTTGAATTGAAACTGTGATTGAATCGCTGCTGACATCTGCAGATTTCACTTCCTCCGCATTTGATTCGCCCGATTATGATAAGGAAAAGGGGAGGCGGACATTAAATTGCCAATAAAAGTCATGATTAATGCGGAATATAAAATGGATGTTTCCACTACACTGGATGTAAATAATAACCGAAATCCTTTTGCATGAGTGGACACATACTGAAAATTCGATTCAGCGAATGACTCACATTATTCCTTAAATGATAGGTTGCGTAAATCCTATTGAGAGAGTTGGTCGTAAAGGAAGATTGGAAGGGTAAACCTATTTGAACTTCTTGGAAAGAATGCACGGTTATATGATTAAGGATATATTGCGCATCTTTAGATTCAACATTTCACTTAACTTTAGATATGTTTACAATGATTCACAAAAAATAAGATCCTCGTGTTTATAGTAATTAGAAAAACAGACTTTTTGACTTGCTCAGATTATCGAAAATTTAAATCTTCCTCGTTGATATATATTTATCGAGGTTCAATAAATAAATATAAATATATATATATATATATATATATATATATATATATATATATATATATCATTAAATATATAAACAATTCAAGCACATTCATGGTAAAATTATTTAAGTGTATTGATTGAGGATATATAAATAGCGGTAAAATAATTCAAGTTTAAAGTTAGATTCGAGCATATGAATTGATTGAACAAAGTTCGTAAAAGAGTTGGTATCGTAAAAATTTACAATCCTATCTCCCTCGTAAGCAAAATAAAATTAAAATCTCATTATGTATCGAATATAGAGCGAACAATAAAGTTAATTATAGCTATTTTCCTCTCGAAACATCATTGAAACGGGGTAAAATCTCACTTCCTTCCGAGAAACACGCCAAACACGAGAGGCGTTCACGAAAGGGGGGTGTGTGACGAGGGTGTGGACGGTGATGATGCAAGGGGAGGGCATAAAGGAAGAAGGGGGGCTGGTCCCAGTCGGAATGAACATATCTTCCACGTGGTTGCACATCCCCATCTAAACAAGTAATTGTGTTAGCGGTAAATTTCATCACAGTCCAACGGTGGCCGTACGATGGGAAGCGAAGGGTATGAGGGCCCGTTATATCCCCCCCACTCCCCCCGTCGTTAACTACTGCATCTGACTGGAATACGGATGCACGACGTAAGTGGAAAAAGTATTATCGACTCCGAAATAACGAATCGATCAATTAACGCGAAAGTTTTGTTTCGAAGGATTCTTTTGCGATGAAAAGGGGTTTGGAAATTGTTGGAGAAAGCGTTACTTTGTCGACAATAATTTGCGAAACGTGGGTTTTTGTGCTAAGCAGTAATGATAACCAATAACGATGACGATAAATCGTGATTGAATGGATCATAAAGATTCATACTTTCTTTTAATTTAGCCAACGATGCTTAACATAAATATATCACCCTTTACTCTGTCGGATTTTAATAATTAAGACCAGTAGAGCTCATATACTAGTTCCCGATAATCTCAAACTTTTGCTATCTCCTTTGACGCCACTCATTTCAATTTCATTTCAGTATCACTTTACTCGTACATTGACTCCAAGTACTGCCATAAAAACACTGCATCATAAAGTACAAACAAGAGAAAATGAATTAATATTTCTTTTCGCGTAACATATTTGCAAATGGAAGAGGTGTTTAACAATGGTTAACAGACATTGACATTAAAGTTCGACTTTTTGAACACAATCCAACGTTTAATAAATAACGCAGAATACATTCGAGAGAATCTAATACATTTCTACGAATTTCACTGTTATTGCCAGTTTATCTTAGGGGCAACGAAAGCACTCCATTCGAAAAGATTAAAAAAGGGAATTTTTCGCGACTTCCATCGGCTTAAAAGCCTCGGAAATCCGAAACATAAACAACTTGGACTCATCTGCTTCATTTCTTTTTCGGGGGAAAAGAGGGAGGATGGAAGGGAAATGGAAAACGCATGTTACCGAAAAACGCGATATCTGAAACATTGATTGCTATCTGTCCAAGATTCCATGGGAAAAGGCCGTGTGTGGGTGAGCTTCTGATATATAGAAATTTGGAGATAATTAAAGGCTAGTGTATTAAGGCTACATAGTATATACTTAGAACACTATCTCCATTACTAGTTAAGGCGTTAAAAGTTAATAGAGGTTAAAAAGATGTGAAAAATATCGATATTTCTGGGACTCTAACCCAGGACCTCTACTTGTAAGGCAGAAATACTGGTGCGGGACTTGGGTTCGAGTCCCAGTCATGTTTATTCACTAATCTATTTTTTAAGTTTTTTTAATTTTTGCGATGAATTTTGAAAGACTACTCCTGCATAGTTACCATCTACCTTTCCTGATAAGAATAGAAAGGTATTATTTTGCTAAAAGCATCTATTGAATGATCTTTCATCCAAAAAGAATGAAGGTTTATTCACCTTTTCGAAAAACACGAAATTGGAAAAGGAAACGTGAGGATTACTGAAGATACTAAACATAATACTTATAACCGAAACATTTACCTGCAAAATAACGAGCCAAACAAAAGCGTATCGTTATAATTTCTTTCCCCACATTTCCACTCGTATAAGAAACGATCATTTCGTCGCTTCCATTGTGAAGGCCCTAAAACGCGTCGGCAAACAGAGATTTTCATGCACGTGTGGCGATCAGTAGTGTCCACTCTGGTGACAAGCCATGCACACTAATCACCAGACTATCGAGTGAAGGCGTAGAGGAAGGATTATTCCATCCTTTAACAAGGCGCCTGCAACACTTCTGATAAATGGATAAAACTGGACTTAAGTTGGGCATAATACGCTATTAATTCTACTGACTCTTAACGCCATTCACTTCCATGCTTCGGAAACACGACTGTCGCTAATCTATAGCGTTCGTTCTTTCGAATGCGATTCACCTGCATTTCGATAAGAAAGATTTTCGCGAATGGCAGGTTTTACTCGGAGACTAGGACTTTATCTCAGCGCACTTAAGAAAAAAGATTTTATCGGAGATCTTTTTATGGTTCTATCAATACACAGAGGAAGTGTTGAATATATTCTTGTGCTTTCATTTCAAGTTTAATAAAACATTGAATACCAAAGAATACCAATTGGAGCATTTGAAGAAAGAAAAAGTACTGACTACTATAATATCGATTGATTCGTTTCGTACACTGATTTTAATCGATCTGCCCTAACAACAACTCCTACAATATCCTATCCTACTGCACTATCGTCATCATAACTAAATAGTTAAAGTATAAATGAACACCTCTATTTAGACGATAAATGTAAACGAATATCAGTTGATGTCGCGGCACTCGATGACACCGAGACCTTGTAATCTAAACAAGAACATCGTAGTAAACTATAAAATAGACGAGTAGATATAACGGGGACCTTCATATCGGGGATGCGAGATGTCGACAAAACCCATCTCCTGAACGAAAAATAGCGGACACTGTGTAACAGAAAGGCGGCAAAATGTGACTGTCAAAGGCTACGATGATTTAGTGACGCTGCGGCGGTGGTGGAGACACGGCAATCGATCCTCGGACGGGGCAAAAATGGGAAAAAAGAGACGAACGAACCCGTTTAGGGAAAAAAAGACGAGAAGTTGTAATTGCGTCAATCGCACGATGATTATTTCGCGCGAAACACTCGCGTACCCGCCTCTTCCCTCGCACACTCCCCCCTAAAGGATGTGTTCCCATGGCAACAGATTCCAACGCGCCAGTTTGCAAACAAAGTGGCATCGAAGGGGGGGAAGCAAATGGAGGAGAGACGAAAAGGAAGAGGCGTTTAGATATAGATTAGTTGGGAGGAAATCTTAGGAGGAGGAGGAGTGTGGAGGAACGAGAAAAGTCTACTCGAATAGCTATCGGGATTGAAGGAGGATTTACGAGGATTTATTTATGTTTATACATAAGATAAACATCTAAAGGGAAGGAATATAAATGTAATCCAAAACAAAATAAGTCGCTACCAGAAAATAAGTTCCAATAAATACGATGAAGGTGAAATCCTTATCTTTATAGAGTTCGATACGTTCGGTTTGCAAACCATAGTTAAAATAGTTTACGAGAATAGCTGTTAAAATAGTAAAAGAAATAAAGAATAAAATTAACAGTAAGTTTTTATGGTTAATATTGATATCTTCTAACACCTAAACCCACGGTTGCATTAAACGTAACATCTAAAATACACTACTGTTGCATTATTACACTATTGTGATCACGTAGAAGGAAGCAATATCTGACCTTTAACCGACTTAAACTAAAATACATATAAAATATACATAAAACGCGGAACAATCTTTGGAGACGAAAATTCCGCCTTCCCAAGTAAAAAAAAGAAGAGAGGCATAAAATAGAACATAAAACTGAAATTTCGGGATAATGGGCGTGGTAAAAAGAGATGCGAGAATGGCGTAAAGTCAGATTGCTCAGAACGATGGGAAGGGGAAGATAGAAAATAGGAAGGCGTCATGTAAAGATCGGTGGAGAGAGATTTAGATACAGGAGAGAAGATTTGCAGAGGGAGGGATGAAGGCATAAAAATGGAGGGAGTTGGATTGACAGGAGGGGCGTTGCCATGACAACGACGGAGAGGGTTGGTTTTCTCTGGTTGCCGATGGATCTCCCCTCCAAACGGAGAAGATGGAGGAAAAGATCCGATGGAATTCCCAAATGCTCTTTCCCAACTCCATTTCGATCGTAGGGATGGAATTCCGTTGGCTCGAAATTTTATCGAAAGGTTGTAAAATGTTTCGTGAAGTTGACGTTTAATAAAAAAAGAGGAATATTTAGATACGTATTCTCCATGATGTCAGGATTTTATGTTTGATACCTCGCTCTCTCGATTCTATCGTTAGAATCTAAAACACTCTAACATATCACATTTGCTGTTTTTAAAAGCTAGGACGAAAGCGAGACTAGGATAGAACAGAATAACATTAATTAAACATAGTTGATGTAACTCGTAAAATATCATTCTGAGAAATAGAATAATGATTCGCTTCTTTGGAATAAGGAGAATTGATTTCTCTCTGAAAGAATTCAACCTAGCTGAATACAACGTTAAAACTAGAAATAAATTAAATGGATTACAAAAATCTAGCCTCTCAAATATACCTTGAAAGGCATTAGTGGTTGTTTTTCAATTACTCTGTCGAATATATATTCATTAGATAACTTTAAAGTCTAAACTTTATACATATTATAACCTAACCTCATATTGACAACTTTAGTAAATTATGAACACTCCTTTTCTTTAAAAACATACCCAACCGAACACAATAAATCCCACGTAACTACAACATTCATCACTTGTGACACATTTTATTAAATACCGAAGCACGTTATTTCTCGCGCCTGATGATGGCACTTGTCCCTAAAAAAAAGATCAGTCGAAACACGTTCTCACGCGCGAGATTTACTAAAATTCAAAGCGTTTGAATTGCTTCGCGACGTTTAGCGCTAAAGGAGTTTATTCTATATAATTATTAGCGACTAACTCAAGAGATGTCACGAGTAAAAACCCTTCAGCCTCCGCGTAAACATCGAACCAAAGCAATGCACCTTCTCAAGGAGCGGTTTAAAATCACTCGCCGTGAGTGCTGCAATGAAAGCTTCGGTCACGGAACGCATTCCAGTATTCACTCGACGAAAGAACTCCCGAATGGGAAATAAAAGATGGAGCGCGCCAAATGATGAGAGGCAAGTCTAATTAAGGAGAAGGGGTTTTTAATGCTTCATTTCAGAGACACTCTAGCCACCCTCGTCACAGGTATGAAGGAGGGGACAAATATACAAACTATGTAAAGCGAAGAAATTCGAGGCGGAGAAGGACGCATTCGAAGCATAAGTTGTTGGGGAAAAGAATGAAGGGTCGTCGGTTGAAAGAATTGTGGTTTAAATAAAGATTATATTTTAAAAAGAAAGGATAAATCGATTTTGTATTCATGACGATTTCTCATGAATAAAATTGTTCAACTTTAAAGCATTGGAAATTTCCTATTCTTTCACGAACTAAGCGTATTAACTATAATTATTATAGATTATATATTTATATTATAAGATTTAAAAATAAAATACAAAGTGATGCTAACGAATAAGGAAAAATCGTCCCAAATGAAGTATAAATTATCATAATCATAAATGAACTATAATCACGTACATCTATCATGCACCTCGGCTAGCAGAATAGATTCGATTAATCGAAAGTTTCTCCTTAAATAAACTGAGTCCATAAAGATTAAATTTGTAAAGAAGAGTTACACGAGGAAAAGAGTGATTTCGAAAGTAAAAACTTTCTCTTTCGCCGATAATCTATTTTCTACAACACCTGAGCAGCGGCTGAAAGCAATCTTAATGGAGAGTGCTTTATTATTCAATCCTCCACTCATTTTCTCCTTTGGCCGCATGATAAAGCAAGATAAACGATGCTCAAGAAATCCCTTTTCATTCCGGTCCCCGTGTCTTGTGCATCTTATTGCAAACACCCCTTCACTTTCCCCCTCCATCTCATTAACCGCCTCTCCAAACAATAGGCGGATTTCAAAGACACGAAATGCACTTCTACTTTCAGTGGGTTTCACGAAAGATTTATTCTTCAAGTGATGCTTTTTTCCCTAAAAAAATTTCGCGATAGAGCGATGAAACATTTGAAATGAAATGCTGCGAATTTTTCATCGCGAGAGATTACACAAGAAGAAACAAATCTATCGATAAAAAAGGTATAATATAAACAAGAATTCATTTCTACTTATACGTTAAGAATATCTATTTAATAAGAGTAAGTTATAGCAGTTAGTGTTTATAATCGTCTTACATTATTAAATTGAGAGGCACTACTATGAATCCCGAGCAACTTGTAGATGCAAAATTAATTCCTTAATTCGTCAAATAACACAAATAATACATAGAGATGGTACTTTATTATTTTCTATACCTATTTTTGCAAATATCTCTCAGGGGAACTGGTTGAAATTTCCTTGTAACTATTCGTTCGTCTTCTTTAAAATATCTGCTAACTACTCAATCGATCGTAGGAATTGATTATCTCGATTAGAATTTAGATAAAAGAACAGGGAAGAGTAAAAGGTACAACAACAAATTCCTAACGAAATGTTTATAAGAGAGAACGTACTCATAAAAGCCCAAAAGCGATACGATACTCGATTGAATAGCTATCTCAACCGACCAAACTATGCCTCCAAAGCAACTGCCATTCCGATAGAAGAACCCATCGATCGATCTATCGAAAATAGAATCCAAAATGGTTTTCGAGAACGCGGCTAAAAATCCAACGGCAATTCGAAAATACCATTCGGATTACTCGGGAACTTCTTATCCGAAAAAAAAAAGAAGATCCTTGAGCGCGACTTTCGTTCGGGAAACAATTGGATGGCTGAGGCGACAGATATTGCTGCAATGGAGCGAGGGAAGAGTGGGGAGATGAAGTGCGCAGGTCGCACGATGCCAATTCTTGCTCCCCCACCAACCGAAACCCACCCACGCATCTCGTACCGCCATCCGGGAGCATTGATTGGAAGCACAACGGCGCAAAAAACTCCCACGCCACTTCCCTCGAATTAAAAAATAAATCCCTTTTTTTTCAAGGGATTGGGAGGGGTTAAAATAGACGCTGGAGTAACGAAAGTATATAAAGGGTGTGCGAGGTAACATCATAAAGAAGTCGCCCTTAGAGAGGTCCCCGAAAACTTGGGCAGAATATTCGATGCAAAAGTGGGGATGATGAACTATCGCCAAAGCAAACTGATTACAAAATCGCGCGGAAGTGCTTTTCAATGGAGGAATTTTTATTACGGGTGCACTAAAGCGCCCTCTCCGATCCAGATTGTTTTCCCGATGGGTTTCTTTATCGCGAATCAAAAGAGCTGCTGTGACGCGGCGAAATTTTACTGCGAAATGCATTCAGTTGAGGGGATAAATCTCGGGAGGGGGTTTTTTTTTAAACCCGTAGGTACTGTTGCTGGAATTTTTCCCGAGATAACGGTAGATGATTCAACCGCCATTCTTTCACGAATTAATATCTACGTTTATACTTTATGAGATTATATACCAGCCCAGCTAGATAACATCTTTAAAAAATTCGTTTAAACCTGGAATATGAACCCTTAATTTAACGAGTATAAAACATTCTATTCCACGTAAAATATGTAAGTAGTGTTTTCCTTCATCACGATCGATATTTCTGATGATGGATACATATACTTTAATCTGTAAAAATGTAAGGAAGAAGTTAAATAAAAACCATAAACAAAGATGAAATTTATAACGTAATATGTACGAACTCCACTACGTGTTGAAGTGCATAGAATATAAACCAAAATGATAGCGAAGAAATTAGGAAAGACTTGATAACATCTTAGACAACTCTCTACTCTTATCGTGTAAACTCCCTTTAATACAAAGAGGCTGTTAGGCGTGAACAAGTTAGGGTCAACGGTCCATTAGAAAGTTCGATTGCGAAGGATATCTCTCGCAAAGTGGCGAAACCTTTCCATGTCGTACACCCACACTAAACACCTCTATCTACCCGCTATGATCTATCTATGGCCTATATATCCCGTTCCTTTATTATTGCCCTCTATGTTTCTAAGCGCTCTAGAGGTTGGAATGGTAAGTCGAAAAATGGTGCTCTTCCCCTCTGAGAGGGCCCACTTCGCATCCCGCTTCCGCCTTGGGTGTGGCCCAGACACCGCCGTCACATGGTGTTGGTGCTTCTGCTGCCGCCCGAATCGGTGGCAGATAATTCAGGAGAGAATAAAAGATTCATTGTCTACGCTTTGCCAATCGCGCCCGAGGGAAGCCTGAAGGATTATATGGGCTTTGGTTTTTAATAAGGCAGATATGAAGAAGCTATTAGAGGTGTTCCAAGGTGAAAATATTCCATGAGTGACTTTGGTTACTTCGTTGACGTGTTTATCCTCCGCCGTTGAATGAGTGTGTACTTTAAGATAACCTCGATTCAAAAGAACTGTGCCTTTAAGTTGGAATAGAAATTAATTGGCGTAGTAGCGCGTACAGTTGTTCCTTTCCCTTACTCTAGATAGTCGTGCGCAAGTCAAGGGGAGAATATTATAACAAATAACAGGGATATATTTGTTACTATTTAAGTAAGATACGGCTTTGGCTTTTAGGAGAGTGATTCAATATCCATACCTTATATAACATCGCGTAGACTACAAACATTCCTAATCCTATTCTATTTTTACGTTAACCATACCATTAACTGTACCTCTCGTACAGAAGTAAGCATTTTTTAATGCTACTCAAGACTTATTACTTTATAGAAATTAGTGAACTAGGACAAATAGGGGTAACTATGTACTGAAATATAGCTCAATAAATTATGTTTGAAATAAAATATGTTTATTTATATTCTCCAACACACTATCTTTTCGTCTAAAGATCCCTGGATATATAATTCGAACTCAAATCAGGTAATGAATTCACACTATTCCTATCAAAGGCATCTACATATTTTAAAAACATTAAGTGACGTACACTTCTCTTTCCATAGATGTGTGCCTATTTTTCTAGTTCAGATAAATACGATTACCATCCAATTATTTTCTCTCAGACATTTTATTCGAATCTCTTAAACAGACACGTTGGAGATGGATTTATCTGGAAAGGGGTTTTCATTGGAAGCAGCGATAGTGGTAGTGACGGTAGATGTATCGATTGGTGACGACTTGATTTCCGTTCCCTGCGATTCCCAGTCGAAGATATCCAACACGGTGGCGTAAAGATCATTATAATAAAACAAATCCTTTATCGGAAATAAAACAGACTTTGTAAAGATGAGTATCTGGGATTCATTGGGCAGAAAAAGAAGATAAACAGATATGAGTAAAATCGACTTATCAAACGCTCGTGATATCAGCGGGCAAGGCGAAATGAATTTTATCAAAATACATTCTAAAATGCGGATAAACGAAAGTGAAATTTAACGTTGTACATCGTTATATGTTCGTCGATAAATAGAAAGATAGGTCAAAGTCTATCTTGGTTTATTAATAACGCACCCTAATAATAAATATACGTACTTAAAAATACGTAAACGATGTCAAACGAGTTAGAAGGATATTATTAAAAGAGAAACCCTTTTAGCATTACTTATTAATGTCAACAAAAGACCGATAGGCCTTCATTTTATCTATTTATCCAACAATATTAGCTCCGCGTTAACTATAAGGAGAATGGTTATTAAATGAACTACACTAAAATGAACCCTTCACCATCATAGACGAAGCGCACTATGGTAAATGTACGAAATGAAGATCTGTTTCTCATCCAACCTCTCTTCGTGCATTCAACGACGTAATCGAAAGCGCATTTTATCGGAATCATATCTCCAGCGTAACATGACTTCTAAATCCCAACGTATTTCACGAATCGAACAGTGCAAAGTGTGCGAAAGAAAGCAACCATTAGACGCCCGGGAGTGGGGATATTGAAAATGTGGGTGGAGATGAAAGAGGGAAGTTGGAGCCCATCCAGGGAGAAGATTGAAATAAAAAAAGGGAGGCGTGGGTGGGGAGATTGGCAGGTGGCAGCACGGGAGGTGAGGGGTACATGGGAGCGCCGAAAGAGGCTTTCCCCATTCTGTCAAACACAGGCGGCAACTGCTGCTGCTCTCTCTATCTGTCCATAGCTCTTCTCCGTGAAACACGAATGGGGGAGGAAAACAGCGGACGAATCGCGTGAATGCGCCCGCGAAAATATCAAACGCGGAAGCGTGCGTTTGGATGCGTGCGCAAACACGCGCGTGATATTTGCGAGGACGAAAGTCTGTCGTGCATTTACGCTGAAGTTATTGGACGCTCTGTCCTATTGGTTGATTAAAGGAATTTCTGTTGAAGGTCTCATATAGGGATTGCTACGTAGCTAGGCAACACCGAGAGCAGTTATTGAGTTAGATTGTTGTTGTAGATATATTGCTAATCGATGAAATGAATGAAAATCCAAGGAAAGAACGATGGAGGATTTTCAAGAAGGATTGAGATGAAAAAGGTACAAAATAGTAAATAGTCAGCTATTTAACAGATTAAATATTTCAATAAATACAGCAAACAACGAATTTCCACACGCAAACAATAATATACGATATGAATATGCATAAACTTTGTAAAAGATTGCATAGATTGAAATAAGGATACGAAAAAATGATAAATCATTACCGAAAACAATGGGTTGCGTTCCCAGTATCTCGAAAGCATTGCAAGTCAAAGATACTCAAATTAATTCACGAGTGATTTCTCCTTTTAATCTAAAAGTTGACGAATTGGAAACTTAATTTCGTATCGATAAATTAAGGATAAAGAATAAAAATACGATGATAGGCCTTTTGAGCGATAAGGTTTCATTCCATCAGGAAATAAAAAAAGTGGAAGGACATTTTGGATCTCAGTCAACGAGATAAAGAATGAACATAACATGGTAGATGTTTTTGGATAAGCTATCTTGGGAAAAATTTGGAAAGATGGCTATTACATTTTTTTACGAATACTTAGATATTTCAATCGGGACCAAAAGAAATACGATATACGTATATAAAATGGTAGAAGTTTTTAAAATTTTATGACATTAAATTCATGTATGTAACTTAATAAATTAGAATTTAATAGCAATTAGCAAACTTGAAAATTATTTAATTATTCACATTTTAGCAGTATTATGTGGAAGAATGAAGTTATTCATGAATAAGTAACTAAAGTATAGTTTCATGCATCCTTTACGTAAGTAACATCGATTACTGCAGAGCTACTTTATTTGAAAACTATAGTGACAACTGTAAAAGTAGTTTCTATAGTAGCGTAAAATAACAAAATTCGAGGCAAATGATCTACGAGCAGTAACAAAATCGAATAGGGCTCTTTTGCATCTCAACGTGAGCCTTTTTGTTACAACCCTCGATTTCAATGTCAAGGGAGCGTTACCAAAATGAATCCTCGACACTAATTAGGCGTCAAGAAAATCTCACCAAAATTAACTTTGACGACGTCACACCATAAATAAGTAGAATAAATCTCCTACAAACACTTCTTTTTGTTCGTTTACGCCTTGAATTGGGACTGCAAAGGATGAAATTGTGTGAGAGCAACAGAAGAAACGGAGCATTTTCCCTCAAACGTTTGCCGAAAGGTGTCGGTTTGCCTTTGAGTCACTTCTTCCAACGTAATCCTTTGAAACTGTTTTTCTTTTAGTTTACACCACAAGAGCTTTTACTTCATACGCAAGGTTCGATACTTGATAACTCTTTCGGATGATTCAGAACGATTTACTTGTAGGTTAATTCAGATATTAATAGAGATAAATACATTCAATTGATAGAAATAGCGACTTCTCATAGTGTTTACGTCTATAAACATGATTAAGAGTATTCGGATAAATGTCGCAGAATATTGTAAGTACATTGGTAGTCTCTCAAACTATAAATTTAATTATAGTTGGTTTTCTTATTCTACTTGTTTTAGAATTTCATAAGAGAAGTGCGGTTGGTCTAGTGAAATCATTTTTTGAATTTCAAATTAAGCTGAAGGCATTAAAAATACAGATCTACTAAAAATTTTGGTATTGACCAAACCTTGTACTCTAAAACCAACTGATATTCGTCCTATTTACTCAAATTCTTCGTCAAAAATTTTCCTATCTATTAATTTAATAAGATACGATTCAAATCGTGGCGATTGTATTTCTCGGATTGTATAAATTTAAGGCACTCTGCTGTTCCTTATTTATTTACGCATTCCTCGTTTTCTCTCAAAAACACTCCATTTCTATAGAAATGGCGATTCCAGATTTTCCCCTTTAAAAAGACCCTCTCATTTTGCGAGTGAACGCTCCACAGCCGTTTCTTCTCCGGAATAAGGAAAGAGAAGGACACCGGGATTTTCACTCAATTAACTCGCGTTTAATTCGACACATTTTTTACGAATATGAAGTAAGAGTCGATTGGCGTTTCGCTTATGTTGTCCTGCCAACCGTTGTGTACATCGTGACTCCTTACGCATCGGATATTTCTCTATGGACGATAGAGAGTAACAATCGAAATGTGACGGATCAATTATTTTGAACGAAAATTTGGAATACCCTTGGTCATTGTATAGCATAGTTTTTAAACAGTAAGAGGTCAACAACGTCGCTATTTTTTGGCTTTGTTTATCGAGCATTCAAACTCAACGTTGTCATGTTTAAACGTAAGGATTTACTCCATTTATAAATGTATATCGACAGAAAAAAAACGAATGAAAATTCTTATTCTTCGTCGTCTTACCCTAGGTACTTTTATTTAAGAAATTATACGTTCGTTATATTACGTTCACAAATAATAAATAAAGATGAAGCATTAATACTGATTACTAATATAGAATTGATAAGTGGTTACTAATTTATACATATATACGAGATCGAATTTCGGGACGATATTTTTAAGCTTTTTATGCACGTAGATGATATCTTTGTATCGTAAACAATGATATCATTTTTGAAACTTAAGCCGCTTATCAATCCATAAGATTTACGATCCCCATTTGATTAAGAGTCGATTCATTAGAGCGCGAAGTCAGTTCGTTATAAACCCATCCACGGAAGATTCCAATTAGGGAAGAAGGGGAATAAAATAACGAACGCGATAAGACATTGACCGATTAAGAGACATCGGGGAGCATTATCCAAATTCCATCGATATTTCGAGTCATAGACGGTGATGGATATTCGAAGGGAATGATAAGGAATAAAAAAAAGGAATTCTACGGTGATTTTCATTGAGGATAATCTACTTTCCCGATACAGCCTTATCTCCGGAACCCTTCTTATCCATTGACGAAGCACTTACAAAAAGAGCCACTCCACGTAGATTGACTTCCCGTGGCTGAAATTGCGTCGACTTTCAGGATTGGAGGGGCTGAAGGGCGGGGCGACCATATAGCTAAACAATAAGCGACGAATTCGATTTTCCAAAAGATAATTACGGAACAAGGAGGAAATTTTTCGTTCCAATGTAAGAATCGTGTCTCGTATACGCCATATTCGTTCGAAATTCAAATTCGCCCATGAATATTTATCCGTTATCGATTAATCTCGAACTGGAAGAGACACGGGAGAAATCTATTACCTCAAGGACTCGAAATTTCCCCCATTAGATTCTCTTTTTGAAGCCGTTGACGATTAAAAGTAACACGTCCTCTCGTAAAATAATTTGCATTTTCGAAGTCAATTATGCAAAATGAGAGAATGATTAATACGAGGACATAAGACATTTAAATTATTCAATTTTACGGAGAAACTACTTTCTTTGTGCATTAACTGAATTTTATATTAAATTCAGAAATGTGAATTTTAAATTAATCCCTAATCAGAGTATTTTTAAATAATTAATGTAAAATAAGGAATTATACAATTTGACTTTATATTTTTTAAGTAGGTTGAGCTTAAACTATACCTCTGAATATGTATAATACCCTTCATAATTAATAGTGATTCCTCAAATGGTTTCTCATCATTACTGTTTCATTCTATCATTAACGTCTTAAAATTTCCTTCATCTGCACTATTTATCAACAATTTTCTTTCTATCCATGATTTAAGGGTTTTATAATCCCGTTTCGGATTACCCATCCATCCTATTTTGTTTATTATATACGAAACCTAAAATCAATATCGTATGCTTTCAATATATGTCGGTATGATGCCTTATTACCCTGAATCCTTTTTTGATAAGCCAACGTTACTTCTTATTAACACGTCATCTTCCTCATTGCGATATGAGAATCTTAATGAAATCGGTTTACTCCATACATAGGCGAACCTAAATATTCCTCCTCATCCTCTATCCTTTAGGAACGCCTTCCACTGGATTTCCTCTCCACGGAATATCGGGCACAGCCAATCTTTTCTCGGATGAGAACTCCCGATTCATCCGGAAGATGTCACCAACTTCGATCCGTGTGTCTCCCTTTTACCTCGAGCATCTATTTTCGCGATCTCTCAGAACAAATCCGATTCCGAGGAAAAGTCGGGCATTGCGCCGTAGAAATCGATACGACCGAGAGCCTTTCCTGCACGTGTTCCCACCAATAGTGAAGTACTTCAAAGGCAGTACATAACGTGATTATAAACTCCGCCTATATCTATCAGTATTTTTTATTATATTACTATTAATAACTATTTAGAAATGTGTATTTTTATTTTACTTTATTCCAGTATAAGATATTGATAAACACCTAGACTGACTTAAACCGAAGAGATGTTAATCAAAGCTAAGACGTATTAAAATAGTGAATGGCAAACTGTTTAAGTACTCGAAGGGATTGAAGTGTATGAAAGTTCAGTTTGTAAATACATATATATAAGATCAAAAAGAAGAAGTATTTGTTATTCGTTCATTGAATGAAAGTTATCCTATATACATAAAAATTCCAGCACAAAAATCTTTATTAAGATGTGGGTTCACGTAAAAATATTCGTCTGAGAAAATGATGAAAATGAAAATCAAAATAGTTTTAATCATCTTCGAGAGAAATCATACCGATGAAACATTCAGCGTGTACTGCTCGCTAAGGCTAAAGGTCCTTACAGCCTGCACGAGAAAAGCGGTGACGCCTGTAAGTTATGCAATCCACACGCCGCTTAAGCATGCGGTGGTGTATAACTTTCAGGGGATCTTCCACTCGCACCGAAGCAATGAAACGCCTACAATAACTGCCTCGATGTTGAAGAAACACACGAATTAATTACCCACCTCTCACAAACACGCGAACGTCATTCCGCGAGCAAATTTCATAAATAAAGAAAAGGAGCTCATTGACTGCGGGATAATTTTAATGAAGGCACCGGACAAAAGCAAACTTCGACCTTCTTGCAAAATATCCTTCTTTTCACGCGGAGACAAAAGGCATTCGGAGTCCGGGGGTGAATTGAAGCAACGTAAATACGCGGTGCGTTTTTCCACTCTAATTAATCAATACGGGAAGAAACTTTTCGAATCTCTTTTATTTGTCCGGACTCAATTAAAGTTCTTTTTTCCGCTACAGTTTGTGGAGGGGAATACGCTCTCCGCAAACAGCGGAAAGTGAATTAAAGAAGCAATTTATTTATCCCGCCTTGTAGCCGCGAGTGCGCGGATCTCTCAATACTGCACTACAACGAGAGCTTATTCATTTGCGAGAAGAAAGGGGAAAGCAGCCGAGCAAACAATTAGCACGAGAGCATTTTGAGACTAACACTAGTGCCATCCACAAGTCCACTTTTTTGCCCGGAAAAATAAATAGGAGGAAAAAAGAGCGTGGTAACCGCACTGCTTCGCGGGGGGATTTTTTTCTCTCCCTTTGTTTGTTGTATCCTTTGTTGATGTGTATATTGTTGTCACAGCGGTCTGAGAGCGAAATGGAGATGAAGGCGGAGGGCGCTCTGGAAACGCGTGAAAACAATGGCCAATCGACTGTCAGAGAACAGGACTCAAAACACACGCGTGTTCTCTCTGTTTTGCCAACGGGAAATCCACTTGGCCAAGAGAACACGTGGGCGAATATTGCGAGAGAACAAAATTGGATTGGCGAATGGACGGCGGCAGAAATCAAGCTGATGAGCGTGGATTAGGTGAGAAGTTCGCGTTTGTGTTCGCTTTTTTTAGCGGAACTAGAGTGCTTCATCTCTTAGGAACCGTGGAGGCTGTCCGCGGAACGTAAACAGAGCGCTGTTTCGAATCAAAAGGAGGCGTGTTTACATTTTAGGGAAGAGGTCGCGGATATTGGCTCACCATGGAGACGTACATTAGTAAATAGAACGAGAGAAATTTGAGTAATATGTCAGAAGCTGTTGCCATGTTGGTGTTCGATAAATATCTATACATACACGCGAATAGTATTCATTGTTATATCTATGTGGAGAGGAATTAAGAAATGAGATATTTTCCAGACTTAAACGTTAAACTGTATCTAGCATTTTGAGACTGGTAATGGACAAGTTATAAAATTTTAAGCAGCCCTAAATCATAATTTTCTCTAATAATGAATAATTAATAAGATTATTTTTTTATTCTTTTAAGTTTCTCGATACGTATTATAAGCCGAAATTCACACGTATATCTGTGAATTACTTACGGATAGACAAACGTTGATGTATTAACATGAGCTCCACTGTTTGTAAACCAAGTGTATAATTGACTTGTCATACTTTTTGCCAAGTATTTTCCTTCGGAGTTAAGTATAGTAACTCAACTGAATCAGAAATAGCATCAGAAGAGGAATTTTAAAAGTATTTTAGCAGCTTCTTGTTTCCGACTAAGGGAGAATTTTAGGGAAACTTAAAACTTTTATTCGGCTCTGTTAACCTGGTCATAACTCAATTATGAACAATATAGACAGAGACTGATACGTATGGGAAATATTGGATGGTCTTCCATTCCCTTCTCAAAAATACAGCACCAAGAAAGGTTCTGATATTTATATATTTGGCCACATCAAAACTTAATTCGTGATGGGAAAGACATAGGCAATATTTCACTCCTTCGAACTCCTCCGTACCGATATATATGGTATCCTCTCTCTAATTCATGAGACCCAAAACATCCATCAAAGGGAATTTGTGTATGTGCAACTCCTCTTTAACGTTCCTCGAAGAGAAGAACGTGTCGAATGGAAAAGCGGAATGGAACGACGTGCAAACAGGCGCTGGCCCCCGCCGCGCACAGCGTTCATTACCGCTCGGAAAACAAAACTGTTGATTATTCACAAACAAGGGACGTACATTCTCTCGCACACACGTCGTAGACATGCGCTACACATACGAGGCAGCGTACACGAGGCCACGTGCAGCTGAGAAAGAAATTGGGAAAGAGCGTAAACATTCGGGAGAAACAAACAACGGGACGAAAGGAGTGGTGTAATGAACGGTGGTCGTGGATTCGAATCGGTGTGGATGAATGGAAGAGGATGCAAAAGAAGTCGTGATTGGAAGAGAGATTTGAGAAAGAACGAAAATTCTAAATAATATCCGGAACCTTTCGCGCATCCAAACTTACTCGGAGTTTTCGTGGAGAAATGACTTCGTAACTCGTGATTTTTAAATGGTTGAAAAAGTATCGATCGAAATATTAAATACGAATATATATGAAGAAGAAACCTCTTTGCGTATAACTTCGAATTTTATTTATCTATCGAATGAATGAAACTTAATTCTCGGAACAGCTGATGTGAACGTTCTATTAAAAAAGATAGTAAATAGAGAACAGAATTTTTAACTAAATCCAAAATCATGCTAGGATGTGCTTCGATATCTTTATTTCAATTATTATCTTACGCTTCTTGTCTTTCAGGAGATATAGGCTTGTACATTTGCATACATTATAGGCATACATTTTCTTTCACGTAGATTTCAAAATCAATTTTGAATATTCTACTCCTTACTATAACCTTTCCTTAACCATCGTATGGATAATAATACTCGAAACGATAGAATTGCAGAATTATTTTTTCGAATAAAATTATAATATTACTATTCTCTTTCTTTAAATATATATTTATCATATCCTCAGCGGAATATATAAATGAAATGTCTAGTTTTATGACTAGTTTTAATAATCCAGGAAAACTTCTCATGGATAATGCTAACTGTAGCGTAACAAATACTATTATGTTCAGTAACGATTTGGTGTTTTCCCGGTGAATTTGTTGCAGGAATAATACTATTAGTTACATGACGTTAATGGTGATTCTAACACTATAACCAACTTTAACAATTCCCAATTCGGATAGAAAGAAATTCACGCAACAAAATGGGGGTACATTATTTCGGAATCGATACATCAAATGGAGAGGGATGTATTGCACGATAAATCGAGAGAAATGATTTTTAAAATTTCGCACTTGGGTAAAACACCCTCTCTTCATTCCTTCGACCCTCTTAAAGAGAATGTCCGACGGTTGGCGACCCCTTCCGTGCGTTTCCATCGGTGCCCGATCGTGCTCGAGAGTGCTCGGCGAATGGTGCTTGATGGGTGAGTGTGTGCACCTCGATCTACCGGAGTCCATGGGGAGGCTGATCAGGGAAGGAGAGCTTTGAGGGATACAAGACGCTTTTAAACAGCCGACTGTAAAGAGAACATCCTTTCCAACTCTCCTACTAAACTTTACACTTTACAAACCATGTCCGATTTTTCTGATTTCGGAAATGTTTCTCCAATTCTTTTAAGCAAACGATTCGATCGTAGGATTAAAAGGAAAGACTCTAAATCTTGATACTACATTCTATAAAATACGATGACAATTTCTCCAATCATACTTTGATTTCTCGATTATTATATAAAAGTTATCGCTGACAAGAATGGAGCTATTTATATAGTTTCTATCGAATCATAGATAAGGCGAATATTTCGAAATCAAATCTGAATTGAATAAGTTCCAAATATTCCACTTGCGAAAGATATTTACTTCTTCAAACATTCTTGTCCTTGCATACAGTCCACAAAACTGTAATTGTTGCATAATAGGACAAAGGAATATTACAGATTATAATAACGAGATTTTAATGAAGAAACGATATCTGAATGGATTAAAAATGCCTTGTAACTAATCGCACTATGTAAATTGTTATTCTATTTATCGATACAGAATGTCAACCTAGAGAAAAACGAGAAGTAAGTCTGAAACGAATTAGACTCATCATACTATACGTAATCTCATCAAATTATATGTAATACTTCTATAAGCTTCGAACGCTTGTGACTCAATATTTATAGAACTTGAAATTCACTATTTCACCTAATGCATTTAATATGAAACTAGAAGTTGGGAATGCCAATTTACTTCCACGAAACACCCTAAAACCCCTTAAAGCGTATATATCTATCATTCCATGTGATTGTTTAACATCTGGTGCCTATGGAAGCATGCGTGGGAGCATGATTCGTTAGTTTAGCATGCAAGGGTTGATTAGAACTAAGGGAAACCCTCGAATGTGACAAACCTTTTTGCAATGAGGTATTTCAACCATTTTAAGGTGCAAATTGTTAGTCTCATGGTTTAGCATCAAGAAACTTTAGGAACTCAGGATTAAAGTTTCGAACGAAAACAAAAGACAAAAAAATTGATGAATTCATTAAAAACACTAAATCAATTGTTAGTAAGTAATTTTATTGCTGCACATGAACTTTTCAGTAAGATATAATGTTGACATGGAGCTAGTAACGTATTTTTTTTACAGATCAACACGAGGAGAATACTCCGAGAAAAATATCTAGGGAGCTGTCTCTTACTTTGAATCAAAAAAATAATAAATAACAAACAAAATCGAACAGAAATCGTGAACCAAAAGGAAGTCGCTATTGAAAACTTTTTTGGCTTTTATACAGGACACGATCAAAAGAGGACACAATAATGATGCCAACACTATTAATCGAACCTCATTTTCAATGGCAATGATGTTAGTGATCCCCACGTTTCAGCATTAGTAGAGGTGAGCGCGAGGTATCCTTTGGATTGGGGAGGGGAGTGAGGGGGGAGGGGGTGATGCCTTAGGCGGAGGAGGGGGTGGGTGGAGGGACGGGTAGGGTGGTGGTGGAGGTGGGAATGTGGAAGGGGTGCGGGGCGTAGGGGGAAAAGTGGTGCGGTGGGGGTGCAACCGGGTGGGTCGGCGGTGGGTAGCGCTCACCCCTCTTCTGCAACTCGTCACGGGTCACCACTTGGCCCGGTAAGGCTGCTGCAGCGGCTGCAGCGGCTGCCGCGGCGGCTGCGGCGGCGGAGGACGCTGCGGCGGCGGCTGCTGGGTTACCTGGAGGCAGTCCGAGGTGCGGAGGCGTGGGGGTGGCACCCGGGTACCATGCCCAACCCGGGGCCTGCCCACCGTTGAACATGCGCAGCTTGTCGTAGACGGACTCGCTCTGGGCGGAGGCCTGCTGTTCCTTTTGGGCAGCCAGGTTGCGCAACACACGGTTTATAGAGGAGACCTTGAATGAGAAACAAAGAATGAGGATCAGGTTACACGCGATTGATGTTTCGCTATTGAAAGAATCGACCGACGACGGACCTCGTGAAGGTCGAATACACTTTCTAATGATCGACATCGTGAAAGCATATACTCTTCTACACACACTGATCAAATATGGATTAAAATGTGTTTCTACTTACACGATAGAATAACTATTACAAGTCTACTTCCTAAATATCTCAACTTGGAAACGTTTCTTACATTGAATATAATAAAAATAGACATAATACTAATAATAAACTAAGTATACCAAACAGTAAGAGGTTATTAAGGAGTATTTTAATATATAGATGTTTATACATGTATATAATTCTAAGAAAACTATGTAAATTTTTCCGCGAGTGTAATGGTTCCGTTTGAAAACACTACGATTATTCGTTAGCAACCATTCTAATCTTCAAATTTATCTAGTTTCAGCATTCGGGTAATTATTTTATTAGAGCGTTTTAATATGTAAGGTTTTACACATACTTAAAGGGATGGGAGCGAAGTCACGAAAACAATTTGCTTGTAGTAAATTCCCAAGTCGTAAAACAAAATATATATTACAAAGTACCAGAAAACTTTCATTTCACGTTATCCTACAAACTTTCATTTAAAGTAGAAAGAGAATCAGATACAGTCTCGATTCATTTCC
The DNA here is from genome assembly GCA_020796165.1 of Pantala flavescens. NCBI lineage: Eukaryota > Metazoa > Arthropoda > Insecta > Odonata > Libellulidae > Pantala > Pantala flavescens. Next base: position 26,659,451 of record CM036886.1, read on the forward strand.
TTCGTTCTCAGATATCCTTTCGAGATTCCATAACACTCGTAGGGATTTTTTGTTAGACGCACTTCTAGAAAGGGAACACTCACGTCTCTAGACGAAGAGATAGCCTAATGGAGCATTCGGAAGAACAATACGAAGAGAGAGGATTGCGAAGAAAAAAGTTAGTCTCAACTCAAACAGATAGAAGGAAAGAAAAGTTAGAGAGGAAAACTTGACGGAGAAAAGGACGTAAAAGCGTTCGATTCGTACTCCGCCGAGGAATTCACGCCCCAGTCAGCGTTATTAAATAAGTTACCATTGCCTTCGCCCCCGCACGCCCCCCCTCCACGCTCTCCTCTGCCGCCATTTTATGCGCATCATCTGCTTTAGCTGCTTCAACGCCTCCCCTAAACATCTCCTTGGCAACTGTTGGGAGCGCAAAAAGCACTCGGCGTTGTTTGCTGCGATGACGGCGTCTCTGTTATCGGGGATGGAGCAGATCGAGTTTCGCGTCGGATTGCCGCTAATTTTATCATTTTCCGCATCGCGAACCCCGTTTCCTATAAGTCTCGCGTGTTTACTTTGGCGTCTGAATCGATCGAGCGCTCCATCTATCGGAGATGTTCCGACGAATAAATGAATTCGTGAGATTCGCTGCTTTTCCGAGAAGATCTGCTCCTCGAGCGTATGTTTCAGGGGAACGGTGCGTGTAAAATTGGTTATTGATGGAACGATGGTGTATGAGCACCAGAGAAGGATAGATTATCATCCCTCCTCTACCATCTTCACCTCACGAACCGTATAACTGAAAACATCGAGACATCAAGTTATAATTTTATTAGTTTCAGCTCAATACAAAAAATTGTTTTTGGTTTCTAATTCGTTCCTTCAGTCAACATAAATCTTATTAAGACTGTGATTAAAAGTTTATCGGCTTTTCTATCAAGTCAGGTAAACCCGAGAATAATAACATAAATCAAATAACTATGAACATGCTCTTCACCTTAACCTTGACAGAGATAGAAGAGGATTCTCAGCAAAAAGTAACATCGAAGCTTTGATTCCCACAAAAGCGAAAATCAAACAAGTCAATATTATTGAACTATATAGAATGTTAAGAAGTATTAATTTATTAAGAAGTAATACATTTCTAATCGATAAAGATACCTTTATTGTAAACTTTATTCAGCAACGCTAGTGTCTTAATACGTAAAAGAATCAAGCTACGTCAGGGAACGACAACAGCGTGAATGATTATCGGTAAGAATAATGATAGTCATAATAACATATATGACTAATGCTATTACCATCATTATTTATCAATTAAAATACATGTATATCGTTTATACAACTTTTTAATATAGTATTTTAGTTGGAACAGTTCATTTCCGATCCTACAAAAATAATACGTAACCTTTAATCTAACACTTTAAATCGGTCCAGTTAAATATAATCTCCATTAGATTGTTTTAAAGACATTCATCGCAAAAGAAGCACTCCATAGAGACGTCAAAGGTCGCGGTGATCAGTTTTTACGGTGAATTTGCGAATAGGGCAAATGAGGCAATGGTCAGTATCCATCCGGAAAGAGAGAAGCATTCCCTAAGCCACAATTCCACGATTCTGAGAATCCATCTCACAAAGGAGGGAAGTCCCTAATAGAGGCACGGAAGGGGAGGCTCTTACGCACCACTGCGCAGGCCCCCCCCCCCTCTCTGTAGCCCCGCCCCCCCCCCCCATCCGATCCCTGACCTCCATGGAGCCACCTTCCGGGACTCCATCGACAAGAAATTCCTCAGAAACAATAACCTTTCGGTGTAATTTATACGCAACTTAATGACGATCACGTCTCCTGTGATTCCAATAGAATTCGAATGGATATTTATGGGAATACGTGAACGCCGCGGTCATTTCGGATCGCCTTCATTATTCATCGGTAATCTTCATAAAGGTGACCTTAACCGATTACCGAGCGCATATTTAACTAAGCTTCTATTAAAGCTGATAGAACTTAGAGAATGTTACGCAAGTGATATAATATCTTCTTAAATATTTGTTTGATAAATTGTATACCAATAATATTCACCTCGGATTTCGTATCCATTATTAGAGAAGAACGTAGAAAAATACTAAAAAATATATCAAAGTATACCCTTTCAAATAGCCTTCCAATTCATTGTATTGTTTTTAAAGAGATAAAGTGAAGGAATATCCAATTCATCAAGTCGTACAGCTGGAAAAGTGTGAAGAAGTGAAGTGTAAACGGGAAACGAAAAGTTCTGATGGGACTCGAACTCGGGTCTCTCCGTCGATTTCCTAACACGCGTACAACCGATCCCTCTTTATTATAGCTGGATTTAATTACTACTCACATCGTACCAAATTTATAAACATTACTCCAGTTCGATTATAAAAATATCTCTTTCCTTACACAAATTTTTTACATAACTTAATAACGAAATAGTTCATACCTATTTATGGTTACAACTAACATATATTGTAAGCTTAAAGACAATATTGGATATATTAATCAATTACTTCACTCGTTAAATAATACGAAAGGGAATTTGATAATGAAGATCGATTTATTTCAAGCTGGTAAAAAATAATTTAAAGATAGAAGGGAAAGTAATTTAATTCTATCCTTTGGTACTTATGATCATTTTTAGAGGAGTAATTCTAGCATCAATAGAACCGATATTCGATCGCTCAGCGCACATAGATTTTGAGCGGTCATCTTAAATCTACTTCGTTTCGATAAACTCCGTTTTCAAGATGGCAGAACGGCGCAAGGCTCAAAAGGGAGGGAAAGAAACGGAAAAATCAAGCTGAGAAAAATCGTAAAATTACGGCTACAATGAGATAAGCGAAGGGACTAAGAGATTGGAGGATTTTTTCATCTCCCGAAGGCTTCTCATTTCAGCACGTCCCGCTTGTATTGACGAGACGCGATGAAAGAGAGAGAAAAAAACAAATGAAGGAGGGGAGAAATGAAAGCGGAGGTGGGACGTAAAGGGATGGAAAAAGGGGAGAAAAAAACGGCATTCTCTCTTTTCGGAATGTTTCGAGTAAAGCTCGTTTTCGCCTCCAGTATGATGAAAAAAAATCGAAAAAGAACAAAAGACGGGCGAAATAAATTCGCGCCGGACAAAAGGGGTGGCGAAAAAAGGAAGCTTAGAGGGAAAATCATAGACGAAATGAGGCAAGTGAAGTTTAAATGGACGGCGTGCTCTATTTATCGACTAAACTGAAAGGAAATGGAAACAAAGTGAATAACGGAGGGAATAAATTTAAAGGAAACGGGCGTGATGTGAGAAAGGAAAGATTTTTTAAGGGAAGATAATTTAATTTATGGGACGAATACTTCGTAAACCTCGAATTTCGGGAGATGAAATAAAGAGTTGAATAACGAATTTAAAGCTTTCCGAAGGAGTTGCGATTTATCACGCCCGCCTTCGAGTGAATTAATGGTGTTTCCCTTTTCTCATTCTTAGTTAATTAGGAAGGAAAGGAATTTATAAAATACGAAAACAGAATATGTGGACAAAAAAGGGAGTTTTTAATGCCTATTGAACTCATAATATTTAGACGCTCTAACCTGTGAAAGAAAGTAAACCATGCCTTCTTTGTCAGCAATACATAACGGCTGTATTATAATGTAAATAGTTACTCCTAAATTTTAATAGAAAATAGAAAGTAAAACTAAGAATGGAGAATTGATATACTCTGAAACTATAGTGAGTTAACGTTACGAAATATACTGAATTTCTTCTCTTCGTAAAGTGCTTCATACGATACTTGACGTCGAAAGCAATTTATGCTCTTGTTACGCGACAACTTCTATTCGCAAAAAGTAATCTTATTTCACAAATCTCTCTACGCGCATATATCAACGGCCTCATATAAAATAAATTTAATGCATAATCGCCCATAAAATTCGTTATCATTATTATTACACGCTCGACTAAATACCTGTTACATTCGTTTATCCCCACATCGTCACAAAGGTAAGGTTGAAAAAACCTTCGATAAAAAATATATAGACCAGAACCACGCAAAAAGTTGCGTGAGCACCCTTGTAAATAAAAAGCGCGGTTCTTTAAAAACCTCAACCCGTGTAAAATAACCTCTCGACGCGTACACGCCAACCTGTGGTCGCTAACGAGACGCGTCAAGATAGCCCGGAAACATCTCGGGATAGAGGTCTCTATGGGGCAGCCGAGCGTGAAAACGGTGATGAATGAAGGAGGAAGGTCAGGGGCCGTTAAGACTCGGAAGGTTCGATTGAATGGCAAAGTGATTGGGAGTTGGTGATTAGGGCGTTCGTTAGCCGATGGAAAAAAGCTCGATGCATCCCCATAAACATTGGGAGGGATGGCATCCGAGTGGAACCCTCTCGTTTTGAAGGGGGGAGTGAGGGTTTTCCGTAGAGGATATCCGGGTTGCGAGAGTTGCTGCAGCGAGGCTATTATGAAGGGTCGATCGATTCGAGATCTTTTAAAATCGTCAGTCGCGAATGGGAAAAGAGACGGATGACGCGCGATATTCTATTATCGAAAACAGAATTTGCGAATTTTTGAGTCTCGGTTAAGTAATATTGAGAAAAAAACTTTTAATGTGTATTCGTAAGTAAAATACTATTATCAAGTTTTTGTCGTTCATGCTAGTTGATGAAGAAAGACAACGGAAAAGAAATTATAATAAGAAATATATAGATAAATATAATTATTTATAGTTTTACTTTATTAAATTAATGATTATTTCCAATTACATAGAGGACTTATTTCTTTTATTTCACGGAACTCAGTACCCATCTAAAGTAAAGATATATGTAACGAAGAAGTTTTATTAGACTTGTCGAATGAGATATATATGAAAATACCTCCACTATCGAATTTTTCTACTTTTCTTCGAGAAACAAAATTTGGTGGAATTCTGCTTGAATCGAAATTTGGTACAATAACTAAAATTGTAGATGAAATTGTTTTTACGTATTGATCCACAGTAAAAAGTCTGGTATTATGCAGTATACTGCATGTCACAATAGATTTATTTTGAAACAGTCCGCTTACTTCACATTGAATAAAACATTTCGCGTTACTACCCTCAATATCAATATTCAGATAACGGCGAATATCAGAAATAAGCTTCATGCACGAAATATAGCAACTGCAAAAACCTGTATCTTTCTACGCCGGTAACGAATGCACAATTGCCTTAAGCGAAAAACCTTTCAGGGAGGCAATTTTTCTTCCTCATCCATATGCATCACATTTATTACTTATTCATTCGTCGGAGGACTGTTGATGAAGTTATTTTTCACGCGAAGAAAACCTTTGCCTTTGGTCGGGGTATTTGTTTTTGCAATATTTTTGCATTCTGACGGAGAATAAAAAGTGGGACTTGAAGCAGTGGATGAAGGACCCTTTTGACGACGTGGGGAGGGGCTCAGTGAGCCGGAAGACGTGATGAGAGGGCTGAATTATAAGGAAGGGATATTCTTATTGAGGGGAGTGACTGTAATTCTGAAGGGGATGCGCACATGGATTGAGGAAAGCTGACGTTTTGATCTTTTCCCATAGTATTGAGAAATGCGCTCGTCCATTAGTTTATCTTCGTCGAGGGGATTGTGAACAGATCAAATAGGTAACCGTGTGTATTTTCGGAGATCCATCAACGCATTAAAGATACGGCAACGAAAATACGGCTTTACATTTAGACGCAAACAAACAGAGTGAGGCAAAATTTAGCACCAAGTTAACTATTCCGAAGAGCCTATTCTAAGCAATAGACTTAGTAATACAATAATGTAGTTAATGGATTGATGCAAGTATATTCTAACTAAAACTGATGTCTCCATTGATTTAAAAACCTACCTTCTCATTCTATGATGCGTAAGAACTATTATTACACATGAGATTCAGGAAATTTAATTATACTTCCCTTCAATTGATCACAGTAAACACACGATAAAAGAAGCTTAAAATTTCATATAGTAATACGTTACGAATAGACTTAAAGATTATAAATCGACAGCTGAAACAAAACCCGAAATGAAGTATATATATTTTCTTCTCAAACATTCCTACATACCATTTACGAAAACTAACTTTATTCCTCTCTTTGTTGGAATGTTAGTCTTTAAATTATCATTAAAATTATATTTATAGAATGCTATCGAATCTCTTCAGTAACATAATAGTTTGAGAACATCTAATAACAGACGTACTAATTTCGGTATAAAAGTTGAGGTTCGATGGAAAAGCGGAAGGGGTAAATATTTCTCGTAGTGTAGCAATCTTTCGTATGAATCTATTAAGCACCTCTTCTTTGAGGCGAATACCGCGACGTTGTGAAAAAGGGAGAAAGCGTTTGTTGAGACGGAAAAGTGAAAGGGATTTTTGAGGGTTCAGAGGGGGTCAAGGAATAAAGGTCATGTGAACAATAGGTTGCAACCTTCGACACTTCATTTCCTCTTCACGCTTATTCCATTCTCATCTGAAAGAAACGGATATCTGAAACCATGAATGACTTTTTTCTGTTACCGTTTATCCTGATTGCGGATAGAACAAGGGTTGTTCAACTTCGCACAAAATATCATGAGATAAAAATTATTACTTGGTTGCCAGGGAACGTTTCTTTCGTACTAAGTAACAAGAAGAGAAAACACTAAAGGAATATTAATTTCCTCAATGGAAATCTTTGTACTGACTGCGTTCATGTTATTTATGTAGATCAATATCAAATTTTAAATATCAGTGTTGATTCTGCGTAACAAGAAAGGTATAAAATGGTCCTTTAATATTAAAGAGCTAATAGTTTTTTATTTATATCTATGTCTCCTTATAATACTTTAGCTCTTAATCGTTACTTCTAGTAGATTTTGGAAATACAAACATATTGATATTCGATGTGAATGTAATATGTTATGACTAAACGTAGTTTAACCTATCGAGCGTTGCGATATTAGAAAATACTTATCTTAAAAGTAAAAACAGCGGAACCCTGAAGTGTATGAGGACAATCGTACAACAAAAAACTTTGAAGACATAGCAAAAACAGAATATACGCAATAATATCATTAGTACAATAAAAAGGTAATTTTTAGTGAATTTAAAGCTTATTCTTTTAAAGAAAAAACTGATAATAATAAGTTAATGTATATACGATAAACTATCTCCTATTTATATTCAAAACTGTTAATTCACGCAATCATTTACGAAACATTTTCTTAATTGATGAAATGATTCCTGGGGCCAGTAAAAAATTGATCTGAATGAAAGAGAGCCCAAAAAGACATTCGGAGTTAAATTAAGCGAAAAAATAGAACGTCTCTCTCCCGAGGTGGACAAACAAATGGAGATGACCAGAGAGCACTTGGACCACCAATCAGCCATCGGCGGGTGGCTATTGGACGATCCAATAATCGCATTAGCGAATACGAAAGGGATCGAGTGTTTGCTTTGCTGAGAGCCCTGGACATTGGTCCACTGCACGATACACCAAACCATTGGTCTTCAGATTCGCCGCCTTGGACTTTAATCAATGCACGGAAATCAACGGATCCTAAGTGTTTATTCTGAGTTGAAATAAAAAAGTGTTGCTTATGCCTCCAAAGAGATTCACATTAAAGCTCATATGAACGGTGATTAATATTTTTTTATACATCGCGGAGTTTTTTGCTGCTTTTACATAGACTTGAGTACGTATTCTAAGAATATTTTTACGTAATTGATGCATCGGTGTTGAATTATAAGCTAAAACTTGATTCATAGCTCTACATTTATCTATGATTTTCGAGGAAATAAATAACCAAATAATATAAAAGATGGAATTTTTCCTCTTAAGCAATCCACTAGATTTTTATACAATATAATTCGCTACAAATTAACTTTATTTTGCTACGATACTTAAAAGTCGATATTTTTTCATGGTTTTAATGCTTGAAAAGGATAGAACGATAGGATAAATTCTTTATTTAAATCTACTCCATTAGCTTTCGCTTATTTTCGAGTTTCATTTGAAAAAAGAAAGTCTCTCTCAAAGAAAAGGATGTCTAATAGAACCTTTCTCTGCATTCGCAGGGAAAGGGTAGTGAGTTTCCATTGGTAACGCAGAGGTACGTACGTATGGGAATATTAGGGAGTATGGGAGAAAGGAATTCCGTCCCAAATACCTTTGAATCCTCAAATCTCTCTGCTCAAATACTCGACTCTCTGCTCCCATTTACTCTGCTCACGTTATCCTTCCTTAATTCCCCTCTTAAACCCCTGCGATTCCTTTCCTTCCCGATACGAAACAGGGTTAAAGGTCATGAACGCACGGTTGCCAACATCCCGGATTCGCACTCGATGAATACTTGAAATTTATTTTGGGACCGAAATATCAAATATTTTCCATTCATAATTCCTAAACGCAAGAGTACATTTCACATTTATGCCCGATTTCTTCAACTATATTTAAAAATACTGTAAGTTTAATTATACATGAAAGGATGTCATTTCCTAACGAATAACTCAACGTTCATTAAGCAAAAATACCACTCTATTGTTGAATACCCTATCCTCTTAACAATAAATTTTCTGCGAGTATTAACTATTAAATTTCTGACACTCTATTTACAATCAAGCTTTTAAATTTTCATATTAATCCCATAAAGTACTTTAATTAATGAACATTAATATCTTCTTTATGAATGATTCAAATAAAAACAAAAAATAGTAAATAATAGGAAACACCATCCCTTGATGAATATTTTTTCAAAATCTGCTGGACTGCTTTTTCCCATCCTTTTCAAATATATCACTTAAAAAACTTCGAAGCTTTCCAATATAAATACTATCTCAAAAAGTGGGGTTATATTTATGAACCAAGTAAACATTCCAAGTAAACCTTTCAAAATTAATAATGAAACTGTGTAAGAGGAGGAATCCATCGTAAATAAATATCGTAAACGATAAGGTCAGGATTTGAGTATTTTTAAAAAATACTTAAACTTCTGTTAAAACAATGCATCGGTTTCATTTTAAAGAAAGTACCCCCAATATACAATCTTTATAACTCATAACTCCTGAGAAATCTGACGATAAAGCATTCTTCTTCCCATAATTCTAATCTCTTTGTTTCTTCACAACTCCACCGCATCGATCTTTCTCAGATCCCACAGAATTTCCCGCATTAATTACGCTAAATCTTTGGTTGTCAATTTCAGAAAGAGATACTCAAAAGCGAGTTTTTTTTTTCCTCTCTTCGAGTGAAAGGGCTCATCATTCTTCTTCATTTGCGGTTAAAAGGAAAGTTGTTATAATCCATTGGAATAGGTTGCGGTCGTAGAGATTCTACGGAAACGTGTTCCTATGTTACCCTTCCCCCCATTCTTGCTTCAATATTTCCACTGCAATTGGATACGCCTTTGATGAAACGTCTAAGTGATCTCTTTTTATTGCTACTAATGGTTTTGAGAGCTCCATTTTTACCATGGATTTCGAAGTTAATACGCCTATTCTGTGGCATCAACCTTGAATTTACAGTTTGGAATATAACCGCTAAGAAGTAAATGAAATACGAAAAGTGAAACGTTTTTTTTTCAATGATTAGCTTTTAGTTTAAATAGATTCAGAACTCTAAACTTTAGTATGCAGTTTCATGGAATATAGTGATCGAACGATGTTGTTTCTAAGAGGTTTAAAATTGCTCTTAAAGAAGCAGGGATCCATTTAAAAATCTTCAAGAGGAAATACAATTCAAAATCAGGGCTTGATAATAATAAATAGGGCATATATATTTGTGTAAAATATCTTAAAGTAATAACGATTTAGGTATGATTTAGATTTTCATGTACGTATTCCATTGTATTTTTTATTTAATTTTCTTTAAAAAGGGAACAAGATATTAACCCAATGGTAAATTTGTGAAGAAGTGAATAATTAAGTCTCAAATAAGTACAGAGTAAAATGCAATGCAAAGCATCATTATCAGTACAACCAATAAGACAGAAATTTATGAAGAATCCGTATAGATCAAAAGCTTTATATTAATAATGTTTGAAGAAGAACCGATAGCTACGGAGCATAAAGTGCGAAGAATTTTTTGCAAGGATGTCAACAAACTTTTTGGCAAAATAACCCTAAATGACTCTTACGGTACTGCAAATTAAGCACCTCCTACAATTAACAAAGCCCCCGTAATTAGCTTCTGGTGTCCTTGACAAGCGTCCGAAGAAAGCCCTGGGTGCATACATACCGAGAGATAAACAAATTCCATGTGAAAGGCGCAGCGGGAGGTGCACGGCAATTAGTAAAGAAAGCCACGGTTCGGAATCGGATGAGTGAAAGCTTCATTGTTATGAGAAGAAGTGGGTGTATGTTGGGAACAGTTGCATTGGAGGAAATAGAGATGGTTCTTATTAGGAAGCCATCTGCGGAGGTCGTTGAGCCGTGTGGAGTGGATGAGGGACGCACGAGAGGGTAATGATACAGCGGATGAGTGGCCCTCAGGAGGGTACTTCTTGAGGATGTCTGCCGAATTATCCCCGGTTTCTTATGAGTTCCCTGACAACAAATTGTTCGTGATAAAAATATTGATTTGATTTTTTTCAACCTCCAGGATATGACTGTGTTATACTGCAATACTGTTGCAGCCAAGAAAAATTTTAATTAAATGGTAGAATCTTTTATGTAAACCAAGATGAAATTTCGTTCATTCGCAAATTAACTTGTAATTTTTTAATAATTTTCTAAAAATATTTATTTGCTAACATTGCCAATTTCAAAATTTTAGCTTTAGGGTAATTCTTTTTTTAAGGAATCGACTGATCTTATTTATAAGAACGAAACTAAATGTTCTCTAAAAATTCGAACCTTATTTATCATGAGCACTTATAAGAAACATTCACTGGATAACATCACTACCCCAAAAGTCTATAGAGTAAAATTCAAGACCTCTATGCTTCCCATATCTCACGCGTGAATATTTTCTTTAGATACTAACTTCGAGCAGAATATCAATACGTCATCAGTCTACATCTCATTTTGGTTCCATTAAAAATTTCGATGGAGTATATCCTGTTTTTGGGTAACTGTCGGCATTCGGCAGCTGTACTTTGTATGGTTTTCATCGGAAAGTCTTTTCGTTCAATCACACAAACGAGTCCTTGAATAGAACCGAATAAATCCGAGAAAATCCGAAGACTATGCGTAGGGCAAAAGTCAGTGGTAGGTACTCGAGGGAGCTTATGAGGCTGGGGAAAGATGTTTTTAGGATTTTCCACGATCGCATGAGGAAGGGGAGACCACACAAGTCGGAGACCCTTAATATATGAACTGTCGACTGCAGAGATTGGTTTTTCGGTAAGGAATTGAAGGAAAGACAGATGGGGAGAGGAAAAAAGGACAGATAAAAGATAATAAAAAAGTTGAAGACCAAGGAAAACTGGAGGAACCATCTGGAGAGAAATTCGCATGCATAGGGAATCGTGTAGAAGACATGGCTTTTGTTGGTAGGTTATTTAGAGCGTATTACATACTGCCTTGTTAACTGACGTAACAAAGTGTAACGTAGCAAAGTGTAACCACTAATCTCATTACATGATGATGAAGCACATACAACTTCTTCATATTTATAGAACCAAGCATTAAATACTTGGGCGATCAAAGCAAAAAATTCCGAATATTTTATTTACCTTTATTTTTATCTTTACAATGCTCGTCTTTAAGAGTTAGTAGTAATAACAAATATGCATGTATAGGGATATCGATTTTTTATATCGAAAGCAATTTCTACTTAAGATAGGACTTACCTACGGACTACTAACTAAATTTACTAACTTCATGTACTACATTTCCTAACACTATTATTACAATTTCTTTCTATTTAACCACTTGTATAAGGTATACTCTATCCCCATTCGCTATTCGCACTCTATTTACACATTTACTTCTTGAACAATACGTGGTTTCAAGTACTTTTTGGCTAACAACGAAGATTTTTATAGTATCCAGGTTGTGTGCGTCAAATAAATTAATCGTATCTCTGAGTATGTTTTAAAGCAGCTTATTATTCTGAAATATAATCTCGCTGTTGATGTAACTATGATTACGAATAAAGAACCTTCTGATACATTTATTTCCCACCTCTACGACGTGAGTATGTTCCGAGAAGCATCCGTTACCGTGGTGATCACTTATTCCGTTTTTATCGCCGATATTCCCTCAATTCTGCAACACGCTACTCCGTCTTAGAGCGAACATTTGCCGCCGATTCCAACGACCGTGGGGAAGAGCAGAAGGTTGGGTGAGAGGGAGGCGTACATGAGGGCAGATTGACCAAAAGGCCTTCTCCGGCGAATTTTTCAATGGGTCCAGTTGAGCGTAAGGCGCGATTGGTGGTCGGTCATATGTGAAATAGCATGTGGGATGGGTTGTGGAAAGGTGAGTACTGTAAAAGGGGATTGGAGTGCCGTCGAGGACTCTTCCTCACTGGAAAAACCTGCTTTCGTGGAACCAGCTCTTGAGCGGGAAAAAGAGCTCGAGAATGGCGTATTATGTCCGCGGTGTATGCGTGTGTTTGTCAGGAAAAAAATCTCCGAGGCCGGTTCTGTGAACTACCTTGGACTTTCAAGGATGCCGGCAGGAATTCGACAGAGATATTTAGATCGATCTGATGATGCGAATTCCTTCCTCGATTGATGGATAAAGACGTTTGATGTGTTTAGCAACAGGAGTGAAATTTATTTTTCGAATACTTCCGTCTCCCTGAGAAACCAGTAATTTTGTTGAAAATAGAGATATTTTTATATGCGTGTACATAAATTATTACCATATGCTTATTGCAAACATGTAGTAATTTATTTAAAGTGCTGCTAAAGATAAAGTAGTTCAAACTTTAACCGAAATAAAAATATTTCAAACCTCAATACTTCCTCCTGCTTAATAGGGAATACATAACTATCGACGTATGATTTTCATAGCTCTATGAAAAAAATTCAATAGATTTAAATTTAATTATTCTATAAAATTGTAAAGAATTCATTTATATAAACATTTCTAACTAATTCAAGGTTATCCAACTCCATTTTTAAAACTTTCCCATTCTAATTTCGTCTCTTCTCTTTCAACGGAACTCTACAGGGATTAGAATGTTTCAGTACGGCGCAGCGAATATAAAATATAAACCTCGTAAACAGAGAAGACAAAAATAGTAGACCTTAAAACGATCCATTGCGGCTGATATACGTAATTGCACATTTTCTAACTGAAGAAAATAATACAATACAAAGATTAAATATCGATTTCTAAAACAAAGGAATAGATGTGGATAATGATGAAGTACATGTAAAAATATTTTTATCTCAATGTAAATTATTTTCGGATTCTTTCAATCTTTAACGTTTGGAACCATATTACTTAATAAAAATCAATTGCATCCTTTTGGGTGTAACATATTCCTTTTCTGTGTTTACAATAATATTTCTTTTCTCACTTTAAGTTACGTTCACAGCTTTCAAGTTACGCACTTTAAATTTCATCCAGTGGAGCAATGTGCTTTCCAGAAATCACTAGAAAGAAAGTACTAAAATATTACCTCAATATATTAACATTAAAGCAATTAATTGAAATATATAATTGTATATGTTCGGTTATCATTATTAAACAATATTGGCCGATTGTTGTTGGAAGTGATTCAATTTTGTACTTACGTATTCTCGAATAAAGCGCACATTAATGATTTGACAATTGAGTTACACATGTGAATTATATCCTATAACTGACTATGAATAAAACATAATCGTACTGTTAGAAATTAAATCAGAGAATCTAGTTGGTGATATAGTAATCAACTCTTCATTGAATGTTCACCGATGAACGCGTCGTCGCCTAACGACGCGATAAATAAATACGAAACAACAAAATAACGCGGCACTAGGAAATTTCGGTTAAAGAGCACGCTGTATGAAGCAAGAAGATCCGTTAAAGAGTTTTCTGTCCGTGTTACTTTGTGAATTGATTTTAGATGGCGTCCCTTGACGAAGGAATCCGGGGAAGGGACGAAATGCGATTTCACGCACCACAGAGGACTTATCCCTCCCTCTACACCTTTTTAGGCAAGCACGCTCGATTTAAAAAATACATAGCGGCGTCATAAGCGAGACTTTAACAAAGGGAAGGAGGATAAAAGGATATGAGAGGAATTTTTTAAACAGAAAGAGCTCAGAGAGTAATACGTCGCGGACATGTAAGAGAGACGTAAACAATGGAGTGCGTGGAAACGGGAGACTCTGAGGTAAAGTCATGAGTACGCGTGACGAGAATTAATTAGGTGAATTATAACAGTGTTCCGCCTCTAGATTATACAACGATGGACTCTATTAAAGGAGATCGTCTGAAAAATTCGACTTGAAGAGCGAATGATCTTGGAACTTGCACTGTCCATTCGTCTTTCTTGAAAACTAATAAAATCTATTTCTTTTGATGATGTATCCTTATATTTATAATAGAAATACTTTCATTTTTTCCTTTAATTTCAGTCCTCTTATCTTAAATAAATAGCTAGTAACCTTATTTCAAATAAATATTATCTTTTTCATAGTCTAGATATAATTTCAATGAACCACATTGCAGATTTCGCAAGTTACTTCCTTTACTCTTGTAAAGATAATGTCCACATTCTAAAATTGCACTCAAAATACGCTAAAAATTCGATTGAAAAGAATGAAAAATCAGAATAACAGAATGCTTTTAATGACTCGAACAATACGTTCGATTTTTACCTAATGGTCCGTCATCATTGTTACTAATCAATTGTTGAATTAGGAAGCGAGCAAGAATGGGTTGCTTACTCAACCAAAACGCAAGACGGATATACTCTATTCATCTGATGGAAATCCTTCTATTCCTCTTCACCTAGAAAATAAAGCCCATAATTTCCCTTCTCACCAACAATACCTCCCGCACCGATAATAGCACACGACGTACGACAATTCAAAGAGTCATCGACGAAAGCCGAAATTTGGCCCATTACTTGTCCGGACAAAAAAAAACGGTTTTATGGTTAACTAGATCGTCTCACGCCTCCCTCACCGCACGCTATACAACTTCACACCCCCCGAATAAAAAAATAGAGTGGGGAACCATCCCCCAGTTGCCAACCCTTCGTATTATGAGGGGCACAAAAATGAGAAGAGGGAGCTTATGCGATGAGCAAGTGGAGGGTTGGCGTAGCGGGAGGTGAGGGTAAGAGAAAGGATTCGTCAGAGTGGAAGGTTCGTAAGGTAATCAGGCGTGAGTTGCTTTACTCGATCAGCCCGCACCCCTCCTCCCACACGCACCTTCGATTTAAATCCGACGCCGCACCCTCCCCTTTTGTGGTCGCCGCTGCACCGCAAGACGCAACAAAAAAGCATCGTAGGAGAGAAAAGAGTAGAGAAGTAGCCGCGAGTGTAAAAAGCGTATCGCTATTCGAGATCGGGAATCGTGAATGTCCGCCGACAATGCCCGCCGAAGAAAGGAGAACTCGTCTTCCTATTGTTAGCGTCTGCGCATGCGCCCTGGTTCAACCGCCGCCCGAGCCGACCAATGAGGGATGAGGAAAGGGGAGGCGGCGATTCGTCGAGAGAGGATGTTCGCGTTCTTTTGTTCCCACGGTGGCGGAAAGCAGAAAAGAGTGAAATTCTGAAGAGCGATGGCGAGGTGGTTGCGGAGGGAGGCTCCATTAGGCGTAACGAAGCGAGAGAAAGATTAATGCCATCAGCCGAATTAGTTGGGAGCACAGATCAAACGCCCCGAATAGAAATATATAAATTCCTCGGTAAACAGCGCGGGGGCTTAATATATTGCATTTCGTTCTGAGCCGGTGGTTTCGTCAAATAATATCTCCCTTAATTAAATGCGGGCTAAAGGATCGGGTGCGTGTGGAGCTGAAGTAATAACTGGCTGGAATCAAAGCGTTGACTTCGAAATTCGCGTGGAACGCGCCTCTCGATCGACGTTTGTTACGCTTTCCAGAAATTTGCAATGAAATAACAGTTAAAACTCAGTAGAAACGTGTTTCAATGATTCATCTTATAGTATCTTGGGATTGTAAAAGTTTGTCTGAATTATGGATGAGATATATTTTACTTCAAATTTATATTTATAATTGAAAAGCTCTTACAAATACTCTTGCGCTAAAGGATTCGTAAATAAAGGAGCATATGTGCCAGAATTATCTCTATTACTCTATTCACATTATTAGCAAATGAGATATTTTTTAACATAAAGTATGTGTACAGCAAAAGCATTCACAGCATGCATTCACCATAGGTGTATTCAGCAAACCTCATTACTTTGAGAACCATAAATATCGCCATAAAAATGTTAATTATTAAACTGCGATTATTTACAATGAAATTTACGTTTCTCAACTCTTATAGATTAATTTAAAGTTACTTTTCGATGAAAATTTATTATGCGTTAATTCAAAAATTCCAAAATAGTATGTTTAAATCTCGCCTAATTTTTTCACGAAACTTGTTAACGAAACTCAAAGAACTAATTACTCAAATACATACATAGTATACTCAAATTAGTACCAACATAAGATCCTGCGAGAGTTTTTCGAAAGATTCATATAATAATTCTTTATGAAGTTCAAATAATTAAAAAAATAAAATCATTATTAACTTGCATACAATTCCAAAATTGTGGACATACGCTCCCTTTAAGAACACATAACACTGAAATGTTTACACCGACTCAACAAAAATACCTGTTCTCCAGAATTATAAACCTTCTCCCTCTAATTCATTGTAAACCTTTAGCAGCGTGACAGCATAAAAGTGTATGTATAATACTCATATTGCCGCTTTAATCATCTCTTTCCCTTCATACGCCGACCTCACCCCATTACTGCATTAACCGTGTCCACTTCTGGAGTCGTTGGTGCACACAAACGCACGCTCGTATTGTCAAACCCCTCGTGCGACATACGCACGCCCCTTTTGTTTACACCCCATGGAGAAAAAAGAAAACTCCCTCCGACCAATCACCGGCATCCACGTCACCGGTGTTAAATTAATGTACTCTGGTCATTGTGTACTGCGAAAATGCCTGCATAGTCACCTCAATTTATCTAGTTAAAGTTTTCATAAACAAGTTGGTAAATGAACGCGTGAAACTGATTATTATACTTCGACACCCGCGCGATATGACGAAAGGGAGCGGAGGGTGGACGGGTTTCCGACTAATGGACTCACTACTGGTAGATCCTGCATTGTTTAATGTAGAGAAACACAAAATAGAGAGTTCTGTCCGTTGCATTCTAGATCTATTCCCGAAAATAGCATAATAAGTATATTTCGTGTATACAAAGATCATCACAGCAGCCCAAAATTATTAGCCCTATTAATAAACTCTTGTTTATTACTAATTTATAAATAAAAATAAATATTAAGCCACGTTAAAATTATAAGTAGACTTATATTCAGTAAATTATTTACGAGGAAAAATTTAAGAAGTTTTACAAATCTAAATAGAGTGATTAGTATGAATCACCTTCTTTGTATATTAATGATTTTATAAATCTAAATCAATTTTCCTGACCAAAGATACTTTGAGATTATGAGAATTTCGAAGGTTTGACGTCTTCATATTTGGTACTATATTTTCTTGATTTTTGAGTCGAGTCAGTTATTCTGCAGTGAATACCACAATGATACCCTTCACTTACTAGCCTGACTCTGTCGGGATATCATGAGTCACGAATGCTGAATTATTGAACGTGGATTAATCAAGTTAATTACCCAAAAGGTATTGACGACTCATATTTGCTGAGCCCATAAATAGAATTTCACTCGGCGTCAACATCTCTTCAGAAGAGTAGAAGTCGAATAAATCCTCAGTCAGTCAAATAATCTCAGACAATGCTCCTCGACGACAGCTGTCCCACCAACAGAATTCCTCAAACAAGATGACAACATTACCATATTAAAACGAGAGGGCGAAGACGGGAACCGCGTCGTCCGATCCACACAAAGCGTGTACTCCAAAAACTTCCCTTCTGTCCGTGCGTCAGGAACACTACGTTCCCTCCGCTGATTGTGCTCTCATTCTTCGGGCGCACCCGAGCGAACGGAGCACCACGCGCCCGACTCCCCACGCACCCACACAAACCGCTGGATTATTATTAGCACTATTCCCAAGGAGCTTTCGTGCAACATCCTTTTCGAAAGCGTGGGAGTAGGAAAAAGTCGAAAACAGCCGATGATACTTTTTCCGCGGTATTTATTTCGAGGGATGCGGGTTTTGGATTTCTCCGTGAGTTTGGATGGATGATACGAACTAGAAAACAAACGCCTCTTGGGTTGCTATGTTAACTCAGACTCTGGAAAGTATTGCTGCGATTTTCAGCGAGTGACGCTAAAATATTCTAAACGAAAAGGTGAGTGAATTTCTACCGTGTGCTTTGAGATAATTCGTTGATTCGCGGTCAAAGGTTTTGGAGGAAAGGATCTTGAGTAAATGCGAGAGATTCCGAAAAGAAAATTTAATTCACAACTTTTATACCTCTTCGATTGTTAATTTGTGTTTCAATATGTATGTACAAGAACGAATTATGATTTATGACCTTAGCTCAAAAATTAATGGGCATTAAATAAACATTATATTGTTAATACAAAACCGTTCCGCGGAAGAATTACTTTCTTCAAACATTCCTCAACATTTCATAGCTATAATTTGTTAGCATTCAGAGTTATTTTTAAGACGAGGTTTATTTACGTCAGTATACATAAAACACTTTATTTCAACGGACAGGAATATATCCGCATAACTTCATTGCAACGTTCATTCAAGTAAAGTGAGCTTCAACTTCTTTGGAATCGTTGAATGAAAGACTACTAATGGATAATTAAGAAAGTGATCTGTCACATTTAATTAGGGCATACTCGTACATTTAACTCTGTAGTCCTGAAAGCTGCATTGATCTTAGACCAAGACCATGAAAAGATGCTTTCAATCTATGTGATAGATTCAGTTCACGATACTATACACTTGCTTTTATACTATTAATTGAGTGTCTGCTTTAAGTTTTCAAGTATCACCTGAAAACGGAAACTCAACCTAGTTATACGTTAACCTCTTGGAATAGCAAAATTTTCAAAAAGCTTCCACATAATGGCACAAATACAAGAATAGCCAATAAAATACCACTACTTACACTTGTAGATCAGAGTTGAAAAGTGTTTAGATATAACGAGACTTTTCATAAAGAGTTTTTTATAGAATCCCGTGGCTCGTTGACATTTTAGGCGATATTTTGATTCATCTGTTCACTATTAAAGTTAGGAATATATGCAGTTAATTATGTGGAGATTAAACTTTAGTTTCATTAAAATAAGTTATCGATTTCTATTTATATCTGTATTTAATCGACAGTCAGTTTCAACTCTATAGTTTAAGTAATTATGAAATCACGGAGTTAATTAAACATTTGGACAACCAAACCTTTAACTCTCGAAGATTATATCATTAAATAGATATTTCATTAGTTTATATTAAGTTTTCAACTTATCACTTTAATGTGCGATAATTTATACGCATAAAGTGCCTCTTATTTCATTAACACATCGCCTTTAAAGCATTTAAAAAATATGCGGAAAAAATGGGAAACGAATCTAATGAATGAGAGTAAAAACCTAAATTGCCTAAGAGGAAAAATTACATCTCAACAAGGAAACGTTCAGAACAGCGAAATATTTAAGAGCTTATAAATGAACGATAATAATTTAATACACTCTTGAAACTGACTTTTCGAATCATGTATGAAAGGAGCGTATTCCAATGCGAACAAGAGTAAATGATACTGTTCGAAGTAATTTTGTAAATGAACAGGCGTATGCTTTTGAAATAAACGATACAAAAACCCTTTTTAAAACAAATATATACATTTAAAATCGCATCAAAAACTCAATGTTTAAGTTTACGTAGATAATTTATAATTACGAGTCTTGAATAAATTTGTTTCGAGGATTGTAGATAAATGATTGAACATATGGATACCTTTTGAGAAGAAAATCATAGTTTCATAACTAACTGATAGCGTCCTATAAACAACAGAGAACCTTAATAAGCACGCTAACCGTAAATCACGTGAGACTGGCAATATCACGAGCGCATAAATAAGATCGATCAAAGTTCCCGCCCATATATTTCCATGAGAGCGCCTCGTAAGGGCCAATAATTAACCTCTCATGGAGTTGTGTAACAGGCCGAGTACATTATTGTTGGCTTGAAAAGCGGGTGGGGGATGCACGGCGAGTGCGTTGGCACCCGAGAGAGCGTGGTGCTATAGCTGTTGACGGATCTAGAGCACCAAGACGTGCCTTGACAGGTAACGCACCACGGATCGGATCCAATGGAGAGGAAAATGAGGCAGATATGAAGGAGATAGACTGCAGTGCGGCGTGACGCTTTGCAACCACTGAGAAAATAAGTTCAAAGGAAGAGCAGGACTTCTGACAAATCCCATAAAACGGATTAAATATTTTTCGATCATTAATCTCTTTGCTTGTGCAGCAATATGCGTCCGAACAATCAATAAATAGCTTATCGATTGAATCGGTGGTATATATAGGAAATAAGGGATATAAGAACACCTTATTCTCAGTTTAGATATTGCAATTATTTTCATTAGAAATAATGGTAATCAGAACCATAATATACCTTTATTTATTTAGTTTCTATGACTTAAATTCTTAATAAATCTAAATATCAAATACTATTTTTAACCTTACTCTCACGTCTTACTGTTCATATTTATCGATCCCAATTAACAGTAAAGGGTTCCTTTATTCATAAATAATGACAACTAACGAAATAATAAACGATAATAAACAGCGAATCTTAGATTTATTACTAAATAAGATTTTAACCGATATAGACCTGCTATGTCTTTTGCAAAAACAGTCGTTCATTAAAGAAAACTAATTCCTCGAAATTAAGGGACTGAATCGCTTATAAATTACGTAAAATAATTTGTTTGATATATAGTCTATTTTTTCAATGAATCATACCGATGAAACCTGAACTCTGTTTATGTGTGAATATAACCTCCAAAAGTTTTTCCGCTACACAAGAGCCTTACTCTTCATTAGCTCTCGGGCATACTGACCGCCCCCACTTTTGCTCACGCCCATCCATCTCCTCTCCCCTCCACAATAGCATTCGTTTCTTCCGCTCATTCATCAAGTCCCGTCCTTTTGCTAACAACCGACATCAATAACTGACCCTAAATTTTGTTTTTTCTTCCGCTTCGCTGGAGAAGGGGGAGGTCAGGTGATGGGCACAAAATGGAAGAGGCGATGAAAGACGCGGTCCAAGATTTATTTCTCTCTTTCCCCCTCTTCTTAAGTGTCCAAAGGATGCGCGAAAGTTTGTCTCGAATAAACTGACCTCGATTGGGGACCCTTGCTTGATTGGAATCGGGGACAGCCAAGTCGCTGATTTAGTTTTTGGCGTTGAAGTTACGAAATAGGCGACGGAAATATACTTGAGATACAACTCAGACGCAACACGTCTGTACGCCAAATGAAACCTAAATATTTGCTCTTGAAACGAAGTGGTGTTTACTTCAACATCGTACATGGAGCTTACTGATACTTAGACAGTTGAGTGTTCCTAATATTACGGAATATGAATCGTTATAAATCCACATGAATCAAACGATACATTCCCCATTCATTGGCTATTAAATTATTTCGATAACGAATAAGTATACGTAGGAGTAAGACAACAAAAAAATTTTACATGACTGGAAATATGAGTAGGATAGATTTTCGCGATAGCAAAACTGTAACGATAGGAATTACATTAGATTAATATACTTAGATATTAAAATACAATAACTATAATTTGCTGTTATTATTTTCGGTGTATAAAGTATGTTGTTCATCTGTTGTACTATTCAATCTTTTTAATGGCGAATTTCAGCCGTTGAATCGAAAGAACCAAAATTCAATTCGCACTAGAGGAGAATCTAGCCTCTGAATTAGAAAAGCAAAGGAATCATTGTCATCGGCGTCGGAGGCTCACCTTAATGAACCGAATGGTTGCCAATTACACACTGCGCTGGAAAATCCGGAGGGTGTTAATTAATTCGCCGATATTTGGTTCCCTTGGGAACGCTCGATTGAGAAAAGAATGTTATCACCAGTTTTGGCGTGGATTTGAAAGGAGTGTCCGAAGCGACAGTCCAATGCATTAGAATGGCTGTTTATGGGAGAAGAGGGTGTAAATAGTGAAATGGGAAATCAGCAGGCGGAAGTGTTTTGTCTTTGCGACGGAAACTTTTGCATAGAGTCGATACAAAAGAGATATCGGGGAAGCGTTGGATGGAAGGAGTTTTAGCAGAAGGGAATAGAACTCTTGAATACGAAATGAGACAGAAGGATTAAGGGATGAGTGTGCATAAAGGAGAGGAAGGAAAATAGGAGGCAAAGGGTGAAAGGATAAGAAGGGAGCTGCGGAACAATCCTACGCGTTGTGCGCTAAAGATGAAGTGTTTGAAATGGAGATAAAAACTTTTCAGAATAATATTGTGAAGATAAATGTAAATAAATAAATACTATGATACTAATAGTACTATGATATGTTAACGATAAAAACAGTTGAGATGTACTTAAAATTACTTATTTGAGGAAGATGAATAGAATTATCCGATGAAAAATTTATTAACCGGCAATTGGAATATCCAGGTTCGAGCCCCGGTACCGTATGACTTTTATTGAGTCTGTTTAATTCTGGGAATGTTCTAGCCTAGAGGAGTATTCACACAAAGTCTACCTTTACTCATTAATGCTTATTAAGTATTCATTAACTAACTTGAGGAACTATTCTACTAGCAGAATTCTACGATTATTGGGGACTCGAAGCTTCAGAAAATATAATTTTCAAAACCTATTTAAAAAGGGTGTCATGTTCCAATAACGCCATCATAGAATATTTTACAATCAAAAAGAACAATAAAAGATTAATAATGCATAAATAATAATTGAGTTAAGAATATTAATTAGAAAAATCGATATAATTTTTTCGGTGCGAAACATTTACCTTGCGGCACACCTACCGAGTGAGTCAGCTTTAATCATAAGGTTAGAATCTCTAATTTCGCATGAGATAGAAAAATTTCTGGGAAAGTCGGGAATCAACACACGGTGTTCAATGGGAGCTGAAGTTAATGATGGGAAGAGTAATGGAGAATAAAATAGATGATGCAGGTGAGGGAGATGCGGTTATGGGATGGTGTGTGTGTGAAGAGAGGAGGGGAGGGCTTTAATGGATGCGGAGCGAGTAGGCGTGGTAATCCTTAAGAGGATTCTTTCCACGGGCCCAAGAGATGAGAAGGATTAAAATGGAGTGGAGATTTTGAAGGGGAGGTGTGGTAGAGAAGCCTATTTATTCGGCATTCTCGTGATGCCCGTCCTAAATGGCCGAGAACAAGATGGCTTCGTACATCGCCTTCACGTATTCGTTGTTAATGTAGAAAAACAATATCGTCTTTTTGATATTAGAAGTTGATTCAACCTAAAGAGGTAATCTACGACAACTTGAAATAGAATTTAGTAAAATTTTCAAGATATTTTCCTCTTGGAAAATAAATTATAGCAGAATTAGAAAGAATTGGAGTTTTCACTTGCTAGTCGATCTAAAAAAAGAATTCATTCTAAATAAGTAATAAATATGGGATACTTTTTATAAGGAATTGACTCTACAGTATAAGTACAACGTAAAAAAGTGGTCTGATTTATAGTCGTATTCTTCATAAAGTTCCTAGCTTCGAAGATGAAAAAAGATGATATACTTAACTACACTTAATAAGCAGCGTATCTGTTTGTTATTTTTTACTTTATAACCTGGAGAAAGTATAAACAAATCAAATATTATTTTTTAAATTTTATGCAAACCAGTATTATTTTATATCCATGCCATACTCGTTATATTAAAAAAATTCAAACTCGCTGAGACATTAAAATCTACGATTAAAAACCAACAACAAAAAAAGGAACAAGTGGATTGCGTATATTATCCTGTTCAATCAAACGGTGTCGTTGGTAAAAATCTGGAATCGAAGCAGGTAGACTCAAATCCGTGAAAGACAATTATCTTAAAAGTTCTCGATAAAAGACCGGCTTCCGTTCCAACAGCTTCCAAGTGGCCTGGAGCCAAAAGCGCACACGTGATCACCAATACAAAGTGATACAAATAACGTTTAACACTTGCTCGTGGGTGCGCCTGTTACAACGACTTGAGGGGGAACGAAAGGAACTGAGAGCAACGGCGTGACGTGGAAGCTACTCTGTTGTCCTTTCCTTTTAATTAGGAAGGGGATATACGCACACTGCCTCGAAAGCACTCGTGGGGGCCGAGTGTGTGCATTTGAGATGTCCGTTCCTATTCCCGTGTCACTTGACCAACTTATATTCCCTCCCTTGCGACCCTTCGGACAAATGGAGATCAAAGAAATCGACTCACTTTCAAGCACTCCTCCAACGGCTTTTTCTCCTGTTTATCTTACGATTTTTTTGTGACGCCATCGACAAATTGGTCCTGTTTGTTCGTTATTCTTGGAAAGGAGCGAACGGGTTTCTTCAATGGATGCGGGATGTTTTGGTACAGATTTCTATTCATTCAAAAACACAGGAGACTAAGCTTACTTATCTTGTTATCCTTTAAATGAGGTTTAAATATGTCTTGCTTTCTTTCAAAACTAACCCCTTTAAAATTTGTGAAACTTCGTTCAAAATAAATTAATTTGTTAAGTTCGAAGTGTATGATATACGTAAAAGTTTCATCGATATTACTATTAATAATTAACATAGTAAGAAAAAGTTTATTTTTTTAACTTCAACAACATCATTGCATTTAGCAGTTTTGCTCTTCTACGTATTAATGGAGTTATTAATGATGGATATTTTAAAGTGAACTATAGAAAAATTTTCCAGGTACAGGTACTGTGTGTGAACAACTCAACTCTAAAAAGGACTCGAAAATAAATAATAGAAAATCATTTCATAATGCTTCACATATGCTTAATAATAATTAAATATTAAACAAATGAACAGAACAAAACCTTGACTAACCTGATCTGCTTTGTTTAGAGAATTCATCAACATGACTTTAAACCCACCACGATAGTAGAACATCAATAAACTAGGCGCTACTTGTAGGTTGCGTAAAAGTCTTCATTTTGTTCGTCACGTCGACAATTAAAAAAAAAACGATCTTTAAACCGATGTTCTTTGCCAACGAGTTTTTAATTAATAAGAAACTGTGCCCTCGCGTTAAACTCCCTTTGAATCAAAGTCAAATTCTGAGTGCGATGAGATTGCCCAAGTCTGCGCGTGTACGCATTAAGGCAAATTTATATTTCCCCAGTCGCTAAAACAATTTCCAACTCCGTTGTTTGCCTTCGGAGTTGATAACGCAGGTAAAAATCACATCTCTTCGAGTAAAATCGCTGTTGACGGTAAACTTTACGTATGTTATGCTTAACTGCGGAGAAGATTATATGCAAACAAGCTCTTTTTCTGTGCGGGAGAGCTCCTATCCAAATTTTCTCCCCGGGGCGACCCTCACTTCCCCAATCTTATTCGTTTTATTTCCTTCGACTCATCCCTTCTTTGGGAGGGACGATTTTCCATTGAAGCGAACCTGACTTTTACGCAATATCTCCATTCCTGATTTCGCGAACTAAGCATGAATTTTAACCAGTTTTCGTCTTTAATCGTTCATCAGCTTCTATGGCACGAGTCAACCAAATCAATAAGGCGAAAGAACAAACATATATTTAAAATCAATCACTCGGTTAATACTTTTCCTGGAGACTGAATTTAATGTTAGATTTGTATGACGTAATCTGAAGCATTTTGCGAGAATATTTTGAATCAGTACTCGTACACTTCTGAATTAGATGCAGCGACATATTTATCCAACGTTAGCATTAGCATCATCGGCTAAATTCATATTTACAGCCCCCAAATGTACACAATCGGAAAGGGGTTGAGATGGATAGGGGAAGTGTGTTTGTTGGGAAGGGAAAGATACGGGGAATAGATATACAAATGAAGCTGAATTCATCCAACAATGAGTTGCTAAGGGCTGAATTACTAATGGCTAAAGCGACATTGAAGATTAGGATGCGCAATCAACTAAGTACAGTCGTAATCCTAAAAACAAACTTCAATTTACTAAAATTTAATTTTGGATCATTACAAACTAAAATGCGCTAGTATTAATTGATGAGTTGTAATGAAACACGTCATATTTCGATAGAAAATGAGTTCGTATTATTTGCTGTAATATTAAATTTTACGTGAACGCCAAATAAATAAAATAGAAAAGTAAATATCATAGTTTTAATCTCTCGATTAATCTTCCCTCAAAAGAAAATATTTGAAGCAAAAAAAATTACGATAAATCATTACCTACTTTCCGATTTACCCTAAAAAGGTTTTCTTTGGTATCTTCCCATATCTCGCAGAAGTTCCGAACTTCACCGAACGAAAACAATCGAGCCAATGTTCCTCCCAAATATTTTCTTGCATCAGTTTCCTAATGATTTCGTACGCATTATCCTTCCCTCGACATCCTTCCCATTGACCCACACGATCTCAAACCACGCAAACAATTCTAATGCACTCCGGCGGGTGCTTGTGCTCAACAGCTCTTGAGTCCGAGGCACTGATTGGAGGGGGAAGAGAAAGAAATCAAGTGGTTCTGAATTATAACTCGAGATTGCTTCAACCGATTGTGAAGGGTAAGTGATTTCTTTCAATTTGATCAAAGCTCAAATAAAATAACGAAGGGTAGGCACGCGAACAACTTGTGATAGTTGTGAAGATATGATTATTATTTTTCATCGCAAATTGTAATGCACAGACGTCATGTGACTAGGGTAAGATAAGACGAAGTACCAAATTCGGAATATGTTTTTGATGCTCGTAAAAATGAATGAGTACATATAATAATTACGTGGAAAAAGTATTAAAAATATTGGGTCTAAAAATCTATGCATTATATTTTCATAATACGAAAATTCTTTTGATTCAAATGAGAGAGTCATCTTTTCAACGTATTATTCGAATATTTTTTAGCTTAAAAAATCGTCTTTTCCACAACTTCATTTGCGAAACTCATTTTCTCTAACTGTATTATTTTATGGACTATCAAACTCCTTTTACGAGTGAAATAAATCTAATCTCTTAAATGAATTGAAATATTTACGAATCTAAGAGAACGAAGACACTTAGATTCATCTGACGAGATATCAACTTTCATTAAGTCGCCTTCCGGTTTGTGTTATGCTAAAATATATAATCGGTTAAACCACAAAAAAAGCTGCACTAGGTCGAACTTCGGATCAACTTCCGATGTAAAGTAGTGATGATTCTTAAAAAAAGAGTTTTAACGAGATTCATCTATCGCTGCGAAGAGAGAATAAGATTTCTCGCAATGAAAACTGCACCCAATCAGTTCAAATCCTCAGTAAATAGCAAATGAAGACTTGAACAAAATCTTAATCGTGTATTTGCCTTTGAGAAGATCTCATTTGGTATGCTAATTGAAAGAAGGGATGAGAACTCGTCTGATATATTTACCAAGAAGCCCGAGAAGTTCTATTAGCAAAGAATAAAGCGTGATGCTTACAATAATAGCATTTATTTTCAAAAAGGGGAATAATTAGTAATGAAAGGGTGATTTATTCTCAACGCTTTATGATTCACTGTAAACAAAGACAACAACGCAAAATATAAAACGGAATATATTGCAGATAAAAACTTATGAGAGTATTAGTACAGTCATTCGAATATAAGTCTAAAAGTAATAAATCCTCAAACGTATCATTGTCGGGGTGAAACATATAATCATTAAAAAACTAAAATGACCTTTTTAATATTTTCTTTAAGTATTCAAAAGGTAAGCTGCAAATAACTATGAGCGCGTTCGCTTTTATTTCAATGTCCTCCAGTGAAATTCTTTCTACGAGATCAAAATGAAGACAACTAACAATATTTCATCAAGCAGCTGAAATAATTCTACAGAAATGACATGAATTATTATCACGAACTTTCTATCACCAACTAAACGACACGGCTCGTCATAAGCCCTAGAAAACGGAGGAACGCATCCACAATAACGAATGCCATGGAAACGCAAACTTCCCACTCAAATCAGCGGACTAATGATTCAAATGGAATACTAGTGTAGCGCTATTTTTCTGGTTACGGGAAGTTCGGAAAGCTAACACAAAAACGCCACGGAAGAGGTTCGGAGAGATATTCAGGAAGCAAATGAGATGAGCGTCGGTGGGGAGAGAGTGAGAAAGGGCCGCCTTAACGAGTACATTACCATCGTAATAGTGTTCTTTAATTGGGTCGCAAGATTAGAAGGAAGCACTAAAAAGCAACCGCGTAGAGAGAATGTCAATGATGGGAGAAACAGAAGAAAAGTGAAGGAAACAACAGTGAAAGGAAGTGAATGAAAGAAAGTGAATCATTTAATAGAAATATTAAAGAGGGGACGAGTTATGATGTGATTAAAAATAAGTATACGTAAAATGAAACTAAGATAAACATATGGGTAAAAACGAAACTATTAAAAAAGTGAAAGGGATGTTAAAAGTGAAAGAGCTGATAAAAGTGAAAGATATGCTAAAAGTGAAAGAGACTTTATAAGTTGTGTATATCACTGTTAGATGATCATACCAAGATACATATTTCATATTCGAATAAGTGAAAGGAAAACAAAAATAATGAAAGTATGCAAAGTGAAAGGAACGAAACAAAGTGAAAGAGGGAAGGAGAAGATGGAAAGAGAATTGTAAGAGGCATTAAAACAGCTCTGATGAAGAGAGGATGGAAGGAAAGGGGGTTAAAGGGAAGAAGTTTGAATGGAAGAGCAGAAGCCAATATTTGGTTGGCATTATAACTATTGTAGTCTGATGAAGGAAATGAAAAAGCTGAAGGGAGCGGAGAGAGCAAACATGTGAGATGATGGGGTTTATAAGAGCTTATCTCTGCTCCCTAAACAGAGGGAAAGCAGGGGGAGGAGAAGATGGTGGCACTGCGGAATATGGGGGTTCATAACGAAAGGAATACTAACTAAGGCGGTGAAAACAGATTGGAAAAATACGGCGTAAATATACGGAGTAAAATATGAAGTATCTGTCACACCATCATCACGTTAATAACATCATTGACTCTATAGTAACTTGAAACACTTTAAGGAGAAAGTAAACTATAAAATGGCCGATAAATGGGTTCATCGGAACGTTGGAATATACTGCGAAACGAACAGAAACTTGGGGAAACGGAATCATGTTTAAATTCCTAGAACTGATTCTAAACGATTAAATTACTGCATATTTTTAATTTACGTTCATCACTGTCGATTATGGATATGTACCACCTATTATATTTACGACTGGAAAATACGGATATACATGTACACCGATTATGATTTTTGCATAATGAAGACCCATGCTTATATAAAAAACTGATTCGAGTTTAGCTATTTGATAACTTCACGAATATTCTGTTATACACGTACGTTTCTATCCGTAAGAAATGGTTGCATCGATTCTAAATCATTCATTAAATCTTCGAAAAGGAAACACGATCTTAAAAATCCGCTACTACAACTATTTCTAAAAGCATGCAAAATAAATATTAAAACGTTACTTACGGATGGGATATTGTCGTTGGTGCAGACGCCTTCAGAAAGGAGTCTGTCCCGTATTTCCCAGGCGAAGATCGAAGGACATTCTCGTTTGTAGTCGGCAATTTTGTTGACCACTGGTGTCGTGGCGACCCTCGGCTTGGATCCGCCGATGGCCCGCGGTTTGATGGAACCGGTCTCATAGTACCTGAGGAGGGGAAAGGAATGCTTAATGCCGAGAATTAGCGTCACAAGTCTTAAGACGATAAGACCTGAGCTGCATCTTCTTTACATTCAAAGTTTCTCCCACAGCGACAAACGCACATCTCTATTAATTCCACTAATCCATGAAAATATAAAATACGTATAACGAGGTAACTACGTACTGTAACGGCTTTAATTTTTTTTCGGGAAAATTTTCAAATTTCATTTCACTTAGTATATACGTCTTTTATTTTATCTACGATTAACAAATTCTCATACAAAATTAATACGAGGATATCTTAATTTTATATAATAATAGAATTGATTTTCGACAAAATTATATTAATTTAATCAAAATAAATAAACAGGTATCCAATAATTGAATGATTTCACAATAGTGTTTGATTTTTATCCTATCAGAGTACATACAAATGTGATCGATATATTTTTCTCTCGCATTAAATACGAATTTTGTCTTTAGAAATACTGAATTATTATCTAGATCGCGAAAGGGAAAAATATTCCAAGTATTTTCAAATTTCAAGACGTCCTACAAGTGAGGATTCTAATTAACTCTTTTACGTATAACTGATAATTAATTTTTCTATAGCCTGTTTACGTGTAATACCTGTAAAACTTTTATCGTAAAACAATACCTTTATACACTTTGTTTATAGTAGAATTGAGATAAGTCAGTCGAGAATTTGAGTTTCCTCATTGTAGAGGAAATTGTATTGAAGATAAGACTGAATTGAAATGTGAAAACGAGGTAAAAGCATTCCTTTGTTTAAAGTTCCGATAATAATAAAAGACGATACATAATTCGTTTCTTTATTCGTCACTCTACAACACTACAAAAGTGTTAAAAAGCCAAGATTGTGACCCAAGCATTTGAGATAAATTGTCTGACGTTAAACAAACGAGTCTCTTCGGTTCGATTATAAACTCGTTTCCATAAAATGTAATCAAAATTAGCAGTTATTCTTGTCCGCTAATTTAATCGGAGACAAAAAAGGAAGAAAGGAAACGGTGACGCTTCTATAATAAAAGGATATTATCGTAATTGGATTCAATTTATATGCATCATTTTGTTGAATGAATGCATCGTAACCGGTTTAACTAGTTTTCTGTTCGAGAAATTAAAACACTTAAATAAGATTTCTCTCCAAGTCATCAGTAGTAAATTACACTCTTATTCTTTGTATTTCATTTTGTTTCTAAATGAAAAATAAATGTTGATATCGGAGTCTATTGTATTTATTTACTTTTACGGTCTTCATTGTGTTTCGTGTGCTTCTAAAAATCCGTTCATCCAATCTGGGCGATCAAATAACAGAAAATAATTGTTCGTAAAAAGAAATTTATATTTGCTTACCAGTCGATGATACTATTCGTATGGGAGAAACAACTGAAAAGTGAATTTAAAATATAAATAACTCCATGAAAATCAAATTTTTGCCACTGAACTTCCAATTGTTGATAAAAAAGATGAAGATCTTTTGATTTACTGTTTAGATAATATCTTAAACATGAACGGAAAATACGAGACACTATACCCTTAACAAATTCCAGTTGTAATTTTTCCTCGATATCCAAGTCCCAATCGATAAAAAAAACACGTACATAACAAAAGCGTAACATATAAAACATAAAAGAAAAGCTAGTTCGGTTCCTATCGGTACAAACCGGTTTCGTGTAGGTTTTCCGCCGAATAATCATTTTATATTCCTCAAGTGGATTAATTTTGAGGTCCCTGTTCTCATCCTACATACATCGTATCCTAAGGGACCCGCTTAGCCTCGTAACCATAGCATTATCGCTTGTCTCTTGTTCTAGTATTCTTCTACGACTGCAGAAGGGCCGTGTGAAGGAGAGGACGGGAATGGCCGTAGGGCGGAGTGGCTTAAGGTGTAGGCGGGGACTGCATTGTTCCCTCCATGGAGGACGTCCAATTAAGCGAAGCAAACGCGAGGGCGGCATTTATAATTGCCAGAGGAGACAAAAGGAGAAGAGGAAGTGAATGAAAGAGACGACTTTAAAGAGGTGTCAAAAGTGGCGATATTTTGAATGGAGCCATTGTAACCGCCGTCGGCATCGGTCAATACACGATCCCATAAAGGGTAAACGAAATTTTACTTCCAAACGAATATTCGCACACTTGTTTAAGTTTGCAATTTTAATTTGCGAAATGTGAAAATTAGAAAAGCGTTAGATTCGCGTTCTACCTAAATATATAAAACACGAATCTAGAAGAAAATGTAGAATTTAGCGGAGTACGAGATAATAGCACTATGCCTCGGATATAATAGCTTCATCTCGAATAAAGTTCGGAATTCGTACCATTTTAACTCCAAGAGCTCTTTTCATCTTAAATATAAACCATAAGCTGTCGTATTTAATATAAACGGAAGGAGGATTTCATTTGCGACCCGGAAAAACATAATCCGTAAAATTTACGTATTTAGACATTAATAAATAAGTAAAAACTCAACAATTACCAATGTGGCGATGGATGGCCCAGGGCGGCCCCGTATCTGAAGCCGGCCCTGGGGAAGACAAGAAAGTAGTATGAACCGAAGGTACGCAAATGCACGCGCTGTGATTCCGGGTCTAAGTATTGATATTTTATTCATTTGCCTTTGGAGATAAAGTCCCTTGGTTCGACTTTGATAAGATGGATTTCAATGTCATTGAAAAAGATTCTATACGAAGAAGTAAGGGAGTAAACGTATTCAATAGAGATATACTACATTTTCGTTGCAGAGAATATCGACTCTGCATAAAAGGAAATTCGCTATTTATATATCGTATTTCTCACGATAGATAGGGTAAAATCGTATTATCAGAGTAATACACTCAAATGTCAATGACTATGCTAATAAAAGGATTACGCTAAAACGAAAGTTGTTCGTGACAAAATCGGACAACAACCCATGTTAATTCATATAGTAAAAATAGGAATCATCCAATACCGAGAACGAATTTGAGAAGTGTACTTTTCTGAGGAAAGACAGCAAACATTTCCTCATC
Organism: Pantala flavescens; assembly: GCA_020796165.1. Classification (NCBI taxonomy): domain Eukaryota; kingdom Metazoa; phylum Arthropoda; class Insecta; order Odonata; family Libellulidae; genus Pantala; species Pantala flavescens. The sequence continues at coordinate 26,692,348 of CM036886.1, forward strand.
AATGACATAATATTTCCGAGAAAAGAAAGATAAGCCGAAGGGAAAGATGATAAAAGAACAAACCCGTCTCTTATGAACTCGCAATGGAAGAGGATTTAACGTCGGCGAAGTTAAGGAGAATGGATATGTGAAAGAAGCGCGTGAGAAGGGCAGATGTCGAGCAGAAGTGAAGTGTGTGTTTCCATGGAGGTTTAAAAAAGTAAATAAATTAAAAAGGAGGGAAAAGAGTTTGAATAAAGAAAGGGAAAGAGCGTATTTAAAAGCGAGTGTAGTTATGTTTTTGTTTCGGTGCGAGAGGGAGGTGTGAAGAAATGACATACAAAACATTTGCGCGGGCAATTCTACGTTTTTCCTTTTCTAAAGGCGTCTGCGTTTAAAAATTTTCAATGGAATTCTTATTCCCGCCTTCAATTCAGCGCATTTAATGAGAGCTCTCTTCAAAAGTTCGGAAGAAATTGCTCCCTCGTTTTTATACGATTGCATCTTTTTTTTCGAAAGCTTTAAACGAGGGTTAGAATTCGGGCCTCTGAGAAATAATGCATTCCTCTTTTGAAGAAGTTGAAGGGACATCGTTTAATGGACTCGAATGTCCGTTAATTACTAACTCGGAATAGAACGAGTTGATGGAGTGATTTGCATTATTCTTCATAAAGGTTGCGTAGAAACTTCGTTCGATTGTGACCGTTCATTTCATTTTTTTATATTAATTTACCGCTTAGACGTTCCTTGGTCTCTAAGACGCCTATGGACATAGATAGAGAATATAGTTATAGTATATAGGTATAGTATAGCCGTTATCTAATTAATTTGTAAAATATAATTAATTTAAACTAAGAGATCACCGTGGTTTAATTTACAATTATTTCTACTCATAATTTTTTTAACCATCGTCACATTATTAGGATATTTATGTATATTTCTCACAATATAAATAGGAGAGACAAAATATAACTACCGTTATGTTTCTTTTGATAGGTTCGGAGGGGTTTTAACTATATTTTTTTAAAGATAAATAAGATAGGATCATAAAAGCAATGAAAAATGAAATTATTTTGAAAATAAGTGCTAAGAAGTAGTTTATCAGATTCAGATTCTGATCATTTATTTAAATAAAATTATTTAATACGTAAAGCGACCTTTTATGAGATAAAATTCGGATGCGTACAACGTACCGGGATTACGTATCTGGATATGTCTCAAAAGAATTCTTTACCTCTTCTATGGAAAGGCAGCAAAACTTATAATAAATATTATTGGAGAACTTATTCCCTCTGAAATGACATGGTTCAACCTTATTGATTTAACCCACACTTTCATGAACAAAACTTTTAAAGTCAACACGGGAAGGCGTCACCTCGTGGAAAGCCATTACAATGAAAGTGGAACCAAAGGTTACTTCACTGTTCGTACATTTTTTTAGCGATCCTCCATGACATTGCTGAAAGCTTCATGGAAACTTAGGGGCATTCCTAAAAACAACCTTTTAGATTTCACGCCCTTGTTCGCTCTGTATGGGGCCATGGACAGGCGAAATCATTCCATCGCACTCTCAAGAGACGTTCATAAATGAAGCGAACGAAGGGAGGTTCATCCACAAGGACTTGTTTGAATGGCGAAGGAGGAAGTCGTGAGGCCATTACGAGTGAATGCTTCCCTTCAAAAATATATATATTTCTCTCCGGAAAATATCGCTCGGTAATTTTTATCTCCAATCCTTTTCGAAGTGAATGCCTTCTGCACTCATTTTTAGCATCCGTCCTCCGTTAAATTGGACTACGGCGGAGTAACGAAAGAGATGATCTTTGGCTGAATGTTATCATTACATGTTCAGGATACGGGAGGATATTTTTCTTCGGGATATTATATAGATGCCTAACAAGAACGTGGAAAATCTGCGTTGGAATTTAGGGATAATTAGATTTATATTTACAGCTAGGTTCTTCGTATAAGATAAAATAATAATCATACCTTCAAAATTCACTCTTTGTTGAGATATTCCTTCCGGAGTTTATGTTCCTTGAATATATATATATATACGATAAAGTTGTGTGCGTTTCATTTATATATATTTCCTGCTACGCCGGAGAGTAAAAAATCAAAGAAAACGCCACAGACGAAAAATCCCGATTTAATTAAATCTGAAAAATTGACGCACGAGGAAAATCAAATGTACATCCCAATAAGCACGAATAAAATAGGTGGACCAATTATATGAGGGAAGCGAAACAAATTAAAAAGTCGTGCATTTCCTTGTCACGAAATATCCGTGATTGCACGAGCGTGACTTTTGTATCATTGGCTACTGAGGAAAATACGGATTCAGGGCAATATTTCACTAAGCCACGTTCTCATTCCCGCCATCTTTAAATAATATAGATCAATATTTGATATCATGCAGATAGAATTAAAATAAAATTCATCTGGATTTGTTTACATCTAATGTAAATTGTAAATTAAAGTGATACAGATTAAACTATATTCACATTCTCTATCCTTCATTATTAACTTTTATAAAGTCGTTATCATTGCTCTTTCTATTTTAAAATAATCATAGCTTAAGTATTCAGTAACAAAGTAACCTGGAATCACGACATTAAATAGGAACTATTTTAACTATTTAGTATATACTGCGACTGGTCTATCGAGATGGCGTATAGAAAGCCACCCTCCATAATGCCCCCGAATCTCAGAAACCACGAGTGTTGTTTTTTTAGTTCGATGAAAGGGAATTCCATCCATTTTCTGCCTGATTGCAATGGCTTCGCCCTCATTTGGAATGCCCTATCGTGCCCCCCTCCGAGACGCCCTAATGATGGGGAGAAAATCCAATGATATAGAAAATGACTCGGTGTCGATGAAGATGAATAAATTGGAGGTACGTCCTCACACTGTAATACACGGAAATGTATTTAGACTTTTAGCTGAATGAAGTCTTATGTACATTCCGTTATGCTTTCTTTAATAATTTGAATGAATCTTTTCCTATCCATTCATCGAAGTTTATTTAATATGCGGTTTATGCTCAAACTATTCTTTCTCAGTATTAGGGAGATTCACTTTTCGTATTCGTGTATAGAAAGACACGATCGATAACCAAAGGAATTGGGTGAAGAGTAGTGACTTATCTCTTGTATTTTCTAATAAATATTTCTTTTAATTTAAGTGCATCATCTCAAAAATGCATTAACTATAAATGATGAATGAAAAAGAATGGAAAATAATATTTTTGTGAAATATTAAGTTACTAAATTCTATCAGAATAAGATTAAAGAGTAATCCAGGGAAATACTATATCTAATCAAAATTAAGTCTTGTCTAGTCTAGAGATATATTTAAGCACAATTTGGACTCGAAACATAGGTCTCTCAGGGTTTGGTTTGAATTTCATATATTATCTGGAAAATATATTTACGGCGAATACATTCTGACATTTTAACCTCTATCTCTTCTCATAAATGTTAAACATAAATTAATTCCCTAAAATTTCTCTTTTTTAGAATTACTTCTTTAGATTTAAAGTCAACGTAAAAGGCACAAAGACGTATTTTTCCAACAAATAAATAACCTATCGGTCTTATTGAAAGCATAGTATTCCCTTATGCTTCAGATACGAACATTTCAGCAAAACATCGAACTTCTGAGCACCGCCCTTTTTATTTTGGCGTAAAATCGCTCCGAAATACGAATCCGAAAGGGCGAAGACACATTTTCAATAAATATCGCAGAGAAAAATTTCGAGCCCGTACTGGAAAGACATTTGGCGATAAAAAAAAACGTTCGTGTTTTTTTTTCTCTCCGGCGCAATGCGCAACATGACATAACCCCTCTCTTCGACACGTGTTAGTCGTTTGATTGTTGCGGTTCAGGAACCGGTGTTGAGCGAGGCGTGGAAAAGTGTGGTCTTTTTTCTCCACTGCGAATGCCCCCGAATCAATACGCCCATGCGAGGGCGGTGTGGGGCGAATATTCATAGATACGAACAAGGAATGAGCAATAAAGAAAAAAGGAAAAGTATTAAGGATAATTGATTAAGTAGGTACTAATTGATGCGAATCCCCGAAATTTTGAAGATAAATAAATATAGCAGGCGCCATTTTGAGAGACTAACCATACTTATTAGAAGGTTATTGACGTATATAGTTTGACTTTGGTACTTTTAAGTTACAATTTCGCTTCATATGGAGGTATTCCAGTAATATAGGCGTGTTTCGCTCAGAGGAATGCTACAGATACTTTTATGGATCATATTTTCATGGTACAGTCGATTTAAGTTACGAAAATTATTTAGCACACTTAGCTCTACATCTATCCGTTATTTATCTTCTGTAAATTTTCAACTAACAATTTATTTAATAATACGATTACGTCCGTTGAAACGAAGATGAAGAATTTCGACGCATACCTGCATATATTTGCTCTTTCTAGTAATAGAATAATATATTGCCTGCGATTAATATGTTATCTTTGCCACGATTAAATCCTTTACCCTCTATACTTTCTAATTCATGTCCAAACCTTGAAAATTAACCAAATCGAATCAAAGCCATTACAAAACGTCAAAGACGAGGCAATTAAATTTACTCGTTTTTGCGGAACCGCCTTCAGTTTCCCCTCGGTTAACTTGGGCGCATCGCTAACAATTATTTTCTTCGGCAAACAGCGCTAATTTCTTTCGAAATACTTCGCAGTTTTCGTGCCGAAATTCCGTGAATCGCGAGTGTCAACTGTCATTTCATCGCGCGTTATTTACATCTGCCTCGAAGCTGCGACCCACGTACAATAATGTCGCTTCCTGAAATATAACGCGAGGAGAAATATCAAAGATATATGTACGGGAGCTGTATTTAGTCATTAAATAATGAATATTGGCACGTCTGCTCGACACCGTGCAAATGTTTGTTCGCAATTCGACACGGAGTCTTCGCTGTGAAACGCCCGAGCGGTTTTGAGGGGCGACGTAACCATCCAGAAGGCGAAAAAAAAATCTGCAGCGCATAAGCCACGGACGCAATCAACTGTTAAAGGTTAACAAACATGCGACGGCTTGATACCCAAAATCCTGATTTTTGGTCCCTTCTCTTTGTTTGTTAAACAACGAATCTATGCCACATCCGTTACGCATACTGTTTCGGGCATGGCGAATCAACAGAGGATAGAGTTTCGCGAAATTCAATTAACTCGGAATAACAATGGTCTCTTAATGAGTCTGCGCTAATTAGGAGGCGAATTTCTTGGACTCAAAAATGCGAAGAGTTGTACAAATGCGGAGCGTTTGCCGTTCCATCAAGACTTTTTTGGATACTTTCTTGAACACGGGAATTGAAACGCGTGGAAGCGGATCTCTTTTCGCGTTCATTACGCTCATATGTGCTTTGTTAGCACCTGTTTTCAGTTGGTCGCCAACATTTGGCAAATAAAATTAGCAGGAGTGGCTTCTTTTAATACTGGATACTGTGAATTTTGGGAAATGTGGGAAATATTGAATTGGGCATTTTGTATACCTATTAATACATAAATACTTCATCAAGTTCCTAACGCAAGTCACGCCTAAGTACTTCGAGAGTCAAGAAATATTTTCATTAATTGGTTCGTTAAGTTTTATTATTTATTTGATCATTATTGTTATTATATTTGACCATAAGTAGGCTACAAGCCAGGTGATATTCATTCAAAACTATAAGCCAAAATTACTTTACTATTAATATAACAAGTTAATTTAACGTACTTTTAAGCTTTATTGACCCGATTCATTGCTCATATCACATATTTATTTAATTTTTAAAATTTATGTTCGCCAAAACAAAATCTGATTTCATTTAATTATTATTACGCGAAATCTGACTTTCTCGTTTCAATTTCCTTGCTTATCTCGACGCATTTTATATTTTCTCTTCCAGTAAATAAGAGTAAGGCTTGTGAGATATAAAGCATGTTTTGAACTGTCATTAAAATTTTAATAATTCGCATAAAATTAGCGAATCTTCAAACCATTAAATCTTGTTCTAGAGTGCGAGTATTTTCCAAAAACGTGAGAATTTCAGCATAAAAGATTGATAAATGTAGCGATAACACTCAAGAGAGAAGCAAATACGTGGTTCCAAAATATCCAGGGATTTTTATTAAAATCCATTGAGCCTACAACATTTCGTAATAATATTCTCGAAAATAAATTACCAAAGAGCGAGTACATTGAATTTCTTTTTTCTCAAAAGACGTCCATATTGTCTCGTGGCGACAACCTGTTGCGAAAGACACTCACCTTCCGAGGATCTTAGAGACGCATCCGTTGGACACTTGGAGGATTCGGGAGATGTCGCATGGCCTCGCTCCGGAATGAGCCAATTCCACAATCTTCTGCCTTGTGGAATCTGGCAAAGGTCTGCCGTTCACGTACACTCCCCCTAGTTGGTTCACTCCACTGTGTCCGGCTGCAGCAGTTCCACCACCGCCCACCATGGACCCGACCATCCCCATTCCACCGCCCCCGCAGGCACCGCCGCCGCCGCCGAAGCCCCCGCCCAAGGCCCCCATTCCACCGGAACCACCGCCCCCAGCACCCCCGCCGCCGGCACCACCACATGGCGACCACACGCCCATACCCACAACACCCAAGAGAGAGACGAAAAGGCAAGTTACACGGCGTGCCGTAATATGGACTCATGATTACGATGCTAAAGATCGGTGACTCCCATTGACGAAATGCAATGGAGTTACCAACACTGTGTCCAAGAATTCTCAACCAATATACGCATAACCAATTGGAATCAGTAATTTCTTCAAAAATGTTTTAATTTTTAATTTTAAATATAATTTAAACATGGCGTACTGTTAATAGTGATTTAAAGGCTGACGTAATTAGATATGTATTTTCTTACAGTAGTAATTGAAGTCGTAAAAATGATCGTCAAATAAAAATTGAATGTGTTGAAACGGTCTCATTTGATACAAAAATCATGGAAATTGGTTAAGATTTATAAAGTTCCATCGATTGATACGTCGTCAATGATTGAGAATTCTCAGTGCATACATCTAAAACTAATTGATAAACATAAATAGACACAATTCTAAAAAAGTAGATCTAATACATAGTTTTCTTTGCATGAGAGCTACCATATATTATATTTAAAAGACAATCACATTATAATCAACTTCTAAGATAAATACAATTAAAGGAGTAAAAATTGGCTACTAAATACTAAGACTGAAAGAGTTTTCGTTCATGAGGTAAGAATAATGACTGATAAGACCGGTGAAGTACAGAAAGGCAAACCCAAACGGTATTTTTCTCGATTTCAGGGCCTGATATAATATCGTAATTGATTCGCTTTTTTCTAAACCTTAACCTGAAACCTTAATATTTTCATCCGATTCCGATGTTCATCAAGAAATAGCAACAGTCAATCATACAACGGCTGGGCGTATGACCTTCCTATAAATGAGTAAAAACCATCCTATATTCTCTCCTTTACAGGATAACTATGGAAGTAATATTTACTAAATTACTAATTACTCTCTGAAGATATAAAAACCTTTAAATATTGTACTCATTAATTTTTAGTCTATAATAGATTTTTAAACTACGAGAGGGACGCAAGTTATTTCACTTACATTGAACTGCATTACATCAGTTTATTGATAGATTAATCGTTGATTACGTAGTATGAATCTTTACCTATATGTTTAGCGGAGGGAGGCCATCTTAAAATGTTTTTCAACAAAGTTTCGCGATGATTTTTTCAAATGATTATAACCATAGTGGAATATGAATAGCACAAAAAACAATACCGAATGATCAGCGAAATACTTTTTCCCGTCTTCTAATCATCGGAATGTAATACGAGGTCATCATGGGCCGTGATTAAGACCTTCTTTAGTCTCTCCAAGAACGAGTGGAGAATAAAAAGAAGTGGAGATAATGGGATGAAAATTTCGCCAAGGGTGCAAACGAGTAAAAATGGGAGATTCCAAAAACTCACAAAAGAAAGTAGGGAGGGGAAAGGGAGTGTGGGGTGAAGAAGTGGTTGAAAGATCCTGTAATGCCTCGTTTAAGCCATCGTCATTTTAAAAGGACGCCTTTACGTAATTTCCGGCTAAGGCTTCAGGCCCTTGAAGGTAAAAATAGACAACTTGGACAGTCCTTGGGTGTATTAGATAGCGTTGTAGGCAATCACATTACATTAATCCGCTGCTCTTCTTAAAGCCACGCGTTCAAGATGATTTCTCTGGCGTGACCGAATGAATGAAGATTTGTTGGTCAGTTCCTCAAATGTACATCGAAACCGAAATTTTTACTCATGGAGTCTATACGTTACGAATCAGAAAAATTAATGGCACGAAAAAATCCGCGGAATAACTGAAGCTTAAGTTAACACAACGCATCGATATGTATATTCAACCGGACTGACCCCGTAATATTAATTGCGCGACCAAAAAATATAGGTAATGCGTGCCCTTAATGAGAAAATAATGTTAATTTTAATCGAATCTTTCCATGCGAAAATATTCGAATGATTTTGCGTGGAGAATGGATTACCTCGCATGCGAATGGGAAATGCCGCTATTTTAAACATCCGAGAATATTTTCACGGATAAATGGGAAAAATACTTTGTGAGAGATACGTCATGGGCAAATTTGCGACTACAATGCTTTGATAATTAACAATATGCGGCGAATTATTCTTACGCAAAATCTAATTACATCCAACGATAATAGGTCATGCTGTTTAATCGCAATGTGAGCAATAAAATATCGCGCGCCGCAGTTTTAAGTATTCATCGCCATTAATATGAAAAGTACTTCAAACTAAATTGATTTAATTAATCATTTCTGTGGTTATATTTCATTTCGTGTTAAATACACCTCGGTAATTGAACTCGAATCAGAACAACACAATAGATCTCTATTGGATTAAGATATTTATTGCGCTATAGCTTTCGGTGCTATGGGAACCAGCAATGTTTATTTAGACAATCGGCCAACTAATTTTGTGGTACGGTGGAGATTTTGTCTGTGATTCAGTTCCTTTAAACCAACTTCCTTGTCCATGAGGTAATGATATCATTAAATATTCGACCTTACGATGTATTATGATGATGCCTTAAATTATAATTTCGTCGAGTCGTATTGCTACGAACATATCTATTAACTCATCTAACTCATATTTGTCTTCTGATTCTTTTTAATCTAAATAATAATATTTCAATCCTTCGTTACCTCTTAATATATCGTTATTAATATATCGTTAATAAATGCAACCTTAAAATAACATCAAACGATAAGTCAAACTCAAAAACCCTTCTTCATTCAAGAGTTACGTAATTGATAAGTTGTCAATTTACCAATTACCATTGGCCGCAGATATCCGAAGTCCCTTTGAGGTGACAAGCGTCGAAGTCTCCGATAAGAATTAATAAAAGCGTAACGAAGAGCTAATGGGCGTGAAAGGAGCACTGAAAGGAACAACCCTTTGGCGATTATTGTATTCCAATTAACCTTATGAGACTATATGGTCTCGTCTGCCGGAGATAGTCAACAAAGATTACAAAGGCGACCCCATCGGATGAGGGGAATGAGGTGTTTGTGTTGGCGGGAGAGGAATAATCCTTACGAAGCCATCCAAGAGGCGCACGGCGATCGTCTAACTTTATCCCTTTCCAATGCCTCCCCCGACTTAAGCCCCCCCCCCGCATCTCCGATGTTTTGTTCCCTTCTGGTTGAGCGAGGCTGCCCACTGCTGGCGTAGGACGCCGTCCATCCTATGGTTTCCTTAGTTTGCGAGTTCGCAGACGGTGTGAAAAAGATCTGAGGACAAATAACGCTCAAAGAACGGACGCTGATGCTTAATTACTCGCCTCCGACATAATTTCTCACATTCTCTGACTCCTCAACCTTTCCGAAGAGCAGACACGTCTTTAAGAAACGCTGGGATGATCTGATAAGGTTACTGGACATATATGGGTTAATATTTTGTTATTTTATATAGTTTATAGTTCTATACGCTTGAGATTTTAAATTCGCACTCATTAAATATGAATAAAAAGTGACGAAAAAGTTCGAAATTTCCCGGAAAACTATTTTTACGTTATATTTATTATAGTATACACGATTTCTATCGTCCTAAAAATTAATAATTATTTGACAATATTGAGATACTAATATTCTACTAATAAAATAAACCGTAGCAGATTTTTTAAAACTCCTATACTTATGAGAACTAAAGGATGAACTTAGCGACCTAGATTCTTTTACGTTGATCCTTCTCATGATCTGCTACATCAACAGAGGAGGAACTCAGCTGACGAGCGACTTTTAAGAAAACACGTGATTTTTATGCACTTACTTTGGTACCTTATAATTACTCTAACACGCACTAAGCAAACAAATTACACATTCTCTTTATTTATGTATGTTTTCATATAGCTGACGATTCCGTTGTTATGAAATTTCTTTTTGCAATACTTTATATCGAAATATATCGACATATCGTTAAATCGATTTAAATATCGATATATCGCAATTACACCAAAATATATAGGTCTCGACACTTATACGAGCGCCTAAATCGTGCCCACTGAATCAGTCTCACACCATTCACCACTTTTCGGTTATCCCAAATACTATTTACGCCAAAACGTTATAAAAAAGGGAACATCGCCGTGAAACCGATCGCTGGCTTCGCCCCGAAGATATTTACATGCGATTTCCGTTATCCAGTTATGTCACGTTCGATCGCTGGAAGAGCTCGAAACATTTTAAGTCATTGTCAACAGAATGGAAATCCCCCCCTCAATCTCACTTTGTATACGAGTGGGTCATTCTGCAGCGAAAAACAAAACAATCTATTCCATCCCACGGCTTCCGTGGCACGAAAGGGAATTTCAAAAGGGAGAAAGGAGAACGTGTTGATGATTGGGATACGAGAGAATTAAGGAAACTTAAGTGTTACTATGGAAATAAGGTTATTTACTTTGATTTGTATATGGAGGGTGGTTGGAACTTAAAAGAAAGATGAATTCTGTCGTAAGTACGAATTTCTTCAAAAGAAAAGGTAACACTATTATATAATTGAAGATGATGTTTAAATTAATGTATATGTTGGGGCATACACTAATAAACATCGATTCCTGTGTTTCATTGTAGTTTATAAGAATGTAGATTATTGATATGATTATCACGTAAGAGAACGACGAAACAATTATTATGGTATATTAATATTCTTAGAATTTTATTTTCCTCTTCGTTCATACTATCTTTGGATTTCTACTGTTTGTTTATTTACTAATTTATTTAATATATTTTGTTGGAGTTTTACAATAGTAAAATTATCTGTCTCATTAATTTAATCTTTGAGGCTATCTTCTATGAAATGGTTCTTGTTAGCTATTCTTCGTTGGTGAGAGGAATAAGGTGAAAATTAAAGAGAGATGAAGGAAACGGGTGGAGAGAGAATGCAGAGAGACAAAATGAATCAGTAGAAGGGCAAAAATGAGAATGAATGGGATGGGTGATTAGAAAGAAGGGTTAAACATCGTCCCCTTTGCCACCCTTCACGTCTCGCCAACTCCTCAATTTTCCATGTAATTTTAAACCTAATACAATTTAGGGGGAGACTGTGTAAGGGATGCGAATCGGTAAGAGGTTGAAGGTGAAGGAAAATTGAATGAAAAAAGGTTATCTTGATCGTGAATAGATGCACGAAAAATGAAAACATTTTCTTATGATAATAGAATAAAATTTACGTATGAATTAACGCTGATCTAACGCTGATTAGAAAGCTATTCATTAACAAGCAAAACACAAATAATTCTCAAGAATACTTCCATTGATTTCTCAATCTATGACACTTAAATACGCTAAATGATTCAAAAATGTTAATAATGAAAGAAGAACATAATAATGCAGATTCTGATGTCAATAATAGTGTAATATCGATCCGTTCCCGAGCAACGAACATGTTATCCTAACGTACGTTCACTAGGGCAAGTAATACGAAATCTTCATCGAGTTTTTTCCTCTTACAAGACCATACTTTCTGGATCATCCACGTTGTGGAATCCTTACAAGCGTCTGCTTGTATTTGCATGTAAAAGGATATTCTTTTTTTTACGTTGGGAGAATGCGAGAGAAAAATTTTGGCAAGGCCTTGGATTTTCTATGGATAACTAATGTTCGCTCCATTCTATTGGAGAATTTGGTATTCCAATCAATTATAATGTTACAAATGACTATGAATGTATAATATTCTACACATTATTGATCGAAAATATGTTCAAGTTTGAAGATATTTGAAGGGATTAAAGGAGATTTCGCAAGAATATAATAATGAAGCAAAATATGCTAGTTCATCACCTTCGAACAGGAATATCATTCTTTCAATTTTAATATTGAAATTGGCTACCCGGAACTAAATATCGTAGATGTCCATTAAATAAAGGTATTTGTAAATATGTGGCAATAAATTTGAATCGCGCAACTACACTAACATTCTTAACAATTAAATTTGGTTTGTGATGAAACGGTCGATAGATTTTCCTGATTTTGATTTTTATTTATCGTAACGAGAGTTACGATTAATCAAGCTTTTGATAGACTATCGTGCGTTTATCATTTCTGTGTATCAACAAAAAGAAATTGGATTCCTGTACTTGAATAAAATTAGTCCTTTATCTCCGTTCTTGGCATCCTTACCATTCTGCCGACATTCGCTCCTATTTACATCGAGGCCAAGAAGTCTGAAGAAGGTAAAGGGAACTTAAACAGAAGATATTCAGGAGGAATCCCGCTTTTTACCGAGAGAATGGAAGACAGTTAAATGGGCTGATGTCTAACGAATCCTTGGGCGTGGGCTGAAGGAGGAAAGAATAGTTTGGAAGTATATTTTCGGAAGAAGAGAAAGGAGCTGTGGATTCTGCATTGGAAAGTTACCAAAACGGATGGGAAGTTTCGGAGGGAACTTCTCAAGAGTTGGAAAGGAAGATGTTTAATCGATAAGGCGGAGGAATCAATGCTGTGAATGCTTCTGGAAACGTTTTAACTGAATAAATAACCCGATCGAGGGTAACGGACCATTAATTTACAACTTTCCCTTTTTAAAAGGATACGTGCGCTTTGGAAAATTAAAAGTGGACAACATCGAAAACTATTAGCACTTTGTTTTTGATTGATAATGTTAAAAATACGCTACTTCTGGATTTGTAGAATCTTTTTGGGGATAAAATACAGTTCGTTACCTAAAAGAGTCTAATGGTAAATCAAAAGACATTTTTTTCATCGAAGCCTCAATGAGTGCTAAAAGTTGCGAGTTTATATGAACATTTAAGATTGCTACCAATTGTCAGCTCAATAAAAGAATAGCTAATGGGATCCCTTTGGCATCAGCGGAGAGTAAACTATTTTTTGTGTACATTTTCTTATTTTAACTTACAAATACATAAATTGCGTTGAAATCAGAAAGGAAAGATTCCACCGAGGACAGGCGTAAATGGAGGATTTTCTGAATCCGTGGGCGGTTTGTTAATCCTTTGAAAAGAGGTAAAATGGAGGATGAAGACTGAGAAAATGTAGAATATAGTAAATGAAGGATGTGGAATAGAACAATGATACAAGGAATATAAAGACAAATTGAAATTCAAGAAGAGAATCAATCGGAATTGTGTAAACGAAGCGATAGCAAAGCTGAATAAGGAAATGTTATCACGTAGTATATACTTTAATATATATAACTTTTCGTTATAATTATCGCGTAGTATATAATAACGAAAAGTTATTATATACCTCGCGAATGATCATAAGTACAAACTTATTGACTTTAAAAGCAAAATAATCCATTATTTACAACAGTCACGTTAAGCACTTCATATTTGCTGCATTTTTTGTTTTCTTTGTTATCTTACTGTTGGAAATATATTCTGTATGAATGTAAAATTAAATATAGTTTATAGTCCCATACGTATGGTATTTATGAAAGTATGGTGATTAAAATTAATAAGCAAGAAAGAAGTAGAATGTTTACCTTCTAGCATCCTGCACTGTGTTAGATTACGAGACACTGTACATCTTAGTGCCGTGTACTTTCACGATTGCACTACCCATAACTTTTCGAAGGCATAGTAAGACGATATGAGAGGTAGGATACCAAATTTTGTAGGTAATAATGCAATGATATGAAAACGTGGATAAAAGGATGCGTATGAATGAGATGGATGATAAAGGGGAGGGTGGGGAAGGAAGAGATGCCTTCTGAGGCTTTCCACGCCACGGAGCGTGAAACGGACAAAGATTAAATCTATTTCCATGGTTTGCAATGGAAAATTATTTCGGAGTGAAGGGGATTGAGAGAAAGGTATGTGAGAAAGGAGAGTGAGAAGGAAGGCACATCGGGAAGATACAGTCGTTCGATTAATATTATGGATTAAATCGCACTATAAATAAATAAATGCTGCAATAAATGTAACACCAGAACTGAATGAAATCAAAACGGAGTCATGTAGGTGGTATTGCTGAAGTAAAAACGAAATACCATCATTATTATTGTAAGAATAAAATAATAGATACAAGAATCAGTACAAGAAAGCTTTTCGTAATCAAATAAAAGATTTATGTTTCAATTTTTTTTAAATCGTATATGTTTCAGGGAAGTGCTACAGTCGTTTCTAACGCAATTCGTGAATTTACAGTACAACTAAGTATTTGATTACTTATAAAAGTATGATGATTCCCGTAAATATCATGCATAAATACGTTGAGGCCATCTCTTTACTTTTGTTTTCAATTTTCGGATAAGAGCGCGCACTAAAATCGATTTCCAACATTTGAATATTAGGTAACGAAGAAGTTGGAATACTTTTAGCGGATCTAATAGCAATCATTTTAGGAAGTGAAGCAATCTAAAGACCAAACTCTTCAATCAAAAAGTTTAATTACGAAAACAGATGTAGCACTGAAGAAATTCGCTATTTGTCTAGCCTAGTTTTAGGGTGAGGTAAAAAAGTCAGAAAACATTCCGAAATAATTATTCATGATTAAAGTAAAGTTGAGTATCTTTGCCACAAAGGGCTACAAAACGGTTAAGGATATTTATTTACGCTGTCCTATATAAAATAAGTTTTTGATGAATTGACTTTGGAAGCTAAGTTTCCGTAATATTTGATGCCATCACGGTTCACCCACCGCGAGTCGAATCATTATTTTGGTTTCGACTCCAAAAACATTCCGGACGTCAAACCAGTGTAAATATTCTCCTTGAAATTTATTCCAGCAGGGACGAGAGGATTCTGCAATCAAATCCATCAAATGGAATCTCCCAAATGGAAATCTTTGGCTCAAAAATCCTTTTGTACATAAATAGAGGAAGCGATCCGTGCGAATTAACAAAACCAATAAAGACGGCCGTGGGAAGAGAAAAAGGGGCTATTAATTCCGCTTTAATCCGAGACTTCGGGGAAACCTCTTTAGAATAATAAGTTCGATAAATTTCCAAATCTGTGATGAAAAACTCGAGACGTTCAAAGAAGCCAAACAAGAAGAATTAATTTCCAGACATCATGGGGAGAAAGGATTTGACTGAAATAATATGAGGAATTCTTCGATACTTTTAATACATTCATTTGATCTCAGAAATTCATTTTATTTATCCTTCACCTGTATAACAGACGCGCGAAAGTTAGCGCTCAGTTACTTTTAGAAATAGGGATTTACTTATCTATATATAGGAATTTATTTATCGCGGTTTCCTTGGATATGATGAGAGAGATTTCTATAATCATGTTTCCTCAAATATTAAAAGACATCTCAATAAAATGGAAGACAAGGAAGAAAATAAGTACATTTGAAGGTAAAAAATACAATCATTTAAAAATATTTTAAGATCTAATTTCTGTGTAATATTACGCCATTAAAATCTAGCAACAAGGTCCACTGGAATTTTGAATCTTTCCTCCAGAAATTAAATATAAAACAAGAAAATAATAAAAGGTAACGATGCTGATAATCTCATAGAAAGTAGGAATAAACTTATGGAATCTTTAAATAGATCTTCGAATTTTTACGCAAGTCAAAGAATTACATTTGATAAAGAAACAATGAAAATTGAAAGGTGGTAATGATATTTCTGCAGCTTGATTATTCGTCGATATGCAAGATTAATTCTAAATGTGTCTCTTTTCGCAAGTAACTTAATTAAGTTCAGTAGTTCTGAAATTAGTACGTAGCTAAATAATGTTTAATAATGGAGAAAGAAGAACTTTAAGAGCAAAAACAATGTGCCTAAATTAAGCTTTCAATCGTAAGAAACGTGTCTCCTTTACTTTCCTTTGAAGACACCAAAAATACTCCGAAGAAAGAAATAATGACGGCAACAGCGTGTGTGATAAATAGAAGCCGGTTTAAGAGGAGCTCATGAAATCGGATAAGAATGTGAACGTAGCCATATTTCCGTCTGTCATCGAAGGAAAAGTGCATTTTTCCTCTCTTTACGGAGAATAATTGAATTATCGCCGTGGGCCGACGGTTAGATAATAAGGGTTGATGGAGGGGCGGAGTTGGAGAAAGCACTTCTTCCTTGAAACAAATTTCCCTTCCGACACGCCTCCTTAATTTTCACTAAACCCACCGACGCACGAACCAACTTTTTACCCTCAACTTTTCCGCCATTTTCCCTTTAATATTCCGCGGAATCTTTGCTTTCCCACGAGATCAAAAATAATGTTCCGCGTAATATTTTAAAGCGTCCGTTTTGGATTACGCGGATTTTTTTTTCGGCTCGAATAGCTGATTGCCTTTGTTTGCGAAAAAAAGGGTTCCCCAAGCCGGAAAATCAGTTGTTGTTTTAACGCATCTCGGTTGCACTGGTGATTTTTTAATTACACTCTGGCTTAACACCTTCCCATCAAAAGGTTGAGAGAGACTTTTCCAGAATGAGATGTTAATTTTTCTGCTGAAGGCACAAAGTTCTTCGCGATTATTACGATCCTCGAGTAAAATCTGAATATTGAAACATATGAAGAGGTATTTTAAAATAGAATTCTTCTTTAAATATTCTGTATTACAATTTATACTTTCCTTATTATATCTAAGCTTAGTAATATCTCCATTTTTTTCTATAAAGAGCTTTACTTAAAATGAAATAGTAAGTAACTTCCTCGTACATTAGAGAAATCAGTAAGGCTAAAATTCTATCTGAACATCCTCTTTACAACATTCTTATCAAAGAGAATAAATAAAGGTGAATAAGTCATAGTGTGCTTTCGCATGTTTCAAATTTCTCTTCACATAATTTTCATTTAACTATGAACATTGCGCTCATTTCATAAGTAAAATAAATAGCATTATAATGTAGGAGATGAAATCCAATGATCTTCTAAAATATTATACTGAAAATATGAGAGTAGATGATTGATCCTTGAGCTATTAGGAAGAATCTAACAAAGAAAAACCTCAAAAGAATCAATTCTATCGTGGATGGCCCTACTCAAAGGAATCATTCTCTGCCTTAATCGTATTTTCAAATTATATAGTAAAACTACAAATCATTTGTTACTTTTATGATATATTTCAATGAGAATTTGCTCTTTCACGACAACAAGATTGAGATGGTAAGTTATAACTCATTTCCACTTCAAGTGATTGGACTGAAAGAAAGAATAATTCCAAGTTGAGCGGTGTGAAATAGCCATTTTCGCATGAGGATTCAATAAAACCGTGAATGAGGCCAACCGTGACTCAATCCAATAAAATCACCGCGAACACTTGGGCGCACAAAGATCGACGGAACGGCTCCGCTAATGAATGCCACTTTAAAAGCACGTTGCGAACAATGAAGCGGTCAAAGCAATTCATCTGTTTTAGATAATGCACCACCTCTCAAGAGGAGATATTCCCCTCAAGGTATTTTTCCGGTAATCATTCACAGTTCCTCTCGAGTCAATTTAACATTGAAATTTGATGGGAAGTAACGCCTCAATTTGCTCTTGAGGATTCCAAAAGCTTTATAAGAAATGTCAATTAAATTCAAGAAATACGTAAATACAGTTATGGATGTCTTCTTTTATAGTTACCATTCTATCCATTTAGCGCTTATGTATTATTCTAGACTACTTCTTATCAGTTTATTCATCACAAAAGCTTACAACAATTAGGGAGACTTATGCATTAATAATTTATAACCTTTTTTGGATTCTATATGTTCAACCGAGTAATGTAGAAAGCGATCTTTTAATTTAATAGAGAAAATTTCTCTTTTACGTATGAATTCGGAAGTAACTTACATATATTTATTCACTACCGCAATTACATTGTGATTTCTACCATTAAATACATGCAGTATTACGTTTTGTAATTTTTAACAAAGAAGAGCTAACACGTAATCCATCTGTGGAGGATTAAAGTGAGACTTATCGCGAATAACTTCGTGAATAACGCCGCATTGTTGCTTCCATTGCCCCTCCTTTCCATTCGATAGATCCGCGACTCAGAGATGGCGACTGACAAATAAGAAGAACCCGTCCCGGTCACGTGGTACCGTTCGAAGAAAAGGATTCCTTATGATAGACGGAGATTTTACGGAATCAAATCTAAATCTGTAATCTTGGCCCATCTCAAAGGAAGATATGAGGGCGGATTCTGCGTGAGGAGAGATTTTTCGGAGAAATGTATAAAATTATTTGGGAATCGTCAAAAGATCAAAGAATCGCATTTCTCGAGCGAAAGATTGAGAACAATTTTTGCGGGCACAATCCCATGAAGGAAACTTAAATACAAGCTTCTTTGATTTCGAAGAAAATATGTTTGCACTTGTAAATTGTGATCATATTTGCACTGACGGAACGATGAATTTCGAGTCAACTTGTTATTGTCCAAAATTTAAGTAGTTTTGAAGAATCAAAGAAAAGAAGTTTTCAATGTTTTCAACTGATTGAGGAAACGAACGATACGTAGATTTAACTTCAAAGCTGAATAAGCTGAACGTCTATAAAAACCTCTGAATGTATTTCGATATAAATGGCTCATTAAAATCATTCTAAAAGCTCCTAATTACAGGTGTAATTTTAATTGCTATTATAGTTTTAAAAGGTTAATATTTTATGATTTTATTGTCGCCACTTCATCTTTACGTCACAGTAAGTTATGATTAAGATCCAAGTACACTTTCGATATCAGAGAAGCGAATTCTTCGTAATTCTCGCCCAGATAAATGGAAGGAAGGGAAGGGAATGAGGCGTTTCACCCTTCGATCCCTCGGCTTATTCGAGTGAGAAATCGCAGCTGATCGAATGCTGACTACGACGACAGGTGAGTTGAACGATCGGAGATAATGAGGCCTGAGAATTCGGGAGAAGAATGGGAGGAAAGGAATTGTCAAAAGAAAAGGGGGACTTCAGGGAAAGTAAGAAGGGATTGTACAGGGAGAAGACTTTTGAAGACATCCAGAGAAGATATAACGAAAAAGCTTACTATGACTCTTTAATAGATAACTACCAACAATACGTACAATAAGACTTGTACAAAAGGAAAACAATCTGTACGTGTGATCAGACAAATTATTTCGAGAAATGTCGACGGAATAACTCGGAATTAATTACTGAAACATTTTAAAAATTTCGATTATTCTTAAAAATTTCCAAAAAATGGTTTTCTGCCAAATATAAGTATTTTGCTGAATTATTATTCTTAACGTTGTTTTTCTAGCCAACTCAAGAGCTCACGCTGTTCACTAATTCCATTTCAGAAGCTAGTGGATTAGCATCGGACTATACGCTCCTACTTGCTCACAGATTAATACTTTCTTCTTGCAACTGGAAATGAGCATGTCTCAATCTTACTTACAACTTTAAGTGAATTTAATCGAAGTCTGAATATTTAGAGTCCACACATAGACTCCTCCATTAAAATCAAGGTATCTTAATCAGTTTGTTTTTTATTTGACTGGATGAATGAAATCATAAAAACAATATACAAGGTCTCTATGTTAAATTTTATCTCATTCAATTATTATCTCTATTTTATTTTCATTATATATAAATACTCCAAAATAAAGCTGCAATACTTATACTGCGTTTAAACAATTTTCGATAAGGTGTGCAAAGTTTTAGTCGTTTTTTCTTTCATTTATTATCCATCTAAATAAGATTAAAGTACTTTATTTTTTAATAAATATATAATATCTCAAAACACCGATACTTGAAAGCGTGCAAAAGTTCATTTCGAAAATCTTCCGAATCGAACCTAAGTGAGAAAGAATAATAAGCGAGTCTATTCGATTAATAGGAACGGGTTATTGTTCACAGATCGAGCATCGGGAACTCGATCAATCAGTCTATGGAACACCACTGCATCGTTTACCGCATCCATCTAAATCATCCCCTTTCCGCAAACAACACGGAAGTGATCGCTGGAATAGAATGAATAATTCAGAGCCGCCTATCCCAATCCATTCCCGCAAAACCACGTCCTTTTATAAAAGACCAAAAACGAAAGGATTAGGCAGACCACTCTCCACCCAGAAGACCCTCTGGCTGCAAAACCGCTCATCCTTGCGAGGGACAATATCTCAAACCATTAAACCTCCTTGGAAGGCGGTCTAATCTTTCGGTCGAAAACATCAGGGTTTAGGGATCGTTAACGGAGACAAAAAAGGAACAAAAAGGGGTCTTTTTCGATTCTAATTAAAATCCCTGATAGAGAGATGAATTCCATTATGCGGATTGCCAACGAAGAATTCGGGTTTTCTAACGAAGACTTGATTTTGATTGAGGCCCTAACGACCGAAGGCTTTCTTCCATTTCTACGATTTCAGACTTCTTACCGCACGTCGTGTAGCGTGCTTAATTGTCCCGAATGAGTCGTTTTGTATTTGCTCGTAAACTTAGCAGTGAATGGGATGTTTTGGTATATTTCGGTGTGGGATTGGGTTCGATGATAATTATTCGAATGGAATAGACTAAAATCGAAGGAATCTATACTCACGGTGGTATAACGTGCTCTCTAGTTGCTGACGCGCGTTATCTACGTGAAACAGAAAAAAACTATTAGTATCCAATGTGTTATCGTAATGGGATGCACAAAAAAATTCAAATACTAGAGTAAATATTGTATCTATGACGACCACGATAGAAAATATAGAAGTATGATTATATTCCGATTACTTAAGAGAGAAAATTCTACAAAATTAACTTTATGGAATAAGTATTCCTTAGCAACGCTGTAACTATTTACTCAGCGACTGCAGAAATGTTTTTTTCATAATGAACAGTACTATCAATTGTATTCAACTTATGTTTTTAAGATAAAAGTTTGAAATATGTTAACTTTGAATAATTATTCAATTTCAATTTGATTTTAGAAATATATAAATTAATTATTGCTATTCAGCATCCATTCGAATGAATTTTTCATAGCGATTCTTAAATTATTGATTCATAATATTTGTTTCCAATTTTTGAGATATTTAAAATAAAACTAGCGAAAAATAATAAATTATTTGCAGTATAAAGAAATCCAATAAAAATACAAAAGAAACATTATATTTAAGGCTTATTTATTAAAGTAGTATAAAATTGTTATAGGTTTGCTGATTCCTTATCTACATAATCTGTTAAACCCAAGGGCAAATCCATTTATGTAATAGCATTGTAGAAATTTTAGTGTTTACGATCCTAAACCCGCCTTCATCTTTTAAAATATCTCAATTTTCGTCCACGATCGATATCTCG
Source organism: Pantala flavescens (assembly GCA_020796165.1). NCBI lineage: Eukaryota > Metazoa > Arthropoda > Insecta > Odonata > Libellulidae > Pantala > Pantala flavescens. The sequence goes on from CM036886.1 coordinate 26,714,056, forward strand.
CTGCAATCGATAGGTCGAAAGACCTGTTGGGCTTTGCATATATGATAAAGAGAGAGGTGTATATTATTACGTGGTGTTGGTTACCAAAGGATACTTATACCCCAAACTAAAATATCTCGCCCACCTGACGCAAGAGTTTTTTGTGCCTGAAATATCCTCATGAAAAATAACCGCCTTTATTTTGATACACCTTTGGAAAGAAAATAAATCTTTGTGACAAAGACTATCAGTTAACTGCAGTGATTATGTTTGGAATTTTTTTTATTTACCTCTACTTTTATTGACGCCAATAGTCTTAGACATTTAAGACCAATTTATTGATTTTTTTGTTATTTCCTAAGGCTCATAATTCATTCATATAATTGACTAATCGAAGTAAATTATTGATAAATAAACTGTCAAGTTCTTTCAAGGCCATACGTAAGATAAAATTAAAAATACCCAACTGTTCGTAAACAATGAATACTATATACCGTTACACTTGTAAGAGTTTATCAACACATTGTTTGAAAACGTCTTTTATTCGTAAATACTGAAAAGTACTATATACATATCTTCCATATTAAATATCGAAATGTAAAAAGAAGCATTTTATTAATAGGACATCATAGTAAACCGTGTAAACAGTACTAAGAAATGCAGAATGGCAAATTCGATTCCAGATTGCCTTTGATATAAGCTCTTTTAGCGATCCTTCCACTCCATTCAACAAAGAACTCCAGCGGCTGCAAGTTCCCGCAAAGCATTCCATGCGTAAAACCCGACGCCCGTAAGATCGCGTGCGTAAAAAAAGGGTGAGGACACGCGGAGAATCTAGCAATTTGGGGCGATAGGAATTTCAGGGGGCAGATGTGTCTAATGGTGAACGATGGGGAAAACTATTGTTGTGCTGTAGTGAGGGCGGTGGATTATGAAACCCAAGAGGATTCATGAAAAGAACAGTTCACCACTGCCGTAACACTCGAAAGTATGGCGAATTTGGGGCATAACAAAGAGATATGAGCGCCTCAAAAGCCTTTATGACATACGTGATTACCCCTTATATTAGATCATAAAAATTTTACGTTACTTTTCTCAATATCCTTAACGAAAGGATTAGTTTCCATTTCATCTACAGATTCAATTGTGTATTGAAATCTTTATTCTACTGCAGATATTTAAAACTACTTTTAAATAATAAATCAGCCTATATTTAATGCATTACTGGACATTCTGTTTTATCAATTTTATTCTCACTCTATTGTATCTCTCTTGCCTCATGAAGGAACCATCCTTTAGATTTGAATTCACGTATTCGTTAATAAAAATCATTAACGCATTTTAATTCATTGACTTATATAAAATGATATATTTTACTTTTAATAGTAAATAAAATTCATAAGAATATAATAATCGAAAAATGAGGTTCATGTCAAAAATTAAACTCAAAAGTAATTAAGACTAAGCTACGGTTTGATTGAAGAATTAAATCGCATATGAATAGTCAATTTAATAGTAACGACAGAAGGACTTTTAATAAGAAATCTAGCGTTTCTTAATTATGAACGCGACTTTTAAAAAGATGAGCTACTATTTTATAATTATATATGAATTTTAATATACCTGGATACGAGTATCATTAACTTGAATAACGTATTGAATTATGTTATATTATCAAATCAACGAAATAAATTGCATAATATGTCCCCATTCGATTAAAATTTGATTAAATATAATACAAAACGAATTCTCTAATTCTAAAATGAGCAAAGAAGTGGTATTTAAACGCGAAGTATCAATATTTACGAGCTAGTTGTTTCCTGACGCCTTCCATCACACATAAAAATAAACTACCATACTACCAAAACATATATTTGATTAATATGAACATATTATTCTACATTACTATACCTATATGAAATTATCTCTTGAACAACAGAGTCAACAACCATCAAATACTCTACAACTTAATAAAAGAGACCCATTCTCGGGCCCCGCGCTGACCTTTGTGGGGCATCTTCCAGAAGGCGTCTGCACAGGATGCCTCTCTGCCCGCGGCGGCCGCGGCCACGAGGCTCGGCCCGATGAGCGTCCTTCCAGGTTGAGAGTGGGCCTCTGGAGGCAGGTAGCGTTCCACCTCCGCCCCCCCACCTCCACCCACCCCCAGGCCGAAGGGGTGCTGGAGGTGAAGGTGGAGGGGGTGGGAAGCCACGGAGGCTGCCACGGGGGCGGTTGTGGTGGCCGAGGGGGCGGAGAGGGGCGGCGGGGAGCCTACGCGGCGAGGCGACCCCGCCGCTAGATCTAGCGGCGAAATGTTGGTCGGCTGCGGAAGGCCGCTGCAGGCGCTGAACACCTCCGGGATCGGCCCGGGGGCGGCTGCGGTAGCGGCGGAGGCCTTTTGGAAGAGAAGAAAAGAAGACATTTTATACACATTGATCATACAATGTATCAACGTAGAAACTATAAGCTAATACAATTACGATATACGGTTTATTTTGAACTATAATGTAAATGGAAAAGATGTTTTTTAAGTTTACATCCTAATTGGTTTTCTTCAGGAATGTATTGAATGATGATAAGTTTAATGAGTCCATCGAAATTTAATTATCTTTACTTGGCTTTAGTCTATTCATTCTAAACTCGTATTTTCAACATTAATATCGAATGTTTGTTTATAACCATTTACGAAAATTATAGCTTACATTTTTAGTCGTATAGTAAGGTTTATTGCATTAGGTATAAAATATGCCCACTGCACTTTTATATTGCATTTAAGTCAAATACATTTTTGTGAGGTTTCGTCAAAGCAGAAATATTAGTCGATATTGCAACAAGTAGATTTAATTTTTTTTATTCAAATTAGAGATATTTTTTATTATAAAACATAATTCCTACATGATTTAACTATTTGATCCCTGTATTATTTGTCCTTTTCATAACTTATCATAAGCTTTAATTTATATCTATTTTATAAAAAAAACTATATTGATTTCAGCTTGATAAACGAACTAAATTTAATTATAGGTTTTATGTGTGGAACATCCTTGTTAGAAGCATACGTACATCTCATACCATATTCATACGTATCATGTATATGTATGCATGTAGACGAATATGTACAATGGGATAAACACGTGTTCAATTACGAGGGAGAGGCGACCCTTCCGAGTGAACGGCAACTCCTTCGTGTAATCACCGATCCTTAAAGAACACAACTGCTCCGACAAAACTAATCCTGGGAATACCTCCACTGCTTTCCGATAAAGAGACGAAACTGCAACGCGACTGCGTTCCTATTCAAATATACCAATCGATCGATGGAATGCAGCTGGTGGAGGGGGAAGAAGTATGAAACCCCAACGAAGCGGGACAAAACAAGTCACCCCGGAGAAGACATGGTTAACAGTAAGGTTTCTCTACAGCCGCGGGTCGTGGAGAAGATTGTGCTCGACAACTGACGTGAAAATGTAACTCGGAGACGATCCCTTTGGGAGAAAATAAGACGGGCAAAAAAATACGTAGATATCGGAGAAGGAATCTCCTTGAATGGGTGCTTAAAAGAGTAAGGAGATTGGTTTTATAGGGGGAGTACTCGAATATTCCGGGAAAAAAACGCGGGGGAGTGTGTGTGTGATAGCGGAGGCTGATTACTGCACGCTACGTGCAACGTGATTCGAAAATCGTGCTGTGAAGAATCGCGTCAGGGACGTAAGAAGGGTTAATTTTATCGAGTACATCTTGTAAAGTTTCCATTCGCTCGCTCACGAAAGAGTAGCTCTTAAGGATTCAGTTTTACGGCGCTTTTTTATTTCTGAAATCTTGACGGGAATGTTATTATACAGAAAATTTATGTATCGGGGAATGTTTCCGCGCGATAAGCATTTTTAAAATTCCTTTCCGCGAGTGGTTGATTGAATTTTTCCTTATCGAAATCTGCGTGCGAATGTATGTATTAATTTCGACTGATTATAGACCAATGAGAGTGATTGATAAGTCCGAATCTGTATTAACAGTTTCTATGGCTCTACACGCGATTTGACGCCATTTATCAAGCTCGTTGACAGCAGATACGACCTTTTTGATCTGCGAACGCTCCATCTGGTTCGTAATCTGGTAAAACAGCTTTTCTTTCGTAATACATTCGCGAATCGGAAGATTTGGTCGAATCCGCTTTTTGAATGAGCAGAAAAGATTCCATCGACCGAATATTGTTTTAATCGGCTCTCTTTGGATAGTAGCTGGGAGACAAAACGTCCCCTTAACCAATCTCGCCCACCCACACACTCTTCACGGCCCGTTTCGTGCACCGTCTGAGGGAAGACTTGCAAAGGCGATTAGCTGGGCTAACGGTTCAATGCACTGACAGAGTGAGCACAGTGTTGGCAAGCACGCTTGGGCAAAGTGCGAGCGCTGGAAAGAGATACGCTACCGCCTTCTTTCCATTATTCGATTTGCATAATTTCAATCACGCGATGCCGGAAAAGTGCATTCTGCGCTGTTTCTGCTTCCGAGTGATGAAACTGTCTTCCGTGATGCAAAATGAATGCCTATTCACGTGCGCTATCGATTTGAAAACATCGCACTGTGATTAGTATTGGATAAATTTTCGATTTTACTAATTGAATTATCGATCTATCGATAGATAGGTAAACGATATATCGATCTTTCGATAAATAGCCAATCGATGAATCGATCCATCGATAAATAAGCAAACGATATATCGATCTGTCCCTTTACCGTAAACGACGGATCTATATGATAAATATCAATAATTTGCATTTGTGATTCAAGATTTACAATACTTAGTCGTTCGTGTGACACAAAGCATCACTAATTAAAATTTGAAAAATTAATTACACATCCAAAAATTAATACTTCATAAATTAATGGAAGTAACTTGCATGACCCATCTACGACACAATCTTTACATCAATTCCTAGACTTTCATTAATTAAAATGGATAGTACTTTTCTCCCTCTGTTTTCCTTAAAGTGCTCTCTAAACCAAGTTTTTTATTAAACTCGCGGTGATGATAGGATCTGCACTTTTAATGTGCACGACTCCGAAAGACCATGAGCTCTAATCAAAATGTCTCAATTATCGAAAGATCTCGAGATGCTGTCATCACTTACTTAATGAATGAGGCCGGTTTCGTATCTCAGTATTCGAAAAAAAAAAGAATTATCTGATTTCACGCAAGGAAAACAAATCTACTCGCTCTTACCGTTCCATTACAAATTATACACGGTCTGATTCTACTTACGTTGGAAATTCTTCGTGTGCGGAATTCATGCGAGGACAGATGCTTTTTAAGACAACAATCCAAGCCTTAAAACATTAAAATGCATATTTAAGAGTAAATTTAAAAGGAAGTACGGTGCAAAAAAATCTTTCTTGAATTTATTGATGTATAAACTGCAGGAACTGTGATCGAAAATTATCTGGACTCTTAAAGTCGTGGATTATAACCAACTTGTATGATTTAAGATACATATTTCAATATTCCCTATCCTATATTCCAGCTTGGTTTTCCAATTGGTTGAGCCCTCCTTCCCTTCATATCTAGTGCTACTTCTACTACATCCATTCCTTCCCACATCCCTCTTTTTGTGGTATTCTGAGAAAAACTTTAAGAAATAATTCTCAATCAACTCTCCTAGTCCACACCCCTTCATTTACCAACAACGAAGGATGGAGTTGGAAGGAAGCCTTACAGTCGGTGGAGTCCGAATGACATAGCTGCATTTCCGATTATTATCACCCAATGAGTTCCAAGTCAACAGATACCAAACTAGCCATCTCTCACAAGTGAATGCTCTACTGCGTGGTACACATCGAGGCGATCTCAGGAATCCCCTGTTTGGCACGTGGAGTACGCGGCCAATCGACCGTGAATGTAGAATTAAGGACGAAGACTCCAAGGCTGTTAAGGGAAGCATTTTAAGATATCCGCGGATGCTCTCCGTCACTACACGGACTATTTTAGTTTTGCCACGATTGGCTTAAGAGGATCGCTAAATCGTCGAGTTTGCGAAAACACCGTTTCGCTCGAGTTTATCTTATTCTTAAAGATCTGAAAGGCGTGGAACGTATCGTATTATTAAATGTCTACGCTTCTATCCTAAGTACCATGCATATGAGCTATTTTTATTTACTCATAATATATCTCTACTTTTGCTTGATAAACTCTACTCAACATTATTTTAAAAAGGAATTAGAAGTGTCATTAAAAACTCAAGAATGAACATTCAGGAAATATTAATTTATTTATAAGTTTTAACACGAAAATATATTTATATTAAAAATTATATTTTTATAAACTTTTGTTATTAAATTATGGAAAATTGTTATTAGAGAAAGATGTTTTATTTTTTATGCAAAAATATTTCTTGTTCCTACAATACCTAGTTACCTATCATTTCAAGACCACCCCTATGTTCATTAACGTATGTTTTATTGTATACGGAGGCTATATCGAAATTCCACGCTAATATCAATATAATAATCAATAATATACTTCGATTTTTATCCATTTATGGGCATAAACATCCTCACCCCAGAAAGGTTACCGGTAAATCCCCAAAGGAACTGACCACGATAATATCGCCTTAAGAAGACCATCTTTACTAAAAATCAAGTCATTATTTATTATTTTCATAATATTGGCAGTAATATTCCTTCTTTACGTTGGTATTGGACAAACGGCATCCGAGTGAGGAGTTGAACGTACTATCCTCTGAGGAAGGTCGGCATTCCATCAACGTAAAGTTAAGACAAATGGTGGGGACTGAGTAGAGCTCCGTCATTGCCACACATCTTAATCTGGAGGGAGGCCTACGGCAGCCTCTCTCAACCACTACATCCCTGCCACTTAACAACTTGACTCCCACGAACAATAGAGCCATAAACTCTCGTTTGCTTTGCACAGTCATCCAGAAGATAAGGGAGAAGACGCTATGAGTTCACGGGAACGTAATCTTCCATCTTCAGATGAATCGTATCGTTAAGAGATCGAATTGTACAGCAATGCAACAACTATCGGTGCAGACGTTTATGGTATATGCGATGAGAATATCTTAATTCTAATTTGCCACTCATTAAATGCATTGTTGAAGTGTTTACATTAAAAGTTTAATAAGTTCACAATAGGAGGCGCAGTGAATACGGTAATCGAGAAATGATTAAATGCTTTTACGTAAAATCTGAGGAATTATATTTCAGATAGACTTAAGTTAACATTAGCTTCTTATGGATAATAAATGCTAGCATTAGCTTCTTATGGATAATAAACATTTCACGTTTATAATCCGCAACCATCAAGGTAAAACGTATGATACATGAATACTAATTATTTACCCATAATCGAGTTTAGTTTCACTCAAATGATGACGTTTACGTTACACACGATCGTGATAATTATTTCTATGAATAAGAGATGAATATGAATGCAGCTGAATCGTTCGAAACCTCTGATTAAGTGCCTTAATAAACCCGTGCCCTCGAGTCTAGGTGAAAGTTCCTAGGGCCCAATTAAAACGCGTATTGTTATTCCGAATTATCACGCGTCGCGATTAAAATAACGAGCGAAATTTTTTATATATCTTTCGGCCTTTCCGAGCGGAGTGATTGCCAGAAAAAAACCGCGATGTTACAGTCGAGAGAGCAGCGAAAAACGCTCACACATTGTCGCGCATCGCAATAATTAAAATGGCGGGAAAAGCAAAAAAGAAACGGTCGTTTTTTCGCCCTTCCTTTGGAGGGAGCGTTCTACCATTTATTCAACGCTCTTTTAGTCGTCTCGTGAAGGGCGAGACAATTCGAGACCGCAACAATGCCTCGAGGAAAGAAGGACTAAATGGGGAAGAGTTTGGACAGGTGGTATTCCACTTATGTGGCGCGAGACGGGAAGGTATCTGTCACAATCAGCGATCGTAAATATGGTCTCCCAGAGAGAAAAGAAACACGCGGGTTAAGGAGAAGGTCGGCTGATAAAAAAAGACGATCGCACCGCGTGCCCGATCCGTCCACCGCCATATTAGACTCTTATGAAAAAAGGTGGTGCAAGAGGGAGACCTTGGTGGAGTCGAACATCGACTTGCAGCTTTTTGAGTATAATAAGCATCTGTCTGGACGCGGTTGATGCCTTGACAGGGAGAAATCGATTTGCTGAAAAAAATATACTCGCCCAGGTGTTTTGAAGGGCGACAGGAAGACAATATCTCTAATCTTTGACACCGAAATTCTCGGTATATTTGAGGAAAATTTACGGTAATATCGGGAGAGTTCCGAGAAATTAATTAATTTATATCTAAGGGAAATTTCGATTTAGAGTAAAATAAACATGTTCACCACGGATCGATTCCGATAGATATGGTACGAATAGAAATATTAACAGCAGGTGTTATTAAAAAAAACGAAAAAGGAACTTATAATTGATTAATTTGGAAATTGAAATTCAAACTTCAGCCATTCCTGAACAATTGTTATTTCATCACAATCGCTGTACCTAAAACTCGAACGATAAATATACCAAATGGTAAACAAATCCCTACTGACCTCCAAGCATATTCGCAACATAAAATCTGTGAATCCATTCTTGGCAAATGAATCCTCTGGAATGGCATACCTGCTTCGGTCATTATTCGATTTCCCATAAATTAATTTGATATCATTAATAAGGGTAATACAAAAAGTGTTAATACGGCGATGATCAAATTATAATTGAGTTACAATAAGTGAGTGATCAATAACAATTAGCTGGATGATCATCTAATACATAATCACATAATGATCAGGTAACAGCGAGAAGATAATAGATTACTTAAGAGTGGGCAATTATAAGGGTTTCACAAACACTACGGTTTAAAAAATTAAGTCTCGCTTGGGAGAAACTAACTTCAACACCTGCAGAATCCCTCTAGTTAGACCCGTCTCGCGAGTATCCGGTGAAAATAGGTATGCGTACGTAAATGGATCAAATTCATCATTTCTCTACTTCCGAAATCGACGCGCCGGAACGTCCTGATTTCGGAGGAATGATTAAGCAGAGGAAATCGGGGGACTTAACCGACCATCCTTCCGTGTCGAACACGAGTAGATCCCAGAGTGCATCTCGAAATGCCATACAACTGCATCGTTGCACACACACCCCCTCTTCTACCCCCTGCTCTCGTGCAGCCTTCCCTCGATAAGCCTCGTGTTTACCTCAATAGGAACGTGTGTCCTACCAAACAAGATAAAGGCCTGAGGGAGGCGGGAACAGCTCCGAAAAGAAACGATACTACAGAAGCCAAATGAAGTGAATGGGACCCCGAACCGAATGATCACTTAAACATCCCTCCAATGACGCATGGTGTGTTTCCTTTATTTTCGTGGGCCGATCGTATTTCGCCCCCAAATGGAGGAGAAACCTTTCTTGGTCCACTTATCCTCCATTTATGGACGATTGGTGTCGCGTAAGGAGCGACCCGAGGGTAGGTCGGTGATTAAAAAGACATCTATCGGGAATTAATCGAATTAGATACGTATTGGAAAGGAATTTCACCCGCGTGTATTCTTCTCGATTGCATGGTGTACTTTTCGTACGCAAATATTCTACATTTATACATGGTACGCGAGTTTATCCTCTGTTCTAGTTGAGGCATGAACTTAACGATAGTGTTAAGCGTATATATTGTGATTCGAGATACATCGGAAATATTACTAACGTTCAACTTTCGATTTGTATGTAAAAGTTACTCAAGTAAATAATCTTTTACGATTTCTCCAAGTAGGTTGTATGTGTGAAGTAACTATTAAATAGAATAAAAGAGGCGCTCAAGACAAATGTTATGAATGTAACCAATGATAAGTGGAATATGTTACGCACACATAATAAACCACGGATAATAAATCCTTTTCAATGATTTAATATATTCACTTAATGTTATACTTCATTCATAAATTAAAGTAGATTAATATAATATGGAAATAAAAATTATTTGAGGATCCCTATAAAGGATCAAATATCTTTAAATGAAACCTTAAAATACTCACTTCGAGAGGTAGGACAAAAAATGTACGAACATAAGCAGAGGTATAGATTTACCGTATCTAACCGCTAGGCTCTTAAACAAACCATTGTCGAGTGATTCCATCATTTTTGAATAGACTTAGTATTTAAATCCTAAAAATGCAAAATTCACCTCATCGCCAAAGATCGGCTATTAAAAGACTATAAAGGAAATGAGAAAGATGTATAAATGAAATCGTAACATGGATTCAGCAGCAGATATTTTGTTCGGAAGGATAAAGTTAGCAGAGCATGAGTCCCTCTATGATGAGCAAACAACTTGTAGCACTCGAGAGGTTTCTTTAGGGAAAAAACGTAAGATGAGCCAGGGCTTTATTATTGGCTCTTTAATCAGAGTAATGCTATCCTTTTGAATGGATGAAAATTATATTTTACTCTGGAGGAATAGTATTTGAAGAAGGCATAGAACATCCTCGAAATAATATCTAAATTTTCTTAGAAGGCGACCTAGTATAAGATGGGTTAGACCAGTGATTAAAATGCAAGTACTTTAGTAATACATTACTTTTTAGAATAAAACCATCTCAAATCCATAAGTATAAAAGAAAATTTTGCAATCTACTCGCCATTTATAATAAAAAATATGATAGGAGAAGGAATCAAATTTTCTCAGCTGTATCTTAAGCCTTTCAAATTACTATTTGAACTTAACTTTCAAACCTTTATTCATAGCTCGCTACAGCAAGTTCTCTTTTTGTTGAGGACTTCTAAAATATATGAAATTGTATTGGCAGGATGCTTAAACTCGGATCCCTGAATCATTAGTAACACATTCTTGACTCAAAAGGCTTCATGCAAAATATCTATAACTTATAAAATTCTAAGCTTTTGTAAGTAATATGCAATTTTTCTCCAGAAATTCTTTGAAGAATTGTTTTCTTAAAATTTTGTAAAATGAATTGGTTACGGAAAGAGATTAATTCGTGCTGATTAAGTAAAATTTAACTTTGAATAATTTTCTTCGCTATTTTAATTCTACTTCAATTACGTTGAAATTTCATCTTCTAAAACTACTGCAATACATTTGGTGGAATCTCTGGACTATTTTCTAAATGAGATTAACAGAGATTTAATGGAACATTTCATTTATTAATGAATGAATGAACCAAGAAGTCATCTATTAAATAATACAAAAAATAGGTAAGATGTACTGCAAAAATGCAATGAAAAGGGGAATTTTGATTGGTGGAGAGCCTAGTGACCAGTTGAGCAGACGTTAATGGCAGTAAAGCAAGGAGTTAGTAAAAGGAAGTACTGAAAGAACATTGAGAAAGCATTCGGGTAAAGGCGGTATTGAAGCTGACGAAAGACCGGTGCATAAAGAGACTTCAGTGAGTTAAAAGGCCTTGTCCACAAAAGAGGTATAAAAGTGAAAACCTGGCTTCTATGGAATGGAGTGAAATATAATGCCAATAAGAAAAGGGTGTTTTTATGTTGCACTTTACGAGATTTTTATATCAAAAGGTAGCCATTTAATCCTATTGTATTCGATACCCATAAACTTAATTGTTATAGTGTCAGAATTTTAGAATGTTGTTCTGAAAATTAGATTTCGAACGTTACATTATGGAATTCTATCCATAAATTACATTCTGGGAACGTAATTATTGCTATAATATATATTTGAGGTTCTATTTTGTTGAAAAAATGCCTATTTCTAATTGCTACGTCAGGAAAAGTTCTATTCTTCTTTAAAATCGTAAGTAATAATAAATTATTTACTATTTTTATAACAGCAAGAGATATATTAGAACCATGTAGTCTGAGAGTTTTATTTCGAATGGAAAGCATTTTCTCTCATTATTTAAAAGTCTTTTATTGGAATATTACTTAATGGTAGATATTCTCTAAATAATACTATTCACATAGTATATGCTATCGCACTTTTTAAATCAGTAGAGTATACTGGTATATACAAATATATTCCTACAAGATATTCTTAGAATAGTTGGTATATAAAACATCTCCTAACGTAATAATTTCCAAACGTATTCCACATACCTATTTTGAAATACATCACTGACTTTTCAGCTTTCGTATTTCTATTGCAAAAGAAATCATCGCAATGAAAGATTCCGTCGCTTTCGGAATACGTACCTCTGAGTACAAAATCAATCGAGATAAATCATAAAAGAGCCCATTCTCGAAGCGGTTGCCATAGAAACGTGTTCCTATTCTAACCGAGCAACAGCGGGAGCGGATTCTATTTTACATATGTGACTCTGAAAGCAACAGATTCGCCTATTTGTGGAAGCGGTAGGGAATTATGGTGAGGATTTATATCTACTGATTGGAATCTTCAGACGCTGAAAGCCAAGATACGCATCTCCTTTCAATAGCTACTTCAGTTGGGTACGTCGGAGTGCTTCGTGGAAAGGAATAAAAATATTGAGATTTTCCTCTCGAAATCCAGGGTATGTGATGTATTGAAAAGTACATATATATATTCGAAAAATAAGGTTTTGCATGGATTCTTTAAGAGAACATATCTATCCTTAATTATAAGCTGTCATCAATTTCATCACTCGTTAACTTGGGTCAATAACAATAAATGTCAGTTAACCTGATTTTAAATGTCGTGAATTTAGTCTTTCGAGAAAAGAGTAAAGATTTTGACTCAACTTCAGGGAGATATTAAATTGCAAACTGTTATTATTATTTTATAATGCAAACTGCTATTACTTATTATTACAATTATTATTTCACAAAACTGAATATCATTTTGTTTAAACGGATCTTACTCAACATACACTGCGGAGGATACGCTTATGAATTCAACAGGACGTCATTGAATTAGATATATACAAACATAATAAATTACTGCGTAAATTGACATAATTAATCACTTTGACTCAGCGTAGTTTCACCCACGGATCACTGGGGAAATATTGAATAATACATGAGACGTTAAAACCATCTCGTCTCTTAAACAAACTCAATATAAGTCGCACAGTCCACTCCTCAACACCGAGACTGAGAAAAGCTCCTAAAGAAGCAACCGTTGACAAATGTGTGCACCTCAATTACTCACTGCTTGCACCGCAACTGGAGAGAGGTGTGCAAACAACGAGAAAGAAATTTCGTCTTCTCTGCTTGAGCATACAAGTCCTCCTTTAAAATTATTTTCGAATTACCTCTCGCCGTATTACTCCTTTGTTGAGAGCGAAGGCGTTTGCGGTCGTGAGGAGCAACAACCGAGGAAAAAAGGGCATCGTGAGTTACCGGAGTTGGGCACGCGCGCCCTTTATCCGAATGAGTAGGACCAGTCCCTTGATTAAACTCGATGCATAAATCATAAACGCGCTTCGCATTGTCGCGTAAATTGAAATCGGGCTCAGTTCATAAGTCTGCATTGTTCCAATTACGGAGGGTGAAACGAGGTTAAGGACGTTGATTGATTCGGGTTTACGTGAATTAGTGAATAAACCTCGATTAAAATTTAAACCCTCGCCGCGAATACGTCCCGTTTGACAGAATTGTGGATTGTATCGAAACTTTCGGCGAATTAAATCGATATCTATCGTAAATATATATCAAAGTATTTGTAAAAAATCGCTTTTCTGTTATTTCTTTGCTCCTGTAGACTTTTCTACGTATTTCGTAAGTTTTATTTTACGTTCGCTACAGATACACATATTATTATCCGCTAACATATATTTATACATAAAAAAGCTAATGTTGCTAGGTTACAACGTTTTGGAACATCCACATAGCCTAAATCGTATTAAATAACGTTTCTAACTTTGATCAAAGGAGAATGTAAGTATGTTCGGGCAAATCGTGAAAATTTACACTAAAACCAAACGCAGTGCAGCGTATTGAAAGTCCAAATCCAGTTGGAATTCAATCTATTTCGCGTGCTGGACTTTTCCATTGGCGAAAGGGAGGTGGGCTGAATCATTAACCCTGGTCAACCTGTACTCAATTACCATCTTCCTCTAAATTCCATTTGATACTCATGAGCTGTCATTTGGAATTCATTCGAAACCCCTGAGAGGGTATTAAATGGTGAATTACATCAAAGTAGGGAAAAAAAGCTCTCTAACGCGTTGTTCGATCGCTGGAGGTCTTGATGAATGAGAAAAAATAATTAAATGCAACTTATATTAAGAGCGAGTAAATGAGGTTCCATTAAAATCTGAAATTGACGAACCTTGGACGGTCAGATGACGTCTATATTTTCTTTGGGGTTTTATTGCGAAAGCCATTTTCGATCGAAACTATATCCTATTCTATGCATTGTAGTATGTCTAATATTATCAAACAATTGCTTGACTACAAATTTTACTGTCACCGATAGTCTTTTGTTCACAAAACAACTCAATTCTGCAAAAGTTTGATACTAAAGGAAGTATTATAAAAAGAAAAACTTCTGAGGTTTTTTATCTCCAAACTACTTTGCATTATTTCTTCCCTCCCTTTTATTCCATGTTCCATTCGTCTTTTGTTTTTGATTCTGAGTAAATACACCCTCAGCAGACCGCTCCGAAAATATATTTGAGCTCTATGTCTTAAATAAAACAGTTCTATATAGATTGTTAGGTAAAATACATTCTAAGAGTGGGGTTTTACTTTTTTACGTAAACTTCACCTCTATCTATGTGAGAAATAATTGAAAGCTTCATTGAGTATAAAAGTATATATGACGGCCGTCCTAGAATAAGTATATATTCTGTTGAAGCACATATAATTATATAATTGAAATAGAGATATAGATACAAAATCGCTGATACGTTCATATTTACATAAATGCACGTCGCTATAATTGAACGTACGATACTCATATAAAATATGGAATACTAGGTATTTTTTCATGTATATATTTACGCGCTTGTGGTCACGGTAGCAGATGGGTCAAAGGGCGAGCGTAGTCCTTTATAGAACTCAACAGCTCTCGCAAATTCTTCGAAACGCTCAAACCCACCGAAAATAAATTAGTGATGTACAAACATCTCCTCACTTCAAATGCAGTGCTGTAGCGAATGTCAATTAAATATGTCTTCCCATCGATAAATAAACAAAAAAGAATCGGACTGCTACAAAGTAATGTGCGTTTCCCAGTGCGAAAAGCGCCAAAAATGAGAGTTGAGCTTTTTCGCGAAATCCGAGTAATTGGAGATCAGTGAATAACGCTGTGCAGTGTAAATAAATAAAGCCACGCGCACGGCCTCATGACTATAAATCACCATCATATTCCACTCTCGCCGATGTAAAAAGCTTTCGGAAGAGGAATCGCTCCCCATTCTTCTCTTTTTTCGAAATCCGCTGCAGTGGCGCCGTTGCTGCGCCAGCGGTCATTTGCGGAACGCAAAATGCAAATCTCCCTCAGGTTCCCGAGGGAGTTGTAGCGATGCAATTGTGCGTTTGGAATGTGAACTACAACAGGTGAGGCGGTCGACGGAGCGTCGCAATGCGTCCATTGCAAGGGATGCGTGCGTGCGGCCGTTCAAGTCTGCAAGCTCAGACTACGGCGACTCCTTAAGCGTTAACGGGAGGGGATGTTTATGCAGATTGGTGCCTTGGAGGTGCACGATCGCTTGTGCATCCACTTTGGTTGCGCGGTTTGCAACGACCGGTGCTGTTAGGAGGGTGCAGTGTGCGAACGTATGCACACGTAGGAATGCCGATGATGCAAAAAGAACGGGAATGTGCCCGTATTATACCACGCACCATATGTGCGTGATAATATAACTGATCGTGATCTAATGACCGGGTCATATCAATAGAGAAATTTTAACCTTATTAACCGTTTATCTTATATCGACCGGGCTTTATCCTACATAGGAAAAGTAACACCATTAGAATTGACGTACCTACTTCTACCTGATATTACAACAATGTCTTTACTCTAGGTGACAGAAAAACGTGTCATTTCCAAAGACAGACTCGATTTTTGCATCATACACACACTCACAGATAATGGTATTCTGAATAGACAATCGCATAGATACTTATTTTTACTATATCCAATCATAAAGAAATACACAGAGCACTTATAAGCCTCCAAATAATTCTACTAAATCTATACACCTAAGAAACTTCATACATTTGCGCCTCTAGTTTTGACTTTGATTAATATCTAGAATTGTACGTACTTCAAGAGAAATATAAGCCATTTATTTCAGGCCAGTACCGAATGCCATTTTAACTTATAGAACTGGCTCGATACATTCTAACAAGAAATGAAAGTAATAATACGAACGGCGTCACAATTTAACACAAAATACTATGAGAAGGAATGAGCAAAGTAAATTTGTGAAAATAAAATTATCAGTTAGTTATCATCCCAATATTTTGAAATCGTTACGTAAAAGATACGTTCCCTCCATGGAACCGCGATCCAAGGAACGACCAAAAATCCTTACATAAAATACACTCGGCGACAACAAACGTGGGCTGTAAACCGTCCCACGATCAACGAGGCAACTCTTATCGGGTTTTCCAACGAATACCGAATTTGAATATCAAAGCCCTGCTTCCCGTGCGTTCAATCAACATTCTCCTGACGTCTAACAACATCTTTATGAGAAAGAGAGCGTTGAAATAACTCTTATCTATCGAAGTGATAAACGCGGCCCTCAATTAAATGCACTTGGACAGTATTTCCCTTGGCGACGCGGGAGGTAAATGGTGCCTCCCCGGTAACGACAACAACATGCTAATTCGAATCGATCTTGGTCACGATCGAAAGATGATGGCAGATGTCCCTTGGACCGAAGGAGGTCGCCCGAGAGGTCTGCATTGCCCTTCGGACATTTGGTCGATTCCCACCTCCGACGGAATGCGTACAAATCCGTGAAATTTCATACACCAAGGTGCGTTTACGCGTGTTGAATTTTACGTAAAAACGGCTCGTATTTCTACGTGAAAGCCCTACTGTTGTAACCGACTACATGAATATTCATACGTTTTATTTAATATCTAAAAAGTCCATCTATGAAATTATATAAAGCGCGAAATGTAATTCTTGCTCCAATTGACTAATTTTTCCGTAAATATTTGCTCTCCCGTGTAATGGCATTTACTGTAAATCTCGTAACTCGTTCGATGACTGTAATTAATCTAAAACGGCAAAAGAGTTTTTATCTACAAAAACACAAAATTTCAACGTTGATATTGCATTATTTTAAAAGTGGAAACTCAACAGCTGGATTGCATGGCATAATGATTCGCCTACCTGACTTGATCACTCGTGGATGCAAAAGTAAGCCGGTCGTTCAGTTATACCCTCTCCGTAAAAATGTAACTGCAGATATTATTTTAATTGCAAGTTCATGAATAATAAATTATCATACTGACATACTGAAACAATTTAATAAGTAAAGTTTTATTCCATATTGAATTCAATTCAAAACTATTTTTCACCCTTAACAGTTCTGGTAAAAGCGTATCGCACATGATATCCCGTACATTCAGTTTACAAAATGAAATCTACAAAAATCTACAGAACAAGCAAACAATACATGTAGATACTAAATACAAGTCTATAAGATATAATTTCTCCCTTTCGAAGCCACACGTTAGTTGAGTTTTATTGTAGAGGAAAAGTAGTTTCTTGTCAAGAATTATATCGTTAAAACAGTAACTTCATGAAAAACATTTCGGATTGCCAAAATTTCACCTAAAACTTGCTTCACACAACAATGACTCTAAACTTTGCGCAGATAAATGCTCAAATGGCGGACTAAATCTTAACACATGTTGATATCAATTTTTAATGAATCCTTATTTTAGTAGAATATGACTTAATCATCCCGAATGACTGAATCAAGAACTAATTAGTTCTGTGTTACACACTGCTGTATAATCGGAGATCATAAAACGTATTTTGAAACGTAAATGTGCAATTAAATTCCTAAGTTTTATCTCGGATATAATAAGCTTTAGTATTGACTAAATAGAAGAAAACATTTAGAACGACTTCTTTCCAAGAACGGAGAAAATAACTATTAACTTAACAGCTTAATTCGGGAAACGAGTCCATATTGGAGATGTATTTGATTGAAAGTCGGAGAATAAATCCATTTGAGAGAGTATTGATTTGAACAAATCTTTTTGACATCTGAATTTCATTTGTGCAAAGTTCTCGGAACAAAGAACTGAAGACATGGAGAAGTAAATTCGAACAAGGAAGATTGAAATGTGTTTGCGAGAAAGAAAAGAGAAGTAAACAGTTCAGAGGGTTGAAATCCAATTCCAAAAGGGAAAGAGACATCTTGGAAAATGCGTTTAAAGAACTCTACTTCTTTCATTTCTGAGGATTAATGTTTACGGGACGGGAAAATCTACTTAAAATGATGCGTTACCAGGAAAAGTGAAATGTTTTGATGAAGGGTTTTTCGGATATTTTCTAGATGAAAAGGAAAGAGTTTTGGTATCTCGCAACGAAAAGATTAAACTCTTTTATTTAACGGGATTAAGAAATGTAAGAAGGAAATTGAATGAGGGAGGTTTTCTAATCCATTTTCTCTCAAACATCAATGATCGGAAGTTCTCCAATCGTATATTATTATAGATACGATTCCATTCTCGAGAAAAGCTTAGGTGATGAGTTATTTGTATCGGATTTCGACATTTTAATTCTTCACACAGAGATTTATAGAAGTTTTCATTTCGTGCGTACACAGTTGCATAGTATACTTGTGCGTTATACTGTCTGAACATCGATAAAGGCATGGTAGTACATTACCTTAAAATCGTAAGTACTAATCTTATTCTAAATTCAAAGAACATAGCTCTCTAATAGCCGATGAGAATACAACACGAGGTTAAGAAATAATTCAAACTTAATAATAAGAAAGTCTATTTCTATCTAGAACCTTTCCGGAAATTTTTAACTTCGTAATGCCAAAAAATGATATTCTACTATCACATCTAATAGATGAAGATACCCACATATAATTTATTATATTTGAAACTCGCAAATAAGCGATATATACACAACCATCAAATATTGCCTCGCGTAATTTTTAGCGAAAAGAATTCTTTTACGAAATTTTGAACATGCTCTGTGTAAAGTAATAACTACAAGATTTTAGAGTGATAAATAATAGGATTCAACAATCGCTGAATCATTGTTAAAAAGCAACGAATAAAAATCCTTGAGATAAATCACATTTCAACAGTCAGCAACTTAACAAACGGAAAAATTCAAAATAGATTTTGCGTAAAATATTGGTGATCCAATTAAGCCACAAGGAGCCTTTTCCTCAGAGAAAATGTTCAAGTGAAAGCATTTGTTTTAATTTATACCTTTAAAAAGCAATTACTTTCAGCGAAATAAATATCGTTTTGAGTGAATTCCCTCAGGATAAAACATATTGATTGTAGACAGGAAAATGTCACAGAAAAGAGATATGAAACACGGGAAATGAGGTTTCGATTCCGTAAAAGTTATCTTTTGGATATTGTGTCCCGATATAACTCGATTAATAGTCATTGTGATATATTACGAAAACATTAAATTTGGAGATGGTTCATAGAATTGTTAACGAGCTAAGAAATAACTAACAGCTGTTTTATCATAGGCCAAAATAATTGTACTAAGAAGACGAATTTCACTAAACTACTCTACAATGAATTTCAAAAAATTATGTATAATTTCAGCTTTACGTTGAAGTGGTATTATAGTGAAACAGAATTCCATATGGACTTCCGAGCGTCTGCCGGCAGACATCCAATGCTCTAAACCCCGCTGTTTCTCATATCAATGAAATTTAGACATTTGGAACGTGTTTTAAAATCAGAACCGCTTTCAAATTCGATTTGGCCGCGCGATTTAATCTGGAAGCACAGAGTCGTCGCACGGAAAATCGTTCCGAAATCTGCTCACGTCGTGTTTTTAAACAGGGCATCGTCTGGCCATTGGAGACATACGGAATAATATTTACATTTCATGTTTATCGCAATGACGCGTATGGTGAGGGCAGCCCGAAAAATCGACTTGTTAAGCTTCTCTGCCAACGCCGTGCGTACACAGCCATGGCGGATTGAGACATGAAAAGTATCCAAAATACAACCCCCTTAAATGCGTTAACCGACAAATAATAAAGCTGCGAATGTAATACACGTATAGGATCCCGGCGTGACTAATATTCCCTTTCGGTGAATGCGGTCCTAGGATCGGATGCCGGTGTCCGTAAGTGCGCGAAAAGCATAGCTGCTGAAGTTGTAATATTAACTGCTCTATATCTATATATTCCGTATACGTACAATGATGATAAAAAGAGCAACATATGATAAACATCTTGCGAATCACGTGGAATCTAAAATGAAATTCTATTGATCATACCACTCTAAGGAAACAGCGGATGATTGGAAACACAATTTTAGTATGTATTCGCATTAAATTAACAATTTTTTTAACGAAATTCTTAATTATCACTTTTGAAACCCTTGGCTATTAACAATGATTATATTCGCATATAAATATAGGCCTCTAAATATTCTATATAGTTTCCGAACCTTATATTGCGCAAAATCTATGCAATAGTTTGCAAATCATGAGCTACTAATAGCAAAAGGATTCTCCTGTAAAGTTTGAGCTTTCATTCAAAAGTCTACCTTAAAAGAAAAAGCTCAAAACCTAGATACAAACAAGCATTATTCTGAGCACAAAAGGAATTTGCCTGGAACCACGGAAGCATTCGGATATTGAAACAGATTAACTACTCATGAACGAGATGGGAATCTTTTCTATAATACGTTTAGAACATCCTAAAATATTTTCTATTCTCACACAGATACATCCGAACGAAAACAAATAGTTCGAGCGGTAGGATATTATGGTATTGGAACAGCTTTTGTTCGCCTTTGAAAGAGGATGTGAAGAATCGAGCATTGAAATCTCCGAGATTTCTGCGGTCGCTCTCCCTAAGGCACTTCCCTCCTCTTCAGTGCGAAAAGAGAAGAAGAGTACCGCTTCCCGAAAAGCCCTCCGCTAGCCTTTGATAGATAAATGCGATCCTCGAATCGAACAAAGAACTCTCTCAAGCGGAAAGGATTCAATAACTGAAAATATAAACGGAAACTGAACCACGGAATCGATTGAAAATAAACAGCGGATTTACTACTTGAAAATCCTCGAACTTAATCCTTCTATCTGTTGCACTGCTCTCTTTCATAAGTTCACCGAGTGCTCGATAACGGACAAATCTTCTAAGTCTTTCTTGCCAGAAATAAGAGGTCAATATCGTAATAATATGTACATATGTATTCAAGGACTGTTCCAGAGTATTCACTTTAGGTTCTTTTAGTGCTTTAGCGAACAAGTTGCATGGATATGGGTATGTTTCCGGAGAAAGAAAAGTCCGGATTGAGGACCGACGGGGCGGCCGATCTTTCCCGCCGGGCGACGAGGCACCTCCCTGCCGCTGAAGAGTGCGCTCGTCGGACGGCTGTTACCACATCTCTTCTACCGCGCATAAGAGCTCGCTATAAACGAAAAATTACGCGTAACTTAAAGAGCTAAACTTAAAACTTCCACACAACGATTTTTTCACAAGCTGAAGGAATTATCTTACATCCACACACAATAGATACTGAATCGTAAACCACAAGATTTGATTCCGCGGAACTCACGATCGTACGAAGGTACTTTTTCTAATGTCAAACTTTTGCGGGATACTTCATGATTTTCCTATACTTGAGAATCTAACTTAGATCCGCAGCAACATTGTCACACAATTTAAAATGAGAAAAGAGAAGAGAACGAGGTGTGATGGATTGGCAGGGAAGTTTCTCGTGTTGGGATTGAGTGTAACCACTGCGGCTGAGAAGGCCGTTCTCCGTCAAATGCAAGACATGGTGATAGACGTTAGCGATAAAATGTTTCAAATACCTTCTCCAATAGTACTTTTCTTTCGTATAACTAGCGGTGAAAAGGTTAAATGCTATTATATAAGTATATTCAATGTTATTATAAGTTTAATAGCGTTTAAGATTTAGATAAAATTTTCTGTTAATACAAATGTAGTTTTAGCTAACTGTTTAAATTAAAACAACTATATTTATCATTAGTTTATCATTTGTCATGATGATATCTAAGTACATTATCACGCTAAGCTTTCGGCTCTGAGAAAATAATAAACTTATAGTACTTCTTCCTTTTCACTCACTGGTCAAATCGTATTGCAAAATCAATCAAATGACGAAGAATTTGCAAAAACCTATCGTTCAGGTAAAAACGAAGTTCCCGTAACATTTACCGCCTAAGTACTTACATCAAACTCTCGCAAAGGTAGAACACTTAAATTAAGGCACAAATTTTGTAATCAACTACATTTTGAAAAATACCGAATGTATACGGATAGGTAGGTTTATAACAATTCTCAGATGACTGTTACCTTAAGTACTCTTTCTCAATTCGCAACTATTTTTTCACTTTGGCTAAGATCTCTTTCACTGATGTGTTCTGACCCCGAAAAGTTAACGTTTCATTAAGCACTCTACATCAGAATTTGTGACGAACAATTAACTACGATTGTTTATCTACGAAGTGTTTAAGAGAATTACACGCGATTTCTTATCCATAGCATACGACTGACTCCTTTCAAGAGAAATGCCGCCCTTGGAAAACGACAAATCTAAGTCAACGCAAGCTTGGATACAGATGATGCGAATACATAACCTATCTCTATCCGTATTCGCATACTTAACCCTCACGGTAGGTTTAAGCAACGATTTGTGCACCTAACTAAAAAAAACTTAGCGCGAACGTTAACACTACCGCACTTTACATCCAACCTCAGCTTTTGCGATCTTTTCTTAATTCTTCGGTTGGATTGCCGACGACTTCAACTCAACTTCATCTCTACAGAATCGCTCCCATATGTGTTGAGGTACCGGGCTAACCTTTCAGAACGCGCGAACTACTTCGGTCCACTTTTACCAGAGCAACGAGGCTTACGTTCTACAAGATAGCGGTCCAACTATCGCACACTAAAAAAACACTTGGTCTGTTGACAACCTCTCGGGTCGGCTTGGAGAACACACGGAGGCTATCCTAGCACATTATAATGACACGTACGGAAAGATGATCGAACTACACCCTGACCGCCAACTTGCACCCGATCGGCGCCAAACTTGGTCCAACTGCTTACACCCAGATACCCCGAAAAGAAGAGAACACCATGCTACGCACCGCCGGAGACGGGGACAACTGCGACATGCGTCCGGACGGCATTGCCACGGCCATGGAAGCCAGGGACACGCGCCGCTCCGGTCACTGCAACTGGGACAACACCGCTAATGTCGGATGGTCCCCGGCGTCGCCCGCACTGAAGGGAGGGAGGGTCTAAAGAGGGGAACCGCGCATGGGCATCGAACCGGATACCCTAAAAAAGCTCTCGCACCGGACTCACCTTCACGGTGACTCCTCTTCAGGAAGACCTGGCATGCGACCAGCACCTCCACCGCCTCGACTCTTCCGTCACCTCGTGTTTTCCTTAGCGCGATATCCAAACTATTACACGTCTTCAGAGGATGCGGCAGAAGACCATGGACGCAACTTTTTTCGGTTTTAGTTCCTCTGACGCGAACAAAGGAGGACGCGGGTTTGGTAGGGCGGCCTTCCGGAGTGCCGCTAAAGCGAGCAGGGCGCAGACTGAGTCCTCCGCGGCATTCACGCGTGTAAACCAAACTCCCTCGTCGTGTCCCTAAGGGGCTTTGGGGGGAAGTCGGTGGGAGGGGAACCTATAGGGGAGTTCGGCTCGGGGGCGGAACCGACAAGCCCCGCCTCCGGAGGGCGACGGTGGGGAGGGCGAGGGTGGACGGAGAGGGTGGGGTGCGGTGCGTTGGGGTGGTGGCAGGGGATGAGGGACATTGTCTCCCGAGCGGAGCTGCGCCCTGCAACGGCGTCACGGCAAAATCACCCTTCCGATTTTCTTTTTGGACGCTCTTCTACGCGTCTTATCGGCTCTCTATGAGGCGGCTCACCAAATAATGCGTCGGTGTGCCGCGTTGAACGGTACGCACGCTTCCCCATGCGATTTTCCGATGCGTGCACGCCTATTTAAGCGATGTGCATGGACTAAAGGTTCCATTGTGAATGCCCCCTTTAATTCATGGTTATTAGTTACCAAATTGAACCGATCGTGGATAGAGATCTTAGCCGTGATTGAGTAGGAATTTTTCTTTTCGGATTTCATCATATGAATTGTATTAACCGTATGTAAAAGACAAAATGCAATCTAACTATTCGCAATATAAGAATATATCCCTACATATTTCTCCAGTTTATTGCCATCCATACATTTCTATGTAACAAGAAGAGTGAAATAAATGAATCGATATAAAATAGTACATTCATTTAAAATTTCACTATTCATTTACTTAGGAAGAACTTAAAATGTTTACGTTAATCAGCATTAGATAATGGAACGAAAGTGATGAAGCATAAAAGAAATTGTTAAGTACATAAGCGATTTACCAGAGATATAACTTTTATGTTCGATAATTCACAATACTAGATTTGACAAAAGTAAAACGCTTAAGGTACTTATGTACATACTCCGTTACAAAAGTAAATTTTAAAGAAACATGCAATATGAATCAGGAATTGATTCTTATTGTAGACCAATAGAACATTTGAAATCATTTAATCCCTTACATTTGCCTTCTTTTAAATAGTAGAATATCATTTGTTGATTCAACTATAACCAATTTTAATGGAAAACAATAAGAACCAACTTTCGTATAAAATGGTAAAAACTATTTAGTTGAAAGTTTTTAGAAACAAATCAACTGTTACCGTAGCGGTATCAGATTCTTTAACTTATATCCCATTTAAATCTAAACACATCTTTTATACAATAAATCGGAGAATAATTTTAGCATTCTAAAGAAGATTATTAAACACACCAATAAGTCAATTCATTCCCAGATGGTTTCATCCTAAATGATTACAGAAAACATTGAGATCTAAAGCATAAATGTATATTGAGAAACGAACAGATTGTATGTGAAGTAGCAAAACTGAAATCTTTTTCAAACTAATATTCTAAGTATAAAATATTCGCTTTACTTTAGTTAGTAGCAGGAGAATTCAATGAATCAGAAGCAATAATTTTAACACATGAGAGAGAATTAATAAAAATAGAAAAGTATTTTATGAAATTGTGCGATTGGAAATGGCGAGGAAAGCATAAGACAGTCTATATACTAAAAACTATGATGAAATTAGGTAAGAATAACATTCCAAACACAAATGTTAATGTTCTTAAAAGGCATATATATGCATGACTATTTACTAGACAGACATATTAATGGAACAGTTCTCTTATAAAGAGGATATTTGAAGTTTTGATAAGAGTCGTATACAAAAATTCTCCGTGAATAAACGAAATACACTTTGCGTTCAAACCTCTTGTGTATTTCAATAGCATCGTTCTCAGTTAAAGTAAATTTGTGCTCATCAGGGAAGCATAAGAAAGTTCAGTCTTTGTCTATATCAACTTTGGATAGAAAATATTGAAGAGTCAAATTGAATCAATAAAACAACCGTGAATACCTCAAAATGAAGAATAACATATTAGTTTTAACCCAAATAACTATTCGGTATAAAAATGTTTGCTTTACATACAATTTAAACGGTGCATAAAAAATCAAAATCAACTATATTTTGAGCGATACAATTGTTTCAATTCAAATTCTTAATGATGAACGATTGTTGATAACAATCCGGTGGAGATTGACAGTAAATTAAACCTTCTGTTTAACTGCTCGAACTGTCAGAACAATATCAATATTTCGCAACAATGTTCTTGACAACGTGAGTTTAAGTTACGCTGAAAATTTAATTAAAGCTTGAATGGACGAACTATTTAGAGAGCATCATTTGTATTTCCTCGTGGCCACCAATATGAAAGAAGTCTCGTGGGTGAAGTACCAATTAATCACCTCTCCCCAGGAAAGAGATATTACGCGGATTTAACGAGCAATTAAATTAAGGCGGGACCCCTTCGCGAGTAAAGAATCGGATGCCCAATTCTCCGAAATTCATTTTCCCCTCCGTCGGCTCTCCGTGTAAACAAACCGAAACCCGCCATTTCGAAACCACGCAGACTCGCTTTCCGACGTTCGATGCATCGATTGGAGACACCGAAGGAGGTCCAAGAACGCTCCTCGAGAAATGCTAACGGACGGAACGACTTGTAAGTCACCACCGTGTATCCCGCCCTTTGGCCGATCTCCGAATTGAGGAAATATCGCTCGGAAAAGACGAAAAGATGCTCTCGTTTTGTCCGCCAGGCGGCGGTAGCGGCAAGGCGGTGTTCCACAAGGGCGTGGCCTAGCACCGGGTGGGCGTGCACCGAGGAAACTTACTGGCTGCCCGTGGAAGCCATTGTTCGGGACGGGGGATGGGGGCCAGGGCCCTCCGGAGAGGGGACCGGGGTTGGGGGCCTCTCCCACGCTGCCCCACACCCCCGGATTGGCACCCGCGGCGCCTCAGCCGATGCGGTTACGACGCCTTCTTGAGTCCCCGGCACGAATTAATTCACCGAGATGCGTTCGGGGGGAGGAAATTAAGAGATGTGGGCGATCGGGAATGAGTGCGTAATTAAGCGGGCACTCGAAAACTACGCACGTGCTTCCTTTCATCTCCATGGGGACCACGGATGCTGCGATTGGACCACAGGGAAATTGTGTAGAAGATGCGAAAGAATAACGTAAAATGATCTGCGGTCTCCAACAATACTTAACAACTTTGACTCTTCCTCATTCAAATCGTCAATCAGGCGAATCTATCATCTGACGCTGATTAACAAATACTTATGAGAAAAGAAACGGACCTTACGAAAGTATGCTTCAGTCCTATCCTTCCTAAAGCTTCATTTCCCTCTATTATTGGTTCATTTTAGCGATTGTGGAAATCAGGTACAAATTAAGCAAAGTTCTACTCCATTTCGACCAGTTTGTGTATCTGATGCAAATTTTAACTACGCGAACACTAAATGAGAATTTACATTGCTCTACACTGTAAGGTACACCCGACCCTTTGATTATCATATTATACTGCTATAAGGTTTAATCTCCAATTATACCAGTGCTTAGGTAGTTTAGTGATTTAATATACCTAATTGAATGAAAAAACGTACGGAAACTGGATGGTTGTGAAAGTTTTTAGAGTATAATAGGAAAAATCAATTATTATATATTTCATGTATGTAATATCGAAGAGGATGAGAAACATTTTTCAGACAATTCTACGTAAGAATAAAGCTTATAAGTATTTTCAAATTACTTTTTCAGCTGATTAGGATGACTTAATTCGCGTAGTTGTTCTCTTTCGTTGAAAATGGACGATGTTATAGATTTAAGTGGTTAACAAATAAGGAAAATACGATAAAATATTAGAAGAAACCATCACCTGATAATAGCATTAGCCGAATTCAGTCGTTTTTAAAATGGAAGTGTGGGAACTACTAAGTTTTCTACTCTCGTGGCTTCTCGATGGCTTTTACGAAGCCCGGCCTAATATGATAGCATTAATTAATATACGTCTATAACTAATAGATTGTTCAACCATTCTCACTCATATTGTTATATATATCCTAAAAGAAACCGTTTCAAACTTTCTCAAATCGATTTCTGATGAAAACTTAAATCTATTTTGTGATAAATTTATGTACTTCAGCAATACTAATTTCTGATTTGTCAGAAAGTATTGATAACAAAATCAACCTTTTCGCTAAACTATCAGAATACATTTAACAATTAGAGTATGGCTATTATACAATATTATATCACTATATTTCTGTCTATTTCGTTTTTCAAGAGCGCAAGATCTTCCCTTGTCGATTAAGCTTGATAAACTCAACTTCTTTACAACCTATTTTGACGGCAAATTGTTCCTTTATTTGAATATCCAATCCAAAACAATTCAGTTAACTTAGCTTCCGTTCATTTTATTTATATAACTCGTATTTTATCGCATTGTAAGCTCTATTTCGATATTTATCTGGTCTCATACCATTGAACGAATAATTTATCATTATTTTCGTTTGAATCCATCGCCAGAAATAGAGTTAGTTTTTTAGGAGATAGAGTATTTTTATCTTCCATTATTAGAGCTTTCCATTGTTAGTAATAAATACGCGGGAGATAACAATCGACTATAATGAAAGACTAAAAGAAGTCTTTTTAATTTAAATTTTAAAAGCCGTTTAATACAGTAGTACTTCACTCATATTTCCTATTAAGAAATGGATTTAAATAGTGCCTTCACTCCTTATTAGACATGCTAATTCGTTACGCACTATAACCGCATTAGTTTTGTTTACAAATCATCTCCCACGGCCATTACACGAGAGACTAACTTCGGTGCGCTTATCTATCGGAATAACACGTTTTAACTCATCCGGCAAAGGAGTACACATCTGCAGCCAATGGGTGTTCTATCCACAGTACAGACCACCCTGCAGGGACGACAAGGGGCGATTCGGAACCCCTAGAGGCATCTTGCGGAGGAAGAGGGAACTTCGGTTCACGAAATTTCCCTTCGATTCAAATTTCGCGAGCGGGGAAAACGAAAATCGCAGCATTTGGTAGTGTAATCAATATTTCCGCACATAAAAAGAAAAAATTGAAAATTATCAAATGAGGGCTAAATACAAAATTGTTTTAAAAATGTAAAATTGAAGGACTCCTATAATTCAATATCACGTTTATGCTATAGATAGTCATTGAGTCGAGTACAATGTGTGCTGATATATTTCCTGTACTACCACTATCCCAAATAAATTGATATTTAACTCTAAGTAGTGTAAAATCTAGAAGATCTATTGGCAGAAAATATACTCTTACTTATTCTTTCTAAGAGCATTTGATAAGTATTATTTCGTTTAATATTATATGATCTGATATATTTCTCTCAGATAACAACGAAATATCGTTGGAATGTTTAAGATAATTCATATCGATTTCAGATGAAGTAAAAATCGGAAAAATTAATGGATGTAACAGCTAATAACTATAAAATATGCCTATAGACTTTTTACCCTAATTTTTTCAATGAAGACTCGGAATTGATTAGCTGTAATAGTAATGCATACGTAATTTAAATCATTATAATCTTCAGCAATTACGAAAGCATTAACGTAAGATGATTTCGATCTATTGGGTAGAGTGTAACTAAGTTTACATTCAAAAATTGTGCGCATAGTTGATGTATCAGTCAACTCATAAATGTATCATACATAAAATTAAAAATCTACCAAAACCTCGAAATAGTTCCCTTGAGATATAACGTCTACTTTCTTCATTTCCCAAAAAGACAGATTTCATTGGTTGGGATAAAAAGCGGAAGAAAACGTCAACGGGCAATTGGAAGAAAACAAGTGAAGGTGTGGCATCGTAAAAGGGCCGTCGCTAATTAAGGGGAAAAAGAGAGGTTCCCTGTAATTTCACAGCGGACAAAAGGGTTGGAGGATAGAAAATGGCCACACAAGAGAAGAAGGATTAGAAAGGGAAAGCTAGAAAAGGGTATTTCGTCTCTAACGAAGTTCGGCCAGATTAAGTAGAAACTCATTGTCATGGTAACCAAAACCTCTTTGTGAAAATTTTATTTTCTCTTTTTTAATCGTTTTTAAAGATTCGTAAGGAGTAAATCTTTAAGATACTTCCGATTGAGCCTAATTTCTACGACTTGAATTTTAGAATGATCCACGTCTACTTTACCGACACTCACATGGTCAGAAGTTAATATGGAATCCTTTCTCAAGACGAAAAGTCTTTTGCAACAATATTTCCTGCTCATATTCGATGATAATTAAATCAATCACTTCCATGTAAAGAATGTTATTAAAATATAAGATTAAACACGATATTAAAAATACTCATAATTAAATTATTCCGTAAACCTTGGTTTATGTCATATATCAGAACTTTATTTAATATTATTTGTTCGTGGATATTTAATATTTTTATTGAAAAAACCTAATGCTCTCCTTTTACAATTAAATGAGTGCAGAAATTTTAAACGGATATTCAACGGGAAATTGTGAGTTGAATCTATTGTGCCGAATTCGTACACAGAAAATAGGGAAATTCTTTTCCCTTCTAACATTATATGAGAAAATAATTTCTTATTTATGTAAAATATTACGTAATTATTGCAGGCTATTGAATTTAATTTATATATTTTTAATCTTGTTTTTATATAAATAGAATGTATTAATTTAAAAGACTTTAAAATAAATTTGATGATAAGAGTAATCAAAATATCACAAGAAACATTTTCTAGCTTTGATAACAATATATCATATCACTGAAACATTAAAAATGTTATCTTCTTCTTAACTACCCAAGAAATGTGAAATATCTTTCCGAAACGTATCTATCCGGAACCGATTCTCTTCTTTATCATAAAACATTCCCATAAGAGATCATTTGTGACAGAGTTTTCTTTAAAAGTTCGGTTATTCTGTTTGCTAATCTTTTGGGGAGACAGGCATATCGCTCGCCCTTAAAGATCAGTTAGCAATATATATTATAATGATATTATTATTACATTTCATGTACTTTTGTTTGCCTTGTGAGTGTTTATGCAGTGTGCAGATGAGTTTTTAATTTGCTTATTCATTTCCTTAAGGATCGCTATACCCTTAATTAAAGTTGCCCCAAAGAATTTACTAGTCGATTTTAAGGGACAATATTTCTTCTGAAATATTTATTCTTAAAAAATACTGAAATTTCAATCAATTTTTACATTCAATTGGCACTAATACGACATAATTGTTACGTTCTTGTTTTCTCTAAATTCGACTACATCTACTATTTTAATTCGAGTGAAAGTTGGAATTTTATCAGATAGATGTATAATTGAGTGAAATCGATCCATCCAATCAAGAGATGAAATCATAAGAAAGAAATAATTCTAATTCAAATTTTTGCGAATATGCTGGATACATTAAATACAGAAACAAACCTGCGGAAATAATGTGGTATTTTTAAGAAACTTTTGATAATATAAAAAAGTAGCGCAAGAGCAAAATTTCATAGACATAATTTACGATTGAATGTCAATACAATGAAAAAGCCTCTGTCGAAGGGATACTTACAATCGTCTTGATTAATATGATAAGATTTAGAACGATATTTCTATATTTAGTATAAAATGATAAATCGTACTTGAGGTACTACTGCTATTAATCTCAAGTGAGGAAACTATAGATAGAAATCTTAATTGAATTAGAGGAAACAGACATTAGATTTGATAAATCTATAAATAGCAGTTGATATATTCTTGTAATACCACAACTATCACAGCTGTGTCCCCCTCATAGATCGGATGAAACAGGTGATGGGAAAAGATACAGGTGAATAAGAAGAGGAAATTAATCGCTTTGATGAGGATGGAAATAAATAAAATCCTTATCATACTAATCTTCGTTTCTAAGATGAAAATTAATTATAACTGTAACGAATCTATGCCATCTTAATTGTAATATTGTAATATTTAGTAAGAATCGTAACCTTTTTCCATTTAACTTTTGATTCTAGCGTATAATTTACCATCCTGCAATACTTATATATCGTACAATTATCTCTCTGAAATCCCTAGTTATATTATTCTATCGATATTAGTTTGTTGTAGTAAGCATATATTCGAGTTACCATACTTCTCTTTATATGTAATTAAGACTAATTTTAGCTTTCTGAGTACATTACAGGAAAAATGAAAAAACAAAAAATACATTGTTCAGACTGATGCTTAAAGGTATGGTCATTGAGTTGTACGTATTCTTAGTTGAACGTTCAACGATCTAAGTTTACAAGGGAAATACGTAAATCTCTAAATTCCAGTGCAATTAATATACGTTTTATCGTTTTCTTACGATTCTTTCCATAAAAATCTAAACCCGCTGATTTTCTATTGAAGAGCTAAATCTCAAATAATTAAGCCTTTTTGAGAAATAAAACGTTCGAGAGAAATTGGCACCTGCTCTCCTAAGCAGTAATAGTGACGATAGAGTACAAATACCTGTCACGATCTGATTAAGGAAACACACGCAGGGGGAGGGGTGGCGCTGTCAAGAATCAGGGAGGTCTTCCGCACAGAGAGGCGGTGACAGTCTGCGATAAAGGTGTCCTAAGGAAAAGGTTGAAGGAGATGAAAGAGTTTGGGATTTTTCATTTCGTCCGAGAAAAGGCGGTTCGGTAATTGCGCTCGCAAATTAAGGCTTTAATCGTTGAATGGAATCGTAACCGATTCGTGGATGCAAAGGTGTCCACATGACAAAAAAACGTGCGTCTAAAAATTGAGAAGGAATTTGACGTATACATGAATACATCGATTTACGATTAGTGTTTTGTTTCTATACATAAGTAAACATAAAGGAGTTCTTTGGAATCCTGTGGAATGAATGTGTTTCGATAATTTAGCGTACAGAAAATTTTGAGCTTTGATAATTTAGCGCTGTTGTGATTCCAACGTGTTTTTTTAGAGGTTTTGATTTTTAATTAGCTTTTGATTATCGTAAGTAAAAAAGAATTATTTAGTGAAAAATAATATGTTTAATTCATCACCGATTTATGGTTAACGTATTTGAAAAAAAAATATAGAAATCAATTATATTTCGTTATCTCTCTTAAGAATTTCCGAAATTAAGATAATTAAGAAAATCGCTCTCGTCAACTTCGAAATTAAACCTTTTTCACTTCTTTAGACGTACGTATAGCGAACTTAGAAACATTGAATCAAAAAAATTAATTTAATTTTTATTCCTTTACTATTTATTTATTCCTTTATTATTTATTTATTCCTTTATTATTTATTTATTCCTTTATTATTTATCTATTCCTTTATTATTTATCTATTCCTTTATTATATACATTCTTTGAAAAATCTGTATTTTTTAATACGAGAAAAGCAATAGAATACGATTCATCAAATCTTATAATGATAATAATGCTCAGTAATAATCATTAGCCATTCACAAATCATGTTTGAAAGAGAATTACAATTTATTACTCAACAGCTGAACTTCAATTCTCTGAGAGATAAATGGAAACAAAACTCGGCTCCGACAATATCGAGATCAAAATGGATCGTCACCTGACACATATCACTATTAAATGAAAACCAACGTCTTTCTTTTTAATTCTGATTCGATCTCTAGGATCACTATCTCGCAATCCTTTCCCATCCTCCGAAGACACGCCGTTCGTAATTCTATCATCTGACTATATTCAGCTGTGATACGTATATTCTAATTAAGTTATTTGTTTAATAATGTAGAACATTAACTATATAATTATATACGTTAATATTATTTCGAGGACCATTACCTGTGTTCGTTTACTGTCTGTTAAATAGTTTCTTGTAGTATGCTATTTGCATGTACGTTAATTTTCGGGTTTAGAGCACACCTTTTTTAATTAAAATAAAGCATAAAATGTATTTTAATTTATAATCACTCTTTTTTCATTTTTCAAAAGTTGTTTCATGAGAAAGCCAATTAATATTTCCAAGTTCTTTTTTACTACAACTATTGATGCTTTAAAGGTTTGCGTATCTTTCACGATATAATCTTGAAGATGAATATTTTAGTTTCGAATGAAGTAAGAAACGTGAGTTAAAAGGAGATGCTATGTGTTCATCATGAATTGGCCTCTTTGAGAGCCTTTGCTACTTTTTCAAATATAGAGCTTTTTATAATGAATTATCGGTTATTTATCGGTTATTTCAGACATATACTTTTTAATACTTTAAAATATATTACGCGAAAATCTCAAAGTACTTTTCAATCAACAATTCAGGGACGTAAAATAGCTAAATCTGAAATCTTTACTTGGTTATTAAAAAGGAACATTAAATGAATGATTTACAACAAAAATAATTATTATTATTCTAATAGTGATTTTAAAAATAAAAAAACCGAATAATATTATTTAAGAACATAACAGAAACGGTAGCTACAATTCAAATCTCTGAAAAAAAAAAACGATACTTTTCGGTCAAAGATTAGACAAATATTAAACAAAACGAATTTATTTCAAAAGAATTTATCAGTGCTCCAAATATACCCGAATTCTCGATCTCTGGAAACGAGTAGTGATAATACTATTTTTCGTATAGAGAAATTTATGTACTATATATGTGTTTTTCATTAGATGAATTTTAGTTTTCATCTCAACTGTTAATCGTCCATGAGAAATCGTCATAGAATAATCGCCTCATTTTTTTCTAAAATGTACTAAGCCATCAAGTTTAGATTCCAAATACGACGATTTCTATTCGATACCTCAAATCCAAATCTTTCGTAACTCGTGTCTCCGATGAGCACATTCTCAGTTCCAAAATCACTTTCCCTAATAATGATTACGCGACCAATGGCGCGAAAATCGAGCGCGCCTCCAAACACGTTACACGTGGTTTTTCGCATCTTAAGGAAGAGAAGTCCCAAAAGTATCCTATAACGACCGAAATTAACAGTGTTTGTGTGAGGCACAGCAGGTGGGCGGTGCACGGACGGATAATGAAAGAAGGAAAACGAGGATTTCATGAGGCACACACAACAACGTGTCGGCTTCTATACCACAGAGGATCCCACAGGTACATGGCGGCGTTGCCAAAAGAAAGCTTTTTGGAGATAAAAAGTATCCGAATGAACGCCCCGGAGAAAGATTCCGAGAAAACAATCGGGAATTCCAAACTTCGTCCGAAATATTCAATTCAATAGTCGGCAAAATACTTTGAAATCGCCTTATAGATATACTTTACATTTTAACATGCAGTTCAATGTTCCGATAGATCAGTCGATGGCTTTCTATTGTTTATAATCTATTTATATATAATAAAATATGCTTCCATACCGGAACATTATTTTATGTTATCAAAATATTTCCCATAATTCCCTAATTGATATGGCCTAATTCAAAATCATTGGCGAATATAAAGAGTTCTTCCTATCCAGAAAATGCATTCAAATAAACTCATATATTCGATCATATTACGCAACGAATGAATCCTAAGCTGATAGATGGGAAGTTACATACATTACATTACATTCTAACCTAAGTTTCAATATGAACAATATCTCTACAAAACTAACAATAGAAATAATGTAAGAACTCGATAATTACAGAAACTTTTACGAGGAATAAAATTTCTGAATAACAGGTTAAGAGCTCATACATTTTTTCAAGTTTTTAAATCATCAACAACAAATACTATACACGCTGAGAAAAAATTGAAACGGTATTTTACATTTATGGTTCATCCTATCTTTTTGGGTGTCTTATGTGAGGAGAAAAAGATTAAAGGGAAAATTGTTACGTAAACAATTTGGATTACGGTAGCTGATACTAATTTTATGTATTGGAACTTTGAGAAAAGATAGGCATTAAAAACTACGGAGAATTTAAGGAGTGGTATACGGGGATTAAGGACACGATAGTAGATTATAACGCAGAGAAAATACGTATAACTTATAAAAGTGATTAGTTTTTTATCTAAAAGACATCAAAAAATTCTTTTGTTTTATATACTTTTCAATGCACATACATAATTCCAAAATGTGACAATGGGGTGACGGATTAAGAGTAATTATATATTAGGTCTGCCGGAAAGTTCTGTCCGTTCCGGTTACATTGTTTCAACAATTAAGCTCATATTCATTGAACACATATTCCGCTATCTCTTTTGATCATTTACAATGTATACACATTGTCGTCTTAGATTATTAAAACGAAGACCATTCTTGTTAGTATTAAGTGAGACGCAATCGCATACCCATGGTTTCTGTCCTCACAAAATTTCTTGCAGGACAAACAATTCAAGGAAGAAGAAGAAATCAGACAAACACTGGTTAAATTCTTGGCCTCTAGAGATAAGACATTCTTTATAAAATGGGATATACAAAATGCCATTATGCTGGGAAGAAGTCATAAATTATGATGGCAATTATATTTTTAATTAACTTTATTCAAATTATGAAAAAATTTATTTTTTTGTTTCGTTCTAAAAACGGGCAGAGCTTTCCGGAAGACCTATTATTTCTATTAAGATTGAATAATTAAATGTTTAGATTATGGAACTAAGATAAACCACGCAAATTATATGACCAAATTGTAACTAATAAGAATAGCTGTGAATTATATAAAATATGATTAATTTCATTACTCAAATTTCAAAGAAAAGATCACAATTTATCTTGATAGCTCATACTCTCAGAAAATCAGAAAGCTTACGTTTTAAGAGGAGGATGGAAACCCGATTCCAAATTAAATCGCTAATATAAGAAACAGGTACTTTCAATTTTTTTATTATAATTTTAATCAATATATTTACATTATTATTTATCAACCCAAAATCAACAATTAGTAAAATTATTTTATCTTCAATATTGCGTTTTCACTATATAGAACGGATAATTTTTATTGAAAACCTAATTAGAAATATTTTAATGTGTTAATTTATTTCTTTTATTGTACTTCAATCGAACTATATATATTATATTACAAGACTTTGAAAGACTCTCAAATTTAATAAAACACGAACAAACGCGCAACAAGGCAATGTTCCATCTGAAAATTATTCCGATACTATAAACAAGACTTCATACAGCGATGCGTTTATTCAAAAATTTTAGAATAACTATAAAAAAAAATTGGGATGGGTCAGAAGCTGTGTATGAAGAGTCATTCTGTCTTTAGCTTAGTACAGAAAAACATTCGCATTTATACCACTTTGCAAATTTAATTGATAATAAATTTTGAAATTCCAACTTCTAAATTCGCTCAACAGACGAGAAGGTAGATCAGTTTTAATCAATTACGAATGTAAAGATAAATAAAAATTGAGCTACAGTTTGATTTCAATTATATTTCAACATCGATCAACCCAATGCATATAGAATGGAGTTTACCTATCGAGAAAATAGTGTTAAATAGCGAGGGTGCAGAATGAGTGGCAAATCGTGAATTGGCAACCCTGTTCCTCGGACAGCATCTGAGGGCGACCTTCCCAGTGCCGGCAAAGAGAGCGCCGCTTATGACGAGCGATCAAAGACCCGGGATAAGAACCCCACCCCCTTCAGCTCTGCAGGACAACGCAAGAACTCGAGGGCCACCGTTGAGGCTTAAAAAAGGAAAAAACCACCCTCCGATGTATGAGGGACCACCACACACTTTTATGCCGATATGAAAAAGGCCGACTGCTCCAATGGAATTCTTCTCTGATGCACCGTTACGTCCATCCCGAGCGACGGATCTCGAATGATGGAAAGTCCCTGATATGAGCCCATTGTAAACAAAAGCCGATAAGTTGAGGTTAATCATACGAGTGGCCAAGTTCCCACGCCCGTCCCTAATTTCGTCACCGTCCTCCGAAGATGGGATAAATAGCGGTGTGACTAAAGGAGTGCCAAGGTGATAATGTGGGTAAGATTACGCCCATCCTAGCGATAACTTAGGAAACGAGGTGTGTACATTTAGTTTTCCAGTGAGGAGTTGAAATGGCCATTACATCGATTAATTAAAAGCGGCTGATTTTCACGAAATTTCATTTCCGACTATTTTAAGCCCTATCTAGTAATACCAACACGCGTTTCAGTCCTTAATTTTTAATTTTAATTAATTATGAATATCGAATTGAATTTCTATCGTTTGCAATTACTTTCTCTGCCAGAGGGACAAACAACTATCGTCAAATTCCGTTGATAAACTTTTGTCAAGACTATTTTTATATCGATATTGTATTTATTAAGTCCTATTATGATATATCAATAATGATGGTTTTTGTTTATTTTCTATAGTTGCTGTGACAAAATTCATGAGCACAACGCACAATGAATCATCGCTATTTTCCCCCGTTTCTTACTTATTTTTGATTGGTTCCTCTTCTAATAAATAAGCAAGTCATTGTTTCAAAACTTACGATCAGAAATGATTTTTAATTGCTTCATATCTTTTTGTCTAAAATAGAAATGATTAATGGAAAAAAAAGAATAAATTTGCTTGGAATGTAGAGTAATTTCTTAATCGTTCACGAGGTAAGAATTAAATGTCCATAGAATTAGTCATTTTCCCTATATACCATTTTCTCATACATTTACATTAATGCGACGAGACTATAGTAAAATAATAAACTGTCGTACAAAGGTGAAAAGCGCATAGAACATTGACGAAATTTCGGAAGAAATCGTTAGATTCCACTATCTCTTTATGACGCAATCTGCTAAATAAATTGCTTGGATTAACACAAACATGAGAGACATATCTTACAGAAGAAATCTTGATCTGATTCAAATACAGAGAATTCGGGTAATTCATCTTTAACTCTGAATATGTAGATTTATAATACAATACGAAAATCTTGATCTTTTCTATCACGTAAAAATCGAGTTAAAAATAAGTAAGCGTGCATTCCTATCCGAATTCCAGGTCAGCGATAATGTATTCAGCATACTTATATTACGTGATTTGTCAAGCACGCAATGCAAGTGGAGGTTGAAGTGTTGCCTCATAGACGCTGATACTCATACGTAGCACATATTTAGAGGTTTAATTCGGCGTGTAACGTTACATGGGAACGGTCTTACGAGATAAGATGACGGGACATCTCTACCATTCATTAAAAACCTGTTAAATCCCTGACCATTGTGGTGTCGCCCTATTAAGTTCATTAGCGATACGAGCGCCTCCCTCAAAAGCGGCCGGGGAAGAAGTATGGATGTCGACGAGCTGGAAGCAACTAAATATTACTCAAATAACAAAGGACAGGTTGCTATGGAATCATTCGACGATCCATCAACAGCATGACGCTCGGATTGTGTTCGAATGAAATAGATGAGAATTCATAAAGCGTTTGCCTCCCAAGAAGAAATCCTTTGGATATGAACTACGGAAATAAATACGATTTGATGGATGTTAATCAAATTAAATAGCATGACACTTAAATGTACGATATTCTACGCAAATTTACCCATTCAAAACTAAACTCAAATGAACATATTTTCCTATACATAAAGTGATTGAGAATTCAGCGAAAAGTATTAAAATTATAGAATACATAAAACTATAACGAGTTAAAAATTTGATTTTATTGATTAATATCCTTTATGAAATTAAAACTGGGTAGTAAAGTTAATTTAATCAATTACTGTATACGAACAATCGATAGCATATAAATTACATCGATTACATATGAAAGATCACATTTAAATTATTTAACAGACAAAATTATTTACTCTCTGACCTATAAGAACAAAGATGCTGAAAAGATTCTTTCTTAAAGGAATTTTAGCTGAAAAATATATTATTCGATTCTTTATAGAAAATTCTGATACACTGATGGTTTTGTCTAAGCAGGATAGCTAGGACTAAAACAGAAATATTTTTGGCCGAAATGACGTAAATATAACCGTATGAAAATAGAGACAAAATACTATTTTATTAAATATTTTTCTATTGAAGAATCATTTAACTAAAAGAGTAATTCTATTTAAATTTACTGAAGATACTCATATATACATTCAATATCGTAATAAAGATATTTGATAAATTAAAGAAAATTTAAAATTGAGATATGCTTTCCGAAAATAATCATTACGTAACCACACTGTGCTTACGTAGCTAGAAAATAGAGTCACCCTACTCTTGGCATTAGAAATTTCAAGTATTAGGTAGTCTGTTATGGGTCTACAATATGTATACGATAACCACGGGGGATTTTTAAAGAGCCTCCAGCGTATAACATCAGCGGATCGCTTTAGATCTTGAAGGATATCCCGGCTTCCTAATCTTCCCACTGTCAGCCTTTCACTTCGAAATACGCAACCGTTTTGAACGATCTCAAAAGAAGCCGCTGCACGAAACACACCCGACATGTGGACTATCTTTTCTATCATGCACTTCCCAAGGAGCCATTCCAATTCTAGCGCATTTAAAATTAAGATGCATTTATTTATATAACTTCTTCTTCGGCCGAGCAATAAAACTTTATTTCTTAATAAGATTCGAAAGAAATCTATCGGTACATATCACAAATAACCGTAAAATGGCAAAAATGATAGCACCAAACTAAAATTATTATTGGTATTTTTAATTAAATGTGTGTGTGGGAAACGTAGTGAATCGCCTACTCTAAATTGTTCACAGATAAAAATTATTTTTACATAGAAACAGCCAATTCATAACTGTGTACTTTTCTTTACTCTTTTTTAAGTACTATAAAGCTATTCATAAAAATCACAGATATGAAGTTTTGTTCATTGAAATGTCGTGCTATAGTCAATGTAAAAAACCTTCTGGTAAATCAAGTATGAGTTTCAAATGCATTTCGGAATCTTATTATTATGTAAAAAGAAGGTTTAAATCATTTTTAAATATAAAACAATCAAGCTTCAACAACTCCTAGAGTATTGCAAGCTCCTAGATTTTAGAATTAGAGATATTGTCTAACCTTAATAGGTACAACTAGTCAGAGAAAATTGCAATAATGCTTGTCTTTTACTCCACTATTTGTTTTCATTATAGCTTTATGCAATCATTTTTATAAGTGAATTCAATTAATTAACACATAATAATAAAATTTTTCATTTTTTCAATATTTTTACAATAACTAATAAATTCACATGTATTATATAATTAATTAATATATTAATTTACAATTCTTCTTGATGACAATGAAGAAATGTAAATAAGATGAAGAAAGAAG
Source organism: Pantala flavescens (assembly GCA_020796165.1). Taxonomy (NCBI): domain Eukaryota; kingdom Metazoa; phylum Arthropoda; class Insecta; order Odonata; family Libellulidae; genus Pantala; species Pantala flavescens. The sequence continues at coordinate 26,754,768 of CM036886.1, forward strand.
ACAAGTAAGGTAAATTTTTACTATTAATAATCTACAAAGTTATAATAAACAAATCGTAAATTTGCATGATGTGTGACATTTGATTGGAAGCACAAATAGTACGCATTTATAATTTTTCTGATTACATCGTGTTTATACTTCTCTACTATCTAAATTAAGCGATTTTTATATTGCTCTTGTTCGAATTTTTATTTGTACCGAATGAATTTTGAGCAATACTAATTAAGCTCTTTTGGAAATTATTTATCCATTTCCGCGATCCGAAGCGACAGTCTTTTTTGTTTCTGGTTACCTGGGAAACTTAAACAAATATTTTCTCATTTGAAAACCGCCCAAATCATGTAACTTTAACGGACTCATTTCTCGGGATTGAGACAATTTGAAGTCAGTGGCCCCCGTTTGAGAGGACGTCTAGGCGCCGAGGTATTTGACGGGGGAAAAACCAAGAGCTGTCATCCTTTTGTGACGAACTGAAGGGCGCCCACCGCGCACCTGTCTCAAAGGGAAAGAGCCTCTACCGGTAGCCTAACTGGTGAAAGAAATGCTAAGCCTTTGTCGGTCGAAAACAATTCCCATACAAGAGACAAATTCTACCTATCACTTCTCTCTCACTTCAAGACTGACCATCAACGAGGTGACCTTCCGTGGATGAAGGGAATAATTTATTCCGTAGAAAACTATTCCAAACATAGAATTCTTGAATATTAAATGTAAGATACTACTCGTAATTCCAGCGCCACAATGTTCGTTCGCCGCATTAGAAGTCGAGTAGTAGAAGAGGAAAATCATATTTGGTGCCATACCAACGCGCTTTCATTTGAGTATTACAAGAATAAATTTTGACTGAACTTCTTTTTCGTCAATCAATAGTTAAAGATACAATTTGAAACGCTTGAAAAGACCTTGACCGATTTAGGTTACACATATACCTTGAGAAATAATTAGATTTAAACACACGAAATCACTTCTGTTTGAGGTTGTTTTTCATGTGTTTACGCTTGCTATTGCAAGCAATAACACGACCTTACCACCATTTTCGACAAATATGAGAATTATTATACGCTGCTCTTTTCAGAAATTCTTAAAAGAAATTTCCTTCTAAACGTTCAATTGTTTAATTTTCCGGATTAGGAATCTATTATTTTATTAATTTTACATTATCGGAACTCATTTTGTTACTAATTCAAAAAGTAGCCTTTTGGTTTAGCATTTCTATGGAAATAAAAATGTGAATCAATAATTATTTGGCTGGTTATTGCTATAAGTAACGGGTGGTAAGAAAAGTTCACGTAATCATAACGATTTGCTCACGTGATATTCATTAGACTGTTGCCTGTAAACACGTATCATATCAGACCTCAGGAAGAAAGATGCGGCGGTGACGTGGGTCTATTGTTGTGCACACCTACCGATTTGCGAAGATGGTCAAAATCTCTCACGAAAGAAAGGTAAGATGCCCATTTCCAGAATACACTGGAGCACTCTGCCCCACCTCTATTCCATTAAAAAACATTCCGCACCCACCAATGCGTGCTTTCAATGCGGCAAATTATATGAACTAAGGTATGAATTGCTGCCAAAACCGCCACTCACCTAAGATAGCTCCGTCAAACGTCCATGTCGCACAGAAGCAAATATTTCATTGGTGGACGAAGTTTAACTTCAAACGAAGAATCCCTAGTCGGATTGATAGAAGTATTGATACAGCTATTCTGTAGTTCATTTTCGAGATGTGATCAAAGCATTCGAACATCCCTGGACCTCGGACCATGGACTTGCATTAATCTACATAAAATAAAAATTTTTAGTGAAGATATAATTTTTTCCTATTCCGTTCAGAAAAAGAACCGCTCCCAAGCATTATAGGCTAGTTCGATTGATGATGTTGAAATCAGTTCAACACCTTTTACCGCTGACATCCCATGAGATATAAATTAAAATGGATACGAGTTTGGTTAGATAAAAATCATTCTCTTCTCGATCGACTGAGAGTAAATAATTGCTAACGCTAATAAAAATTTTTACGATAAATACAACATCCCGACAGATCACTGGTGAAACAAGTTTAATGTAGCGGAAAAGAAATACATGGATGAGAACTATGTATGGATATGCTAGACCTGGCAACAGCGGTAGTGGATTGGATGTGGCCACCCAACTCGGGGTGAGGATAGCGGCAGTCTTTTCCGAAAGGAGGAGATAGGGAATATTCGCGGGCATCCATCTTGAGCTGTCAAGAGTGCCGGCGTTCTGTAGAAGGACCGCATCGGACTTAGAAATGAAAGAATAGAAAGGATGATGGGGAAGATATCTAACGGAATCAAAAGGAAACTGAAAAACGGAGGAAATTAAAGATCGTCAGGTTGGATTTTAAATGAAGAAAGCGATGCTCATTCTACCATATACATACTACACTAATTAATCGAAGTTTCTTTGTGAAGATAGCATATTTAATCGAAACAAAACAGTCGACTTTGGCTGCGAAAAATTTTACGCCTGAGTAAAAAGCACTTTTTTCCAAGCACTAATGATCCTTCAATTCAACCAATTACAATTTTAGCCTTTTTTTCAAATTTCAAAAAACTTTTCCTTTACTCCATATGATGCAACACTTAAACACTTAAAAAATTATAAATACTAATAAATCACAATAAAAGTCATTAAATTTTATATTTATTAACGCAATTTAATTCGTAGATAACGTAATTGTTTTTACAGATTTTGACTAGCATCATTAACAAAAACAAACTACTCAATTGATTACAATGACAAAACCAAATAATTATTAACCAATAACAATCCTCCGCAGAGGTTTTTTCCTATCACATTAAGTTACAAAATTCTATTCCAAGCTAGTTTTGACAATCGTTCTTACAATTTGATCAGATTGATGAGTAAACCAAATGAAAAAGCATGACCTCTTGATTAATAAAAACAATTTATATATTAAGAAGATGATGCATATAGGCCTTAACATGCACGAGAGTATATTCTTCATTCCATTTATAATATTTTATAGGCCATATATTTCAGTTTGCTATTATACTTATCACTTAAAAAAATCTGTGTGTCAACATACCAGCCATTCCTAAATAGAAATAACAGTACATCTACATCTAATTCACCAATTTTATTTGCCTTTACACATAATAGGCCATCATGTTGAAGTAATGCTTAAATTGAATAACAATAATAAGGAATGGCTAGATGAAGATATATCACCATAAAACTATACCATAAAGCATACATGATGCCAAGTAAAAATACATGAGCTTAGCTTTTTATGTAATAAAAATATAGATAAGAAAAATTTACTGATGAGAATTTTGAGAAATTTTGTAGGTAAACTCATTCAAAAGAATATGATGTTCGCTTAATTCCATATCAGATAAAAATGTAGAGCAATATAAAAGCAGTTTAAAATTAAATTAATTTCTGTTTCTAATGTAAATTAAAACAAGACATGAAATTTCAGCCATCAACTTCAACAATAAACATTAATTTCCCAAAAGTAGAAAAGAGAATGACCAAAATATGAACAGAAATATTATATCACAAACAACATCAATTAATTTTCACCATGATTATTTGGCACACAGTAAAATATAAAGAAAAGTCACATAAAAGACACAAAATAAGCTAAGAATAACAGATTGAAAATGTAAAAAGATTTAGCAGAAGGATATTAGTTACTTCCAAAGAAAGAATCAACACAAAATTTTTGATTAGAAATTTGGGTATAAAACTTTTTGAAAATTGAGCTAATTTTGTTTAATGATATGTTAACTATAAGCAGAGGCTCTCACATAGACAAATGAGGAGCTTATTTGTCTTAGATGAGAGAATTACAAGATGTTATTCCCCTTGGAATCGACAAGAGCTGTCAAAATTATTTCAAAACAAATACTTATAACTATACACTTAAAATTAAGGCTCTTGAAATAACAATAATATGGAATGCTTGATATCATATTAAAATACAGGACCTGGTTCAACTTTAAAAATAATTGAGTTCATCACCATCACCATATAAAATCAGGACAATACTTGCAAATTTAATTCCAAATAACTTGGCATACAAATGATCAGAACTTAAACTAATATGAGTGCATAAAGAAGAAAATGAACTGCTAATGTGCAATCAAAAACAATAGAACAAGTGCTCTTCAAACGAGTATATCAAACAACAGAACAAGTTCTCTACAAAAAAGTATACTACTTTTTTGGATAAAGAAGATAATCAATTCCTTTTCTAATTAAGAAAAAAATTAAATTTAAAGTGAATGCTACTTATATTTAAGAACTTTATCGTAAATTTAAAGCTGATTCAGCAAAGTTGATTAGCAAAACATAGAAAGATATCAAATCACAAAAGAATACTTAATAAGAATACCCGAATAACACTCTGAAAACATGATAACTAAAAATTCAGAAAGAAGTAAATTATAATAAACTGTCCTTGCTACCAATCCAAGAAATTTTGGCATTTGTATTCTACATGAGTTAGCCATTTAAAATCAAATTCGTATACGTAAGTTTTTTATCATGCCCTCCATCAATTTATAATTTAAAACAATTTACTTGACTTAGATTGAAGATTAACCCTCATGTTATTTTTCATAAAATATTGTCAAACACATAACTATCTTAATATTACAATACAGCATTCAGCACCATTATCAATTATTTTAGCATGATACGAGAATAATCTCAAATCATGTTTCTATTTCATTAAGAATGTATTTCCTGAAATGTAATAAGACTTTCCTTTAAATAATTCACTAAATGACATACATGGGCATTAGAACACACAGTTCATGATTAGCACCAAATTGCATTCCTTTCATTTACTTTGATTAAATTCATTCACAATTCACTCTAATACTCCACCTTAGTCAAAAAAGAAAATTTTTTTTCAAAAATAAGAATACTTTTTTTACTTATATGCTACTGGAATGGAATCATTAAATTATGATAATAAATGAAAATTATCAAATAATTTTGTCTTTAAACCAATTATAACCTATCTGCAATTGCTCCAACATAAACTTAAGGTGTTTAGGAATCACAAAATCACATTCAAGAGTGGCATTAATTCATAACTGATAGACAAGAATTTATCTTTTACAAATGGCCTTCAATTCCTGACACTGATTTTTTATACCTTTAATATCTTTGCAAAGTAGATTATGGCCTAAAATAATCACAATATTTAAAAATATTTACAAAAAATACCATTAAATAATCTAATCCATCATTTAGCCAATAAATGATAAGAATACATAGATTAATAGGTTAACATACAATAAATATATAGGTTGGTTATGTTTTGAATAAAATTCATAAGATCAACAAAAAAGTTAATTAACCAGAAATTGATACTGTAACTACAAACACTCTATGGATTGACACATTATGGGCCAAAAAAGAGGCATACTAACATCTAAATTCAAGTGCTGTGCAGTTCTCTACCTTGCTTTACTTTGATTGCAACTTGAACCCAGGTTAAATGCTCAGAATGTATATGAATAAAATTGTTCGTGGTTAAGGATTAATTACAGTTAAAATGACATTTTCTAATTAAAACATAATTTTTATACAAGAAAACTTGAGACTAAAAACCAAAGAACATTATTAAAAGCAATTGAGAATATGAAAATAGTTTAGTAATAAGAGAGAGAAATATATATCAGCAGCAAATATTTTGTCAACATACCTGAAAATGTATGAAAAGGAAAGTAAGACAAAACTAAATGAAAAATCAAAATATTACAAACATATGTGGATCATGTTTAGAACATTATATCAGATTATATACCTCAGCATAATTCACAAGGATGAACTTGATACAAATATCCATACAATACTAACTTTCCAGAGATATGTAGTCATTACCTTTAATTTATAATATTTTTAAGATAAATAAGTTTCCTATCTTCAAAATAGCAAGCAAAAATGTAAAACCATTTCTTTATAAAAATTATTATAAGTGAAATTATTTCTATTTTCATTAGATTATTGTCATCCTCAAGTTAAAAATCAAGCTATACTATACAATTTATTCAATAAAGGTTTTTGGTTTAGATTTCTACGTAAATTACCACTAATTTCTACCTAGCCTTTAACTTCAATAGTTGATTTTGGTGCAAAAATTATGGAAGTGCTCACCATAGACGATAAAACAATAGGAATACAATTCTACACTTCATAGTCACAAGACACAAACCAAATTCACGAAAACATGAATATGTAGATGCAAGAAGAGAGAATACTTTAAATTACAGACCTCCATTAACTTCCATAATCTGCACAATTTAACACTTGAGCACTCCACAGTATGGCCATCAAATGCACAGATTTTCAAACGAAAAGTTGCATCCCAATTTTTTAAAAATGACAAAATTCTATCAAAAAAATGAAAATTCATATAGGATGTAAAATTAAATTCAAGAAAAAAAAGTAAGGTGCTAATGTCAACCTGATCTCAAGTTTTTTTACATTTAATAAAAAATGAATTAAATGAGTTAACATTCTTTAAACAATTATTGCTATGAAAGGTAAAATATCTTTCCAAATTTGGATGGAATGTGCACAGACAGAAAAATACAACAATAACCTGATGAAAGTAATACCCTAAAATACATTTCATAGGATGTAATAACTGTTTAAAGCATAATTAAGCAGGAATTTAGTGAAAACGCTGATTTTAGCACATTCAATTATTAACAAAAGACCAACTTTCCCAATTATCAAGTTAATATATACACCCAACCCTTAAGATTTCATATAATTAAGAAGGAAAATGTGCCACAAAAGTCCACAGGAAGGCGAAAAAACTTATGCATAATGTAATATTTATCTTGCAATATCACGATATCAGCTCTAAACAACAAATACTACACAAACTCTTTAAATATAACTTTCCTGAGCAATTTCATTTAAAAGGTACTGAAATTAGCTTTCAGATTTAATTAAAAATCAGAATTGATCAGGCTGTTACTCTTCTCAGCAAATTTCATTATAAGAGGTCACTATATAGGCTAAATTTACTTATAGATTTATATAACTAATTCATCCTGAATGAAAGATTACAGAAAAGCATAATAAAATCTTCTTGAAAAACAACAATTCTTATGAACAAAATTCTTTTCTGTAATATTACCAAAAAAGTGTAATTCATTATAGTTTTCAAGTAATATTTTACATAATGACATTAAATCAGCCAGTTATTGGAAATATTTTGTAAAAAATCTTTTCTATATAAATCTATAAATCACATACTAAAGCTGATTGCTTCCCAAGACTGAAAAGATGCCACTGGACGGAAATAATCCATTCTATTTTACCATACATATAATGAAGAGGTACACTGAAGAAAAAAATGCAAATGGTTGCTTAGGAATGAAACATGCTCAGTATCACAGAAATATATTGTTTCCAAAGATCCACTTCAGAATAGCCCTCTTTTCCTACAAAATTGTCCATATCTCTTAAAACGTAAACCATACAGAGACATCCCACTTCTCTTGTAATTACCTAGGTGTACTTGTGCAGATGAACACATAACACTGGTCAGCCTCTTTTACTCCAGTCTCAAGCTTCATGTTGTGCGAAATAGCATATTGTTTCCTTCAGTTAGCTTTATTATCCAACATGAGTAACAAATAAGTTAATTGGATCAAAACTTCTCCGGAAGTCCATGAATAGGAATGTACTTTTCCATCGTAAAACTCCAAAATTAATAGAGATTATTTTACCTAGGATGAAAAGTTATCCCATTCCATCAAGTTGTAGAAGACCATAAAGTGCATAAGTGGTAAAAAAACATTGCCAATACGAGTTAATTGTTCACCTGAAACAGAGAAAGAAACATTTTCCAATGATAAATCTATATCCCAATTTATATTTTAAAAATAGCTGCTTAATTTTGATTTTATTGCTTTAGAGTAAAATTTCATTTGAGACTGACAAATACTAACACAGGAGAAGCTGGAAATATGGATCAATTAATTTCAATAACAGGAAACAAAATTTCCATAATAGGTTATATAATAACTACTCCATAAGTTAACTCATTTTAACTAAAATAGAAATTTATAATAAAACAATCATTTTCCTTAATCAGTTTACTCTTTAGTCCAAGAATTGGTAAGTATAATTCTAAATCCTTAATTCAACAAAAAACTTAGTACACTTTTTATAAATTAAGAATTCATTCACATAGTAATATTAAAATATTAAAGTTGAAAAATAAAAAATTACAAATGTCCTGGCAAGAAGTATAATGTAAACATGTAATCATTGATCTACTTCAATCATTGTTACACAACACGGAAAATGCTTAAAGTTACCCTATTTTTCAGACAGTAAATGCAAATAAAATCCTTATATTTACTTTAAAAATCAGCTATGTGCCTCATATTCTAGTGCATTACATGTACAAATCCTTGTTGTCCTGACATCTAGTGATCTAAAACCAATTTCTATGTTTACACTGTGCTGAGAAATCTGGCAAAATTTTTTATTACCACTATGGTAAACAACAAAGCATTTATGATTGACAAAGCTAAGTTGCAGCTCTGGTGTTTTATGCATGTCACAAGTAAACAATATTGACAGTTACTGCTAATGAGTTGAATAAAGTCTAACACATCTAATATTTTTTTTACTTTGTGCACCTTATTATCCACTGCATCTTATACATGAAAATAGATCTGTTCACTACACTGTCTTATACTATGGTGTGCCTAATGGTATGAAAAATACAGTAAATGTAAGCATACTTATATTCTAAGTAAATATTTATAAAGTAATAAAAGAATTAAAGTAGTTAAAGACTATATAAGAGTATTATAATTCACTCATTATATTACCAACTCAGCTAAACAAATTTATGCTTTATTAGTAGTAATTGAAAATTTATATCCTGTTACTAAATTGTATTCACAGTATTCATAATAATATTGTATTAGCTAACAAATTTTTTCAAGTTTCTATGAAATAAAATGTGATAATATAGTAATAAAATACTAAATTATTAAGTTAAATAGTAATTGATGCTGGATATATTACTGAACTTAATCAATGCAATGATCCTGTTCAATGAAACATTATATTTTCTAGAATCTCTTCTAAACTGATGCTAATACCAAAAAGTACATAAAATCAACATAATTAATTATTTATAACACTTTTAGTATGAATATATTTAAACCAATTAATTCAAATTTAAAATTTAAATCTAAAATAAAATGATTGAAAAATTACCTAAATATACCCTAGTTACTTCTACAGTTTTCTATGCATAATATAATAAACATTCAATAGCATATAAATATTTTTTAAATATTACGGAAAATTATTACCTATGATATTTCACTTAGGACCCAAACTATTCCACTGAGCAAGTGCTTTCAGATCCACATTCTCAAACAACCACTTCTGAGTGTTGGAAGAAGGATCACATTTTGTCACAAATATTTCCTTGTTCCCAGGGTTGCAATCAAGGCATCTGGGATTACCTCCATGAATTAACCACTTCTTCTCCTGAATTTTAGAGATAAGTACAATTCATGATAAATTTAAATTTGACTATTCAACAACAATAATCATAATGAAAATACAAGAAACAACATAGGTCCACTAACATCCTCTTGAATATAACCTTATAGTATGAAATAATGCTTCAGTAGTTTCATCAATTTCTAGCGCCTCTGCTAAACTTTTATCCTATTTTATGATATATTATCTAATATTTAAAGTAATTATACTGTTATGATGAACAAGTTATTGGGATCTTTAAATTTATTAAGCCAAACCCATAGTGAGTATTCAATTTTTAGTGAAGACTATTTTTTTGGGCTATTGCAAATTTAATGCATTAGATTTTGGTATAACACATATTTTGACTTTCATCTTACAAAGTTATCTATTGTAACAAAGAGTCAATCTGTTATATGATTTTGTACTCCTAATAATAACCATGAAATTTCTTTTTCACCTAAACAAATGAACTACGTTATTCTATAAACAAAATAATTATTAGGTATAACTAATATACTAATCCCATTAAAATTAGTATTCATAATTTTATCCCTCATTTATAAAATGAAAATTTAGATATGTTCAATGATGATTACATTGTCAAAAAAAACTCTGGACTACTTCAGAGAACGTTAAGGCTCAGGCTTCAAAGAGAAACATCAAAATCTTTATTATGTGATTTTAATGCACAAATAGGCTAAAAAATTATCAACTGATAAAACGTATTTGCTGATATATTCGGCAAAAAGCTCATCAAGTTATGCCAACAGTACCTAAAATAAAGCCGATACCACTTGGAAAAATGCTTAGGAATACAGAAGACAAGGTGACTACATGTACAAGATTTCTGAACACTTCCACATAAAAACTGAAGCTTGCCAAAGGGACAGAATATGCACACTCTTTTTCAACATATTAGTCCAGAGCAAAGTAGTAGAGTAGTGGGAAAATAACTGAAAGACTAAGGACACTAAAGTCAAATAAGACTTTGACATCCTAGAGGTTAAACAGAAGTATCATACTCAGCCTTAGCTTGCAACCTATCCATACTCAAATATAATGAAAAAACATCAACCAGTAAGAAAGAAGTTCTCTAGGTATGCGTAGAGAAAGTTAGCCCTCAAATCTTCAAATTATTCTCAAAATAATACATCACAAACTAAATGCCAGATGCAGAGAGATAAACAGGGTGACATATTTTAAATATTTATACGAGATCCTCAAAACTAAGGAATGAAGATAAATGCACAGAGTGCACAGTTACAGAAGATGAAGAGAGCATAGGGAAGGAAGTACAATACCTATAACACAAAATGCATGCCTGATCACTCAAAAACTTGACACAAGAAGTAATCAATTCATAAATGTTATATGCAAGTGTGGCACTTACTCACCACACAAAAACTTATCAATACAAGAGCAGAAAATCTTTAGGAAACTTCCAGCACAAAAATTAACAGAAGAAGAGTTTTGGGAAACAACAGATAGGATATCAAATTTGGTTACAGGTACCAGAAAAATAAGCCCTAAATTTTATGGATAAACCAGCCAAAAAATAAGGACAAGACTCAAAGGAAAGATCATTACTTCATACATTACATACATTACATCACACAATGTGTGAAATCCATAGCACTATGGATAGGATTTGCAAATTTCAATTTTTTTGAAATTGCAAATACAATCAAAAGGGACTGAAGATAAGTAAACATAGACAATATACACAAATGGGATGGGATACCTAAGGGGGGAGTTCTAAATGAACATCAATGAGGAAGTGGACAAAAGAAAGAAAAGGCATTTATGGTAAAAAGATGAGAAAAATTTGGAAGATAAGAAAGACATACACAAGATGAATTAGAATTCTATACACAATCCAACTACGGTTTATGCTTAAATTAAAATATTGGGGGTTTAAAATTACAATAGTTTGGTTATTATAAAAGACCTTGATGCAATTAATTCAGAACTTGCAATTTTATGTCTCAATGTCTCTGATTCCAGACTTACATAATCATATCTCCAAAGCTGATTGCCTTGCATTCCATGGCATGACCAGAGTAGAACAGGTGCTTTGGACTCTAGGCTAGATACATCCCAGCACATGGCTCTTTTATTTGGACGAATATCTTTATGCCATGTTAATATAAAGTTCTGTAAAGACAAATATTTTTAAACATCTGAATAAGGATCAGAAATAAAGCAAAAATCATAATTGAAAAGTTTTTTACCTAATCAGACAACAAATGTAAATGAATGACAGTTTTTCTACAGAAAGATTCAACTTTATCCAAAGAATATTTGAAAAATTTTTTAGTCAAGCATGCCATAAGAAGCATAAAATACATTTTCAAAATCAAATTAGGATATAATTCTTCTTTATAAAATTCTTTGCTCTCTGTAAGCTGTGGTCTATGATTCTAAGTGAAAAGTAATCGTAAACTTATATAACATATCAGAGGCATTAATACCTGTTCTCCACTTTGACCAGGATGATCTTTCATGCAGGGTTCTAACCCAAATCGCTCATCTTTGTTTTTAAGGCGAGTATCCACACATAGATCAGGTGAAGCAACACTACGAATCTAGAAAGTAAACATCAAAAATACATTTTAAAAATTACCTCTTCTTAGGATTATTTTATTGATAATATGATTGTTATTGACAAGGAAGTATCAGAAAAGGAAAGAAAGGAAAAATGAATGAAGACAGTATAAATAGAGTTTTTTTCATAAAACTAATATTAATACATAAATAGACAGAAAGATTCTCATTGACACCTAAAATAAAGATGAATCAATTAGCATTACCTCTCCTTTAGCAAAATCAGGTGGCTCAATAGGAGGATACTTCTTTGGCAAATCAAAAGCTATTTCTTCCATGAACCATTTGAAAGGCTTACATTTCAGTCTCTCGCGTAATGCTTTCTGCACTGTTAAATCACCTGGATCTATTTTACGATAGTGAGGCCTCCTGTCATACAAATACTCTTTGTATTCATCCATCCAAACTTCAGCCACACGACGATAATTCTGAAAGAACATTTATGTAGAATTATTATGCCTTCATCAAGAAATATATAATTCTCTACTAGTTGTGTAACATCAAATACATACCTTCCCAACAAAATCTCCTCTACCTGGATTAGGGAAAGGAGCAAATTTTCTATAAATGTGGCCCACCCTAGAGCAAGGAGCATCTACCATTTGACCTCCACATTGCCATATCTGAAATTGCAGAGGAGATACATTAATTAAGGAAGGAAATATCAAGATTTAAATATAAGTATGAAAAAGAAATCTTTTAATTCAATAACATAAGATTATATTTTTATCAATCATACTCTAGTTTAGGTTTCTCCCTCACCCTTTTACCACTTTGCTCTATTCTGTTAGACACAGAGATTAATTACAAACAACTAACTTATATTTCTATGATCTTATCTCCAGGCAGTTTGTATCAAACTCAAATTGAAATAATTAATTTTATTCATCACTTTAAAGATGATTCAGCCAAATTACAAGGACGCTCGTACTGTATGAGATATTTCAAGGAACACAAACTCAGTTACTGATTCACTAGATAAATCAAACACCATGTATCACTAAAAAATATTTAACTTACTTTGAAAGATAGTTCATATTGCTCTCCTCCCCATATATCAAGACCTTCATCATACCCTCCAAGTTCCCAGAAGAACTTGGCATTGATTGCAAATAACCCTCCAGCCATGACAGGACTCCTAGTGGGCATCAGAGAAATTGATGAAACTATGAGATGTTCTTCAGTAATAGTTATGAAAATACATCTATCGGTTAAAATGCTATGAATCCAACGGAAATATTGCAAAGTTAATTTGTACTAATGTCAAAGACCTGATGAATTTTGATTTTTAAAAGCATTAATGATAAAATCATGCAATGGATTTTCACTCTATCCTTCAGTAAAATAAAAGCTTAAGCTTGGATGGGTAAAATATGATTAACATCAATATATATTAATATTATCTTTCTATACATCCGAGAAATTATTTATTTTAATTACGTAACGTTTACATTAAATTACAAATCATCTACAAGTTGTATAATATACACTCCCAAACATTACAAATTAAATCTAATTTTAAATATTAGTCCATTTATGGTTAATCATCATTTTTCCGCAAGGGATTTTGATCTCCATCCGTTTAAGTATCCGATCATTAATTTTTGTGAACCCTAACTTATTAAATGTTTAAAAATAATAAATAATCCTCCTCACTCCTCAGATAACAATTCATCAATTAATATAGAAACAAACTCATTAAACGAGCGAATCGAAAACGAATCAATTTGCTGTTAAAATATCAATATATCTCGGTAATTACCGAAAAATTTACGTAAAAATCTTGCTGATCATTACTAGACAATTATTGAAGATTACCCTGAAAAACTATGCAAAGGCAGAACAAACTCATCTACAGACCGCACATAAAATATACGAAAAAAATTATGAATACTCATTATCACAGGATCCATAATTAAACTAAAATTTTCTTACGTTGGATGAAATAAATTGATGATCCATTTTCTAAAGTTTTATATTTCCAAGAAAATGAGGGTAAAGAACCATAAACCATAGAAAGCGAGTTGGTTCATTTTCAATTTCGGTTCGAAAAATGGCGGCTTTACTTGAGCATAATTGGCATAATAAACAGCACAATGGCGCTATTGTAATTTACTACAAAGGTAAATAATGTGGCAGAAAAATCCTACAGAATTTATGGAATGGACATTTAAGTAATCAAATCGGTCTCAGAGATCGCAATCATGAATAACTTGAACTGGAGCACTCTCATACGTAATATTATTGCTAAATTTATTAGAAGGCTATGTTTAAGTACTTTGTTGGTAGAAGGGACAAAAGTTATAAACAACGATTATTAATCGATACGATCGATACTAATGGTTTCTGATCTACGGTAGTTCGGTCTCATTCCGAACATGCATACATGTAAGTATATAGGATATGGTCAAGGAACGCCGTCCGCCGGCACGTACATGTATTATCGTGAGCTTGAAAAAGCACAAAGACAACCGAAAATATACCTTAAAAAAAATAAAATTATAAATACGTTAAAAAGAGCTACAATTGAAATACAAGCATTTCCTAAATTTTCGTCAAATTTGGGTGAAATAGTTTATATTTAGAATTTCAGCTTTTATACGAAAGAAATAAACTAGGTCGATACTCAAACCAGGTATTTTGGAGAGTTTTCTTTATAACATTGCAAGAGTTAAAACTATAGATTTAAATAGTGGTTAAAACGAACTTCGGTAAAAGTATATATATATATATATATATATATATATATATAATATACAAACATTAACACACATAGAGGTAGTTATATGAAATAAGTCAGCAAGGACATTGAAGTATTTAGAACTAACACCCAGAGAGACTTATTTTATAATATAAATAGAGAAGAGTATATCCCACACAAGCTAAGCCAATAAATCTACAAATAATGATCAATTTTATCATATTATGAAATACTAAATAGCATATTAAAAAATTATATGACAAAGTTAAAAAAATTCTTCTAAACTAAAAAAAATAATTTCTACTATTTACACAAAAGAATTTAATCAAGGAAAAGACTCTCCTTTCAGGATTTAAGGATCAAGCATTAGACCAATCAAATCAATAACTTAATCATAAACATGTTTTTTTATCACTAATCAGCATCATTGACAGCCTTTAAATTAAAAACTAATATATTTAAAACAAAGAACCTACCAGTAATGATCACAAAAGAGGTTAATGTGACTTCAAGTGTCTCAGCTCTATGAGTATAAGTTTAAAATATTAATTACCATGTATTAAAATCAATAGCCATTTTCATACATGCATCCTTGGCATTCAAATATGCATCACAGACTGAATGTATGCATCACCATAAACTATCAATATGAGTGCACAAAACAAAAGGCTTCTCTAATGTGCCTATATTTTGCACATGCAACTCTTCTAAGGATAGCTTAATCAGATGTGCATGGTGCTATAATTTTCTCAGCTCTTGTTTTTATACTATTGTATTTTTAAAGTTTTGGCGTAATAGGCTTTTTAGCAAATGAACCTGCAACCAATTAATTGAACTAGTTCCAAATTACCTTCCTGGTTTGACATTATGAGCCGATAGGGAATCAAAATTATTTTTTAAATCCTAAGGAAAATATCTTGATTATCAGATCTTAAAACATTCAAACTTTTGAAAAAATTTTTAAAAAACTTAACATCATTGCATAGAAATATTTTTATGGAGTTTCAATATTTAGAATTGAAGCAATCTACGGTTTGACCCGTAATAAATCCAAACCTGAAAGGTTCTGTAGGATTTTTTAAGTCTTCCGGCAGCAATGGTAGACGCTTGTAGTAGAATTCCCAATCAAAAGCTCCTCGGGCCCCTTCATCCTGAGCTCGATACATGAACGTCTCATAGTCAATCACATCAATGAAAGGACAAACACAGGTTCGAGGATCCATGGCGATTGGTTCTGATGTTAAAGATCACATATTTACAAAAAAATTTTATACAAAGGCAAGGTTATGGAAGAGACGGTTAATTTTCACCACAATCTACTCATATCATGCAACCAAATTCAATATAAAAGAACCCAATTACTAATATTAATATTTAACATATGTACATTAAATTTACTATTATAATTATTGAATGTTAAAGGAAATGTTTTACATAATTTTACTGAGAATTAATCAATAAAAATATTATTTTAAAGATAATTTATTGAATAGCAACATCATGTACCAACAATATTTTCTGTTATATGTAAGATAATTTAAAATTTGATGTTTAACAACAGAACAAAAAATACTCATTGGAATCTCTATGATATCTATATTTTACAAACTACAATACATTAATTCCTCAAGTTCATAAATGACATAAAAACATCTACAAATTATAAACTGAGCAATAATCTTTACCATAAGAGCAAAACTAAAAGTGAACAATTATCTAAAACTGACAGTAGACTGCAGTACTATCAGTATTGTAGAGTTGAAAACAAGTATAAAATAAATAGCTGTAAGCATGGTCAGAATGACTTGAACAGTTACAGTACTACACGGAAAGCAACAAAAGACTTTCCCTTGCAAGGATTTATGTTAGAAATATCTGGATCTCAATGCTATAGCAAAAATAAGCAAAAAAGGAGAGTTTTGTTTAACATCAATTCTCAGACCTATTAAACTGCAGTACACCAATCGCAATGATATGCTGTATTTCTAAGGTTTAAGAAAATATATTATAAATTAGCAAAAATTTGCTCTTAGAGAAATTTCATTGGAAATTATAGACAATTGTGATTCACACAATTATATAAAATATATGATTTATATTTATCATATATGATTTTATTATCCACATTTTTATTTACAGAGATAATAAACTTAATGCTTCACTATTTACATAAAAACTATGTTTGGAAATTAAATTAGTTTTTATAAGTAAAAATTAGTATTGGAATCAGTGAAATAAACCAATGAATATTGCCCTCAACAAGCCACATCACATTACGGTTGCCCTTCTTCTTAGGTCCTCCATTGAAACCATGATAACCAATTTCTCCATCTAAATTACCAATTTTGCCATGCTACATCACTCAAAGCAATCATAATAAAAATATACCTTACCTAGTAATGGGGGAAGCCAGTTAACATTTGCTTCTGTATGTGAATCTAGAAATACTAGAACTTCTCCTTTTGCCTTTCTGGCTCCAGCCAGTCTTGCTCTAATTAAACCCATCCTTTCAGGAAGACGAATTACTTTTGCTTTGGGTATATGAGCAGCCAGATAATCATCCAAAGGTTTTTTTGTAATATCTATGAAGTTGAGAGAGTAAGCAAATGGAAAAGGCAAGGGGAAATTTTTCATGAAAAGCTTATTTCTGATTTACCTTTACATTAAATAAACAATGATATTTATTGCTAAATTAGATGATCTATAATATTTTGGTTGTAACTCCAATAATTTAAGCAAAAATACTGACAATCTGATACTAGAATTAGGGGTAAAAATCAAGGGAAGATATTCTGTATCTCCACATCTGTTAAGCAATAAAAATAGTATCCAAGTTTGAAATACAATGATATAACCTCAATGTATTTTAATATTAACTCGATTAGTACAAAATATATTGCTAATACATAGAAAGAAACAAACCTTTGGTACTGAAGTCATCAACAAGAATTACTTCTTTGATTAAATGTTCTGGTGACCTTAGAAGTACACTATAAACTGTTCTGAGAAGTGTGCTGTAATGCTCATTGTGAAAAGGTACAATAACACTTACATCAGGTAGACTTCTTAGATATTTCTTCTTCTTACACCTACGGAAGAATTATTATTATATACAATATTCCTTATAGGCCAATTAAAATTCTTCTAAATATCGACTATTTTTCAAGAACTTATACTACGATATCTCATGCAATATGCGATTATGAATGTTATAACGTTGAAAAATGTTCAATTATATTTAAATAGCTTACCCGACATGACGAATATCTGGGAGGGAACGATTCAGGGCTATTTTATCGCTAAGGTAAGCATTGAAACCATTTACTTTGTAAAGTTCAGACTTTTTATCTTCTTCGCTACGTGATAAATAGAAGGCTACTCCTTGTTCTCCGGGACCTAAAATAGAAAGGATCACCAATAACACCTAATATGATACATAAACAACAAATAACAAAGACCTATACTCCATACCTTTTCTTTTTGACTCCTCCTCAATTAATTTATAGTCATGCCAATCTATTTTTTCAACCATGTCAACTTCAATAACCTAAAAATTAACGAAACATGTATTAAAAAGAACGAAATCTCGAAATTGTAACTCAGCTATTACGAAAATTAGTGCTTACATCATTTTCTTGATGATGCGCCACGTAAACATTATCTAAATGAGGAAGAACAGCTTTTTCAGCCTGAATGACGGAATAATGCTTTGCTCTTCTTATCACACGAAAAAGAGTGGCAGTCACTAACATAGTGACAACAGCCACAAAAATAAATTTACATAAGTGTCTTACATTCCTCCGCAACATTTTAAAGGACGATTGACGATATGCTTGCCTATAAAGAGAATGGAATGGAAAGATGGAAATGCCGTGGTCAGCGTAAATGAATGTACCAACACGTCAAATTTGTGCAGAAACGATGTCTTCCAACCTATTTAAATTAAAATTCCAACGTTAAAAACCGAATGACATTATGGATACGTAGATGAACATTCAAGTAATGCCATCGACGATTTCGGCTGAGAGGTTTATCATTCGTGATCTGGACGTGATAACCGCGGTGTTGACATACGCAAGAATAATATCACATCTACTTTGTCAAAATTCCTTCTGCTGGAGATCGCAGCCTACCTGAGATGTGTTGGCATGATGTCTCAATGACTTGCCTTTAGATGGCAGCAGGATCCAATGCACATACCGCACATACGTTGAACGTTGCGGGATACGAAGATTTGAAACAGAAATTCTTAGCAAGACAAACTGTAACGAATCAGATGATTCTGGACGAATTTTTAATACTAAAGAAAATTGTTTATTTATCCTTTCACTCTCTTATTAAGTTAATCACAGTATTTCGCAAATATGATTGTTTACCGAGAGTAAACAATCGCTTTCTAAAGAAAGGAGAGGAGAGGCTTGAAATCTATTATCTAAGATTTCTACGTTCTATGACGGCTTCCTTAGAAGTGACTACTTCATCCCAACAGTCCTTAAAGTAACTCTTAAACGAACTCAGTTTTTATCAGAGAGAGATAAATACCTCTTATTTCCAAGAGGGTTATGTTTGTGAAACTGTTTCCTGCGGTATATCGCATACATTAAGTCTGGGACTGGGCAGTCACAGTATCAGTTGTTCAACAGGTGTTTTACAGCCGCCTTGATAGTTCACTTCGTCAGTCATACTTTCCAAAGAAAAGTGAATGAGTTAAATGCAATCATGTTAGTTTCTCTGGAGGAATGCTAGAATATTTTATTTGCCCACAATATATACGTCGTAAAACTTTCTCTCAATGGCTATATTCGTAAGCGAAGATACCTCTCCCGTGCAAGTTGTTAAAAATTTGCGAAGTAAACCACCTCACCATTTAAACTGCCGTGTCGGCATTTTATCCTATCCGTTTGTTATCTTTAACTTTTTCTATCAAATGTAGCTGTATTTACAAGCAGAGAAGAAATATACCCACATTTTCCTAATCTTTTCAATAAAGTAACTTAAGACTGTTCTTAATTCAATTACTGCTTCTTGATTTAAAAAGGATGCAATTTCCGGCTTTTGTTAATTCTGAGGCACAATTAGATATTTGATAATATTCTATGACAAATCAAGTGTACTGCTCATCACGCAACTATAAAGACTTCGACGAAATTTGAATGCGGAACTGACTTACTCAAGAAGTTTCGTCCACAACTACGGGCCTTCTGCCATTCTCTTTGACTAATTAAACCGCTTATTGGTGTATGGGTTTCAAATACCCTTGCGAAATAAACCATTACGATATATGGGCCATTAACTCAGTCTACTTGACCCTTCAAGAGAATGACTGGTCTCAGTGGAGGACAAGCCTTCTAGTGTTGTTCCTGAAAGTCTAATAACCCTAATAAGAATTAAACTGTCCTTTGAGTAAACTTGGACACCTGGAAAGTTCGTTTTTGATTTTTCCGACACAAGGTTATTAACGTTACTAAAATATCCTTAGAACTACTTTCAAGAATTTCATGCACTGATATTACCATTCTATTCCTTACTGATTGGCCTTTTAACTGAAATTAAGACCTCTGAGAGAAAAATAATTTGAGTAGTTATAGATAAACTTCATGGAAAGGAGATGATGCTGGTGTTTAACAATTGATCTAATCCTCCGGAACTCCCCGATACTATCATATGTAATAAGAAACCTTGAACAAAACCATTATCTCCTATTTTACCATGAACCAATTCCAATCTGACAAATAGCTCAAGGTAATTAATTAAGCTACTATTTGAATACATCTGTTCTTACCATGTCACAAATTTCAGCAGTGATGTCATTGAGGTATACAACTTTAAATTTCTTTTGTAGTATGTGGCTTTTAAGGGTGTTTATAAAGATCATATCTCTCCAAAAATAATTTTGTCTCTTAAAAAAAATTGCAGGTGTTCAGAGATTGAAAAATTCAGTTGCAATGGTAATCTGAAAATTTAATTGTGACAAATCTGAAAAATTTTTTCTTTCACTGTAATATGGATTTCAAGTCAAATTAGGAATGAGGCTTTAGGATAGATTTAGTAGATAACTATAAATGAAAAGTCATAGTTTTTACAAAATGCCGTTTATGGCAAAAATATTCATGAATTTACAACAGTTCGTAAATATAACAACTAAATTATTTGCACTGTCATGTAAATCAACTGTACAACTGATTTAAAGATATGTTACAGGTCTATGTACAGGATTGATAATATCACTGGCATGTCTTTGGTTTTTTACTAAAAATTTGTTACAGATATACATCAAATGCCCAAGTTACAGTATTCTTACTTTTCTCAGTAGTCAGGTACTAGAAAAAATACATTGCAGAGGAAAAATATACTAAATATCAAAATTATGAATAATTCATTCATAGACTTCTAGCATTGTTTCTGAAGCACGACTTAAGACTCTTACCCAAAATTCACCTTTCATACTTCTGGTTCCAATATAGTTTAAGAAAACAGCATTCAGTTACCTTAACCGGCCAGCACTTCAAATTTCTAGCAATATACAATGACTTACGATCTACAGGTCTAATATAAATTATTTGTACATAATCCTAACACCACATAACAGGACGATCAAAACTGAATCACCTATCACACCCTCATTGAATTTGCCTGAAGCCACTTATGTTAAATTTCCTCTTTATTAACAAAAAAACAGTACAACCATGCTGGTAGGACAGTGGTCAATAGTTAATAAATAACAGAGATTTATAAATTACAAGATGAGTAATGTACAAACAAATCACAAAAGCACAAAGGATAAGTTTTTCAAGCAGAGGTAGGACAAAAACTACAATTTTATAATTTTGAATTCAACTTTAATCTAAATTAGACCAAAATAAAATTGCATAGTTGTCACCTCATGTAGAAAGGCTTGGTCAAATGCATTAATATAAATTCCATCTAATAAAGTAGTTATAAGGCCATGTAACTAAGCAAAAGTATTGAAAAAGTTTACTTGTGATTTGTTTGAGCAATGAAATCATGCACAACAATATTTTCACAATTTAACAAAAAATAGGCCACTGTAAATCCTAACTAAAATAGTAACAGACACAAGAAATTTTAGGGATATTAAAATAAATCCATGAACTGGGGAAACTTACAAAACTTCACTATCGCATTACATAATGCAGGTCAATATAAAAGCTTTGTGCATAGCTTACAAAATTGAAAAACTATGTAAAGATATTTTACAATTGTAGCATGTTTAACTGTGATAAAAACTATTTCGAACTCAACAAAGGAATTACAAAAGAGGTAGAGTACATAGCAGTTAACCTAGGCAAGGCATTTAAAAAGATCAAGCAGCAAATATGTAGAGATATCAAAAAATTCGATACTGTGAACTTGACAAAAGTCTTTCAAAAATTTATGGACCACAAAAATTTCTTATAAAACTGCTCAGAGCACTTATCACAGTTGCAGAACAACTTAGTTTGAGGGACATTTCCCAAAACTGACTAATGAGAAAAATTGTACCAATGTGAAACCTTACTTTGAGCTTACAAGTGACAAGCTTTTCAGTGATGCAGGATTGAGAAGAGAGACAGAATGCCACCTAGAATGAAAAAAGCATGTAAAAGAAGCATTATATTGAAATAGACCATCTTCCAACTTTCATTATACTCACTTAGATGCCTTGTACTTGTCATATACAGCCTTTTGTGGATAGCTTGCTGCTTTGCAGAAGGTCTCATCCAAGTGCATCAGTGTAGTTTTGAATTCCTCCAAGCTGTATCCAGTTATTAATTCTAAATCCTCATTCCATATTCCTTGGCCAAAAGTGTGTCTAGCAAGTGCTACAGCAGAGCAAGCTATCTCAGAGGGAAGAAATTTCAGGTATGGGTCTCCTTCCAACAATGTCAACTCACACAAATACTGAAAATGAAACTTAAATTAGTAACTTTAAAAATTCATGATTGAGAAGACTCATTTCAATTATATTATACTAACCATAGCTAAAGCTTTAACCTTCTCACTTGCACATGTTTCTAGACAGTACTTCTTCACAAACCATAAAGGAGTTGGTACAGAGAGGTCAAATGATAGAACCTTCAGAATCAGGTTTTCCATCTTTAACACCTGAGCCTTAGTGTATGTGTCATCAGTTAGGTACACAAATTCACCCAACTCCGGTGGATATATCTCTTCGTACTTCCTGAAAGGTCAAATAATGTATCTATTTTTCTATACTCTGGATACACTTTAAGGACTTAGGTGCAATCTACTTACGATGCAATGAACATTGCTGCCGTCCCAACCAACTGGAGATTAGCTTTCACGACCGACATATAGCTTAGGAATCTATCTATATAAGAGACGGCCAAAAACAGAGTTTCTGGGTCCATCTTGTACTCTTCAGTGACTTCAACTAACCAATCTACTAAGATTGATCTCATAGAATAATTGATATCAGGTTGTTTCCTCATGTAACCAGCCTTAGGGCGACGTTGAACCTGATAAAGAATTATATATGCAGACCTGTTCATTCAAACTGAAAAGTAAGGTAAACGAGATACGTACCTCCAATTGCCTAAGATGAGAATAGATTTCATGTTTATATTCTTCCATTTCAAATACGGCATCTTGCCGCTTCTTACGTTCAACGACATAATCAACGGGTCTATCAACACGCATAGGAGATTCTCCATCAACTTCAGACATTGACTGGTCCAACTTAGACGAATCCGGGACATCTTCAGATTTACTCGGTACACAAATTGGGACGACAACTTTGACCGGTATCTTAGATGAAGCAGCCGAAGTGACTTCTTTGAGCACTGGCTTCTGTCTTTGAAACAGATTGGATATGGATTCAGTAGAAGTCTTCAACGGTGCGGGCACTGACTTTTTGGCACAGACGTTGGGCTTTCCTTTCGCCACTGCATTTTCATCCGCAAATCCTCCTTTGACCTGCAAATATCATAGTACCAATAGCAATTAGATCAATTTCGTTCAATAGGAGACGATATTTAAATATCATATACGATGAGTAAAAGCATCGGTCAAACAGGTTCACACTAAGTACCGATCAGGTTGAATCAAACGTACCTGTTTGGCCTTGGGCAAATTTAAATTTGCAGCTTGAATGGGAATGTTCGCTAAAGCAGACCTTTTAGATTCTTGAAATACGTTAACATTTTCCTTTTTCTGCCTACGAACTCCTCTGTTTTCCTGATCTTCGTAAATAGCAAACGAAGCCATTCCTCTAAAATTATTTAAATTCAATAACTACCTCCTCGCACACTAGAATTCAAGTAGAATCTTGAAATAGAAGTGAAAATTCTCTGTTAGAAAAGCATTTGCACTATATAATCACTATTAACCCTAAGGCTGACTATCTAACGACTGATTGAACGACTTAGTTAAACTCCCCAAGAAAGCGTTATAACGACTTGAACCTCCGCTCCATTACAAACGAACCAATTGTAAGGTAGCTTTTCATCACGTGACCCAAATCATCTGTGATTTGAAAAGTCAGTATGACATAAACAATAAAAAGTTAAAATTATTGAGGAAATAGATGCCTTTCATTTTATTATTATTATGCATTTTATCTGATTGAAAAATAATACTTTTTAAAAAGCACTCTGATCTTATTCATAATTTCTATCTTCAACTTCTGACAATATATACTTCCGGTTCATTTGAAATGTCACATGTGAAAGATATTTCTTAATATTACACTAATTATTGAAATAAAATTAAGAAATACTGCTTAAATTTGTAAACATTAATTTATTGTTAATTTTAGTAGATAGATCTATCATAGCGTTACTTAGTATATGCGGTAGAAGTGGCAGATTTTCTCTTTGCTCGAGCATGTTTTGATTTACGCTTATTTACAAGGATTATTCAATAGCAATCGCGCGATATGGCGTTACAGTACAAGTAAGAAAATTTGGAATCTTCAAAATTTTGGAAACTATTATTTCATCGGTCAATAGACTGAATGATTAACTTTTAATCTTTCACCCACAGAACCATCCATCCCGTGAAGTACTTGCGCGATTTTCTGGTTAGTGAGAGTTATTTTTCTACCAAAATTTTAATACATGAATTTATTCTTAAATTTATGTAGTAAATTACTAATTTATTTCTTTGAAATAGGCGCATAATGTAAGACCAGATGGAAGAGGTTTATTGAAGTTCCGGCCTATGGCCCTAAACGTGCGTTCTATCAGTTGTGCGGATGGATCTGCTTTAGTGAAAATAGGAAATAGCTCTGTCATTTGCGGTATTAAATGTGTATGTTTTTAAATCTATTTAATGTAGTTTTTAGTTCAATTATCTGGGTCAATTTAATCCCCATCGTTTTCACAGGAACTTGCTACTCCAAAAGCAGAAGAACCCGATCGTGGTTTTATCGTCCCTAATGTTGAGCTTTCTCCATTAAGTTCATCCAAATTTCGGCCAGGACCTCCCAGCGAAGAGGCTCAAGTTGCCAGCCAATTTGTGCTCGACGTTATTCAAAATTCTGGATGTATAGACACTAAGTAAGTCAGAAAAGCATTAGCATTGAATTGAATGAATACTTAAAATTAATCTAGGTATATTTTATGGTACGCTCTAAAGTTATTACCCTAATTCAGGTCTCTGTGTATTGTTCCTGACAAACTTGCCTGGGTAATTTATTGCGATCTTGTGTGCCTAAATTATGATGGCAGTGTTCTGGATGCTTGTATTATAGCTCTAATGGCTGCATTAAATACAGGTAATTTTTCCAATCTACTTCCTGTTTTCCTGATCGTTCAAAAATTTTCCATTAAAATTGAACAACTATGAAAATCATACATATGAAATGACTTAGTTAATTGATTCCTCTTGTATCTCATTCTTAGATTTTATGCTTACGGTTGTAAAAAATTATTGTGGCTTAGAAGAATAGTTTTTAAAGATTGCAAGTTAATATGTGTGTTCTTATAATTTTTTGGTCAAGTTCAAAACTTTCCTTCTCTGTATGT
Organism: Pantala flavescens; assembly: GCA_020796165.1. Lineage (NCBI taxonomy): Eukaryota > Metazoa > Arthropoda > Insecta > Odonata > Libellulidae > Pantala > Pantala flavescens. The sequence goes on from CM036886.1 coordinate 26,780,604, forward strand.
ATTTCACTTATTCCTCACTTTTGATTCCTTTTGAAATGGTATATGAGATTGAGGCATGTACTCTATGGACTGGATATAATAATTGATTCGTAGCTCTATATAATGCAAAGTAAATATTTAATGTTGAAATTGAATTACAGAATATATCTAGTTTCCAATCAAATTATCACATATCTGAATAAGGTTGTATTTTCTTTTAGTGTCCTTACCAGAAGTTGAATATGATCATGAGAAAAGTATCACTCTAGTAAAAAATGAAAGAGTTCCCTTGAAAGTCTTATCCACTCCAGTATCAACAACTCATGCAATATTTGATGAGTAAGTATTCAAATATTTTATTAAAATATTAAAATTATAAAATATATATATATATATATATTTCTCATTTAGTTTCATCACTCAAAATTAATAACTTTTAAGTTAAATACTTAACTTAAATACAATACTTTAACACTTTTTAAATATCATTTATATTTTTCAGGCTAGTTTATTGTTATCAAGTATTAGAACAAGGTCATCCACACAATAACATTAATCATATTCGATATTACATCTACTTAATTATTATGTAAAATTATCAAATAAACTTTAATTTAGATAATAATTATTTTCATTATTCAATAAAAAGAATTAATTATTTCAGTATAAAATGTCAATATGATAAATATGAAATAATCAAGTATATATGTATGGAGAGAAATGCCATCAGTTCCTCAAACTTAAAGATGGTGATGCTTCTGTACATTTTACCTGAAAATGAGTGAAAATAAATGTTCTGTTACTACAATTCATCTATAATTAATTTTTTAAAATTCATTTTAGTGTTCATCCAAATCAAAACTTAAAAAATGTGGGTAAAAATAGATTATGTACTCTATTTTTGATATTTTTTACTTTTATCTCTATGACAGTGTAGCCTTCTTTGCATTACTATATTTTTTGGACTTATAAACACACAAAATCCAAATATTAGCTAAAAAATTGATAAAGCGCCTTATAGTCTGTGGCATCGTATGTATGAATCATTATTGTGCTGAGGTCTAGTGACACCTCAAACCAATTTCCATGTTCACTGTGCTGAATAATTTGTCTGAATGTTTTATTGTAACAAAGCAACTCCCCTTGATTGTTGAATCGATCACTAGTCTGGTGCTTTATATGTGTTATAAGTAAACAATAATTAAAGTTATAATTTAAAAGAGTCCAACCTAAGCAACTGTTGTACTATATGCTCCCTATACCTGAAAATATGGTACTTTTGAGAATTGTTTTTTATATCTTGAATATTATTATTTCTTCATAGTGAAGTTCTTTTAGCTGATCCAACATGTGAAGAAGAAGATTTAGCTTCTGGGACTATAACTGTTGTTGTTTCTGAAGGAAAACTATGTTCAATATGGAAACCTGGTAAGTAATTTCATGTTAGGTATAATTCTTCATTCCCAATTATCTAAGGATAAGGGATGGATTGTTTGTAAACAAGCATGAAAAGTCATGCTTGTATTTTGCTTTATATTCAAGAGTTCTAAAAATATAATTTCTTTTCTCTTGCTCTCATTTTCTGTTTCTTTATTAGTATCTACATTTAAATCAATACCTGTGTTAAGCCATCTTGAAATATGGCAGGGGGTTTAAGCAGTAGATGTTCATGCTATTTATTTATTTTGCTACTATTATATATCATTCATTGTAAGAATGAGTTCCTTGTCCAGGCATCTTGTTTGACAATCATAATGGTGTCTTTTATCAAGCAGGTGTAAGGTGAAGCAACCCATTGTGGAATCGCCTGTCCATATTGTGTTCTGCCACTCTTGATTTTAGGTCCTGGCCTCTTTCTCCAATTAAGTTATATTTACAATGATTGCAGGATAGTTCATTAACTTTTCTGGTAGCCTTTTTGTCCCCAAAGTCTTTCTCGCTTTCTAATATCCTCCCAATTGTTTCAAATGTAAGGATCTGACCATCCATCCTCTCTTTATTCCTCCGTATGGTATATAAAGATAATTGTGTATATTTCCACACTTGAGAATGCTGGAAAAATATTTATTATTAAAAGTATTCTGTGAAATATTATAAAGTTAATTATTTGTTATAATCAGCCTTATTTGTTGTTCTTTAATAGTTTAATGATAAATAAAAAACTTGTAATTTTTATAACTCCTTCCACGAGGTTGCACCTATATATTTATCAATATTTGTTAGTAATAAATCTAAAAAACCTCTTTTTGCCATTAACTAAAGTGTAAGGAGTGCTAATACTCTGCCAGTATATTTTCTTTATTAGTTATTTATTTTATAAAAGTTTTTCATTCAGTACTATACATGTAAATCTATTTCTCCTATAACAGTTTAAAGCAAACTTGAAAAATGTTTGATCCTTATTCATCTTTTGTGTAGCACTAATGTAAAATCATCTTAAAAGTTAAAATACTCAAATCATCACCCCTCTTAACAATAACAGTGAAACTTAAAATGCAAGTATAAGTGAAGATGATGCATTCATTGTAAATAATGTATATGTATATAATTATTTATTTTGAGGGAAGTGTAACATTCTCTGAGTTCTCATTAGATGCTAATGCAAAAAATTTAAAATATTTTCAATAGTTTCAATAACTCAAAGACCTCCTATTTTTTATGTTCGGAAAATTAATCGCTAATTTTGCTAAAGATTCTGTTTTGCTGCTTCTTTATATTAAAATCATCTTTTAAATTTTTCTATCATAATTTCATATTTCTTCTACTAAATAATTTCCATTTCAGTCGTTCATTAGATCTGTAACTTTTTGTAATAGCTATAAATGTCTTTGATACATTTTGTGTTGCTACAGAATTTTAAAAATGAACAATAGCATATATTTTGCAGACCTGGTAAGAAAATCTAAGAATCTCTTGTGTATGAAAATTTTATCTAATAGAAAATAACTCTTACTTATAATCATGACTATGAATTTAGTAAAGGCAACAGGAATTGAAGATTGTTTGAAACCTTTTATCATCATCTAATTAATGTGGTCTAATAGCTATTCATTTAATTTTCTGTTTTCTATGAAAGCAACAATTATTCCTTACTTGAAGGCTCGTGGAAAATCTTTGACTAATTTACTGCCTGAAACATTAAAATCAAAGGAACTGAAATTAAATAAATTTAAGTAAAAGTTTAAAGTAATGATTCGAATCATCATTTGAATGATCACATGATTTTTCCTTATCATACAAAATAACGTGGGCCAAGCTCCTTATAAGTTGTAATTGCTGCATAATTAGAAATAAAGGTACTCGCTCCTTGTGAGTGTTGAGTGACTCAGTATTGTTATTCCATTCTCAGGTTAGACCATCTTTTTAATGAATTTTTATGGAAATTTATGATGAAACTAGTATTTTAAGTTATGAATTTCCTAACCAAATTGTTTGCTAGTTTTACTCACATAAGGAATACAAAAATTATTTTCCCTATGATTATCATTTTTTCTCCAAGGTGATATGAACCAAGTTTTTGCAAATTGCTAAAAAAAAATTTAGGAAAATTTATGTTGAGAAATATATATTTGTGAAATTTGGGCCTCTTGAATCACATAGATATTGGCTGTTGTTTAAATTACTCAAATAACTTTATATATATCCCAACTTCTACTTTGTATTTGATTTTATGTTATATATTTTAATCAGAAAATGTGTCAATTGATATTTGTTTACAGGAGGAAGCCCTCTGACAGAGAGTCAAATGGAAGGGTGTGTTGATAGAGCTAAAAACAGAGTGACTTCAGTCTTGGATTTGATAAACACAGCATTGAAATCTTCATGACACTACTTAATGAAGAGGCTGACAAGATTTGATAATGTATATAAGTGAGGTTGATTATGTTCAGATGTGCATTTGGTTTTGAATAAAACTTTTACTCAATTTCCAACTCTTCTATAGAAATTTATTGAGTCTCCATAAATAAATTTTTGTGGTTCAAATCAACGTTTAGCCATTCAGACACCAGCTGTTATAAACCTTGGCCTTGTATTTATCAAATGATGGCAATAGGCAGAAAATCAAAGTATAAATAACTTCTCACATTCTGTCTACAGTAGTATGTGTTTCAGCTCAGCAAGTCTTTGGAAAGAAACACATCATGGTATGCAACGCATGGTACATCCCAAAATGGATACAAAATATGCTCACACAGTTGGCATATATTTGTTTCCAGGCCAAAAAGCAGCTGATAAATGGATATTACTGTATTAAAAAGGACAGTCATTTTCTTGTTTGACTAAACATTCACAAGGTGAGGAGCACTTTGGCAGTGGTAGTATTAGGTTTTTTGGCGATCTTGATGAGAGATATAGAGAGAGCAAATATCTTCAAATTCAAATGGAGTATGAAAATGAGTTATAAGAAGTGAAGGCACCCTGTAATAGAGCTGCCTTCCAATTTTTTTGTTTTCAAAAACCATTCACATTTAAAAAAATTATGCAGCCAACAACTTTGTACAAAACCAATGGTGCAAAAATTCTCTCATCAGAAGACTTGTGATTTTTTTATTTTTACTTGTATTTTGATAGTTATTATTACTGTTGGAGTCTCCCATAGCCCAACCCTTCATACCCGATTAAATCAAATTAGATAAAATTTTTATACAAGTGAAAAACAAATCAACACTTGTTGATTATGAGTATAATATGGGACTAAGGATTCATTGGTTTCCAAACGGTTAAAATAAATTTAAAATCACTCTGTTTTATTTCAAGTTAATTGTCCCATAACTTGATTGACCAAATAAAGCACAAGCTGGAAACACTTAACCTTCTCCACCCAATGCCTCAAATTCATGAAAATCTAAGTTCATTTTACTTATACCAAGATATGGGAGGTACCACATCACCGGTGATTGAAAAAAAATATCTGCACACAGCCTACCAAGGTTTGAAATGCACAGTTTATCAATCCTGCAGCATAAGGCTAAACCGATCAGCACACATCATCATGTCTCTTTGTTCAAGCTAATTAGGAGCTCACAACTCGTCAGCTCCCATAATGCACTTGGTGAGCACTGTCAATGAAATGGCAATTAAGCACGTCCATTTGCACCAAACAACAACGACTCTTAATAAAAAAGGAGAGCAAACAATTTACAAAATGGAGGCAAATATTGCATGCCTCCACCATTTCTGTGCCACCACTTGAGACCACAGCCTGCTTCAAGAGCTGCCGTAATGCCTCAGAACTCAGCAAGAGGTCACTGTTAAACTGAAGACTCTGGCACAAGCCTCATTGTTTAGGATCAACAGAGGTAACTGCAGTCACTGTCGAGGGAGTGTTGCTTGGCCTTCTTCTATGCTTTGCAGCTGCTACAGCTGGTTTTCCAGTTCCTACTTGCTGGTGCTGCTGGGCTCTGCACTGAAGTTGTTCAGCCTGTTTCAGCAAGGCCATCTGAAGCTGATGATGTTGAGGGTTCAATGGCAAAGTCACTGAAGGGCTGACTGCAGCATTCGGAGATCCACCAGGTACTCCACCAGTGGAGGGACCTGCTACTTTATCGTAACAGTAAAATTATTTTTCTTAAATCGGAATTTAACATGGGAAATTGCAATATTAAAAGGACAAATAATAAAAACAGAAGCAACTTCCTTATGAAAAACTAATACTAAAGGCGTCTCTTTCATGATGTATTCAACTTAAAAACTCAGGATGCTTGATTAAACTTTTAATTCTTTTAAAATCAAGTTCATCATAGTTAAGTTATTTTACCCATGAAAATGAAGTTTATATTTTTTATTTAAAAGTACTGAAAATGTTCCCTACAAACTTAAGTATCCTATTGTATGAGTAACTTTTATGGGAAACTTCATTGCCCACTAAACTGCAATTAGTGATTATAAATCAATTTCCAACATTAATTTGTACATTGTCATAATTGCAGAGATAAAATGAAAGGATATGGATGAAAATTAAAAGAAATTTTGGTAGCAAGCATCAAATCCACTACTAATCCAACCAATATTTCCACTTTTTATACTTATTTTTAACTTACTCTATTATGGTATATATTAAAGTATATGAAGAACTATTGCTCGTGAAACCTTGGAAATGAATAGCAAGGATTTAATGAAAATGAGAAATCAATATACCTGAAGCCACAGCCCTTCTGAGAGAGGCAGCAGTAAGTGGAATAGCTGGTTCTAGTATACCCCTGGAACCTATTTTGGCAGGAGAACCTACAGCTCCACCAATTATCCCTGCCCTAGGCTTCTGAAGAGTCCCTACCACAAGAGTGGATTGAGGCACTCCCTACCAACAAAAAATTACCAAATTGTTTAATACAGTACAGTTGTATACTAAATAAACATAATAACACCTGGATAGAAATATTATAAATTATATTAAAATATATCTTCTACTCTCTTATATCAATTGAACTTATATAATAATAACTAACAATTAGTCTTGACTAGCAAAAGGAGGAACAAAGGTAGATATTTAAAAGCAACTGAATATTATTTATCATTACTTGAAAGGGATCATTGATTCATGTCTTGATTTTTCCATCATACATTACCTGAGGAAGAGATACTGTAGAAGTGGCAGTGCGAATACCCTGCTGCCCATGTCCCTTAACACCAGAAGTTACAATCTGGGCTAAAGAAAATTATAAAATAATTAATCATACAAACTGGTAAATTTGCATCCAAATAATCAAATTACTTAAGTTATTTCACCAATTTATAAGTAAAAGGATTCCATTGAAAAGAATAAATGAATTATTGACATTTAAATGCAACATTTCTGGTGAGATATTAACAATAACCTACAACTGAAGTGTATAATTATAACTCAAACAAAAAATTACCTTAAGATAACATACAATGTTATCAGCAATGCATTGCACCAAATAAGATGTATAAATTTAAGACATGCAATGGTTTATTTATAGTGAACTTTGAATTTCAGAAACTAAATTAACATTAAAAACAAATTTCTTATAACTAAATGTGCATACTTAAGTTGTATATTACAATTAAATTACTGAGGCATCAAGTAGAAGATCCTGCAAAAGAACATCAATCATGCATAAAATAAAACTTATAATAATAATAATAATATATTATTACCGTGAAGAGTTACTTTTGGCTTGGTTAGAACTTAAGAGTTGTTAATCAAAATTATGAAAGGTTAGAAAAAGTTTAAATCTAAGTAGAAAATAAATCAACATAACAAAAATTACACTACAATAAATAAATAGCGAAGTTATTGACATATATATGAGAATTAAAATAATCTACAGGAAAATGTCATATGAAAAACCACAATGTGAGATGATCCTACAATTAATTACACCACAGATTAAAAATTTAAAAAGTGATCATTATTCTTTTTAATTGAAACTTACCAACTGGAAGAGAGAGCACCGAACCCTGGGAGCCTATGCCACCAGTAGCATTAGTAAGCACCATGGTCGTAGGAGCAGCACTACCAGCTATCACTTGAGATGAGGTTGCAGATGTTGCTGGAGCAGCAGTTATGGATGAGGTTCCCATCTTTGAAAATGAATTAGCGCATATTTAAAAAAATCAAGAGATAGACTAAGAGTACAAAAGAATTATCCATTTCATGACAAAATATTTATGTTGATTACCTTTAAATGTAACATTTAACAGTGATAATATAAGTTGGTTGGTAAACTACATTGGGATTATGTTAACAAATGAATTACACTAGTGACGAAATCCCACACAACACGAACAAAGATAAAGGAACCAAAAATTCAGCTCTGTAAACTACAAAATACTTCAAAAATAAAAATTTTAATGATTTTGATTTGATGACCTGATTTTCTGAAGATATCATTCATATAATGGAAAACCCTTCTATGTATAGATTAAGGTTAAAAAGGTATAAACAGACAACAATCTATTCTTTCCATATTAAATTTCTCACAATTATTCAAACATTGTTTGAATTCATGTGCTCTTCCAAGGGAGAACAGTATATAGTATAAAAGAATACCAGGAAAAATGTATCCATGCATTCATTGAGCAAATGGCAACCTCTTTGAATAACATATCTAATAGCGACCTCTTTGAATAAAATTTGAAGTTTTTCAGTACTTTTCGTTTTTTAGTTTCAATACTTTAAATATGAAATTTGTATAGTTGAAACACAATGTATAATTATCAATTCACAATAAGTAATGAAATAAAAATCAAAAAATATAAAAAAACTCCTACCGTTGAGACAGAATTGAGTGTGAGGGGTGGAGGTGCTTGGCTTAAGGTAGCAGCTCCAGTAGTTGCGACTAGCACTCCTGTTGGAGCTGCAGTTACACCAGAGCTACCCCCAGCTGCAGTTGCATTGAGTGCTAGGGATATGGGCACAGCCAGGCCCGGTATTACCTAAGAAGAGATTAATGAATACAATTTGCCAATAAGCTATATTAAATAAGAAACACTGCTCACACATGTCATTTCAATTTATACCTTGAATAACGAAACGCACATATATATATCGACAAAAGCTTTGAAATTATTTTATTACAGAAATGTTCAAGTTATTTTTCAAGATTTTCTTCCCACCCTCGACTCACTTTTATATTTAAGTGTATTCTTTTTTGTTCTTGTAAGACAAAAATCAACTTACAAGGTAAGACAGAAGAAAGGCCCAATCAGGCCTATATCAACCAGGGTCAATCTGTCAATCTATGTACATGACTTACATTCAGAAATCCAGTTTTCATATCTTTAATTTAAAAATGAAACCTAGCTTATTATTATTGCAACAAAATATTACCGCAGTTTGACATTTTTTCAGGTGATAGTCTTTTGAGACCTTACACAGACAAGCATGCACATTCATACCTAAAGAAGAAAATTTCCAACTCGACCAGCATTAAAAGTTAAAATAACATTAAATCTTTTTAAAAATTAACGATTTTAATTCCATAAGAAGTATATTTCCTCCTTTACTCAACATTTAACTTTATTTTCAACAGACATATATTAGTATTCATTGTTTAGAAAAAGCCTTAATCTTGACATAATGCTGTCTTTACATATACTCATATTCTAATGTTTTCATATTATATAATCTATAAAGAAAACCATCAATTATACTGATAATTTATCAAAGTTGTAAATAATTGTATCAGCAATGAGTTGACACACCCTTCACCCTCGGTCAGTCACAGTCATAAAGTTAGAGACTATTTTTGGAAATATCCATGATACTTATAAGGTTAATATATTAATATATTGATATATATTGATAACTAATATAACTTAATATATTGATAACTAACCTGGAAATTTTGAAGACCAGGAATACTGGTCAGGTCAAGACTCTGTAAATTGAGATTAGTTAGAGTAACTCCTCCAGGGCCAGGGCCTGGAGGTGCAGGAGGTGGAGCTGGAATTGGTACAGCAGGGGGAGGGACTTGGACCCTTGTCCCTCTAGCAACTTGAGGAAGAGTATTCTGGGAGACAGGAAGGGAGTTCTGAGCAGGAGGGCAAGTGCCTCCAGATGAGGAGGCAGTCAGTCTTTCCAACAGGGTTGAGCCTGAGTTGATTCCTGGGATTGGGTTGTCTGCAGAGGGAGTGCCTGGAGATGATGGAAAATAAAAGCATTTTTTAAATACTTCACAAAAAATATTTTCACTTCAGTTTACAGTAACTAAAATATTAGTTGTAGAATAGTTAAAATTAATCCGTCAGAGAGACAGCTGATTAAAATCATTTTACAAGTGGACCCCCTAAGGCAGGGATGCGCAACCTTTCCGTTATTGACGGCCGCACTACAGACTTTTTACTTCAGGAACAGCCGCCAGTAAGTCCAAATAAACTTAATAATGCTTTATAATTTATGTAAAAATATACGAATTTCACATAAAAACGGAGTATGATATGTGACATATTCAATTTACTGGTCTACATGTGTAAAAAAATTACTGTGTTACTTAATTTGGTATAAAATAAAAGTTTTACAGCAATTGTCCACACAAACACGGCTTGCCGCAAGTACTTGCTTGCCCAAGGCCGCAGGTTGCGCACCCCTGCCCTAAGGTATGGATAGACATACTCCTGTCCTTGAAGTATTATGCCTCTTTGAAGCAGACCAAGAAAAGAAATAGTTAATGTGTTTCCCTTATTCACCCAACCAGAATGTAACTGGTAGATCTTAATAGTTGTTTTAAAGGAGGAGAGTGCTGCCATAAGAAATTATGGGAAATCAAGCTCAATTTAATGAATACTTCAATAATGTCCTTCAGTTTACATTTAGCAATGTGTGAGCAGTAATAACATTCCAAAAATCTTCTTTTTTAATGAATAAATATATTAACCGATTGCTTGCTATAAGCACATATATATATATATATACTTGTAACAAGTTGAAAGCAAGCACAGCTTTAGTCATATTATGTAACATACAATGATATCTTATATAATATAATTATAACATACAATGATATCTTATATAATATAATAATATTTTCAAATATTTATTTCTATAATTAAATATTTGAAAGATACATATTATACATCCTACTCCCTCCGACATAGAATTTGATGTGATTAATTCAATTATTCATCAACATAATTTAGCAGTTTTGGATACAACATAACTTACAATTACAAGACAAGTAAAATCAAGACCTTCACCAATCACTGGCATGTAAATAACAGAAAATGTTAGGAGCAACTTGTAAAGAGGCTAGAAGAAATAAGCAGGTTTAAAAATATGAGCACTTAAATATATGATATAAAAGGGGTCAAGGGTTTGGATGTAAATTTGCTGCTTCTAACTTTTAAGAATAATATTAGCCCTAAATCATCAATTTTTTTCTTATGATAAAATAACCATTACAATGCAGAAATCCAAATAAAATATTATAAGAAATAATATCCACCATATTCCACCGGTCCACCATATATTATTGGAATATTTAGTAAAGGGAAAGCAAATATATCACTAGAGAGGAAACTTGCTAAAATGTCCAGAAGAATAAAGAATACTTCTTTCATTACCTCAAGTTTTTTTTATATATGATCATGGTTATTTTTAACGACATGGAAGGTCAAAACCATAATCAAGTTATAAATCAAATAAAAATTACAGTGGTAATGGTGCATTCATTTCTTGAATGGGGATTATAATCAAGTTGAATTAGAATTAGAGGATTCTATTTTTTAAAATAGATGAATATTGAAACCAAAAGTATAATTAAGTACTTAACATAATATTTCATATAGTTATTGTTCACAATATAGTAACTATTAGGATTAATAAACTATAACCAGAAGAATAATTCTTATTAAGTTTTAATGAAAATGAATATTAAGTAGCTCACTTCTTTTCACTTCTCAAGTAAACCTTACTTTCTTATGAGATTTTTTTAGAGCTATAACTTAAATTAGTAATACTCAGTAATGCAAGGAGAAAAGTAATTAACTAGGTTTTCAGATTATTGCATATGATTATGCCTTCTACAATTACATAAAAGGAATGTTTCCTTCAACTACTAAAACAAAGATATGTAAGTTGAGCAGTTAGCATTCTAATAACATGAGTATGTTTTCCGTGGGCTGTTATGAATCCTGAGGGGATAACAATTTTATAATGAAAATTCACTTATAAACAGATTCATTAGAAGCTAGGCTGTGATTGCTATGTTATAATAAAATGTTGAGATACGAGTTTGCAGTGGATATTATTGATATTATTCAATCCTCTGCTGCTTTGGCTGATCTACAATAATGAGTGCAAAATGAGGAAAATAGGATAGAAATGCTAGGACAAGTTGTTTAAGAGACTCATTATTTCTACAATTATGTAATAATAAAGCAATAGTATAGAAATCACATTTATATCCCCTAACAAAAACTGAAAGGCAGTGTTTGTGGAATTGATGTAGATAAATAACAATGAAGTCAATAACTTCAATGCCAGTTTAAAGTATTTCCATAGTTGATTTCCCAATTGTTAATGCTATGTAATCTGAATATATTTATTATATTAAATTTTTTAAATACATTTAGATTTAAGTTATATACATAACAAAATCTTAATATATATAAGATAAACTTATATATACATGTATACTTACTAACTTACCCCCAAATCAAACATTTAAATCAATAAAAGCAACATACATAAAGCAAATTTCTTTAAAGAGAGGAAACATAGAGGAGAAAGGTGTTGATGGAAAGACTTACCAGCTAAGAGGGCTGATAGTCCTGGTACAGATAGTCCAGCACTAGAGGATGCTGAGGTTGAAGAACCTTCGGCAGCAACCACAGGTGATGGGTCAGGTACAGGACGAGTTATACATGGTGGTGTGGCGCGCTCAGGAGCATTAAAAGGGGATGTAGTGGTGGCGGAAGGGGTGATTGGTGATGTCAAAAGTTGAGGTGGAGATGAAAGAACAGGAGGGGAGCAAAGCTGAGATGCCAGCAAAGGTGAAGATGCTTGTACACTTGAAACACCAGGGGGAGGTTGCTGTCTGGGGCGGTGGGTTTGAGTGGCGTTCACATGCGTGGCATTCTGAGAGCGTGAATTATGAGGGACTATGTTAGTTTTACGTCCAGGAGTCTTCTGCACTTGTACTGCCACTGGTTGGCTTGTGATGGTTCGTGCAAGGGCAGGTCGGGGTGGACTGCAGGTCGAGGAATTGTTGGAGGCTTCTGTGGTTAAAGAAAATTATGACCATTAAGAACTGGGTTTCAACATCTCAGAACTATATTCTGCTTTACACAAAAATATGAATGATTTGTTCTGGTTGAATGGTCATGGGATTGTTATTACAGTAAATTGCTTGTAAGTAATGAAAGAAAGATAGTTCAAAAACTAAGCAATAATGGAGTCAAAAACAAATCATGCAAAATATCAAGCATAAAGAAAACAAATGCATGAACATAAAATAGAATACAACCTCTTATAAATATTTCAAAGCATAGCAAAGAAAGATAGCAACAAGACTCAGCAACGTACACATCAAAAGCATCAAATTTTCTCATAAACACAAAATAATTATGATCCATAGAAATTATTTCTATTGTAACTGAATGCTGATTTTATTGTAATAAAATAATAAATAAAAAACAAAGAAAATATCATTTAATTAAAAAACAGTTGAATACTGTTGGAATTTTTCTTTTCAATAGCACTAGTGCACATTTTAAATGTCAAATACTTTTAATGGACAGATTTGTACTCCATTTACAACACATTATGAGATACTTAACAAAAAGACTTTACATCATGTTATCAACATATAATTTGTTAAACAATGTATTTTATTAACTACAAGCATTTCCAAATTACTACTTCTTCAGGTAAAGTCAATTTGTATAAAAAAAATAGTTATACATAACATACACAATGAAATACATTAGAAGTTCTTAACTTAACATGCTTAATATAATCTACAAAGAAAAGGCAGATACTTTGAACAAAATTACTTTACATAATATGAGAAATACGTAAATTTAACATCTGTCAATTTTTTAAACCTACCCCTTTGAAATTGCATTGCTGAGTTCATTAGAGTGTTGACAAGAGCACTAAAGGCTGGATGTGTAGGCCAGGGGGAGGAAGAAACATGCTTATTTTGGGTTGGTGCTGCTGCTGGCTGAACCACTTCTTGTCGAATAGGTCGTTGCTATGAAAAAAGTTTGTAAATAGCTTTTTAATACGTTTAGAAACATAATATATAAGTATCAATAATAAATATCACATTATAATTGGAAATTTATGTGGGAATCTATTGGTACATATAAAATTGAGGTAGCAATTCTAATGATAATTTGTGTTGCAAAGGTTTTGCCTTCTATCCAAAAATTTCCATGCATAAGAACCGTTACCTATTTTATTGCTGAAGATAACAAATCTGCCCTTTTCCTTTTGTGTTGGACAGACTCACAATAACGTCAAGCTTGCTAAAAGTGATGGTGAATGATCATCTTTTTCCCTTTAAGTATAAATGCCCATTCACACAACTTATTCCTTAAAAACGCAATATATATATATTGCGTTTTTAAGGAATATATATATATATATATATATATATATATATATATATATATATATATATATATATATATATTAATTTTCTTTATTAAATCAATGCAAAATATAGTCTAAAAAGACCACTCTTACATCTAACCCCTACCGATGAACTAATCGTTAAGACTAATACATCCCATCTAAGATCAGAAAATTTTCCCATCTGTCAGGACTCAAACCTGGAACCTCAAGATTTTGAGTGCTATACACTCGGTCACCGAGGCCAGCAACATTTGGGCTGAGGTTTTTATTATTAAGTGATGGATTCTAATATCAAATATGCATTGAATGGATTTCCATAGATTGTGGAGATGGAGGATAGGCCAACTTCCTGAACCATATAGTCATGAAATTGATTGGACCTTGTTATGAAAGAAATTAACCTAATGACGGATAATTATTTTACATCATGGAACCTATTTAAGATGCAGAAGAAAGTAGATACTTCTTGACTTGGAAAATTGAACAAAAGTGACTGAATGTGAGAATCCTCGGAGTTAAAAACCTGGATAGATCCGCTGCATACTCTGATGTTGAAACATGAAGAAATATCCATGTTAATAAAAGAAAACCTAGTAAACATGTTTTTCTTGTCAGTTAGGCACAGTAGACAGCATAATGTCACCGTGGACAGTACTAGCAAGAGAAAATCAGACACTATGACATACTACAATTGTTCTAATTGCAGTGTAGTAGACCAAATTGCACTAATGCACTTTAAATGTAGTACAAGAGAAGGTGTCCTGAGGATACCTTCCCCTGCTCTAGGGGGGTATCAAGGTCCCACTGTTCCAGTGATAAGTGGCTATTAAGCAAAAGGATTTCCACATTTAGAGGATAAATAAAAAAATATTTCTAAATTTGATTTCCTGATCATGAATTTTACACAGTTTAGGTAGACAACAGTTTTGAAAGGTAAAAACCGATTAAAAACTAAATTGTGCAATCATATTCATCCAACAATCAGATGAAAGAAAGCAATACTTAGGTCAAATTTATTAGTCAAATACTTCCACTCTAAGTTTTTCTACATAAATATCAACATATTAATACATAATTATCAATTCCTGATGAGAATTTAAAAACTAGTTGAAAGATAGAGATGATCCAGTTTTGAGTACTGGTCATGACAGACTTTTTTAAACCTCCAGAACATAGATCCAATCTTATATTATTGTACTAAATTAATATTAACCATCAAGATAGGTAATTAATTTCACTCTAGTTTTAAGAGTGATAGAATGAAAAACTTAAAAATCTTTCATAGCTTAAATGCACTAAAACACATAATACACCATTATAGCATCTAAAATAATTGGCACATTAAATTTTTCTTTAGTGAAAATGTAAATATATTTTTTAAAAATCATCTTTCCAGGTTCTAATATTTCAAGAGAAATATAAAACTCATACAAACTTACCAAAACCACAGTATTTGGTGTTCCATTGGGTATAATCAAATTTGTATTAGGAGTGCCTGCAACAGGGTTCGAAGGTATAGGGGCCACAGGAGTGGTGGCAGCTGTTCCCAAAACCATGGAGTTCTGCAAGACAGGAGTTGCCACAGCAACAGGTGCTGCTGCATTTGCAGTGGCAGCCGCAGCTGCTGCGGCCGCGGCAGCAGCAGCTTTTGCTTCTCTTTCCCGCATACCTGAAGTACAAGTGACTCTTGGACGTTGCCCTGGTACTGTATGAGAAATGCGTACTGACTTCCGCCCTTCCTCAGTAAATATTTCAGTAAATTGCTGGATGTATCGTGTAGCATGAGTCCTAGTTCCTAAAGAAAACCTAAGGATAAAGCAATTAATCAATGTTAATAAGTTTCAAATGTAAGCAGCTCTTGAATACTCTGTCAATAGATGTATTATATGTACATGAAGTGTAATACATGGCTTCATAATTGCCTGTAGCTAATTCTACTGTAAGTATACAATTAATTAGAACCAGTTAATTGAACTCAACTCAATTCAAAACAACAGAAGGATCAATAAATAAACAATATTTACAAGCCAGAACAATATGCCACCTTATGGCTCTTTTACTATGATCATCAATCTATTGTGGGGATTACAATTGATGAAACTAAATAATCTATATATTTATACAACTTTGAAAAACTACCTCAGGACTGGGAGGACAAGCTAGAGAAATATAGACAATTTATCTAAGAGAATTATTCTGTTGTAGATGCAGCACATTTCTGTAATATGAGTGAAGTGCCTGTTAGATTTGATTTTCCTAATTCCAGGAAAGTGCATTGAAAAGGAGCCCAAGATATTTTCATTGCCACAACTGGACATGAGAAGTCAAAATTTAGAATTGTTTTTAATAAAACCTCTAATGTTGGAATGCTCTCAGCTTTAGATATTTTTAAGGGCAACACATTGCTCTAAGAAAACTTTCCAAAGGGCATCATGTCTGCTGCAAAGAAAGAGTCTGTATTAATCAGGAGATTATGAAAGAGAGCAGGGAAAAGGTGGGCCTTTTTCAAACTAAAATCTTTACTAATTATGGTATCCTACCATGCTCATTTTACTGACAACACAAAACAGTTACTGAGCAAATATTTCAAACTGACAATAGTACAAGGTGGATTAACAAAAAAGATCCAGTTGCCAGATTTATCCATTAATAAGCCTTTTAAATCACAGCTACATTCCACTAGGGAAAAGGGAAAGTCTGGTATGATAGACTACACAGAATTGGAAAGGATTAAATGAGTCTTATGAAGAAATAAGATGGTGGATCTTTAAAAGTTGGCATATCATCCTGAATTGAGTAAAAAATGATTTGAAAAATATTTAGGCATTATTACAATGCAGTACTAGAAGGTGAGGAAGATTGAACTTCAGCGAGTGATGTGCCTAAAGAGATAATAAATGGACTTATTTAATTTAATAGTGATTCAGGAATTAGGATTTGAGTGATTTATCTATCATATCATATATTTAAATGCAAGTATATTTAATAAGACATTCTCTGCATTCACATGAAGTACAGAGTATTAGAATAAATTAAATATAGAAATTATATATTTCTTCTTCTTTTTTCTCTCATAGATTAATGAGATGAAATAACTGTAACAGCAGCAGATCTGTATATAGAATGCAATAAGAAAGAAATGCTCCCAGACTAATTATTTACAACTATTATTTAAATATTTGTTTATTTAGTTATGCAAATGTTTGGATTTTTCAAACTTTCATTGCATTAATTGGATTTCCATTCTTTGTATCATCTCAACATTTCTGTATGGTTAATGTGGGTATTTTTGTTTGGTAAATTCAGTACATGGAAGATAAAATATAGTATATACCTGCATGATGATCCATTTTGTACACCTTCTTTATAGTCTCTGTCAACGTACAATTCCCCGAGATACTCCCCATTGGAGGGTCTTTGTAGAATGGTAAGTCGTATGTGATAAACCCGTGCAGGTTGGGATGATGATCCCCCAGACCCTCCTTTGTAATCTTCTAATACATATTCTTCCACCAACTGGGGGCTGCAGTCATTTGTTTCCCGAGGTCGTTCATAAGCTTTTGCATAGCGTAATACATCCACAGATGGAGGAGGGCTTGGAACAGCCAGAGGCACTTCCACCGTGTCTTCAACCAGCTGCGAGAGATATCAGAATTGATTATCAACATCTACCATTTACTTTTTTAAGCTAAATCATCAATAACAACTACTGAGGAAATAGGATAAATAGATCAGCAAAAATAATTTTTATTTACAGGATGTCTAATACCATATATTCTAAGTGAAGGTTATCAGAACAATTAATGGCAATCAAATAATTTTATTCCAAATTTAACTTTTATTGCATCTTACCTATAAAATCCGAAGAATCAACAAATCTTTAAAATTTAAAAGTGATCAACATGAAGAGAAATGAACTCACATAAATAGCTGTTACCAGAAGAATTGTTGAAAGAAACATTTTAGTGAAAAAACAGGCAAATAATTTGTTACTTTTTAAGGCTACTTGATCAAATTATAAAAATTTGAATGTACTGAAGACCTAAAAGATTCTAAGGAGTTTATAAATTACATAATTAGAACTGTAAAAAGACAAGAATTTTTTCACAATTCAAAAACATAACTAACCTGTTTCACCATCTTAGCACTTGGAACAGGCACATTATGGGTTTTTGATTTTCTTTGAGCGAGAAATTCCTGTAAGGGTAATCTTGGTGGAACAGAAATTTGATCCAGTTTCCTTTTCCTATTCATAGATGCCTGATAAAGAAAAGAAATACATTAATAATACTTTATGTATTCATATTAACATTTAATCATTATACTCATTGCTCCTAAAATAGAGAAAGATAGCATTGTTCCCCTTGTTTCAGCCCTTTCAATGCTGGATTCAATCCAAAACCTTGCCAGTGGTATACATTGAATTTACTGTTATTCATAACTTGAATACCAATTCGAAAAAAAATCTATGGGCTGTCATAATCCTTCCAAAAGAGCTCTTGGGAGCCTCAGGCAGTCATACAGCCCATGCTAAAGACAACCACTACCTGACTACCTGAGGTGGTCGAAAGGAAAGTGTTAATCAACAGAAAAGTAAAATATAAGACTTTTAAGATTGTTTTACAAAGAGAAAGGTAATTCACGATAATAGATAAGACAGGAATAAAGTAAAAAATTGAATGAATTAAAGGATTTTTAATGAAAATAAGGCTGAAGTGCATTGCAAAAAATTATTAATTACAAATGTTATCTCAAGTCTTCTCAACTCAAGTCAAAATGTTCTTAATGCTTTGGGCAAAGATATTATATATAGAATAATATTTGATAGAAGAATTAAGCATAAGAGATGTGATACTTATTATTAAGTAAGTGATCAAATCAATTTCAGAAGAAACATGTTGTTTATTGCTAAATTGAAACTGAACATTGGCATTTCATGTCTTCATTCAGTAACTTCAAAGTTTTAACAGAAAAATCATCAATACATTAAAAAGAACACTAGTAGATGATAAGCAAAAAATTCAATGTTCAAATAAAGAAAGTATAATTCTAAAATAGACTAGTAATATTAAATATATATTAAAATTAATGGAAATATTATGAACTATACATTAAAATAAATGAAAACCGCAGTCATTAACATAATGAAAAGATAATAGTACCTACTCTAGGATGTATGATAGAGTATAAACTAAAATTTTAGATTCTAGCAGATTCATAAAGGTTGTCCATTTGTTGTAATTTTGTCGCTTTAAATTGGCTACATACCTGTATGTGATTAATTGGGAAATAAATCCACATAGGTAAATTGTAAGTCACCTTCAAGAGAGTGGTGCAGTAGTACAGTGAGAGTGTATAGTAGTGGTTTATGCATCATGCCTCTAATTCCCTAGCTGATAAATTATGAACTAAAGCTTAATTGATTTACATAATAGATTTTCATCTTATAATTTAGACAGGCCAATCATCAGTTGCCTGAAGTTCCTCATGGATACATTTTGTGCAATAAAAATAGTTGTAGTGATATATTTCTCTCTTGCTGAAGAAGAATGGTATGCTCTTACCATTTTACTGGAATATCTCAGTTAAACAGTAAATTGATGGACAGTATACAGCATAACCTTAGATTGTTCTCTTGGTAAGTATCTTTAACAGCCAAACAAACATTGTAAAATAATATTTTCAACTTGTAGGGCTAAAGATGAAACACACCAAGCTTCTTTTGCTGAACTGAAGGGAGTGGGATTTATGAAAGGATAGTACCAATTGATAATTTATAGTTGCATTTGATTACATATTGGAAACCAGAAATAAATCAAATTTGGTAAAGAGAAGTCAACATTTTAAAAGTAATGAATGAGTTAATGATCAGGAGAATTTTTAAAAGTTATAATAAACATATATATTATTATACATTATATTACTATACATGAGAGATAACACAATCCCTGTCGAATGAAGAATAATTACCATCGGTGAATTACTATTATATGAATTAATTATTATTTATAAATATTTATTAATGCTGTAGTAAAAAGTATACTAAGTAGTAGACACCTAATATTCTTATAAATTTCAATATAAATATTTGATGAATAATGCCTTGAATAACTTGGAGGATTAAGGGGACAAAGTGAAAAGGCATCAAAATGGAAACACAGTCATCTGCATATGATTATACCTTGTGCCTACAACATCATAAAACATTATTAAAATATTTTCAATAACTGGTAACTGATATTCATTTAAAAAAGAATAAGTGCTACTATGCTGCCATTAAGTATGCCTGATGTAAGTTTTGTCAAACTAAAATTATTTGTTGTTTCCTTTTACTTTTTTCAAAGAAAATTTTCAGCAAAATCATCAATAAACTTAGTATCGACTTTTTATTCTAGACAGAAACTAAGAACCAGTTTACCTTTGTTTTAAGCAACACTAATCATTACCAATTAATAAACTAAAAATTAGATAAGTTTAATAATAAAAGTTATTTATTCATAAATTATAGATTTAAAAAATTAATCAACAATTTGATGAACAGTTAATTCCATAAAAATGATTTTAGAAAAAACAATTTTCCTTAATACATTGATATTAACAAATTATAAATGTCAACAACTGATTAGCATTTTATGGGAGGGCTGCCAACTATTTCTTTAAATGAATGATTTACAATATTTTATCAATGATGCCTATTCATTCAGCACATTAATAATTTTATTTTTGCTATCAGTCAGTCAGGCATCAGTCAAATGGTCAGAATCCCATTCAATTGCCTTCATGGGACTAAATATTTTATTTTCCATAGTTATATAACTACGCTATAAATTCATTCCATATTTTCAAAATAAACAAATACTTATTTTATGAAAGGCCAAAAATACGGAGTAAAACAAGTCTGTTATTTTTTCACAAGTGTACAAAGTTCTCAAAAATCTCTCTTAAATATAAATTCTATATCAACGTTACTGCAGAGTGCCTAAGCCTAATAGTAAATCAAAAACTGACAGACATTTAAATATGTGTTTAATAAATCAGTCAAAGAGTCAAATATTTTCATTTAATTAGTTTTTGTCAACTGTGTCTGAGATAATTCTGCTGATTTTGAGTTTTATATTTCAATTTTAAAACATTTTTCAATCAAAACAGAATTTTAGATAAGGACAAGTCTTGATAAGATAACTTTCAAATATTTTTTCATACAAGTTATTTAAAAAAGGGTTTAGACTTCATTATTATTATTATTACAACAAAATAAAATATGCTACCAATCATTTCTTCTGAGATTTCCTTTAAATGAGAATGAAGGTTTCTTAGAGCCTTGAAGCACATTAAAATTTTAGCGGAGGAGAAAGGTGCAAAAGAGATGCTTTCCAAAGACTGGAGTAACAGTGCATATTTCTCATATGGCAACAGTTTACCTCAATATAAAATGGCAAAAGAATCAAATCTAATTATAATTAATATAATACTATTTAGATATATCTAAAGAGTACTAGCATCTACTACATTTATTGGGCTCTTTTCAGAAGAATAATGGAAAAGAAAAATGTATCACAGTAAACATTAAAAGGATAATAATACTGAAGTCACAGTCAATATTAAATGGATAATGGTACTGGAACATTGAGACAAACTTTAATTAAATGAAGGTTTTCTAGTTCTTATATGAGCTTAATAAATTTTTAACTTTTAAGACTGAATGAGATCAAACAAAATTATCTAATTATGATAACCAAGACACTTTATATAGCTTCCTCTCTTCCACTTTCCAAAATTTGGATATTATTCAGTGATAAAAATATTGGGATGAAGCATAATTACAGCTATTAAACACAAAACTTCACTAAAAATTTTACCTTACTACAAAATACCCAAAAGGCAGCTTACAGTTCAAACTTGCTATTTATAAAAATTTTTCCATCTTATTTATATAACAGAACAATTTATTAACATACCTTTTTCCCAGATAAACAAATGTGAATCACTCATTAATAGTAACCATACCAAATGAACAAATTCATCTCTATTCAATAATCACATAAAAAATATTGGATACTTTTCCTTAGGAATATCAAGTTTATTCAACATAATGAATATTTGAAAAGTTTTTCTGCGATTATTCCTATTTTCTTCAAAAATATTAATACTAAATCAATTCCATGAATTGTTAAACAAGTTTTGAGGGCTGTTATTCCCATATGTATTATCTATCTGGAATCAAGGTATCATAAGAAAAATATATCAGGTATATAACCTTATTAGCTAATAAACATAATTAACTTATGGTATGTATTTGACAAGGAGTCTTAAAATAAACCTCAATTATTATTAAAATAAATAAATGTACATGGGAGGATTCCTTAACTGTAAACTTTTAACCATACAAGACAGATATTGGATAGTTTTGAGAGCTAGCAATTTAAAGTTTTTTGTTTTTATTTTCATCAGTATTTGATATTGAAATTGACAATCTAATTGATGACTTCAATTTTACTTTTTGATGAATAATAAGGTAATAGATCAGAAAAACTCTAAGAATTAAACCAATTTTATCAGCATCAACATTTCTTCAGAATTTTTAAAAAGTAGAAGGGAAAGAAATCAATAATTAATTATTTGCTTCATCTTTAATTGTTGAATAGCATATCTTAAGTTTTTCATATAATTCTTTAATATACTCATTAAATTACCTGTAATTAATGATAAATAACACAGAGAAAAATGACAACCATTTGATGCTTATCTAATGTAATTTATGTACTTTAAGATTCTGGTGCTATTTATCAACTATGGGTTACCTAGATTTCAAAGATTTCACTTAATAGCATTGATGCTAACTTATTATCCATCTAATGCTTATTCCAATATACTGTCTTTTATCGCTAAATTAACTTCCATAATCTACCTTGAGCAAGCCATGAGATACATGAATCTTATTTGAGATTTAATTGTTTAGAGATTAGAGGAGATTAATTTTGATTCATGTTAAATTGAGTAAATTGTTTAAAACTATTTGAATATTAATTAACTTTACTCAGAAGAAATAATTCCATACAGTTATGAAGAACATGATACATTACTAAAGCATAAATTAGTTCAACTTTCTGGTTCCCTTTTAATCAACTTCTTCAGTAAACTTTTGCAAATGAGACATGGATTATAAATCAACAATGCCATGATATCAGAATCTAACACTTTGTCAATTTTGAGTCCAAATAAGCATATTAAATGAAGGATAGGATGTAAAGTATTACTAGACAAAATTAAAAGATAAACAACAGAAAAATAAAAGTAACTAAACAACAGTAACCTGTTGCCTCTCACAATTCAATATTTATAAATATTTTTTAATTAATAAGGATAAAAAACAACATTCATTTATTTACGTTAAAATGTTTTCTTATTTATACCACATGTTTTTTGGATATATTCATTTCTTTTTGATATTTAAGATTGTTATTATTAAAACATAATTCTTCCCATCCTTAGATTGATACATGCAAAAATGGACATCAAAACCAATAGATTCAGTGAAAGCATAGCAATTGTTTTCTTCTTGTACTAAAACAATAACAGTAGAGAGATTATTGTAACAAGAAATACCAACAAATGGAAATCACTTGGGACTGGGCCAAGCATTATAAGCATCTACCAAGTATCTCCATTCCAAAAATACTAACAATTAATATAATAATGGAACTATTTTCTAATTCTAGTGAAGGTAGATCTGATGAAAGTAGTATTATTCCATGTCAAAATAATAAAAACAAAGTGATTAAAAAGAATACTGAGATATTCTATGACCACTCAGCATAATAAATTCAAGTTAAAACATTACTTTAACATATTTGAATAAAATGAAGAATTTAGTTAATTCAACATGTAAAAAATAACCTACCCAAGAGAATTTCCTTGCTCGTCTGACCAGGGATTCCGATCCTAAGAGGGTTTGATGTCGATGAAGACGGTTGGCGACTAAAGATATGGATGGAGAGGGATCTAGACATAAGGGACCTTGGGTTGCCAACACAAGCTGACTCTCCAAAGCTAATCTGTCATCAGCACTCCATCCTCCTTCACTGGTCAAGGTGCTAACATCTCCAAGTATACTCTGTGAAATTGATTAGGCCTTGAATCAGCCAAAGGTGATCTTCAAAGAAGTATCTAAATTACATTTATCATTCTATAAAGAATTCAACCAAAAGGCCATTGTTAATATTAGGGTTAACATTCTATCCTTAGCTAAGAAATGTTTTGTATGGGTGCTAAGGTCTTCAGGCTGGATGGGAGGAGAAGTTTGTTTCTTCCACTGAGTTCAGACACTATGAATGGAAAAAGTCATTAAGATCAGTGCAACAAGTGTAATATTCTCATGTCATCAACAAAAATGGCTGACATAACACTATACAGCTATTACAATGAACATAAATAAGAATGGCAAGGAAAGTAAAGCTATGGAAAGAACATTTAGAAAAATACTAAATAATACCAAATATAAATCTGAATTTGAAGATAAAATGAAAAAAGATCAAAGTTTGAATGGTAATGAATAATATCAAGATTTAGAAATGAAATGCAACAATAGAATTTTATATTAGGCAGAATAAGAGAAAGGATGATCGTAAGAATTATTGAACAGCAAACAGAGAAAGCCAAATGAGAAAAAGCCCTATCAGTATGTGTCTATATTATAGTTCATAATATAATCACTATTCTGAATAAAAATATACAGTACTCTAATAACAATACCTAGATACCATTTGTTAAATGTATAGAAAAAAAAGCAGCATGCATCCTTCGCATCCTGAAACATTAACATTGATCATGCTAATATTGAAAATTTTAATGACAATGTAATGGTATACTACCTTTAATAAAAACTTCAAGGTCCTTTCACAGCCTAAATTTCTTTCAGTATAAACACGCTTGTACAATGATTGAATGTACAAAAAAAGTATGAATGTTATTCTTAAAAATTTACTCGCATACTTAAATATGAAAGTTCATTAAACTAAGAATTTTAATATGTTCATAATATACTAGATCATATACTAAAAAAAATTACAAATAAATAGCTGAAGGAGAGGATTAACAAAAGATTGACATTTAGCTGTGCCATACATCCCAGTGCACCACAGAAAATACCTGTTTATCTTTAAGGGGCAGATGGTTTAATCCTAAAAATGAAATGCTCAAGTAATATAATCATCTTCATGGCCTCTTGGGTGCATTTACCTTACTTAATGCAAAAATATAAAAACAAGCCATGTTTCACACACATTCCACCCAGCAATCACCTGGGTAGATGGCCTTAATAACACATGATGTGTCCGGCAGATGTTTGATTGAGTGAAGACAGAAGATGGTGAACGCTCTGGATCTGCAAAATTCCCAGGATGTCCTGGTGGATTACGGTAGTCCCGCACCTCTGCAATCACACAGCCACTGTAGAAGAAACTGTTGGAACCTTTCTTTGCACAACCCTCTGCCTTCTCAAGTAACTCTGCAATCGGTTGGGGCAATTCTTCATTGTCCAAATATCGTAACAGCTCCTGATTTTCATAGCGAAGAGGGGCTGTTTCAATTTCCAGAACTCCATTATCTTCCACTTCTGCTTCTCCTTCACCCACTCCTTTGGTAGACAATGTATTGCGTGAACGAACCATCAAGGAGTATCCCCTTTCACCCGGATAAAGATTGATAATAAGAGTGTTCAAGTTCTCTCTTTCTATGAGCTTGGACAGTAGGAGGGATGCTGGGTTCAAATTCTGTATGTAAATAAATAAAAGTCAATAAGAAAAGTGAGAAATTACCAATTTATTCATTAAAGTATTTAAATGGATGATAAAAATATGAAGGATGCTTTAATTGTCAATTAATTCACAATTATCACAGTAATATTCAAAGAGGATAAACTTTCATCTACTACACAATGTAAGAGAACTTTACATTTCTACAAGCTTTTCTATCACTAATTGTACCCAAGTTTTTTCATTAATACTTATAAAACTATAAATTACTTAAGCAATATATGATGGATAACTTCCTTAAATAAACAAAAACTAATATATTGATAATCTTCAAATCTCAGAATAATCATGTACACTTAAATACTTCCTTAAGTAACTAAGAAGAAATTATATAAATATACACAGAACATGAATGATTAAAATTAATAATAATATAAATATTAATGATAATTATGAACATCAAACCAAGTTCCATAAAACTAGAAATCTATGTGAGACTTCATTGGTATGTAAATGTTACTTAAACACACAATAGTAGCTCATTGTCCTTGCATATCAGTGACCTGTAGATTACGTATGTCTTTCAAGATTTAATAAAAAATCTCTATGAAAATGATTAATTTAGCAAATGCATTCATTATTAAGTTACTAATTAGTAGTCCTACTATTTCCCTGAAAATATTTGAGTTTTACTACGTCAAATCAACTGAATTAGATTGATAAGATGAGTTGATTGAAACAGACCCACACAAATATATACATATGTATATTTTTCACTTGATTTTGCACTTACATTATATTAGCTTGTTAATTACAGATATATTTTAGTGTGCTAGTGCAGTTTAGTATTTAATCATTTCAATTTGATGAAAAAATTCTATTGTGATTAAACTGATCCAATTTCATTAAAAAAGGGAGAAAAAATTAGATGCACAATATTTTCCATAATGTGGCAAAATACAAAAGCAAAATTTTACACAAAATTTTTCAGAAAGTAATCATACAATCAATTCCTCTGAATTGTAATATTAAATTAAAATGATTTCAGGCAAAGAAATTTACATCTTAAACATTGAAGATAGCATAACAATTCAACATTAATGTAAGAAACAATTAGAAATTGCCGATTTCAGTGGATGAAATAAATTTTTAAATACGCACAAGATGAAGTAATCTGGCGGAAAATTATGGCTAGATGATTAATGGAGTCTTAGACGAAAAACACTCAACTGTAATAAAAGCGCATATATACTCAAGACGATAAAAAATCTAGGTATATTCTCCAATGCCAATACTTTAATACCCTTCAGAATTTGACATAGACAATCCTTGGAAGCAAAAGAGAGTCAATGAAGTAAGAACTTCAGAAACATGATTCCCTTATAAATCTACTATCAAATGCCAAATTTCACACTATTTCGTTAGAATTAAAGAAGAATTATATATTTCATAACTCAAATGAAACTTCCCATGTAATTCTTTAAACATTATAAACTTTTCTGAGAAATTGATTCACTACACATATGAACAACTTAACGATAAATACTTGTAATATGAGGCTTCACACGATTTTCATCCACAATAGTAAAACTTATATCTAAGGAATAATAAATTTAATTTCTTTTCCCTGTTGTAAGAATCTAGTAATTAAAAAGATACAAACATTAATGCAAGTTATTAGGACTGATATGATTAGATAAAATTTTAATTTTCTAAAACGAACCTTGAAATCTTCAATAGAATTGAGTGCACAATGTTCCTCGTACAATTCCCTCAATTTCTGATTAATGGAGATGAAAGTTGAACCATTCCTCTCCTGAATATGCTGCACTGATGAAGGCTTTCTTGTTGCAATGTGAATTAATTGCTGAAACGTTGATTATAATTAAAACATAATGTAGCTCTTTCGCGTACAACCATTCCACAAAATTCTTTCATGATACTCACATCAGCCTTCTCACATGCAGCCTCCAGGCTTTGCATGGTTGTCTCTTGATATCCTCATTCAGCTAACCACAGGAGTAATTTAAGAGCCAGAAAATATACGGATTAACAGCCGACATGGGTTCTGACTCTGAAATCAAACTGAAAACTTTTTCACTTCCCTAATTTTCACAACACAATCGCTGAAAGTCTTCTTTAAATGCTGAACTTCTCAATTCATGGTTGAGCAATGAATATACTATAGAGACTAGTAGGCTAATTCAGGAAATATACGATTACCAACAATTTTCTTTAATAATTTCGTTAATTTTAAAGAGATTCCTCACACCACTTTATTGTAGAAAAATCTCCTCCTCAAAACGGGGACAAATTTTTAAAGTAGGTTTCGAAGTTGATAAGAAGTCTTTTACGAAGAAAATCACAGAGAACATGCAGAATAGTTTATCAAAATAATAAAGAATTATGATTTTCCAATTGCTTCCCTCGACATTAATTTAACTGAATAGAAATCTTCGATTTAGCCGGCTTTGTCCGAAGAGAAAGACGTCGTCTGCACCTTGACAAGTGGGTAGTTTGACATTTCAAACTATATTTCCCGGCGTACAATTGCAAGAAAAAACTTAATGCGTAGAAAATATAAAACATAGACAACGAGACTAAATATTTCATTTTCTCACAACCTACTGTTTACGAACGGCATAACTGTTAAACAACGTTTGGGTACCCCACCTTGCGGATGCCTGTACTCGTAGCCGTACAGGCAGCCATCAGCTGCCGCAAGCGAGGTACGTAAATTGTCCCTAATAGTTCATTATAAGCGAACATATAGACTGCTCCTTACGAGTCCAAGATTGTAACATATATTCCTTAGATTAGCGGCAGTCACTGAAATGGTAACGATTTCGTGTAGCAGGTAACACGTGAAAATTGTTCCGATCGCCCAGTTTACAAACATACTTCTTGCATTTTACCGACTACTAACGGCAGGGATCAGGAACTACAAAGTTTCCCACAGTTCTACTAGATGGTGCTAGTTTGAAAGAAGGCGGAATCGTCCTAAGACTGCGAATGCAGAGTAAATAATGTGAACGTCTCTGAAGTTGAAGAATTGATTTCGTTTCGATATTAAAATGAAGGAGACAATCTTATCAACTTGCGAGAAGGAATTTATTCCCAAGGCGATCGCTGACGGAAGAGTATGTATTATTATTCGGGAAAGCATTCTGAACATGTGTTTAAAATATTGGAGATCTGTTTTATTTTATCAATTCGTGTTTAAAGGATCACCATCAAACATTGTATAGAAATATGTGATATCTTAAGCAACGCCAAATTATTGAATCGGTACTTACATTTTTTAATTCTCATGCAAATACTTTCGCAAAAGAGTTGGTTATGGAGCACGTGATCACCACAATTCACTTTTCATTTAGACCTTAATTATCCACAGTCTTAATATACCTTCATTTCTCGTTTTTCCCTTAAAGCGCTTAGATTCTAGAAGTCTATTGGAGTACAGGAAGTTACAAATCGTCTATGGAGGAGACTGGGGATGCTGCATGGTGACTCTCGGAAAAACCAAGTGAGCGTCATTTGTGGAGTATCATATTCTCTGTAAGTTGCTTGATTATTTTAACAATTGTTTAAATTTCAGAGTTTTAGCACAAGCATCTTGTGAGATCCAACAGCCCAAAGCAACTAGACCGAATGAAGGTATACTGTTCATTAATGTAGAATTTTCACCAATGGGTGCACCACATTTTGAGATAGGAAGGCCAACAGACGCTGCTGTCCAATGCAATAGACTCCTAGAAAAGTGCCTGAAGGAATCGAGATGTGTTGATTTAGAATCTTTATGCATTGTGGCTGACGAAAAGGTACTATTTTGTTCTAGCTCATTGTTTCTCTTATTTATTTTTTGTCTTGTATAAATTGCATTGTAGCTATTTTATCACTAAATGAGTTTGCATAGAAGTAAAGGAATGGGATTTCACCATATAAAGTATAATTTATGTAATAATAATTAACAAATTATGAAAGGGAAAATAAGTTATTAACATTTTCAATTTATTCTTGCATCTCATTCTTATTTTAAAATTGTGGTTAAGTTATGCCACACATAAATATTGCATGGTATAGCTGTTAATGTTCTTCAGTATTTCATAAAAAATTGTTAGTATTTTATCTTTGTTATCTATCCAGAGTGCTATATGTATGTATTATGTTTATCCAGTAGTATGTTCTTGAGTTTGATTGTGGTAATTTATGTAATTGAAAAGAGATATTCATTTAGAACCAGCAAAATAACATTATTTATTAATTATCTCAGAAAAAATGTTAATATCTTTTCAATCAAGTAGAAACCTCAGGTCGCATTAGTGAATGTGGTATTGCCTTGGTTAGATAAGATTTAGCAGAATTAAAATATTTTTAAAATTCTATTTTAGATGCAATGTTTATGGTAAGTGCTAAATTTTTTGAGAGTTTGTATGTTTATAATTATCCAGGTCTAGTATGAATTGGATAGGTAAATGAAGGGGAATCAAAAATCTTATTACTGCATGGATAGAGTAGCTGTTACATGCAAAACTGTCATTGTTCATGCACCATCTTATAACAATTTGAACTACATGATTGATTCAAAGTTGGTTTATTTATTCTCAAAAGGAAATATATTTAGTTTAATGCATTTTAGTTATATTCCATGCATTTCCTGTAAATCATGATAATTTATGGAAAACTTCCTTAATCTGATATCAGCAGCTTATTATACTGATAGTATGATATTGAGTAGTAAAAAATATTCCAAAAATCTTTTTTGGTATTTCCTTCATTCCATGGTATAGAATATTGATAAAAATTTCTGAATGTATGTTTGTGTTAGGTAGAAGTATGTATGTGTTAAATTATCAATTTATTTATTTTAAAAAATTTAAATCTCTCCTAATTTAATATTAATCTGCTAGGCTGTGGCAATGGAATATTGCTGAATTTTATTCTGACTTAACTTTCCTTTAGCTGAAAATTCTTTCCCATTGCCTCCATTTAATCAACAGGTGCTAGAATGCAAAAGGATCTCATCCAACTGAACTAATGACCTAGTAGTTAAAGGATGTTATATAAGTTTAAATAAAAGTTAGTTCACTTTCTACAAAACTCCAACACAACCAATGATTTTAATAAGTCAAATGAGATTGATATTCATTTCTCAAATATACTTTTTCTTGTTTAATTAAAAACATAACAGTCCATTTCAATTATGAAGTATATTTAATTTTGAAATATTTCAATTCATTATTCCTGGATTTTCCTATTAATTTACTAAATATTTTCCAAAAATTATCATCTCATTAAATGCACAATTTGTTCAGTCAGAAACTCTATATACCTGGACTCTGGCTATAAAGTTTGTGCTAAATTAAATATGAAGGAGCCTAATCTTTAGGACTTTTAAGTACCTATTGATTTTATTTTTCTTTCAAACAATTTCTTTTTTAATTTTGCTATTGGTGTTAAGCTAATTGAATAATGTGATAACACTTTCCAATCACAAAAGCTTGCTTGGAGGATGGTTATACAACAAAATTACTGTTTGGTTAGAGTGTTAAGTAGTTATTGTGCTTAAATATTTTTATTTTCTGAGTAATGTTATTTAAAAATTCCAATTATAGCCCATCAAACAATCTTATATCTTTGATATGATTTAATGCAATAGATTAACTGAGATAAATCTGCAGCTCATCAGCTAATTTTAAATGGCAATATTATATATTTTTTCATGAAAAGGAAGGCACTCTTCTATAATAATTCTGATACTTTTATTCTAATTTTATATCCATTTCTAAATTACCTGATTTTCTCTTAAATTGAGGATAAATGATTTCTTACCATATAGGTATTGTCCACAGGTTTGGCAAGTACGTGTGGACATTTCTATACTTAACCATGATGGCGCATTAGTTGATGCTGCATCCATTGCTGCTTTAGCATCTTTGGCTCATTTCCGTCGTCCTGATGTTACTCTTGATGGGGAGGAAGTGATTGTTCACAGAGACCCGGCAGAGAGAGACTTCCTACCTCTTTCACTTCACCACCATCCTATTTGTGTTTCATTTGCTTTATTCAATGGAGGGTGAGTATTGCAAGGCTAGTTTGTTATCTACATAATTGCTCTGGAATAGTACTATTTTCACTTTTTCATGTATAGAAGTTATGGAAATCTTCGAAATTAAATGATTAATTTAATCCTGTGTATTATAACCAACATCTTAAATTAATACTTTAACCTAAGTTATACCAATTTTTTAAGTTACAGTAAATCATTTCTACCTGGCCAGATGACAAAATTGCATTGAAAATGAGCGTGGTTTTCTTTCATCTCTATGGCGTTAAGAAAAATCCAATGATAAGGGATGAAAAAATGCCTTGCTTCACAGAGAACATTAATAGATGTACTCTCAAAAAATATTTATTTTCTAGGCCTTTAGATATTACATACATCTTTTTAAACTCAAGGCCCTTAAAATTGCATACAATTTATAAGAAACAGTGGAAGAGAGACTCATACTGATTTCTGTTAAGATATAGTTTGGCACCTATTGAACAAATATTGAGGAACAATATAGTCAAAATAATAGCTAATCAAATTAATACTCCAACAAGATGTATTTGAATGTAATTAGTTATAATATTAAGAAATAATGGGTTTTTTACTCAACATGAGAAAGCATGCACATTTCCCTGAGTTAAACGGAGGTGAAAAATAGTCAAATGAATGAGACTCAAACTGTGGTTTCTCTTTTGCTTAACTCTGTTTTTCTTGTAGTTCTGTTCAAAAATTAACCCCTCACTTTCAAGAAAGCATTTCCCAGACTAAATATTCCAAATTTTACTGAAAAGCATGCAGACAAGATGTGTAGTGAATTTATTTCATACATGGAAAAAAACAGATTACTGCTACAAACACTACATCATTCTAATGTGTGCTTCACAACCCTGCAATGATCCCCACAGTTAAGGTGAATGCTGGAGAATGGTCCCCAATAAAGAACTAAGATAATGGCCAGAAAATTGTAACTGAAAGATTATTATTGATCCATTAGATATATAAAATTACGCATCATCTTAAAGCTGCCTTAAAGTTTGCGTAGGTAGGGCCGTGATGAGAAGAGCCTAGTTTCGAAAGCGATTACAGATGTTAACCTTGTTTCAAGTAAGACGATTTGCTATGAGCTTAAAGCGAGGACCACTCCAAGAGCCTAAGAAAAAAATCAGCCAAATCCGAGCTAAGAAAGTGATAATAAGCAGAAGTGAAACTAAGCGTGTTCTAGTGGTCCCTAAAGGGACCGCTCGGCCATTCGCGACTACTTTTGGTGGTTCCAAAAGGGACCGTTCGTATGTTAAAGGTTAAATTTTATTGTGGCAAATTTATGAAATTATCATGTACACGTGAAATGCACTTTTTTTAAATACTTATTTTTGAATGCACAATTTGTTCAGTCAGAAGGTCTATCTATCTGGACTCTGATTATAAAGTTTGTGCTAAAGTATATGTGGAAGTAGTCGAATCTCTCTGGTTTTTATATATCATTGAGGGCATTTTTCTTCCAAACATAAATTGTTATTCATTATATGTTAGGTAAGGAGAATTAAGGGTTTCATTTTCTCCAAAGAAATTTATTAATTCTATAAAATCAACGTTCAATTCATTGTTGAAATCATTTTCTTCCCAGATTCCAAAATTATGGTATTGATTTAAAAAATTTATTTAAATATAGACACTGTCATTGTTCCTTAACAATTTTTTACTTGAGAATATCAAGGTTTCCAAGTCAGTAACTCAGTTTTCATTTTTTTAGGAAAAATGTTGTGGTGGATCCTATGGTTATAGAAGAAAGGACAGCAGAAGCTCAAATAGTGGTTGGAATAAATGCATATAGAGAACTTACAGCTCTTCATCTTGGTGGAACAGGATCTCCTGCTACTAATCAACTTGTAATGCATTGTGCTTCCTTAGCTGCAGCACGTGCTATGGAGGTTGTTCGCATGATGAAGAATGTACTAGCGAAAGATGGGGAAGCCAGGTTGGTTTTGAATTGAATATAAATGGAATTAAGGTATTCTTTTAATTTATTGTCTTTTATTAGTTAATTTGTCACATATTATCCATATTCTATGAGTAAATGATTTGATAGTCAGCCAAACTTTGTGGAAGGAGATCCAAAAGAAAACTATTTTAGAACTTTGAAAAGGGATGATTATTATGTTCATCAACTAGTCTATTCGGAAATTATCTGTTACATCCAGTTCCTATAGCTTTTGGTTCTTGTTGAAGGATTTTGGGTATACCAGCATCACCTGCTGGGGGATAGATAGATTCCTTAGCTCCGTAACTGTTCATAGAGTATTGTTATCATAGATTGGCTGCTCTAACCTGGTTCCTGTCATTGCAGACCTGAGTCTCCCAATTGGGAGACTCAAGTTCAATTCCCAGTCCCTTCAGACTTTTTTCAAGTCCATTCTTCACTGGAATTTTTCCTTGTTACTCAGCATTCTGTGCAATACCTTTACCTAGTTCCTTATCAATAAACAAAACTACTGGCTTAGTGAACATTTACAGCTCATTTGTTCCCAAAATCTTTCACTAGGAGCCATAAAGAAAAAGCTGGACATGCTGTAAAGAGTAGAGATCACTTCCATAGAAAAACTTGCTGATGAATTTACATACCCAAACCCTTAGCCACTTCTCCATGTTCT
The DNA here is from genome assembly GCA_020796165.1 of Pantala flavescens. Lineage (NCBI taxonomy): Eukaryota > Metazoa > Arthropoda > Insecta > Odonata > Libellulidae > Pantala > Pantala flavescens. Next base: position 26,815,080 of record CM036886.1, read on the forward strand.
TATCATATATGTATTGCTGTTACCTCTTTTACATCCTCACCCTAATGCCTTAGCACTAAAACCTGTTGTTTCAAGTATATATGCATTGAATTTATTTCTGCAATTATTTCTTCCTTTTTACTCATATTAATTACACAGGAGTATTTTACGATAACTAAGAATGAGGTTAATATATTAGAATTTATTGTTTGTAATAAAGTAAGTAGTAATCTAAAATTAATTACTAGCTCTAATTAAGATTTAATGAAGAGGGTGTGTTAAAAACCTATATTCAGGTAACCTACCTATATAAAGTATTCATTATTAATGCGATCAGTGTTTGTTTCATCTCCAGTATATCATCATATGTTTGATGTAAAAAGTAGTATAAATTATGGAGAGGATTTTAAGTTTCATACTGATATAACATCATTGTGTTACAGGCTTCAAAAATTACCTGTTGGATTTGTTCAAAACATCGATTTAGAAAAGGTTACTACCCTTAGTCACGAAGCAATGGTTACTGCATTAGGGCAGCTGAACATGAACTTAAAAATGGAAGTAGGTGATGATGATGTTGCTAGTGAAGGATCTGCTGAAAATGACATGATAGTGGAAAGGGTTGGTGAGGACTCAGCAGAGCTTATTCCTGAGAATGACAGGCGGCCTAAATTGGATGGATTGGCAGATGATATTGGATCAGGAGGTCCAAGCAAGTGGGATATCAAAGAGGAAGATGAAGAAACATCGTCAGAGGAAGAGGAGGTTCAAGTAGTGGCCCAGCTATCACCCACTAGCAAACCTAAACAACCTGTAGAAGAAATAGGTATCTATCCAATTATTTTCATTTTTACCATATTTTTGGCTCATTCATTTTACCCATTCTTTTTGAAAGAGTAATTTGTTTCAGTTTATGAAAGCTAGTCTAGAACCTTACATCAGTATAGAGAGTAAAGCAATTGCTTTAAGAAATACCCTCTAGCATTTGCAGACATAGGAAGTGGTTATATGAATCAACTGCAGTAAACATTTGTCCTAATAGAGAATCATTATGTAATTCATATCAAAAAGAAAATCATCAGTTGACAATATCTTCTAATTATTTAATACTCTCCACAGTGAAGCAAATCCTATGTCAACATTATTAAGAAAACTAAATATTTAGACCTGTTACCTGTCTACCATTGCTTCTTTCTTACCTTAAAAACTGTTTTAATTGAGATCATTGCTGTATAACATCCAGCAAAGGGTGAAAATATTTTTATACCTACTGATAATTATTTCTTATTATTTTGGATCTGCAATGTTCTGTAAAAGAAAGCAGGTGTGTGCAAGTGACTTTTTGGATTGGCCTTATTGAATAATAAACAGTTTTAGTAATTGAGGCAGGATTCCTTTGTTCCTTCATTTAATTAGTAATATTTCTGTCTTTTTGAAAAGATGAGATCAATATGGGAAGGCGTGACTTCATGGAATGCCATTGTAATAGAAACAACTTTGTTAACTTTTTCTGTGGACATTTAGAAAGTTGTTTTTATTATTTTTGAAAAGGATCTACTTAGAACCTGAAACCCCCTCATAATAGACAAAGATTTATGAATGAGTTTCCATTAATTTATGTTGTATAAAGATTTCCAAAAGTAGTTTAATACTTTTGAGCTAAAATTACCCATAACCTAGTCATTATGTATTAGAAAAAATAGCCTTTAATAGATAAGCAAACATTTAAATATTTTTATCACTGCATTTTTGAATAATTTTGCATCGTACTATAAATGTGTAAACTTATACGTACCATTTTGTGTGTATTTTTCAGCATTTGTTGTTATTGGAATCTTATATTTTATTCCAGTTTTCTATCAGAAGTACTGTTTATTTATTTTAATGTTAGACTTGCATTGCAAATTAAAAATCATTTGGCTTCTTTCTAGGTCTAAGAGTATAATAAGAATGAAAATTACCCAGTTTCCTTTGCTATATATGCTTTTCAGCCCCTATCAATCCTAACTTTCATTAGCTTCTTTGAAACCATGTGGAATGTGATACTCTCACTAATTTTAACTTATTTAGATAGAAACTGCATCCAGCTGATAATAGAAAAATTTAATGAAGAAGGATATTTCTGTCAAGATAGTGTTAGTCCAAGGATTATTTTGGAATGAGAATTCACTCATAGTGATACAGAAATTGAAACTAAAAAAAATGAAGAAAAAGATTTTCAACATTATGCACTATTGTATTATGCACTATTCTCAAGATTTATTTTCTTCCTCTGTAATAATTTTTAAGTTTCAAACAATTTAGAAATTCTTTGGAGGTGTTGATGGTTCTAGATGGTTAAGTCAGTCCTGAAGGTGATAAAAAAAATGCTCAACCTTTTTTAAGATGTTTTATCTATTATCAGGATTTGTTGTGGTTTTATCAAATGATTGTATTTTTTGGTGATTAGATAGAAATGTTGGATCATTTTTTAAATTGTATTAATATAAATTAAATGAAAATGATGTTTTAAGAATGTTCCAGTTAAAAAGAAAAGAGATTTTATGAGCAGTTTTGATTCTCTTGAGGATTCTTTATAATATTTTGGTTAACTGTAGTTAGTTTACTATAAATTAATTAATTGCTAAAAAGGTATCCCATTTATGATTGCTTATCCCTGTGCTTGCTCTGTGAGACACGGTCAAAAATTTGATACTCATCAGTCCCCTTAAATTACAAAATGAATCTGAAAGTTATTTAAAATTCTTAATTTATCTTGACTTTCATGGATTCATCTAGTGAAGTAAATGGTATTATGAAAAGAATTAAATGCCTTTTCTTCATTTAAGTATTAAGTGTAATATCTCTAAAGTGTCACATCATATTGTTGGTATTTAATTCTTCTCAGAAATGAAATCTTTAATGAATAAATAGTAATGAAAGCCAAATCTGTTTCTCAAAATTTATCAATCTTTTAATTAGAACTTTGTTGGAGAAGTTTTTAATAAGTCATTTTAAAAATGATTCCATTAGAAGATATACAGGTTCAAAATGATTTTCTTAGTCTCTCTAAGAATGTGATCAGCCCTACTTTTCTTATAAAGAAAAAAATGATAAACTCAGAGTATTAATTTCAGTAAAATCAATTCAAATAATTATGTCCATTTTCATTCTGTGAGTAGCTCTTTACACTACAAATCAAATTGGTTTTTTCCCTATAACTTGAATTGTTTTAAATTGTATTTTAGCATTTGGATTATAGAATATCTATATCTTCCAGGTACTCAATATTTATAGATGGATAGTTATAGCTACTCTCCTATTATATGTATTATCTGAGTACACAATGTATTATAAATGTTATCTATAATTTTGTTTTTTATCAATTAACTAACTCCAGTTTTATAATCCTTAATTTATCATGAATATGTTTTTTTATGTTTCACCTATATATTTATGCAAAATGTGATTTCATTCTAACGGAATTAATTTACCATTATAAAAAGTGAGGTATCAATTATAAAAATTTCAATGAAGTTCATGGGAAGTAATGATTTATTTCTAGATGTAACATCTGTTTAGTGAATTGTAGTGAACTTCACTATATTGAATGAGTATAGTTTTATTTCTCAACTTTTATTTAAAGTATTGTCTTTATTAAATTGTTTGTGATAGGTATTTCATTTCTGGTGAGCTGATTCCCCTCTTTAATTCTTGCAAACAGACTTTATTTATATAGAAGCTCACATAACTTAATTTCTTCAGTTTATAAAAGGATTTGAAAATTTATCTTTCCTTTGCTTTATTATATATATATATATATATATATATATATATATATATATATATATATATATATATATATATATATATATATATATATATATATTATCTAGAATTTATTAATATAATTCAGAAATTCACTTATTCGTAAGTAATCCTGGAGTGAAGCAGAAAATAATTTGGTGTAAGGGTTGCTTAATTGCATTATTTATTCTCACATTGAAAATTTTCCATTTTTTTAGTGTAATTAGTTTTTCAGGGAAGTAAATATTTGCTACATTATTTACTTTATCTTTATTCTCTTGCATCATCTTAAATTATAAGCTCTATTTGTTCTGGCTGCACTTGGTGGAAGGACATATTAAATGAAGAAAAGCACTTGGTGACTTCAAGTCAACTGGAAGTCACCAAGTGCTTTTCTTCATCTTAAATTATCACTAGAACCACAATAAGTATAGTGGTTAGTTAAGTTAAAAATTGTTTAAATTAGAACCATTTTATTTGACTTTGCTGTCTGCATTTTCTTCTGTTCATTGATTAATTGACTTGCAAAAGCAGGAAAATTACTGTAGGTAGAAGAAAATAGGTCTTTTATAAATGGTATGCACAATTTGTTCAGTCAGAATGCCTTAATTTAATAGGCCCTGGCTATGTAACTTGTGCTATAAAAAAATAAAGATCCCAATATTGAATTTGAAGCTATTTCAAGTTATCTGGGGTTTTTCTCACATTTACAATTGAATGACAACAACTTAAGCAGTTGATTATTAATTATAATTACATATTACTGGTTATTATAATTGAAATTTTATTTTGATAGTGAAATTTTGTTCTTAAATTGATATTCAAATATTTCTGTCTTAAGTTGGTACTCTTTCTCAACTTTCTCTTTGCACTAATCTATTACCCAGTCTTTCTATTCAACCTGTTGATATTTATCCAAAATCCACTCACTAAGATGTTAATAATAAAATTTATGTGTAATTGAATGTATGTTTTAATAATTTCTGGTATTTTTCAAAGATAATGTGTAACTCAACATAATGTAATATTGATTATTATGAAGACATTCTATATTACTGATCTTTAAAATTCTAACTGATTTTAAGCATTTACAAACTGTTGAGTGTGCCATCATCAGACACCAAGGCTGACCCTTGTAAAGCATGTTCTTACTTAGAAATGTCAAATGTTGTATACTAAATAGCATGTTAAATATGTGCATGTATGGGCGCAATTTAAACCAAGTACTTTTTTGTAACAATTAGTTGGTTACATATTAAATTTTTGCTACCAGAACAATGTAGGATTCTTCTTATTAAGTTTCCGTATTTGAGTATTTCCAATCATATAATACTGCACAAATTAGTCTAATTTGAATAGGTATTCATGTAAAAATAATTATATTATATAATAATTATATATATATATTATTTTCTGTCTACTTTTTGGTTTTAAGTCTCTCATCCAATAATGACATTAAGGCAGAGAGCAAATCGTGTTTGAAATCTATGGAAGGTTTAATTTGGGGTAAATGTAATATCAATTAATAATTTGGGTTATGGTGTATTTAAGTAATTTCTAGCTTAATTAAGTTACTATTACTAAGTCAAAATCTTCACCTTGTAATCCTTTTTAAAGATTATAAAAAATCAGTGGTAAAATCTATATAGGAAGTTAAACAATAAAAAAGAACCATAACCTGTTGTTTCAATTTTATGTAATGGTTATTTCTCTCTGTTTAATGTTTAATCATCTTCCACTCTAATTTTAGGTATTGTTTCTTGTGTATTAATAAATATTCTTTGATATATTACTTACAGAATTGAGTGAGAGCGAAGAAGAAGAAATTCATACCTTGAAACCTGAGGAAATGAACCTTGACAAAGGATCAGAAGGTGAATGTGATGATGAAAAGTAGGTATTGAATTATCAATTAAATTATTTTGTATGAAGTTCATAAGAAATTTGTTGCTCAATCCGTCAATTTTAACATCTACTCTAATGGTTCATAGTCTTCCTAAAATTGACAAAAATATTTGGTGTTCAAATATTGTGCACCTATCTATTTTATCAGTTCAACAAGGAAATGCAAGTAATTTTATTAAAATATCAATTAAGACTTCCCCCAGATGTTCTATTTATACTTGGCATAAGTTGAAACTTGAATCCAAGGCGCAAGAAAATACTATCATCGGTAATTAATTAGGAATCACTGTCCATTTCAATGATGTTCTTGATTGAAGCATTCTTTATAATAAATTAGATTATCAAGCCTGTGTATTTATGCTAATGAACTATATTTAACTATCATACCACAATCTATGAATTATAGATGCCTCTTCAGTGATTTTTTTGATATTGGTATGCACAATTTGTTCTACCAGGAGAATTGTATTATGACTTCTGTGTTAAAAAGTTGTGCTAGAGCAAAGAGGAATCTTATCAGATCAAGGTAATTGACTCCTATGATTTGTTGATATTTCTCAACATTGTTTATTTTCTCCAAATTCTGAGAATGAGATAGGTTATACTTATTTTGAAATTCAAAACAACTAATAAGTAAACTTAAACTTCTATTTTAATGAAAGCAAAAGCTGTCTAAATTCTTTAAAAAAGCATCTACAGCAAGAAGCTGAAGAGGAAATTTCTGTATTTCCTAATCTTCATATTAAAGCAATTCCCAAATCCTTTCTTCATTCTGTTTCCTGATACATACAAAATTAAATTTCCTGTCCAATAAGCTTGGGCATCACTGTGAAAGTTTGATTTCCTCATATTTCATAAATTCATCCTTCAAAATATTATGAATGTTCAAAATTTCCTGTTATTTTAATTGAAATTTTGAAGTGATGTACAATCGTTAAAAAAAAAAAAAACTATGTTCTTATTGTCACCAGTCAATAACGTTTTTAGGTAAATTTTAACCTTTCTTTCTCAGCTTTGGGAAGAGATAAATAAATATTTTTTATGAATTATCTTTGATCCAGAGATTGAAAGACCAGGTATTCTTGCATACTCAATGCTTGATTCTTCATAAGTTAATATAATGATCTCTGAAAGTTTAAATTCCTATAGAACCTAGAATTGCCCCAATAGCTCTCAACTTGTCTATGAAATTGTATGTGTTGCAACTTAATGCTCTCCTAGATTAAGTTGAAATATATTTACATCCTGAGGATGTACAAAAGAAATAAATATGCAACATAATTGCCAACTAAAAGTTGTACTTGGTACTTTCAATACAAAATCTGCTATGAACAACATGTCTTCATTACAACCGTCCTTACCCATTTTTTTGTGAAGTAGTCAAACTTTCAATTATTTCATCCATTTTAGAGCATCCGAGCAGAGTGAAGCTCCAAAGAAAGGAAGAAAGAAGCGGAAGAGGAGAAATGAAGAAAATATATGTTAATTGCAATAAACTAAAGTATCTTATTAAAACTACTGTGCCTGCACATGTCTTATTATTATCCTAATTCTACAACACTAATTAACGTTGTTCGACTAAAGATAAATATGAATGTCGTCTCTTGTAGAATTATTAATCGTATAAAGATAGAACTCCCGGCGTCGATTGCGGAGTGAGCAGCATACCAATTTTCTACCCCAAGTTCAAATCCCTGCTGAGGAGGAAAATTAATTCTCAGGGTCTGGATGTTTGTGAGTGGCCATTGTTAAGTTGTGAACCACACTTTAATAGTCCAGAAAGTTGATGTCTGGTACTTATTATTTTAAGTTACTTAACTTACAGGACTATTTAAGGAACCGACTAAGCCTTTACATGATGCTATCAGCTATCTATATTGATAGAAACCTTGCGATACTATTCTAAGCTAGCAGAAACTAAGACAAACTAAACTTCTTTAACTTGTCTCTACCCAGCCACGAGACTAAGTACGAAAACAATAAATATTCAAAGAGGTATACTTCCCCCTACCTCGTTTTTCACTAACAAACCTGGTGGGCTTAAATATGACCAACCGATACACTTCAGTCATTACGGGCAAAAGCCATTTACAAACTGTTTCTCATACACGCGGGGAAGCTGACTCTACGAACAAGAATTAACTAGGTCAAGCGACTAAAAGCATTTGAGAAATACGTATACACTTGCCAAAGTAAGTATTGGATTACCTCTCGTAAAACGCTCACGATACACCCCGTTGGAAAAACCTTTTCTGGCAACGCGCCAATAATTGTCGAGACTAACAGTAGACAAACTAAAATCGAAAGGCAACTAAAACATTCCTCTAGGTCGAGTCACGTCTTCGCCTCATAATCGATGTCTCCGATGCCGCATTTAATAACCCTCGGCTTATTTTGGACAGTTATTGAGAAAGAACAGTGTCATAAGCAAGCTAACAATATCGGTTATATAAGTATCCTGAGAATTCTATCAGAACAGAATGCTTATGTGCAACGCCATGGTCAGGCTCAACATCGACTGATCAGAGATTTGAGCAAAGTAACTTCCGATGCGACAAAATTACGATAAAGACGGCCCGAAACTGGTAAAATTAATTACAAGAGAAGGACCACATACGTTGGAATGTCTGTATAAATACGCATGCTTTTAACGAGAACCTAACCTCAAAAATCTACTTGCAAAGCAAATACGTGCTAAAAATAAGCAGCATATCAAGACTGTCACGTGGAGTTCTTTATCATAACATCAGACGCAAGCAAGAGAGAATAACGATGTAAGGGGCAGAATAATATTGAATTGGGAACTTAGTCAGCCGAAAGCAGATTCTCTAAAAACGTACTTACAAAATAAGACTCCATAGATTTTCAAGTTGATCCAACCTTATTAGGCGTATCAGCTCTGGAACCTACGTAAAAGAAATACCCAATTTAATATAAACGTAGACCTCTTATTAATTTAAAGCTACAATTCTATGGTTGCCCGGCAAGGAAGGTGGGTATACAATTTGGACAGACAATAAACTGCCATTTAGAGATCGTATGAGACAGTAATACAGTTTCTTTCTTAAAAAATAGCCTAAATCGGCGCAAAAAGTATCGCACAGTACCACTTTTAGAGGTCTACAGAAATGTTTTATGCAAATAACTGGTATAACAGGGTATTAGCGAAAAAGCTGATCAGCAAAACACAGTGTCTCGAACTACCCATTCGTCTTCCAAACGGGCAAATTTATTAATCCTTCCACTCCATATATAAAAAATTTTCAAAGAGATATTATTTACTCCATATCAACAAACAAATAGTAAATAATTACAAACATTATCTCTATAATCGTAATTTACATATGATCAACAGGAGAAATCTCTCCCATCGCTGAGCCTTTAATAACAACTTATAACCACTTAAATGAAAACAATTAAAATATAAAATAAGCTATTTGGAACTCCACAGGAGACAGCAAATAACAAATTAAAAGTAATCTCCAAAGTTACGGACAATATAAGGTGAATATATCTTGCGACATCCACCCGAGTAAAGCTATCGGAAACGATAAAACACATCACATCTAAAATTATAGGATTTGGATGTGAAAAGCAAGATTGATGCATGCAAATCCATCCATTCGCCAAATTCGCAAAGATGAGAATGGGCTCTTCTTTATAAAACCGCTATTCATTTAAAATTGAATTCTACCTTTTGTTTTTATTCCAACAGCATTAACACTGTATCTCACACATCGATTGCAATCACAGCGTAGACTTGAGTTCACTAACTTCCACATACACACGCTGTTTATATTAAGTGTTATCACCACTTATTCCGTTCTTTTGATCCAGTTTATTACTATTCGATTTCACCATATAAATAAAAAATGTGAGAGCCTCCTTTTCAATCACTGGAATCGTCTTGAAGTGCTTCATCAAGGTCTAGAACATAAATAGAAAAATACAATTTAGGTCCAAATATCACGGAAATCAAATTCTCACATATAACGAAACACATATTATTTTTCCAACTGAAACACAAAAATACTCACATCTGCCAGTTGGGCTTTGTTTAATCCAGGGCGTGTAGATACCTTATAGTGTTTCTTGTATCGACGTAAAGTATTGACTTGCAACTGAAACAGGTCGACCTCAGGTAAATCTGTATCTGTTTCATTAGAATCATCTTCTGAATCCTTTCTTCTTCTTTTAGTACGTGCATTTTGAATAACTCCCTTATGATAATCGCATATATAAATATGTCTCGCCTGAAATTTAAGACATTATTAGACAAAACTCATCAGTAAATATATATTAACTAAGGTACTACACTTACAGAATGATCAAGTTGAAGCTTAAGCCGTCGCTGAGTTACAGTTTTCTGAATTCTCTTACTATACGATGCATTTCCAGCTGGTTTTTGGCATCTATCTCCATCATCAACGAGGCAACAAATTTGATCAGGTGGCCCGTGAGAATCTTCTTCTCCCGTGCTAAAACCGTTCATCTTCAATCTGAGAAGTAGGCGTTATTATAAGAATCCTTAATGAAATTCCAAAAACGAGGATTGTAATACTTGATTAAAATACCAACCTCGCAGACAAAGAACTTTGTAAGTGCTCGTTCATTACAAACAGATGGTATTTATTCCTGCTACAGCACAAATTAACTCATACTAATCACTCAAAACTCAAACTTAGGAAACGTGTTTAAACTGATAAATCACAGAGGAGATAAGCAACTCATCTCCATGAAGATTTCTAAGTCAGTCCCTGTTCTAAAACCAACTCAACTTCAACGACAGGAAAAAATACAATTCATGCATATACAGATATGATTATAGTGTAGCCTAATGGAGGTCTGACTCTATCAGCATACTCATAAGACAGCCGCTTACATCGTAAACGAGGGGATAACAATGCCTCAATACCCACAATGTCAGTGCAAATTATTTTCGAAAGTTGTACGTCGTTCTCGTCTGCTCTGTGCCTAACAGTTTTCAGCCCGCGACTATCAAAGTTGGTTCGACGTTTTCCATTGGTTCACATTTCAGACGCTTTCATTTTATGAGAGCAGCTGTCTTATTGGAGAAAATTTTGCGGCCAATCCGAATTTGGCCAATGGGATATTTCAAAATTTCCCTATGTTCATCCCTGTACCGCATAAGTGGCGTGGGTCGCGCTTCTCTTAGCACCGTATACTTTTCGTATCACAGGAGGCATCGAGGTAAGTGAGATTATTTCGTTTTTATTGAATACAGTTGTGTCAGAAGTTGTAAAGGTAGAGTTTAATAGATTAATATTTTGTGTTTAATTTATCAAAATTGCGTTACTTATAAGTAATTGTTAGGCTGCAAACAAAGTTTTTAAATTTGTCTCAGTGCTTCGTTCCTATAACCGTCATCGAAATGGCCGCCGTAAGAAATGCATTGGAGAAAGCGCCGACGACGCGTTTTGATTTCTTGCTTGAGATTTAGTGTTGTGATAGCTTACTAGAATTTATTTGGAGTTCAAGAATAAAGTCTTGAATTTATCAACTTTTTATAACCGTGAGTGGCGTAAAGTCAGAGTGATCCGTTAAGGAAAATTTGAACTTCAGGTACAATGGAAGCCAAGGACATCCGTTTGGAGACGTTACTTCCTGTTATTATTTCGTATAATAAGGAAAAACAATGGATTAACTTCGAGAAAAAGTTACTAGTTAACATATTAAAACAACAAATAAAATTTGGCATATATATGTTCGCCGAAACGCCGCGTTGGTGTCCATTTTTATTTGAAAAGGTAACGTTTGCCTCGACCATCTGCGCCGTATATGATACTATGGAGTAAGCCAGATATAAGGGTATAGCATTGCGGTCTATTTTAAAATGAAATATATCGTTTATTTTCGCAATTAATATCGTTTCATATTATTAATAATACAAAATGGCGTTCTGGAATTTCCTTAAACATGGCGGGAAGGGGAATTGAAGGTCGTAACGTGAGTTTTGCTAATTTTTTCGAAAATTAATTGTTGAGCTCATTATCGAATTTTTTGTTATAATCTTGCTCCTCTATCGTTTACAAAATATATCATATTCATTTGAGTCCTTCATTGTATCTTTTAACCCTATTTTTCCCATTAAATATGTTTAAAAATTTAAAATTCGCGATGAATTTATTTATAAGTTTTTTATTTGAATCCATTAGCGATTAATTCTAATCAAGAGTTAGCCGATACAACTTATATTGGCGTCTTCGATCGCGTTATTTGTGACGTTTAATTCATTATAGTCTATCAAACTGTTATTTGTTGCGTTGTGAGAGCGAAAACGAAATTCCGCCGGCGCCAACAGACAATTGCCATCTTATCGCGCGTTTACTTATTGTCTCCAAGGGTCGTAATAGTTGTAATTGTTAAATTGTTTTCATATTATTTGTTGGAAATTAAAGAATGATGAATTGTTAATCATTTTTAGTTATCAATTATTTCAATCGTTCTTTTCAGGTATTCACTCTTTGGCATCTTATTAGAGGAGTAGCTAATTACAGGTGAGTTTTCATATTAATTTTATTCTCATAAGGTGCCATAAAAGTTACTTGCCGTTTAAATACATCAGCGCTGTTGCTTTTTCATTTAAAATAGGACTTAATTGTCTGTAGAATTTAAATTAGCTTATGCTTTTTCTCATTTAAGTGTAATTAACTATTCTTTATTCCTGTGTTTGGAATTTTTGTGCTACCTTACTTACTCTTAATTTATTCAGATAATTAAACTAATCTATGCTAATTTCTAATTAAAATATTTGCTATAATTCTGCTTGTTAGAGTGTTTTACCTTTTATTTCTCACTTGGGTCGTGTTTTCCACTTTTCAAGTTTTAAATCTGAATAAAATCGCATCTGTGCTGTTTCGATGAATATATTAATTTATTTTATTTTAATCTTCTACATCCAATCTCCTCGATCGTTACTTCTATCCACACCGCTGCGCGTTGAGGGCGTTGCATTCGTTAGGCGTCACTGGAAGCTACGTTGCCATGTTTTCCCTAACGCTCTTTTTTTTAATACGTTTATTGCCAGAAATCGATATAATTTTACTTGCCACGTATTGTCCCTCACCTCTTCGACAAGCTTTCTTTATATGTAGCGAGTTTATTAATTCTCGCCACTTTTACATAATATTGGGTTTATCAATATCAGAATTGTGCTGATTTTATATGAAAGGTATTCTAGTGGCCGTCGGTGGTCGCGGAAAGCATTACGCTCCGCTCTCCCTCCCCTCGAAACTCATCCCCGGACGATGCGCACTCTAAGCGGCGGCGGTTTGCCTAGTCGATTGGCTGGTTTTCTTTGTGCCGCAGGGGTGACGCGGCCGTTTGGCAACATTGCCGAAGCAGTCGAGCACTGGTAGAGCAAGCCTCAGGTTCATCTTGGAGATTCAAAAATTCGAGGTGGCCTCGAATAAGCGAGGCATATAATGTCGGAGGGGCAATGGGGCGCGAGGGAGGAGGCTGTATGGTGGCCATCGGGCCTTCCTGGCGTCGGAGGTACGATGGCGCCCGGGGACGGCCTTTCGGGGGCGGGTGGCGTTGTTGATTTCGTGGGTATCGGTAACGATCAGTCTGCTCGCGGACCCCTATTTTACGGCAAAGTACCCGATAGCTTAGGCCCAGGGGCTTGCGGTTCTTCCGCTCCTCCGCATTTCCCTCCGGGAATTCACGGGAATGGCAGTGCAAGTTATCAAGCCGGGAATGTCCCGATGATGGATCCACTAAATGCATCAACCACCTCCTCTACGCAATGGTGGTACCCGAAAAGTAATCCTACTACGGTGCGTAACTTGATGTGTCGGACCCTTGAATTTTTGTTGGCTTGTTTAATTTTTCGTGCTAAAGTTTTAGTTGGTGTCTCTGTCTATCTAGTGGCATCTAGCAAAAAGGGAAGCGTTTGTTGCCGCCCCTCGGTGATATTTTTGTTTTGTTTCTTGTCCATGAGATGCAGCTTTGACCCGATTTCGTATCTCGTTAGTTGTTTACTAATTATTTTTTGAAATATCTTCATTTGCATAAGGTAACGTGTATATCAGCCTGTGTTGTGTTAATAAAGTACGCTTTCAGGACGATATTTTGGTACTCCTATTTCTTAGCGTTATTTTTCTTTCACATCGCAGATTCGAGGAAGAATGCCGCGTGCAAAGGCTGACGCTAAACCCAGGGGTCGTATGACCGCCTACGCATTTTTTGTGCAAACCTGCCGCGAAGAGCACAAGAAGAAGCACCCTGATGAGAGTGTTGTTTTCTCAGAATTCTCTAAGAAGTGTGCCGAGAGATGGAAGGTTAGTTTTTGTCTCATCCTATTTACTTTCGAGTTTTTCCCACTGTTATATTTTAATTTTACGAGTTTTTCTTTTGTATACCTTCCTAACAATCGACTGTGATATAATTTCAGACCATGGTTGACAAGGAGAAGAAAAGGTTCCATGAGATGGCAGATGATGATAAGAAGAGGTATGATGCTGAGATGAAAGATTACAAACCTCCCAAGGGAGAGAAACGTGGAAAGAAGAGGAAGCAAATGAAGGATCCTAATGCTCCAAAGAGACCTCTGTAAGTTGCTGTTCTTGTACTACTAAAATGTATCTTTCTGCCTTTCCAGTTCTGTTTGGATATTTAGTTAAATAATTTTTTTTCCAGGTCTGCATTTTTCTGGTTCAGCAACGATGAGAGACCCAAGGTAAAAGCCAGTAATCCAGAGTTTGGCGTAGGTGACATTGCCAAGGAACTTGGTCGTAAATGGGCAGAAGCTGACCAAGATATGAGATCTAAGTATGAAGCCATGGCTGAGAAGGATAAGGCCAGATATGACAAGGTTTGTACCTTGGGAACTTAAACCTTATCTGCTTTGTTGTTTATTTGCATGATTGTTATGTTTTTTTCTATCTCAGGAAATGGCTGCATACAAAAAGAAGGCCAAGGGTGGAGTAACCTCCTCTCCAGTTAAAGGTAGGGCCGAGGCTAAGAAGAATGACAGTGATGATGATGATGAGGATGATCAGGAAGATGGAGATGAGGATGAAGATGACGGCGATGATGATGACGAGTAGGACAAGAGTAGATATTGAGACTGTATACAAGGGTTGAATGCAGAATTTCATTGATTTTGAAGAGAGCAGGAATACTTTAAATCAACTCATTCTCAACCCGGTGTACGTAACTTGGGTCTTTGCTCGTACTTACCGACGGTTCCCTTGTGACCTGGCTTCCGGCAGACCAGCCCGTGTTACTGTGTGGACAGGTCCAAGGTCTGTTCTGCCAGAACTTGTGGGATGGGTTGGCCCATAATCAATTCCGACCCTTAAATGTCAGGCTCACTGTAAAATTGACTTTTCAATCCAGCCAGTTGTGTGAATACATCTTTGTCAGGGAGTTGGTTTACGGGTTCCAAGTTTTATCATGATGGCTGGCCACCACCAAAGCCCTGTTCATTTGTGCCACTTCAATTTTCTGTTTCTCTTCATACCGGTAATTAAAATGAGGTTAGGTTATGGAGCACCCTGTGGCCCATGAATCCCTCCCCCATTAAACTATGTCCCTCTTCAATCAGACTGCAATCAGATTTATCTGTACGTGTGTGTGTTCTTGTGTACCTGCTGTGAGCTTTGGTGTTTGCCAGTACCGTTTTCATGGTTCATTATTTTTTATTGTTCGTGTCCTTTTTAAGAATAGATTGGTGATTCACTCCTCAGCTGTTCTTATTTCTCTACCAGGAATGGAAGGTTAGATGTCTACTTCTACATGGAGGTTCATTTGTAGTGTGTGTTCATTACTCAGCCATGTATGTGTGAAAGGCAGTGTGTGAAGATGCAGAAACTCATACAAGACCTTTTTTAAGAGATTTAAAGTTGTGAATATGAATTTGAGGCACCTGTGGAATTTGAGAAGGTTCCCTGTGCCAATTTGTGCGAATGCATCTTCCATGTTTTCTCGGGTGTCATTCAGAAACATTCCTCATCAATTTATTCTAAATTTGTTTACATGGTTAAAGAAAGATGGAAATGATGTTATGCTGCTGGAGATAATCATTCTTTCTATGTGTAAATTAAAGTAGACACTTTTACTACAAAATGCAGTACAGTTAATTTAATTTTAATGTACGAAGTTGGGATGCCTTAGTTAGGCACTTGGCTCATTAAAAGCGCAATGTTCTCATCAGGTTTTACCATGGGTACGCGTTTAATTATTTTAATTCATAGATGATAACATTAAATTGCCAAAAAAATACATTTGAGTTTGTAAGACCCCACTATCATGGTGGTTAAATACCATAAGCAGAAGTGATTTTGATTTGGTAAATAGCACTCACCCTGTTCATGGTAGTTATTTAACGATTGTTTGTCTGGATTTTAGTTTGTAATATTTAAATGCAACTGGAGTATTGTCATAAATGCGCTGTAATTTAACTGGGTCCACTCTAGCCAATATTTTACTCCTGTCCATTTATCAAAATTCTTCCTGGTGTAAATTACATTTAGTGGTGTCAGAGTGCTTTGACTCAGTGGCCAGTTGGACTGGTTCAGTGGTGTGATAAGTGCCTTGTGACATTCAGTCATTGTTTAGTCCTGGTTAATTATTGCAGATGATTTGTTCAATGGTATCATTGGATGATACTTTTTCAATAAATGGTGAGTGATTATATAAAAAAATCTTTATTTCTAAGGTTCATGTCACAGTATTGTATCTTCCAGTTAAAATATAAAAAAATACAGAATATTCTAAGTAGTGATAATTTTCTCGGAATCATCACCTATCTCCCGAGACTATATTTTATTTTGACGCTGATGATCAATCCTTCCTATAAACGCATTCCCCTGCAATCCACGTAGATTTAACTTCAAATTTGTCTCCGAGAAGAACAAAATCTGCATCAGCTCCGTAGTCCAAAGTTCCTTTGGAGGAGGAAATCCCTAGAGTGAGAGCAGGGTGCAACGTAGCCGCTTCGATGGCGCTCACAATGGAACAAGCTTCAGGGAAAAGAAATACTGGCTGTTAATGAAATATCAATAGAGGTCTGAAATAATTGATGATTCAGGTCGAAATTTGAATACACCCTAAATAAGAACCAGGAAGAATTTTGATGTTTATATCAAATACTATTTCTGGAATTTTTAGGGAGCTGTATGATTAGGGATATATATATTCAATACAGAAGCTAAAACAATTGGTGAGGCGTCCGCGAGCGTAGGCGTTCAATGAACTACTTCCCACTCCACTAAAATCTTTGCCTCTTCGCCCAGAAAATCGATGGCACATATCTGAAGTAGCCGAGTACGCACGCTTAAAAGAACGCTATGTAGCAATGGAGGTTTTAATTTTCAAATCCATACAACAAACTTAAAGATATTTGGGAATTCACAGCTGTCATATCAGAACATTGGATACATGGGCTAATCAAAATTTTGCGAGGATTTGAATCTACATAAAATTTTTAGGTTTCCTTTGGTCTCATGGGTTTTGTGGGGGTGGCTTTGTCTCGGCAGGATGGCGACATTTTATTCCTATTATTGATTATCATCTCTTCGTCAAAAATACACGAGGATGGGTGATGGATATTCCAAGATCAACCGATGTTAATAAATTTAATAAAGTCGTTAAAGATAGTAGTGATCTATTTAAACATATTACTTCATGTCACCCTAACGAGAGGAATTTAGAGGTGTTCATTTTTAAACGTATGCGTGTTACTATTACCGAATCAAAAAATACTATTTAAATTAACGATTGAATGAGCAAAAAGTTATCTTTGCAAGACCTGATCCATACTAACGACGAGAGCATATGCACGGAAAGTAAAGGGAGAGCGTCAGCCGAATAATCAATCCGAGGTAACGTAATTCAAGCAAATATATCGACTCAAGTTTCCATGAGAGTTGAGTCACGGGAAATGTCAGGGCTGGACTTTTTATTTTCATGACTGTGTCCTTATATTAACTCATTGCAGTAATATTCATTTCGTATTCATTGAAATTTTGCAACTCGGTAGCTCTTTCATTTTTATTCTAATATAAATTCCATTTGGTGCATTATTTTAAGTACGGCTTACTGATTTTGTCTTCATAATATGGAATTCAGGTGGGCCGCGTCTAACGGTTATTTCGTTACAGCTTTAAACCCATTGGAAGGTCTTCGCTGTACCAGAATGAGCATTCAAGTAGGAGATGCCTTGCCGCAGACGAATTCTCATTTCTCTATTTAGAGAATCGCAGGATCGGGTGAAAAAACTGAGATATTACTTTGAGATGGCTAGGTTAAAAATAAGTAATTGGGAAATGTAAAGCGCCTTCTGACTTTCAAATCCATCATCACAAATTTATAACACTCGGAGGTTTTTCTCTAAATCAATTACACTGTTGTGAGATGAACCCATTCAAATCTGAGTTGAACTTTCAGACTTTCAAGGTTAAGCCATGATGCGAGAAAATCTTGGTAGATGAAATATTTTCATATTTACGAATGGTCACGAATCTGTAAATCGCAAGCTATCGTTCATTATTAGAATTCATCCTGTAATAGGAGAATGAACTTCAGAGCGAAAACAAGCGGTGGTCCACAGAGTACCGGTTTAAAGATAAAACATGGAGGGTTGACCGTTACTGGCAATCCTTGAATATAGACATTTTCTTGTCTACCTAAAATTATACTTATCAACTCCCATAATGTATACCTCATGAATTTGGTTATAATGGTTCAAAACGAATAATAGGAGGTATGAGTCATCTGTGCAATTGGGAAATGCAAAATTTTAAGAATAATATATAATGCATGGCGGAAGCTACCAAAGCTTGGGTTACGTGAAACCGAGAGAGAATGCCAAGAAATACCGTGGCGAGATTTCAATCAAAAACTGTCTAGATTACCTTTCTTCTTTTCTAAGAAAAATTCTATCTTTACTCATAGGTGGATTGTTTTCCAAACAAACGATATGCAACCCTCTTCAGAAGAGCTCATTTTATAAACAACTATCTATATCGTCTCTCTCTCTCCACTCGATTATCTCTTCCTCATAAAAGAACTCTTCCAGTCCACCTTGAATTCTGATATTGAAAAGCGTTTTCTCAGCTCCATTTCGTCGAAAAATGCCTTACACTAAAACTGTTTGTTGAGCATCATTTAGTTAAGTGCATAACGTAATTGCGGGAAGAAAATTTTTTGTGACAATCTCAAACTTTTGCGGTTCTGATATTCTATTCCATTACATACTGTTCATATACTCATTACAATTGGGAAATATCTTCAAAATCATCATCAAAAGATGGCGATATCTCTCTGCAAACATGACGTACGAGACATAAGTTAACTTACTAGGTCGACAACTAATTTTTAAAATCAACATTCCATTCATCGAGTGAAAATTAATCCCATAGAAGATGGCTACTAATAAGTCTAGAGCACGTTCATTAATCCACGAGAGGAATGACACACGACTATTATGAGACAGGGTTGAGAAAACTTAAAACCTGAATGAGACAATAAACTCTTTCCCGCCCAAAGTGAAACAAAAACTCGTAAGTCTCACTAAGTTTACTCGAGCAAACAATAAACGAATGAGCAAAACATGCCAGACAAGAAATATATGATTAAAAATATGAAGTTGACTTATCAGTGGGGATAAGACGCGCTGGAGGAAAGATAACTAGCAGTGGGATAAACACCTTGTACGGGACATTCGTATGACTTTCTCAATATACTTAAAACATCAAAATTAATAAGTCCGCACTTCTGCAAACGAACCCTAACATTGAAGAGAAAATGGAGGGATAGGAGAAAATTTGGAGGGAATGGCATTAACTATGCAGATGTTTCGCCACTTGAGAAAGTGAGAATTCGTATATATAGGTCGACCGATCCCCAACAGTAAATTTATAGCTACAGCCAACTTCGTTCGCAAGCATTTAAAATATACAATTAAAATTTAGCTTAGGAAATATTTCACTGCTTCTTTATGATAGTACAGCTTTGAAAAATACGCCCACTAAAATAAATAATTCATGAAATACTTCAAAAGTAGCCCACTGTCAGCTCGCAATTATAAATTATGAAAACAGGTATTGAATAGGAGAGTAATCGGGCAATAAATTGAAATATTCGTGAAGACCCATTGACCGATTTTAATATCTTATTTTGGAAGGGAAGCGCATTAATGCCAATCCCGAAAATTAATATCTATAACTAACGTTCTTAGTATTAATATAAGAGATTTAAGGCTTGTAAAATATACTTATTTTATGCATCTCTTAAGACTCATTATGTTACTACTCACCAGTTGCTTCTTGAAAAGTCCTTATACAGTGATCCATTGTAGCAATACTGCCACAGAGTGTGTTCGTACCAGCAACAAAAGCTTTTCCTTCTCGGATTTCTACTGCAAGTTGCCCAACTCTATGAGTTCCTTCCTCTAAGCCCATTGCTGAAATTGCATCTGTAACCAGCACTAATCCTAGAAACACATTTGAAGATGTACATTATTATAACATTACTTATTGCAAGTGCACATAGGATAATTTAACAGCAACAGCTATTTTCTGTTTCTTGTACAGTTCTGCCTTTATTAACTTAAGTTTACTAATGATTTTGGCAATAAAAATAATTTTTGAATTGAAACTACCTACGACTCTTCCTATATACTAAAAGAGCAGGAAAATGGCTTTGTTACATGCCATGTAATATCACCTACTATTATACCTATTGTGTGAGACAGTATATATACCACTACTTATGATTTAAAAAAAAAACAGGAGCCTTAGATAAAGATATCATATATTTACATAATATTTTTATTCATAGAAAAGATGTCATATATTTTTATGAAAGCCTATTAGAGATGTTTGGATCTCAACAAACTGGACAAAAATAGTGTAAACCATACAGTAATATGAGTTGCTTGTAATCAATGAAATATTAATTTGTAACTCGTTTCTTAATTTAAAAGCAATTTTCACTTGATAATCTATACAACCAGGAAAAAGTCCACCAGTAAAGCATTTTTACAGGGTATTTATGAACTAATTAAAAAATGAATAAACATCCAACAAACATTTTATAACTTTTTAACATTAAATATCTATATGAATACAATCTAATCAAAAGGTAAATTGTAATTATCAGTTTCAACTTTATTAGGGTATTTATTTAAGTATTAATAAAAATGAGAAATGTTCTCACTACTTGAAATCAGATCAATTTTTGCCACCTTTGGAAGTTAAAGTCACATAATATAATATTCTTAAAAACAGTAATATAATCACAGCCGGAAACCAGTGAATACTTATATTTTGAAGTAAATAGAAAAAAAATTGATAAAATGTTACTGTGACTGTATTCATGTAATTCTGACCATACCTTCAGGATGCGTTCTATGTGCTATTCTCAGAGCTGCTGGATGTGTATGAATTCCATCAGCAATGATTCCAAAATAAACTGTTTTTTCCTTTGGTATTGCATCAGAGGCAAGGAGTCCAACTAATCCAGGATCCCGATGATGAAACTGCATAGAATGAGTGATTTGAAGATTAAAATATTTAAAAAGTACTTTCGTTAAGCACTTCCTTCTTTGTTCTGAACAGAGAAGAGGGTATCACCAAAAATGCATGAAAATCTCCTAAATTTGGATGATATCTTCTCAAAATACAATTTGTGATTCATTTTCTTATCTTTTTCAAATCTGCTCATTTATTTATACAAAAGATTATTATCAACTGAAACATCATTAACATAGTGAAGGAAATCCTACTCAGGTTAAACAAAAAGAATAGTAAAGAAAACTATAATGAATGGGTTAACATAGACAAGACTAGAGGTCAACAAATTTTTTTGTCACTTTTAATCATGGGTTTCCATGTAACACAATTTTGGTGAATTAAATGTAAAAATAAACTTACGGGTAGCATGGCATTAAAAAGATGAGTAATAAAACTTGCACCATGTTTAACAGCAACTTCTCCTTCATGTAAATTTGCCACAGAATGCCCTAAACATGAAATTGTATCCACAATGTTAACACATTTCCTTATATGTTTGAATTTTTCTAGAGAAATAATAAGTCGATGAACATGTATTTCTTACCTAATGAAACCGCTATTCCTTTGCTTGTAAGTTTCTCTATCACTTCTCCAGCATTAGGCAACTCAGGTGCTAAAGTAACTATTGCAACATTTTCAAGTGTTCCATACACTTTCAGCAAAGTTCTGTAACCCTGTTTACAAAATTATGATTATTCATTTAAAGAATTTTTTTATTTAAGTCTAAATCAAGTGCAGTCTTCACACCTTTTCTAATGGTAGAATACAATTTTCTGGATGAGCTCCTTTCTTTTCCTTATTTATAAAAGGTCCTTCAACATGGATTCCCAAGACTGCTGCTCCATTACAACTACCATCTTGCTTGCATATCTTTCGTAGAACCTTACGAAAGGGTGAAAATTGTTTTTTATAATGTCACTATTTCAACTATCACTGCAAATCATAACTTTCCACGCACTTACTTTTTCATAAACTTCTGGAGGAGATGTTACAATGGTTGGACAAAAAGAGGTAACTCCATGGGATAATAAACCTTTGGCTACTTTTCGCAACCCAGCTTTAGCATTTTCTACTTCATTTGAAAAATCAACTCCAAAACCACCTGTTGATGTTCATTTTATGCCATTTATACTATGACAGAACTGTATTTAAAATGACATGCTGATTCTCCATTCAGATACTTCACTACTTACCATTAATTTGTAGGTCAATGAATCCTGGAACCAGCAGTAATCCTTCACAATCAATTTTTCGGTCGGCAGCCAATTTTTCGTCGAAAAATATTTTCTCAGGGTCGACTATTCTCCCATTTCGTACCCAAATATCTTCTCTTATTATATTGTGATTTCGGAGGATATTGCAATTCACGAATTGCAGCAGTTTTCCTTTGTCAAGCATGCTCATTGACGCAGTGAAGCAGATTAATGTAATTAAATATCAGAGCAAGATAACGGAGATGATAAATCTCGCATCCCCTTGGGGCAAGGAACAAGAAACTTGGTCAGCTGTCGGTCTTTGTCACAATACCCAAATCTGAAATTGTGAAGTACTACATTTATAGGTAGCCCTAAACAGATAAAAAAGTTAAAAGATAAAGATGACCTGAATTTAATGTTGCAACGAACTATAAACGGAACTGTGCACTATAACCTTCTATCGTTTATAGAATATGTCATATAAATTTTAAAGCGAAAACAGTTAAACTAATTTAGCAAGCGATTTTCCAAAATTTCAGTTTAAAATGTATCCTTAAATTACAAAAATATAGCAAAATTTAAATTGCACATCCCAGTAAAATTACGGAGTACATCAAATAATTTTGAGGAATTTTCAAGTAGATTAAACACACGATATCGCGAAAATAGATATATCGCGAAATAAATGCATAACCAGAATTTTGTATGGGTGTGGATCAAAATTTACGTCAATTGAAATAGAAAATATTTTAGGATTCCCGGTAGAGTATGTACAATAGTAAGCCGAACGGGTAGGAAAGGGTATATTTTTATAAAAAATGTGTAAATGTATCGATTTGATTTACCAAGGACATTTCAAGTGTATAAGGTTCATCGACCCCATTAATTGTGACTCTTCGTAACCCATGATATCAAGTAAAGAAGTAAACATATGTTCGATATATTCCTTGCGCCGAATGAGCTTCACACAAAGTCAAAATGTCAAATTCAAGGATGAGATACGTTGGTCTTTATTTAATATGGAAAAAGTTCCAAAATTTAACCAGTGATTTTCAATAGATTGAAAATTAAATCTTGTTGAAGAATCGCTACCTTCTTTGAAATTGTACTCCTATATCTTTTAGCTCGAAATTTAAATTGAATCAAAAATAAGAATCATCATCATGCGTATATTCGAGTTTGTGCTCCTTTTCAGTGAAAATTGCTAAATTTTCATATATATCTTAATATGATGAGATATCTTTATTCAAATACAAGGGATATTTTTCGCTGAAGTTGGTATTAGGCTGTTAAACAATGATTTTTCGTGCTGGCACGGCCTTCCCAAACCTTCAAAAAAGTCGTCAGTGATAAATTCTGTACGTATAGATTTATAAGTTTAGGATGGGTTGCCCTAAATTATCATTTTATTTAGTTAGATTAATTACTAAATAGATAGTAACTAGTGGCATTTAAATAAGATCGAAGTTTTAGCTTTTTAAGTAAATCTATTGCTTTCGCCTCCTTCATTTTCTCGATCAAATCGTGTTCCTATTAATTCTAATTAATATATATTTATATATAAATATATATAAATATATATATATATATAAGTATAATGAAAAAATTATTAGAAAAATATAAGAATTACATTAAAAATCTAAAATATCTATAATTTCCTGCAAGAGTTGCAGCCTTATTCATTAAAATAGTTTGATATGTATAATATTATTCTGAGATATTTATACAATGTCCATTCCATTTATATTAGTTAAGTGAAGAAACATCTATGAGCAGGTGATAGTTGATAATCGATAATTAATTGATGGTAATAGTTCAATTATCACTTGAGTTTAGCATATACTGGGATGAGTGAGTTTGTTTATATTGGGTTTGGAATGAAAAAGCAATGGATACTGTAATTAATTAAAGAGATTAATCATCGACATCATATAGATTTTTGGTTACACTTTTAGACTGCAGGTAGGGTTATTAAATTCTTAGTCTACCCTTCCAACTTTCTCCAAATTTATTTTTTTCTAAATGCCCTCATAATTGTCACCCTTTTTTATTCATGGTGCGTTCTATCTCTATCAAATAATTGATCTCTTATGATCACTTTTATAGCATATTGTAAACTCAAATATGTTTTCTTCTAATTTCTCACCTAATTTAAAAATAATATCCTTTTCAGAGTTTACTTTAATTTCAATTTGCATTCAATGTTAAGAGACAAATTTTATATTTTAACCACACTTAACCCAATAAAATTGAGTAGCTTTAAGAGACTTCATATTTTCAATAAGATTAAAAATGGTATAAATTGTGATCACAGTAAATGTCAAATGTTACCATTTTTTTAAAGAATTTTTTGTTGTTGTGTTTAAATAAATGTTTTTTCTTTCTTTATAAATCTTATAAGAATTACTTGGTATAATAACAGATAAATTCTTTTCAGAATCATTTATCTCAATCAATTTTTAAGTTTAATTTTCTTTTAAGGAAATTATGGAATGCATAGGAGATAAGTCCAAATAAAAACTAAGACCTGAAAAATAATATTAACAATTAAAAGGACAAAGAAATGCATTACAATTTCTAGGAAAAATGAGCAAAGCCATAGTTCAAATGAAATCACTGATTTAAATAATTTTTATTAATAATGTGAATTTATAAACATTTAGCCAATAACTAGATATAAATTTATACCACAATTCAACGTAAGTTTTTAACACATGAATACATTAGCAGGAATTCAAATCTATAACAAAAATATTTAATCATAATACAGTTGATTTGAATATAACTCTAGAGGGGAATTTAATATAAAGATAAACAATCACAATCTGTTCAACAATTAACAACTCATAATTTAAATAAATACTTATAAGTTGATAACCTACAGTTACAAGTATATTTCCAGGTACTTAAAAAGGAGACAAATCTGTTGGCCTGAGGCAGTTTAATGAGCACCCATGCCACATGGTTAAGATTTATAAGCACAGCCATTAGAATGGAAAAAGTTAAGAGATCATAAAACCCATTAAGTTTATGTATCTACCTTAAGAAGTACTGTAAAAAATTGCTCTTATTTAAAAGTTGGAAGCACTTTACTCAAAAAATGTAAGTAATATTACTTATTTGTTATTAAGTATCTGTAGCGGAGGTATCAACCCCTTTTCACTTAGATTTAAAATAGAATCTGCGATGATTCTAGCAGTTTTCTTCTGGTAACCACCACTTGTAAGCATTACAATGGGAATCTTATGCTTCCGAATTTTATCAAAAACCAATTCATCTCTTCTGATAATGCCCTGAAAACAAATAATAATGAGTTGTGATCAGTATTCTGTCATCTACGTGAAATACACATCCTCAAACATACATTTCAATGAACTAACCTGTGGAGTAATTGCTAATAGTCCCAATCTATCACCATCTAACACATCAGTCCCAGCATTGTAGACTACCACATCAGGATGAAACTCTCGCAGAGCCTTTTCTAGGTTACTAAGGAGAGAAAATGAAAACATAATGTAACTATTATCTCATTAAACATATCTTATGACAATGTTGATGTTAACTAGCCAAAAGATTTACAAATTAAATTCTAAGAGAAGTAAAAAGGAAGCAAAAAAGTAAGTAGGTTTTGGTAGATGAAAGGTAATAGAATGAGTCACTGGCAATAAGCAAATAGGACACTAAAATATTATGTAAATAAGAATCAAGAAAACTTCTTTTTAAAATTCTCTTTATTATATTTTGTTAATTCTCTGCCAGTTTCCCTTAGTAAGAATGATAATATGGAAATGGATATGAAAATGAGCATTTTTCAATAAAAATTTGATCAGTTTAAGGATTGTTATTACTTATGGATAAAAATAATTGTAACAACTTTGTTCATTACACTTTGTGCATTACGGCATTTTTTTAATGCTGTCTTCCAACGAATGATGAGCAGCAATTTGATAATAAATGAATAATAAAAAAATCTATCAGAATGCATGTTGTTCATTTACACTTTGCATTATGCCATAAATAATACTTACATATCCACTTTTGTGAGATATTCATCATCTTCTGTGAAATGATAGAGTTCAATATGTCTCTTAATGGCTTTCTTCGCCAACTCGTCTTTGGGATATATTCCTTTGTTATATACGTCTAGGATATACACATCATGGTGATCAAGAAAATCTCTTTCATACCCATTACCCTTAAAGAAAATAGATTTAAGTTTGATAAGTTCATTTAATGATACAAAAAATCTGGATCCTCTAATAAGGAAATAGATATGAAAAAATTAAAACATCACTGAACTATGTAATTTATACATTAGAAAATATAAACCCTTAATTGTAGTGATAAAACCATAATGTAATTTTTTCCTTCATCAACATTATGATCATCCATTTTCCATAAAAGTGAATCATTATGGAATAAATAGGAAATAATATGATACATACTTGATGAGCATCCAGATCAACGATCATAGCTTTCTTCACATTTCCTCCATTTTGGAACAAAAACTTAAGCAAGAGTGTTATATCAGCATAAGGACAAAATCCTCCACCTCTATCTTTACTACAATGATGAAATCCTCCTCCAATATTTATTGCCCAACCTCGATCCATTGCAAGTTTACCAGCAAGAATACTACCCCCAGTTTGATATCTATGATGTACAAAATATTAATATTATTTGTTATTCATTATAATCATTTTGATAAAACTATATTTTTGGATTACTATTTACCTCATCGGCTTCAAATAACATTTTTGTACAATGAAGTTAGGCACCAATGAAAGTGGTGGAATTTCTGCAATTCTGGCAACATTCCAGCTCCACTGTTCAAAATAAAACCATGTCAAACGTTTCCTCAACTAAAAAATATACGCAATTCAAAAGGTATGATACCTCTAAACTTTTCAAATATTCCGGGGTATGGACAACCAATAAGTCCTCCCTCTGTACCTCATTAGGCTTGGTTACACTGTGATCGTTGATTAACATCGCCTCTTTTAAAAACTGAAAACGAATCGTTAAGCACCTGATTTTGTATCATTCAATTCTATTAATTAATGGCGATGAATACTTACACGAAAGATGTGAGACCACTTGGCTGCATCAAAAGGATGAAGTTTTTCCAGACCAAGGAATCGGACATTATATTCTGATCTATATATTATTGGCAGTTGATGAGGTTCAATTTCAAAGTAAACAGTAGAGGTATATTTCTGAAATTATCAAAGTGAATAATTGCGATTCCATCATCAAATTCAATAGTTATACAGAAAACGACGACTTACCATCTTCTCAGTTTATTAGACACTTTAAGATTCATAAATATTTGTTATGCATCGTCAATTATGCACGTAAATAGTCATTCTATGCTATTAAATATGCACCAATTGCTCGAATTCTTCAAGAGTATACAATTACGAAGTCCCCATGTATCACGAAACACATCTTATCTCGTATATTGTACTCCGCTAATTTTCATTTCCGCGCAATCGCGTATTTTGAAATTCATGAAATTTTTTAACAAAATACCAGCTCATGCTATTCATACGATCGTCATGAAAACAATCCTGTAAACCGAGTTATCGACGATACTAAGAGCACAGAAAATCGCTGCGTTGGGTGCTTCAACACTGGAAAATTATGAACATCTTGACAGTGAATAGCAATAAAAGGATTTTTAGCAATTTTAAATCGTATATTTGTCTAGGATTTTGATTATTCCTGTATACCTAATGAGTTTTATAGACTCGATAGTGAGTACTGAGATAGATCGAACGAAACTAAACAGGGAATTTAAAAATTACCAAGGTAAGGAAAATACGAACTTAATCACTTAGCGTACTCTTAAAAATTATTAGATTGAATATAAATCACCATGTATCACCATAGTTTGTTTGCATCAAAATAAATATCTTCTTGTTAAGGAGGTTAAATACAAATATTTAAACCGTTTTAGGGCCATACTGACACTAGCGTAAGTTGTGCACAATCTGCTCGCATTGATTTCATTAATCAATTTATTTTATTATTTATGAATATGAATCCAACTTTAAAGTGCAATCCTACTTAAAGTTAACTTTTATTATTTTAATGTGTTGATATAAACATTACTAATGGAGTTTATTTTTCGTCCGCTCCAAAATTAAATCACTTTATGAATTATTCTTCTAAATATGACTTCATAACGAACAATCAAATATTATATTTAAATTTTCAGAAGTAATTCCCAGTAAAAAGTATTTTTAGGCAGGATTCAGTAATCATTCTCTATAATCCTCAACATAAAACGGAAAATGCATTACACATGTGATTTAGAAGATTACGAATAGATTCGTTGTTATTTCGTAGAAGACATACGATTAGTTTTCCTCTCACATCTAACAGCGTATGCAATACTTGAGGCGATTTTGGGGTTTCTGTCAAGTTAGTTATTCGAGCAGCTTCAATGACACCTGGCGGAAGTTTTGATAGTAGTCGACATCCAAACTATAGATTTGAATGGTATCCTGAATTTCTTGAATACAAATTGCTGAAAAGTGAATCACCAAAAAGTCATGCATGAACAAAAACTTCGTATATATAATATATTATGAATTAGAATGCAATTTGGAGGACTATTTACGTAAAATTCATTCAGAAAACAGGCTTAAGACTATCTTGCTATGGATGATATCTCTAATATTTCATCCACTTTAATTGAGTCTGAATTTAAGTTCCGCAAATGGAAAAGCCTAAGGTTGACGCACCAGAATTCGAAAAATTTATCGAGTAAGTGATGAATACCCTAAGGTTCAAATGTATTGTGATTTAAATTTTCATTGGATGTCAAACTTCATTCAAATCTCTTTTAGTGTTTATTTACTTAGCTTAATGATAGTCGACTCTTTGGAAAACTTGCATTTGGTAATCATTTCAGGCATCACTTAGAAAATGAATACGGCACTGTCTTGGAAAGTATATTGAACCAATGGAACTGCTTTCAGGTTAGTTTTCTGAAAGTCGCCTGTAGAGAACAATTATTATAACTATGATTATTAATTTTGTATCATTATTTCTTATCCAGAATAATATATCCGAAATGAAGGAGAAATATACCCAAGTCATAGAAGACAATTATTTTTTGTCTTCCCAACTCGATGATTTGGTGTATGGTAAGAACAGCCACGACAATTGTGAAAAGCATCAAGATCCTTTGCACGATTTGGTTAAGAATTTGCTTCAGTTGATGGAAATAGCTTCAAAGGTATTATTATATATAAGAATGAGAATTGAAAACAAGTTTCAATAATTGCTATTTTATATCTTTCTTCGATTCACAGGAAAAACAGATAGTCATCGAGTTTTGCCAGGTGATTTTGGATAAAATGAACGATTTGGAGGAGAGTTTAGTTGCTAATAAATCTGAGAAAAAAATGGAGCTATCTCAGAAGTACATAGATGATGTATGTTACAAATTTAAAGTTTTATTATTTTCTCTCTCCTAAGTGCACCAGTTAATTATTTTGATAGTAAATAAGCTATTACAGTGGTTATGATAATCCATATATTATGAAAAAATAAAGAAAATTTATAGAAAAATTAAAAACATTAAGAAATATATTTAGTACTAAGAGTAATTATTATCATCTAAACTTGAAAAATTTATCATTTCTACTTAACATATTATTATTTATCACTTACGTTAATATGTTTTATTGTTTTGTGTCTGTTTTAAACATATTTTTGATGAATTTCAAATATTATTCAGTTGAGAATTCAGTATTCAGAAGTCATTCGCATGCTTGAGGCACAACTGAACTCATTGAGGTCAATGTTGGTCAGTGAAAGGGAAAAATATGAACTTGCTGTTGCTCAAGCAGAGCGAGTAGAAAAGGAATATCAGAGAAAGCTCTCAGAAGCTGCTGAAGCTGCCTCCAAAGGAGAGAAAGCTGAAAAGAATGAAGCTGAAATGCAAAAGGAGATAGTTAATCTGCAAGTTCAAAAACAAGAATTGAAGGATGCATTACAAACAGCATTGAACAGGGAGGTGGCTGCCCAAGATCGGATCGAGGAAGCACTAAATGTAGCTGATGCTGCTTTGCATGAGAAAGAGATTGCATTGATGGAGCAAAAAATAGCTAAGGGTGAGAATTTAAAACTTAGGGGTAAATCAGAATAATCACATTGTTGTATTTGATGGCTATGCTTGCATTGAAAATTTTATAAATGTATTTTATGGTAGTTGTTATTAATAGCATATGGTTTTATTCCACATAAACACATATATTTTTTATGGAAATTCTACTTCACTAGTCACATTTATAACAATGCTGCAAACATGTTAGAAACTCGATGAAAAATTTATGTAATCAGCTTAATGACAAGTTTTTTTTAAATTTCCATATTGCAGAGGAAGTGGCTCAGATGAAGAAGGCATTGGATGAGTTAATAGAAGATGCTGGAGTACGAGTGAAAGAAGAGATAGAGAATGTTAAGAAGCAATTCAATTTAAGAATTGAGGAAATGATTGGGGAAATGGCTCTGAAAGATAAGGTAGTTCTCTGAATGTGATTTAATATATTCTTTGCTGATATCTTCTCAGATTCCCTTTCTTTTAAATTTAAACTACAATAACTAGAAATCAACCCTAATTCTTTTTCAACTGGAAATGAATGGTATAATAATATATTATACATATCTTAATTGGATATTAATTATTATTATATTTGTAATCTTTTCTGCCATTGCAAGATATTTAAAATAAAGTGAATATGTTATTTTACTTGTATTCAAACAATAATTCCTGAAGAACTATATTCTGATTTTCCTTTTATTGAAATATTTTCTAGAATTGTTTCTAGGTAAAAGTATTTATTTAAAAATCTTTTTTGAATAAACTTATAAAGAAAGTAATGAATTAAGTAATTTGTTTAAAACCATTGCATTTAGTTGTAATCTATCTATGAGTTATATATATATATATATATATATATATATATATATATAATTTTCATTATTTATTAATTGAACTTGTATCTTTAATATTAGGTTATAAATTAGCTATTTAATTCTATTTCTATCATTAATTTACCTTGCAATAACTGTGTTTACCCTCTTTTGGATTACAACCTTGGCATGGTGGGTGAGCTTGTGTACTCCAATGATCTCCAGAGCAGTAGTGACTGGAGCGGGAGTTCTTTGACATTATCACCCATGCTAGATAGGTGGAAGGGTAGGAGTTAGATGGGAGGTAGTCTGCACTTGTATTTTAAGGTATCAAACAGCACCTGTACCTCATTGAGGCAGTTGTGAAGATATACTGCAGAGTGGTCATTTTTATGATGGTGTCACATGATAAACATGATTGGAGGAAGAAACATGGTGCTTTGGGACAAATTTTGAAGATCGAATGGACAAATAAAGTTAATAAAAATAGGAAATATGTATAAGGATAGGAAAGGTACCATCAATTTCATGCATCGTGCAAAAATAAAAGTCAGATAGATTAAATTGAGAGGGATGTAGAAAAGAAGAGATATAAGGTATAGTAGAGTTAGAATTAGGAAGAGAAGGATGGAGTGCTGCAGTCAACCAAAATGGGGATCAAATTCAAAAATCAAACCAATGATGATGAACTGTGTTTGGTTGGGTTTTTATTATATTAAATTTATAATTCTTATTTACTTTATATATGTTATTTCTTTTATTGTAGGAGATGCAAAAACTTCAAGAAGAACTTGGTGAATGTACCAAAAAAAGGCGTGTCTTAGATAGGCGATTGGAGAAAATGTCAGAAATGAAATTCAAAGGATGTACAAGTAGTGATGTTATATCAGGTGCTAAACTTCTTGACCAGATTACTAGGCTTCAGGCTGAGTTGGCCCAAGAAAAAGAAGAGTGCAATAGATGTAAAAAGGAGAAGACATTTTTAGAGGAAAGGTATCTCTAGGGTATAGATATATTTGCCTTAACAGTTTCGTGAATTTTATCCTCATTTATTAGTGATTTAATCTGAAAATTTATAATTACCAAATTTATATCAATAGGCTATAATTTCTTTGAAGCTAACATATATTTTTGAATGACTCTATTTTTATTACATTTTCTAAAATAAGGATTTTATATGAATATTTTATTCTAGGTTGAAGTCTATGGTTCATGATGAAAATCAGCAAGAGGTAGTTAGATCTCTAAAATTAGAGCTAGAAGAAAGTAGAAGATATCAGAAATTCCTTTTAGCACAAGCAAAAATATTAAGTGAAAAAATTGAGCAGTTGGAAAATGGTAATTTTAATAAGGAGCCAAGCGAAAGGTGTGTTTAAGATTTGTCATATTTCAATTTTTGTATGAGTTTCAGTTTGGTAAATAAGGATAGTTAATTTTGAATTGCCAAAGAGAATATTCTGATGCATACATATATTAGGGTTTCTGATGTTTGTGTACATCAGGGTTTCAAGCAAAGTTTGCTTAATAGAATCAATCAAAGTTAATAATTGCTAACATCAAGCAAACTTTGATTGATTTTATTTCTGTATAAATTTATTTATAATAATGAATTGTTAGTGCATCAAAAGTTGTAAAATCCTCATGTGCTACTCAATCTAAGTATAATCTCGTTACATCAGCTTAGTTTAAATTGATTTCTTATGAATTTCTTGGGGCAGCATTCTTCCTATGTTGAACTATGGACAATCTATTTGAAATTTCATCTGTGTTTGTAATAATGTGATAGTCTTTGGATGTTTTCCAAACATCAAAGTAAAAGACTTTTAGGAAGTGCTTAAAAAAATTTCTGATTTTCCTATACTTTCTTTATGGAGATATTTATTTAATTATTTAACAAAGACCATGGGAAAACTCCTTGAGCCTGGCGTTAAACCCATGACCATTTTCAGAAAATTAATAGCGGGTTTAGATAGTGAAATTTCCTCTATAGAAGTGTGGAATTTAAATCTTCTATATTCAGGGGTGGTGATTTTTTTAAATTCTAGAAATTTGGGCCAATACATTGTCGTGAATTCTTAATTAATTCTGTCTTTAAAAATCACTGAGCTCATAGGAACACATCTTACCTTAGTGGCTGCTACAGTTAAAGTAAACAGCAAACAAAATGGAAAATTTTACTCTAAACTAGGGACATATGTACCAGCATTGAAAAAAATGTTTGGAATATTGAACCCTCCAAACGAGCAAAATTTATAAATTTCCCTTTTTTTTATCAAACCATGTACATCTCCCCTAAGCTGCTATATATATTATTTATTAATAATCTATGATATAATATATTATTTCCAATTTAATGCTCATATGCTGGTTATCAAATTAATAATGTGTATCATCTAACATCAAATAATTTCTATTTACTCTACTATTCTACTTACTCCCTACTCTTTGTCTTTTAGGGGCGAAGAAATGAAGGAGAAACCATCAAGAGTGGATAATTCAGATAATAATCTGAAATCATCTGACTTGCAAAATATTTTGGATGCACAAGTGGAAATGAAAAAGAGGTAATGACTTTTTGTTTTTTCAACTGCATATTATAGAATAGCAAAACTTTTTGTTTAAGAAATTCTATTTCATTGATTATGAAAGTTAAAGCACACCCATGTCTTACTGGTCTTTGTCCAATAGGGAATAAATATAAATCTTTTCAGCTAATAATGGGTTGCTAATTCATAAGAATGGGGAACCCCATTATCCAAAATTAGATTAGTAACTTGTAGTATAAACTCTTATCAACCTTTTTATTAATTTTCTGCATAATTTTTCTCTTCCACGTAATGTATTCAAATAAATTCACTTAGGTTTAATATACTTTGCTTCTTAAAATTTTCTGTCTATGCCTTAGAGCATTAATGTCTTTTCAATGCAATTCATTCATTACAAAATATTTTACCTTTTCTTGGTATATTTTAGTATATTTGATATGTACATAACAACTGAGGTAATGAAACTGATTTTCTTCTTTACCTTTGTTTAGATTAATTATTTCCTTTTGATGGCATTTTTTAACAAATCTGAATGTTTTGCTTTTGTGTAATAAATATAATGCTGTTTCATAAATATTTTATAGGTGGAGAGATGAAGTCAGTTTCCTCACACGCAAATTTGGAAAACGTTTAAAAGAGCTACATGATGAAGTAGTGATATTAAGAGCCGAGAAAAAGGAATTCCAGAGACAACTAAAAACCCAATGACTGATTTACATTTGTAAAGATAAATATTTATATTTTACGAAAACTATTTGTCCTTGCGATATTCATTCAGCAAATTTCATGTCTATTGGAATAAATTGTTTTTTAATGAGTTTTTACTGTGTTTTTGATTATTATAGCATTACTTATTGCATTAAAATTTTTATAAAATTTACTTTGGTGAGATACTCTGACTTGGTAAGAATGAATGAAATTGATTGAATATGAAGTAGGATGAATAAGATCAAAGTTGCTTTAATAATTTACTTTACCATGCATTTATAATATTTTTCAGTTGGAAATCAAGCCTCAGAATTTCTGCAACAGCATCATTTGAATTATTTTGATGTAAATGAACAGAATTATTATTTTTCATTATTTGAAAATTATGATTTATAAACGTTTAATTCTTTTATTTCATCATAGTGTGATTGAAATTAGTTTTTTGAAGAACACAATTCTTGAGAACTCAGCTTACAAACCCCAGTACACAGTAGCTAATCATCTACGAAGGAAGTCAATAGATATGAATTATTCATATTACTTTAGTAAAAATACGATGAACATGTAAATTTTATGATAATGAGGATGTTACAACAGTAAAATTACACATCAAGATGAAGAAAACAGTAGCAGTAACTATTCCCTATTTTAATTGTATAAATTGTTGAAATAATGTAAATTAACTCTATTTCTTCGGAATAGTGAAAATACTGGCTTTCTGTTTAAATATCCATTCTTTTGTGCCAAAAATCCACCGCCGTCAATTCAGTTAAACTTTATTTCTAGATGGATAATAACAAAATATAACAAGATTCGCGAGAATTCAAGTGTTACACAAATGTATAGTTTACATATTCACCTTGAATTATAACGAAAACAGTTCGATGATAATAGAAATATTAATGCATGAGAAATTTAAATTCCCATTTAAACTAGAGGAAAATTATTGCGCGTCATTTACTGTACCTTATCGGTGTAGCGAAGTTAAGAGAATAAAACTCTGTTCATTTCACTTCACTTTATCACGTGTATAATTTATAATATTTGCCATCCTTGTACAAATTTTTTAAAACGGTGAATAATTCCTCGAAACATATAATCAAATCCCATTACTTACACTTTGACGATATTTGAAGTATACCTGGCATGTTCTTTATTTTAATAAACTTGTATAATTTCCGATTCAATATTAAATTTAATCTATATTTTAAAAGAAAGCTGAGTTAAAAAAATAATAAATTTTATTTTTCGGAGAGAACAGACATTTGAAAGTAATTTATAAAAATGTTATAATAACCTACAGACAATTCGACTTTTAATTATTATAGGTAAGATGAACATCATGATTCAAAGTAATTCTTCAAAATTTAATTTCCTCTTTCTCTTTAGACATTCATAATCTAATTATTAAAAATCTTTGAATTTCAAAATAGAAGAGATCGAAGTTTAATCGAAATAACTGGTTTCAGAGACATCTTCTCGATAGTATATATACTAGCTTGAGTGGGAGAGCGGTTCTGTTGAAAATCCTAAAGAGGTTGGATGAAGTTCTCTTTATGTGGTAAGTAACTTGCATTCTAATATGAAGTTCCTCGAGTTTTCTGTTAATTATTTATTCGTAATAGGGTGCTTTGAATAAATGAATGGGAATAGAATAAATAATGAATGGGAATAGAATAAATAATGAATGGTTATAAACTAAGTCATGAGCATCAAATACAGGAAGTATAAAACATTTTACTTTACAATAAATTCATACCTTTTTGAAATCTAGTTGCTTGGAAAGGTCTACTTTAATAAGAGTTTCGATTACAATATTAAATTCTACCCACTTAGTTCAGTTAACATTAAGTTACCTTTCAATAAATTGTATCCTAATTTACAGGCAGTATTTGAATTGTTCTCTTCAAAAAGAAGGATGCCAATCCCTTTTCTTCTACTTCTCATCTTCCTTGCACTTCATTCTCATCGTCAAGCAGCATCAAGTGATGTAGGAGATATAGTTAATGCCAACATTGATCTCTTACGGAATGTTTTGGAGAGAGAAGGATGGACAAATTCAACAGGTAATTATAGTATCAATTACTAAAATATAATATATATATATATATACTATTATTAGAATTACTAAAATAATATATATAAAACAAGATTTAAAGTGCATAATAAATACCTTTAGCGATTCCCTTTTTAAGTGAGATGTTAAGCAATTAATTCTTCTAACTATCATAATATTAAGATTAATTTTCTGATCATAGGTTAATTATTAATTAAAGTTTACTACCCAGAATGCAAAATTATCTATATTATATAAAAAAGAAATAAATTATTGGTTCCAAGTGTGTTTGCTGATTGTGTACTTTTTGGTTTTTTTTCGATAATGATGTAGAGGTGACTGAAGAATGGATGAAAAATGTTGACATGATAATTGAAGAATATATTGAAAAAATTTCAAGAATACATGATTCTGATCAACGTTTGGTGCAGAAAAGAGGAATAAAAGAAATGACTTCAATAACAAGGGATTATCAAGGTTAGTTGAAAGCAAAGTTTTCATTCTTAGCATATAGTTATATGCCCCTAAGCTTGTTTGTAAGCTTTAATCTGCAATGAGGTTAAGACAAAATATTACAGTTCAAATAAGTTTGTATACTTAACATTAATATCTGGATTCTCACACGAAAAGGTAAAGCTTGAAATTAAAATGCTAAGTTTTGCAAAATCAAGTTTTCATTGAAAATATTATTTTTTGACACTGCCTTGAACTGGTTAGCTAGTGAACACTTTTCCTTGCTCAATCAAATCTCAATGGCTTGATTATTAGTGTAGTTATTGAACTGTCTTATATTCTTAGCTGAGAAGGAAAGTTATAATTTCCTTTGTTTGTTGGACTTGCATGTTATACCATAGTAATTTCAGTTGGGAAAAATTAATTCTTGATAACAGTTAGATAGACTGAAAAAGAATGAAGCATTGATAAATGCAAAGGAATAATTTTTAATAAATAGTCATGCTGAAAGAAATTTTTCATTCAAGATTTCATGCAAAGAATTACGGAAATAGTAACTTAAGGCCTCATATAGAAGTGTATATATATACTACACTATACTATATATATATTTTCAAACAGGTGCATGGATTAAAATTAAAGAAACAGAAATAAATTTTAGGGAAAGTGGTTAACTTAAAAGTAAATAATAATAAGATATTATTTAAACAATGTCTTATAGATTGGATTTTCAAATTTTATTTCATGATTGAAGATAAATAGATAGAATCTGAATACCATGTGAAAGATTCTACTTAGCTTCCCACATGTACAAAAATATTGCTTATACCGGATAGAAGTCAAACTATACTTCTTTTTCAAGTTTGCAAATAATCACTTTCATATCCGCTAAAAAAGGTTTAAAGAGAAATAAAAGTTCAAGTGGCATCAAATGTTACATTGTCTAATTTGGAAAAAAAAACATCCAATAATTGTACCTGAAACAATCAAACAAATGATATAGAAGTAATATATAAATTTTATTTCTTTCATCATAAACAAAAGAACATTTTAAAATTGGTCATATAAAACTGGAAGGATACTTGATAAACAACCAGTACTGTATTCAAGACATTTTCATTTTACCTTTACCCAAAAGTTATATGAAGTGCAAAGTATGTTTCATTTCTATGTACTTGCAGGTATAAATATATTTTAACAATTACATTGAAATCGTACATTTATTATATTGTCTTGACTTTTAAGGCTTCTTTGAAATTGCAAACTTAGAGCCATTATTATATAGCATATAAACCTATCAAACTAACACAGAAAAGCTTTATCTTAAATACAATTATTTAAAGAATTACGAAGGCTTTAATGAGAGTGTTTTTGGTGAGGTTAATGAGAAGAAGCAGCCTCGCATATCTTCCCATCAATCCCAAAGTAATCTCGAAAAGCATGAGCACAATTATGATCGTCCAGATAGCGAAGTAACGCACCCATGTCCATGTGACCATTTCTACCCTTAGCGCTGTTTTTCTCTCCCATAAATGTAACTTCTTGGAACGATGAGAACTTTCTTAATCGGCTGCAATCCTCTTCGCTATTTATGGGAATTAATTCTTTCTTCCGGCACATTATTTTCTTCCAGTTAAGGTGCTTAATCTATGAATAAAATAAGAATGAGAACTTCGAACTTTTAAACGGGCTTTATGTGAGTGTCTTTAACTTACTTTAAACCACCAGTCTTCGCAGTTTCTCGACATTCCTTCAATGCATATTATACCTGGTCTACCAGGAAGACAAAAACCAGTAATATTATATTCGTGAGATAAATCTAATATTTCTCTTCGTTTAATTTTGCTAAAAATGTGGTGCGAGTAAATCCATAACCGAGCAAAATTATTATCACAGTCTTCACTTGAACACAAGCTTGGTTTAGTCATTTCTTCTACCTTAACATATTCTAAAGCATGCTCTTGGAGCCAGGAAATCGCTTGTAAAATACAAATATCGCCACGATCTAAAGATTGAATGAATTCTGCTAAATTATGGTTCAGTTCATGTTGTTGCTCTCTATTAAGTTTATCACTCCTAACATAAATGTCTGGCTCGATAGCTGGGTATTCGTGCGGAAGATTGATAAAAACTTCTAATTTGACCTGCAAAAACAAAATACATATACATGCTAAACATAACGATTTGGATATTTCAATTAAATCTTCCACCAGGTTTTCCACGCTAATGGCATACCTTTTCAAGTTGCAAGTTTATTGCGTAATCCAGGCAGTGA
The DNA here is from genome assembly GCA_020796165.1 of Pantala flavescens. Taxonomy (NCBI): domain Eukaryota; kingdom Metazoa; phylum Arthropoda; class Insecta; order Odonata; family Libellulidae; genus Pantala; species Pantala flavescens. Next base: position 26,854,454 of record CM036886.1, read on the forward strand.
GGAATATCAGAATATTTTCCTACTACAAATTCATTTATATCCGCGATTATGCTATAATCATCTACGCAAAATTCTCCGGGATTAGGAAACATAGACTGAAGCATTTCAAATTCTGACAGTTGCAGGCGTAACATTTCTTCTAAGTCACTTTTATCGACGAGAAGCATTATTTGCTCCTCCAACTCTTTGAGATCTATGCATTCTTCTTTAATCTCAGAGTTTGACATCATATTTCAAATAAACTTATCAGCAGCTTTGCTTCAAGATAATCCCACATAACCAACTTAATCTTCATATCAGACATACCACGTGTATTTGTTGACAAACTAATCCATCGTGATGAGTATGAGAAATACATTCGATTCCTGAGGAAGAATTATAATCGATAGTATTAATGGTGAATCGGTTTTGAAATCAAAGAATAGCACAAGTATCTATCAAAACGATCGAATTTTTGGAAAGAATGTATTTCTTTCAAAGAAAAATAGAAAACAAATGAATGTACATAATGGTTCTGGTTTTAGGCAAGAATTCAAAACTGCCTTTTGATTAATACGATTAATACTGTATTATTAAGATACATGGTGACCTTGTTGGCGTTTTGAAGTTGAGATATATTGCACTGTCCGCGTAATAAAATTTCCTGCTGCAGTATACTTGAAACTTATGCTACGATCATTTTTGAAGAGATACGTTGAGAATTTTTAGATTCCGCATTCGAATAAAATGTTATATAGGTTTCATATTAAAATTGTGGGCACGATTGAGAATGATGCCCGCAATCAGCGTACACAAAGAATCTTATGTAAAAACCGCTATCTTTTTGCAATTATGCATTTAAACCTTTTTAATAAACACGTTTTAACTAATTCACTTTCAGAAAAGATTCTTCGTCTCAAATTTAGGACTATTTGTATATGGAATGTGACATGGTAACGTTTTGTTCGAAAAATTTAGGAAAGATTTAATTCAAAAAGTATTACGCATATTTGCATAGACATTATTTGCAGTACAAACTTATGTTGCAAATAAAAAGATTGAAAGAAAATCACTGTGAGAAAACCCGCTTATGAATCCTCCCTCTATTTGCATTTCTTTAATCATTCCAGTTCCTGGAAAAATTGTATTTCTACTGACTCCAGTGTAAGACAAAGTTTTACCGTTATTTACCAAAAAGACAAAATCGATAATCTCTTGTTAAAGATATTAAAAAACATCAATTGTATATGATGAAAAATATAAATTTTATTATTATGATTAAGCGTTAAAGTTACTAATATGTTATTTCTCAAAAAAATCGTTTTGTTACAGGAGTCCATATATTAACAAGCATAGAAGATCTGTATGATTCAAATGCTCTGTATCCTAGTGACATGACTTTATTTTATTCGATGCAAAATAGAGGATTTGCAGAACTGTATGTTGCTATTTTAGAATCTAATAAAGAATCTCCTGACATGGAAATGGCAAATGAAATGGTTTTGTCAAGATATGAAGTATGTTCTTTATAAATTCAAGTTTTAATAATAACTAATGATTCCCTCAATGAAATCTAATTTAAAATGAATTTCTTTTAGAAAGGTAGGTTTAAAGAAGTAGAAAGAGTTCCTGTACTTGGAGCTGTTGACATAGAAAGTTTCAGCATTAAGGAAGTACCCTACATAGTTTCTGCAGAATATAATGCAGGCAGATCTGGGAAACCATTAGAAGGATCTGTAGTTTACAGGGTTAGAAACAAACATTTAGAAAGAGTTCAGATACTGAACACTAAATATCCATCAGATATATCAGTGTGGTGAGTAATTGATGCTAAGAAGATCATTTTGTTAATCAATCCTTATATGGGGGAATATCTATTATTACTCTTTCTTAAATTAGGGAAGACTTGAATGATGTATATATGGCTGTTGCAACAGATCACACAAAAAAGGGAGATGAAATAAGTTATGAAGCCGATAGTTTGATCTATAAATGGTTAGGTGAACATTTTGACTTGATGACAACAGTGAAAACTTATAATGCAAAATGTGTCACACCTTTTAAAATTGGAAGTACTACATATTTGGCTGTAGCCAATCACAGAAATAATCAAGGTATGGCCTTTACTATAATTTTATTTTGATGAATTAATTATCTAAAATTTTTAGATCACCATTTCAGTTCATCATTAAGTACACATTGATTTCTGATGAATGCTGTGACCAACTCAAAATAGCTTTATTCGTTATAGTTAATGTCATGAAATATTTCCTTCAAAATATTTACTTTGTGGTATCAAAGTACTTCATTAAGATAGATATTAATCTATTACTAATTTCAGTTTTTTTCTTTGTTTCTCAGATGAAACTGATATAGATTCAGAAATATTTCAATATAAGCTGAATGAAGATCGTTTTATTTCATATCAGAAAATAAGGACTCATGCTGCAATGGATATAAAATATTTCAGTGCTGGAAATAAAAGGAAAAGAGAGCATTTCATAGTAGTCGCAAATTTATTTGAGCATGGTATGTAATTTCTTAATTTTAAACAAATTTTTCATGATTGCATACAGTATCAGAATCTAGAAACTTGAATAAAGGTTGACAATTTCATATTTTTTAGATATAGATGGAGAAAGGAATTATGAAACAGGTTCAATCATTTACAAGTATGCTGATGATTATTTCGTACCATTTCAAAGCATAACGCTTGAAGCTGCTTTCCAATGGCTGCCTATCATGGTGAGTTAAAATAATATGTAAATATTTGTAATGTGCGTATATATACATCATGATCAACCATTTTCAATACAAAATTTATGTAGGCTGCCTCAAACATCTTCCAGTTTTCTGTATTTTTAACCTCTTGTTGCCTCATTACTCATAGGTACTTGATTTTACCTCTGTTCCATTGATGCTTTGGTCTCTTTTTTGGCCTCTTCACATTTCTTGGTACCCTTTTGAGCAGTGCTGATGCCCAAAGGTTGTTGTTTCTCTTAGCTTCATTTCCTGACCACATCCATTTTAGGGACTTTATTTTATCTATTGTGTCAGTAACTCCTGTCATCTTCCTTATCCATTTGTTATGCTTCCTGTCCATTCTTATAATTCTGACCATATGCATCCAGATCTGCATAGTTTATTGAAATAATATTTGGAATGAGGAAATATTTCTTGCCGCAATAGAAAATTGGTCATATAGACATTGATTGGAAAAAATAACTGACAAATGATTTTCAGTTACTTTGAAAGAGAAAAGAGTGAAACAGCTGTGTAAAGTTTCAGGCAAGTCTTGCCTTGTGTGTCCTTAAAGGGGGCTCCCTTTAATACCACTTAGCGTGGCTTGTGCCTCTATTATGTTGTGGCAGCAGACAATGATAATGCTCCACTGCAGGAGGAAACTAAAAAATTCCATGCTTATTAAGTATCCTTTAACATGTCTGAAAGTTCTGACAAGATAATTACATGGCTAGAGCTACTAAAAATTGAGATCAGTGTACCAGTCCCTTTCCTTGAAGAATAATTTTCATATTCTTTGTTTCCTGGGTTCTATCTGAGCTGCCTGATTTTTCACAGAGTTTACTCCTTTATACTTCACTCTGTTTTGTTGATGGGATGGTATCAAGAGGCCACTGGATACTTAAATTTGATTATGCTACCACTGTTTTTCTTTACCAAGGGACCACGCAGTGAACTTATCCTTATAGCTGCATACAAATGGGGAATCCAGACTTATCAGTATGATGGATGGCGTTTTGTAAAAACTGAAGTACAACATGCAACAAAAATCCTTGAAGTGGGGATTCGATCTATCAGAACTTTCACCTTAGGAGGGGGATCTGTTCTTGGTAAGTGAAATTGATGTGGATTGCTATTGAAAATGGTAGGTTAATTATTTAATCAATTATGACATTCTACACATTTAATTATTCCAAATTCTGTTTTCAATCATAAACATAAATTACATTCAATGAAATTCTTGCATAGTTTCAATAATCACCTAAGAATTAAAATCAATTTGAACTCAACTATGGATGTGGTCAATTTTCATTGATAATCAACTTTTAATTGAGAAGGAGTATGGGAATGTGTTGAACCATTAGAGCCAAAAAATAATCAAATCCATTCTATCAACACAATATATTTCTTAAATGCTGTTTTACAAATTTAGTGTAAGATATTCATAACTCATTTCCCATCTCATCTCCAAAATTTTTTTATTTTTGTTCTATAATCATCAGCTGTTGCCAACAAAAGAAAATACGATGATACTCCTGATATATTCAATTTGAAATTCAAGCCTACTGCAGATCTACAGAGTTTTCATTCTGAGCTACATTCTTGGTGCTTGAATATACTTGAAAAACTAGATTCTGACAATGTGGAAGAAATTATAACAGAAATCAAAAATTCACCCAAAATTGATGATGAGGAGTTTTATGTAAATGGTGATATCACATTTGAAAATTCGGTAATTGAAAATTTGAAAACTGATGAAGTAAGTATCTTAAGTATCTAGGTTTCACAATTTAAACATATTTATAAAATATATAGGCTTCATCCAAAATAAGGGGTTATAACTTAATGAGTGATTAATACTTAATTATTAGATGCAAATAGGTGAAATATCTATGGATGAGGAATTGATCCTGAAATTGAACAGATTATCGAACAGCCTTGATTCAATTGAAAGTGAGCTGGAGGAAGTTTCAGTAGCTATTGATAACTCAATGAAGATAAACGGAGAAAACCATATTCAGGGTAATTGGAAGGAAATAAAGAATTTTCTTTTGATGTAATCAGAAAGTTTTCTATCATACCTTCCTTTCTTGCATTCCAGGTTCCATTAAATTTGAAAACCTTACTGTTGCATGTAAGGAATGTGTAGTTGAAAGAAGCTTCATAACTAATTTAAATGGAGAAAACCTTGATGATTTCCTGAATAATGTTGTTAATATAAAGGAGGGTTTTATGACAAACAGGCCACTTGAATTTGAACATTTGACTGTAGAGTCTTTTGCTATTGAACCAAAAACAATCAATGATCATTTGGCATCTGATCTTGTTGGATGCTCAAAGGATGTGAAATTTAGAGGAAAATTTGAAGTTTTAGGTGCTACTAATTTATTGAATGACCTTTCAGTTCATGGAAAGATAGATGGACTAACTTTTACTCCAGAGATGATTTTACTTTCTGAGGGAAATCAAACCCTTAATGGTAAGCTAATCAAATGTTATGCTATATATATATATACATAAACGGGGAAGGAAATGTTATGTTTATGGATTTCTACACAAACGACAGAATGTGTTGATTTCCCCTTTATTGAATTTTTATGCACTGACTATTACTTCAAAATTAATGGTTATCTTAGATTTGTTCACAAAAATCTTATGAAACCTATTTACCCTAACTCGAGATATGCATAATAAGATAATAAAATATAATAAGAAGTAATTTATCCTAACTATTTATAGTTATGTAGTATAGGATCAATAAAAAGGAATTTTCTATCTAATTCACTTTAAAAATAATGCATCATGAAATTCTTTTTAGGTTTTCTCAATTTGAATGATGTCAAAGTTAGGAATTTGTATGCAAAGACCTTGAATGGATTTGATACAAAGTCTGTATTTGATAATATTGTCCAAGTCAATGGTGAACATACAATAAAGAGCTCTACCATTCTCTCAAAAGTTCAAGTCAATGAATTAAAAATTAATGGACTTATCAATGGAATTGATTGGGAAGATCTAATGAACAATACAGTTAAAGTTGACAGAGATCAGACATTTTATGGTAAGATTTTTGTGTCATTCATATTAAACTACCTTTTGAAACAAATAAAATATTAATGGCATTGTAGTTTTAGACTTGAAAGTTATGATTATATTATGTAATGTTTCACCACACTGCTGAATTTTTACTTATGCAGGGGTTTTCTTTAAAAATCTTTTCAGGTAATTGGACATTCAAAGAATTACACTGTAATAATTTTGTTGCTGATGATACAATATCAGGGCTCACTTTGGAAGATTTCATATTTAATGATGGTTCAGAATATAAAATAGATGGAGAATTAGAGTTTGTTGAACCTTTATTTATAGAAAACCTCTATGTAGATAAAGATTTCAATGGTATTTTAGTTGAAAATGGTAATCTTGACTTATTATTATTAGAGAGTAATGAAACTATACATATCACTGGAGAAAAAATATTTGAAAGTGCTTATGTATCTTCTGAGCTGATAATACTAGAAAAATTTAATAGGATGAATGTCTCAGAATTGGACTCCTTTCAAGTGATTGAAGAGGAAACTATAATTCCCGGTAAGAGTTGATTTTGTTGAATAAAAGATGAATTCTTATCTATAACCTTTATTCATTACAATTTCTTATTTTAAAATTAAATATTAAAGGCTATCATTACTCAACCTATGATTTAATGTTCAATTTCTCAGCTTAGTAAAATCTTCAGTAAAATGTTATGCTTCTTAGAGTCCTAGTATTTACTGAATCTATTCTTAATAATGTTCCATTTTAAAGATTTTTTCATTGAATAGGTGTCATTCTCTTAGTGTATTGTTTATATGATTCAGCAGTTGCTCAACATCTCTATTATTTCTAAAAATTTTAACTTGCGCTTCAAATGTAATTTTCAAAAGTTCAATTTAGTGCTCAATTTACAGGTAAAGTCAGATTAAAAATCAAGTTTTCAGGGCTCATTGCTTGCATAATTTTAATTTAATACAGAAAAAATGCCAATTAAACTAATTTTCTTGAATTTTATTGTTCAAAGATAAGTGGTTATTCATATTCATGAGCAACAAACACTTCTTTTGACTAATAGCATAGATTGATTGTTTCATTTCAGATTTTTATATAACTACCAATTGATCCTATTAATAATATTTGCAGGAGATGTGGTCATTCATGGGAATATTGTCATAAATGGAAGTCTAAAAACCAATGATATAAGAGGAGATGGTGGAAAGTTTTCCTTAGCTCGAGTTTTAGAGCATGGTATTCTTTTAGAAAGTACCTCTATCCCTGCTTCATCAGTAACTTTTATTGGAGATGTTGTGGTAATTTTTCTTCCATATCTGTCAATATCCATATATTATTTATCATTATAGATTCTTTTATCATTCTTTACAGATTGAAAATCTTTCTGTGGAAAACATAAATGGAATAAAGCCAGAGTCTTGGGTTGTTAATAATTTAGAGGAACGTCAAATAGTTACAGCTTGGAAAACAGTTAAAGATGGTGCATATATAGCAGATTCTATTAATATATCTTTGATAAATGGAATAAACCTTGTTGAACTGGACAAAGTGATTTTAAAGACTTCTGGTGACCAGGAAATAAAAGTACCAGTACACATTAAAAGTATTGAGGCACCAAGGTATCTATTTCAATGGGCAACTGCAAGAGCATTAACAAAAATTATGAATTAAAAATAAGAATATATATTTTAATACATGGTTACTTTACAGTCTCAAATACATAAGGGATTTATTTTGTAACATCAACTTGAGTGTACTGACACGAGATATAATCCCAAAAAATTATATAGCTATAGTAATTAATAATAGAAGTGGATGTTACTTCAAAATATTTTTATCATAAAAGTGTATCTGGAGTCTTTCTATATTGCCATGTTAGAAGAAAATCAATGTGCAGTCTGCAACTGAACCCACAGTTACATGTTACATTCATACCTCATGGCATAGCATATGAAAGTTAATAAACAAATTTTGGTATTGAATATCATCTTGATAGAAAATATATCATAAACCAAATGACATCTATGTCATCTATTGAGATTTTGTTCTACTTGGTATTAATTAAAGAAAACATTTTTTGTGTTTCTTGTACTTTATGCTTATGTCATAATATGATTGATGTATTCATAATTGATGGGTATTCATTTATAAATCTGACCTTTATATTAATAAATATCTTTATTATAAATGTTCCATTTCAGGATTATTACTGATAACTGTTTCTTTGGTGACTACAAGTGTGAAGATTTAATGTTATCTAATGAAGATCAGAGTATCATTGGGGTAACAACTTTTACAGATTCTGTATCAGTACAAAACCTTGATGTTCAAAACCTTGTTGTTCAAGGTTTAGTTGATGGATTTGATTTCAACTTCCTAATTAAAGATACAGCCTTTGCTGATGGTAAGAATAATTAGAGAAAAGAATATGAAATAACTCATGTTTCCAGTACACATAGGATTGGGCTTACTTCAATATGCTACTCAAAGTACTTATTTGATTGATTTTTATGGCAGAGAACAAGGATAGCAAATTAATACAAAAATTGGAGAAAATTTGGATGTTTCGGTACCCAAAATATTTACGTAAAATATACTTAATTCCATTCTTCCTCTCTAACAAGTTTGGGTTTCATTCCATGGAGGTAATGAAAGTGCTCTTTCATTGCCTCCATTGAAACCCAAACCTCTGTATTTAGACCTTCCATACATTCTCCTCTATGTGCATCTTTTTTGTGTGACTGATTAGGCTTATGAATATTACATGTGATATAGATCTAATTATGATATGCCAAACCAAGAAATGCTTTATGAACATGATTGGCACAAGGATGCATCTTTTCATTCAAGACTTAAGACTTTTTTTTTTACTTGCACCTATTTCATAGTGTTTAATTTATTTTTAGGTACAGAATGGGAAGTTACCGCTCCAAAAGAGTTCAAGGGTAAATTGAAGTTTGACCATCTAGAAGTTACTGGAGGAATTGGCAATTTAAATATTGATGGGCTATTATCTTTTCTTCATGCCAAGCAACATACTACTGCTAATGAATCTGTCTACTCTAATAATCCAATGATAATTGAAAATTTTTACTTCAATGGTTAGTATTTAAACAGTTTCCTTTCTTCTCTTTACTTTTACTATCACCTTTTAAATTATTTATTAGATAAAATTACTTGTTTTACCATTGCTCTAGTTAGTCATACATTAAAGATTTATCAGTTAAATAAAAATTATACTGTTAAATTGTAATTTATTCAACATGTTTTCTATAACTTCATTTCTAAAGTAATAGGGCTTTTCAGATTATACAATTATAAAGTTATCTTCATGAGCAGTCTTTCTATGATATTTTTGTTATTAAGAAAGCATCAATTTCTATCCTATTTCATTAGGAACCCTGGATGGTGTCTCTCATGAAGAGTTTGGTAACTCATGGCTTCTGAAAAATTCCTCTCAAGTCTTTGATGGCAAACTAATATTTTCAAATGTACAATGTAAAGAAAATATTCTTATATCTTCTCATGAAATTAATGGATGGAACTTAACTTATGTGATGGAAAATGCTTTAATGAAAAATGAAGATTTATATTTAGACTATGCAGAGTTTGGTAACTACAATTCATAACCTTAATTTGTGCTCTTGATTCCTATCCCACATCCTTAATGATTATATTTTAGAAGTAATTTTCTGACGTAGGATTTTTTGTGTTTTAGATGAAATGATATCTTTAATGCCAGTAACTTTGGAAGGAATGATCAACGATTTCAATTTATCTACTGATATAGCATTTCAAGAGGATGGAAAATTGATAAATATAATTGCTGATAAAGTTTTTCAGTCAGATTTATTAATAGATGGGAATTTGATAGTTGAAGATTTAGGATTTCCAGTTAATTTTGAAAAAATGTGTGAACTGTTTGTAAGTGGTGGTGTGGAAGACCTGACATTATTTGTTGAAGGTACTTTATATTGATAATGCTCAAAACGTGCCCAGGAAAGATTTTTTACTTACTTTTCTCCCTTTCTAAGGGATTATCATTATTTTTTATATACTTTCCTCCCTATCTCAAAGGAAATGTTGAGATGGAGACAGAGCCATTCATCAAAAACATAAATGGAGAGAATCTGGAGGATCTCTTTTTGAGGACTTGGATCAAGGATAGAGATGTTGAGATATCTGGACATATGGTATTTGATGTGATGATATTTGAGAATGATATTGAAGTGAAAGTGAGTAAAAATGCATCATATTGTAGCCTATAATTTTTCTCCTATATCTTAAACTGATTCACTCTCATCATTCATATTTCATTTGACTTTGGATGATATTCTCATTTCATTTTTATGTGTAACGTACTTTTTTTGTAAGATATAATTAAATTAAATATCTATCTAAATATCTGTTTTCACTTAACTGACATAAAATATTTTATTAAACTTGCATTTATATATCTAAAAATTCATGTTTGTTGATTGATGGTTGCAATTTATAAGGGTCAGATTTAATTGTTTTTTTTTTTAGAAGAAATTGGATGGAATTGACCTGAAGTGGGTGTCTGAGAACTACTTAAGCAAGACTAAAGATCAAACTATCATAGGAGTTGTAGATTTTCCAGGAGGGGTCGTTTTTGAAAAGTCTGTCACAGCTTCTAAAGCATATGTCTCTGGGGAGGTCTGTGGACTTAGACTGGATAATTTTGAAAGTAAAGTTCTCCTGAATGGCCCAGAGCAATTTATTCATGGGTTCCAACATTTTGAAGAGGTTGTAGTTGAAGGTGTGTAAAAACCTGAGAACTTTCTTATTTAATCATAAATTTTAAGACAGTAATGAACTAAAATAATTCTACAATTCTTCCTGCTCCAATATTTTGAGGCATATCTTTTTTTTTGAGAAAAAATAGATTAATTCTTAATTATAAAGTATTTCTATGATTAGCTTCTACTCAATGGAAGAAATAAGAAAATATGAACATCTCATTATCATACTAATTATTTCTCTTTGTTAGGAATTGGGTAATTATTACATTAAAATCAAATAACATTTGAAGCTTTTATATTTATGAAAGAATGCAATGCCTAAAATCCCTATCAACATAATGTGCTGGAGTTCTACGTGGTAATTTAGTAGAAATGTCATTGTATATTGCCATATGTTTTTCTGAATAATTTATGTACTATTTTGAAGTTCTAATTTGTTGATATAACTTCAACTTTTAGATTCTTAATTAATCATGCAAATTTTAAAAGTAAACTGAAGGTTTCATTCTCTTGTATCTAATAGGAGACCTCAATTTTGAAGGATTAATAAATGGACATACTTTAGATGATTTTTTAAGATGGGATAGAGATTTGAATGAATTTAAGGGGGACTTGGTGGTAAAAAATATTTATGCTAAGGAATTGGAGGTTGGCATTAATTCAACAATACAGGGAGTTGATATAGCAAGATGGTTTGAATTAGCTGTTAACTCAAAGGATGATGGAAATGAATACATTATCAACGGTATGAAATCTTTTGTGGAAGCTGATTTCCAAAGTGGTTTCATGTGAGTGTTAAATCTATATTAAATCTTCAATTTTTTCATGGATAGTTAGAAAATCTTGTTATTTAACTGGCTTATTTTTAGTGTATAACAAGCTCTATCACTTATAGATTTATGATTTTTAATTTTAGATTAAACCTTTTTATCTTAAATAAAATGTTAAATTACGATCCATCATTTCTAACTCTTATTTTTTTAGCTGTAGAACTGCCAGTCCCTTCTGATGCTTATAGACTTAACTCAGCCATTTATTTCTTCACTCTCATTATTGGAGCAATGTCATAACACATATTTTATAAATATTATATGAATTATAGAGATTGAATTATACTAATTTTTGTAATTTTAATAATATAATACTATTTGATAAATCTAAAATAGGGTCCAAGGTTATGTCGATGATCTTAAATTTGATAAAGACAACATATTCCTCTTATCTGAAGAGCAAACAGTCACAGGTGAAAAGATCTTTAATGCTGGAGATGATGGGTATGCCTTAAAATTGGATAGTCTTGAAGTGGAGGGGAAGGTGAATAATATTGATATTGTAGAACATTTTGAAAATAGGGTAAGTGAAATTAACTTTCTTGAAATATTATTTCTCATTAATAATAAATTCCCCTAATTCTGTTATTAGTTATTGTGAAACATTCTTGAACTTGAAACATGTCACTTTTCAGCTTTATAGAAATGAAGATATTATATTCACATGCCCAATGGAGTTTAAATCTGCAATAGTAGCAGATAATGTATTCATTGAGAATTTGTTTAATGGGGTAAATTTGTCTGCAATAGATTATGAAGAAGTAAGGAATGTGTACGAGGATGTAATATTTTCTAAATACTCACAACTGGAATCTGTAGCTATGGAATGCAAAGAAAGCTTGAGTAGTAAGTATCATTATAAGTGTAATGAATATAAATTATTTTATCATGTAAAATACTATGAGCTGCTTTATTTCTCAGGAAGAGCCGTTTACATCAGTGACTTCAGGCCAATTTACAAGTTTAAGAGTGATGTTGACTTGGTTTTACCTATTTTCAGAGAAGAGGATAACAAAGTTGATTTTTTTACAGTTAAGTTTGGGAGAGTTGATGATGCTCTTATCACAATATACGAGTGGAATAATGATCATCTCAGGAATGGTAAGGTCATTTATTTTACTTCTTCTTTAACCAAATTGCAGATTTTAAAGATGGTACTCTCAATTTTGCAGGTGAAATAACTATGAAAATAATGAATTTATTATTCATTGCTCCATTAATGTGTTATGGTGGTCCAGCTTTATATATTGAGACTATAGATGAATTTGAAGATAAAGGTATGTAATTTGCCAGTTGAAACATTCAACTGAAAATTATATTGTATTGAAAATTCCAACTTACTATGGTAATACATTATCAAATTACCATGTAAGGCTGAGACTTTTTGAAATCGCTATTTACTGTTTTGCAAAATTTATGATAATTGATTGGGATCATTATGTACATCCAAAATTTTCCTATTTACAGATTTTGAATCCTACCGAACAGGACATTTCTTTCACTATTCTTGGGAGAAAGGATTTCATGAATCTTTTAGGATGGAAACAAATTTGACAAGTTCTGTTGGTACTACTTTTCATCCTTCACATGATAATTGCTGCTACATCTTAGCTCAGAGGTTTGGCAATTTTTCTGAGGTGTTTTGTCAAACAGATGATTCTGAAGTCTTGCAAATTTTCAGGAACATTCCAACCTACAAGCCTATTGAGGTAAGTTTCCCTTCGCATGTGCAATAAACTAGCCTTGGAGTTCTACCTGTAATGAATTACTGCAACACAAGCACAATGATGTAATATTCAGTGTTTTATCTCTCAATTTACACTTAAACACTCCCCTGCTCACATTTGATCCTTTGTTTTAATTAATCAAAATATTTTGATTAATTCCTTTCCTCTTTTTGATACTTCATGCTTTTTCACTTTGAAAGATGAATTTTTTCCTCATTTCATTTTAGGTTTCAGTTGGAATTATAAATAGTTCATCTGCTATAGCAGTTTTGAATGAAAACGAGCCAGATCTCTCTGAGAATTTTGTAGATATCTGGAAATTTTCTCACAGACAAGATAGTTTCATTCAAACCCAAAAGATACTGGTTGAAAATGCCAGAAGCATATCATTGATTACTTACAAATCATTTACTTTTCTTGCTGTTGCTCTGCCTCACATTCCAGGATCAGCCAGTTCTGGTAGTGTAAGAATTTATGGGTAAGTGATACTACGCATATGATTTAAATTTTCTTTAATTTCTGAAAATAGTTGAAATAGAACATGAATTTAAGACATTGATAACTTAGGATCCTCTATGTTCAACTGTGAACCATTAATTCCTAATGAAGTTATGTTCTGTAAAAAGCTTAACAATGTGTTATAACCTTTTAACTATCAATTAATTGTGGTTAAAGCTATATTAGTTAACAATAGCATAATATCTATTTGAGATTCCTCAACAAAGATTTCTTTTATTATAGAATTCAATATAATGTAAGCAAGCTTTATGTAAAGGAATGACTCTTTACAGGTTGGATCAAAGTGTCAATCAATTCAACCGCTGGGATTATTTGCAAATTTTAATGCCATGGAGTGTTGAGTTTTCTATATTACCTAGCAATCAGCTTGTACTGTATGTATCTACTGAAAGTACAACAAAACCATTTATTGTGTTCTTATACAAAGGAGTTGCAGGATTCAGGGAGTTAACTCACTCTTTTGATGCCCCAAAGAAGTCTAAAATTAATGTTATTGACTTAGGATTCGATAATTATTTCATTACCCTGAATGGAGAGGGAAGAAATCAAATCTTGGTACCTATAATTAAAGGTGTCTAATTGATTTAAACTACTGAGAAAGGTAATTGTTGAAGTCTGTTATGCTGTTAAGTTTTAAAAGTGCATTTATTATATTTTATTAGAATGTTTGATTTATATATTTAATAAATGGATTATTTAAAAGACACTTGTACTCTTCTAACATATAATTCTTACGAGCTGGCAATAACTATGAAATGAAAATTAAGTCCACAAAATTAGTGCTGCATCATATAAAAAAAAAACTTTGAAGTGTAAGAAACTAATTTGCTTTAATGACTGTGTACACCAAAGAGTACATTTTTGTACTATAATAATGTTACTTTCATTCCATATTGAAATTGGACGGGGGTTTATAGAGTACACTTGTTTGAAGCATTAAAAATGATTGTAACTGCAATATGATAGCTGGACAAATATTTTAAACATAATCAAGGGTGAATTACATATTGAGATGTTTAAAGGGTAATACCTGTTCTCCCCTCAGCCAAAGAATGTTCTCAAGAGGAAAATTTCAGAAAGAAACAAAACAAATATTCTTTAAGAGATGTACAATGAAACAATCAATATGATACCAACTTGTAGTGTAGTAAGTTGAATCAAGAGAGAAATTCTATAAATTTAAAGATGACAAATACAGTTTTACTCTCAAAGGAAATGCAGATGACTTGTTCTCTATAAATTCAGTATAGAACATATCAGAGTAATTCTTTCACCAGACAAAATATTACATGTAAAGCACATTCATTTAATTTTTACTGCTCAATTCACATCAAGAGATACAAGAATATTGACTGGTGAATTCCACATCATTGCTAATAGTAATGTTTCACTCCAAAAGACTGAATACCTTAATGTTACTTTTCAGGAGCAAGTTGAATTTTACTTGATTACTGTGCAATATTTCTTGGAATTTATGCAAACTTGTACCCTATTTGCTGAATGAAGTATGATAGAGATCGAAAGAAATCTATCACTTCCAATTTCCTTACTAGTTTACTTCAATTAAATACCGAAAAGATACGAAGAAGCCGCTATCTTGTATTTCTAACGGTGATCACAGACTGATGCAGGGATGTCAATTTCAAATAAAACGAAAAGCTTTCCATGGAAAAGTTTATTTCATGGAATAAATACAAATTTAATCTTGGCTAGCATCAACATTTTCTGTCTGAAGACCCTTAAAAGTAGCTACTGGTACGAACGTCACAAGGGTGTACAGTTTGTTTGGGGAGTCCTCATCATCGTTTCTTCTTCGGGAAAGCCTCACTCGCATACGGAAGGGTACATTCCTGCAAGTAACAAAGAATAGCCAGAAAATTTATGGAACGTGCAATATAAACTTCGAAGATACTAATACACACACATACTGTAACTTGTACTATTCCCTCAATTTAAAGTGTACAATAAGAAAGTTTACTCGAGGGATAAACTAAGGGCCTTAAACTAAATCAATCTGATCACAAACCCACATCTTGCTGCTAAATCAAACCAAGAGATAATCGAGATAACTCTATCACAACAATTAAAGTTAAGATGCCTAAGATCAAATGATCTCATCTTCCGATATTTAATAATACGTAAATATACTTAGGTTCTCGAAACTTAGGAAACTAAAACAGCGCATCTTAATACGACTCCGAGCTATAATCACAAGTAGATTGTTTACATACATAGGAAAGGCATGGAATAGTGTGCATTACCTAATTCCCTTCGACCAAACTTGCTTGTTCAACCTAGTGTCGACTCGGACATCAGGTGTGCCCATCTGCTTAACAGCGAATTTCCTTATTTCTTTGATAGCTCTGGGAGCTCGCTTCTTGAAACCGACACCATGCAACCTTTTGTGAAGATTGATAGTGTATTCCCTAGTTACCACCTCGTTGATGGCGGATTTTCCCTTTTTATCTCCCTTCGGTTTTGCCATCTGTAATAGAATACAAGTATAAAACACAACGATACCAACCACTGGTCATGCTGCCACCATGTCAACCTCAATTTTCATGTGACAAAAAACTAGTAAAGAAATTAAATCCTAACATAACTGTAGAAACTACGAGATAAAGAAACGAATAAATAACTTACATTAACGAAAGTGATCAGAAATAATGGAGTAATATGATAGGATGATTAAAGATGGTAAACTACACTTACTGTGGGTGAACACGTCCTAGCAGCGGGAGCGGAAGAACTCAGGGCGACACCTATCAACCGGAAATTACAAGCTCACTTGTTTCTTCATTCCATGAAGCGGCAATTACAGCCGAAGATTACTTTGGAGAGACTAGTTCTATTAAACATATGGACAATATAAGGAAACCAATATTTAAGATAGATCTTCTTTATTAAATATGTAGCTTATTAATTATAAATGTAACTCTAACATCTGCTTCATTTGATATTCTTGTTGAAAAGTCCTTACGAAACATTGCGCAAAGCGAATGATGGTGATTCGTGTGCTGCTTGACCATAAAGGTTATTTTGAAATTTAGACAAATTTTCATGATATCTTAGATCAACTTCTTACCTTTACTTATGAAACTGCCGCAAAATTCTTCCGGAATTGAAACTGGATGCCCTGGAACACTGATAGAAGAAATATAAAAGTATTAACTATTTATCGTTCAGGTAAGAAAATCTCTTAACAAGCTAACAACAATATGCTTAAACTAAATTACAAACTTTTAAGGAAATACATATTTTCTGCCTCATTTTTGAGCTATTATATGAAAACTTCTTTGCAAAGTGTTTGAGCAAATGAGAAGAATTTCTCTGTAATAAAAATTAAATATTCTAATAATATTTGGAAATTTTAATGTTGTCCCTTTTATGATCAGAAGAGCTCCAACAATTTGTAGAAAACTAAAATGCGCAAGAACCACAATAAAAATCTCTGGCTACAGGTATTTCCTGGACGGAGAAAATTTTAAGGTAACAATATTTATTATAATAATAGCCATGATATTACGTGATAACCGAGTGCACAAAGACTAAGTTCCTCTTTGCAAATAAATTTAAAATTTATTCTTCAAAAATTTAATTTAATCCCGAGAATTAGACAGTAATATTTTTTCATTAAATTTACTATCGCTTTCTTGAAATTTATAGAATTCAGTGAATGTCTTTTGAAAAGTTTACAAAAATTGTATTTTAGCTTTGTTTTTCTTATAACTTCATAAAACTTATTATAATTTCATTAAACTTATTATAATTTCATTATACTTATTATAATTTAAATTTCCATTTAATCTATATTTATTAATTTTGTAGCGTTGATAGTAATTTCATAGCTCATGAATTGTTGATTTAAGTACAAATAGTTCCATCAAGAACGTAAAGGTGGCACGGTATGCTATGTTTTGCCCTTCCTCCACTGGTAGCCATTAAGCCCGTCCCCATTGTGCTGATTTTAAAATGTAATAATTCTATTTAATTATCTCTATGTAACCTAAAAATTTTCATTGCTAGAATATAATATACAATAAAATTACCTGTAAATCGCAGGTAATATGTTTGTGTGCGTAGCGTTCATTACGCATTCCATTCAGTTCATTACATTCATTCTATTATATCAATCCTTTCATTAAGTTTTTCCATTAAAATTACATTTGAGCTCTGCAGACCGAAAAGCTAAAATTTTTGATATTTTTACAATAGTATATTTGTAAATATTAATTTAATTTACACCCTAACCATTTAAATTAGATGATGTTAAACATGTTATTCAACCAATATGAAAAAATGCGAATTAATTTCTATTTGCTCATTTTATGATTAAATTTAAAATTTGAAATTTAAAATTTGTACATAATTCCCCAGAAAATTTAATGTAAGTAATATAATTGTTTCCGTACTCTACGTGCGTATCAAAATAGGTGTCAAAAACTTTGCCATTAAGTTTATTTAATTGACCGAAAACCATGGAGTCTCTGGTGTGCTTATAAATAAATTTGGTGTAATCATAAAAAGATAGTAATAATGATTCTATAATGGACGTATATATTCGTGGAAATAGTTATTCAAACGCTATCATGCCAGAGAAATTGCCGCTGGTCTCGATATTCTACCTCTCGATATTGAACGAGGTAGTTCCTATGTTTAGTTTATAGATGTCGTGAGCGTATGCAGGGATTTAAGAAGTAGCTGGGTTATGCTTTTTTCTGCTTCTCAATCTTTCAGTAAGACTATTAAGTGTGTGCTGTTCGCGTTAACTATCACATTAAAACAATTCTTTCACAGAAAGTAATAAATTGAAAGTATAATCTCTAAATAGCAATCAAGTATTCGATAAAACATAGAAAGTGCCTCAGAATTCGTTGATGGTTCAAAAATTAGATAATTTCGCTGTGCATAACTAATTTTATTAAAATCAGCTTTCGTAAAAAAGCTATTTCCAGCTCTTTAAAGCAATTTATCAATTCAAGAATTTTTTAGGATGAATGAGTTTTTAATAACTTTTGTACTTTGGATATCTGTTTCTTAGGAAGATATTTATTCGAGTTAACAGTTCATAAGTGCAGTTTGCTCCCGCACCTCTGACTTTGAGAATAAGATAATTTCAGCAGCCTCTCGGAAATACTATTGATTGCATGCTATCAGAGCATTAAATGGCATGTCACCAACTTAATCCAATCACTGCATTTTGAATATGTGTTTCAGATTTCGATTACCACGATATGCCTTTGGTATTGTATGAATTTAGAAAGGGATGAGATATCAAAGTAATTTTTAACATGTTTTATGAATCGAAGGTATTGCTATAAACATATTTATTTGCCAACTTCTTACATTATCGGACGAAATTGATTATATGGTTTATTTATTTATTAAATTTTCAAGTTGAGAATAGAGTATTTTGCTCCAGACTGCTTTATGAAAACTATTTGACAGAAATTTACAGAAATATGGAATTAGGTATAATTAAATTCACGCAATATTTATGAAATGACGAACGAAATTTAAGGATCCATTTAAAATGTAAAGTTGAACTTGACATGTTCTCAAATATCTTAATTTTGCGACTCGCCATCAGTTTCCGGAAGCTTTTATCAGTTTTCTGAGTTGAGGATTCTACGGAAGTATCCGACTTTGAGAAAAGTTTCATCGAACGGGACACAAAAAAAGCAATTATTGTCGTACATCATCTTTTCACAATGTCGTATCTTCATCATCAAAACTTTCGAACAAGTACGAATTAAATCCTTAAATTCGCTCCTTCGAGATTTTCAGCTCTGCACTCAAAAATCTGTTCCCTGAAACTGCAGAAATATTTGGGAGAATACCTTCGTTTTCAGAGGGCTGAATTCCAAGCTCCCTTTAGCTTAGTCATTTTCGCTACACCTTCCCGCAAATATCCCTTTCGTAGTTTCAGAGACAACAATCAGCGACATTAACAACTGATTTTGGTTTGAATCTGACTTTAATTTGAACGCAACTGACGATTGCTGTAAAAGCTTTCGTTGGCATTAAGTTTGAGTGAAGTTTTACTTTTGGTTGTCGGTCCTTTAACTTCCCATTCAAGTGACGTTTTAAATTGAATGCAGGCCATTGTAAGGAAATAAACTATCATACGTAATCATTTATTTTTCAAACAACAATGGAAACGTCATCTACGGGTATCTTTATTTATTCTTAAGAGACAAGTTTACGCAGAATATCGTTTGTGGGAAAGTTTTTGCATCTAGTACGTGGTTAAATGCCTGAATTTCGATTTTTTTATTAACTATTGTTAATTTTCCTATTTTTTCTCTTTGTGGTATTTGTGCAGCGCCCCTGAACTGAAACGTTTCCCTCGGATTCCAACGACATTAGGGAGTTACTTTTCCCTCTTGAGTCAGCTCAGCTCGCAGTCCCTTCGGTTAGCACTCCACCGCTAGACTATGGGCTAGACAGAGACTTAATCGGGGCTGTTATCGAATTTCCACTCCCATGGTAATCGAGAATTTGACTGCAACGCCGATTTATTTTACGTTGCAGAATTCACGCCTTCTTCGAGAGATCGTGACGTTTTCCTCGACTTTACCTATTTTTTACACAGAAAAGCAGAAGAAACTGCTGGCGGAGGGAGGGTATCTCTTCCAGACGGCGAGTCTTGGACCGTCGGTTCACTGGGAATGCATTGAGCCAACGAAAGGGGGTGAGGGAGGTTAAAGCAAGTGCGTGAGGGGAAAGGGCAAAGGAAACGATGCGTGGATAGAAGGGAATAAGAAGGCGATAGGGGATGGAAAGTGCATAACACCGAGGGATGGTACCGTTCCACCCGCTCTGAAGATCCGGAACTTTCATTCGGAGACCCTAGTTCGTTACCAGAAGGTTTGAGTGAACGAAAAGACATCGCGAACGGGGTCCAAGGAAGGAAAAAGGCGCATTCTGTAGGAGTCTCTCTAGCTTTTCGTCGGAAACCAGTTATCAGAGTAGTCTCTCGCGTCCCCTACTCCTCCACAGGGTTCTCGGCCGCCTCCCCATCCCCTTCAGTCTAGCTTTGCGTCACCCGACTAGGGTCCGCCGCAACCCACCCTCGCTTGCGTGCCCCTCCCTCTCCCCCATCCTAGATCATGCAACCACCCTCCACCACTTCCACGTTGCGTGAGGCGTAGAACAGCGCCTCTATCGGTCGAGTGGTGCACGCACATGACGCTTCCTTAGGGCGCCCGCCAGGTGGAGTCCAACTCGCGCTTCTTCGGGGTTGCGCCACGAAGAGTTCGGAGGAATCTTTCCCCTCCTCTTCACCCCGTCTGCCACGAAAAGTCCAAAAGACATCGCGGTCGCCGAAGTCGATTTTTGCCGGCGATTGTGGAAAAAGTACGACTTCCCGAGGAAAAATTTTCAATTTCCTGGACAGATGACGGCCACTTCGGTGATGTTCCGTGAATTTTTTCGTCGCATCCGGTTCAGCGGCGAAGTTGCTAAAATGGCGGGCGACGGGGGCTTCCGTGGAACCCCGAATTGAGCCCAAAATAAAAATGTCCTCTTGTTAGAAAGAACGCCAGGCATGCTGATAGGCTTGTTTTAAAGATGGACCTATGTGTGGAATTGCACTCAAAAGATTTGTATCCACATACGTTGGTATCGAATCTGACACGTCGAGTGTGTCAGACTATGCTAAGGATGTTTTTAAAGCAATTTTACGCTTATTTAATCATTAACAAACCAAATATTTTAGACCCATGAGAACGGAATTTAAAAATTTCCTTAGATTACATTATATATTCGTCTCTCTAATCTCCAATTTTGCTTTTATATTTTCTTTTCCAATTCGAAATGAATTTTATATACGAAAAGAAAGCAAAATTTAACGCTCTCAAGTCCATTAACACTGAAAAAAGGGTAATTAATTGAATTGAAATACGTCTACTTTACAGTCATTATTAGATCTTAGAAAATGTTTATCGAAAATTAATATTAACCTATGCACCAAGACCCGTTTCTTAAAATAAATTCAATTACGTTACTCTCGGGGACAAGTGAGAACTTTTAAGGCAAACGCGGGATCTCAGTACACCGCTTAATTCCTCCAAAAGCCCTACTTAGTTACTTGTAACTTTTATCGAATCTAAATGATCAGAAAACGCTTCTTTCAATCGCTGTTGAACTTCAAGGCGTCTCGTGGACTTCAAGTTATCCTACGAAAGACTCGATTTCGGCAACTGAAATATCGGTTATTGGATAGAGATATCGATATCTTCATCAAACTAAGTCACATGATCGGTAAGAGAGTATGGCGGTGGAAAGAGGGCATTTGGTACGCCTCAGGAGTTAATTCATTCCGCTTGACAACCCATTACGGAGAAGGGTGGTAATTAATTACTTTCTCATCTCCTCACCGTCCCTCATTGCAATACCCCTTGTCATCTTCGGAATCCCGCGTTTTTAATCGATGCTTAAAATCGCGTCATCTGCGGTTGCATTCTTCCGAACGTTTCTTTTTATCTGCTCAAACGTCCGCTTACAAACTGTACGGGAAACAAAAGAAGACGTGTAAAAGTCTACGCGGTCCGAATATTAAACAATGGCACCGATTCGAAGACACTGCTCAATCCGCTGGAAAAAGCACGATTCCTACCGCGTATGAAACGAGAATGTATTTGTATATTAAGAAAAATAAATCGTGAGACAAGAAGTAAAAATATAGTGGGAAACTTTACAATATTCTATTCTGAAATAATACTTTATCTAAATTCTTCAATTCGAAAGGATCGTGAATGAGTAAGATGTGAACGTGCGTGATTTTGAGGCCCGAGTAGATAAACGTAATGCACGCGACGTTATTTTCCATGATTAATAAACCTACGTAAAAATATACGTAGGTATAATATACGATTTAAAGAACAGTGAATGTTTGTTATTTGCTCTTTTATCGCGATATGACCACGGCACAATTGGGGAAATGTTTAAAAAAGCAGATCAAGGTATCTGCAAAAGAGGAAAATTCATTCGGAATCACGCCATCCAGAAGTGAGTCCAAATTGAGTTTTCTAAAAGGACTATAATTAAAAAAAGGGCTATAAATGATTAAATCTTTTCCGTCTACCGGAGATGAAACGCATCGTGAATGAAGTCCGCGTGAGTGACCACATCGCATTTGGCTATATCTTGTCCATCCACCAAGTCCTTAAGACATCCGCGGTACGTACAATGCACCAATGCAATCCCTCTAGGTGTTTACCTGCTCATGACCTAAGTCTCCGAATTCGTTCGGGAGCGCCGAAACCCTTTGTATCCCATCCAAAAAAACGCGGTCGGCAGACTCCTCATAGTACGCGGCTGTAGACTCGGCAACATCGCTGCAGTGCGAGGCTGCACGGATTGCAGCAGTCATTCGTCGACAAAAAAAGGCTTCTTCCCCCACATCCACCTCCGAAAAAAACCCCTTGCCCTTCATCTATTCCCCTCTACGATACAACCCCATCCGCCGTCGCGTCCTTCCCTGACCTCTGTGCCCATTCAAGACAGATTACCCACACTCCTCTTCCTGCATGACCTGGACGAAACATCCCACGTCGCGGATGAGGATTCGGATGCAGTTTCCGAATTTACATCGACAGATGATTGTGTGTGTACCGATGAAGGGGAATGGTCATTTGAGGAAGGCTCAAGACGTTTCAGGAAGCTGGGATGGGAGGAATAAAAATCAGGTGTTCCATCAAAATTTCAAACTCACGAGCAATAGCATATAATTCACAATTAATAATAGCAGAAATAAATCTATTTTTTCGCTAAAAATAAAAATTGGTTAGGCATAGGTTAAGTAGACATCTAAGTATCTAATTATGTGGTAGATATTAAAGATGAACTTTGCGTAAACAGCTTACGCTACCAATAAATTCAGGTTCGAGTACTGGTCCTACAAGATATTTCTTACGTCTGTCAAATCATTGCATTTATCTTACTGTCGAAAAATTATTAGATATCCCATGAATAAAAAGTATTTGATGATTTTACCGATGTTTTACAGCGCGATAATAATGACGAAATGTATGTATGTTTTGAAAGCATGAGAGATAGGATAATTTTTGAATTAACGTATTCTCCATTCGAGTATAATTGGCGATGTTTGATGTCATGAATAGAATTAAATTGAATACATGCATATAAAATGAGGAATTTTCAAATGAGAGGCAGCTGAATGTTTGGCGAAGGAAATTGAATCAAAATCTCATAATATATTCTCGCTGTTTATTCCCATTGTCTGTGATTTTTAAGTTAAAGACCCACGACAATGTACATCACATTGTAGATGTTTAATTGGTAGCAATGTTGACAAGAATCAACGGAATGTCTTACGTAGACTAAAATAACCATGCGCTTAAATAATTCGTCAAATGTTGCTCTGAAGTATATGGTATTTAAAAACGAGATAAGAAATCAATCGCCTTTTAAATTACATTTAAAAACTTTTCTTTAACCAACATACGCCAGGCACTGGAGCGTGGAAATTCTCCGACTCATGACCACCAACAAGTGGCTGCCTTTTAAAGAGCTTTATATCCGAAGGAATGAAAGTCCGAATGCGGTTTTATTTACGATAAGCACATTGTCATCTGGTCTTCATCCCCCCTCTCTCATTTCGCGGCAGGTGACTGATCTGTCTCACTCCCTCCTTGTCTTCCAAAGCAACTCCTACTACTGTTTCCATACTCACTCATGGTATGGACAATAAAGCAATGTTTGGGCGAATTGCACTGTTATTCTTCCTCATTCGACTTTTTATTATTATTCATCGAAATCATAGAGCTATTCTAATCAAGAATTCGTTCTCTTGTTTCTGTTTAAACGTTATTAAAAAAATTATTCTTTACGCAACTTTTAACTGCCACGGTCTCTTTTCGCCTAATAAAGACCTATGTATGTATGTATGACTCTGATCATCGCAGTTGAGTTAAATATTAAAATTTTGTATCGGTTGATTGTAAACGTCGGTCTAATTTTGAATTAATTATGAGCATTATTCGTCAACTGTTTATTTTATCGAAATTATCCTTAGCAAGGATAAGATTATAAGAAGTTAGAATAGATTGTAAGAGTTCCAACAAACGTGTATTTCATCTGTTCAAGAATAACATTAGCATATTCTACTGTAGAAATCCTATGAAATAGAAAAATAATAGGAGTGGACATGAATTTAAGCGGTGATTCTACTTGTTTATTATCGTGTTCCAGGAATACCGCAAATTATTCTTAAAAGTATTCCGTCGGATACTAAAATTGTCTTATTATATGAGATAGAGAAAGGAAAGAAAAAATATTATATTACCCTAAAAAATGATTGCAGTAAATGAGAAGTAAAGTAAATGTTTATTTCGTATAAGAAAATGAAAATATTGGATCCAATCATACTAGAGATTAATATAAAATATATTGGAAGACTACCATTAGACGTGTATTTTAGGGATCAGAAACATTAATTTTGAACGAATATTTTTATTTTTGAATTTAATACTTTAATGGATAAAAAAAATAAATGTAATAAATGATATCATATTCTTCGAAAAGATTCTGAGAATCTTGCTATGGAATTAACAACTCTCAGTTTTTATTTACGTAAATAATGACGTAATCAAATTAATTTTTAGCAAAACTTTTCGAAATTCGAAATATACAAATGCGCCGTATATTTGAACGTAAAATTAGTAAAGAATGTTTTATACTCTGTTTATGTCTCCTTTTCGCGTGAATGCCATTAGTTAGAAAAATACGCATAATGAGGGAGCAACTGAAGCAAGATGCTCATCAAGTGAAGATTCTTTCGCTCGCCGCCATAAAGATAAAAGTTTCGCGATAACGAAATCTCTGCACGCAACTGAAATTCACAGTATCTCTTCGCTATTTTGTCGCAGTCTAAAATCTACGGAATAATTACTTTTCTAATATATTTTATCGCGATGAGACGTATCATCTTTTCTATTTCCAAGAACTTCTCGTTGGCTTTTCCATGAAGTTACTTAGAACTGGATATTTCTATGCTCTCCTTCCTCAGTATAAACTAAGTTTTTTAAAAATTTGGAAATAAGTATTTTCCGCGTATTTATTTCCCATGCTTATGGGTTCTGCTATGGATGGTATTGCAATAGCTATACTACTATCGGTTAAAAGACAGGAGTGTGAAAAGATCGTAGTAATTGGAAGTACAACTGACATAACTACTATGAACATTTTAGTCATAGCCTTTATTCAGTATAATTGATCTAAGACCTATATATTGAAATATATTTGCGATCCAATCTCTTATTTTAGGCCACTGAAAACATCTTTCATAAAGAACGGAAAACCTAAAAATAATATGGAAACAAAAGGATACCAATAAAAATTGCTAACAGAATACTTTCCTCTTTTATTGTTGTTCCTTAGAACTGTAAGGATTACTCGCTATTCTATGGAAATTCTGAATGCTTATCGAACATCCGATGATATGAGCGAGTGGGTGTATCGTGTTTTTATAGAAAATATTTATCTGTTTAGTTGGAGCAATAAGAGGAGGAATTTATCAGATATTAATGATTACGAAAATGAGACAAAATACATGATCGAGAAGATACAAGTTTCTTTCTGAATTACGAGAGGAGGATATATCCCCAATCAAAAGTTTCATTTCTCGAAAAACAAAGGAGTAACATCGGATTCTTTAAAAAAATAACGGAATAGTATGATTCATTTTTAGGATATTCGGAAGGCAACACGATGCATAAAACATTCTTTTCGCCTTTGAGACTGGATGCATGACATCCGAAATATATGTTGCGATCTTCCGCGTATCTAGTATTTCCGTTGCCACACAACAATTCTAGTGGTCTATTATTGGATGGGATGATAGATTTATAGCTTCAACATTTATTTATATCCTTTCTCTAGCTACTTCTTCTTCAGTATGGGATCTCTTTTACTATTTAACCTGGAAACTTTCACGCAAAGCTCTGATGGGTTGAATGCTCTATGCAAGTTTGAATAGCTTAGATGTATTGGTTTTATTTGAATTATTTATAATGTTGATGTTGCCTAATAAAATTAACGAATTTATTCGGATAAAGCGAATAAATTTTATTTTTCAAAATAGAATTTTCGTTTACATAATATACTGAAAGGTTTAACGACATAACACATTTACTGCAGAAGCGAAAATCGCACGTAATCGTCAGCACGAATGTTCTCCGCTTTAATACGAAAAACCAAATTGAAATTAGCACGAACCGACTGCCGAGAGGGAATTCTTTTCCCCAATATTCTTCTTCCCCTGAGGAGATTACTTGTTTACCCGATAATAGCGTGTTCGAAGGTCAGCAATGGCAAATTTTCCACGAAGCGAAGCTCTGAATTTTGCACAGCCGTTGCCACGAAATGTCGCCGATTCGTGGAATTTCATGGAGGAAAACAGTTTCAAAACACGTCATGGTTCGATGAGTATCTGAAGCTCCCGGGAGGGGGTGTTTCGGCGTAGAATGTTTTTCGGAGAAAATCGAATCCCTCCTGGGCGCTGTTCCGTCGAAAAGGTAAATATTCATATCGCATCCGATTTATTGCGAATTGGGAAGATTCGCCATTTCTTTTTTACGTTCTGGGAAGCGAGAGGGAAAGGTTAGCACGCTGAAGTTATTCCTTATGCATCAATTACGAAGGGGTGCTGTTGAAAAAAAGGATAAGAAACCAATGCTGATAATATTATCACTTCTGATTGAGCTCGTTTTAATTATTATCTTCCAAGAGATTTTTCCTAAAATAAATAGTTTTGAATATTATAAAATCTTTCGAATTGTTTTGGTGGGGGTATTATTGGGGAGCGATCCATATTAGATTAATATTTTATATATTTATCCGTTCAGATATCGTTCGAATCGATGAATATATGAATGATTAATAGAGAATAATGCTAAAAAGATGATTCTAAAACAAAACGCAATTAAAAATTCAGAAAATTAGTATTTAACTTTGAAAAATAGATCGAAAAATTTGAACTAACGTCTATTTTTTCCTCGAAAGACTGTTTAAGAAGCAATATTCGTCCATCGTATTTTGTAGAGCAATTTCAAAAATAATCAACAATTGATAATCAGTGAAATTTTATGGAAAATTACAAATAATTAAGCACCTAATTCTTTTAAATCTTCACTTTCCTTGTTAACTAATGGGAAGTACATGGAATATTTTAATCTTAATATCAAAATCTCTAAAAAATTTGAAAAATTTTATTCCTCTTTGCTGAAATAGGGTTTAAATGATACATTTTAAACAAACAGTATAGGGAAAAGTCAGTGGAAGGTTATGCTTGATTATTGAAATTATGGAATAGTGAAGATAATCCTTATTCTATTTTCTCTTTGATATTGCGATAGATAATAATGATATACGTGATTTGCTATTACCCTGACTGAAGTGTTAATCATTAGTTAAAATAATGAAGTTTATCATTTGTATATCTTTGTTTATTTTAACCCATCCATCCTAGATATGTAACATGTATCTAACGAATCATATATTATATTTTTATGGCAGTTTCTACATGATTTTCTAGACGTGGTTTAAATGAACATCACTTTTCCTTTCAATGAATTTAATATCGTTAATTAATATGATTTTTTTCCTCGTTTACACCCCATTTCTCTATGAAACGGAGCTTTTGATTTTTTTGGATATTATTTAGTTGAATATTTTTCTTAGTCATCCATCTATCCATCAAATTTTTAAACGCATATATCCTTGATATTCGGTTCAATCTTTTTCCATAGATCAGTGAAAGAGATAAGTAACTTCGATGTAGCAATTACATCTTTTCGAAGAATTCTGCGGAAAAAAATGTAATTTGCACTTCTCCGGTTCTTGGAAAGGCTTCGCCGTAGGAAATTGCAAAAAGAGATAAAACTGCGCGAACGTATAGCATTCCATGACCGCCTTATTGCATCTGCGGAATTCTGAGAAACCAACTCTGACGTAGAAGCAAGATAATCCCTTAACTGCGAATTGGGTAACTGAAGTGATAAACTGGAAAAATCGTGAATCGCGGATTTTTTGGGAAGTTTGATATAAGAAGAATACGCATTTTTGAGATTGAGTTTTCTTCTGATTCTTCTGTGATTCCAATTAATTTGACTATTTATAGTTTTTATCGTGTTCTCAATTTGCAAGTATGATATCGAGTAGAGGAAATGATTTGAGAGTTAATTTCTTTCTGAGTCGGAGCAGAATCTAGATATTTATATTGATAATGTGAAATAATCCAATAATATAATAATAATGAAATAATAATTGAAAAATAATTGATAATAATCTCGTAATAGTAAAAATAAAATTCTAGAATAAATAGGTACATTTATATCCTTCTTTAATTATTTATTAATCGTATTACTCTCGGCCTGATATGAATTTTTCACGATCGTATTTCTAATGAATATTTCTATCGCCTCAGAAGCATATCCGACTCCCTCTTTTAATTTGAATTCGATTGTTGCCAATGTAAATAAACAAATGAATTTTGATGCTAAAAAATAATATAAGGCAGATTTTATTGTATTATGTTCTACAAAAAAAGTAGATAAAGATATTTAGGGGTCTCAGAGATAAAAATAATCCGCAGAACCGCTTTCTACGCATTCCTTAAGGCTGCGTAACACGATGCCGAAGACGGTTACGCGTTGCAGCGACCTATTTCTTGGAATCGACGTATCCGACGGTTTGCGTGCTCCCCCACCCCCAGCGCCCACCCCCGCGAATGGCTGAGGAAAGGTTGTGGTGCGGACAGCCCCTTGGGAAATGGCACGCACGAAGGGTACCAAAGGTGGGGCTGATATCGATTGAGGGGGTGGTGCCTTGGTGCGACCGCTCCCTACTACGCCCTGACGAAATGGCAACTCTTATTGACCACGCAAAGTTTATTTTGGAAGCTTTTCACTTTTTCATGCCCAAGAAATTCTGCGATGAACGAGCTTTTTTTCGATAATCGGGTGGTTGCGAAAATACGCGGCGTGATATTTGGCAAGTACGCATGTTCGGATCGATCCGGGGTTTCATTCATACGGTCGATCGATTCCAGAGACGATTAATTTCCAACGTTTGGCGGTGAAATATTTCGACGCAATTGTTTCCCAAACACGCAAAAGCATTCCGTTTTAATGTCTGATCAACATGCTATTCAATTGCGATCCCACTTCGACGAATGATATTGAAATGATCGCTTTACAGTTCCGCAAAGCAATGCTTTTACGCGGCACTTACGAAGTTTTCCTTCGTAACAAATAAAATATTACTCCAACAATATACTCATTCTCACTTTGATTTTTGATTGATGTAACGAACTTTAGTAAACAATGAAAACCTATTTGTCGTTTAGTGGTAACAATGTACTCTTAATTGTAGTACTATCTTTTCTCTGCGTACGACCAAAAATGATCGATTAAATAACTGCTTTGATATCAATAGGTGAAGATTACGTGGAACATGTCAATCTTGCTGCACCTAAAAGAGATAAGGATTTCGATTGGTTACTCCTTTGGATTCTTTCTACGTTTGGAACTTAATCCCAAGCCCATGCGTTGATTATCGGAATACTATTCTCCTGCATAAGGATATGAATAAAGTGTGCAGTTGTGGTGAGTACACACAGTTATTTTCCTATCCGTCCTTCGGCGTGTGGCTATTCTTTTATTTCTCCAATCAGAATTTAAATCGCATTGTGAGACAAAGTTAACGTATAATACACAGTATGCGTCTTCCAATGCCTTATTTATGAATATGCACAATGTTCTATTATTAATATCTCATCGTAGACTTTTAGTAAGGAAATCATTGCAATGCTAACTATTTTATGTATTTATGAGACATATGGGTGGTTAGTAGAAGCTGAAAGGAAGTTTATTCTGTTCCCACTATTTCATGTTAGTAAGTAGTTACTGTATACTTAAATTAAGCAGAATATGTATAAGCCCTCTATTTATCGTATTTTTAACACATTTTTGGTCCCACAAGGTGACAAAAAGTAAGTACCTCAAGGTAAGTTTACTTAATTATGATAAAAAAGATCCTAATACGTAAAATTCGATGAAATATTAATATTTTATCTTGGAGGTATTGATTCAGAAGTGGCAGAATTGGTTATTCAGAGATCCCTGCAAAAGGTGTTGAAATAATGGTGATGGAGAGTGTTGTCTCGGGCATTTTTCGCAAACAGTTCTTTTTATCATTTTTCTCGTACACTTAGTCCACAATGGATTTATTCTACATAACGATATTTCCTCCAAATTTTCTGGCCTTCTTCATTTCCCCGAAATGACTTCCTCCCTTCGGGAGCCCAAACTCACCCTTGCTCTGCGTGCAGCTACCTCATCCCCCCTAGAAACCGGTTACAAGGGGTAGCGCGAAATAAGCTCACGATATAATAAAAAAAACTCCCCTTTTTGGGAGCATTAACGTCGATATCCACTTTTGATAGGTAACCTCAGAGCTACTCCACGTTATCCTTGAGGGAATTTTTTCCGAACATTTTGGAAAAATACAAATACAACGCAGGTTTTTTCCATAAATTTCTCCCTTTACCAATTTTTCGCACAATTTAGTTACCTTAGTTACAAAGTAAAGCTGTTTATATGGTTAATGTGAAGGTTTTGAGCATTTCGGCAGTTTATTATTTGAAATGATATTCTTGGAGATATTTAAACAATGCGAATCGTTTCGTATCGTTCAATTGTTTTTTTTTAATTTTTGAGAATTGTATAAAATATTCCACTAAATTTCGTGTGAGAAATTACCTATTCGTACAAAAAATTCTAAATTTCGTAATTATTTCGAAGAAAGAATTAAATGTTAAGCATTAGTTCAGTTAGTACGTGAATATATATTTTAGCCCCTGAAACGTAGGCCGAACGTACTGCTCTGTTTGAATATCTCTCCCGTTTCCATGCGACGGTGTTAGTAAATAAAATGAGATACACTAAAAAAATATTCTATCGTATTTTCATTGATATAGAAAAGATCGCTACCAAAAAAAGGTCTTTCAAATCTGAACGTATTTTATTTTTCCTCGTGTTCCCAATAACGAATCGATAAATCTGATAAATTCTCTCCTTGGACGAATCAGATTATTTATTTCGTGAAATTCTTCTCTCCGCTATTTTTACGATTCTTCATCTATCCATCTCGATTATTTATGATTCGGCAACTCAGTTTTCGTAGAGAAAAATCTTTTCTACCCCAATCTGAGAGTCGAACGTGGATGTGTCATGAAATATGTCGTCCAAGAGAAATAAAACCGATATTTCAAAGTTATCATATGACTCAAATTACACTTGAAAGTGATCTATTTATTTATACGCATTCGATCAAATTTAAATAAAAAATAATAACGGAAATAGAAACTTGACCAGTTTTCGCATTTATGGGTCTCAGGATTTTTCGATCTAATATGAAATGTCTCAAACATGCGCAATATATATATTATATACGAGGTAAAATTTATTTTAATAGGATTAATAATATAATTAATATTACGAAGTGTAAAAGAATATCAGTACAAATAATGAGTCAACACCCCTCGAAACGATAAATAGAGATGGAATTCGTAATCCATGACATTGACCTTTCGTATCTTTGACCAGTGTATCATAGACTGAACTACAATTGGGAGATTCCTTTCACATCACTTTCATCAGTTGCAATTGGTGGAATCATACGCACCATTCAGACCATGGTGAAGCAGTCAATCAAAGGTCTTCTTCGTGGTGACTCATCATTCAGATCGCCATAGAGCTCCCTCGTTCGAAATGTGACTACAATTTCTGCTTCGTAATACGTTTAACTATGTATTTGAATTGTTTCGAAAATGTTACGCTATGAGTATGTAGTTAAACCAACAAGTTTTCGTCCAGACCATCATGTCTGCATTTTAAACATCTCTATTTTATTGTTCATTGGTATATTTGTATATTACGAGGGAATTACATTTATATGCATGTTAAAAATTATCTAAAATGCTCTATTTAGGATTAATGGTGATATTACGAGTGAAAAAATGTTTGTATTGGCAAAAATCAAATTAGGTAGTAGTTGCGAGCGTAAGCAAACGCATTTCATAGAAATTAGTGTTGCATGTATTCGAAGTTAATCTTAGGCAACGATTACTATTTCCTAGAAATGAGTCTTATCTCTTTCCAATGACAGATGGAACGGTAATGATTCAAGAATATAAATATAGCTGACTCTGATTTTGTTCTTTAGATAAATATCTGTCATACTATAACGCCTATATTTTGTAACGCAATCTTTACTGCATGTATTATATCATCCAATCGCATTACCAAACCGAAAATCTTTCCGAATACGTAAAGTTAACTTAGGTTAACTAGGTATTCTTCAACAAAAGTCTTCCATTAAAAATTCACTATCCTCTGATGGAGCGTTATTACTTGAGAAATATTGACTGTTACACAGCCATCGAGGTATTTTCTTCAATGAAAATAGTATAATAAACATTCAATTGAATAAAATATCGTACTATACTCATAAACTGAATATCCCGATGGAATATCAAGCTTTCTCGGGTTAAGTTAATGTATTCGCACCTATATAACTGGTTTCTTGTAATACTTACTATCTAGCTTTAATTCTCATTTTGGATTAAAAGAAGAACGCAGTAATTGTTAAGATAGCCCCACATTTATTTTCTTTAATATACTTACATTTTGATCTTCTAGTTATAACTTTCGTTTCAACTGATACCACTACCAAATATACGGTCCGACTATTTCACTCTAAAAGTCCATCAAAATATTTCTTACTGATCTTAAATAAAATGTAAAAAGTTCTGGTATAGCAGGAATCGAGTACAAGAAGGAAATATCGCCGAAAGAAACTGATAGCACAGTATAGAATACGAATTAGAAACTAAAACTGAATTTGCGCCTTAATCCTCAGAATTAAGTTCGTATTGATAGTCGATGAGTCTTCGCAATGAATGCAACGTTGCTGTTAGCAGTGAGTTTAGCCCCCTTTCTAAGCATGGCTGTCCCGAAACTCGTATCATGAGAAGAAACAAAGAAAACCCATTATACATCTGATTATGATGATACTTTAATATAAGTCGCAAAGTATGCTAGATTTAACTAAACCTTTGATCAATAAAAAAGTCAAAAAATAAATGTATAATATTCATATTCTCCAAGGGTCTTCACACTTTTATCCATGAAGGTTTTTAGTTCAATTTGTAAACTAGTTTTTTCGGGATAGTTATCGTGTTGTACCCTTTTCAAGCATCTGTTCTCTTCCCTGCACTATGCAAGCCTATGTCTGTTACACCCCAAATATACGCAATGGCGGATGCATAAAAAGGAGAAACACGTGTAAATCTGGGCGTTGCATGCATAAAGTGGCGCCGCGAAGTGGGAAAATAGAAAGATCGGAGGGGTTTGGAATGGGGGATGCAACGGAGGGTGGGAAAGAAGTTTTTTGGGAGTTGCCATGGGGAGGAAGGGTGTGGAGGAAGAAGAGGGAGGCAGAAAAGAAGTTCAGCGTGCCTTAGGAAGCTATCCTCAGAAATAGTGAGGTTGCTCTAGGAAAAGATTCCCGATGCATTTTGCCACGTCATTGAAGGAGATGCGTATTATATTAAGTATGCTTAATATTCAATGAAGTTACAGAAAAGAAATTCTGACATAATCAAACTATTATGTGTTCGAAAATAGGAAGTTGTATTATATAGAATTGTGCAGAAACTGTTTACAACATATTTCATTTAATTCGAAGTTTATTGGACAATAAAAATGTAATGATATATTCTTACACTTACTCTTCCATGGTAATTGGAAGTAAAGTAAACAAACTTACTGCGTGTCAGTAATGTTTTCAGTCGCAGAAAATATAAATTCGATATTAACCAATTCGAATTAATATCCAAATAAATAATTATAAAATTGTAATTGTGATAATATGGGGAAAGATCGATCAATTTAAAAAGTAAAAATAAGTTTACTCCGGCATTCATATTCTTAGATCTTAAAAAACTAATCGTTGAGAACTTGGGAAATTTTAATTCTTCTATTGAAAGATATAAGAATCAGATCGCATTATATTTCGAATTTGATAAGTATGACACGAAATAATGTCAAATTCATAATAGGGGATGTGAATATGGAATTTAAAAATATTTTGATGTGTGATAAATATTCTATAACTCCGAAATGTTAAAGGTTCCGAAAAATATTCATCAAAGTAATTTACGTTGTTTATAATATTAAATGAAGCATAGAATAATAGAATACGAATTCTGAAACATAATAGAAAAAATTAATTTACGTGGAATACGTTCATAAATGCATATATGCTCCTTATCAAATTAATCTACTCTGGGGTATAAATCTAAGAATTTAATTCTGTACCAAAGACTGCGTTATACAAAAAAATAAAAAAATTCAACATTTTTATCTTGAGCACATACTTCTAAAATTGATATGTAGTGATTCCAGCCGTTTTCAATCAACAAACTTCACAACCAAATTTTTAAAATCATGCACGATCATTTGATGATCATGTAAGACATTAAATTATCGAATAAGTGCACTCAAAGTTTCTAAAATCCCGAAAACCCAACACGTAAGCAATGGTGCGCTCAAAATAGGCGAACTCTAGCTAAACCATTGGAATCAATTTAAGCCGGTCCTGAGGGAGCGGGGAAAATTCCAGAGAAAAGAGACAACGTCGCAAACATGCTTCCAAACATCCTCGCTTTTGGACTAACCCTTTCATTTTTTTTATCGAAGACTCTTGTGAGCGAAGCCACTTCTGCCACCACCATCACTCGTGAGGAGACGACCAATTAAAATCTTTCTCCGGAGGTTATTACTCTGTGGATGGTCAAGGGCCTAGGAAAATATCTACCGAATACCAACTCGACATAACGGTAGCCCTTCGCTTGCAGCAATTTTTACAACGAGAAATTAAATGAAAGACGAAAGCATTGCGACTCGCTATTCGTAATTGTATCGTTAATATTAAGTTTTTTTGTTAAGAATCCTCTGCTTGTAAATAAAATGACATTCAGAGCAAGTACTTTTTGCGTATAATGTTATGACAATGAACCGGATGAAAAGTTATTTAGCAGGGTATTGAACTATAAAAGAACTACAACGTATCGCATGATTGAGTAAAATAATTCAAGGGTTAAATTGTAGATGGGACTCTTTTTTCCTAATATAGCTCAATAAAGTTGTTTTATTATTATTATTTTAGTTGTGCATAAATAAATAAACGTAAAATGTTGTACTTTCACCCTTAAACACTTTTTAAGTGGATTTAACACTTCCCTTATCAGTATGATAGGGGGTGACAAATCGTGATTGGAAACAAAAATTTACATTTATTCTGAAGCATTTGCCCTCAGGATTGCAGGCTCTCAACGACAGGAAATCGTCTTCCAAATATTCCTCCGTTCCCCTCCGCTCGCTTCCATAGCAGCGATTATTAGGAGAAATCCAAGATGGCGATCGGGAGTCAAATGGCGCACTTGCTAAGCCTCTGCTCAAATACGCCTCTTTGATGGCGGCAAATGGAACGGAAAATTGTTTCTAACACGCGTCACTCGACACACGAACGAACCACGATCTGTATAAATCGTAATCGGCCGGTTTGTAAACCTAGATAAAAGACGCGAATGGAAGTTAATTCTTCGGGAGGAAAATGTTCACCTCCCGAGTTGAATGCAGAGATGGGGTGGATCGTAGGTACATACGCACGTGCTTCGGAGTTTGTCTTTGGGCGGAAACTCGTTTTGGGTGCGGGCAAAGAGATGCTTCCGCTCTTTGAACGCGATGCGATTGACAATTGGGGAGAGGACAACGGATATCACGAGGAAAGGTCAGAGATGCGGTGAATATTATTCCTTTTCACGTTGCAGGAGACTATTGGAACCGGTCCAGAGAATAGGTCCATCTGCAGGAGAAAGGGATGTGAAATAAACACGTGAGCGAAAAGTGCTCTCATGAACTCGTCGGTGTTATCGCTAAAGAGGGACGATGTCATTTCTACAATGGTAATAATGCGTAACAAATATTATGACGGTGGCGTAGGGCAGTGATTATAAGCCTTTCTCCCTACTTCGGAACGTGTACTTTCATTTGTCGAAACACGACACCTACAGATCGCTTACCAGTTCGACATCGCTGCATTTAAAACTGCGTTTATTGTATTTTTTGATGATGTTATAATATTAAATGACAGTTACGTGTTTGATTGGTGTATAGTATAATCCTGAATACGTAAATTTTCATTGAAACCTTTTGCTGTTCTATCGAAAGATAAAACTTACCTGACGAGGAACGGTAGTTTGAATATATCGTACTTGCTGCAAGGATAAGTGATAAAATAAATTAGAAGCGTAAAATTAAGGTGAATATTGCTAATCAACCTTATGTACACACATTATTTCTGTGTAAATCAATTGATATTTGTTTTAAATTTCAAGGATATACGTCTATTATTATGAATAAAAGAAAAATCCAGGCGTTAGGTATGCTTTAGTATTAGGAACTGCATAGATGAATCTACAGCTTCACCGCGGAGCAACTTCCGACGAAAACCAGTTGGGAAGTTTGGGTGTTAGGGTTGCCTCAGAATGGAGTCTCTATCGCTGCTGATCCTAGACCATTTCTTGCACATGTACTTCTTTCCTCTCGCTTCACCCTTTCAGTTGCAGTTTTTTAAAATACCCATCAAAAATATTCTTTTTTAGATGTTTAAATTGCATCTTTTCATTAGATTTATTAAAAAGATGTAGAGGATAACAATCTTTGCAAAATATGACGTTAAAAAGATGGTTTTTCTACGATCATATAGGATCTGCTGTGTATATCTCGATGCGATTCCATAGCTACCGTATTCATTAGTTATCAGAATCAAAAAGCATACTATAATCTTCGACAAATAATTTACTTCTCTGCTATGCTATCATGGTAGCGGAAAAAGTTTTTCTTACGAATCTGCTTTTAAATATCTCATTCCTTATTTCTTAATCATTCTTAATGGAGACATTTTTCGTCAGAATGCATATATAAATTAATAGGCTTATAGAAATGAATATTAAATTTATTTATTGCATTCTTGAGTTGCCATAGAAGGTTCCCTATGCAATTACTCCTATCCATCGCCGAAAATATATTATCTTATTGGAGTCGTGGTCATCCAAGTTCAAACATGTTTACGCCACTCTAGACGGAGAAGAATTAACCGTCAGCAATTCAAAATTCGGATACATTCCTCCTCGCGACAGAAACTCTCAAACATCTTCATTACTTTTCCTTCGAAAATCGAAGTCCAAATAAGCAAGCATCTCTCGGGTGAAAATCTCTTATTGGGCGGGGAGCGATAAATTCTTAACGGTAGGGATATTATTTACTATCCTTAGATAACCGCGGCACCGCGAAAGACAACCGCCTCCTTCTCCAGACATCCCTGCTGCACCCTAGCGCGCAACTCTCCCCTTCAGGGCGTGGAAGAGGTCAGTGAACCTCTTCTAAGGATCGCCCACCCTATCTAACCATACTCACGCATATGTGCCTAGACGGAGGGGCGGGAATACAAGCACCCCATTGGCTGGAAAGTCACGTGGTACGTCGAAGATCCAAAGGTGGATGAACGGAGGTCTTACGGTAATTTTTGGTTAAATTCGGCGGTCCATCTTGGTGGGAGGGGGTGTGGGTACGGGTTGAATTACTCGTTGATGCAACCATTACGAAGTTTGATTGGGATTTTTATTATTTATATATAAAGGGGTAAGGGAAAGAAAAACTTCTTGTCTCCTTTGAAGTATCGCAGGGTATTTTTTGTTGGGCGAACATGGTTCCTGTGTCTCCTCCTTTGGTCTCACAGAGGAACAAAAAATGTCTTGTGGTAGCGAGTGAAAATCTTGGATTTTTGCCGTCACATCCAAGACGGGCTTGAGATCTTCCATGCGTCCATAGGATTCACTTTTTTAGTCTTCCTTTCTCGAGCGTAAAAATTTCATTTCCTCGAAGGGGTCCAGTAAATTCTACCGAAAATTCGCCGTTATATAATTGAAATAATCATGTGATTTTCGAAGTTGGTTAGCATTCTCTGTCCACTATTTAGAGAGTGATCATAAATTACTGGAAATTACATATGTTAAAACACTATTTGACTTTCCCCACGAGTGATAATTCTGGGAAAAAAGGATGAATAGCGTTTATACAACCACTTCCGTTTTATTATTTCTGATTTCCAGAAACTATAAAAGGTAGCCAACAGAGGGTTTAAGGGTTTGTTTTATGGTGCGCATATTTTAATGATGATCTTCCCTTATCTGTATTCCTCGGAAAGGAATCAGCTCCTGAGTAGCGTGTCCTGAGTGCAAGTGATGCGGGCTTCGATTCCTCTCAAGCGAAATTACGTATGGTGTCGAGGCAGTTGTAGAATTCAATTAACATCTAAGAATTTCATTGAAACATTGTAAATCGAGTGATTTTCGAACACTTATTGGTGGGATTGAACTTAGAATAGAAAAAACAATGCAATATCATCTGTAAGTAACTAAAACATTTCTCTTTTTAGTTTGAAATTCAGAACATTTGGTTGATTATTAGGAGTCTTTTAAATTATAAACCACTGCAAAATAAATCAGTATTCAAATATTTTATTAACACTAGGAAAAAAAGCTTGTAATGGTTATCGTAAATTATGAGTTCTAATCATCGAAGGTTCCTGATAATTTTACACGAAGTACTCTTTGTATCAAAAAAGAATTCTAAGGTCAACAAAACGGGCATTAAGTTATAAATGGAACGAAACAAAAGAATTTTGACATTCATCAAGAAATATTCAGTTTGTATTTAGCATGATTTTTAAAAGTATTCACGGAGAATTTTGTACGAATCGAATTAAACCGAATACGTTTCATATCAGTGTTTAGAAGGCTCTAATGCATTTAATTTTCGATTCATTTAGCATCGATTAAATAAAGAGGAAACTTATTAAATCCTTTCATTATGTTTATTTCAAGACCCGATTTCGTTTGATAGCACCTTCGTATCTAAATAATGATGTCTTCTAATCTCTAAATATCATTTCCACATGATTTAACATTCGTCTTCTTCCAAGGGTTTAAAGCGAGATTCCCACGGGGATGACGGTACAGGTGCCCTCGCCTTTAATGATTTCAAAGGCTGCATATGCATGGCATAGCAGGTGAAGAATTTTTTATTCCAAATGAGCGCACATCCCTCCAAATTTCATCTTCCGAATCGAGGAGGCGAATCAAACATCGCCGTGGAAAAAAACCGGAGTCTCAGTCATTCGGAGTTTTTTTTCCTTTCCTTACGAATCGTGCCTACGACAATGGCGGATCGGAACTGAGGTCAAGCAAGAGCAGATGTGAGAAGGTTTACCTTCCTTCTGATAAGAAAGAGCAGTAAACTCTTACAGACGGAAGTGTCTCTTCTGATTCACCAAAAATGTTTTCCCGCAGTAATTTCAATCTGTTGTTTCTAGATCTTTCCGGAGTGTAGTCTGAGAATAAAAGTCCCGATATTTATTTTTTATTGGTAGGGGATTGTATTCATCAGGGGAATTTATTTCATTCATTCAGGGGAATGTATTTCTTTACGTATCAAAGGAACATATTACTTAGGAATTCAAAAGCAGTTAATATTTGACTATCTAGGTCTTTATTATGTTAACAATCCTAAAGATCATGAATCATGCGAGCCTCTATGCAAAGGAAGTAGAAATGTATTGCTCTCTAATGGAAACTGTATCCAGTTCGAATCCTGGATAGATTCCGCGCATTGAATATATTTTGTGAACAAAGATCTTTGTTCGTTTTAGCATATCGATGTCTTTTGTAAATGATATGCGACATTAAAAAGAGTAAACTCTCATTAATGTTATTTACACTCTTTTCACCAAAATGAAGACGTACAGGGCATTCAGGATGCAAAAGGTAGAGAGATAAAACTTGAGCATCCCCTTCATATCAAAATCTTCGGTAATACGTTCTGTAAAACGGAATTGTTTTAATCCTCTTGCAGTTATTAAGTGCTATATATTTATTTATAATCGCTCAGTTTATTTGTTCGCGAAAGAATAACAGAAACATATTATTTTTGACTGAATATGATGTGAGAAAAAATATGGAAATCATAAAACTTTTGATGATGTTTACGATTAAGTCTTCCTGAGGTTCATTTCTCAGAATGCTATAATAATCGATTTTAATGATAGGCGAGTTTAGGACTATTAAATGTTTTTCTAAATTTCTTTAAATGACTTGTTGCTTCATTTTTTGAGTCCACCACAAATCAATTTGAGGCATTAGTATTGTCTGAATTCGGTAGAAAAATCATTATGCCGATCACAGATATTCTGATTATTAGTTTGGACTGTACTAAAATGACAACGAAAGACCAAAATCATAAATCAGTAAAACAGCTTCATAATAAAATGTTTACAAAGTTCTCTGGAAGAATCAGTTATCGAGCGAAACTGAATCTCCAAATAATATGCTAAAAGCAAGATTCATCCCTCAGAGGTATGCAATATCAGTAATATCATTTAATACTATATTTATTACGTAATCTTACCATTTATAATATATTTTAGGAAGATAAGTACATCTTATGTCTTTTAAGGAACAGTGACGAAAGAAATATAAGAAATGCAATTTTAGCGTTTTTGTCTGCAACGGATTATTTTTTAGAGATATTTTCAATTTTATACGATTCTATCGACTATTACACTATACATTTAAATAACTGGTAATTACATTTAATAGTTCTTATGGAGGCAGTACTCCAAACGCTCATCGGCGTTGAATTTCGAAGGAAACCAACGAAAATAATTGAAAACGAATCTTCACTCATTCATCACGAGTTACTTTTTCTAGAGCACAAGCTGCGATCTGGACACAGAGTAAATTCATAGATTTAATCTCCTCCGTACTAAAATTGGCTATCATTTTGATTCTGGAAGGAAGCCATCTTTAAAACCCTTCCTTTTTTCGGAGGTGCATGCAGGTGAGGAGTGCGTGTTTAGACCACCTGCCACTGCCCTCCGTGGAATCTCCGACCCGCCTCACTCTCTAGCCTAGAGACTAGAATGTCCGGATTCCTCTGAAGAGACTCCGAAAAACGTTGTGCCAGGAGACGCTGAGTGCATCGCGTGTATTTGATCTCTCCCCCCAATTATCGCCTCTTCTGGGAAATGCGCCACGAGTTGGGACGATCAAATGAAAGAGTTAGTGCGTAGCTATTGAAGAATCATGAACCTCATGTGTGCTCCTTGAAATTTCAACTCTCATTGCAGTTACGTAAATTAGGAATTCATATTTCGAAAGGGATCTTCGGAGATTGTGACGTATGTCAAAAAACATTGGGTGAATCAGAAGAAGGAAATATGGCGGGTTTTTCCGGTGCACCGGAAAATATGGCCGAATTTTTACTCTCTGTATTGAGGTCCCTATTTTGCTCTTCTGTTATAATATCGAAATAACATAAAGGCGATGACGAAACGGAAAATCCTTTTATGTTTACGGAAGAATAACACCACGGAACTTTACGCGATTAAATTTGTTTCATTGTATCAGGAATGCAGAATTTCGATTAGATCGAACAGGAGTACGAAGAATTTACCATCAGTTTCATAAATATAGGAGTTATAATTAAAATATGAAATATTGACCTCGGCTCTTACGTTTTTAAATAAATAT
The DNA here is from genome assembly GCA_020796165.1 of Pantala flavescens. NCBI lineage: Eukaryota > Metazoa > Arthropoda > Insecta > Odonata > Libellulidae > Pantala > Pantala flavescens. The sequence goes on from CM036886.1 coordinate 26,896,803, forward strand.
CTCTTTCAGTTATTTGTAAAACTGTGCTATATTAACTTTCAATCAGGTGATGAATTCGATATGTATTTTTAACTAATGAATCTTATCAGTTTACAATGAGCCTTAAATTTAACATATTTTGCGTTTAGATGTTTTATAAATATAGATCAATTTAATCTTTCAGTCATACGAGTGCTACTATCATAGATCAAAGAAGAAGTTTTATAATGTTGCATAATATTTTTAAACGGTATAATTATGGAAAATTTAACTTACAATTAGTATTACGCTCAGAATAGATTGGAGGCAATTCATTCAGCTAAAGGAAACCTGAGTGAGAGGAAAAATTTAGTAAGATATTATTTAGCATACAGTTGATTTTACAATAAGAGTCATTAAGTAGAAAAATTAAAAAATATATTATTCAAATTATTGAAATAGTAGCCTCAGTTCCAAAGTACAGAGAAGAGAAGTTTTGATGCTTTAAACTCTACTACCAAACTATTTAACTTATTAATTTAGTTGAACTGATTTAGTCCTTTAAATAAGCTAATCTCCAATGTGGTTTATCTTAAAAAAATATCACAACTATGATACGATATCTTAGTGCGGAGAGCATAATAATTATTTTCATTAATCTCTAAGGTAACAGAATATAATGGTTTGAGACTTCTGAAATATTGTAGCGAAATTTAGGATAACTTCCCCGCCTTGAAGTTAGATAGTTTATTACGCTCAAAAGACATTTTCCTGTTGTTCATAAACGAATGCCCTCAGCATTTAATTGAATATATCCCATCCCTTTACACCTTTCCTGTACTCCTCTGTCAATTTATAATAATCTATATCCATTCATCTATGATTTTCTTCTCTTTGGTCGGCTGTAACAGATATTATCTGGTTATAGCCGCCAAAGGGGTAGGATTTGATAATTTTAAATTCTGTATCTTAATTGGGCTGCGTATTTTCGTTATCTCATATCTAAAATTGTTATTGTTTATCCAAACGGAATGTAATTTAAGCCAAAAAGTCGTCAAATCGTAATCTCTAGTAGTTGAATAAAAACTATGGCGTGTGTTGAATCATAAGGCTCTTTAGTAATGGAAATTTACGAATGAATAAAAATTATCACCCTTAAATATTCATTATCAATCGTTGCATTGAATTACGACTGAAATAAGTAGTATGGAATGCATTGTGACTCTTCTAGGTTTTGGGTCGTAGACATCAAATATTGTCTCTCAGTTAAATTGTCTCATTTTAATTATTCTCACATAATGAGATATTTATCATGAATCAGCAAATGTTAAATTTCTGTAATATTTCTTGAAAATTCCTTTCATAATTATTCCAATGAAATTCAAATAATCTACATAAAAATTTTACGAAATGAAACCATCTGTATACATATATACAGTACATACAGATACAGATCATTACTTTGTGTTTCTCGATCCATCATTCATTATCAATCGTTACTATTATCATTTTATTACAAATTCAAAATTTTTCATTCATTTGAAATCAAGAATTAATCGTACCATTATAAGCTTAATTTTCTGCCATTTACTGTTTGTAAAAATCTCTAAACATTACTTCCATTTTTTACCATAATCTCCTAGAAGCCATGATACACTGTGTGGTAGCAATGTTGTATCTTGAGGTATACACCATAATTAAGGACGAAATCCTTATATTGCGTTTATAGATTTCAAACGGATCATTTTTCTATAATATTTTGATTTACATTGAACGATGTTTTTAGTTTTATATTTCTATATATAATGTTAGTGTAATGTACGAAAAAAAGGTCACAATATTAATAGTAGAATGAGTGAGAAGACCACCGCCACCAGGTGCTCACCAAAATTCGCCCCTCCAAGTATGTCTACAGACCTTAGTCTCAAGGTATCTTCTTTATGAACAAACAACTCTTATCTAATGTGGTACGGAAGTGCTGCCAAAGCGGTTAATCGATAGTGAACATGGCGACTATTGAAAAACCCAAGAGATTACGTGTCTAAAGGTGAATGAAATAAGCTGAAGTATCGAATTCTTACATAAATAGGTGTATTAAGATTATCAACCCTTAGTTCTTTTCGAGAATAGAGACCCTTCTGCTGATTATTAATTATAGAAGTATGTTTACGATGTAATGATAACTAAGAAAGGATACTGTAGAAATTAAATATCTCGTCTTCAGACTACAGGTACTTTTATTGCTGAAGTGATTTTTAATGAACAGTTACGGAATATCTTCGAATATACGTATTAGATAATAATGTTAAGAATCCGTTGTGTACATTGAGTTTTAAAATTTCAGCGTTAATATTACTGGTCAGACGAATGTCATGAACCGCAAATGATGTTAAAAAATAGTAAAATAATATCTACAAAGAAAAAAAAATAAATAAGTGTTCTATCAATAACCAATTAAGATTCTTTTTTAAACTAATGGAAATATATGCAATTCGGATTTTACTACAGAATGTTATTCGCTGACTTAAGTAATTCTAATGTTACTAGTAATAAGAGAGGCTAATATTTCTTGAAGATATTTCAATTTCAAAACTTCTCTAATTTTTTAAAAAATCGAATGCAGTTTTTCAATCGAAAAGACTTAGTCTGCTTTAAGTTTCGTATTCCGCGTTGTATATATTGATTTAGCGATTTTATACTCAAATATAAAGCAGAATCTATACCTTTTCCGTTTTAGACTATGAAATATTCAGCAAAGTTCTTCTTGGCTCTATTATCAACAATGCAATTTTTAATTTTCGCTCTAAACTTATCTTCTAACGATCCTATAAAAACTATCATTCATAAAGGAATTTCTTCATTTTCATCTCTTCTTCATTTCTAACATGGTTCCATAAGGCTTCGACAATGAGAGAAGACTTCCAGTAGTCTTACCCTCCACTACCACGCGGATATCTTGGAATGTTCTAGCACTCTAGGTTGCACGCCTGAAACGCAATCTATTCCTAGATCTACTTCCCTTAGTTTTATGCATCTCCCCACTATATCCTGCATCCGAATATCCGCATTTCGCCTCACACCTGCCATCCTCACCCGTCATATCTAAACTTCCTCGGCGTTCAAGTTTCGACTAGTCCTCAAGTAAATGGTGTATGTCATAACTATACATGTGACGTATTATTTTATAGTGTGAAGTGCATTCCTTTCTTTCGGTGAGCAGAAGTCGTCTTTAGAAAATCTCTTTTTTGATATATAACGAATTGAAAACATTCGTAACTACATGCAAGGGCCGACTTAATTTAGCAGATCGACTTTCACTGAAATGGAGTAGCAGTAAATTCCAATCTAATCCATTGAATAGTATGCTAATTTTTTTGCTCGAATAGAAGTATTAATTGGGCGATAATAATTCTATTTCTACTTTAATTCCATAAAGATTAATAAATTAACTTGGATGCTATATAAAAATTACTGACAATCGAGATTAAATAGTCTGATATTTTCTTAATTTCTCTTAGAGAAAATTTATGGAAATATTTAAGGAAATAAGTTATGTAGGATAATGTTTAATATCACATTCGTGTCCTGTTAAATATATATAGGAATCAGCATGCAATATTCGATTAATTGAGAATATTAAAATTTAGCAACACTCCCAACAAATAGTTTATTGCTATGGGATACGATTGAGGTATTTTATATATAATTCAGGCAATCTCCTTCGTTTATCAGTATGACCTTGCCATGCGCCTTCTAATCGATCCGGGTTTTAATCCAAGTGGTGAAAATCCTTATTCTACAAGAAGTTAATTTTACTTAATACTAGACCGAATCAGAAATATTATGGTCGTAATTAATTTTCCATGTTCAATTAATATAACCTGGAAATTAATCGCTGACACACGGGAATAATCCAGCATTCATTACTGTTGGATTGTTGATTTACGTAACGAAATTATATGGGCTCGTACACGTATGTTAGAGTATAGCAGTATGTTATCCGTAAGGTTTAGAGGAATTTACTGTCTATTTTTCGCCTTCCGACAAAGAAAACGCTGGTCTAACATCTGACGGAAATTCATGCGGAGGGAGGCATGACTTCTCGAAAGCATTCTAGCTTTCTCTCGGAGGAAGGGTTGCTTCCCTCGCATTTTTTTTACAGCGCCTTGTGAGCCATTTATAGACAACCATCCGAGTTCTATGGGGTTTGCACTTAGGGACCGTAAATTTTTCCAAACCCTTTCGAAGGAAGGGTTGCAGTACTAAAAAATAAAACAGCGCTTTGGGCGAAAAACATGAATTGCGTGCCTTCGTGACGGACTTTCTCCTGCCAAATGACCCGCTCGCCTTTTTTAAGTTTTTTAGGGCGAAATAAAAAAAGGGTTGCGGGTCAAGGATACACCTCCTTAAGGGTCCAAATTGAGGGTTTTCCCTCCTGGATTTTTTTTCGGTGCTTTAATTCACCTTCAGAGGCAAAATTTGGTGGCTTACAGGTCCTCTTTTAGAAGGAACAACTGGTGAAATATTTCCCTCTTCCGAGGGTTACTGAAATTGCTAAATAGGGCGCTATTTTTCGTAACTAAAGGTTTTCTTTCCCTTTTTCACGCCTCCGGATTTTTAGTGTATTGTAAGGGGTTTTTCGTAAATGAGACCGAAATATATTTTCAAAGTTTTATTGATGCACGAAATCTGGATTTCAGGTCCAAGTAATTCGTCAAACCTTAGGTATACGATTCATTAGGTACATATATATTACTGTTAAATGATATTGAAAGTAATTACTAAGGGATTATTCGTATTGCATTTTGAGTTACGTAAAAAGAATAAGTAATTGAACATTCTGAAATACTTAGCATAGGTTTTAATCGCAAATAATTGACTTTTTTGCTTTGTATATTCGATAGGTTTTATGATCTACGATCATCAAAGTGTGCTCAAATACGATAGTACATTGTTTTTTAAGAGAATTAATCACGCAGTTGTTGATAATAAAAGTTACAATTTAGAATGGAGTTGCTTGATAAAATCATTGAAATTTTCTTATTTCTCTCAAGTCTATCCAAGAGCAGTCTTACTTTGAAACGTGGATACAAATCGAAGTTTGTCCCATTTTTAATCGGCAATCAATAATATAGTATTATATTTAAACATCATCAATAAATGGAATAGTTTCTTAGAATTAAATATTTTTTCATTGAGCGTTGAAATCTCTTTATACTTATTATTATTTTTATACAGTTTAGCATTATTATTTTTCGCTCATTGTTAATAATTTTATCCCCGCCGTTTTAAATAATGCCTACGTCAAATGTTATTACATCAGCGAGTCTCCATGTACCCACCTCTCGTTTTATCCAGGCCTTCATTCTGACCTTTACAAACACTTTCTGCGTGTAAATTTTTAATCGTCACAAGGATATTATTTCCGTATAAAATATGCTCATGCTTTTCAGCTATCAAAATCGATATACGTTTGGTCAAAATGATTTTTTCCCACATCTTCCGCAGCACGCCAAAGTCTAATAGCTCAAAAGAATATAAAAAACTATAAAATTTTAAGAATGAGTGTATTTATTTTCACCTCGGTTAATCGCTTTCTTAGAAGGGCACTCGTTTACTAAGGCAGCACTTTCGATGCGTGTTCATTACTTCGGGAGTCCATTAGAAATGCTCAGCCGGTGATGGATGATATCGAGTGCTATTCCTTGACCTCCATTCCATCTCTAACTAACGTAAATCAGTCAGCGAGCTCGTCGGAGATTCGAAGAATTAATGAATGGGAACCATAAAGGAATCGCTGTCACCAATTAGGACGAGAATCGATCCCAAATGAATGATTCCTTCTCTAAATTCATTCATCTCCTAAAAATGTTCATTCATGCGAAACTTTCTTGACGATTTAATCGGCTAATGTCGTTTCTACTGAAGTGTTCCATTTAAACATTTCACTCAAAGAAAAATCTCCTGAAACGCGGTTTGCCTTATACTTCTCTCAAGTGAATATGGTTTTAAAGGATGAAATTTTTATCAAAATGATGGATAATAGACATAAATTATTTTGTAAAACATTTTTATATTGAATTATAAACAAAACCTTATTCTAAACACCGTATTAAGGCAGTTAAACAGCAGTTATTTAATTTTTTTCACTAATAAATTGTCCCATATAGTTCTTACTTCCAGCTACCTTAGTGATTAAATCTAATACATATTTTCCGAAATCTGTTTATATACTTATACTGCGAAAGAAATAATTAAAACTTTAAGAGTTAAGTACGTAAACACTCAGTAATTTGTAATGACTTATACCGTTCTATCGCAGCTAAATAATGATGTGCCAGCATCGACTACTTGTTTAACAACCTTAACCACTTATTGCAGAAGTTATAATTTCCTACCTATTTGGTTTTTTGAATAGATATTCGTATTTATTCTCACTTAACTACCTTACACATTGGTTTTTCGCGTCAATATATTATGCAATGAAAAATCTTTGGCTGAATTCTTCATTCAAACAATAGTTTATAGTTATATATTCCTTTCATGAAAAGCTTTGAGTAAAATGAAAGATTCATTTACATTTCACCGTGCTTTGGGCGAAACGCTGTTGGCCAGACATTCCAAAATTGAATATGTATCTTCTATTGTTATTTTTGGCACTCTAAATTTAGTTCATCAGATTGAATGAAAGAATATTATTATTTATGTAATGCTTTTGTTATCATACCATTTTTCTACTATCTCCTTCAACCAGTATGTTTGCAAATAACTCTTTGCCTTTACACATCCTATTGTTAACGTGTTTATTTATATTGTCAGTTAAAGACATGTACAGGCATATGAAATTATTGATGACGGAATTGTTACACGTAATTAATTATCACATAATGAATAGTGAATTAGCCGATTTTGGTTTGTGCAATCTGTTAATTTTTTTAAATAAACATATAAAAAGTTGAATGTATGTTCTTGATGAAAAATAGCAGACTTAACTAAAATGTCGAAAACATATTTTGTTGAGTTCATCATCATAAGACTGATGTATCAAACGAAAGTCGATTCTGGCGATGAAAATATTTTCTTTCTTTCGACTTGGCTACGGGAATGTTTTTGTTGATGGCAGAGAAAGGCAGAAAGGAACAGGGCGCTATCAAGTCGCGAAAGAAATATAAGGTATCATTAATCGTTCGCTATTCTTATACCTTGTTATAATTTCATTGTTTTATCTTGATAATTTTCGATTGTGGTACATGTAATCATACAATTTTATGATTCAATATTACCTAACTTGCGATGAATCCTGTTTACGAATTCGATTACAAAATGAAATATCTTTTAATTTGCTATTGAGTGTATTGAAATGAAGTAGATTTTAACCTCTCAAAACGTAAGCATGCATTGTATTGAATGATGACTCGAAATAGCGAGATAAAGAAGTAGTTTTCCAAAGTATGTTGGTTTTAACATCCCCTACTACATTCCAAAAGGAAGATTATATATTAGGAATGTATATATGCATGGATGCAGATGTAGAGATGCATGAACGCATAGAAATGCATCGACATGCACGTGGAATGAGTATGCATCCCTCATAGACAGTTGTTAAGAGCAGTGAAGGCGGAAATGTAACCCCAATCAGAGAGGGGCTCTCCGGAAAGCAATTCTTTCAACAATTGAGGATTTCCACGAAGAGGGGGAAAATCTTTCTATTTCGAGAAGGAGGCAATAACCGGCGCCTTGGAGCACCAGAAGAAAAAATTCCATTTCTCTCCTCCCCCGCCTCGCAGACTATTTTGGCTCCTCTCTTGGGGTTAGACGCGCGTGTATATCCCGCCAAGTTAGAGGGAGAAGCACGGCTCCGAAAATAAGCGTGCGCCATTTGCAAAGACTCCTGTGTGGTCGCAGCCATTGAGATCATTTCTAGAGTGCACCGCTTTTATTGCTGAAGGCTCTCAGCGAACCGATGCCTTTTAGGAGGGAAGTGGATAACATTTTGCGAGATATTTGACGACTTCTAACGGAAGTATTCGATGAGCCAATGCGAATGCATCGCGAAGTAGAATAGAATTGTTTATGTCTTTATGAGAATATAAGGAATATAGTAACGAGAATGAATATCAGGTGCGAGATGGAAATATATATGCAAAGATATAACGTACAAACAATTTATAGTAATCATAATTTCCAACGCACAAAGCGGGTGGTAGTGGACGATCACCGAAAGGGGTTGCAATAATGATGTAGTTGTAATAGGGCTGCATTACCCTATGATGAATTACTCTTTTAACTAATTATTCTTTTATCAATCTTCCTCGGATTTTTATTTCTTGGATATTTATTTACTTCTTCCGTACTTTTAAACCTTACATTTCTTGGTTGCGCTGGATTATACTTTATTTTTTTTATTATATATACCAATTTCTATTTATCCAAGTAATAATTTAAGGATTTACGTATATTTTTGATAGCAGCATCTTGAAGTCTCTCTCCCAAATCGCGTGAAACATGATAATTCTAATTAATACGTTATTCATATGGAAGTAGTATACTTTTTTCGAGTATTATGTATATTTCATCCGAAAATATAACGATCATTTTTCGCTGAACTTTTAGCTTTCAGCATTTTAGGATTCTAGCTAATGTTGAATCTATCTCTGTGTAAAAAGAGTAATGAATCCATTATTCTCTTAAATGGAGCTGGATTCGATAAATGTAATTGAGTCATTATTATTCAATTAAGCGTCATTTCTATACAAGATTTTCGATGTACAGTCGTCCCTTTCCTCAGTGGAATTCCTCGGGACATGCACAAACCCCATTTATGACCCCTTACAATACATCCTCCAGACACATTTTCTCAAAGACTTTCTTGCATAAATAAGGGGGTCCGTAATGATGAGGAAGGCAGAAAGGCGTTAGTGTTTTGTTTTCCGAATGGTAATGGTCGTGTGCTGGAGCACATTGAACCGAAGGTACTGTCGCCAGCAGCGGGACAGGGGTCCCTTCCAGACTAAACCGGACGTAGTTTACACAAACAGAGGCGCGTGCCTTTTACAACGAGAATCGGAGGAATAGTTGGGAAAGATTGACGCCTAAATGCCCTCCGCCATGTGGTCCATTCGCGAAGACACTCTGTGAGCATCTTTTCTGGAGACAAAACTATGCCCTTGTTCTTGCACCCTGGCTACGGTGTGATGGCTACTATACAGAACTCTCTAACGTGTAAACGACGAGAGATTTTTTAAAAGCTGTGAGTGTCATGATTTTTTCGATTGCTTTTGATGTATTTTAAGGTAGAGGAGATCAATAGAAATTAATGTTTGAAGCCTCTTTCAATTTTTTAGTTCGTCTCAATATACTGGATAGAAATTCTTGTGGTCTTTCGATTGTTGTAATTCATACCTTTCACGGAAAACGCAATTTCTTTTCGGAATGTATTTTCATACAACTCCTACTTATGTTTTTATTATGTATGAATACAAGAAATTTTATATATTTATTTAATGTCATAATTTTTTGTTGAAGATTAATCTATAAATATAAGCTTAAAAAACACGTTCTAATATCTGCGGAATTACTCAAATGCATTGAAATAAGAAGAGCATAATCACAAAGGTTGATTACGTGTAATGAATTAATAATTTAACTATAGCATATGGTCATTATGACAATAATATTTACTTCTTAACTCAATAATATCCTATTTAATGAGTCTCTTTGATTAAGCTAAATAATATAAATTATTTAAAAACTTAATTGGCGACCTTCAAATTCGCGCACGAATTGCAAAATTTAAAGTATAATTAGTGCAAATACTTTAGATTTAACTGCTCGGTGAAAAATGCTTGAGTTTCTAGGTCGGTGTTCGTTCGTAGATTTTTTAGAGATGATATTATAATATTTTAGAATTCCTTGTAATGATTTTATTACCCTGCAATCGAATTACTTTAAATTCCAAAAGTGAGGAACTCAGGGACAATTTTATGATTTTGTTAATTAACGTTGAAAATTTTACGATCTGTTGGTAAGAGATGGTATTGAGTTTTAAGCAGTTATCCTTATCGACCAAACATAACTATGTCGAAATTACGATGACCCTCAAATATTTATACTGTTTGGCGATAATAAAACAACTTTTTTCGTGTATAGTTTTTGGAAACATCAAAATCCGCGCTGATAACAAAAAGCTATAATAGCTTAATAAGTTTTGAAATGCTAAAAAAAATCCCTAAGTATAAATAATCTAAAACGTTTTTAAATTGGTATCGTATTTTCCTAAATAGCCCGAGTTTTAATAAGAAGATATTGGAATGATATATATCTGTCTATAATAGAAGCGGTAAACAGATAACTAACCGTGAAAATTCGATCTGTGAAAATATTCTTGGCTGTTTATTTGGGTCACTCTGTTTTCCCCGAATTCTCCCTTCTTTAGTGGATGGAATCTTTCTTGTCAGTCATTGGCCTTTGATTGGGTCACATTCTGTTTTCGTGCGATACGGGATTTAATGTAGCGAATCTTTTTCTACTTCAGCTTTTTTCATTCCCAACAGGACGAATTAATTTTGGATGAAAATTAAATCGGTTCACCTGTAGTTGAACACGATTTTATATTCTCTAAAATTAACTTACAAATTTTCGTATATTCGATTATTCTTTTTGTTTGGTCTTCGATTCATATATTTATTGACTTTTCGGAGGTTATTCCAGGGCTCTAGTTCTTATGTGGAATTTCGATCAAAATATTGATTTATACATATTTAAATGATACATCTTCATGAATAGTTTAATAAAATATAACTATGATATCGAGCGTTAGAATAAGTGTTTAGAATGTCTAAAATGATCACCAATACTTATTTTTTTCTGAATGTCAGTTACATATGATGATAACATGCAATGCTTAATCATACGTTTTATCGTAAATTTTTCATATTTTTATCGCAATATAGTAGTTTTCCATCAATAATCGTGAATATTCTAGGTATTAAACATTTATCTGGTTGAATGCAATTTTAACAATAATACGATTCCGTAATAAAACTTGGCAAATTATTCCTTTCCACGATGTGCAAGAAACGCTACGAAAAAATATGTTCTTAAGATCAAAACTTTTATCTAAATAGCGACATATGAGATTCTATTCGGCGTTGTCCTCCTTCAGAATATCTCCGATAAATGTCAGTTCTTCCTTCAAATATGGTCCCTTTATAGTCGAAGAGAAAAGTCGTCTTTTAGTCGAGATGGTCAAGTAAAAGCATAGAAATATTTCCGAGAGTTTTGGATTCTGTCGGAATTATATGTGAGAAGTGCAGTGTTATGAAAAATTTACGTTTGGGTGTTTCCTACGTTACGCATGCAGCATCTTGATCTGACTCAAGCATTACAATAAAGTCATCCCGATTTGGAAGCTATCCCATCCACCCTCCGTCTTAAACTACTGTTCTATACAACCGGAGAAGGTAGTGAATGAACGATGTCGTTTCATACAACTTTATCGTCTGCACTTGAAAACCAATATGTGTATATTATCTCACTAACCCATCCTCTTCAATGGTCCACGATCTTTTACCTGCTTTTCTTTCGTTTAAAAGTGAATTTGACGAGTATAGAACGTTACTAAATCTCATTTTGAAACATTTCTTGCTTTTTAAATTCTATAAAAGAGTTAATTTGTAGTTCTGATATACAATAAATAATAGTATTAAAAATAATAATCCGTATATATGCGTTCGGAAAAGAGGGTAGTAAATAAATGATCTCTAGTGTAACTGTGAACAGGCTTCGACAAAACGTCTCTTACTTTTTCATGGAAATAGTTACCGATTACCGAAAAATTTAGTTCAGATGTATAGTTCATATTTAGGTAATAGACGAAATTATAGAGAAAACTTTGAGTAAATAGCAATTAGGAGATAATTTAACAAAATTTAAAGCAATTAATTTTGAATAGTAAATATTTATTTTAGATATTAACGAGCATATTTTAATATCGCCTAAAAAGATATATTTATGTATAATAAATCGGAATTGGCTTCTTATGGTTTAGCTACTGATGCTTAAAAGTTACCAAGTGTAATTTTGTTTTTGTTTTGTTCTTGTAGCGAAGGAAGAATGTCTTCTACGAGGCATTTTTAGATTATAGAATTTTTAAAGTTCCGCTAATTATTGGAATCAATTGAAATTTTCTACAAACAGCCATAATCGGAATCTTGAACATAACCTCATGATTTACGTAAATAACACTAAGTAAAATAATATAGACCACCTAACAACAAAAATTTTAAACTATGATAGTGGCTTCATTAGAATTTAAACTGCTTATAAGCAAAATAATGCATTTTTGATTCATCCGGTTCACCGAATGATTAGAGGCATCCTTGGAATTGAGAAGATTCGGCAAACTGCAATGCAACTTCAGCAGATTCAATCGAAAGCGGATGTGCGATAAGAAAAGCACGATTAGGTGTGAATGATTTGCAACCTTTGGAATTTCATTATTCAGCTGTGAAACAGCACCACTGATGGTCTTTAAGGCGTTTATGAGTTTTTTTATGATCTCAGCTCTTCGCTTATCACCGCTCATGCCATTCTACTAAACCATTCCTTTTTTAATAGAGCATCGCAAAACTAATTTACTCGTCGTATGCGATTTAAGTCGGCCGTTCTTTTGGGCAAATTGCAGGGCTCTGACTCATGCATTAGGATGGTGATTCAGGGAGTATTCATCGTAGTTTATGACTCCTTCCTAAAAAAGCTGCTTGATTATCCTTTACGTTGAGCCATCTTAGCTTAGCCGCAGTGGTTCTGTTACTGGAGAACTTCGGGCTTAAATTTCATTTAGGATATTTACAAAAGCATATTTCTACTATCGGTAATGATGCTGCAATTTTCAATCAAGACGTAATATGTAATGTTTAACTCTGTGTTTCTCTCTGTGAAAAGCGCTCACTTTCTCATGCAAAGTGAAAATGAAAAAAACTGTTATTCCCTTACCACGTAATACATTGTAACCGTTGTGTTACCATAGTAGGTTAAGTATGTTGATTGATTCTGAATACATTCTTACATTTCAACTATTTGTTTTATATAATTAATTTATTATTATTTTATTTTAATTGATTACAAATACATTATCATTATATGAAGCGCAATATCTTCACTTTCTACGAAAAACCGCCATTTACATTGCAGTATTTTGTCTACGTTTTCCCCAAATCTTTTTCCCACATATCTTTCTTCGATTTCTTATTTAAACTCAATTTACTGATAACCAACGCGTAAAGAACGTTTAGGTTTGTCTACGTTTTTTATCGCCATTTCTCGTTCATTTCTTCAGATGTTGATGCACGTAAACTCCTTTTCAGAATCAATAAAAGTATGAAATATGCGGAATGAAAGATAACTTTTTGGAGCAGCAGCGAAACTGCAGCGTCTCAAACGAAAGACAAAAAGTGAGAAATGACCGTGGAGAAAGATTACGTGGTGGTTGGGAGACATTCGCTCCACGAACGCATATATCTGAAGAGACATATGACTTCTTTATACGGGCGCACCTTTCATTTGAAGGATTCAATTGAGTTAGGTGTGAAATCTGTGCTGGTTCCAGACGCCAATCATCCCGTCTTCTTAAGAAAAAAGGGCGAAGAAGGGTATTACTTCAGAGTACAGACGTGAAGGCTAACCCTTCAAGCATCTGTTACGTAAAAAGGGTTGTTCTTTTTAGAGGATGACACCTCTTAAGTTTAGGTTCCCTGACGTCAGGTTATTTGTTGATACTACTCACACGAATGCTTGAATATGAGGAAAACTTTCATGCAGCCGTGAAGTTGATGAAAGATCCACTCGCTTGCATTTCAGGTCAATTTCAGATGTTTTATGAATAATCATTCCTCCTCATCCATCTGTTAATAAGGCATCGTAATATGTACACGCATTAAGGGTATAATGTAGAATCTCGTCACAGATGTGATGAAAAATGTTTTCGGAAGGGAGCATTCATGACCAACGTAAGAAATCCGAATGGTCATTTTATCCATCCTTAAAAACTGTATTTACTAATGTGAATAACCAAATTTATGACTCTGAATTGTTCGTATGAGGAAGTGTATTTTCCGAAAGTAACTGTTTTCGACATGGACGATAATTCAATCAGAGGTATATAATTATAGAGAACGCAGGGAACTATCAAAGCTAAACCTCCGAAAACAGTATTGATGAATTGAGTGCCGAGATAATTATAGTATAAGATTGCGTTGCTAAGATACCTTATAAACTATACATCCAATATTGCCATAATTAATCGAAGTGCTGTTTTGAATAATGTTTTGTCACTTTTGCCCAATATCATGATTTACTAAATGAGGCGAAGTTGAGCAAGTATTACCCGTATTTTGATAAATAAACTAGTTATTGTTTATATTCATATAAAAGAATTTAGAATATCAATCACCAATATCAATACTGCTATTTAATTAAATTAAACATAAAGGACAGATAGCATAGTCTATACTCTCAAAAGATTCTATACTTAACTATATCATTTACTTATTCACTTAGCAGATCGGTTCATTTCAACTTTCTTTTAATTGTGTATTTTATTGAAGATATGGACAGTGATATCTGTACAGATAAAATATAATATTTGGACAAATATAATACACCTTTCTTGTGAGATATTTCATACTCTCCTGTATCTGATATAAATGATACACCTTTTCAGACAGCAGCGTGTTTACTTCGATTTGGGTGGCTTACGTCCTCAGGCTGGCTCGTTTTCAATTATGGGTTCCGAACTTCTAAATTCTCGAGATACGAAACAGCTTCTTACAAAGAAAATATTATTCCATAGAACGCAAATTCTTTCGCGACTTCCGAAAAAGTGACTCAGTCTTCGAAACAATCATTCGCTTTATTCAGAAAATGTCTGCAAAGTGGACAAATTTTCAGTTGCTGATTTGACATTCTTTGACTTGCATCTCCCAAAAGTTTAGATGGTTGACTCAGATACGGGAGATTAGAGTATTGGTTTGCTAAACGGACCGGATGTGACGAAGTGTACAATCATTTGTAGCGTTGCGAATTCCGTTACCGTCTTGAATTTTCGGAAGAAGATAATGATAATGGTTTTAGACTGTGCCAACAAAAATTGTCGATACCAGCAACGGAATATTTGAAAGCGCATCGACAGCAATGTGATTCTTGGTACTAAAACATCCGATGAGTTTCTATGAATTCATTATGCGACGGTAGATATTGTATACGCGAAAGTAGCTGGAAATGAATTTTCGGAATCCAGTCTACAGAAACATCATTACGTCATACTGATTATGTATTTGTAATTATAAATTGAGAAAGAAATTTTGGAAATAGCTTTTGGTTTTTGTGTCAGTTGTGTCAGCCATGCAGTTGTATTTCAATTTAGTATAGAATTTGTTTATATTTTATGAACCGATTCCTTTCTTTCTGTGGTGCAATATTTTTTCTTTGAATTATGAAAAGTGTTCTGATGGATTAACATTTAGTCTTCCGCAAAGAGATCGTTATGAGATATTGAGTGATGACCATATTTTATATTCATATACGCAAATGTATTGTAGAATTTCGTCTAGTTATTATTATATTAACAAGAATATGTAATCTTTAATACTCTATCTAAATCGTGTCTATCGATTTTCTCAATGTTTTCTCATTTCTTACAATTCAATGTTAATTATCCATTTATTTCCGTATTCTTCATGAAATGCCAAGTCATACAGCGTCATCACCATCTAAGCAGTATCTTAACTTAAATCTTCTTCAGTTAGTCAATTAAAGCTGCATAAATGCAGATTTTTATTGGTATTTATTTCATTTCTTTAATTACTCTTATCTATTATTACACTCTTGCATTCGAGTCTTACAATTGAAATCCCGAAGGTTCAATTCCATTCCAATGAGCAAAACCAACAATAATACGTAATCCCAAGGTTTATTAGACGTGAAAAACCCTCCGTTAGTATTTATGGGGTTACGTAACAGTTTAAATGCACTCTGATTACAAGCATTGTCACCCGCTACATACTCAGCGGCGGGTGAGGTTACGAGCCTCTGTTAATCTCCACTTCTCAATGGAGAGTGAAAGGAGACAATGAAACCTCCCTATCTGTGAAGCACCATTACCCAAACAACCAAAAGGGAACGAATCCTTCGAGAACTTCCTTCATTCACTTCCTCGGTCCATAAAAAACTAGGAAGGCAAAACCTCACAATTACCATTTCTCGAAGCAGGTACGACTTCACTCCATTCCGATAGATGTCCCCATCTCCGGGGTCCAGCGAAGATGGAGGGAACCGAGATAAGGAGAGAAAAAGGAAGAGAAATGCAGGTGCAGAGTGGGAAGGGTCCATCCCCTTGGGTGAAGAGGTAACATGCAGAGGGGAAGGTGGTGGTAACAACTTCTTTGACCTTGACTCTCCTGCCTATTTCCCTCTGCACTGCCCATCCTCCTTAATCTTCCCCCCGTATAACTCCTCTTCCCACGACGGTGCCCCCCCGGTCCTAACTCACCCACGTGATCACTCCCCCCATCTTAAGGCCCACCGGTTTCTAGGGCCCGAAACGCACGATGGCCATAATAGCGTCCGTTCCGCACCGTGGATCGACCACGGAGGATAGCTGCGTCCTCGGTTGAGGCAGTCGTAAGGTCGTGACGGGATTTTTTCCCGCTCTCATTAAATGCAGACAGGATGCGCTTCCTTCCGCTTCGACG
Source organism: Pantala flavescens (assembly GCA_020796165.1). Taxonomy (NCBI): domain Eukaryota; kingdom Metazoa; phylum Arthropoda; class Insecta; order Odonata; family Libellulidae; genus Pantala; species Pantala flavescens. The sequence continues at coordinate 26,913,512 of CM036886.1, forward strand.
CGTAAATTCCGCCGTCGATTGTTTGGCGGCAAATCGCAGTTGTGCGTTTCCGAATTGGTTCGAACGCGTTTCCCACCACCGCAGGTGGAGTATCATAGGGACTGATAGGGTCGACATATCCTTTACACGCACTAGGTTTTCGCTGCGGTTTTGTCCAAGCTTTTCGGATCATGCGTAATCTATTAGCAGTAAAGACGTGTATATATCATTGTTCAGTTTCTCAACACTCTTTTGGGAATGTAAATAAGTATAATTCTGTAATTCGATCGAATCTTCATGCAGAAGTACAGCTCTTTGCGTATGAAGGCGGGGAAATGCGTTCGTTGAAATCCCTTTGCTACGATCAATAACTGCGTTAAAAGTGAAGAAAAACATCGTGCTGGGGAATGAGTCTAAACAAGCCCGCACAACATAAGCAAAATAAATGAACGAATGCATTTAAAATGAATTAGATCTATTTCGAAAATAAATATCAACCAAAAGGCAAACAAAAGAACAGTAATCGTCACAAATGTCTTGGTTCGGCGTCCTTCATACATCGATACCGTACTGATAGTTACGTATGGGAACGAGCAAGTTTGAAACATATGTAAATAAGAGATACGTTTCTTTCTGTCCTCACAACTAAAAGAGAAGAAAGCAAAACTCTTTTGTGTCCCCGAAATCGATTCAAAACGAATAAAAAAATCGTCTCACCCAAAACGAAGCCACACCCTTGGTGCACGGACCACATGCGGTCGGTTGCGCATCCAGACTTAGTGCCTTCCGGGTGAGTCGTGGCGCACCTCATACACCAAACGTAGATTTATTTCAAAGGTGCAACTTAACTGTCGCCTCTAGCTCATGGTTTCCCGCTCTCATCTACGTAAGGCACTTTGAGCAATCATTGACCAGAAGTTGATTGTTAGCTAAAATTTTCGTTTGAACTGTCCGTTGTTAACCGTGGACATTGAAATATCGTTATGACTTTTTTGTTCGGTGTACACCTGCAGAAGATAAATATGTTACGAACTATTCGTGATATAGCAGCTATTTCAGGACATTGTTATAAATTTCAATGTGTCCTTATATGATCAAGTGTTGTATTATACGCGGCCCTCGAAGTAATTATAAAAGCTAATAGCATCCATATAAGATAAAAATTTCACACAAAATTCGAATTGTGTATTAGCGGGACCGATGCGCTGACAATATTCTTTTCACAAAATTTTATTTCACGTGTTCTACACTAAAAACTCGTTGCGCTTAACTAGATTGCATTATATTAAGGGTTTCCCGAACATTTTACTAATTGAAGATACTACTTCTTGTTCTTTATTATCATAGTTTATAATGGAACGTATTTTTATTCAACAATAAGAGTAAATAAAGTAATTAAAATGTTGCATTAGGAATTTTTGTCATCGTGAAAGTAAATGCGAAAGTGATTCATTCATACACGTAATACTTAAATAATGGTATACAATTAACCACTATTTTAATACCTTCTTCAGCATGTAATTACCAACCATGCATTCGTATTTTAATATATGCGTTGATCACATTAGCATAAAGAAATAACTTTCGGTACCGACTCTAGAAAAAAGTATGACGAATCGCTCGGGGAAGTGCATATCATTTACGTCTTTCGGAGAGCAAGTCTTTTAATCCCCTTCTGGTTCAATCATACAACTCCTCCTACTCTCAAGTTAAAACTTTTTGCCATCGTATCATTCTATAGATTTCAACGCAAGTGCATTGCCTCATTAAAATATTTCAGTGGAACAAGGAACCGCCGTCTCCTGAGGAATGCAGTCTTTGCCGCCTTCGAGATATTCACCTTCCTTAGCACTTGGTTCGTCCCCCCATCCCCTAAGAACGAGCTACAAAAAAGCGTCCGTACCCCACGCAAGCAATGCTAGCTAATGAGGAACCTTTCATTTTTTCACCAGTCGAGTAGCTTCTGGAAAAACTGACCGCATTGTAAATAGGTTCGGTAGACGCGGACAATGACACTGAAGTCGTACGCCAGGGTGCAGCTACATTTTTTCCCTCTTCACAGGTCTCCACCACTGATTTTTTCCTTAAGTGAATTCACTTGTAGGGACCGACCGAGCGATCAATTCCCATCATCACCAAGACAATAAAACGATTCAAAGTTCGCTCGAAAAATGATGCGTTCTGCCTCTGGAGCAAATTACGGTCGGAATTTTTTTTTCGTGTTTTAATTGGATGATTTTACGGTGGAAAACTTGCTCTGATAACTTGCAGGGTCTCATAAAATTCTTATTTCTGTAAAAGTTAATAATTTCCAAAAACTAAAAAATTTATTGCAAGAATACATAATTAATTTTATCTGACTGAATTTTCGATGATTGATTATTTGTCTATAATTTTGGAGAAAAGAATCTAATTTGTTTAAACAATAGTTGGAAATTAATTTTTCAATGACAAAGATGGTGCTCTTCTCTAAGGACTAATTCGATATTTGACGTACGTATACCCTATGTAATTCGAATGATCAGGTACCTTAGAAGCGTCCTTTCCATAGGTAACAACCTAAATACTGTTCTGTTAGTAACATGAGCGAGTATTAATTAGAAACGTAAAATCTTCACTGTTTGAGAATGATAAGTGAGATTGTTATCCCTTAGGTTTCAGTACGATTTGACGTTTTTAGGAATAACCATATTGATTTTATACCACATTTTTTCATTGCGAAATACGAAAAAGAAATGTTTGCTGGGTGATTATTGTGAGATTTATATATTCTAACGAAAAAACAAACATAGTTATAATCGGTTGGAACTGTATTATGTTGCTACATGAAAATTAAGTCTTGGTTCATTGATGTGGAATATTTGTTACCGATTATCTTCGAAGTTTAGTATCAAAGAAATAGTATATATACTTGAAGACTAAGTCTGGAAATTCCAGAAAGACTTCTAAGACTGGAAATAAGCATTCAATTTAGCAAGTATGACTATTATTTTTCTAGTTAAAATAATTACGTAATGAATAATTTTATATTGAAAATATTACCTATAAATCTTACTTTAACTCACATTACAATCTGCGTACGCGCAAAGAAAAAAGATCCTTAGATAGAGGATTTGAAATATTCAACTCGAAATAACCTAGCATCTTAGAGAGAAGGTATTTCGGAAAAACCAGGAATGCAATGAAAACACAGGCCCATATAAAAGTAGAACATCCTACCTGAGGGGAATACTGATTGATAAAATCCAAAGCGTTCGCTGACCCCATTAAAACCCATCGCGCTTAAGATTTAGTCCGCGAGACGTGTTTTGAGTACATTTTGGATGAGAATTCCAAAAACCGTTCCGATAAGAGGAAGTAGATTGATTCGTTTAAATATTTTCATCATTTTTCTTTTCGTAAAAGATGACTATATGAAAACTTCTATTTTTAGAGGTAATATCAAGTTAAAAATCGCTCATTTCATCTCTTGAACTCCGCTGAGAAGTGGAATGAAAAGATAAGCCCATTTCCATGTCACGCCCGTTTTCTTGGGTGCGTCCTAGATATTGCTCTGAGACAAATGAGTGACGTTGGCCGCTGATGAGAGAGCAGTAAAAAAAGGAAGGGCAAGAAAAAGTGCGTTAAGGTAAGGCTCTCACGGATACGCAGCAGATAGATTTTGTGAATGGAAAGGGATTTTAATGCGTCGTTTTATGGCGAACGTGAAATAAAGGCCATCAATTCTGTTTCTGTATAGTAGTAGAGGAAGTATAAGATGAGGTTGAACGGGTTTTGGTTACTATGGAGAATATTATTCCATTTTAAACGAGTGATTCGTTGAGAAAGTATTATTTTTTCCTTGGTTAAAAGCATAATAATCATTTTAATATTTAGAGGAAATGAATTTGAATTTATTTTTCTGTTAACGTTACACTGCAACTACGCTCGAATCTATATTTATGCTATTTTTATATAAATAACAAAACAAGAGACAACGTTAATATCTCAAGCATTTTGTTGTCCAAAGTACTAGTAAGATATCTAAATAAAGTTTTCAACGCTTTAATGTTTATGGAGAATATTTTACCTATGTTTCTATTACGAAAGAGAATAATGTAAAACATTGAAAGGTACCTTTGTACAATTTGAAGATAGGATTAATTTTCTAGTGAAATTAAAGTTTAATTAATCATTTCTCTATATCTAATTGTAAGTAGATACCCTGCGAACCATCTTTCAGTGTATGGCAGGAGGGTTGCACAAAATTTCTTTTTGATTGTCTTACAAATGAAAGTTTTTTGGCTTCATTATTTATTTTATTTTTAATAGCATGGAATAAAAGAATAGTTCTTGTTTAATCTTAAATAATAGAAACGAAATACCTCTAATTGAATTCCATCATTATTACCTTATTTTAAGAGTTAACTTGCTAAATGAATATCAGTAAAGCTGTGTTTCCTCCTAATTTATCTGTTTAATGTCTGAAAGTAGCTCGCAATTGTTACATTTAAAAGACGAAAATTAAAATCTAGCACCATTGATATAGGAAGAGTATGAAGGCTCAAACATCGTATTAAAATCATTATCTCTTCATTTAATAGTAAAATTTTTCATTCATACGAATAACCATATCCTTATGCTGCAAACCAGGATGAATAGAACGTATTCTTTGCGGAAACATAATAAGGAAAATCTCTTCTGCGGAAACCTCGGAAACCGCGAAAAGAAAATACTGTTTCCGCAACGTTGACGAAATATTTACGGAATCCGGAAGTAGTGATAGTCAATTGTTTTTCTATTGCATAATAGATGAAAATTGTGTAATTGAAAAAAACAAATTGAGTATTAGAACAGCTGATACTCCCGAGTGCAATGAATTCTAAGAATTTTAAAATCGGTGGTTGAAGACGTCACTTGGTGAATAGGCATATTTAAAGATAAATACGAACGAACTTTTACTACGTACATCTTAAGATATTCTCGTATTATAAAAATAAAGCGAGAATTTGAAAGATTTTATGATAATCATAAAATTAAATACGTATTTATATTCAGAATCACTATTTCTTAGAATATATTCCCCTCAAAAAATTTCCAAAGGCATCATTTACGAATGCTACTATTTAATTAAGACGATGTTCCATATTCATCTTTACGAAAGACAATAAAAAGAAAATTTTGATATTTTCTCCATAATAAATAGAAAGCGCGTTCAATTTTATACGGCATGTTACATAAGTTGTAAAATATTATTATTATATCGAACCTTAGTGAATATTATGTTTTTATTATTATTCTTTATTATCGATGTTATTTGTATTTTTAATAAAAAACTCGTCACTTATTTTTTGTATAGCAGATATGATCGTTTAAATATATTCCTCTTTATATGTGATATTTTGCAGTTTATAAATATTATCATCATCTCAGCGACGTACCTCGAACAGTTTGATCGAAGGAAGACGTAACTTCCCTCAAAATGTTATCATATTTTCTTTTCAGTCTCTCTAACTATAAATATTTGTTCTCCGATTGCACAATAATTACCGCCTCATATCTCAGCAAAGGCCTATGCATACACTCGATTATATTCGGGAAAATGTGGTCGAAAGAAAATGATTTTACGCTGTTAAGAAGTGGATTTTCTAAATCACTGAATCAAAATCGATGAATTAGATACATTAGATTATTGAATCCTCTAAAGCAGGTCGAATTTTATTTTATAGGTATTAATTTCTTCTCTTTGTAATTATGAGTTTTATTTTTGTAAATTTATGTAATATTATCTGTAGCTACTATTACTCTTGGATGCAAACTACCCTGTATTTAGGCAATTTTATAGTATAAGTTTACGATATTTTACTCCCAAGCTTTGTATATTACATTGATGCATAAAGATCGATAATATAATGATGATTTTTAGCGAAATACTTAGCAGGATCTATTCTTTAATTATCGTAATCATCCCAATAAATAGCCAAATTATGCATTATTGACTTTCGTGGAAGTTTATAGATCCCACCTCCTTCTTGCTGCACATTACCTCACCTTGAACCTTAGGATAATGCGGCTTTTTGATTAGTCTATGCACTCGCTCAATTAACCACATAATTGCTTAGTTAACCTTCCGAAGTAAGACAACTCGTTCATCCACTAATTGATGACCTTAATTGGGAAGGAGAGAGACATTTAGATTGCAATGCAATGCAGAGAATAATTGTAGGCGTTTGTTAAAACGTATGCATTGGTAAGGCTGAGGGATACATACAAGTAATGCCATGTCGACACTCATTGAATCGCAACCACTTTTATATACTTCTCGGAAGTTTTCGAAGTGCGCTCTGTAGACGAGAGGGACATTCAAGATGTCGTTGTGGTACTCCGGGTCCTATAAATTCAGAATACTTAAAATTCTCCAGTTAAACGATCAGCGATGGTTGAATACATTATCTCAAAGGCTTCCTCCGGAAAATGTTTTTAATGATGCACTTCTCAGAATCAGATGTGTACTTAATCGCCTCCTTTGATTGAACCTATTATTCCGAGAATGAATAGAAAATGGACGATTTATGATACAGGTGTACTATTCAAGTTTCGTACGGAATAATTTTATGCGTCATTATTTTACGAACGCAAATGTGTTTTCACCTCAGAAGACTTCAGTTAACCGCTGGAAAAGAGAATAAAGTAATTTTTTTACGTACATCCGAAAAATGCCCTAGGAATAGAGAGTAATACTTAAAACCTTCTCAATATAAATCGCGGATTGATTATTATTTGAACATTTATACTATTACATTTATACATAAAATGATATAATTTCAGATATACTGACGCTTTCCATAAATTTACACATCATGAGGTGTTGGCGAAACTAATGTAAAATAATAGTAATTATATGTAAAAAGATGAACGAGGAAATTACTTTAATTCATTTTTATTTTAACGATTGATTATTAATTAATTAATAACTTCAATTTTTTATGATTTTATACATTCGTACTGTGTAATTTCCAATTTTATTTACATTTTACGATTGAGATTATGCAACCATTATCAGATGACTTACACATGTAGTACATTTTCCTTGTTTTTGCGTTCTAATGTATAATAATAATTGATATTATAACTGCATTAAATTTTTCTATTTCATTTAGCTTTAAATAGCTTGAAGTTAAAACGGTAATTCAATGGTATCTTTATGCTTTAGTGTATTTGTATTCTCTACATTACGTCTGTGTCATGATTATTATTTAGTTATCGTTGGTAGTGCAACAAACGCTGCTGTTACTACCATTTTATGTGTTATCAAAATATGATCGTCATGGCAACGGTATTAAAATCCCGAGTGTCATTCAAACGTTCACACGTTCATGGGAGCAGGATGTTGTAATGGACCCAAGGGACGCGCGAGGGGACAGCGTTGATGCAGCGGGAGGAAGCGGGACTCTCACAGGAAGTGCGTGGGTTCGAAGCTTTTACCGCGGGGCGGGGCCGAAGGGGTTCGCGCATAAGGCAATGGGTGCGTCGTGAAGGGGTGACGTGGCGTGGGGAGCGTCTGGAATCACTGGAGGGGAGAGATGTTTGGCTGTACACCATCCTCCCCGGAATTCGAGGTCGGCGAGTCCTTTAGGATCGGAAGGGGTGGGGGAGACGTGAAAGATAGCGACTCTTCTAGCGCGGATGGGTTTTCGGTGGGGAAGTTTTGGGGAGAAGGCGATTTCGGCGGCTCCCATTGGCTCTCCGATTTTCTCCAAGGTGACCTTCGCGGGGGCGACGCCGGCTAGACTCTCCTATCCTCTAGTGTGCTCCTTTTTTTACCATCTACCAGTTCGTTGGCCATTCTAGGGATGGCTGGCCTAAGAGTGGATGGGGGGGAAAAGGGTGAATGCATACAGACAGCGTTTTTCCCTCTGGGTGAATAATATTAGAGATGCTCGCCGTGGTGTTCCTTCGAGGGGTTGTAGTAGAAGGGTTAAAAAGTAAGGAAGTTGAAGGGCGAAAAAAGGAGAGGATGATGGTCAGGTTGGGGGGAGATGAATTGGTGGGGATAATTTCGGCTGCATCTGCTGCCATCTAGTGAGAAAACGCACTTGCCTCGCAATAACACGGTCGCGGGGTTGCCTTGTCTAATGCGGAGGATAGAGCAGCTACGATTGCACCGTTGAAATTTAGGCTCCATCCGGCATTTGAGGAGCGTTGGACTATCTCTACAGAGCTCTCTCTATTCTTTACTTCAATTGAAAAGAACCATACGACGAGAATCATACTTCGGGTTGCTTTGTACTTTGCAATTATAATCTCGTTTCCATTGTAATATCATCAATAAGTACATCCATCGATTATTAATAATGAAATAATCCTTAAGTTTTCCTTCATCCTTTTTAAATTCACGAAAATATCAACTCGAATTGATTCCAAGAAAATTTTTCATCTTAGATTTTATTTTTTATCCATGAATACATCTAAAATGTTAAAAAAAGTAAAATTTGGTGTTCCTCAAGGATACGTTTTAGGCCCAAGAAGTTTTCTTCTTCCAAAGTGTTGAATTGAGTTAGAAAATTTTGCTCGCTCATGTTATTTTGTTTATATAATTTCTCTTTCTGTTTACTTAATCTCGATGAATCTGGATGAAAAATTCAAAAATACTTTTTCCTCGATTATGTATTTACCAAATTCTCATCGAATTGTGGTTGGTTCATTTGACGTCATATTTCTGTTCAAGTTACTTCTATTGCAAGACATAATTTTTGCCGCTATTATCATTATAATGTATACATAAATTCTCTATACATATTAAAAAGAGTCAAAATATATATTCTGTAAAATACCTTAATTATCTTTCATAAAATAATGATGCCGATTTAGTTTCATATGATTCTTTAAAGGAAGGAAAATACAAGCCAATGGATTAGATTCTCATATCTACTCTGCTTATCGCCAGAAAACGAATTTTCAGAACATTCTTCAAATGACCATTCCTCCTTAACTATATATTTTCGTGAAGCATCTGCTCGTAATACTCAGCTTAACCCTTCATTCGTGATTCAATTTTCCCGTCGAATTGAAATTTATATCAGTCGATTATTAGCCTCGTTTAGCATCCCGAAAGAAGGTCTTAACGTGAAATTAGACGAAAAAATTGAAGCAACAATTCGGACCGGAAGTCTGCTTAGATTTACGCCATCGATTATAGCGCCATTTCCTGGTTATATAGAGAGTTACGCCTGTTGGTGAAGAAAAGGATCGCACCCTTCCAACATCACCCACTCACTCGATTTTTACAGCACATATCACTGTACAGATCTTTGCTTTTACGAATTCGTTGACTGAAAATCTTCATAAGGGATTTATATACTTGTGTTTTCTATATATTACGCATTTGAAGCTGTATATAAATATAGTTAAATAATCAGCTATAAACAGGGTTTACTGTAGCAGAGGAATTTTTTAAGTAAGATATTTTGTACTCGACTACGACATATATTTACTCTGTTTCTATGGACATTGCGAATAGAAGAATTCTATTGGTATTTCATTAACATTCAATTGGAAATATTATTACATTAACTCTCGTCGCAGCGCTGAAGTGGCGCCAACTATGAGACCACGCAACTCTAGAGAACTAGAGATTCTCGCACCTAAACGTTTCTATGAGAATTATCTTTTGATACGTCGCGATATATTTTTTCTCGGAATCCAATTAGGATTTGGAAAAAAAAATTATTTTATTTCAATATTATTTGGTAGTTACCCTGAATTTCGAATATCTTAAAAACAAAATATTTTAGATTCACATTTATCTCCTCGCTCTTTGTACTCTCCTCAATTGAAAATGAAATATGATAGTTTGATTGATATTGATTTATATCTTGAAAAATAATTACAAAAACAATTGAAAGCGGTTCGATTTAAATTTGTTTGCAGAATCGACGGTATAATTATTAATTTTCAAGATTAAATTACAATTTAAATTGTAGATGGATATTTTCCTTTAGGTTGAACAATAAAATATTCCGTTAATTGTTAAACAAAAAGAGCAAAATGATAAAGGATAATATACAGCCCACAGGAAGTTTTATAGTAGGATATCCTTTGACCCTTCCGTAGTCATCAGATTCGTGAGTTCTTCCAGACATCGTGGCCACCTGGCCAGCTGGCCAAATTGCCTCTAAAGCAATTGAAATAACTATTAACAATTCTACTATTAATCCAAGCTCGTGATTTGATTCGTTTGGTTTCATAAATATCTCCTTTCTTTTCTTCTGCAGTTCGTTTACATACGACTCGCACTTTATTTAATCACTATTTTCGGAATTCATCTCCACTAACGTAATGTTGTACACTCGTATTAAAATTACGTACAATTTTCATCAGGCGCTAGATATATATAAATAATTTCAAAATTTTTACCTTTCTTTGTGTAAATGCATTATGAATGAGAAATCTCGAAGTGTTGCAATGCGAAAGGCCATAATGTAGAGCATTCTTCCCACCTTATGTCGCGCCCACATTATATTTGGCCATGCTTTTCATTCGTAGGCGGCGCTAGAATAGCCTTTACCTATCCATTTACCCCCACTCACCCTTAGCACCGAAGCATCCTTTCCGATCTTCTCTTGTTTTTCGGGGCGTTGCCGCGCTTTGCCCACGCGTGCTCTCCGCATTATGCACGGATGTTATTTTCTCCATTTTATCACGAACGGCGCTATCTTAAAATAAAAAGGGCATTTGATGCAGAAGACACGGTGGTAAACGTAACTTGGATCAGGGGTTAAATAGATTCTTCTATAAATCTAACCTTTATTTACTGTCATTCACCAGTTTTATTTTTATTATTTCTGTAAGTTTAGGAAAAATTACCAATTGAAAGAATGCCATGGAAAGTGCATTGGATTAGATTATGAGGGGATATTGGTAAACTTCGTACCTATTTAGGGTACAGAACAATTTCTGAATTAATGAATTCTATCCAATTTTACATTTCAACATTTACAATTTTTAATCATCACAAAATTTGATATTAAAATCAAAAGAAAAATTTTATATCCTTTTTGGTAACAGGTACTTATTACGTTGTATATTTTCCCGAAAAATTCTTTGTTTGCAGGTCTGAGAGACAATTGAACTTAGCTATTATTTTAATATTACTTTTACTTCCAAACTAACGATTACAGAACGAAAGAAACACCCTTTAACTTATTGGATGGATTAAATTTCCATCTTGAATACATCTGATTTCGGAAACGTCTTATTCTATCAAAAAATTTAAAATTTATCATTATTTATGTATAGAATATATCATTGTTAGGATTTATTTGTGTTAGTTTGTGAAAAAAAATTTCTCGAATCCGATAATAATGGGAAGTACCATCTCGCATATTATAATAGTAAATTGCTCGAAACACTTGTAAGATGATCTCAAATTCTCATGATGGAAATATGTTTCTTCCGTGATATATCGAGGACAGTCTTAAATTAGAATGATGTATATCAATCCGCCAAAGAATTATCAATTTCGTCTAGTATGCTTAGAAATTAAATTTAGCGTAAAAATATTCATGGAGGTAGAATAAGATGTGTATCATTTAGGTGTGAGAAGGATATATTTCTTTATTCCACAATTTTATAACGAGATAATATACCATATATAGTCTATAATATAAATTTGAGATGGAACATGAATTTTAACCATGAATCAATTTTTTAATTACATAATATGCATTGGAAGAAATAAATAGAGATATATTTTTAAGTGTCACTTCTGAGGAAGACAAAACCACCGTTTTCTAAAGAAAATCCCTCATCTTGTCATCATCCTGTTCTTGCAAAAGCATCTTTACAAATCTCGAACGCCTACTTTTTTATTCCGTATGCTCAGCTGCGGTGAAAGTGAGATTCCACTCTTTTGTTTTTCTGCCAACGCGTGCCTCTCTTGGCCTTTCCGGTCCGAAATTTCCAGCTAATCACGAAGTCGACACTGACGTTATGGCTTAAAAATCGAGAACCTCCATCTTAAAATTCCCAAGGTCAAATCTATTGGGAAACGATGATTCAGATTGCAGCATAGAAGGATGCTGCGATTGGCACGTGTCCTCTTCATGTGGGCGTGGAGTTTATGCAGAAGGTTATAACCTTTTGGATCGCCTTCACACGTGTTATTGTATAGTTTAAACAAACTGGATGCGGGATTGTACTCGAAGGAAATTAGCTGCGCATTGGACGATGCTCTGAGTTGCATTGCTATTTATCTTTCGTATTTATTCTCCAGTTCGTTGCGATGGTGATGTTTGACTTAAACTTTCTTAACTATATTTACATAATTGACGTTTAATATTCGGTCTGAAGTAGTTTATTAGAATTAATTCTTTATTTGCTATCTCCTCTGTCTTTGAAATATGACTTGGTAATGCGATTTCTTCCAGACTTGCGTGAGTAAAAACATTTCGTCGTGCAGTTACTTAATCTTAAAAGTATGCACGTTTCCATAAAGTTTGTTGTAGAAACAGTGAGAAAAATATAATTAATTTTGTATTTTAATTTCGATAAATATTATACTATTTTTAAAAAATGCTATAGCTTTCGAAGGATATTTCGGAGAGACTGCATTCACAATGACGTTCAACCGGACCGGATCAGAATAATTCCTTCTTTCCTGTATGGCATCCGAAATTTAATTTTTACTATACCGTCTAGAATTATCTTGGTTTGTCCAAAGTCCTTTTTCTTATTTTTTTTCGGATATAGAGAGTATATTTGCTGAAATGCATATCCAACATTTTGCTGATATCCAAAAAATTGAAGATAAATAATATATCTAGATCATTCTATCATTATTTTCACATAACTTTTATAAGAATACTACCAATGACATCTCAAGACGGAACCACGGTTTACCCTAAAATTCCGAAAATCCGTCAGTTTTTACACCATTTTACTTTTTAAATCATGAAAATTCAAAATACCGTCCCGAGGATTTTTTAATGTAATAATTTTATATCACAAATGCGAAAACTATTCATGCACTTCAAAAATTATGATTGCCCCTCAACTCCTTTTTAAAATTCAAGTCCATTGGGCGTGTGATATTAAAGCAAAAGCGATCCGATAGACGTGAGGTATGCTAAAGCTATTTCGTAAGATTATGTGGTTAAGTTGATAAATCGTCTCTGAAAGCTTGAAGGCCTTAGGTTCAGCGAACAGTTCGCCTTGATCGCACAACTACGGGAAACTGGATTTCGACTTTGGTTGCCAGAAGCGATTTCGGGGAATCATGGCTGATGCATTCTTGCCTTCGTCACGGTTCCCATAACGATTTATCTTTTTCTCTTTAGAGATCGATGCTGGGTGCTAATACAAAAAATATCACGATATCATCTCCTAAAAGTTTTCAGTGTCAATTACAGATAATATTATCATATATTTTAATTAACATCGTACATCGTGTCGTATATATATATATATGTAGTGTGCATATTTCCTTATGAAATCTTCAAAATCAATAAAATAATCAACGCTTTTGATAGATTAATTTCGCATTTCTAAGCGGTGATGCGTAACCTAATAAACGTATGTTAATACAATGGATAAAAAGGAGGGAAATAAAATTCAGGATACCGCCATCTTTAATGAAGCAATAAAGGGAGGACGGTGAACTCAGATAGGGGATGCGTCGAGGGTTCTATTTTAATTACCCCTTAATAGGACATCCGCTCCCTGACTAAATGGAGGAGGCAAATGCGGAGACAGCGTGGAAGAATCCTAATCCTTGGCGTTTTTGTACGTCTATTTTAGCATCAGAAGAGAGATCGGCGTTTTGGTCTTCGAACCCCTTTTACAACTGCTTTCGTGCCATTGTACGAGAGATATCCTGTGTCTAATGAGAAGGTTTAGAATACGGGGTATTGGGAATCAGGATGTACTATTATGTAAAGGATAAGCAAAGGTGGATATTAACTTTGCACGAAGAATCGTGCGACTTGCTCATAATGGTTAACAATGTGAATAATAACGACATGACTGGAACTCGAAACCCCACTTCCCATAAGCGGCATGGTATTGTAGTGGTTATCCCGAATAAATGAAGGACCTGGGTTCGAGTCCGGGTTGCTATTATTCACTCTCTTTAGCCAACATAATGCAATATTTACGTGAATAATAAGTTTAAACTTGTAATCCTTACTATGAAGAATATAATCGATTATGAGTATTATATACTAAATAAGTAGAACTATTGGGTTATTCCTCATTTTCAGATACTCAAGTGTTCAAGGAAAATGTAATGAATATAATGCGCTCTCGCGGATGTGTAGGCTGTTCGAATACAGCAAATGTAATAAGGAAATTAGAAAGCAAAGGCAAACGTTTGAAAATTCGACCACTTCCGCACTTTTTACATTCTCCTTTTTTACATACCTTTCTTACATTCTCTCGTGAAATCGAGCGATATTAGGTATTCTTCCTAAAGTTTAAACGATAAAATGTTCCTTAGGCGCTTCGTGATATAAAGGAAATTAAGACTTTACGATATGAAGGAAACATGCTCTTCATTTTTACCATAAGTTATATCTAAACCGCAGTATGTTTCATCAAATATGGTCACTTTTAGGGAAAAAAGTGTGAAGTAAGTTCGTGGATGAAATAAGAGGACACACTGTCCTCTTATTTCATCTCGAAGTTCTCCGTTCCAAGACACGTTAACAGTTGCATTCCTCGTTCCTTTGAAAAGTTCGCTCTCATTAGATCAGCACCATCTCCCTTTGCAAATTTAAATGAATGCATAACATATCAGCGTTACTTTTGCCACGTGTATGAAGAATTACATTTTCAAAGGCTCTAATTAGTTGACCACGGATCTGCGGAGGGATGACGAAATTCACCATTTCGGAAGAAAAAACCGCAATCTTATCACCTGAGAGGTTTCGTAACCATTATCGCCAGTTTTCACAAACGGAAGTTGTGGCTAGCAGATATCTCACTTTTTGGCGAATTTTTTAAGCAAATATCTGCGAGGAGAATTTCGTCATTTCTTTCCAGATAATACAAGATTTATACGAGTAAGATATAATACGTAGTGAATTCGTAACCGCAAAGGTAGTTAAGTAAGTACAGGGTGCTCTAAATTTTACGCGTGACTAAATGCCTGATAATCCAGAGAATAGACGGTTCGTTCTGAAAGTCCTCAGTGCACATTTAACGTATCCAGCATTAGATGCCGTAAGGTTTCATGGAATAATTTCAGCTGTCGATTTACATTTAAAGCTATGCACTTAATAAGTAAATTAAATACACGTAACAGGACGATTTTAATAAATGTTTGTTAAAACAAAATCAAACAGTTTCTTGAAATGCCTCAACTTATAGTTTTGGATTTTCCTTTCAACTGAATATCAAGAGAGTTAATCAGTGTGAATATGCATAGATAGTTCTGACTAGTTCTTTCTGTTATTTGCGTAATTATTGCATTGTATGTTAAATAAAATTAAGTGAAGGGTTGTAAATTTTACAAAAATTCAAATCCACTGGAAGATTGAGGGTATTTAAGATTTTTTATTAAATCAGTTAGGTGTTTTCTCCGCTGTGCTATAAGTTTGAGTAAAATAGGAGTACCAACTATTCAGAGATGATTTGAGCGTATGTTTCTATGGCTTCGAAGAACCCCGCTACACATTTGGTCTTTAGGAAAGATTTAAATCACAATATAATGAACAAAAGACCATTATGGACAAGCATTCAAACGCACATTTCTTTCTAAGCTTTATCTCAGAGATTAGAGATAGGAATTATCAATTTTAAACTATGAAATAGTCTTTAAAAAATGAGATTATTTTATGCCATTTCACATTTAGTAAAAGGAATAATAAAATTGAAACCCGTATAGGTATAGTGAAGTATAGAGAATGTACTTTAATACCAAATACTTTTTTCGATAAATAATTGCAATCCATAGCTTAACCCAGTTGATTGAATAGCCTCGATTAATTTCTAGCGCGCTAACTTTGCCAACCCTTTTCCCTACAGAACAGTAGCAGATTATATAACAGTGCTCATACAAGTTTCTGCAATTTATCTCTTTTCGGAAAAGCTGTAAATGCCCTATTATGCGGAGGGTTTTAATTAAAATGATAATTTCAAGCGAATTTTTCTTTAAAACTAATGCTCAACACGAACAAATGGCGTATGGCAGGGGGTTGGAGGGGAACCCTCTAATTACATTCTTTCTGATTCATTTGCAACCTGCCGTTTTCCCATCTTCTCAGCGGATACTGCTAACGTAGTGCAAAGGAAGTTTATCTTTCTGAATAGTTTATTTCCTCTCAGTTGGGACAAATAAAATGCAACGTTCTAGAGTGTTTAACGTCGTTCATTTATTTTCATATCGGATATGAATTACAAATATGAGACGGGAAGGAAAAGTTTGAAATTTGATAAATAGTTTTTATACGGTTGTTTACGTACTGTTGCTATGTTACGTATAGAATACGCTTACGATAAAGAAAAACATCGGTTCGAACCGAACATTTTTCGGTTCGTAATAACGCCATCTGAAGACTGTAGAACGAACTTTTGGCCACGTCCGGAAGCAATCTGTGACAGCATTATCACACTCCGGCGACTAAAGCTCTTCCCTTCGCCATATTTCAGCGACTGCCTGTCCCTCAGAACGAACAGCAGATTCCTGTTACGTAATCATCCCTTCGCAATTCTCGTGGTGATGAAGTTATAACCCCTATGCAACCGAACAATGCCCGCGGCATCTGCTGCATCTAATTGCAGACCTCCTTTGGCTGCACGAGTCCATCCGTTTGTCTCCATTTAAAAAGATCAAGGAATCAATGACGGGCTGCCTAAAAAAATTTATCAAATCGATAGCCCGCATCCACTGGGAAGCCATTCTAGGGAAGGAAATTCGACAGTCCCGCGACCCCTCGGATGTTGAAGGGTACGCCGAAGGAGGGCTTTGCATAGAGGCCCTCCCCAAGGTCAACGACGCCCTCTTCGTCTAGGAACCAATGCTGCCAACCGGCGAAATAGTCTGCCGTCTAGGATGGGATTCTATGCAGTCTGGCCTTCGTTCGAAATGCAGCGGGCTCTGGCGGTCGGGTCTGGAGGGTAAAGCGACGGTGATTTTAAGGCATCAAGTAATCAGAGGGATAAAGGGTGACGAGTACCGATCACCAGCAATTAGTATCGGGGACGTTTGAAGTTAATTCTCGATTTTTATCTTCATTTAAGTACTTTCAAGAGCTTGAGGATCCATTGTTGATTCGCTGAAAGCAGTTGTTGGATATCTTCCCTTGTAAATCCTGACAAAAGGTTGTTGAAAACGGTCTGTTTTGAATTTATCATTGCAGATCTGCTGCTGAATAGGATTACCGAAGCAAGCAAATGTACCGCTTTAAGTTAATTGTACTGACGTATCAGCACATTCCTATCGCTGAATTCTTTAATATTACGCAACCGAATTGCATTATTTTACGAAATCCGATGGATCTACAAAAATTCACGCTTTCTACTTCTACTATCACGCTCTGCGTTTTATCTCCCAAGAATTTGAGTTCGCCTTCCGGAAAAAGTTTACGTATCACAGATTTTCTATCATATAAAGCTATTTTTACGCGTTTATTACTTCGGTATTACAGAAATTCGTGCCAATTCATTTCGCTGATACAATGCCTAAGATACCATCGCCTCAATTGCTGTCAGGACGAGGGGAGTGCTGCACACTTTCAAACAACTTCTTCCTCTGCATTTCCCCCGGAGTTCTTAAGATTCTGGTCTGGAAGCCATGCATTTCTCATCATCATCAGTGCTAGACTGCGTTTCTCGTATATAAAAAAGAATAAATCTCTAGAAATGAGTTCCGCTCGATTTTGGAACCGTAATTTTTATGATTTACGTAATAAATTTTTATTTGCATCGCGAATGATATTTATACTCGGTTGTACAATGAAGATCGGTTTATTTTTGCTGATTTAATTCATTTTGCATTAGAATAAATTGGGAAATAAATAAGTTAGTATATAAATAAGTGGATAAACTAGTGAATAGTAAAGTATACAAGTTAATTTTCCGCTTTTAGTGATCAACAAGACCGGTTTCAGTATTGTAATACGATCTGCAGACTAATTCCCTTTTATAGAATATTTTGATATGTGGATCTATTCAATTCCAATGTGAATTTTCCTTCATCGATGTTAGTCATGTATTACTATCAAGAGTAAATGACTTAATGAATCCTGTTGTGAAAAGCGATGGGTTTATTGGTCAACAAAGGAAAGAAATTTAGTTCCGAGAACTTGTTGAAGTCTCACTTGTGAATTACGGAGAGATGCGTAACTGTAACTGAAACGAAATGGATGAGCAACTCCGAAATAAAGCGATATAATTGACGCGTTTAATCTCAAAAAGTATTAGCGAAATGGATTAACTAAGGCCACCCCAGACAAAGTCCATGAGTGGGTTACGAGGCCATCGAATTCATCTCGACTTCATTTAACCTTTGTTATAAAAAACTCTTTTTTATAAACATTTCTTTCGCCAACTTTCTATCGTCGCCAGACGCACGTGAAAATTGGGGGAAAAAATCCCGTTCGCGATGGCAACCCTTGTGCAGGAATCGCTCCAAGATATAGAAGGCCCCTGCCCCACCTCCTCGCATCCCTTCCAAAAAGCACCCTTTTTTTAACCCTCCGCAAAACATTCGGTCCCTTTTTCCCACCAACCCCTTTCCCCCACTCAACCCCTTGAAGGAACCCCCTCTGCCAACATCCCCAAACCCGTCTTCATCCCTTTGCCATCCCATTTTCCCAAAGGCACTTGTTGCCTCCTCTTATAAATACCTCAGCGGGAGATCGCGAACGGTCTAGGCGGACATATTCCCTACCGATCTTACCCCTTTATCTCCCTTCGCAACCCGGTCTCGCTGGGTCCTTTGCATAATCGGGGGCGGAATTCGGCCATTTTCGACCCCTCTCTCGTATCCTATTTCTATACCCTTGTTGCGACCTCGTTCGCCTTTACCTTTGCCTAATGACGAACTGCAGGGATGAAAGGGTTTTCCCCCCTCGAGAGTTTTTTTGGAAATCGCGGGCTGTTTGGAAATGTTCCGTGACGCAGCTCTCTGCAGATGCTGCAGCGAATCTGGTCGCGGAAGGGGAATTAGATATCGCGGTCAGTGGTCCTTTTTCTACCGTTTGCGATGTTGGACTCCCAGCGTCACCGGAAGCTAATGGACGTACTGAAGTATCACAATGAGAAAGACGCTGCTCGGCGAATACACTCGTTTATCATCAGCCATTTGCAAAAGACGGCGATGCATTTGTGTCAAGAGCGATTTGAATTGATTTCATACTTATATTTGTGACACACAACCTTGGTACTTAAATATTGTGTTACAATAATGTGATAAAGTACTTTTATTGAAATATTTATTCGCTTCAGAAACGTAATTTGCATGTTCTTATACGTCAGCGTCCCAAAAAAGAATACAACTCAAGGTATAAACTCCAAATATATTCAAAATTTACTATAATTTTACCAATTCCAACTACGGAAAATTTGTTTAATTCCTTTGCCATTCGCATAATAATTAAATCCTTGACTAAAAGTATGACGGATGTGAACTAATTGATAGAAGTCCGAAGAGTTGTTTGCACCATTATAAAAACGTTGAAAGGCAGCATTGCTGTGTTGTTTATGCTGGGATATACGATCTACTATTGTTTTTATTCACTAAAGCTGGATTGACATCGCATTTAGTGGCAATGCGCAAGTTTCTGCCACGGCTTCCTGTTTGTCCGACTACTTAAAGTCTGCTTTTACCATCCATTGTCAACATTAAAATAGTTTAAATAGACTTAGTGATAACAGAAAATTTTGACGAAATGAAGGGCATAAGTTATCTGGAATTTACTCAAAGTCGCACAAGGTCTGCCAAGTGGTCCAAACAAGAGATTCGTATGAAAATACCTCTGCGTAATTTTAAGGCATTGTTCTAACGATGTTACAGTATGATAATTTTTAAGTAAGTCTTATCCAAACTGCGTCAAAAAGACTCGTATTCACATTTGTCTAAGAATTGATTCTTCGCATCAGTTTTCTATAAACTTTCCTCGAGCATCTAAATAATGAAAATTGATCTATCCAGTATAGTATGAATACAGTATCTATGTATAAAATCACTGCAATAAAACCGTTTAACGAGTTGAATCTAAAAATAATACTTGGAAGATAACATGATTTCAATATTCGAAATCCCATTCGCGTATTCCTTTGTTTTTTTATGCTCATAGCTAAATTTTTTCTTTAATTTTCGTTTTAGTTTAGTTAAACCTCAATTGAATAATCATACTGTTTATGGAGAAATTGGAAAGGGTAAATAACAAATATCAGCCGTCATTTCCCGACCAACGCTAGATTGCTGCTTCGTGGATACATAATTACAATCGAAATTATTTACGCAAGTCGGCCATTTTAAGAAAGGAAACATTCTGTATAAAAATTCGATAAATCTCTGTTCGTTTACCTGGCATAAATCGTGAATAATTCACCATTTTTTTCTCCCCTTGGATGGGTTACATGTTGCCAAATAACAGACGCCGAAATTTTCGCGGGAATTAAACCAGTCGAAAACAGTTTCTGCATCCTCGTACCCTCTTTCAATGCTCCCCTATTCAATTCCCTTAAAATGCGAAGCGGATTTGAGCGACTACCGGTAGACGGCGGGCTATAAATTGAGCTATAATTCTGCGGGTATAAAATATTTTGGGGAGACATGGTTGTTAAGAAGGGGTGAGCTTTTCAACTGCCCGCTGCCTTTCCCGCCAATGCAACCCCTCGCTACCCTCATCCGCCAAACCCCACTCCATTCCCTTAACCTCTTCCTCTTATCCGCTTGTAGATATATGAATCGCCTGTACGGCTACACTATCGCACGTGGATTAAAGTAGCGTCTCGCTTCATCCTCGCCGAGCGAATTCGCCGTGACAGGGGAGGGTTGGAACGGATTCCCTTGCATTATAAAGTGCAGCCCTCTAGAATACGGTTGGGATCAAAGAATTGCATCGAGCGTGTTCCAACATGGAGTATAGTTTACCCTTCCAAGGTGGTTAGCTTTTACCGCACCTCGTGGCGTAATTAAGCGAAATTAAGCTCTGAAATAAGTACTCTCAATGAGGAAGGAACTTTAATTTATTAAAGCGGTTTCATTAACTTTAATTTTGGAATAAAAATATGCACTTAATGTTCGTACGAGATTCCTTGTGATTCACGTATAGTAATAATATAGAAGAAACAGTTTTACAAAATTTATTAGATGGCATTCTTTTGTAGAAGAGTTATATAATACGTAATATTTAGGCTTATTTGGTAGCGAAAGGGCAGTAAGATTTCCCCCATTTCTGCAGACGTAATGAAAATTATGTTCAAAACTTATGATTTCAACTAATTCCTAAATTAGTTTGGTATTATATTCTTTAGTAAAAGCACCTCTGTTGGACGCAAGATGTATGTTTATCGTACTCTCTTACAATATCGAAATAATTCTGCCATGTCCGACTTCACTAGCTCCTAATACAAAGAGACGACATCCAGAAAGCAGACGGTCTATGCGATAGCTATATTATCTATGCGCACATCTCAATGTCATTTCTCCGTCTTCATTTGCTTTCCTATCTGAGAAGGTTCGAAGGCCAAGGATCCCTCTCCCATTTCTAAGAGCGTAAACATTAACTCTCTCATTCCCGCCCATTTTTTTTTCGAGTCTCAACCAGACGTAAATCGCGCTTCGGATTCCGAAAGCCTCTTTTTCCATCCCCGGTTGCCAATGGTCCCTCGCTCCCCATGGCAACCGTTGGAACCAAAATATTTACAACCGTCGCCCGTACCTTCTGTCGGATTGTCCCGTCTGCGGAGGTCATTAAATGCGAAGACCTCTCGTTTAATCATCTGTCTTTAACGAGCGACGGAAGTGAGCCACCATCGCTCTGCAGACGCCTCTGGTCGTAATGGCGGTCTGTGCGAAATGCTAAACCATGCGGAAATGCGGTCGAATTAAGGTTGCGCTTGGTTTTTGGGGACGCGGTCTCCGTTGTGGTGCGTAATTCGTTCCGTTGCACAAATACTATGACGTAAGATTCAAAGATATTCACCCAAACGATGCATACGAGGGCAAATGATGGAGAGTTGCAAGAACTTATAGGATACGGTTTCTTCCGGTTGTTTAAACACGAATGATCGGAAAAATTTACGAATTTTGGATGTAGTTTTTATGATGACGATAATATCACTTCAGAGTCCTGAGTGTTAGGAAACTCGATGGAAACGAGTGAATTCAAGGGACATTACGTATCCTATTCGAAATAAAAAACCCTCATCTTAGAAGGGGAATTTTATGTAAAATTCTAGCTCAGATGCAAAAAAGGTCAGTCTGTTATTATGATAAACTTTGCTGTCCTACTTAGCTCTTGAATATTTGATTTCAGTTAGCTCCACTTTAAGTAATCCGCGTTAGTCATTCCTAAAATTTAGTAAAATTCTTCAACGATTATTTCTAAATATTACACAGTAGCGCAGTTGATATAGCGAAGGAATTTATTATAATTTTTCCGAAATGTATGCACTCAATTTTTAGGAAATATTTCCCATATCCACCAAAGCCAGAGAAAATTTATACGTGAGGCGAATAATATTTAAAGTAGTTTCAACGAAAGAAAATTTGGCTTTCTATAACTTAGCTTAGGATTTTCTGTTTTCTTCTTACTTGGAAAATATAGAATAAATGGATGTTTAAAAATTATCTTACCTTGCTTTCATATAGTATTCTTTAAACTCTAAAATTACGTTAATTATATTTTGGGCAAGTTATTATTGGATTATTAGGGCATTTATATAATCTAAGACAGTTAATGCCTTTTCTTTTGAATTAAAATTTGTGCTACATAGTATTACGGACAAAACAATTGAGCACTATCAAAATATACGAGGAAAAAATTCAGAAGAAAAGTTAAGAGTCTTCACATGATAGACGATTTTGGGTAATTCATGAACGAATTCGGAGCTTCCATTTTTACCAGTAAAAACTATGGCTTCTTAAACTTCTTTTCTAAGATGTTGTTTTATATATGTTGTTTCTATTGAACACTAGCAAAAGATAGATTTCTAGATGATTAAATACTTATTCATCGTATCATCATTATAAAAAATAATAAGAAGGTTATCTGAAAAGACTTTCAGAGTATTAACCCTAAGGGAAAGATTTTTATATTCTTCAAAACGTATCCACATCGTTGTCATGCATTTCATATTTCTATTCATCGGTTGCTATGCTACGAATCAAATTCTATCTCACAATATTTCGCTGGTTATGGATCAGAGGCGTTCAAAAACCCTCGATTCCTTTTCAAATCATAATGTTTATTTAAGGGGATTTCAGAATTTCACGAATGGGATGTCTCCTATAATTTACCCTCCGGATAATCCTTGCATTCTTCGCTCAAGAGCTGACCAAGAGGGTTGAAGTTTTCCTTGGAAACTGACCCTTCTTTCTAGGAAATCGATCCAAAGCAAGCTAGATGGCGATGTCTAATCCTGCGACCTTGGAATTTCAGGGCCCACTTGTTCAAACCTCCTTCGAAACGCAACGATACCCCGAATAACGAGTAACTCTGTCTGGTTTTCTTCCGTGACCGGAGAGTTTTTCGGTTTCTAGGATTCTTAAGAATGAACATTGATGCAGAAAATAGATTATCTTGATATGAAAATGTTGCATGTAAAAAAACGTAATTGCATAATTTATATAAAATTAGATATATTTCACGTTTAAGAATACAAATTAGGAATGCGAAACCTTCTGAATTACATTATATATAATAATTATAATACTTAATATATATAATTGTACTTGCATGAACTTTTTTACAAAGTAGGCCGCTATTTGAATTGTTTCATTAAATTTTCCCCGTCCGAAACAGTTTTTTTTGTTAATACGAATACTTTCCGGTAACCTAGCAACTCAGCCATGATTCAAGACCATTTTATGGTCGGATAAATGTATTTCTGATTAAAAAGAAGAGCCATCTTGTTAGGCCGATCACTGTCAATGATGACGCAAGGAACCAGGCAACGCAAGGTGCTATTGTCCGCGGTTGCCGATTACTTCGATGAGCAGAAGTTATAACAGATCGCGTGAATGGCGTCTCTGTAACATGTTCATGCGCGAACCGAATAATACCCTTGGAGAAATCGCCTAACTACGGAAGAAAGGTGCTGATTAGAGTCTAGGTCTTTCCGGGAGCACTTTGCACTGATGACATTGTGCCGTGGGGAGAGGAAACCAGACGGTAAGCCAGACGGAAATGGGGGTGGTGGTGGGGGAAATATTGCCGTCGTAGGGCCTTCGGGAGGAGGCTAGAGACCCACTCGTCTGCGGAAAGATGTGTTTTTGTTGTCTGAGACTCCCGCCGTGGGAATGGCGTGGAACGCAGGTGCGTTCTCCTACGCTACCCTCCTTTTTTTTCATCCCCGCACACCCCCGTCCCCACCTATCCAACCCTCTCTATCTTATTCTTCGAAAAGAGGGTAAAAATGCTATCTCGGGTGGGCCCCAAAAAAGCAGACGCGAAAGCTTTGCGAACCCGCCGAGAGCGAAATGTACCGTTAACGCCATTAAGTGAACGGTAAAAAAGGGTTCCCAGTTGCGAGAAATTGGGGAAAGTTTATGGGTAAAGAAAGGATTCTTCTCCGAAGGGGATATTTAAAGGTTGTTACGGGATTTTGCGGATGGGTTGGATGTAACAGGATGTCGGTCACTGGGAAACATCCTGCGGAGGGCTTGCGGAAGATGGAAGTTGCGATCCTAACAGTGAGGGGTCTGTATTTCCTCTGAGGCTATGCAGTGAAATATCCCTGGGTTTTCCGGTGCATCCAGGCCTGAAAACGATTAAATGCGAAAGTATCTTGGGTTTATACGAAATGGAACCCATTTTGTTTGTCTTGTACGATAGTGAGGTATTATACGGAGATATTGAGGTGTTTTTCTTATTGTTTCTGAGGAAACGAGGCAAAATTCGTCTCTGAATGAATCAGAAGTTTGCAGTATTCGTTCTAGAATATCTACGATGACCTGAATAATTATATATATAGCCAAAAGTAATGGATTGTTTCTTCATATTGTCCGATTAATTTCCAAAGGGGTTAAAACATGTACTTGAGTATTACAACTGATATTTACTCGGATGAATTTTACGAAGATTTCCGTGCAATAGTTAAGGCTTTTGATTCCAAATTGCTATATAAATTTATACACTACTTTCAGAATTTCATCAATAAAGCTCAAAGAAATCTTATATTCGAATTCGATAATAATACTACTCTTTGTCGATTGTTGACTTTTCGATTTATATAAACTTCCTTCGACCCCATAATATTGTTGTAGTAATTTGGTTTTGGTTTATACTAGTAATTTGGAATTTTATTAGCTTTATTGTTATTGTTGCAGACAATAATAACCATGAATATCATATTATATAATAGTAGAATCCGCATTTTGGATCTTGTCGTATATCGTACGTGTACATCCCCTGCCACGCTCCGACAGGCAACTTACGAATATGATAGGTAGGATACGTATGTCGATGTTTACGGAAGGTTGCTACACCACATTGTTGTATTGTTCACAACTTTGACTCTATGCCCATAGAGTCTTATAGATATGTTTACCTCACATCACATGCGAACTCTACGTAAGCTCATGCTTTGTTGAAGCGATTTGTTACGTAAAATTCGGAATACTCCATTTCTTCATATATTTACTCTAAATTCTTTTCAGATCCTTAGAGGTCAAAAGTAAGGAGCTGTGAATGATTCAGTAATCCTTTGCAAAAAGGGACATCCCAGTTTTGCGTCATCTTTTACAATACCTGACCGTTACTCTGTGCATTTCCCTTTTCTGCGGATGGTCAGTTTTGCATGGGTATTTGGGGTTGCGAACCGTTCTTTAAGGCAAACGGGAATTCTCAAATACGCCTACTTGTCACATTGACCCCGGAACTGTTTGGGTTTGCAAATTTTCCAAGGCCTTTATTATGTTATGTCATATGGTAAATAGAGATAGAGAGCCGTAAATTTTTGGTTTATTACTTAAAAATATTGCCTCTTCTCTTCAAATAATTTCATCGGTTGTCAATCAATTTTAGAGGAGTGATTGATGTTTAAATGTGTTTGACTTTTGCGTTCAGAATAAGAAAAATGAATGACCTCTGTTAATGAGGCTAAAATATTAGTGATTTACTAGAATGCCTAATTGCTCAGTCAATCTTTTTGTAGAGATCATAACGATTAGAAACCATAACGTTTTCAAACCATTACATATTGTGTATATATTTGTGAGTTGAAGGCTAAAATTTACTATTTATAAATATTATTTTTTGTTGGTTATCGAAGAAAGTCTAACGTCTTTACTTCTTTTATACAATCTCTATTCGTACTAGAAAAGATTTCAGTGATATTATAGTAAAATTCATCATTTAAAAGTAATAGTATTCAAATATTGCTTTATAGTACAAGGACTACCTTTTGGTAAAATCTGACGATGTTAATACTTTGACCCATGGCTTTATGAACAGCATCTGTTCTTCTGAAGATTTTTAAAAATATCGGACAGAATTCAAAATTTATTTCCTGAAAATAATTTATAATTTAAAATTCACACTCGCAAGCTCAACCGCTAAACAATTCTTTTCACGAAGCAGAGCATAAAACGTTATGCAAACGGAAAATTTTTAACCCTGGGCTCGATTTTCGCATCCGGAGCAGAAAAAGTTCCTTTCACAGAATTTTGGCAGAGGAATAATGAAAAAAGAGGCGAAATTTACATTCTCGGCTGAATGCGTCGCCCTTGTGCAGAATCCCGGAAGGAACCGAGAAATGAAAACCAGACCGAGATTTTTCCCATCCGAGAATTTTCGTCGGTCATCTCGGACCGCATAATTTGCCAATGAATTAGGATTTTTATTTCCGCCTTTTCTATAGAAACGGCTGAAAAATGACATCCAGGGTGGCCATGGAAGATATGCGAGATAGGATCCGTGGGACTGGAATTTGGGAGTCGCGTTGGACCCTTTCCAAATAGCGTGGAGGCTGGATTTTTGACAGGTGCATGGAATCATCCCTGGTGAAAAAGGTGAAAACTTATGGAATCGTGTGGTGGCATATTCCTTACGTGACCTTGACCGGTGAGAATGGAGGAGGATTTTCAACCCCCGAAGCTTTTTTGCCTTGGCAGCATAATAGGCCATCCGACCATGAGTTTCTTCTGGATGGTGAGGCCCAAACACAGAATTCTATTATAAATTCGCCGTGTTATTCCAGACAGACGTGAGCCTAGATCCTTGGAGGAAGGATTATATAGATGCCCAGGGTGTTATTTAGAAATAATATATGGAAGTTCCCTCCTGGGATTGCGAATATATTTTGAGTGTATGATTAATGGGACTTCATGGTCAGACTTAATTCTAAATCATCATTCACTGCGTCTTCTCATGAATACGTCCATAATATTTTTTGATGAATAGCGTGTTAGCCTTATGCAAGTTTTTATATTTATATTTCTCCTTCACTTTCTTTTTTGTTGGATTCTAGTTGAATTTTCAATTCGAACAAAAATATTAACATTACCCGTTTAAGAAATCAATAGTAAAAGTATGATGGTGCACTTACATGCCTAAAATAAAATGGCTTCCGATAGAAAGTTGGGAGAAATGAGGAATTTCATGTAGAATACAATGAAAGATACCGTAAATTTCCTCAAAATATAATGCTGAAGTATGAGAGTATATGAATAATTTACTTGAGAAAAGAATTGATCATGAAAAGCTTAAAATGCCTTTTTTCTTCATGCCTCAAAAATATAAATACGTTTCATGCTTGGTTGAAAATATTGAAAGTAACATTTGAGATCAATACGCAAGACGTCTTCATTTTCACAATGTTTCTTATCTTTTGATGTATTCTTCACAATCAGTATAATTTGAAATGCAGGTAATACTTCGATTACGAATCAGGCTGAAATAATTTGAATGAAATCGATAATTGACAAATTCTAATGCAGAATTCATGGTTGTTCATTCAATGAAGTTGAATATAGAAATTTCAGATTCGAAACAGTAAATTCGATTCATTTACAATTACAATCACAAGCCCAACTTAGGAAAAAAGTTATAGGAAAGAGTTATATTCGGAAACGTGTCTTAAATTTGTGCGATATTAATTATTATTTTATAGTATAATATTAGGAAATTCTATGACGAGATATTTGCGTCTGATTGGACTTATTTCTACTGATAAAAGTATCATGAATATTTTTAGGATGGCGTGCCAATTAACCTCATAAAACAGAGCAACTAATATATTTTCATTTCCAAATATTGATGGCTTATCAAATTTGGAAGAATAGAATTCATAGATGTGAATAACATGTTCGTTCTTAATCTCCTTAGCTTACATAATATATCGATCATGATCGGTGCTGACATTAAGCGATTTAAAATGGAGGCGTGGTCGGCCATTGAATCGGCGGCCATTTTATTTAAATTGGTTACGGATTTTAGGAATTAAATAGGGTGAACGTTTAATCCTCGGTTATTGCTTCAACCCCGTTTAACTCGTTCGGTAAGGAAATTGATAGGCAATGCGAGGGAAATTTTATTCGGAAACCATGACACATGTACTCCATTGAAGAACACAACCCTTTGGTCCGGTCGATGGTAAAAAATCCATTCGATGGAGTTTGCATGAGTCCCTCCCCATATAAGCTGATGACCACGAATCGTTGGGGGAAGTAAAAAAACCCCTTTCACCCTCCGCCAATGGGGAGGTCTTAGACAAAGGGCCCATTCACCCCCTCCACATACATGAAAAGGGGGTTTATTGAAGGACTATGCAGGAGGCCAGCAAACGGTTGCATAGAAAGGAGGCATTGCAAGATGAAGTGGTCTTGAAAATTGAATGAATGCATTGCAATGGAAGGGTATTGGCAGATTTGTCAGAAAGTCTGATATCCCCGACCGTTGATTCGGTGCGGTTAGATAAATAAACACGCTGCAGTGAACTCAAATAATCGTATTCATTATTCAATTTTCCTGATTTTTCGTATCGACTTCCGGTTTTTTGATCTAGTGCATTTTTTCGCACTGCATTCATGTTTTTCTATACCTATGCCTTCAACGTCGGTTCCTCAAAATCTTTTTAACCGAAATGTATTTCGATGTTTGATTTTCCGCTAGATTAATTCTTGAGCAGCAGGATTTTATACCCATTTTCATCCATCAGCAGCCATTTATCTACTTATATTTTCATGGTTAAAAAGAATGTGACGAAAACAATTCATCGGACAGAGATATTGATATACTAAACAATGATTATTCTAGCCTTCATCTTCCACCTCATAATCAAAGATTGTGGTTTTGATCTTTTAAGTTGCAACATTGCAATAATTACGTCTTTAGCTTAATTTGTTCCTTATTATTATGAATGCTGTTATTCAGCAGTTTAAGGATATCTTTCGGTAAGTTTCAATATTCTACTGATTCTTTGATAGCACAGATAGGATTTAATTGCAATGGGTGCATATTAAGACAGAATGTGTAAGACTGCGAATTTTAGTCTACCAATTACATATTCTCAGTCAAAAATCCGTGAGAAAACTGTTATGGTGTTCAGCGTGAGGGATGAATCTTGCATGCTTAACTTTGTGGAGGTGTATTTCGTTGGGGGCGTATAATTTAGAATTTATTAATTAAATAATAATAAACCATCGATTTTAGATCACGTTTCCAGCTGGCAACAGTTATCAGCACGATAATGATAATTGGAACATGGTATTTATTAATAGTATTAATCAATTACCAAGGACCCGGAGTCTTGTGGTAAGTTTTTGAATTCGTCGTGGTTGCCAAGGTGATTGTTTGATTTTTAAGCCCTATTAATCGATAAGCATATTTATGTAAAATGTAAAATTAGTTAGGTATTTCTACTCCTCAGGTGGTGTGATCATGTCTTACAAGATATCGATATTTTATTTGGCTCTAGGGAACTGTGTGACAAAATTTATGCCAGTATTACGTTAGTGAAGCCATAGGGTATCCGATCTGTAATTTCCCATCATCGGAATACGATCCATTGAGAGAGGAAATGTCGTTTGACCATCGACCGCTTTGACGAGTTTTGCGACCACAAACCACAACTTAACATTCCACCAAAAAAACACTTCGATATCCTTCCACTTTTTCCGTGAGAGCGGTTACTTATCAAGGGAAAGAAAGACGCGCATTGACCGAGCGTGGGAGGGTGGAAAGCATGGGGCCCTTAGAAAAGGCCCGAGAGAAAGGGTTCCCTTAAAAAATGAAAGGCCAGCAACCCCTTGTTTTATGTCATAGAGACCCCCGGAAGGCACCCTTCAAAACTTTAAAAAAAACCGGAATTGTGGAAGGGGAAGAACCCTTTCTCTTAGAGAAACCCTTCCCTCACCCGGCAAACTTTCCGCCCTCACTTTAGCGAGGAATCCCAACCCTTTGCGCAATAAGATTTTATGGTTTTCTTTTTACCACCTCAAAGAATCGGTCTCTTGTCCGGATTTGCGCTTTACGACGCGAAGTGGTTTAGGGCTTTCATGCATCGCCGTTTTGTAGCCGGCGAAAAACGGACAGCTGTTGCGAAAGATTTCGTGGAAGGGTTTCTTATGCGGGCACAAAAGGGTCTCCTTGCGGAGGCAAAGAGAAATCTCGGCCCCCTGCGGGAAGTGCGAAAAAATGAATGTTGCCGGAAAGTTATCCCTTTTTTGAAGAGATAAAAGGTTTCTTGGGAAATTCTGCGTAAAAAAGTAACGGGGTGAGAAGATTTCGGTCTTTGCGGATTTTTGCCCAAGAGGAATTCTTTGCACAATGCCTTTGGTCTGAGGAAGAAACCCAGGTGTCTTTTTTTCACGGTTTAAGCTTTTAAAGAAATTTCTTTCTTAAGAGCTGTCGTCCGCTAGTCAACGCTTAAATTCACAACTTACTTCTAAAATCCGATGTATTGCACAGTGAACGAGGCTTCATTAATTTTGGGCGGTGCACTTACCACAAATGACAATACGATTCAGTGATTCTTTTCTTTAAACGCTTTCAGTTTCACGTACAAAAAAAGGATGATTATAGAACTATTTGGTTTTTGGGTTCCGAAACATTTTGTTTACAAATACTCCGTAATTAATATAATTTTTATAGTATTTCTTTATAATACCATTTATGATTGAGTATTTTTCTTAAACGTATTTTATTAGTAAATTTTTATTACAACTAATACATTTCTTTCCGATTAGTATATGATGAATCCCTTGAGATTTCGGCTCGTTAGAAATATCGATTTCGGAAAATCAACCAATCTTCGGTTTTAGAACAAGATTATGACAATAAAATGTATTATATTGTTATAATGCAATATTAATATTGACCACCAATGATATAATCAAAATATTGGCTCTCGAATCTTAGAAAATACGGTGTCTTTAATCTTGCTAATCTCATATTCTTCTGCGAAATTAAACGCCATCCAATGATACTGCGGATTCCAGAATGGAATTTTATGAATGACAATTATCGTAATTTATGAATAATGAAGCTTTTAGTTTTGCAAATATGCGGTATTTCGACTTATATCAATGCCATATTTACTGTCTCCTACTTTTGTCATATATAAGGTTCAGATGGGGGATAAGTTTACGTATAGGTTTACTTATGTCGAAGAGTAAAGCTAAATTTTTTGCATCTATTTGCTCTCTTTTTATATCACAATGGGTATTACGATGCGAGATCTCAAAGAGGAGATTTCTATCTTGTTTTTTACTACTATTTACCTTTCCTTCGCACGCGAATGCTCTATTTCTGCAGATCAACTATAAATGTGCTCTTTATAGAAAACGCGATAGAAGTGGATTTCGACACCCTTAGCCATGGCCTAGTTAGCAGATGAGAAGGCGTAGGATTCGCTGAACTTTGCTCTTTTTGGCCTCTAGTTCTTGCCAAATATTGTGCACAGCCGGTTTTTGTCTACGCCCATTATAGAGTTTTTTTATTTTATCAATGCCACAGATCCTGTGACAGTATTTTTCCACCTAGAATTACGTAGTTTATTTGTGCAGATTGATGTAGATTCTAGCCATGCAATTCCACATAAATGTTTTCTCCGTAAATCGTCTATTTATGTCACCATTTTTGAATTTCATTTGTATTATATTGCCAGAATATTTTGTTATTTTTCATAATATAATAACAGTAATTTGAGCTCCATGCAATTAAAACATATTAATGAATTTGATTGGAATAGTGTTACAGTGAATGTATAATTCAAATGGATTTGCTAGTTTATTCATTCGATTTTAATTCCATTGATTAATCCATTTTTATACGATAATTAGTAATAAATAAAAGTTTGCTAAAATATTAATGACTTTTTAAATAGGACTTTATTAGTTTCTTTGGAAGAAAAATAATAAAAAGGAATACTGTTTCGTATTCTCAGTCATATGAAACATCGATATTTATTCTAACAACATGAAAAAGAGAATAATAGATGAAAGTTTAACTCTCTCTTCCTAGTAAATCAATTTACTTAGTAAATAATAATAAGTAAATAATGAAAGTAGTAGATAAAAGAAAAGCGATTTTCTTTAATTAGAAACTAAAGTATATTTCAATTAATAGCTTGCAAATGCACATAAGTCACTAGCTTCCAGTATCCACTTAACACGT
Organism: Pantala flavescens; assembly: GCA_020796165.1. NCBI lineage: Eukaryota > Metazoa > Arthropoda > Insecta > Odonata > Libellulidae > Pantala > Pantala flavescens. Next base: position 26,946,259 of record CM036886.1, read on the forward strand.
TTTCTCCAGTTATGAGTCAATTGTATTTGCACATTTCTTTTTAAGCTTCCTCTATAAATGTATAGTATGCGGATAATTTAGATAGATATAAATGAACAAAAACAATAACTCAAGTCAGTGTCACGCAATCGGAGATATCAAATAATCCGCGTGTTTGCGATAGGAATTTCCCCAATTCGTTTTCAGCAACATTCTTGTTTACGTTTGGAAGGATGAGAGTGCCTTATCTGGCAGCAAAAGCGGGATTTGCGGTAAAATCGATAGGTCCATAACCCCTCGTCCCTGGCCTACTTCTTCTCCAAACTGTGGCGCAGATCCAAAAGGGTCGTTCACATGCAGTCCTTGACTAAAATAGTAGGAAGGCGATTTTGTTTTTCTCCATTTTAATTATGGATGTTTGGTGTCGCCCCTGTTCTTCTGCAGTCCATTGGTCTTTTAGCCTTCGGTTTATTATTGCAACCGGAGGGTCTTTTAAGAGGTGGAAGTGGGGATTCAGCCCGTATCGCAGATTACTTAAGTTATATAGCGCTCTTTAGAGGAGATTAAAGTGATGGTTAATTAACCAAATTGGTGTTCTCTCTAAATTGGTTGACCTTCCAGAACCATTTGCCGCTCAAGGAATTTTTTTTCGAGTTCAACATCTCTTATGAGTATTAGAAAAACCTTTTCGTTGTTTTTTGTAAGATCCTCGGAGATATAACCCATGCGAGTTCTTTTATAGAATTAAAATTGCGTTATATTCTTCTTTAGCAATCATGGTGTACTTCCGAAGTTTTAGAATTAAAACAGAAACCATTGGATATGGTTATAAGAAACGTATCTTTAACCCAGTTACAATTAGTTTTACTACCACATGTAATATGGATACTTTTGTCTTAGAAATTGTTCACGCTTTTGATTGGTTCCTCACTCTCTTGAAATATAAAATGTATTTCCCCAGAGAAAAATGCCCTAGCGCAATAACACAAATTAGAAGGTCATATAAAATTTCATTGTCAATCAAGTCTGTTTATTCATTGAATCGTCTTCATAATACAAACGTACAATCGTGACTTATTATATTGGTATTATTTTTAATTTACGGAAGATATAGTCCATGAAATCTTTTGAGTACTGATGGAATACATTGAACTACTATTTACTTGAATGTAGTTTTTCTATGCTCGGCATTACATGCAAATTCACAAATCTGAATTCTATATAACCTTCAAAAATCTAATCGGCATTCCTTATTTGACTTTGTGATCACCTCGATCTAAAATCATAGTTATTTCCGTTCACCTTCTCATATTGCCAAAACGTCCTTAGCGAATGCTAATATATAGGTTCCTTCACCTCGTGGCCATGGCCTACATCTGCTGAATTGCCACGCAGATTTTTCGGAACATCGTGTTTACAAAAACAGTGCTAAAGAAGAGATTACAGTGGATCTAGTCGACATATGTAAACAAAAAAATAATCTTCTATAAATTCGAAATTCCGCAATATCTCAGCACTCAATGCAATAAATTACAAGGTCGTTTAGAATGTAGAATTTAGGAAGTCATCTTTTTACAAATTCTACTTTTCGGGATGAGGAATAAAATAGCATAACGTAAATAGATCACTTAGCACACGATCGTTTATTTACTATTAAATAACAATGATTAGAAAATGCAGTTATATTTATTATTATATAATGCGTTACATTTATTATATATATAGAATTAATATTATATTTCTACAATGCAAGATTTTCAGTTTAATTCGAAGGAAATACATTTTCACAATTTGAAGAAGATAATTATAATAAGAACGACAATTATTTCAATTTTATTCATTCATGAAATCGTTATATTAAGCTAAAAGTTAAGTTAAGCTTTATAAGTTAAAAGCGAAATATGAGAAAAACTTTAAATGTGCTTTTAAAAAAGTACAGTATGAATTTGATATAAAGAAAATATTATTTCATACTGTAATTTTGATATATTAATAGCGAAAGTTTTATATTAGAAGTTTATATAATATATATATTGTTACCAAAGTCGAAATGCAGCTTATTATACAGTATAATCATTTTAAGTTGTAATATTACGATAAAACCGAAAGAAATTGGGTTTAAAAATCTGGATTTCATCTGAAATTATCACGGGAAATTATTTTTGGTTTATAATTCAAATATCTTATTAAAATTACTTCGGTTTTCGTAAATTTAATTCAAATATTGAAAAATTTTTGAAGGTGAAACATTTGTAATAATAACACTAAATATTGCATTGTGGAATTGTGACATTGTCGATCGTGTGAGTGCAATAATTGTCCGTGCACAAGTTGGGCATCTTTTAGGGCCGTACCCTAGGGTTCGGCGGGGGTGAGAAGGGTGACGGAACTTGTTTTACCGGATCTCTCTTCGCTGCATTTTTGGGAGCATCGCCTTGTCCTTGGGTCGGAAGAAGTCTCACCAACCAAAAGGACACACCATTCCTCCAGTTCTCACGGATACCCTCTTACGTGAATCTAACCCTTAAAACGCTGTTACGATTTACGCATGAAATTCGCTTTAACTTTGATACGTTTTCTTACTTCGCTTTTGACCTAAATCTGCCAATTTTATATCAAAGGATTAAAGAATATATGAGAAATAATATAATTAGAATGTGGCTGAAAGTTATAGGCATAAATAATAGGAGATGATGTTGCTTTCAGAGATTCAGTTCTATAGAAAAGAGACAGGTTATCTCCATTGCTCAACTGAATGCAAATTTGCGAAATTATTTGTAAGAAATTAAGGGGATCAAACGTTTACAATTGATAGAAATAATGTAAAGCTATTCCACAAGCAAATTCAATAAAAATATCAAATAAACAAATTATTTGATTAAGTCTAAGAATTGAAACTGAAATATTAGCATCAAAATTATCTATATATTGTTTTCTGGGTAATATACTATAGCATAAACCTTGGAACTAAGTGGATTCCAGTGAAAATTATAATGTATTGATGATATCTAATGCTTGAACATCCACGCGAACATTGATACTAGAGATCGTTCTTCTGTGGGCAGCTACTGCTAGTCATCGAAAGCGTTTAGTCACTCTGTTCTTTATTGCTTTTGAAAGCGATTTACTCTGCGTCAAAAGTGACAGGGGATTTGAATCCATACAAATGACAGCGTGAGCCATGGATTTATTCTCCCTTTAGTTTACTTGCAGTTTCTTTATTTTAGTGTCCATTTTGTACTGGAATAAATCGTAAAATTTTCAAATCTACTTCACATCGAAATTTATTCATAGAGTATACGTATGTTCTTGTTGCAATTATGATTTGACATAGCTTTGATGAAACGATATCTCTATTTGTGCAGTATATTTCATTTTTCCAACGTACGTAAGTTAGGTAACTGATTAAATAATATAAATTTAATTCTATTTCTGCCTTTTTACAAAAACAACGAAAGTTATTTGGATATGAAAGCTGATAAGTACATTCGTCAGAATCAGACCTTTCCATATGTTATGAATAGTGATTTCTATGGCATTGATTCCTCTTGGCATGTAAAGCACTAATTCGCGTTATTCATGTGAGCGCTAAAAAGCAACCTCTAACCTCATCTGGTAAAATCATCTATAACTCATTCTCTCTCCAAGGCTTTTGTCATAAGATCTGAACGTTTTCACCTTTTCCGTCGATTCCTATCTATGTGGCAAAACGCCGTCCGACATGTCCATGAAAAGGGACTCATAAGTCTCATTCATCCTTCAATAAGGGCATTCGCCTTCCACTCTTTCGTAATTCGTCCTTTTCGTTGGGCAATCCACAAAAAAATATCCGTCATATTTCCCCTCGCGCTGTTTACGACTGCCATCCGCTTCTTATCGTCACGATGACGCAGAGGGACGTCTTCGATGGTGTCGCGGGACAATTACGAACGTCTTCTCGTCCAGTGCATCTCCGGTCATTTTCGCTCGCCTCATTTACATTTTTTTAGAAAGTCCCGTCGAAGGACGCGGTAACAAATTTGAAGGCCCTAGTTTCTTCGCCATCCGAGCAGAGGCGATATTTGAATGCTTCATTTTTTTCTCCCGACTGCTGCTGTTGCTAGATAATAGGTTTTTTTCCCCTTGGCCTTGGAGGGCGCGATAGGTGTGAGAGTCTGTCTGAGAATGCGTTCTTCGTGGCTCACGAAGAACAGGTTCGCATCAATTCGTCTATGAACGATTTTGATGGTCCGAAAAGGATGCTCTCTTCGAATTCTTGGAATAATTTGGGCTGGAATAGTTTCGTTGTTATTGAACGCTATATGTACCGAATCTAAGGAATCGTAAAGTTTGCGTTCTTGGCTCAACTTTTCAGGAATTTTACATTTACATATACACCTGGCAAGCTGCTGCTTGTCTGTCGTCTGTGCACACTCTTAACCCATAGATTCGAAGTTCTCTTTCGGTTCTCTTACTCCTCGAGGTTAAAAAAACCGCCCAGTCTTCTTTCTCGAGTTAATAATGGAGAGCTCATTACATTTTGATTCGAACAGTAGCAAGCCAAGACCGATTAAATCCATATTGATCCGTGAGGATCCGTCCATGAATCGGGGGCATCAGTTTTACGTAGTGATGATCCTAAATTCTTGCGTGCGTAGTTCCAGCTGTTTTTTGAAAGTTTGCTGATGGAATGATGGACGTTGTTTACCTTTGCCATCGTCTTGGAGTTGAATTCGTGGAAAAATTCCTTTCCTAAAATGGTGTAAGATTCCGCTATCCCCACTGCAATATTAAAAGACTGTTGGACACTGTTGAAACGTACATCTTTAAGTACTAAATAATAAATAAACTTTTTCGTTAGTATCGTGATTGACATAAAATATACTGACTGACCCGAGGCTCTCTAATATTTTGGTTTCCATACTTACTAAACCTACTTAAACTTAGAGCGATTCGCCTTTGCGATAATCGGGATATTTCGACGAGTTCGAGCGACTTCATTTTTATTTACAATAATTTACGTCAGGAGTTATCTTAAACTATTTATTATTGGGACAGAACTTGATAATGGAGTTCTCTACCACATCATGGAATTCGTTGTATGATCACTTTAACGAACAAGTACGAATCGAAATTTTTGTTTGAATAGATACGAAAACATCTTACAATCCAGTATGCTGTGATATTTCAGATTCCAGTACAGCTCAGATTCATACGGGTATCCTTTTTTCAGCCTTACTTTCCATCAGATTGACGGCTACTTAATCCCCTGAAAGTGACAGATAAATTGGGGGAATATGTCGCCGATTGCCCGCTTCTTATGCATCGGAAATGTGTCACACGGTTAACTCTCCTCCAAAGAGGATAAGCCTTTCACTTTCCTTAGGCCGACGTTATCCTAGGAAAGTGTCCTTAAAAAACCGATCCCAAGGTTTCACTAAGATACGCACTTTCGGATGTCCTTAGAAATCGGTTGCGACCTCTCCCTGGGTTATCGGGTTGAAGAAAGTTTTAAGCCGATGTAGGCATCGCAAGGCTGCTACTATGTTGCATCAAAAATTCTAAATAATAGAAATACGAATAATCTTCGGTACATAAGGAATCTCTGAGTATTAAGCACAGCGGTGAAATCGTTTGCATACGTTCGTTTTTTTATTCTATTTCAGTTGTCACTCATGGGTTAAGTACATGGATTTGTCTTTTATTTCTCTATCGGTTTATTTAGTTATACAACGAAGCGATCCGCGAGTCATTGTTTGGGAAAGACTTTACACGGCTGTGAGTGTAGAGTTTAAATTATCAAAATACCGCTACTCAAGTTGCGGGAGTTAATTTTCCATAGTTTTTAGGGGAATCCGAATCAAAAGAGCCGAAAGATAAGCTTTTAAGTGCCTTCGGTTTGAGAAATTAGTTCCTTAAATAAATCCGAGACGTTATTTTTCCAAATATTAGTGATGTATTTTCACCTACCGCTGATACTTTTCGAATCCGTGAAAATAGTCAACATTAAATCGATTCTCGTACGTGTTTCACCACCTATTCTGCAATAGTTTACGCAACTATAGTTCTTTTTCTCATCAGCAGCAGACTCAACCAGAACCATTCACACCGAGTGCTAAGGGATTACGTTGTATATTTGACAATGAATGTTGCAAATAAATTTGAATATTTTCAGGTGCAATTTCGATGGAATTATTCCTTTCCATTTAGCTTTTATAGCCCTCCCACTTGCTCTTTATTCAGATGATCTATTATCGAATTCAAAACTGCAACGTTTAAAAAGTCTTATTTTAATTATATGAATCGAAAAAATATTCCGATTTTATATGAAATTTGTTACGAAGCGTGGATTCGTAAGACGTTCACCCGGATGTGAAATGTTTCGCCCCATAGCAGGAAGGTTAAGAATGGATGAGATGGACTCAATGGCCACGAGACAGCGCTAGGAGCAAAGATCTGCTGTTATCGAACCTTATCTCTTTCCCATTCCTTCTTTCAAACCTTTATTCCATGCTAAACACTCCTGCTATTGGTCTTGGCGATTATTTTTTTCGAGTGTGGCAATAGCATTTTTAGTGTAAATTAGAAGTGTTTCGTCAAGATCTCTTTGCCCCTCATCACAGCAGTGGGCTTTTCCACTCGTCTCCGGAACTTCATTACATTTTGTTTTCTGTGCACACTTACGTATCAAATTAGTCATTTTATACGCTCAATCCAACGGGAACTTCAATGGTATACTTATTTCGGCAATAAATATAAAATACCGAGGTAGGATGGCAAATCTCGGATTGAATAGCAGTATAGTAGGAGTCGAGCGATGTAACTTAGCGCTTTACCTTGTATTATATAGGACCTTAATGATAGCAGTAGGTTTTGTGAACTAGGTACGTCAATTAATAATTTTCGTGAAAAATGTCAATGATAAATCAGTAAACGTAACTCAAATGATGCGGGATGAAATCGCTATAATATAGAAGATAAACGCGGAGAGTAGTTTTACACAATAAAGCATTTACCTTTCCGGAGGAATTATTACGAATATTATACAACTTTTTCTTAAACAGGTCGTGAGGATAGAGCGAATAAAATAAGGGGAACAGTTATAAAAATTAGTTTTTCCCACGGGAGGGTGATCGATTAGCGTAGTGGAGTTTTGGTGCTTGCACCCCCTGCCACACACGGAAAGGTGAATCAGAGGGTATCTAAATAGAGGCAAACCTTCTTTGATTCAATTAGTTTGAAAATATAAATTCTTACTATGAAATATAACCGATATTCGATGTGAGCAACTAGTAATTCAACTTCGTAGAAAGGAGAAATAATTAAAGACGTAAACTCTTGATGGCTTCCTCAGAATAAATTTTCAGAGAAATATCCGTAAACTCGTACAAGCTACGAAGATTTTTTCTTTTAATTAAAACCCAAATTCTTTACGAAATTAGAAAAACCGCAAATTTGAATTTTTCGTTACATACCCATTGTTTTCATTGGACACGTCGGACTGGAAAGTTCCAAGCGAACCCATTTCAAGACAAGGATAGACTTGGAGGCGACTTATAGCTTTTTCCTTCTTCTACGTTGTATGCGAAAAGAATAAAGAATATTCATTATTTTGGCTTTCGTTAAGTTGATCAAACTGTGAGTGATAAAACTATGTCCATGAGCTACTGTGGTTTAATGGAAATATGTTACGTTCAAGATTCTAAATCTAAACGAACATAATATGCCATCCGACATAAAACTGCAGGGATAAGACTAAAAGTAATAACCAGGAATGTATTTTCACAATCTTCTCGTGTCACAACAACAGTTTTAATTGTGGGCGATAGTTTATGCACGCATATGTATGAAACGAGGTGAACAACACTTGCTCACTCGTTGGATTCTGAGAGATAATAACGTTCTTTTTTGTTCTGCCCGAAAAAATAGCGTTTTTGACTTAATTGCACTCAGTATGGGCGAAGGAAAGATAGAATTTTGAAGAAAAATATTTGTTATTATCAATCTCGTTTCATTCTTGGCTACTGTTCAGAATTTTCTTTTCTTTTCTTTTGAACTATTAATACTCATTTGCCGGAATAATTTAAATTAGCATGCTTCGACCGAAGTCGATCACTCGGTAGATTGTCCCTTTTCTCCAACATCGCCTTCGAAGTGAACGTTATCTGCCCATCTCCCGATCCATTTGTCTGCAATACATCGCCCACTCTATTTACGAAAGTCGGGAAAACACGGCGGGATCCAGATAAAAGGCCCACCTACGCCCTCCGCTTTTAGAGGTTGCAACCTCTCCAATCCAGACTCCAAATATTACGTGACTTAGCGCGCAACTTATTGTCCAATGGCTCCTAACTATTCCACGATAAGGTCCTTATCTCAGACAGCCAATTAACTGCTTTCTAATATTGTTACAAGTTATGCTCTTGTAAGCCCGAATTTATTTCTACCTACGAACTAAGGAAGTAGATCATATTTATTCCCAATCATAATATATTTATTTATATAAAATTTCAAGCCATTGATGTATATTAACTGATATTCAATATACATCTGTAAAATTCCTCAAAATCTATCACTCATAATGTTCTCCCAGTAATACGGTTTTAATACCCAGATGTTACTACTTTTGCTTGTGATTTTCACATTATTCCTTTCTGAGACTTTAAAAAAAACCACTATGGGTGCATAATATTTTAAGGGAAATATTTCATGACTAAAATTTATATGTGAATGCTTGATGGAAAAAATTCAAAAATCGATGTATTTTTTGAAAGTATAAAGATTCTAGCGAACTACAGGAGTAGAAATATATTCTAATTGTAATAAAATTAAATGATATTGATTAATTCTGCGTAGTATTCTTTTTCAAATATTTTGAACTAAAAATACAACCATTAAGTTTTGATTTCAACGAGTTAATTACGAAAAATATCGCGTTACTTAAAAAGTATGGTAAAATTTGAAGGCAAGTGTAATTTTTCTTGCGTCAAAGTAGAACGAATTGTTCGTGTAAAGTTAATGAGAACATTCGGTTTGCTTTTCTAACCAGAATAAAACGCGTGTCCGAAATCGCCAGCGTGGGCTTGCACAACACTTCCTGGTTCAAAAAAACCGGACCATAGGAAAATTTTTGAGAAACTGCAGTAGTAGAAAAAATATTTCCTATCGCTTATCAAACCTATAGTGGAGTTGATTGTCCTTCTTTATCGCGAAGCAAAAACACGGTGGAAAATCAACAGTAGTCTAGCAACCAGAAATAGTTGAAATAATGCGCTTTTACACAGACATCGTGACGCTATCTATTAGCAGAAGTTTGATGACCGGAGTCTAGCATGCGTTGAGCGAAAGAAGTCAAACTAGTTTTTGAGAAGCATTGGCAGTGTTTTTCCCGCATTTATTTTTGGGTTGCACACGGCGCCTAGGCCGCACCTTGGGCACACGCGCCGTGTGGAATTGTGGGAAGAGGCGAAGGACCGGTTATCCACCAACTCGCGAAGGCACTTTTATTGCTCCACGATTTCTGCCGACGTTCGCCATCAATCGAGAAGTGAGATTTTATTTTGACTTAAACTGACAGTTGGAGGCAGAAATGTTGAATAGGTGTCGTACACCGGATGCAATTCGTGTTCGGAGATGCTATTAAATTTTTGAAGCTTTTTATAGCGTTCTTTATGGAGGGTATTTTCTATTTTTAATATCTGTCCGCATATCGTATCATCTCGATACATTTGATATATTCTCCTGAATTATTTGTATTTTCGTTGAAAAATTGCTGGCGGATTAAAATGAATGATGATTTTAATGTGCATTTGTATTTATACACACTGCATTTGTCAAAAAATCACGATCCGTTATTAAACGAACACCAATTATGCTATAAAAAGGCTATGGAGTGGCTAGTGAATAACGGTAACATAATTGACAATTTCCAGTGCTTTTTGGCATGAAAAATAAAGAGGAATGCATGCGATGTATTACCATGTCCTTTACCTTAAGATTTCTCTTGTATTACAACATACATGAAGATTGTTCCGATTTTCCCGAAATAAAATTTAAAATCAAAGACTAAAATTGTAGACCTATATTTTAAGTAACCGAAATATTTTGATTTTGATCATAAAATGCTAAATAATTTCCTTTTTATCGAAGAAGTATTGCACTTAATCCGCTGTCATTGTGCTTACGCATGTAAAAATAACCGAATGTATCTTTCCGAAATGGCAGTAAAGCATAATAAAAGTATGACTATTTTCATTTCGATAGAATAAGTCGTGCAATAAGTAAATTCGAAGAACGATCGTAATCAAGGTGAAAAGGTTATAACCTAATTTAACTCTAAAGAACGCGATTCCCGAAGTCATTATAAGTCAAATCGCTGTTGTATCAGGTTTACATCGAATGAAATAATTTCTCTTTCTTAACTATAAATAAATATACGCGGGTTTTAATCCTTGTAATATTCCGCATAGTCTTCCCAGAAAAGAGTGAATTACCAAGTACTTATTCTATCGCAAAGTAGTATCACTGCTTACTTGCTCTAATTTGTTTACCAAACATGAATTGATTGTTTCTCGGGATTTGTGAGTAACTTTTTTCAATCAGACCATACGCGTTCTCCACGCATCGGAGCCGTTTCTTATGCACCGCAATAGGAACGCCATGGCTTTGTCTCGGATTTTCGCCTTCCCCAATCCATTGGGAAACTCGTGTGCCTAAAGTTGATCGCACCTTTCTGGCAAAATGGCTGCCTGCACGTGGCCTCCTTGGAGCCCGTAGAATTTCGGGAGGCAGGTGCGTGTCACGTGGTTGGGGGAATCGTACTTAGGCAAATGGAGGGAGACAAAGTCAGAGACGCCTTTTGAATCTCACAGCCGATGCCTCCAATTTCCGTCGCCGAAAGTTGCGACTGTGTCCTAATCCTATTCCACTCGCGTACGCTCTCGGCTTAGCTTCTTTTTCTTACTCAATGTTCGCTACCATGTCCCCAATTCCAGTTGCAATGCCCACCTCGGATTTTGATTTATTTCTCGAGCGATTTTCCCGATCGAGAATTCGGATTTTTCATTTCAGCGGGCGTCGGAAACCACCTTCTGGATGGTGGTGGATGTACACGAATTGATTACGCAAAGTTTTTTAGAGCAGATTTCCTTTTATCTCCTTCAAAATACACGCCCGGGATTGTAGAAACAGTAGAGAGTTGATATGCATCCCGTGTTTTTGAGATTCGACCTTCGGTTGAATGATTTATGGAATTATATTTGCTAAGGTAGAGCATAAAAGGTTATGATGTAAACTCTGAGTAGTTCGACTTGATTCCATATTTCTTGTGTATCGAATTTACAATTGCTGGACTTGAATTGATGCATCAAAGATATTTTAAATATACACTTACGCATTTTATTTATTTTTTCATTTGATTTATCCTTATGATTAAATTATGACTCTTCTGTTGTATTAATTACTAAATTTTGCAAAATAACGAATTTTTATATCTGCACGATTTTTGATCATATCATTATTCTACTAGAAATAGGGACATCTAGTTTATTAAACATCGTCATATTTTTCATTACTTCAACGTTTAATATTAGAACCTTTTTTCAAATCTCATCAGTAATAATATATTTTAATTTCAATTAGCAATATGAATTATTCGTAGTCCCTTCCGAGTAAGTTTGTATCGTCTTATTCTAAAAAATATCAAATCATTGTAATTTGAACTTTAGTTTCAAATTACTGGGATAGATTTCCACAGTTTTAATCAACATCTCGATACCTTTAAAGCAGGAAGATGGGGATGATAAACATTTTACGGCCCTTTAACAGTTTGGTGGAAGTCTGTTTCGGATCTAGGATTAGTTCTAATTCCCAGTGAAGCGCATAGAATGCAAACGTGTGAGTTCTTATCGGAACATCTGAAAGAGTTCGATTCCCTAACAACGCTCACTTCCTCTTTTGCCCATTGTGAATCGCTTCTGATGTCATGGCCAAAGTAACGGAAGAGTGCTAATCGTTTAGGCACGAGACAAGCTGATATATTCCGAATAAATTACACTCGGTTTTCCAACATTATCAGAGATAGCTCTTTTCCACTCCGGTTAGAGAAAACCTTGCATCGTCATAAATACGGCAATTTCAAATGTAAATTGTATGTTTTCCCCCTCACAGTCCAAAGTTGCTGACGAAGTGAAATGTGCACTCTCATTTCCTGGAACGTCGTTTGAAACGATACTGCTAAAACTATGTTATCCCAATGGGCATATGAAATGTCGGAGCATGATAGTGCAAGGAGGGCCAATTATTTACCTGTTTTGAAATGGAGAAACCAGTTCTTTATTCAATGATACCACCACCATCCATCCTAATCGTTTGTGGTGGCAACTTCTTAAGCAAGCTGCCAAAGCTGTCGCGATTGAAAATGGGTCAGATAGATTGCTGTCGAGTTAACTAACTCCAGCTGCGAAAGTGTGCGACGAACACTTCCAAGTTCCTTTCTATGATAATAGATATAATTGTGTAATATAGTCGAAATTATAGGCGTGGAGACTATGTTAAAGATTGTGCCAGTGGCGTGGTTATAATAGAGTTGCATGTTGGAAAATAAGCAGTAACTATCTGTTCTTTTCTATCTAAGCGCTCTATTTTAATTTATCTGGCGATTTCTCCCCTCAAATTGTATAAAAAATTTGATGGTATCTGATTTTAATTCCATTTAATATCGAAACCTTATCACAACACGTTCCTATTCTGATCTCTTATTGAAAAAATAATAAAAAACGTGTTAATTGGGAAAATTGCTTCCTTTTAATCCTTGCCAAAGGGTACCAGGAAAATAATTTTTATTATTTGGTGTTTACACTATAATGGTTATTTTACTTTCATATATTTCGTACTATACTCGTATATTTTATAATATCGTATCTAATTTCGTTGGTTAGCTGAAAATCAAATACTTGATTCACGTACGACTTCTGACAGTAGCTCCTGATTGTAGCTTATCCCAGGCGTAATTTTCTCATTGCTAATGAATGATGGGAATGATAAATCAAGTATGAATCTAAACTGAAATACTCAATGCTTTTTATTGACTGCTTGTTTGTGTAAAAGAGAGTATTCTTATATATAACATTTTTAGCGGTGGTTTATCCAGTTCGTTATTGTTAGCCTTTCTAAATGTATAGCTGAGGTATTTAGGCATCTTATCACAATAGAAATACAATATATTATATTACTCTACTCTGCTACTGCAGTATATTTCATCACTCGATACTCGTGATAGTTTAGCTGTCTTTTAAAGATCCGAGGCGATTAATTCCAAAGCGTGACGGAGTGGCACAAAGGACTGTGTTTCTAGAAACGTCGTGAGTCTGAGAGGAATCACACAGATCAAAGATCAGTTGGATTAGGCGGAAGACGACCGCTTTAGCACGTCCACCCGTAATCTGACTTTAGCCGCCGAAAAAAAGATCGTAGGCGTTCCACAGAAAGAATAGAAATGAGAATAGATCGCGGAAGCCGTAGGTGTAGTTTGGGTTTTACGCTTTTCCAATGATCCTAAGGATGAATATGTTTAGATGCATCGACTCAAGAATGATTGAAGTGACTGCAGATGTGGAAGATTTTGCATTTTTGGTACAAATATCAACTAGATATACCCCGGATGATACCCTGATTACTTATCCCGAAATTCTAAGTTCAATAAATACGTAGTTTTTCGTAACTTCAAAAGGTTAATTTCATTACTTTGTCATTAATTTTTATGGAGAAATTTGCAAATATATTAGGTAAGATCTGAGAATGTCAGTCCGTTAAGTATGCCTTTAAGATTCCTATCCATCGCTTTAGCCAGACGTTTGGGTCGTAGAATGAATGCCGTAAGTACGTTAGAACCCCCCACTCCGCCATCTGATAAGTCTCCGAATATGACGACGTGCCCACGAACGTTGGGTGGGTCATCGATCTCCAGGACGTCTCAATCGGACTTTTTTTCGGATGTGCATCATAGGGAAGGTGAGACGGCCCCTCCCTCGGCCTTATGGGAAGCAATTCTCTTTGTCTTGACCCTCTTCCGTTTCCCCTACTCCCTCAATGCATTCTCCACCACTTCAATACTCCCTTCTCTATATCCGTGCTTCCTAGGCGACCCATTGTCAACCACTCATACCTATGGGTAAACAGAGAGAAGTGACCTATCAACTACCAATCCACTTTCCCATTGAAATGTACCACTACTTCCTCTCCGTCCCTTTGCCGTAATTTCTCTTTCCAATGCTTTCCCTACGTAAACACATGCTCCACCGGCATCCATATCGCTCCCGTGTTATGCCGACACAAAGCGTGACTTTCTTCCCTCCGGTTCAATGGGAGATTATGAAGACGGGTTAATTTGCGAGGGGAAACGAGTTGCCGAAACCGGGAGGTGTGCGTAGGGCGACATTTCTACCCGCTAACGAGGAATGCTGGATTTAAATTATGCCGTGACGTTCCATGAATGCATATGACTGAGTAGCGAAACCACAGAGAGATGCATACAGTGGTCGCTCCACAATGAAATCCAAGAGTCGTAAATACTACGGGGACAGCTGGGAATGACCGTGAACCAATAATTCCGTTTTTGATGCGTAGTTATTACAGACTGCGTTATTGGGAGTGAAAGAGACGAGCATTGCAGTACTACACGAGATTTCGAATCTTGTTTTAACAACCAGTTGGTATAAATTACTCATGACCATTGGAGTTGTTAAGCAAGAATACTTCACTGAACATAGAGATGAATCTGGTAGCTACATTACTATTGGGATTTAGTGAATAAGAGCTCATTGTATACGTCTTTTACAACCTCATGTTTTAGATTCTTGGTGTTCAATGACCTCTTCGTAAAACCTCTGGTTATGTACGTCATTGTACACGATGTAGCACAACATTAACTTATAACGAAGTTACTCACAGCGGAAACTATAAGAAATCCAACTTTTATTTGTTCCTTTCCGCATACTTTCATCTCTATTGCGCAAAATTTTCATACTTTATTTAATCTTCCTTGGGAATTTTGCAATCATCAGTAATTATAACAAATATTTTACTTTACTTGCTTGTAGTAGTCTTCGTGAGGACTTACTATTTCCTTATCAATTTCAACGTCCTTATTTTATGACTATATTTCAGAATCTTAACCTTATACCAATACTAATCATTCGATTAACCCAAAGTCAAATATCGATTCCGAAGTCAGAAGTATAATAATTTATGCACAAACCCGGAATTGAACCTGAGGCTTTAAACTAACGCACTCCGAATTGAACTCGTCTTTTTATAGATATTCGTACTTCTAGAAATGGATGGTTGTAATGAATATTAATTCGATTAGAGAAAGATTAAACAGTGACTGAAACAAAGCTAACGTTGTGTAAGAAATATTAAAGACATAAAGTTTATCAGTTATTTAGGCGACTGACTAACTGCCGACAGGAAACTATAATTGATATTAATTCCCTATGAAAAGCGAGAACCCTTTTTAAGGGTTAGTAATAGAACAAAAGAATAAATGAAATGAGAAGGAGCTAGGACGTTTAGGAAAGACATTCATGAAAGGAAAGATGGGAATGGATTCTAAATTGGCCTCGCTTTAGCGAATCGACCAAATAAAGGAATCGGAAAGAATGAGTTGTCCAAACAGCCTTAAAACCAAGGGAAATCTCGGTGGGGAAGATACGGTTGGAGAACAATCAGAACAAAAGATGAGTACGAATCCAAACGGATATCAATGCTTGTTCCTGTGCGGATGTTCTATGAAAGACGGCTCATTTAATTTTGACACTTGAAATGAAGGATATATGATGGAAAATGTCGGACTCGGTAAATGATATTACGAAAGAAAATCTTGTTATAATAATGACAAAGTTTGGAAATTTTTAACCTCATCCATTTAAAAACAATTGAATGAAAAATGTAGATTTTTTATTTAATACTTTTTATTGAATTCTTTAAATTTAAAAACTTAACTTGATGTGCATTTATTAGTTTTTTCGTCAATATCTATTGGTTCCTTGATTTTATATATAATTCCGAACTTTTAGATACATAACTAACAATTCCTAATCCGTACTTTGTTTATTTGCAAAGTTCGCAGTTATTGATAAGTATTAAGTGAAATAATTTACTAGGACATACAGGATAACCTTTCAAAATACATACATCGTTTTTTAAAAATAGTCCTTCCATTAATTACAAATGAGGCCATTTATAAAGTTTTGATGCAGTAAGCGAAGATTTATCCATCTCAACTATATGGAAGGAAGAGAAGAGTTTACTTTTTCTATAAGACTATTCGCAAACAACCAGGTTTACTTCATTTAGTATCATAACTCTGTGCACAATTAAGTCGAATATTCAGTGAATTATCAAGTTCATCGTATTTGCATTATTTTTTAAGAAACAGTTCATTAACAATAAACAGTAGAAATGACAGATCATACGCTGACTATTAATCTTGAAAATTTAATTTGTGCGAATAAACTTGAGGTGAAGTACATTCTCGTCTTTATTTTATTTTAGGCATAGCGTTGGAAGCAATAATCTGCACAGTAGTCAAGCCGCTCTCAAAATCTACTCTTTTAACGTCATGCGGATGTATTTTGATCAGTCGGCAACAACTGACTCATCCTTAAGCAGAATCCCACGTTAATACGTCAATTTGCAAAACGGAAATCACAGATAAAAATCATAAGCGAGCGAAATAAGGAAGCGGCGAACCGCCCCTCCGGAAGCGTCTGCAGAATGGCGTGCATTGCCCTCCTTGCGAATCGCCCATTCAACTCACTCGGAGGCTGGGCTGTAGCAGCACGTGACGTCACGGCTCCGTGACGCACGTTTCCGCTATGCGAATCCCCTTCCCCTCTTCCGCATCGCAGACTGGGTCCAGAGCAGGAGACTTGAGGCAGGTCGAGAATCCCTCGTAGTAGTATTTCGCAGGCGGGGGAGTGGCTGAAGGGGTTAAGGGGAGGACAAGGACGGCGTTTATTCGCAAGGCCGCCGCCGAGGCTCGGCCGCCACTTTCGCACGGGAAGCACTCGTGCCCTCTTTCGGTCGACTCACGAGACTCACACGTGAAGGCGGGATCGTGCAAAACTTTTGCACACGTTCGCTAATTGTTCCCTTCGCTCGCTACGAAGCGGGCAACGATTTCTTATCGTCCTTATCTTTCTGGTATCATCTGGGAATTCGAGGAAATGGTTCTGTGATAAGCGGAGATGAATGATGCAATTATTGCGGAATTCTGTACGAGGATGTTTTCCCGCGCTTTTCTTTCGCAGGGAATTTCGGAGGGTTTCCGGTGGGCGACCTTGCTCGTTCGCGGAAATTCGGTTTCCGAATAGTTTGCGAATGATTAGACGCTGCCTTGCCAGTTCTCCAACAGGATTCAGGCCGTTGGAGAGGAGAAGAAAGTAACCTTGTACATGCCAACATCTCTTCGTTTCGTATCTTAATAAAAATTATCTCTCTACGTATGAAAAACAATATATAGAAAAGTTATTTTTATACGGTTTAAATACGTAATTATTTTTCAATACTCTGAAATGGTTGCATCTCTCCGACAGACTTAAACCTTTCTTATGTAACCCTTAATCTTTGCAACCTTGGAACAGCGACATACTTCCTTCTTTCTTCACCAAACAACAGTTTTATATTTTGAAATAAAATTTTTGTTTTTACGATACTGAATTACACCGACGTCACAGGAGAGTCCCAATTATTTTTTCCTGGTAAGTTCCAAATTATGTTCTCGTAAAAAGGTTAAACCCAACCATTTTCAGATTTTCCAAACATAAATTTCGATAATTTTGCTTTTATCTGTTACTTAATAAAATTTGAACCACACTTTTCATATTATAGAATAATGAGATTCATTATTCAAAATGGCAGTGTAATGGCAGCAATTACTTGAGGGTAAAGTATAGGGAGCACAGAAGATCAAGCGATGAATATTTAAACCAAGTGACGTAGGAAGATATCAGGATCTTTTAGAGTTAGCATTAGATGGAGAGGAATGGAGAACTACCGATCTCTATATTGAATGATCAAAAAGATGATGATGACAGTGAATCACAGAATTCTAGAGCAGTGACTCAATTCAGAAGACCGAATGAATATAGGACCATGTGTTAAGATAAAAAGCAACACCATTGTAACAAATATTTGGTAATTTAATTTAATTCTGAATATCTCCTTCCCATTCTTTTGTTGCGAGTATCATTCTTCATCATACTTTCGTATACTTATCATAGTTCGTACTTTTGTTTATTATTCGCGAAAAAACATTCCACCCGATTTATTTGCCAAAATTATTTGAAAAGAGAAAATTGTGGTTCCATTTTCCTTTAAAATGATATCATTCTTGATATCTTCAACCATTATCGTTTCAAGATAATGAATTGCAGGCAAAACCTTAGATATGTATTTATTACTTCAATTAATATTCGCGATTTTATCAATAGATCAATCAATCGCCATTATAAAAATACTATTTTCCGTGAAATTTTAAACTTAATAGCTAAGGGTCAAAGTCGTTAATTATTAAAAATTAACCTTTAGAAAGGGAGTGATGATAGATTTTAGCATCTACAAATCTTTCCGATGCATCGAAATTTGCAACATGCTAAAACGTATAAAAAAATATTTTTTTACACGATGACTTTCCATCATTCTAAAAATACCAAAGATTGGATGCGACTATCTTTCAAAACGCTAACTATATCTCGCGACCCAGTTTCCGGTCGCTACCCCAGGGGTTGGGAACCTCAACACTTTGTCCCTGAAAGTCTATCTGAGGTGTAGCGACTTGATAGCTCAAGGTGAGACCTCGCTCCTAAAAAAATCTCGATGTATTGCGCAGATTCTAATATTCTGCGGAGATAACTCGCAGAATGCTAACATCGATTAATTAACTTCGAAAATAAATAATTGACACACTTTCGAAGTTTATTTCTTACGACGAATTTCTTCGTGCTATCTTTTTTCTCTTATCAATCTCTTGTCTATACACCTACATATGCTCCGCCGAATTGCAGTTGGTCCTTCGGATTTCAGACGAAGGATTATCGTCGTCAATAACTGATACTGACTAATTTTATTGATCAAAGTGAATTGGTGAAAGCTAAATGCAATGAGTTATAGCGCCAAATATCAATATCAAAAATTTTTGCAAAAACATTTAAAATGCTGTTAAATTTATACAAAGTATAATTGAATTGCATATAGATTTTCTTCTTATGTAAAACTTGAGCTTAAATGGATGTACCGAATGTATGTATATCGGAGTGCGTATTTTCTGGATGGTCTTATTATTCGCATCTACAATAGTACCTACAATGTAATATATCTTCTGTACCTATTAACTTTTTCCGATTAGCCTTCTATTTACTTACGTGATTCTATTTTCTATTTTGTCCCTCATTCATGTAATATACACGTACTTATTCAGTTCAGCTAACACGTGTTCTTAGAAAACTCATGTAAGAAGTCCATGTGTGGATTATTTTATTTCTGTTTCGATGTCTATAAGGTTATTGAGGAAAAATATTCTTTACTTTTTCTTAATTTTCTTGTTCATTGTTGGCTCATATTCAAAATATCACGCTATGAAAAATCATTATTTCTGTAGCGTTTTTATTGGTGCATGTTCTTTTGCTAAAAAGGCTTGGATTAAAACTACGAAACTTGTGTTTAGCAAAAGAGTCCTTAGTACTAGGTAAAATATGCCCTGAAAATTGAAGCCATACTAATGTTCAATTTTGAGTTCAATTAATGTATAAATTAGGCATTATTCCTGATTAGTATATGATGAAAAACCAATGAATCCAAAGTTTTATGTATATGTTATTTTATAAGCTTTTGTAAGGATCTGCAAAATTCACATATTTGGATAGCTAATGGTGATTTCAGTTTGTGTAGCTGTCGACGGACCTTTTACTTTTAGATTAACGATCCTAAGGAACTAATGCTTCAGGCGAATTCCGTTTTTCTGGGGAGTCGAATTTTGGAAAGAGACTAATTTTTCTACGAAGAACAGCTGAAGGAAACAGTTCCCTCTTTAGATAGACACTCAGGATGTCTCGGGATGAGTAACTGCTCCAAGAATCTCTTTACAGCTTGAAAAGAGATCGGAAGGTACATTACTTTGCTGAAACAGATTTTATTATATATGCAACCATTACTCTATTAATACAGACTGTCGTTCATACTAATTCTGTTTCTTCGGCGTAACTTTACTTCAATTATTAAACAAGTAATTGATCCATCCTACTCTTATAATGATTATTATCAAATACAAAAATAGAAACAATAAGAAATGACGGTTACTATCCGAAACTTCTCGTTAAAAATTTACTAAGAAAAATATTATGTCAGTATATGTATATATGTATAATTATGCAGTGAGGGATGAGTATCTCAGTTCTCATCATTCTAGGTAAACTATAGCTGTTTGTAGATGACGGTAAGGCTTCAAATCAGTCTTCAAGGTGAATACTCTGCGTTACGCAAAGAAATCTCCTCTCAGACATCACGTCTTACGTTACGTTCTTACCTATTATGCCTTAATTACAAAGAGGCGGAGTAAGAAATTACGTGTCGTGAGGTTTACATTCGTGTAACCGATTCGAAACGCATCGCAGAACCTCTCCATTTACAGCTCTACCGATTTTAAAACAACGGAATCCCTTAGAATCAGGTATCCTGCGGTGAAATCGGCGGTGCACCAGACCTTGCATCGGGTTTTCCGCCAAAAATGAGGTAACTCTGAGGGTTGCGAGGGCCTAAGACGGTTCGAAAAAAAACGGTAGGTGGGTGGGATAGAATCGGATTGGAGGGATGGATGGGTGGGCTAGGTATAGAGAGTTTTTGCTGGGAAAAGGTAGGGCTGTGGGAGAAGGGCGAAAATGGTAGGCGTGGGTAGAGGAAGGCGTGTGGGAGGAGAAAGGGTTTCTTCTAAGGGTAACCGGGATAAAGTATAGGTTGGAGGTGAAGGGGCGGTCTAGGGTAATTGCACATGAGACAATCTGCTATTACGTGGCGGATTAATGCGTTGGTGTTTTGTCAACACTGACGAATTCTGAAAGTTTGTTCGATAAATGCTTTAGGTTATTAAGGATAATTATTGGAAAGTTGCGCGAAGGTTATAATTGGTGAGGATAATTTCGTACGGATTAAAATCGATGGCACGAGTGGAAATAGATGCTTTCAATAAGGCTTCGATGATTTAGAAAGAACTAACGTAACGTAACTGCTTATATATATCGTGATATTACATACCCGTAACGTAGTGCCAAGATTTGATAACGAAAGGAATAAACATGGAGCGCTACGTACTACGTAACAGACTCGTAAGCCTTATAAGCTACAACCATTGTATTATACAAAACGTACTACCTTTATAGCCAAGCGTCGAATTTCACCACTAAGCTTAACGATCGAAGGTAGTCGATTCTTAACCTCAGAGGATCTTAATTGGAAAGATTCCTACTCATATCTGATGTAACTTTTGACAGTAACACAATAATCGTGCATTCAAATCCGGGATGAATCGTTACACGCTGGATTGTCTTAAGATAATTGGACACCGGTCGCTTGATAATGTACGATATGTTGAGTTTGCGTTCCAGATAAACATTTTTTATCTACCCATCGCATAGTTCTCAGATATTCCTAAGGTATCTCTTTTTAATGAGCCTAAATGGTCTGCTGCCTTTCCTCGAAGGTTTGAGTCGTCACCTGAAGACAACATAATCATTACATGACTTGACAAAAGAGAGGGAAAGTTGCATAGCGAAATCGAGGCATGCGATCTCACACCTGACATCAGCATTTTCACCGAGGAATGTGAATTTTGAATTATACAGATGATTATAGTGTGTGGCAGTTAAAAATGCAGCACGAAAAAAAAAAAGAAAGAGAACCATAACTGTTAATACTTAGGAGGAAGTGGATTCATACTAGTCGAGGGAACTTTTGGTAGAGAATCTTATCTCAATAGGAGGGTTTTTTAAGGGTTCGTTTGTGCATGTTTTTTTGAGGCATTATTTTGCGTTCGCCTTGACAAGATATTATTATGCAGGGGTGTTCGTATGCGTTTTTTGTTGCTACTCATATTATGTTGGTAAATTTTTTATTGGTCATGTTACATGTACGTTCTCAGCAGAGGAAAATTCTACCCCGAAAAATCCCAAATCATAAATTTGATTCTCGAAGTGACATCGATTTTGAATATGACTATTTCGATTTTCTATATTGTTCATTATTTCTCACGATTCTATACTTTCCCCCAAAAGAGAGAATTTTTTAAGCTTTATTAAGGAGAGATTTGAAGCTTCCAGAACGTCGCACGGTCTATCAATCAATAGAAAAACCGTCTCCAAGCAACAGTTGCACGAACACCTGTTGTCGCCAACTAAACAAATCTGCGGCTAAGACTTCTCAAGTTCGGAGAGGCCCTCACGAAGTTCGGATAACTCTCAAAGACTCGATCGCTCACCACGAAAACACTCTCCGTATCGTAAATCGGAGGTGGTTAAGCGTGGAAATTCCAGATTCCGCCATATCAGTGACCGTCTCCCGGGCGACAAGAGTCACACAAACGCATCCACACACGCCCCTGCTCTTTCGGATGGTCCTCCGCCCACACCATCCCTTCCCCCCCTCGCGATCGGCCCTCCCCTACCGCCCCCACCACTCCTCCGAGGCGCCCCCTCTCTCCCGCAGCGAAACCCAGTCCAAAGGTTCTTGCATGCTCGTGACGTGAGCACTCCTACAGGGTCTGTGAGGCAAAGCTCTCTATCCTCATCACCACGTCGCTATGTCTGACTTCGGACGGCCCCGACTCGAGAAACCAGAGGCCCTCTGACGCGACCGCCGCAGAACACCCTTCCAGGGACGGAGGATCCATCCGGAGCCAATAACCAGAAGACCCACTCGCGAGTTTTGTTGATATTTTCGGAGCGATTGGATTCGGGAGTCTGCACAAGTTGCCGCCGGGCAGGAGGGAGTGTTCTCTGCGCTCAGGCGTTTCGATGCTCAGAGGTGAGTGCGACCGTTCCTTATGGGAGCCCAGCGCTCCTCCGTCTTCTGCACTTTTTCGTGTTATTTCCGTACAACCCTCGCGACTGTGCTTCCGGCGCTCCTCCCACGTCACCCCTCCGCACCCGGTTCCCGCACCACGCCCTTCCAACGCCCACGAGGCACCCCTGAGGACTGCATCCACGCCCGTCCGGCCGGTTAAAACACCCCATTGTTGGGCGAACGCCGGGGGAAATTATACCTCAGCGGGGATAACCATTGTCTCCTTCGGGGGTGAATTTTTCAAAAGCTTTTCGAGCGATTCATTCACGATTGTCGTTCCGAAATTCGCATCCGATGGGAAGTAAACATCGCATTATCGCGCCGGAGATTGAAGTCCCCGCATTCTGCTGCGTTCGAAAGAAATGTTTCCGACTTGACCAAGGACGTTCTCGTTCGGTTCTATTAGCATTCCTCGACTACTCTAGTTATTTAACGGAACTCTCTTTCTCCGTGCATTGTCGCCCAGACGTGATCCTTTGCTCCGTTTCCGTTCTATTTAAAGAATATCGTGAATCCATACGAATTGTGGGAGTTGTTCGCGTACAAATATGTCCAGAAGCGGTTATTGGATACGTACGCATTGGCTGTTGAAAACAAATGCGTAAGATTAACACTTAACTCGTACATTTGCTTTGGTTTTAATAGAATAGAATATGGCCAGGATTTTAACGAACGTGAACAAATTGCGACAGGATCGGAGCTGTCAGACTTTTAAAATGGGATTATTTTTGCCGCGTGAATTGTTCGCGCAAAGTTTACCTCCTCATTCCGGATAGAATATCCCGTATTCGAATCCCAATTAGGGCATGTATGATCGTGAGCGCGACTTTCAAGTTTGTTTGCAATTATATTCTCTCTATACTTAAATTTCACCAAACAGTCTGTTGCATCGCTATTATTCGTAAGTGCAGTTGCTTCGCAACCGATGTCACGAAAATTGTGAATGCGGCACACCCTATTTGATGGTTTACGGAGTTGCGTACATCAGCGGTCTCGTACACCTTTTCATCGAAATATTCGATAAAAACTTATCTATCACCTATTTCTTATTATTTGATTCCTTTGTTTTATGCTTTCCGAGTAAATAAACAAAAAAGTGCGAAGCGTACTACGAAGTTGGAATTCTACACCGACGACGACAAAGTTACCGTGCGATCCGCCTTATGGCGCGTGGCAGGGGTTGCATGCACCGCTCTACCTGTTCTCCTTGCCCATTACCTAAGCATACATCAATAGGTAAGCGTGCCGTGAAAAAAGGATCGAGGCCGAATTGGACGAACCAAAAACCGATCGATTTACAAAAAAGTCGAATGCGACGTATATTTTTCACTTGTTTTCACTGTTGGATGAATAGTCTTACGAAGATGGTTTTCTTTTGCGCGGGAAAACTTTTTATAATTTATTGTGGAAGGTGAACCGAACAGAGCGAGAGCACCATGGTGCGAAATGGTGACCTAAGACAAAATACAAAATGGTGACGCTCGCTACTAGCGCCACAATCCTTTCGGGCGCATTGTTACAACCTTCCCGCCAATGCTTTAGAATTACGTTACGACAAGTCGCCGGTACTTTTCCAAGATTAATTCAATTAAAATCAAAGTTATAAGTTTTATCAGGTGAAATCAGTTTAGATACAAAAGAAGCAATTGATTGGAGATTTTGATATTAAAATTAGGATTTTATTTATTTATACGAAAGATTAAACATTAACCCCGTATCATGTCTGGACATCATCGTACAATTTTCAATTGACAATAACAATATAGACGCGCAACTGCTACTTTTTATTATAGTGAAAAAAATACAACAATTTCGTTCCAGATCTTTTTAAATTTTTATCAACTCAATAAATTTCTTTTTTATTCAATACCGAAATGTGTTTGCCTAAAGTAATACTACTACAATATAGCAATTAAATCATCCTCATCAAATAAATTAATCGGAAAATATCTGATATTTTCCGGAAAAAATTTGGAAGAGTAAAATCGCATACTTTTTGGTCATTTCAAATTAACATACAAACGAAGGGATGGTTCTTATTTTTCACTATATCCGGCTTTTTATTCCTGCTTCCACATCCTCTTCCTTCCAAATGTATGCAGTCCATCTTTGTGTCCTTTTGCATTATCGAAATGCGATGTAAATGTATACAGAAAAACACATCAATTCACACGATTTGATTGGTCGTTTGGAAACTCATTGTACTCTTTCGCGAAGAATTCATAAATAGATATCACATATCCTAAAAATCAACAATCATCTACCTACGTCTGTCTCTTGAACTAATTTACTATTATCTTTTACACACAGAAAAATAACAAGTACACGATTTGATTTGCATATGAATATGCGACATTAAAAATGCATCCGGAGCGCCAAGTTTCAAATTTTATGGTTTATTCTGAATATCAATAGAAATTTTCGAGAAATGGATGGCGTACTTTTTCCAATGCTCTTTCATTTAATAAGTACTAGATTCTCCTTATTTTTTGTGTTTTTTAATTCATCGGATGATTTTTATATACACTAATTTCCTTAATATTTTAATATCCTTAAAAGTCATTGGCACGTTTATGTTTTTTTTTTCAAATCACAATGATAAATGCAAATGGAATCTAGCAAAGTGATAGGTATCGGCATAAATGTAAGAATTTTTCCACCATACGCTTTTAAGCTTTGTAAATGCACACCAAGAACTTACTATCATGGATTAAAAAACAGAATTGATACCTTCAGCAAAATAACAATGATATCACATATTAACTCAATAAACAATGGATGTAACAGTATAATAATTATTTAATGAGCGATTTTATTTTATCCCGTATTTTAAGAATCTCGAAATCAGAATGTAAAAATAAGAAACTAACTCCTCTTATGATTTGAAGAGCGTGAATATATACTAGGCTATTTGTTTGTTTACGCGCCAATTTTTTCCATCGTTTTCCAAAAGAAAATACAATATCATTAGCAACTCAATAGCGTTTCTACACCGATCCAAAAGAATTAGAAATTCACTAAAGAGAAAAAGTTGGCAAACAGTTTCCCAACCGACATTTTCCCGCTTTTTGGACGTCATTTTGCCGGAGCTGGCACGTAATCCGGAATATATTATTCCAATTTTGGGAAATCGGATTAAGAGGAGGAGTCGAAATCTCATTCTGCGACTCTTTCAGAACTACGTAGTATTATCGTGCGACGGATTTTCTAAATTCATGCGGCGTAAAACTGAGTCCAACGCCCGGAATCACCATTCTAAATTCGTCTCAATTTCCACTCAAAAAAACTTCGTCTGTCAGGATCATAGGATTCCTTAAGAGAGCCAGATATAACCTTAAAAAGAATCACTCTTGTTTTATTCCGATATTAACTGTAATGGAGAGGAACCGATTTACAAGTTAAGACATCAAGTTTTAAATATAAAATCGATGTACTTTGACAATGAATTCTGTGCCCCTATTCTTCAGCATTATAACTCGTAATGCGGAGTGTTAATTTGCTCATAATACTCAAAAAGTACTGAAATAAGAGTCATCTTATGTTAAAATTCCACCTTTAAAAGGAGTCTCGTTTGTAAATTGCAGAGAAATTTCTTTAACTAACTTTGGTACGACAACAGACAAGAATTAGCGCTTTAAATGACGAGCTGCTTTTTCCAGAGAGCTTAACAATGGAGTAGTAGCATGTTTGTTTACAAAAGCAATAATACCCAAAATAGTTCCTAATATGATTTGAATAAGAAGCTCGTTGTTATATTTGGCATCAGAAAAGTGATAGATTTCAGAAAACTGTTCCTCATTCATTCTGAACAGATTAACTGTCTTTTAAAATTGAATCTTTTAGTTCTCAAAGGATGCATGCACGCAATATATCTTATTAACTCTTAGAAGTAAATCGTGTGGTCTGATGAGGATAGTTTAACTCTCTCTAGTTGTTCTCAGGTACTGGTGAATGAGTATATCCGAAACCGGCAAATTTTGGGAAGGAAGAATCATTTGAATCCACATCTAGAAAGCCGAATATTGTTCCACAAATAGGTGATACAAATCCTCAATATATTCAAATTTCATCTTGCAAAATTTCTCGCTTATTCCCCTAAGGCTAGAAATTGGGAAACCATAATCAAGAGTTTCGCCCTAGCTATACTTTTTATGAGATTGCTCTTTCAGAAGCGAATTTCGTTGCTTAAATGAAACACTTCAAGCTCGACACTTTTAAAACACAGCATCATTGCCTTTTAAAAACACTTCTCTATCCACATAAAATTGGCATAACATTTAAATTGCTTTTGGAAAGATAATAATATCCCAAGTGTCCTTCTTCATAAGTATCAGAATGAAAGATTGATAGAAAATTGGAATGTAACGATTAAATCGTTTCTAATTATAATTGGAAAATGAAATGGCACAAATGAGCATCTATTTCCCTAAATAATTATTATAATACTCGTTAAAAAAACAGCCGAAAGAATTTAATATTATATTATATATTAATTTAATATTATATTATACTATATATTTTATTTTGAACTGCTATTTTGAAATGATATAGAGTTTGGTTACTACTTCGTATTAGATAAATCGTTTGTAAGTGGTTAAGAGCCATTTTATAAAACAGACTGAGGCAAAGCGAAAATTAAAAATTTAGTAATCTTTGTATCTTGCCGGTTTATCAAGGCAATATTGACTCTTGAATGCGTCATTACATAACTACTGCAAATTTCGTTGACTAGAATTAGAGGTATAAGCATTACTTTATCTTATGTTTTGTATTTGTAGTGTTCATTACTTTATTTACTTGTTTATCAAAATTTTAGAATGTCGTGTAATAGGAATCATTCATCATTTATTTAGCAATTTGTGTTATCTTTTGTTTCTGTTCAATTTAAGAATTGCACTGATGGTAAACATTCAATGACTCAGTCACTTATTTAGGTTTCAAATTTATAATAATTTCTTCCAATAATAACTTTATAAATATCATATTCTCATGAGAATTCCTTGAAATGATGCTTTTAGATGCAATATATACATTTAGCATTATCATTTAGAAACAAAGTGTAACAAAACTATGAAAAAGTAGTTCCATCCTTTAATCGAAAGAATGGCACCCTTCTGCAATAAACGTTTTTGTGAAGAATTAAAGTATGGAATCATCAAATTAAATCATAAATTAACGTGGAAACAATAGGGTTTGGTACAGCAACAAACAATTATTTAGCACTTTTATCTTATGTTTTTTATCTTTTGTTTTTTTCATGAACATTATTGCCTCTTACGAATTGTTTTCTTATTTTTGTGAATGTTTACATAAGCTATCGCTCTTCAATGTAAATATATACTCCTTAATATAGATGCTTTTTTACGACGATGTTTAGAGATTGCAATTTAATGTAGAAACGATAGAATACGCAGCATGTGCATCAGCGATCGCCGAATTGAACTTGAAGTTGGATTTTCATGAGTACGCAGATTTCATTTTCTTAGAAAAGCGAGAAGTGGACGTTTCGTAGGAGGTGCCCATCTCTCGATTAAAAAATGCATCTCGATAAAATGGCTGCGATTCGCGTGAGTTTTTTGTTTCACCAGCAGCGTGCGGTCCTCGTGCCTTTTAGGATTCCCCGCAAACGATTTTCCCCTTTACCGGTTCCTCCAAAAAAGGAAAAGATGGCGGACTTGCTCAAAACTCGGAATTTCACGAACGGGAGCTAATTTTTTCCTCGTTTTCTAATTTGCCTTCATTCACCCATTCGATATTACGTCCGAACGATGCACGAGCGTTGAAATCAAACTTAAATTCCCGTATTACGTAATCGCTTTAATTTCCGATAATTGCGAGTCTCATTATTTGGCATTTCCTGTCGGAGATTTCCAGGCGTGGCTCGGTATCTGCTCTTTTTCCGAAACAGGGGGAAACTATCACAATGGTGGACTGGAGCCGTGACCGGTTGTTAACAATCGCGAATGATTTTTTTTTTTTTTGAGTTTTAATATCGGAAACATTAGTATCAATCCTATGGATGTGCAGGAAATGAGCACGCTCTCTGCGTGAATGCTTTTGGTCGTTCACAACGACTGCACAAAGAGATTCATCTTGGGTTTACTTTGGCAAAAAGAACAGAAATTATTGTTAATCCAGTTTGTTTCGATCTGATATCCTTATCGCGTGTATTACAGGCTTATTTTGATGTATAGGACTTAAACCCGTTATCTAGCGATTTAAGTGCAGAAAGTTGAATCTTACAATGTTAGAGTTACATGTCCGGGATATTTATGATCTTATGAAAGCCGTTCCCTAATGTCGTATTCGAAATGTTAAATCATGAAAATTGTAGTGTTTTGTGTCTTAATTGGACACTTTTGAGGGAAATTTTTAATAATGCGATATAATTTGATCTCCTTGTTTCATTTTAACGAGGTTTACTCAATCCTCCTGCAATGTATGCAAGCAACTTAGCCGAGAAGTATGTATGTATTGCGTGTGAAGGTGAGCAAAAGGTGCATCGACAAAGCGATTCACAATTCCAACCAATCCTTAGCCTTCTGATTTTCTGATTTCTGTATAGCTTCCATTTTTCCCCCTAAGTCATCAGGTTCGAAGTACATTATGGAAAGATCGATACTTCTCAATCCTTCGTTTTTACAAGAGGAAATCCACCCCCAGGAGCGGCTGGTTTTTTCGATGACGATATTCAATTCTTAGACGTGCACTATTTCAGGAGGCGTATTCACGACAAATCTTTTCTCGGAAATTTCGAATGTCGAGGAGGGCTACCGGGCATCTGTCATGTTTTAGCTTAATCTGAACTAGATACGGACAGCATCTAACGGAAAACTTTCGAGATAACAAATAATGGCGAAGCATTTCGTCACGAGCTGTCGTGTGGAAGACGAAATGTTGAATTTTTGAATCGCGTTCTTCTTCCATAGCGACGTAATCAACAGATTTTCTCGCGTAATTTTTCTTCTTTTATTTTCGCTCCCGCTATTCGTCATTCCGCCGTCTTCGCGGGCAAGGTTTTTCGACTGCATTCTTTTCTTTCGCGGCTCTCGCGGCCCGACGCCATCGTTTCGAAAGAAAATGCCGACTCGTTTCCTGGGGTCGCACCCCTTTTTTTCATCCCCGTCTGCCATCTTGCCGCACGTCCTATGGCGAATCGTGCTAGCGCTTTGCGTCGGTTACATGAGATGGCAGCACGGCAGTCTCAATCGGTGGCCCGCGCAACCGGGGTTGTTGACCACCAGACTGGAGCGACGGACTGGACGGGAAGGAGCGCTGCGTTTAGCGGCGGGAAACCCGCTTAAGGTGAGGAACTTCTCCGAATCCGTCGTAGCGCGAACCACACCTCCTTTTCTCTCCCGCTGCGGGAGTCTCGACTTTACGAAGCGTAAGAAAAACTCAACGCACGGGGAATCGGCGATCTCCCGCTGCGAAGCGGCCAATGTCATCGGAAGAAGTAGAAGGAAAAGAAGGTTCTTGTGGGGAGAGATCGATAAGGCGGTGGGGGTGGAAGACGGGCGTGGGAGTTGTGTTCGGGGGCGGGGCGCCCTTATTTGTGCGTGTGTGCGTGTGGAATTGTGCTTCGGAATTGTTACGTTCATAATGCAAGAAGGCCTCCGGGAAAGAGCTCTTTCTGCTCGATTTTCGGGTTTTTCCTTCCAATCTGTGAGGAAGTGTGTAGTTTTTGTGCTAGGAATCTAGATTAGCATATCCTGTACCGCGTTGTCTTTCTTATTTTCGTAGTGTGCAAAGCTCATTCTTCTGTGGTTTGCTCAAAGGAGATTTCCTGTGAGGGTAGCGATAACCGCGAGCTGGCTTGCCTCTCCCGTAGTTTGGCCGCTTTTCTACATCACTCTGCCAATACTCCGTTTTCTGTTGTTTTCTTAGACTTGCGGCAGTTCGGATATACTCTCCGTTATTGTTAGACCGTTTTCGTACGCGTGAATCTTGCCCCATACGTTTTGTTTGCCCTCATGATTATGTAACCGTATCGAAAAGCGTGCTTGCCCGAAAAATATGCTAATCTGGTTTCCATAGCATCCGGTCGAAACGTAAAAGCCCGAGAAAGGAGTTTTATATGGCTGATTCATAATTTTTTTCTTGCGCTCTTTGGCTTGGCGTAGAGACGGTCAGCGTGCTGGTGTAGTAAAAATTCACGTTTTGGGATGTTGCCAATACGAGATGTATAAGCGAAGGCTTGAATGAGTCGCGTGATTATGCAACGCTATATTTTTTTGTCGGCGGAGAATTTTTTTTGTTTTATCACGAACTTTTCGTTTAGTCTCCTCGACTAATGTTAGGCCTGATGACTTGATAATAGCACGTGTGTCGTTCTGAGGGCGGACTTGCAATTAGTCTTGTCCAGTGAAAAGTGGTTAAAAGAAACGATGCCGATTTTTTTGCCTGGAAAGGAGCTGGAGAGTAGCTACTAAAATACGGGAGCGCTTTCACATTGTAAGTAGAAGGATCCCTTGCCACTGTCGTTGCCATTCAAGTTCAACAGTGGGTACTTTGTTGCGAAGTTGTGCAAATTCAACTGTGATTGGAATTAAATCGTTCGCGAAAGTTTATCTGTCTCTGAGAAATCATATTTTTGTCATTATTTGCATTGTCGATATTCATTGTAACTAATTCAGTTATTTACTTCCGAAAGTATTGTTAAGTTTCGTTCAATTCTTTGCTTTCACATCTTCTCTTAATTGTCGGCTTTAATTTGATTAGGCAAATACGTAGGAGTAGTGGAAGTGTTGTAGGGCATTGTTAGCATAGTTTACCTTTGAAATCAGACAAAAATTATTGAAGGTATATTATATTTTTAAGTTTCGTTGCCTTATTTTCAAGCATTTACAATTTATAATCATTTTAGAGTTCATTCCTCGCAAATATCTCTCGATTCAAGAACTTCGCATCGTATAAACTTATCGCCATTTTTAGTGTTATAATTTAACTAAAATTCAATTCGGTATGGAAATCAATGACTCTGGAAAATAAAATTTTCTTCTTATTATACTTGTATGTCACACATAAGTCAACGAGGTATTGTTTAAGGTGCACAAATTATATTTTGTTTTGAAATTTCGCGATTTTCTTTGTCGGAACAAGTTCTGTAAATCATAAATAATAAATCAAAGGAATGCACTGATAAAGAAACAATAGGAGAATTTTAGCTATTTTTTCGAACATAATGATAGTATTTTATATTTTTATTTCATTTGTTTCGTTTTCCGTATGGTTTAAATTTTATTCGTAAGGTGCTTCCTTAAACATTGCTTCGTTATGGTATTGTAGTGTATAAAATTAAATATAAAAATTATACTTTTTAGAGTATTATTTCCTCTCTAGCCTAAAATTTTATCTTGGGAATATTTTCAATGTCGCTTGCATATTGCCTCTCTGTGTTGTACAGTTCTTGTTGGATTAGAGCATGGTTTCCTGTGAAATATTATTGAATCAATTATTATTTATGTAATTTTTCCAGAAAATTTTAAGATAGTGCATAGATAGTTACTTGTTGTTGTAAATGTAATTGATGCTTTACTTTATTTGACACTCATAATATATAAATTTTGATCATTTTTGCATGCATAATAAAAATCCAACCTTTTTTTAAAATTTCCAGAACCACCTCGTTCTTACGAAGGGGAGGCGAAGATGGGGAGCTCAGCACAGCAATATTGTCTCAGATGGAACAACCATCGCTCCAACCTGCTCACTGTATTTGACCAACTATTGCAAAATGAGGCGTTCACAGATGTCACGTTGGCATGTGAAGGTGCCTCCATCAAGTGCCATAGGATGGTGTTGGCTGCCTGCTCATCGTACTTCCGGTCCCTCTTCACGGACCTCTCTTGCAGGCATCTGGTGGTAGTACTAAAAGATGTTGGCTACCCCGAGATCAAGGCAATCCTTGAATATATGTACAGGGGGGAGGTGAATGTTGCTCAGGATCAACTGGCAGCCCTCCTCAGAGTGGCTGAGACCCTTAAGGTCAAAGGTCTTGTAGAGGAAAATGTTCGTGCAGATTCCCCTCAGTCTCACCTCTCACCCCCCTCAACTGCTGTATCTACCTCAGTGTCATCTGTGCCTCCAAATCTTTCTCCTCCTAGGGCTGCAGGAATGACGACTGTTTCTCATTCTTATGCTCCATCCCCACCCTCTCCCCCAGTCATGCAGACTGGGATGCCAGGAGGTGGTGCGGATCGTGCCCCTAGACCAGTAGGCCTCCCAGCATGGGCAGTGCCTCCTGGTGCTCATCGATCACACCATCAGTATCACCCTCACCATATGCAAGCCCATTCCCATCATCACCCTCTCATGCAACATGGTACCCCTCCACCCCCTTCTTCCCATCATCCTTGTCCTCCTCCCTCTTCTGGCCATCATATCCCGGAAAATTCCTCAAGAGATGCACCAGAAGCTGGTGACCTATCTACCTCTCCCAAACGCAGGAGGCCCTCAGAGGATGGATCCATGGGCTATCGCTTCCCTTCTCCTCCTCCTCCTCAGAGGCGTGACACTCCTATTCTGCGCACTGTGCTTGGGCAGAGCCATGCTCATCATCCTCTAGGATCCCCACTCTCACGGCCAGTGGCTCTTCTCTCCTCCTCACGCCACTCAAGCCGTGAACATGGGGATGGAGGAAATGAAGGTGCTGATTCTTCTCAGCCATCACAGAGACCTGTGTCTCTTGTATGCCGTCATGGTTCTGCCGCTTCACCTGACATGGAAAACTCCAATGGGTCTTCAAGAGAATCAGAGAGGGTGGGTTTAATTGTAAATTCATGAGTTATGAAATAAACAAGTTTGTAAATCTTGGAAGAACCATCTGAAAAAAAAGATTTGCTTCACTAAAATAATATTTTATAGAATGGCCATTTAATGAATATATTTATTTCATTGTGGAAGATCATAGCATATTTTTCACCAATAAGCTATGACAAATTGGCCTGAGTAATTGAGAAGTGACTATATTATATAATATTTATGATACGTCTGATAACCAATTTTTCCATCAGTCAAACTTACAAAAATCTCTTCCTAAGTTTTAAAAATAATTTTGAACCTTAATGACATTGTAATTTGAAACTGTTACTTATTCTTAAATTTATCAGAGACATTGATATATATTACCAAATCTGAATTTAATATAATAATATCTCTATGAAGTTCAGTGTTTTAAAAAATCAGGACTAATATTTGTTATGCCTAATATTTATTAATTTTTTATTTATACTAATATATTATGATTACTATTTATTAATTGGAAACATTAAATCTAAGTTTGATGATATACTTAAAAAATATTAGAGGAAATATCAGTAGTATCTACTTTTTCCCATCAGACATATTTCATGTCCATTCTACCTTGGGATTCATAGAATGACTCAACGTATTGATCTCTCTGAAATAAATGACTCCTGTTTTTTCCAAGCTCATCCCTCTATTATTTTAGTATTTACTTAATTAATTTCCAACATTTCACTATTATTGTATTATATTCAATTTTAAAAGAGCCATTAATGATAGTTAAATTGATTTTTTTAATGTTTTCATTACTAGTGCTATAGAATGGACCATTGTTTATCAATGTCATAAGGTATGAGTATGAATTTAAACAATAAAAAATTTCTTTCTTCCATACTTTAGATTATCAAGTATGAGCAGGCCTATGATGATGAACATCTCTCATATACAAACATCTCCAATACTGATGATGACTCTTCCGACAAGGTTTGTTGTTATTATCTGTAGGTAGTAATTTCATAATTGGTCATACTGCTTAAATGTTAATAGCTTCTGTTAACTCTATCATTAATAATTTTATCTAAAGATTCTTGTATGCATTTTTTATTGTTTTTATTTGATTACTGTTGAGTGTTAAAGAATTTTTCAATCTTTTTGTTTACACTCTTACTCCTGTAATTAAATCAACTCTTAGCTTTTGAACTATTATGATAATAATCTACAACTTAGTAATATTTATTCATTCAAATGTAAAATGATTATTTTCCATTTCAGAAAAATGTTCTGATGCTACCAGGGTCAACTCAGCCCACATATTCTGGAGATATGAAAGGTATGTTATTTCAGTTTATGGTTTTTTAAGTTTTCCTTCTAAGCTGTGGCTCAAGGTATATTCAACATGTAAATGATAAATATTAATGAATTCCATTTCTCTAAAGTTCTCAATTTTGAAGTTAATAAATTGAAGGTTTGAAAAGCTTTTTAGCATCTAAAATCTACATGTCTTAGCTTTCAACATCAAGAAGCTATATCAGTGCACCAATAGATGCTAAATTATCTGGAACAATAATTTTATTTGATTATATCAATTTTTTACTCAAGGCTGTAAAAGGAAAGGGAAGAGAATTTTAAAATCATTGTTAAGTTAAAAATAAAACTCTTTCTATACTAAGTATCTGGTAGTTTATGAAGTACTTTAAGTATTGATGATTCCTAATTACTTGCATTTTTATTTGTTATTTTAAAGTTTTAAATTTGGTAAAAATTATTGTTTTAGAGCATTCATTGATCCCTGAATATTAAAAAAAATTAATTTTTATCCCATAATGGAGTAATCAGTACTGGGTAAACAATTATGAAAAAATATATAAAAATTTAGCTTTTTATCTCTCCTGAGTTTAGTGTTTAAAGATTATTCTGCAGTCATGTTCTTCTTGATTAGCCTACATCTAGATAGATTAGACTTCAGAACATTTTAAGTAGGGAAATAAACTTTTAATCTAATCTTCTGCCTTGATTAGTTCCCCCTGTTGAATATCATCTATTCATACAAGTTAGACTGCAAGAGCAAGATTATGTATCATGTGCTGATAATATTCTATTTGTATCTCAAGTATGAAGTACAGTTGGGATTGAAGGAGAATGGCTAAGCTCAATAATATATTTGTAGAAACCCAAGAAAAACAATCTATTAAAACAATATCAATATTATAATATTTATTCTGTTTAAAGTCCAATCTAATTTTCAATTGGTTGAATTTAAGTATCTATTATTCTGTTAAATTGGGGCAGAAAAATAAGAACCATCCCATAATAATTGTAATATGTCCTGTTAAAATTGGGAGAGATTTTTGTTCATTACCATCCATTGCAAAAATATACTGACTTTCATGGAATTTTGATAAATCAATTTTAGGTATATCATCTGGAATTGCCACTTATGTGCCAACCCAGAAACCAGAGTGGAAGCGCTACAAGCAATACACTCGGAGTGACATTATGTCTGCGATAGAAGCTGTTAGAACTGGTATGAGTGCTCTGCAGGCTGCACGCAAGTATGGTGTGCCCTCCCGCACTCTATATGACAAGGTGAAGAAACTTGGTATCACCACTAGCCGACCTTTCAAGAGGCCTGGAGGCTCCATGTCGCACCATGGAGGTGGTAATGGAAGTGAATCACCTGGTAAACCAGCCCCTTCACCTTTGCCAATGCAACAGGGTCAACCACCTCCAGCTCCCACTACCCCTAATTCATCCCCAAATGAAGGGGATCCTGATACCCCTCCAGGGGCTGGGCAGGAAGGGTCTGGAGAAGGTAGCAGCGTTGACGGTAGGATGGATGAGAGCCAATCTCCCCAATTGCATAGAATGTCTAGCCATCCTCATCTTCACTTTGCCCATGGTCCCTCTGCGCAACGCACCTCACCTCCAAGTCCTAACCTTTCTTCCACTCCCGAAGTGAATAATGCTCCAGAACCCAGAGGATCTGTCCTAACTGTTGTGCCTAGACATGTAGAAGAAGCAGAGGTGAATGACACTAGAAGGCCAGCATCTCACGAAGGGGCATCTCATGATGGGGTTTCTCACTCAGCAAGTCCAAGGGCGAATGCAAGTGGATATAGTGAAGAAGGGAGAGGGATTAAGGTTGAGGAAAATGAAGATGCAGAAGATGAAGTGGAAGACCTTTCGGTTGGTGGTAGGGCAAGGGAGGTTGGTTCAGTGGTAGCTTTTGTGCCAGGAGATAGTAGTCGTAGAGAAGGGGTGGTGGTAATGGCTGAAAGAATGGAAGAAGGAAGGGTTGGAGGTCCCATTGGCAAAGCAGAAGAGGTCATGGACTGATTGAGTACCACGGGGAGTAAACCTAAGCAGAGAGAAATTGTTTCCTTTTTTTCAATCTGCTGACTGGCTGCCTTCAATTTCACATCTCTTGATCTCTACTCACCTAAAATTCTTCGACTAATTTGGCATTTAATTCACTCCTCATTCTTCAAATACTGTTTATTATTTTGAACTAAAATTCATCATGGCTTTTAGCTATTTTATTTTCTTTCCACTGTCGTTCTTAGATTGTTTACGTCATCTTCATTTTTCCCCATCATAATCTTATATTTGCCGTAATGTAATATTAAGTCAATACGTTGATGGAAAGAGGTCACGGTAATCATTTCATTCATGTCCATAGTCTGAAGCAATTGTATTAGCTTCCTGAGGGACCAAATTACCATGATCATTGAATATTATTAAGCCAATGATAGATGTTCCTTTTCACTTCAGGAACCATTATAAGACTGAGAAAATATTTTAGATTTAGGAGGGTATTGAACATTTGTTGTTCTTTCCCCTGCTCCTTGCAATTTATAAAGGAGATCTGTGATGACAGAGACTGACTAATGCAGCGTACCTGTCCGTTGCTTTTTTTTAAGACTTAGGATATACATGGAATATATCGAGAGATTATTTAAGGACAGCTCAGTTATAGCAGCAGCATTTGGATCTTTGGTGTATTATAGTTTCATGATGAGCAGTAGAAATTTGATCTAGAAGGAAATGATACTATAAACAGAAGAAAATATTTTGCCTTTTCTGCCATCAGAGATAGCTTTAGTATACTTATTTCTGGATACTTTCTTAGGCAATTGCCTGATAATGAGGGTTTAAAATCGAAAGATTTAACCATTAGAACACATAAAGCATAGGGATGTTGCTTAAAGCAAATATGTTCCCATTCATTTATCTTCTATGTAGATTGATTTAATTATGTTATATCCTTCTTTATGTAGACATTGATTTGGGGGAGAAGATGTGAGAGAAGGAATTTTTAGAAAAGGTAATTATATATATAAATCTATATATATATACATATATGCATATATCTCTCTGAGATGGTTGGTGGCCTCTGTTTTGTATCATTGAGGGTAGGATATTTTGTTTTTGTTGCATAGCCATGATGCATTTGGTGTCATTGATGTCAGCTATATAAGAAAGGGTATCACTTTAGTGTAGGAGCAGTTTTCACATTTGAGAAGTGTTCAATGTCACTAAACTGCCGAACTTTGCATGCACCTGACTTACTTTGATTTTCTAAAATCCTCTCAGGAAATTGACTAAGCAAATGGTGTGCTCAGTGACTGCTGCCTAATTGTTAAGTGTCTACAATCAAAGAAATCTATCTGTTGTGTGCTCCCATATAGCACCATGTTATATTTCATAAAATTTTTAATTATTTTTTACTCCATAGCTGTGATTACTTGACTGATTTTTTTAAGGAAGGAAAAGGCTCATTAGAATGGGTATTTTACAGTTTATTCATATATCTTAAACAAAGAGTACAGACTGATTTTTATGACCCATATTTTTTTTAACAATACTCTAGTCAATGAAAGATATTTCATTGTTCGCCCAACTGAGTGACCTGCTGGATTTGTAATCCATTGCATTATAACTCCATTCTACCTCCTGCAACACAAAAATGCATCAAGAATTTTTATTTTTGATTTGAGTAACCACTAATTATTTTTAAACATGTATACTGATTGCACATCATGAGTAGTCAAATGTTCACATAGTTATGTTAGCATTACTTGAAGAGGTCATATATTTCTACCATGTACAAATATCAATATTTAATCATTTTAACCCATTTGAACTTACTTTAAGATTTGTAAGCATTGATTGAAAGACTGAATCACTCATAATTATCTTGTTGATTGTTCCAGAATGAGGATGAGTGTTATTTAGATGATACGATGCCTTATCCTTAACTTGTGGGTAGAAGTTATTCTGGGAAATAACCGAATCCCTACTTTCTGGCAGTTGCAATACTTGATTGTAAATAAAAACACAGAATCATGTCCCAAGGACGTGGTCATGAAAAAGAAAAACAGGTGAGATTCTGTGATTCAGCCAAGAAAAATATATGATGGTCTCATCTCTGGAAAAAAATGTTGCATTTTTAATGAGGCTTTGTGACAGTGTTGATGTTAAAGTTAACAGAGTTTAGTTAGAATTTGTTAGATATATATATTATAAATAATGTGCCTTGGATTTGGTCACGGTTACATTATTGGACATATGGACATTCCATTTATACTATAATTTTTACAGATTTGAAAAATTTAGTTTAACAGATTATAAAGCATTGCATTTGTGGAAATAATGTTTCTCGCTGGAAAAGTAGAATTGCCCACAATTTAGTATATTTTGTGCAAGGTTAAAATGTTACGTGTGTGATTGCTTGTGTATCAAATTAATGTAGATTTTACAATTATGAATGAAATGTTTTATTTACTGGTCACATGTTGATATATGCCATGTAATGTTATTTTGCAGTTGTCAGACCATTGACCAATTGATCCAAAAATCCCAAAATATCACATGAAATAGAACATTGTTGATTCCTCTGATTATTATCACACAAGTCTTTGCCAAATCTCCCGTTTCTATCTATCTATTGCTGCAAATGAAAGAAAGGTATATTTTTGCATGTGTTTAATTTTTCTCATAACACACTAACATTATATTTGTTGTTTGAGCAGAACACAATTCTGTGTTTATTCTGTTTTATGAATATGTATGCATTTATATTTTACACACACTCCTTTATGAATATAATTACTAATTTTTATACATATATATATGTTTACTTATATATTCCTTATTTGACAACCAATTTCAATTCATTTGCATAAACATGCCATGAATCTTCATGTTTACATATATTTACATTTTTGAAGACTGATCTATATTTAGTGCAAGAATTTTTTTTTAACTCCTGATTGCATGTATGAGGTTGGCTGATAGTTGTTCATTTTACCATATGCTGTGCCTTCCCTTTTCATGTAAATTTATTAGATTAAGTATCATTAATCCTGTGAACAATTTTTGCGTCGGCATGTTAGCAATGCTATTTTTTGTGTGCCAGTTCTAGTAATTGAGAAATCTGTATCACATGCCAAGCAAATTTGTTTTCAGATGTTCCACATATAAGTTTTCTTTACATTTTTCTGTTTAATTATTGTCAAGGCACCTATTACTCAGGTGGAGCAATATCAAAGGAAGTTGTTCTGTTCTTTACAGTTAAGAAATGTACTCAGCCATTTTAAGCTAGAAACTGCACTCAGAAGATGTAATGTGAAACTGTGTAAGTTCCTTGCATGAATATATAACTTGAAATAATCTGAATACTTGTCAGTACTACCTCAGTAATTGCATAGAGTATATTTGCCTACTGTATCTCAGGAGGAACAAAATGTATTGATAAATGTATATAGTTCATTTTTGTTAGGATATAGAAGATAAAAATGTATTTCTAAAGTGTAAATTAAGGTTAATCATCCTCTAAAATTTCAAATGGCTGTTATATGCCATTTTAAATTATAATATGT
The DNA here is from genome assembly GCA_020796165.1 of Pantala flavescens. Taxonomy (NCBI): domain Eukaryota; kingdom Metazoa; phylum Arthropoda; class Insecta; order Odonata; family Libellulidae; genus Pantala; species Pantala flavescens. Next base: position 26,986,956 of record CM036886.1, read on the forward strand.
GAGCTATAGGCGAGAAACACATTTGAAATTTGAATTCAGCACCAAAAAGTGTAATTTGGTTTACATTATCTAAAATGCTTGTTCTGATACCACAATTGCCTTAGAATTAGAAGGAATATATATTGGTTGACGAGATTTGCTGCTGTTGCATATTGTGAAAATCAAACTCCTTTGAAATGCCTTAGTCTCACAGAATTTGTTGTCTTAGCTAATGGGAGATATCTGATGCCTAAGCAACTGCTACATTGCTAAGCTGAAATTGTGTAATGTATGCATTGTGAAAATTGGCCAGTGAAATATTGATAATGTCATGGATTATGATGACAGTATTTTATCTTTTGGTATCAAACATGAAAGATGAACTCTCATTATCAATGATGCAGACGTATTATTTTGTGGAATTACATTTTTGCATGAAGAAATCTTTGCAGTATCATGTTTTCTACACTTTCATGTTATTCATTCATCTCCCATTTGAACTTTTGTTCCTCAACCATACCTTACATTGTTTTGTATGGTATAATTAAAGACTGCTTTCCATTGAAATAATGAAACCACTAAACTACCTCAACAAAAAGTAATAATGTTCAATTACTTTGATGAAATGCTTTAATATATTAAATGAATGCCTCCTTGCATGATTCATGCACACAAACATACATTTGTAATGGGTCTGCATTTATACCAAATAAAACTCCAAATGTTGACTAAGTCTAGTAATGAAAATCTTGTACCAGAAATTTAAAAAATGAATTTATCCATTGGATATTTTGTATTTTATTGGTGACTTTTGAATCAATTTGTTTCTTGAAACTGCTTTTGAAGCAGTATTGCATAACAATATTGATGCATCCAGATTTTAAGATGATAAATTTGTTCTAAGTAAAAATTTTTTATCCACTTTTTGTTACGAGAAAATAATATTAAGATGAAGAGCTACTGTCTTCATGATTTCTTCTATCTCTGTATCAGTTTTGGTCTTCATTTTTCTTTCAGTTTGACTTATGCACTAGTATGCATTCAAAAATCAGTGCCTGGATGCAGCAATATGTTATTTGTTTGAAAATTTGGAGAGTAATTATTCATTGTATTTACTTCAGCTTGTCCCTGTGAAATTTGTTGATGGTTCTTTTGTTACTTAGAAACATTTTTATAATTGTTTGATTTCATTACCCGGTGATTAAGTGATTAACAGTCAAACTGATTTATTGGGAAACGTTTGTATCGAAAATTTATAAATGCTATTTGGAGGAAGGCTGATATTTTTATTATTATTGTAGAAGATTATAAATCTTGCACTGCACTATGTAATGCGAAATAAATTTCTACTTTTCTCCTCAATATTTTTTTATTTTTTTTATACAGTTGGGTGTGCTACATGAATATGCGAGGTAAAAGAAAAAGAAAAGATGCAGCCAGAAAATGATAATGAAACATTTTGGAAATCCTGTCATTCAGTTTATATTTCCTTCTGTATTACTTCTTGAAATTATCTATGAAATCAAGTTAATGCTCATCTAAATCAACACCATGTAAATTGGTGGTTCTGAGGATTTTCATTTGATGACAAGACATTTAATAAGGCTGACCTCCTCTATCATTTGATTTCCAAGGGTGAAGCGTAAGAGGAATTTACTATTCTCAATTTTGTCCTAATCAGTCACTTGTTATTAATATACATTTCTTTGAAAATGTCAACTTACTGCAGTGTGATTACATTCCTGCTATTATCATCAGAGAATTTTCCATCTCAAGAATTTTGTGATGGCATATTTGGCATGTTTCTTTCTTTATTTTCCTTGCTTTATAAGACATGCTCTGAAATTTTTCTATTCCAACCAAGAACTGAAATGAAAAACTGCTCTTTAAAGTAGTAGAAATGGTATAAAAAATAATATTGATTTTAAAATCTAGTTTGATGGATTGGATGAATTTCATAAATTTTTACTTGAAAAATCAGATTGATAACAACCTACTTTCATATAACATCTCATGTATGAGTTTATATATAGGATTGGGAAATGTATAAAGCAGTGAGGGGTGAATGAGAACTCCAGCAGATAATTTGAATATTGCTAAGAATTTTAATAACTAGGATTCTATCAAATAGGTATTATTTACCAAGGATTTAAAATTAACAAGAGAAAGAAAAAAATGCAGCATAAATAGTAGAATCCAAGTTTTATTTATCATCATTGCCATTAAATATAACTGAATGATACATAACTTGTACTAACAGCCACTTACACCCATCATCATAAGATTTGACAATAATAAGTATAATATTTGCTTATAAAGAACGATTTCTAGCACCATTATAAAAATGTTGGTGTAGAAGATAATCTGGAAGATATACTTCACTTTGAGAATAGACATATGCTGTGCCAAATAGCTCATCTTTTCTGAAAAGGCCTTTTAAAAATGGAAATTCTCACCATCATCAATATCCTAACTGCAAAGATCCTTGTAAATGATGCTTCATTACAAAATACTACATCAATTTTTCTAGGAAAGGGGCCCTGAATGTTCTTTTTATGACTAGCCACAAAAAGGGTAACTGGCTACTTAAGATCTTTCATAAACAACATCCACAGAAACTTCCCCATCCTCTTTTAGAAAAGAAAATAGCAAAGTCTAAATTTCAGAGCGAATAAAATGAACTATTATATAATATTTGATTAAAATATATAGGGTATCAATTTATATATATCTAGAGAAGAGATAATTCTACGTAAAAAATAACTAACAAAATAAATAAGAAACAATATATCACATATTATTATATAAAATTCAGTAACACAGTCAACAATTAAGAGCAAGGAAAGTCTATGATAAATAGTCAAATAAAAAAATAATTTATAAACAGGAACAGAGAACAACCATAACTTTTATACTTTACATTATTTACACCAACACTTAATTCTTTATTCTTATTACCACAGATTGATGGAAATACTTCACAGAGATAAAATTCTGAGCCCATGACCTATATTAAGGCAAATTGGATGTGCAGGAGGATGAAGTTATAGAGCCAACCAAATTCATAAGAGATGATCTAATTTCTTGACCTATCTCATCAGAACCGGGGGCTTCAGAAATTACTACCCATGTATCATCTGTGCTCTCAAGGGTTTCACGACACACTGGACAGGTCTTGTGATCTACATTCCTAAAACACAGAAAATGTATATGACATAAAAACGAAGGTAAAAAATTATATACTTTTCAATCATGATTTTGATGCCTTTCAATATGTCTATGCAATGAAATAATAATTCTCATCTTAGGGAATAATCCAAAATTTATCTTCCTCCTTTCAGATAAATATTAACAAGAATATCACCCACCTAACATTTCCATGAGTTATAGTATAGATAGAGATATACTAGAGTTGCCACAAACTTGATATTATGAGGTATTTATAAAATATTTTTCAGTGTGAATGTATTTATATTCTTTGCTATATTCATTAGACTTAATTTGGATATTTTATGATTTTTCTAAGGATTATATATCAATTAAACATAATCATCATTATTTTTTATAATATTAATTTAACTTTCTAACTCTTGTCATCCATTATCAATGGATTGTAATTATAAAAATTAGATGAAAAAGCAAAAATATTCAGTATAAATGAGTAGTATACAGTAAAAATACCATAAAAGTCCATCTACAGAAAGGAATTGACAATTGAGTATTATTTTTCGTTGATTGCACTGAAAGAATATATTTTTTATACGATAATCTAATAGATGATCCTATTAAAGATAAATTAAGTAAATAAGTAGATAAGCATCTCATGAATGAAATGAGTACAATTCATACCATTGCTCAATACACCGATGGCAGTATGAGTGAGTGCATGGAAGGAGAACATCCTGCTGCCTCTCCAAGCAGATACAACACTCAGCTCCATTTCCTTGTCCAAGGCCTTCATATGTTGCTTCCTCTACTTGTTCCATTAAAAGCGAAGCTGAAATTGGAGGAGCTGAAACAGAGCACCAGGATAGTGAGTCAATATCATATGTTAATTTTAAGTGATAGATTCAGTAATTAGAAGTTTTGGTTTTTAGTTAGACTGAATACCCATCAATTAATCAAAAATTTAAAGATAGAAAATAGAAAAAATAATCTTACAAACAACCATTGGGACTCCCTTTCATTCCTTCAATTGTAAAACAGGTAAAATTGCTTTGCTGGAGTTAGAATGGAAACTAAGATTTATAATTCATACAAAAAATCATAACAGTGAAATCAGGCATAATAATGATAGCTTTTCCTCATCTGAGCACCAGAAATAATCACAGAATAAGAGAATTTTTCCTCATAATATGGAATACAAATATTAAAATTCAATTATAAATTGCTAAATTAGAAACCACCTAAAATGTAGGTATAAAATATTTAAATTATTAATTAGCTGAGTTTATGTAAACAAAAACTTCAATGTTATTCTTGGATTCATATCCAATCATGCTTATATTAATCACATGATAAATGAAAGTAAAGCATGTCCATCCATTCAAAACTAAATGTTTTAGTGTTTGAAAACGAACATGATGAATTTTCAAAAAAGGCAAATTAAAATAAAAACATTTCCAAATTAGTGCAAAGGCAGCAAGTGCTGAATTGACCAAACAGAAAATTTAAAGATATCAAAAGGCCTTTTTCATACTAACTATTTCCCTCATTCATGAATATTTTCTATTATACATAACATGCAAGCGAAAAATAATATCGTACTTAGATAGCTGTACACCAAATTACCTTATTAGAAATTTATTTAAAAAACCCCTCCACACAGATTTTGGACAAATTATAAGATAATACCAAAGGTCAAGTCAATACCAATCAAATTCTTTCGAAGAGAAAACTTTATTTTCTCACTCTTCAGGACTATTATGTTTTGAAGGAAAATTTTCAAGAGGATTCTATGGATTAGCCCTTGTCTATGTAGATACCCTGCAAGCCACCTTTCTACGCGTGACAGGGGGTGCAAGCACCCAAAAAAATGCAAGGAGAGAGGCATATTTTCATAACTTATAAAATTTCCTCTTCTAATTTATATAAACGTCATTAATATCTTGTACTTGTTTATTGATGGTCTATTTCATTTTCATTTCAAAGACAAACACCAGCCAAATGCAAAAAAATCATTCCCAAACTTTTCTAATATAAACATCTGTCAAAGAATTTTGAGAAATTAAATTAATAAAAAATCATTTTAGTACAGGTAAAAGTGATTCACAATGCCTTTATAGTAAATAATGGTGACACAAAAATTCAACAATCCTTTAAAGGACAACACCTTTTGAATTTTCCCAACTGCAAGTCATCAAATGATAATACATATGAGATCTAAGGATTTCAAAAACAATAAATCAGTAACTTTAAATACTCAAGTAAATGTGTCCTAATATAGCAAATTTGGAGGGGAATAACTCTGGCGTACATCCAATGTTGATATGAGTATCTTAATGTAATTGACCAATCAGTGAAAGCTATGTTTGATAGATATAAAAAAAAGCAGAACCTCAAAATTTTGAAAAATTCATTCCAATGAGCGTTTCTAAATTGTCAGTTATTTGTTTAAATGCAGAGAGAGATAAAAAAAGAAGTCATTTGGAAACCCATGAAAGCTTCATGTTAGTTCTTTAGCAATAATATTAACAAATATATTATAAAAAATATTAATAAATTATGCATTCATTCTTTTAAAAATAAATTACTGCCTGATTTGGAAAATCTAGTTTTACCAAGAACCCATAATTATAATAAGTCATAGGATCATTAAGTGACGGTCAGTATTAATGAAACAGATCACAGCAAAACATGACTAATGTTCCAGCGAATTAGAAATAATTAACAAATATCATGTCATTCATAATATTAAGCAAAAAATGCTGAGGTTATCTATTTTGTTAAGAAAAGCTTTTCTATCTGGAGCTGGGCTCAAAAGGATGCTCTCCAAATAGACTAACCTTTCCTGATAGAATTATGATGTGGTAGAGCTGTTGCCTCCTTGAGTAATTCAGAATCCATATGATCTTTTGAATGATTGGCAGCAAGAAGCTCTCGCGGAACAATCATAATAGAACCTTTATGGCATTTATTCTTACCTTGAGAGCTTTGCCAACAAGCTTCCATTTGGCACTCCAAAGTCTTGAAGACCTAAAATGAAAATTTAGTACATTTATGAGAAGGAAATAAAAATATGAACAAAAACATAACTATTTTCCAAATATGCCTCTAACTAATAATTTGTTCCTAAGATAACATTATAAAAATAAAAATGATAACATCTGTATTTAATAACATTAAAAATGATCTGGATATCTTTAATTGAATAATATATATTTTTCACAAAATTCCATCAATATAATTGCATGCCACTGTTTGATTCGTATATAGCATCAAGACAGTTATTTTTAACTGATAGGAAATATTTATCCACTAAGAAATACAAACTAAGAGGTAAAATATTAGATATTTGTGGATAAAATAAATTTCCTTTCTAATGAATAAACTGAATGAGAAAATAGCGAATAGTTGTAAAACTGTTGTTTTCAGAGTTTTGGTCGATTTGTATCTATGGAAAATATATTAAAATAATACTTACTCGAAGAAATTGACTAAGATTCAGTAGTCTACATAGCTCAATCTTTTTTGTTGCAGCATCCATTTTAATGCAAGCAATCCTTACAGTTCCTTTCCATAATACAGTTGAATCAGTTCCCTTCTTGATTGCAAAAACTAACTTTTTACCATTTGAGTCAACACATTGTGACCTAAAATAAGGATAAATTTTCATTATTCTAAAACAAATCACTACCATGGAATAAAGTAGAAAGATTTATGAGGAAAGAAGTGATAATGCTCCGCATTACTGTAGTGACAAAATGTACTTACAATAAGTTCAGCTCCCATAAACAATTTTGGAAATCCTCATACGATAACGATGCTATCTCAGTAAATGCTCTCGCATGTCTATAGAACTCTTTCTGGATATTTTCCACAGTTTGCGGAATCAAATGGTCATAACTTGATGTGGACTGTCCCATTTCTAATATGCAATTATACGGACATCTGACAACTCATCAATACGTATTTCTATATCTATTATCGAAGTTATCTGAAAAATGTAACTATTAAAGCCCATTGAATGGATGGATGAAAGTTCATCTAACAGACGATTTTATTGAAATCGCAAAATACACTACCAAATGCAAATCTTAAATTGATATCTACCTAAATTGAAATCTATGTTAGAATAGAAGTTAGCTATATAATATTGTTGCTTGATTCTGAGAAAAACTTTTAAACAAAGTGCGATCCAAACATTTTCTTCTTGCTAGCGGAGGAGATCTTCACATGTCCATGACGTTTCTGAGTAAATGAAAAATGTAAATATTAGTCTGAGAATAAAATATTCGAGTAAGAGTCGTGAATTTTATTTTTTTTATTATTTTAAAAATTAGATAATCATAATTCTGTAAAAATTAAAACTATTAGTTTCACATTCAATCTCTACATTGGCACAGAGGTAAAGTTGCAGATTGCAAATATGGCTGCCCTGGCACTACAGCAGTCTCTACAAATTGTCCGTAAGTATACTGAAATATGTCTGTACTTATCTTTTGTAAGGAAAGTATTTAATTTCGGCATTCATGCTCTTCTTGAAGTTGATCATCGTTCTTGTTGGTATCGTTGCTTAAGAATTATAGAAATTCCTTACGTGTAGAGGAAGAGTTCGTGTGTCCGATTTAACAATTTCTCAACGAAATTTTTAGGAAATGGTCACCATCCATTAGCAGCTGTTGGTATAACATGTATGCACTACAGTACAGAGGTGAAGCCTATCAAAAATTTCAATCTTGCTAATTTAAAGAGAGGCACTGGTGGCCGGTCAAGTTTCAATGGCATAGTAGCAACTGTTCTTGGAGCTACTGGCTTCGTAGGAAGATATGTTTGCAACAAATTGGGGAAATTGGGAACCCAGGTTTGTCTAATTATCCTCTATAATTGTGATATAAGCTGAGTAATTTATTGGGTAATTAGTCAGTTATTCCATATGCAAGGTGAATATTGTTTCATTTCTCTGCGGTCGGTGCAGGTAGTTTTCTGAATAGTATAATGAACGACAGGAAAAGTATGACTATATTTAAAAGAATGTTATTATCTAGCTTACTTTGCGCTGAGATTTATGAAATCCAATGAAAAATTATTCTACAGATCATCATCCCATATAGAGGAGATCAAATGGATGCTCATAGATTAAAAGTTGTTGGTGATTTAGGCCAAGTACTATTTTTCCCGTATGACATTAGGGACGAAGATTCTCTTCGAAAGGTATGCATTGATTTTTTTTCTACTAAGTATTTTATCTTAGAGTTGTCTCTGTTAAATATCAGACTTCATCGTCTCTGTATATAATAATGAGCGCATTCATTTATAGGTTATGAAATATTCGAATGTTGTCATTAACCTTATTGGACGTGATTGGGAGACCAAAAACTTTAAATTCGAAGATGTCAATATTAAATGTGCGGCGACCGTTGCAAGGATTGCCAAAGAGATGAACGTTGAAAAGCTTGTTCACGTATCTGCATTGAATGCATCTGAATACCCGCAGGTATAGTAATATTTGGTCTATAATCCTGTGCTATTAGTATTCGAATCCTGAAATGAAATACTCTTCTAGTATTTCATTTATTAATATCTATTTTCTATCGTATCTATAAATCAAGTCATAGTGGTGAGAAAAGGAAGAAAATCATGATTGTTTCTAAATTATGTACTCTTATTTCGTTGCTAAATGTTCACAGTTGATAGATTTTTCAGTAAATGCAATTATCTAATAGGAAGAGCTCTTTTCAGCGTGTCATTCTACCTGAGGGCTCCAAGTTCCTCAAGACAAAATGGGCTGGAGAGCAAGCTGTTCGGGATATTTTTCCTGATGCCATAATTTTTAGACCAGCTGATGTATATGGTCAAGAAGATCGATTTTTAAGGTACAGATTAAAACCACAATTATTTTATTTCTATTTAAAGAATATTGATTTAAATGTAATTTATCAGTCTAAGCATCAGATATCCAACTTTTATTTAAAAACTACTGAAATGTTAGTTTTAAATTAGTATGATGTATTTTTGAGTTTAACTTTATATAAGTTTGAGTATTGATTTAAAGGATTATTTCCTCTCTTATATTTTTTAGCTAATAATTTAAATTTTATAAATGTTTACTCCAATAAATGTAGAAATGGGAGAGGAATGTAGTCTGTACCGCAACAAAAATATTGTTTTTTTACTTTCTCAGATTTGTTAATGGTATGATGTTATTTTCCAGGTATTATGCTCATATCTATCGCAGAACTTTGAGATACATGCCCCTATGGGAAAAAGGTGAAAACACCATTAAACAACCTGTGTTTGTGAGTGATTTGGCTTCAGCCATTGTGAGTGCCATTCAGGACCGTGATGCTGTTGGAAAAGTTTATCAGGCTGTTGGGTATGTATCATTTTTCATAACAATCAAAAAGTTGTTTTCCTCTTAGATGTAAAAAAAGGTTTCTTTAGATATTTTCCATTAAATAATCTTGGTGAAACTACTCCTTCAATGTTTTATAGTTTTTAATTTACAGTTTATTTTGTACAATAATTCTTTATTAAATTTGAGAATTTAAATTCCTATTTATTTGATGAAAGATATTGTGAAGTATGAGATACTTATTCTTAAGATGAATTTTTAAAATTCTCTTTCTTTAAGTCACTTTCTGCCCTTATGTTGTGTATTGAAATATTTTTAAAGCCCTAAGAGGTATCAACTAGGAGAACTTGTGGATTGGTTCCATCGAGTTATGAGGAAAGATGAATCCTGGGGATACAGACGCATTGATTTACGCTGGGATATTCCATTCCAATTGCGTGTCACGCTGACAGAGAAGTTCTGTCCCAGCTGGCCTGTTGGTTACCTTGGTTGGGACAAGATGGAAAGAGTGAGTATATCAAAATGTTATTTTTTCATGTATGTTTGGGTAATTTAACACTTCTAGTTTATACTGTGGCTTGATCTCTTGTTACCTAAAGTCATATTCTCGAGGATGTATTTTTAAACAAATAGTTTTAAGCTCCAACACCCATACCTTCACATATAAGATGTAGGTAATTTTTTTGAGAACTAATTTAGGAAAATAAATGCTTCTTATATGCCATCAAATACAGTAGTACATGAAAAAAGTATTTTTGTGTCTCTCAAACAAAGAATTATTTTATAAAAAATGCCCTATCTTTTAAGAAAAATTTACTATGAAACTTTCCTTGATTGAGTGCTCAGACTCCACTTCCAGTAACATAAATGTGTTTTGCTAAATAAAATTCCATGAAACAAGTTACTTTATTGCCTTAAACATGGCTTCTCATTATTTTAGAGTCCAAGTATTAATATATTGTACTTACATCATGTAACAGTGATTTGAATCAGATAACAAGTATAGCGTATGAAAACGGTTTAAGGTGCATTTTTATTCTCAGATCCAGTGTTCACTGAGTCAATGGATCAAGTGCTACTGTTTGGCACTTTCTATCATTAGATTCGAAGTATAGAATTCATATTTGCAAAAGGTTTGCTTCAACATGGCTTTTGAAAATTCATATTATATATTATTATATACATCATATTATAAGGCATAATTAATTCATAAGATTCATCTCTTTATACCAAATAATTTATTTTGTTCCATTAAAGATTCTATTAGTGTAATTTAAATGTTCTAATTCTTACAGGACCATGTTACTGATATTGTTGAAGGAGGAGTCCCAACTTTAGAGGATCTTGGAGTGAATTTAACTCATATGGAGGATCAGGTTCCATGGGAATTGGCACCATTCAGAGCAAATCTTTATTATGATGAAGAATTGGGAGAATTCCAACCCCCAGCCCCACCTAAAGTTGTTGCCTAAAGGTAATTATTAAAGATCTATACTTCTACTAACCTTCCTTGCTTCACTATACTGTAACCTTAAGAGATGTGCCTGTTAATTCTGTGATCCCTCAGAAGAGTAAATGTAAACAGAAGTTAACATTGGATTTTGGTTTGAATGTGAAAAAAGTCTTTACCATTTCTTATTATAAATATTTCTAAAAATTCAAGGTAAATGTATCATAAATACCAAATTGTCATTTTCAGAATCATCCCTGATTAACCCTGAGGATGTGGTGTCCAATAGTGAAAGTTTTGTAAATTATGGATGTTGAGAATATTGTAAATAAAAGATTGTTTATAAACCTTATTGTTAAGGCTGTAATCATTTTTCCATTTCTATTAAAACGAAGGAATGACTCTTTCATGGTGAGCATATATTAAAAATATATTCTAGAATTGTTATGAATATACTCTATGAACTATAACAGAAGTAGTATGTCAAATTGCAGGCTGCATGTAGGAATAGTGATATGTTCACTCAGTCCACTTTACTTACTCCCATCTGTGAGTTTTATACCAGGACAAAGGAGTAAGAGAAATGATGCTTCAATCCATACTCTGTGCTTTGGTTTAAATTTCTCTTTGAACATGGTAATAGCCCAGTTTGTAATTGGGATCATAATTATATTCTCTACTTATAGGAAAGTTAATTATAAGGAATGGTGAAAAAAATGAGGTGAAATTTGGAATGTTTTATCCTTGACTTTATTTGAATGTTATTACTTAAAAGATGCAAAGATAATTATCATTTGTACAGTGCCAATAGTTTTGCAAAAATTATTTCTACATTTTTAAATTAAGCTACTCATAATTCACTTAATTCATTGACCTACATTAGATTTACATTTCATTTACAAATTAAATTTATTCAGTAAGATATGAAAACTGCAACAGGAGTATTTACAGAATTATCGGTCTCAATTTACAAATACTTTTAAATATAAAAATTAGTGATATAAATAAGGACTAATTGATGGACATACATTAGGGATAAAGAAATGTACTAGAAAAATTACATCTTTGGCATTTGAGATCCATTCTTGTGGAAGTGAGAGATAAAGAATGTCTCTTAAAGTGAAACAACATGTATATATGTAGCCCCAGACATTTTGTAGTCTTTGATGTAAATATATTTCACATACAATTCTAGCAATAAAATATTGTTACACATATAAAAGATAAAATAACTATCTGAAACAGCTAACAATACACAATGACATAAAACTTCTATTAGATGAAAGATAAAGATTTAGTAACCATTATAAATTGTTATCTTGGAATAACCACTAAATCAAAAAACATGAATACAGGGAATAAATAAATTAGTGATATATACCTTTAAAATTATTTAAAAGTTGATGCAACTGGATGCATTACTGAAACTAATCAAGACTGGAGAAGATAAGTACTTTTCAGCAATCATCTCAAGCTCAAAACCGAGTCTGATACTTGCATAGATTTATATAGAAATAACAGGTTGATATAAATTCAGCTCTTATTTTCCCAAATAAGTCATTTCAGTCTGACTCATCATCATCACAGGCATTATACTGCTGTTGCCTAACCTGCTGTCTTGGAAGCTCTTCCTGTAACTGCAGAACATGTTCCAATGGTTCCGGACGACCATCTTCTCCAATCCGAGCCGGCTGTACTATACCTTCCCTGAAAGATATTATAAATAATTTAGCACCATTACTGAAAAGCTCTGGAGAAAGGGTTAGTTATGACTAATTTTGTGAGTAATAAAATCATACATTGATAAGAACAAAATTCCTAGTTTAAAGATGAGCAATTTTAGGCACATCTGTTGGGTGCCTAAAGAAGTGCAATCAACAGTCCCTTGATAAGCTGAGTTCCTTCTGAAGCAGACTTTGAAGGTGAAGGAACTGGATTAAATCTTCAACCAGACCACTGTAGAATCAGTTCTTGAAAAGTTGACTCACCCAGACAAAAAATACTATCACAGAAGAACCATAAGCTTGTCCTCATTGTAAATGCCGGATAAACACATTGAAAGTGGAATTCACTCTGGGGTTGAATGAGAGACAAATAGTATTCATGCACAAGTGCAATCAGGTAATAGAATCAGCAATGCTATTATAAAGAGAAGGAACATTTTACATAGAAAGTGGAGATTCTCAGGAATTATATTTACTGAAACATTTTAAAATCCCTAAAGAGCGAAAATCTTTTACAACCAAAAAAGATAAATTTCTTTGTTAAAGTATTAATTTTTTACAGTAAGAAATCAAACTCAAATTATACTGTCAATCTCTTTCTTTTTATTTAATATTCTGAGTTAAATCTTTCAATTGATCAAATTCAATGGTTAGCAATGAACAGTAAACTGAAACTGCTTCCTAATTAGCACGTAACTGAAATGATATACATAAAACCTTCTCTTCTCCTATAGCATTTCCAAAATCAGTACATACAGTTCATCCCCTAAATAGTTTTGAGAAGAAAGTAGCAAATGATGGTGACATTACTAAGGGTCAAAGAGGCTTGACTTAAAGGGACTTTCAGCAACTTAGAACCATATGAAAATTGCAGCAATGAAAAATAAATAGTTAAAACTAATAACAATTATATTTGGTTGCCAACATCAGAATCCTATTCTACTTATTCCTCTTATTATTAGGAGGCTGAAAAACTACGCTCGTAGTTTAGCTTCAAGTGATATTCCATTAAAACTGAAAGCATGCTTCCTTTTCATTCTAAGGAGGATAAAATCATACTGAATATATGCACAAATTCCTTTTTCTTGAGCTCATGAAGTTTTTTTTGGATCAATCACAATATATATCATTACCTTACCTAATATTTCATTCAATTCTAATTAAGTTGTAACTAGGGAGCAGGTTTATCACAATAGATCCATATTGATGTAAAAAAACCTACCTGGTGAGTTTGTCCATCATATTCACCAACTGCATTGCTTCGAACTCCTTCTGTTCATCAGACATTCCTTCAGTTGGATTTGGTCGAGGAGGCTCAAAGCACCCAGTCACTGGATTTATACTTTATTAAGAATAAATAAAATAAAAATTTTAGATTGTCTCAACAGTTTGTCATCGCAAAGAAAATTATTGTGAGTTAATTGATAGTTGAGTATTTAATGGCTGGTGACAGTGTGTCTAAAACTTTAAACTAGGAATAACAAACTTAGTGGCATTACTACTCAACAATGATTGATTGCATACATTACAGCTTTATGGAGGTGCATTACATTAGACGGATCCCAAAAGAAATGATTAATAAGTAATATATTCAATATGAAAACAAAAGGATAACTGAATTAAAAATCATTAATAACTACTAAAACATTTATAATAGAATAATAAATTAATAATAATACAACTTTGGTGCTTTTCAGATCAAGGCATGAAGGCATTGTTATCATGCTTCAGTGCTTTTTCAAGCACAATTTTGGCAGATATTAAGTATTTTAATCTCTGTTTTAGGTTATCAAGCTTGATTTTTCTAAAAATATTTCATAATAATAACTAAACAGTATAACTAAACATATGAAATTGAGAGTTATCTTAAACAGACTTACTGATCACGATATTTTTTATATTCTTCAGTATCACTGTCTTCACTGTCTGAAGAATAGTTACCACTTGATCCCTTTCCTCCAAGCATAAGACCTCTATGAGCTAATAGTCCAGCAGCATTTCCATATCCTGTGTATTTAACCATTCTGCTTACTGAAAAATATTAATTACACTCATGTACAGTAAGAAAAAGAAGTTGGCAATTTATCTAAACAACTAATATTCTATACAGTACTCACTAAAAAGTTAAATTGATACTTTAGAGGACTGATGCATAAATAAGTTAAGCTTTCATTTTGGACTTGCTCTATCTCTTGAACAGGTCATTTTATTAATTTTAAAATTGTGAAAAATTAATTAATTTCTTCATCATATAATATGGAGAACAATGAAAAAAATAATAAATTTTCAAAGAAATAGTTACATTCACCAACCAGTGTCAACTCAGAGACATAATCAGGTCAAGTAGTTAGGAAATTATCAAGAATAAGAAGAATTTAGAGGGTAGTTAGGAGAGGGGAAGGGGTTTTTAATAGTTATTTGTTGGTGAGTCTGCCAAAGTAATTTTTATGATCTCAAACCAGTCATCTTTCTATCCTTTGACCACTGTGCAGAATTTTTGATTAAAAAGAAAGACAATATCCTCAGACAAGGGATTCATCAGCATTTACTGCTCACCACTAACCAGCAAGATAATTATGTACTAAAGGTATTATTCACTTTCAAAGTTCATCTGAGCAGGTTTTGGGAGAATTAATTTTTGGAATCAATCTATGGTAGCATAATTTATAAGTAACAATATCAAAATTTAATTGTAATTAAGAAATTAACCAAATATTTAAAAGTGAACTAACCACTTTCTTTGCAGAGTACAAAGAGAAAATCCGAAACCAATTTATGAACATCTGAAGCAGGAGTTGTCAACAAACGACATAGATGGTTACGAACTGTTTCACCCTCTTCTGGACGCCTTAGCACATCCGTCAAGGGAGGCAAGATGCGAATTCGCAGGAATTTTCGCAGTTTACGGTGGGCACGAGCTGCTTCCACTAATACTGTTAGGATTGGACATAATTTTTCCTGTTGCGTTCTTGGAGCCTAAAAATATAATACATAAATCAGACAATCAAAAATAAACTGAAAATGTATAAATACTTTTGATAAATTTGAAAAGATTTTAGCATATACAGAGTAAGTTTGAACTAAATTCAAAATGCTGACCTGAGCTTCTTTCAGTCTATCACTAAGGAAGTCAACCAAAACAGATACTGCCTGCATATTCATCCCTTCATATTCTGCATCCTTAGGGATATCTTTTGCATCTTTGGAAATAGTAGTCACCAGCTCTTCATAACAATGACTTGGGATATTAACCAGCAAATTAATAGTGTGGCTAGAAAAGTAAAAAGAAATGTATGCGTAAGTACTAACAGTTCATCATAAACTTATGATGGTAAATTTTTATTAATTCCTAACAGCACTGGTATTAAGATTAATAATTTATTGAAACAACAAAGAAAATTATAAATTTATATAAAGGCAACAAATTGTCTGATACTCTTCTTTTGCATAAAAACTCGTTAAAAATTTCTAACTTACTTGCGAAGCTCATCCCTCTTAGCTGGAGTTTTAGCATCACACAGTAGTAAGTCATGGAGAACTGTGGTCAGCCGAAGAAAATGTGCTTCTTCTTCTTCATCAAATATCCTTCTCATTTCTCCAGAATGATCGAATTTTCCTTTCCCCACTGTCAGATTGAACAGAACTTTCAGCACCTCACAGGCTAATTCCACTTGAGAATCCTATTTTTGGATGGACGTGAAAAATGTTTTTAAAAGTCTAAATACAACAAAAATTTAGGAACATTATAGATGTTGATAGGATGAATGTGCTGTCTAAATTTAACGGAATTCTACTCACAGACAGAGTTGGATGCTGATTACCCATACTTATTTGATGATGGTGGTCATGGAGTTGCTCTTCACTACTCTCCCTCATCATATCTGAGTCATGGGCAATTCCTAATGCTTCTTTGATAATTAAGTCTAAAGTTTCCATTAAGTAAGTTAACCCATGGAGCTCTTCTTTCAGACGTGGTCTGTAAATAACAATTTTTTAAAGAAATATAATTTCATTTTCAAAATACTGTCTCTCTCCTGGTCTTTTCAACTCTTATGAACCAAACCACACCATTGACTATTTTGCAAATACAACAATACCTGACGTCCGCACATAGAGCTGTAATCAAGAACAGCATCTTCATGTCGAAAAATTTAATTTCATGAGGAAGTTCTGGGTCCCTGTAAGTTCTTAAACGCATTACTACCCCCTCGACGGAATGATTTTTTGAGCAGATTGTCCGAGCCGATGTACTGTTGAATATCAGGTTGCATAAACATTTTTGGGCCTCCAACATTACTGCAGAAAATAAACAAACTATTAAATATCTTTCTTTCATTTATATGTACGATACAGTTGTATGATCTTTAAAGATATATTCAATAGACTACGTGTTAATAATACATAAAGCCAATTGAAAGACATTTATGATACAAAAAATAATTTAATTCAACATAGGTAGGAATTTTTTATACCATTATAATTAAAAGATGACTGATTTATCCTCTGAAGAGCTTCCTCTTGCGAAACCAAACCGGCATGCTGTTGAAGTACATTCATCCATTCTTCGCAAACCAATTCATTCAGATCTGTTACATCTCGGCTAATATTATAGTAACGAAAAGATATGAGTACTTAACAAAGAGAAAATATGCTTATATTAAATATTCATGGTTCAGGAACTCAACTTCTAAACATAATTAACATTAATTAATCTAAGTTAGGAGCAATTTTTAGATGCCTTTACTTTTCACGAGTAAAGGGCTTACCTCAATATTCTTATGCATTGCAAACAGTTTATATAATTATCCGCAGAATTCGAGTCACTCAAAATTTTGAACAGAGCTGACCATAATCTCCTACGTAGCTCATTATCATTCAAATTAGGAAATGTAAATACATCATTGTTCTGAAAAATAAACATTCTTTTAAATAACTACAATATAAAATCTTCAAGAAAAAGGTATTGAGGGAGATTCATGTTTATATAACAAGAATAAAATGAGACAGTTAGGTGGATTTCAGATGAAATTAGTTAAGTTTAAAGTAACAACAATTCAAACGAGGTTAAAATAAGGCTTTAAAGTACTTACTTTTTCCACAAATCTTTTTAATGCATTCTGAATTTCAGCGGCATCTTTACTTTCTAGACACTCTAAATCATTTTCATCCATTTCTACACATTAAAAATCAAATTATAAGAATCCTGTTGCGCTTGTAGGCTTTTCGTTCATCGATCGGATATAAATTACTTTAGGAACGGAACTCTAATGAACTAAGAACAGGACCAGTGAATGGAACAGAACTCTGGAACTGGGAGCAACCGCGCCATTATTGTCGTTTCGTCAAGGGAACGGTGTAACAGCGATCGTTTGGAACGTTTGGAAGCGTGGTTTGGGCCTAAGGGGTGGATTACAGTATCTTGAACGATTTTTGTTAACTTAAACGTAATTTTACATAGAGTATATAGTATAGTATTATAGATTTGTCTAAAATGTCGGAAAATAATATTGCTAAACTTTACAAGAAATTTGCAATTTTGGCTGATGCGAAGGACAAAATTGGAGAAGTAAGTATCAGTCATCCTCAAAACTTCCATAAAAACCTTCATTTTACTTCAGACTTTGATTTCTCGAGTTTAAACACTAACTGTGTAATTATTTATGTACTTAAAGCACGAAAAGGAATATTTAGAAATTCTAACTGCCGTCAAGGGATCGGATAAGGAGAAGAGGTTGGCATCACAGTTCATTGCTAGGTTTTTCAAGCATTTTCCAAATCTTTCTGATCAAGCAATTGAAGCGCAGCTAGATCTATGTGAGGACGAAGATGTTGCTGTAAGTTCGGAGAAGTTTACTTGTAATATTAAGAAAATGCCGGACCTGGTTTACGTTATTGTGAAAGAATTTTACTATAAAATCGCTATCATTTGCCATTTGTGTATGAATAATTCATCTCGAACCGGCTATCTTTCTTTTTTAGATTCGAAAGCAGGCTATTAAAGATCTCCCAAATCTTTGTAAAGATAACAAGGAGTACACCCAGAAAATTGCTGACATATTAACTCAATTACTTCAGGCAGAAGATATCAGCGAACTTAGTGTGGTGCATAATTCTTTGATGTCTGTATTGAAGATCGACGCCAAGAGTAAGTATTGAATGCTGTTAAGACGAATGTTGTGCTAATACTTGTATCTGGTCTTGTAAAAATATGTAAAATTATCTGAATAGGTGCCCTTGTAGGAGTATTTTCACAAATACTAAAAGGAGAAGATGTTGTTCGTGAAAGATCACTCAAGTTTCTCACAACAAAATTTAAGGTATTGTCAGCTGAAGTTATGACCAAGGATGCAGAAGATTTTTTGATTTCCGAGTGTAAGAAAGTGCTGCAGGTGGGTTACCAATCTCTGAAAAACTTAAATGCTATTACTTCGTAAATAATTATTAATTGGTCGGAATTTTTATCTTTGTAAAATCTCAAATCTGGCAGTTTACCAATTTTAACGTATACCTGGTCATCCATGAAGCACCCTTTCGTAATTAGCCATAGCTGATAATTGCATATGGCTTTAACATTGTTCAATTGGTGCAAATCAATCATACTGTATACTATATTCACATATGTGTATTAAATCTGGGTGTGGGTGTTTTCCAGTGATGTGGGTTTTTCTCTGAAAGCCTTCTGCCCAAGAGAATTTAACTCACCCACATTCTTACATTAATTAATTAATTTTTACTACATATTTGTATATGTTTATAGTACTTTTCTATTTTCTTTCTTTCTCTAATTATGTAAATTTGGAGTATGAATACAGAAGTTTAGGTGTAAGTTGGACCTAACCTCAATGATTAAAGAGTCATAAATAAATTAAACCTTCATTTAATCTAACACTCAATCATTAAGGTCAAACAAAACAGAGTGACAGGATCAAGGCCTGCATACTTGTTTGTTATTTGTGTGTATACTGAACACCAAAATATATTTAGTGATTTTGACTCTATCATCATTACAAATATTTAATTAGTTCACTTGTTGTGTATAGAAGAAAAAATCATATTGTATGGAAGGTGATATCTGTAGTCATGGAGATATGCTACTAAACAGTTTCTTTATAGGAGAAGTCATAGAAATTTTATATGGGATGGTATAAATGTTTGTTCTTTGCATGTTATGAATATATCTTTTAATGTAAATACACTTCTATTGCTAAATTTAGGATGTTACAGTTGAAGAATTTCGTCAGGTGATGGAAATTCTTGGTATGACAAGGCTTGGTAAGACAGCTTCTGGGCAACAAGAACTTGTTAGTTTAATTGCTGAGCAAGCAGATTTGGATCGAGGGTCATTCAATCCTAATGACCCTGAAGGAGACAGTGTAGAAAGGCTGCTTCAGTGTCTGAGATTTGCTTTACCATATTTCTCTGTAAGTTCTCAAACTGCTTATCCCTGTTAGAGATGAATTTTTAAAAATTGTTGGCGTGCTTGTCATAGAAGTGTAAATACTTTGTCTTTCAGGCACAAGTTGATTCTTCCCAGTACGTTTCATACATATGTGAGCATGTACTGCCAGTTCTGTCTGAAATACCATCTGGTGAGGATGAGCCACAATTAGAAATTTTAAAGCTCCTAGCTGAGCTATGTTCACACTGCAACACTATTGAAAATCCAGAGTCCAAAGTGGAAAAAATTTTCAAGAAACTAATTGTGAGTTATTTATAGTTTTGTAGATTTTAAGATGAAACTAATGTGAGGCATAATTTAAAATATATGTATAATTGTTTATTACTGTGTACTCTCATTACTTATATTGTTTTTTTATTTAATATCTTGAGGATAAAATCCCATCTTATCTTATGGTCTCATCTTCAACAGTAAAAAGAAATTCAATGTTATGTATTGTATATCATGGTAGATTTTAATTTCAGTTACTGATTTCGTGATTTTGATTTTATTGAATAAGGGTCCTTTTCAATCTTTGCTTATTCAATTTTTCTCACTCCTGAGTCATTCAATAAGCTAGGGAATACTTTTAATATGTTTTAAATGTTTCTAACATTTTTATAAGTACTTAAATTATTGAAATTTAAATTCTTTCAAAGTTGCCTTTTCTTGGATTTAGAAAACTATTTTTTTATCTTAATGAATTTCTTTGAATGTTTAATTTATTTCTCTTAATATTTTACATATTGTGCTTTTATGTCAATCTTTGTACTTTAATTATATTCTATCTTTAATTATTCTATAATTTATCTGTCAATTTATTTTTTGAGCATGTGCTTTCTTAAAGTTTTTCTTTACTACTAATTTGGTTTGGTTTTAACTTTTTCATTAAGTTTTATGGAATGCTTGGAGTATTCAAGTTGCCTTGAGCATAGAAAAAATGCACTTTCTAAAACCAAGTCTATTATATAATTAAGTTTGATCTCATGATAGAAATTAGGATGAGTTTGAATTGCATGAAATGTTGTATATAGAAAAGAAAGAAAGGTAAATAAAAGCAAGTTTCAAAAAATAATTTTACACATACAAATTCAGTAGTAAACACTGCTATAGTATTAATAAAGTGAAGCAACTTCTTCTAAGATATTTTTTAAACATGTCATCTGTGTTTTAGGAAAATATGCCACTTCCTCCTGATGATACTGAGGGAATCAATGGCGGCGAAGAACCAAGTCTTGAATTTTCACAGGTCGAGTGTCTGATGTATTCCTTCCATCGATTAGCACGTCATTGCCCTGATTTTCTTGCCAATAATGTAGATAGACTGAAGGATTTCCGTTTCCGGTAAAAATTTTTGTTGATCTTACAGTTTTAACTTGTCATTTGTCTTAATTTTAAAATATCGAATGAAATAATATTTCTTGGGAATTTCCAGTCTCCAGTATTTTGCCAGAGGAATTCAAGGTTATATTAAGAAGCTCCGTGAAGCATTGCAGGGAAAGCAAGGCGATGAATTGAAGACTGATGAAAATAGAATAAAAGTTGTAGCTCTAAAAACTACTTCTAACATTAATACCCTTATTAAGGATTTGTTTCATAGTCCTCCAAGTTACAAAAGTGTTATCAGCCTGTCTTGGAAGCCAACTGTTTCTGTTAATGTAAGTATATAAGTTTTAATATTTACCAAAAAAATGTATTTATTTTCATGCTTTTAAAGACATTTGTTGTTTTATTTTGAAAATGTAACTTAACTCACAGCAGCAAAAGGCAGCTCCATCACCTGGACAAAAGAGGCATACACCTATTACGTTTGGAGAATCTCCAAATTCCAAACATCTTAAGAGTGAGAGAGTGATTTATCAACCACCTAGTGGAAAGTACAGCAACAAAGTTTCAAGCTACAGTAAGTTCCTATTCTATCTAAATATAATATACCTTAAGAGTTGATGGCATAAAGACCTTTGCACAAGTTTTTTCGAGGAATGTCTGTCTATCTTCTTTGTAATCAGTTATTGGTTGGAGTGTTCTGGAAATTTTTTTATCATTGTTTGATTTCTCCCACTGCCAAGTTTTTTTTATCTATTAGATTCATTCTCCTTTAAAGGTTTAACATAGTCAAAAGGTAGGAACTCCTAACAAGTCAGCTAATTGGTATCAAGACCTAAAGGGTATATTGTTTGTGATCAATAGGGCTCCTCTAAATATTTTGTGTTTTACTGTCTTCTTTCACTTAAAAGAAAGAACCTATATTCTTCTGAAGATGCGCTTAGGATATTACTTTATCTTTTAGTTCATCTTAGTGTTAGTTTTGGCTTGTCTCGTTTAGTATAATATTAACTTGGTCTTTTACAAAGTTATTATATATTTGTAAGTATTAAGAATATTGCAAGATTGTTTTCGTTGCTTTAAAATGGACTTAAAAATAAAAGGACCCAAAAGGTAAGAATGGATGGGGTATATTCAAATTTTATAGAAGAAACATCCGGAATCCCGCAAGGGAGTGTAATAGGACCTTTACTCTTCCTAGTATATGTGAACAATCTACCTATTAATGTAAAATCAAGTATTCGATTGTTTGCAGACGACTGCATACTTTACAGAAAGATTAGGAACAAGGAAGATAGGGAAATAATGCTGTGAGATTTTTGATTTTGATAGAAGAATGGGTAGCCAAGAATAGAATGAGTATTAACGTGAGTAAGAGTTGGTATGTTGCTTTTTCAAATAAGAGGTCGCCTTATTGCCATAGCTATTGTTTAAACGGTGAATTATAAAAAAGTCAGATTAATCCAAATATTTAGGTGTAAATTTTGATAGGAACCTTAATTGGGAGAAAAAAATAAATTTAATTGTTGCAAAAGTGTACAAAATATTACATTATGTAATGAGGAATCTAAGGGGCAGTAGCAGGAAATCGAAATAAAAGGGATATCTATCGCTTGTAAGGCCAATAGTTGAATACGCGACAACTGTGTGGGACCACTATCTTTGTGGTCAAATAAAGCAAATAGAAAAGGTACAAAGAAAAGCTGCTCAATATGTTATGGGAAAATTTAGAAAAGGGACAGCGTTACAGCAATGTTAGATACTCTTGGGTGGGATACTCTGGAAAAAGGAGAAAAATAAGTTGACTGGGTTGTATTTATAAAATAATTACAAGTAAAGATGGTTGGGTACCCTTTAAAAATTCGATTGTAAAACCTGATTTTTGCGGTAAAGAGAGCCATGAATTTAAAATTAAGCCCTGGCAAAGAACGGATATAAAGAAGTATTCTTTCATCAACAGGGGTATTTCAGAATAGAACAAGTTACCTGTATCACTCTTAAGACCCTTGCCTAAAAATGTAAAATTCTTCAAAAAGAAATGCTCTAACATTTTGTAGAATTAATGTATGTATACTATAAAGGATTGGGGATGTTGCAATGTGGGGACTTCTGGATGAAGTAAGCGATTGCTTGACAGGGCTATGTACAGTAGGGTTTCACCCCAAGACCGCTGTGGTAGCCGTGAAGGCCTGTCATGAACCCCAAAAAACTCCAGAAGCAACTGTTAGTTCTAATACTCAAATTTATTTGGTTATATTTAACTATGTTATTTTACTTAGGATTATGTTTTTGACTATTTATGTATAATAATTTATTTTTCGTATATTTTATGTTAATTGTATATGTATATATGTAGAAAGTAACTGCCACCAGGCTTACAGCCTACGTGCAGTTAGCTTAAGACAATAATAATAATGATAACATTTTTAAATACTGACCATTGCATGTAGTGTAAATGCAACTATTAGTTCAAGCAATTAAGTGCCATCTTTGTGTCATTGAAAAGTTACTTAAACTTACTAAATTCATACTAATTAAAATTTTTGGTTTTACTTCATTATTCCATGCACCAATTTGTCAGTATGTGGCAGTTATTGCAGGATGGTAAACTTCTTATACAGAGGCATATTTTTTAAAATTACCTTTTAACTTTCTTGTCAAAACTCAAAGTATATGGTCCCCGTAATTCATCAGTAAACCTAAATTTAGATTCAAGATGTACATATGGTCAAATTTCTTAGCAAATTCTTACCTTTCAGCTCCTCGAAGAGGCAGAGGAAGGGGTGGTCCAAGAGGTGGATTTAGTAGCCGTGGTGGTCGTGGCTGGAGAAGGGGTTACTGAGAATTGTCTCTTTATGCTTGATCGTATCATTAGGCAGAAAGTTTGACTAAGTAACGCCGTTTCATCATAATGATCATCTAGTTGCTCCAACGTTTCTAGTGAAGATAATGTGGCAGTGTAGTTGTCTGTGAACATTCTGTAAAGTTTTCCTTATACACCAGTATAATCAGACCTAATTACTCTGAATTTGAGTGACTGTGGAAGCCTCAGAACTATCTTGAAATTTCGTTCGTGGAACAGTTGACAAAAGAACGAATATGTACCCTCTGATATTTCTTAAAATGCAGCTTGCAAGAAGGGGAATGGGTGAAATCCCAGAAGAATTTACTTTCTTAAAAAGTATTTCTGTGAAATTCAAATTTGTTTTTGTATCCATGACCTGTGCTTTAGGCACAATGGCAATTTTGAATATTGTACAAAATTTTACTTCGTTATTTACGTTTTATAGAAAGAACAAAAATCATTCAAGATGCTATCAAAATTGTTAATGTTTGTCATAGTTGATATAGCAAATGTGTACGTTCATGATAGCAGTTTACCTAGAATATTGACCAAACCTAAAATATGGTATCTATAGCATCATGATAATTTTCTTATGTGATCTACTGGTATGAGACCATTGTCTTTTTCATATACTTAATGACTGGCTATGTATTGCTTTACAGGTACAGCTTCCATTGCTGCAAGGAAATAAATTGACATTTATTCTTTATTTATAGTTGCTGCTATATAGAATTTCCTGTTATAAGAAGACAAACTGATTTTCATTTTTGCAGATATCTAATTTGCTGTTCATCTCGTGACTGGCGAAAAGGAGTCTTACTGTTTAATTGTTCAAGACACAAGCATAATTTTTATTTCAGAAAATATATCATATCAAGAGCCAGAGTAGTTGAATATAGGTAAGTATAAACTAATGAAGTAGCTTTTCCAACTATTTTCAGGCAACCTCAATGAGGACTCATCTATGTGACTAATACATATTTCTATAACTTCTAGAGCTGGAACAACCTTAATATATTTAAGATTCCAACGAGATGCTACATTTTTATCTTATGTGCATGCTATTTCATTCTTTTTTCTTGCTACCATTATTTCATTGGCATTGGTAAGTTTTATAATATTTGTAATTGGTAAACAAGCAATAGCTATTGGATTGTAAGTTTGTACAATAATGTATTAATAAAGGTTAATTATTAGAAAATGTTATAGAAACATAACAAAATTAATGTATGCTTGGGTCATTGAATCATTCCTTTCATCAAATTATAGCTTCTTATTCAGACTCACAATTAATATGTGCCTTGTTTATTCTAGAGCATTCAAAAGAATTTAAAGGCTAAAATACTACTGTAAGCAGTAAATTGAGTATTTGTTGTCATATGCAAACTCTAGTCTAAATAAATTTTGTAGTTACGAGTTAAATTGTCAATGTGACCATTTTATAAATAAATAAAGTTAATGATTAATCCAAGGGAGCCCATTCAGAGTGAATTAAATCCATTTAATGTACCTTGATATTTTTATTTGCAAAATATTTTGTAATTATTGCAGGCGTAAGATATAGACTCACATGTCATAATTGTTTTCTAATGGTAACTTAAATCTTGTATGAATTACAATATTTTTTGTGTAATTGCACCTAGCTAAATTATAACTAAGTGTAGTTAGTTCATTATCACTGTTTAGAATTTGATAATACCAATTTCAAATTATTCTGATAAAAAAGCTGAAAAGTTTTTTAATACGAAAAATTTAGCATAATGATTGGATTTGTATTTTTTTACATGTACATGTATTTTTGTAGACACTGCCACCTGGAGTTAAAACCCATTTGCAGTGATTCTAAAATAATAATAATTTATGACACAGGAAATGAAAATATTTAAAGAGCTCCTCAATTAATCTAAGTGTGAAAGAACATAGTAATGGATTCAGTTTCAACTGTTTTAATCAAAGGAAGGTTAATATCACCGTCCATAGTTTCTGATTTAATTGAAAATATAACTAACTCATTGCTTTCTTTTGTGAAATATTTAACTATTACTTTCATTTCTGAATGAGATATATGACTGCTAGATTATCAATTAATGAGAAATTTCAGGAGCCTGAAATTCAATCTGTCAAGTTCTTCCTTTTTCACGTCCATATTTTCTGGATATAATGCCACACTCCATCTTGTGCAGTTATTATGATCTTACTTTAATGCTTGTTCTTGCCCTGTTACTGAATTTGTGGATGAAGGAACTGTTTTAATCAATAATTATGATCTCAACTTGGGCATTCCCTTATATTATTACTTATTACATGCATTTGGTTTGATTGCCCATGCAAGAATCAAAGATTTTGTGCTACTGTCTTTTAGGACAAGAATTATATATTTTGCAAGGTAGAAGTCAATACTACCATTTACATATTACGTGAAAACCATGAAAAAATATCCTATAATTTCTAAAGTATGACAGTTTTCGAACTTCTATAATCATTATTAATTAAAGCAAAGTTAGTTGTTCTTTACATGTTTTGATGAACATACAATTTTCCTGGAAGCAAAATTTTCATTAGTAATTATATGAATAAGGAGAAAGGACATGCATTAAGTTTTTAATTATTTTACCTTAGCTTTTTTATAGCTTAAATGAAGCTTTCTTCCTTTCTTAAGAAGACCTATTAACCATTATTAATACTTTCATAATTTATTTACAGTAATTGTGAATTAAATCATTTTTTTCATGGCCATACCTTTCCACATACCGTCTTTACTGTTAAATTTTAACTGCATTGTTAAAGATTCTCATTTGAATGACTGTCTTGGTCTCTAACTTTACCTACTTTTTATCATATCTTTACTGTCAATCTTCATTGCTCATCAACTTAAGCAAAATGCCATGAGGTATTCCTTATATTTATTTATTATCAAAGACCACATGAACATCCTCTTTTGGGACAATTACAGTGTGGTCATAAACTTAACAGTCATTCAGACCCTGAGAGGAAAATTTCCTCCTCAGATGGGAGTCTGACCTCACCGTTAGAAGATTAGCATACTAACCATTCTGCCAATGAGGCCGGTAAATAAATTAAATTGTACATTGAGGTACTTCATACAAAGAATTTTGAGATAAGTATGGAGGAAAAATCATTTTTATCATTGAGACTGAACTGCTGGTCAATTAATATTTAAAGAGGTGGCTAGATAGTAATTTACAACATAGTTTTAACTTTTTCCCAAAGAAATAATTTATTTTGAAACTAACACTTTGGGCACAAATAAGCCTTCTATAGGGTATGTAGTTGCAGAAAATTCTTATAAGAAGAGAAGGTAATTTAAAAATTGATGATAAGGTTTAAGCATTAGGGATTCAGCTGTAGCAAGTGGAGCAAAGTAAGGGAGGCTCATTTGTTATCAAATTAATCATATAAAGTAGAAGTATATAAGATTATATACTCAGCTTGTTTTAGAAAAAAATCATTCTTTTACCTTTGTGCAAGATTCTTTCACTATTGTTGTAAGCATTATATATATAAGTGGTTGATCAAAAGAAAAATCTAAATATTTTTCAAATGCACGTATTATTAACTTATTATCTTCTAAAATCTTGTTTAAAAATATATTACAATATGAAATTTATAAAAAATCTTTAAATTTTAAAACTGTACTGCTGCAAATAGAAAGTTTAATATGAAATAGAACATCAAATGAGTCAAGATTCAATAAAATTCATAACATTGGTGAATCAAAGCCAAGTGAAAACATAATTTGGTTAAAATCTATACTTCATGAACGTTGGGTTCAGCAAGTCTACTTATTTAAGCTCCTACCACATTAAGTTGAGTTTAATTTTACCATTAGTATCTATGATTCCTTATCTATTGCCAAGTCATTCAATGTGCAGTGCATAGAAGATTTGCAATAATTATTAATCAACAAAAATTATCACTTCAAATTTATATGTTCATCCAGAGTAATGCTATTACAATTAAGTTCGATAGTTCCTTTTTTATTGCAGACAGTAAAAGAGTTAAATATTTTTATAGCTTCATTATTTATTGTACACATTCTTCCACTTAAAACAAAATTAAATCAATTAACGAAACAAATATAAATAAGGAACACCAAATGGAACACATCTTCCGGTTGCTGTGTTGTAACTTTCTGATAAGCACAAAACCAAAATATAAGTCAATATTCGGAATTAAAGGGCATCGATTATATCACACATCAGACGATCCAATCCACTGCAAGCTTCATTGACAGTTTCATCTGAATTGGAGCAGTCCATATTTTCAAATGCTTCGGTGGGTACCATTAGTTTAGAATCTAAGTCAGCAGTATCAGGAAGCATCTGCAGAGCTTGCTGTAAGATTTCCATCACCTACAAAAGATATAATTAACATTAAAGTAAGCAAAGGAAGATAATAGGGATAAAAATTGACAGATCAGTGGACAAAATAAAACAAAAACCAAGATAAAATATATTCTCTGGCAAAAGATAAATCTCACCTTATCCAGATGCTTCTGGAATCGGAGCGCTGTTTCTGTCCTTTGTCTTTTTTGTAGTTCCATCATCACTCTCAGAGTTTCTCTTGCTTGATGTGGTCGGAACTCGTTCAGCAAATGATGAATATGTATAAAGAGTAAACTTAAGTCTTCCACCTTCTCGCCTCTCCTAGGTGATTCTGGGCATTGAACCAGCAAATCAAGTAAATCCAAAAAATTTACGAGAAGAGAATGATTCAATTTCCTTAGCTCACGGCGCCGGTCAAAGTGTAAAGGGTACAACCTTTTGATACCCTTGTGAGAAAAAATACATCATTTTAGAATATTAAAAAATTGTCGAATATCATTTCCGTAAGATAAACAACAGTTGAAAAGATCCCACAAAAAATTATAGCCTATGAATTACATGAACATAGCATATTTCTAGAAATTTAGGAGCACTAATTATAAGTACAGTATGTTTGAAGACAAGATGGATTACCTGACTTTCCAAAGGCCTAATTATGGTGTCATCAGCGTTGAATGAATTCCCAAACATGGAATATGTGTCATGGATTAAAGGAGGAGGGCGAGGAGCTCGCCCTCGCCGAATGTTTTCATCGGTATAAAGATTTATGTACTGGACAGGAGGAAGTGGGAGAGAGCTCACTTGGCTTGTTTCCGATGCCATTACTGCTAATCTGTTAATTCATCACATAAAAAATAAAGAATTCTATACGCTGCTTACAGCAAGAAAGAGAATAACACTAAATTTATCTCTGTTGATAAGCCGAAAAGTCCATTGTGAATTAGACGCTGAGTTTCGTTGACGTTCAACACATTTCAGATTTTTCGACTTCAGTACCTCTCGCGGTTGTGGCCAGATTTAAAGCGACCTTATATTAACAGCTGAGTAAATATGGGCCGTCGCACCTTCGACATGTTGACGGATCATACGTCAAGTTTTAAAAAATTATGAAGTTCATTGGGTTAGGGATGTGTTTACTATTATGGGTTAACTGCACATCCTGACAAAGTTACTATGCATATGGTAAGCCAGCTGTCATTTTCGACTATCGGTGAAAAATGAAAAATAGTTATGAATATGTCACCCTCATAACGCGACTTACCTATTTTAATTTACTAAACTAATGTTTCGTGTAGTATAGGTCTTAATTTGAAAGTTTAAGGTCGTTTTACGGTTTCATATTCATTATCTATCATCCAGGGGACCTGGGACATTTCTGTGACGTTTTATGATGGACAATATGCGTTTCCCAACCAGGAAACGTTTACCAAACGAATACCCCAGAATGAGTATTATTATATTTAATCTTTGTCTTTTCATTTGTGTCCAGGTTCATCTTATGAAAGAAAAAATTGGAGGCATGGCTGGGAAAGATGGGAATGAGGAAGTGCTTAAACAGGGTCTTATGATAAAGAGATCTCAAAATAAGAAACGGTTCACTCCGGTAAATTATAAACAACGGTGGTTCGTCTTAACAAAATATTTCCTCATCTACTATGATAGCGAAGGCGAGGTGAGTAGTATTCCGCTTTTTTATTTAATCTTACTTAGTTCAGCATTAAGAAACATAAGAAAATTAACTTTCGGGCCATTAATTCAGTTGTAAATATTATCTTTATAAAATTTTCTATCAAACATAAGTAATTGTGACGCAACATTCTCATTTTTTTATTACTACAATCTCTGGAACATTCCACTTCTGAGCGCTCTATTTTTAGAGTAGGTCAAAATTTTGTAGCATATTACCACGAAAATGATAATTCTTATTTCATTCACTTAAAAGTAAGCGTATAATAATTAATATAGTACTTTGTATAAGTAGCTGAGGTTTTTCACTTAGCTTATATTTCTTGCAAAAATGTGGCTATGTATCATCTTCAAAATAGTTTAGCTTATCGAAGAGTACATTTGTTTTTCACCATGTGGTAAAAATGTTTTTGTATAGTAATTAGTTTGGAATGGATTTTTTGTATCAGAGAGATCTTCTTTATATTTGGTTAGAAATCGTAGACACCTGTTGCATCATCTGAGAAATTTCACTCTCTTATAGACTCAAAATTAGTTATCCTAAAAATTATCTTTATTACATTAAAAAACTAAAAATTGTGAAAGTGCCATGCTTTACTTGAATTACTTCATTTATTATTATCATTCACTACTATTCTCATATTTTATATTTGATTCAATAACTAAAATTCTTAGAATTCCCTTTAAAAACCTGATTCTCATTAGTTGCCATGTATTGAACAAATTAAGGAATTAGCATCATTTACTTTAATTCATTTATGATATAACAATAATTGAGCTGATAGGAGGTCATTAAAACACTATTATTTTTTACTATTTTTATTTCTAGTAATTCTTAAAACCAAATTTGAATTGAATTCTTGAATTTTTTGAATGTGTATGAAGCGAGTCAGATTAGAAAGAATGTAACAAATATGTTTTGGTATAAGTTCGATTTGGTCTGATGGCAGTTTGCCGAAACCGGTCGTATGTACTATAATAAATTGTGGAAGTCACCAAGTGCTTTTCTTCATTTAAATATGTTTTGTTTGAATATCATCTGTGAAGTCAATTAAAAATGAGACCATTTATTATACTAGCTCACTTATTTACTCATTCTGCCTTATTGAATTTTAGTTTCTGTCACCTTATTTACCAATATTTCAGCAGAATTAAATTCTTGGAAATAGATCAAAGTTAGATCATTGTCTAAGGAAAGTGCAACATTTGGAATTTTATTATTTTACTTTTGAAACCCAAGCACTTATTTTCTTAATCATTTTTTATATAATATTCATGTTGATGTTTGACCAAGTTCAGCTCACTTTTTGATTCTGTGAGGATATGTTTTCTACGTGTTATTTCCAACTTCTTAAAATGATAAGATTGAAATATACAAAGGTAGAGACTGTTCTGGAAGATATAATATTAAAATAAAATAAAAAATTTTATGCAAACTCATTAGGGTTTGGTATTTTGTTTACAAAATAATCAACTAATTGAATTTTGTGAATTATTATCTATTTTGAATTGTTATGAACCATATAACGATAGACATTTGATTTTTATCCATTTGTTCTCTGCTTAAAATGGGAAAATATTCCATGAAATTTTTCTGTTTGTATGAATTTTTCTAATTAAAAGTATATTAACTTAGTATTTATCACTATAAAGTATTGACTTTAAGATTTATATATATTATAGTTATGTTGATAAATTGTATATTTTGTAATTT
This sequence comes from Pantala flavescens, assembly GCA_020796165.1. Lineage (NCBI taxonomy): Eukaryota > Metazoa > Arthropoda > Insecta > Odonata > Libellulidae > Pantala > Pantala flavescens. The sequence continues at coordinate 27,018,978 of CM036886.1, forward strand.
CATTAATTTTCCATCCCATTGTTTATCAATTTCTGCATCCATGTAGATGTAATATGCAGGAATACAATTTCTTAGGAAAGCATCCTATTGAATCCTATCGTTCTCAGCATTCCAAATTATGTTTTTATCACTAATTCTCTAATAATTTTCTTTAAAGATTCATAAGCGTAAGTAATTACCAAAATTTTGTAGAATCAATAATTAATTTTCTGGTGCTAGTCTCTGACACGTCCTTTCAAGGTGTATCTTTTATAAATGGAATTAGAGTTTTATTAGTACGAAAATGTGTTGATATTTTTGATCCAATTTCAATATAGGTGATAAAACTATCTAGTTAATAATTTAGCTGCGATATTATTAGAATAGGAATTTTAAGTTTGATTATAGTAAGAGTGGGTTCTTTGTATGAAAGGTTGTTTGAAATAATTTCATACTGAGTCCTTGTTCACTATTTACTGAGAAATTGTATGTGGTTCTTTGATTTTAATTATTTCCTGTAAGTTTGATGCAAACTATGATATAATTTGTTGTATTTGATGTATATTTGTTGTATATTTTATAAGGTGAAGTACCTTTGTTTGCATAGTTTTTTCCAAGAAAGATTTTTATAATTGCTAGTGGCTTATACATCATCCATTGCAATAAATATATGGTTTATATGTAATAAATTATATTATATATTCCTCCCAAACTATTTAAATCATTTTTTAAATTTTGAAGAATGTGCTTATATATTTTGAATTAATGTATATTTTTCTTGTTGAAAAAGTTCATAAAAGTTCATTTATTTCCTGTCAGCTCAATATTTTGAAATATATAGTATATTGAATATTGAACTGGCTTTGTTCTATAAATTCTCCAAATTCATTAAGAGACAATAATATTGGCAATTTCGCTACCTATTATTTATACACTGTCATATCAAACCTTATGATGAAATTCCTCTCCAATGAGTTTCAGACTAATGATTGTTGTTCATTGTAAATGTATCATTATTGGTTTACATTGAGATTTATTCTTTTAATGATATAATCAAATATTGAAAGTGAATATTTCAATTTTGTACTTACTTAAAATCTATGAATTAAATTGTATTTGTAGTTCTCATTATTTATCACTTTATTGGGAATTTAATTGAGTTTTTGTGAACAAATTGGCTATTATATGGAAAATTTTTGGAAACCCTTATTTTGAATGTATATCTGTTTTCCAATAAAATTTCTTCATCAATTAGAGGAAGTCTTAGCAGAATTATTCTTCAAATTTTTTAGACTCCCTATTTTGTATCATCAAAAATTGTAGTATACACTGTTATACTCATTTCTCTTATATTTAATAAAATTGTGTGCAAACCTGTTTTAAACTCCTTCGTTCAAAGTTAATCGCACCATATAATAATATTAAAAGTTTATCAAAACAATTTATTTGAAAGACCATAAAATGAGCTAAAAAGTTGATGTAGTCAACCTTTGGTTCGTCGTTCCCTATTCAATATTGACGTGTTGAGATTCTTGTACATCCGGTGTTGATCGTGGGAAATCCCTGAACTCACACCTATGGAATGGTCGCCGAGTATGTCGACCCCCCGACTTTCCAAATTAGGCGCTATGACATGCCGGAAAACTTGTGTGTGCCTTCAAGATTCGTTTGACTTTCGTCACGCCATGTCTCGAGCGATTGAATCTTCTCGTTTAATAAATGACCTCGTTCTATTGACGTTTCATTGCGACTTATACATGCGTTATTGGTAATTGACCGTTTTAGCTTTCGGAAGAGATACGTTGCGTCTCCTCGATAGTTGTAATTATGCTGGTCACTGGTTTTAAAGAATAGAGCAATGTCTGTATCAGTTTAGGAAAAGTAAATTCGTAAACCTTATAACTGCCGTGAGAATATATTCCTATTTTTCTCCTTTATTGGCTGTTTTTGAATGCGGTAAGTGGTAATTTCGTTCCATGCAACTTTAAATGCGTCAAATCATTTTCTTTTTCTAAAAGACTCAAGCACAATTAGAAAATAACCAATGGAAAATCATTAAGTGATCCTGAATGGACGGCTTATTTGAAACAATTTTATAGTTCTACTCCGTCTATACTATATTTCATCTTGAGTGATAGGGAAATTGATAACGATAAATTAATTGCTGCTGATCACGTAGCTATTTAGAAAAAAATAGTATCATCAAAAAAAATACCGGGTATTATTGAAGGAATTTAATTTAAAGATGAAATGTTATTTGAATTACTTTCAATTAGATTTGTATACTCTCGCTATTGTATAACGGTTTTCTTGTATCGTTAGGCTTCCCTTACTAAAAACTTTTGGTTTGAGTGGAAGATGTTAGATATTTTAATTTTCCTGTTAAAATAAGGAATGTGTTGTTACCCATTTCCCGCATATACATATACACTAAATATTATGCCTACTTTATTTGGAATAAATTCCGTAAATAGCGTACGGAAAATTTTTCAGGGAAAGTGCCGCTTCATTATAATACGTTTTATATAAAGACCTGTTTATATTTGAAGTCTGATAATTGGGTTATTCAAAATTATTTAAGTCGTCTAATAGTTTTGCTGTTTGGGTTCAATTACTCGTTTCGGTCCAAGTGTTTTTCCACTCTAGCAATCAGAGCACTTTTTATCAGTTCAAGTTCGATTCCCAGCGAAGACGATGACAAAGGTTTTCTCGGAGAAAATTCCCCGCGATTTCTCGACCAGTTGATGACGTTCTTGGATTAGAACCGGTCGTTAATTTAATATTCCTGACCTGAATAAAGTGATCCCATCAGAGTGACCGCGCGAACGACTTTTTCGGCGAAAGTTTTTGTTTTTTTTCCTTTTCTGATTCACTTAATGATTTTTCGGCACGTGTTTATTTACTATAGGAAGTGTAAATCACATGGTTATTATATTTATCGTTTGTATCGTTTATTTAATACTAAGTGTGGTGTCTTCATTTTCGCCTTCTATTCCTTTTTTCACCTTCATTTAGTTCACGCTTTCTTGGTTCTTCTCCCCTTTTAAATCATTTACATTCTCATCCAACAATGTCTTAGCTGATATGTTTTTCTCATTTCTTTCATTTTGTTGTTACGTAAAGTTTTGTTGTGCGTAATTTTACCGATAGAATCATGTTATAGGATAAAACCTAACCTACTGAATGTTAATCAAAGAATGTTATAGAAATTGTACAATCTTCAAGTTTTATTTCAGAATTAGGCAGTCTAAGATTTTTCATTGTGAATAAAAACTTCTTCTGCCAGGGGAATCTTTGGTCGAAATTCCTGATGTTGAATATATCATAAATACAAAGTTTTCTTTTGTTCCCTCTATTTATATTTACAATAACAATGCGTTTCACAAGCTTATTTTTGGGTAGTAGCAATTAATAACTGTATGAAATTTAGGAAAGATATTATGGATTAACATCCACGGCGCACAGCGTTACTGTGCTACAACTTATACCTTGTTCCAAAGATATTAAGAGTCATTATATTGCAAGATGTTTTGAGTGGAAAATATTTATCGTATTTATCATTAGTTTAGTTTCTATACAAAAAACCAGATTTAATATTTTATAAATCTTACAAATAAATTATAGAAAGTTGAAAAATATATGTTATCATATTATTAATTTCGTATTGTTTACGTAGGGAAATTAGTAAAGTTCTATTATTCTCATTTTGACTCCTTCCATAGGTCTGTTACTCATTCTGATTCATTGCTGTCCAAAGCACTTTATGAATTACTGTTTCACCAAATAATTAAAACAAGCACCGGAAGAAAGATTATCAAACAAATATTTCTTGATATTCGAATTTTATTTCGGTTTTTAAATTGCTAAATTTTAGATTGGGATTCGAAATAAGGAAGTTGTGGATCTCACTTAGTTATCATAGTTTTAAGTCCTAAAATATTATTTTAGAAGCTGATTTCACGCATTTTACACTCAAAAATAAGCCTAGATTCGAAGTTAATTCGTAATAAAAATTGGGAATATTAATTATCTTGATTAAAAGGGAAATGTGTATAAAATAATTTGGAGCCATCTAAGTTTCTAATGACACATAAATACGTTTTTATGCTGAATTTGTCGAAAGAACGGACAGAAATGAGAAAATATGGCGTAGTGTCTTATGAAAAATCTCTATCATTATTTGTAAAGGTACTTGAGAATGTAAAGCTTTGATGAGCTTCAAAAGGGCACTTCACATATCACCCCAGTACGTCTCTTATCAAAGGAAGGAGTTGACATACATATTTGTTTACTCTAATAAATTTTAGCGAAACAATTTATCAATAAACCCCATAAGCTAATATTATCTACGACAATGAAAAATCACATCTCTGATTTTTCATAGAATACTAAAGTGAAATAACCCAAAGGAAACCGTTTCATTTTGATATTAGGTATATTTCATCTAAATTTGTTGTTATATATGTATTAATCATTATTGGAGTGGTAATTGTTAAAGAATCTACGTCTAATCTCATTAAAGTCTCATAATGTCGGTATTGACGATGATTTATTGTTATAGTCGAATATAAAGTTTTATTTTCTCGTAAGACGCTAATGGCTTCCGGATATCCAGTAGGGCGTCCGCCTTTGGTGGAAACCGTTCGAATCCCATCGAAGTCCCAAATACGCTGGATCATTCCATCAGCGGCCATCCAACAAAGCGACTAGGGTAATAAAGTGCGCGGGGAGTGGTAAAGGTGTGCCCAAGGGGAGGAGCTGTCTGCCGCGAGGTGTCGGCGAGGGAGGGTAGCTTCAAGAGATAGGAGTCGCGTTATTGATTTTAAACAGACGGTAGACGTTTTCAGCCATGGCGGCTTTGGTCTGCTGCACGGATTCGTCGCTTTTTCCATCGCTACACAGGAAGAGGGCTTTTTTTCTGCTGATGGCCGTGTTTGGAAGATGGTCTATGACGACCGCAGACGGGCGCGGATGGCTTCTCATTGTTAGCGCTCCCCATTCCTCCTTGGCTCGAAGTGTGTCCAGAGATGCGCATTTCACAACTCCTCCTCGTTATTCGGGAGTAATGTTTCTGTTTTCTTTTCTCGTCCATGTGAACGCCGAGTCGCGGAATTTCGCTGATTTTTATTTGTCAAACTCCTCATTTCTGCTCTAGAATTCTAGATGTTCATTTTTCCTCTCTCGTGTCTCATCGGTGCAGAACCGCACCAAAGTTGCAATTTTCCCCCCCGGAAGGGCGGGAATTTATTTCTAGGTTGACGGAGTATTTGGCTGGCACCCCGCGCTGTCCGCTTTTGTCACCAGATGGCCGCGTTTGGAAAGATTTCGCAGACATTTCATTACTCGGAGTGACCTCGCGCGATTCTCACCCCGCAGAGAATTTTTACGTCCGAAATTGTAAGATTCGTAATTTGGCGCGATTCAGTTGTCGGAGGAATCTATTAGAGAGAAAGATTTGTTACATACGATGTGAGGCGAATGAAATTGTTGCATCTCTATACGTCTCTCTGTTCCCTGACAATCACTCCCTCAACATCCCCTTTCTAATCCTTGACCTGCCTCTAGCCGATGCCTTTCTCAACATCAATACAATTGTATCGCTCCTTGTAGCTTCGAAAGCATCATGAGTTGTATGTCCACTTCTTTGCAATTTTCGTGCGCGTATGTAAACAAAGTAAAATTATTTCCGTCAATGTCACCCATCGTAATACACTCGGAGTGTAATACTGATTTTTCCAAACCAAAATTGCGGTTTTGTTATCCTTTTCTTCCATCAGCCACGCCGTAATATACGACTATAAGCGGAATAAAAGTATCAAAAAAAAACCCGCGTAAAATCATCCAACCAAACTTCCTCAAAGATATGGAGAAACTCATGCATGTCTGTTGGCAATAAAACTGCTTCGTTATTTAACGAATAGCATTATATTTTACACGAACAGCCAAACTGTAGGTTAATTTAAGAGAGATAAATACAGATATATTTGGAAAGTAATTTCGCTAGGAAAATTTATTTGAAGACTTAAAAATGCGAAGAGCAATATAATTTTTCCACCGTTCGTACCCATATGAAAGCTGGATTCGTTATAAACTTTGCCGGTAAAGTAACTTTACTTTTACAAAAGTAAAACTCACTTATTCTTTGTTTCATAAAACGGTCATTTTGTAATTAAGTAGATTTTAGAGCAACCGTTAGAGCTCAATAGAGACCCAATTCAAGCATTTAACATTACTGAAAAAAGTCTGACTGGTCTGGGATTCGAACATAGACTCGAACTTACAAATACGGGTCAGTTGACATAGCCATTAAGCTAACCCACTAAGACTTTTAGTAATGTCTCTTTAGATGTGCAAACTTGGCGGTTTTAAAGTTTTCGTGTTAAATCCTTGGATTTATTATTATCCGTGAGGTATTTATATAAAGTTCACCTCTACCCCTTCACCTTGCGTTTGTATAAATTTGCAAAATCAATATTCTCTAAAAATACGTACGCTGTTACCGTATTTTGAGGTAATATCGGTAAATCATATGGAAAAAAAGTTGCTGACACTGGGAATCGAACCACGAACCCTTCAATAACCAATGCGGTGAACTTTAAAGCTACCATTATCTGTATAAGGAACCTCAGCTTATAAATGTAAAATAAAGTGATTGACATAGATTGGTGGAACATCTGCTCGGATACGCGGTTTCTTTCCCTTCTCTCAGCTAATTTTCTGATACTTTTATCAAATTCCTTTTAGTTCGATATAAAATTCTGTGCAATAAAGAGCAAAAAGATGTTTTGAAATGTAAATACTCTTTAACTTCTCTTGTCGAAATTCTTATTTTATTTCAATTTAGAAATTTTATGCAAATCCTTCTTAATGATCCGGGATGAAATGATATGTATTCTCGTAAACACGATTATCGTTCTGAAACTTATAGCCAGATTTACAGAAGTTCTTTGTGATTCGTGTATCTGGAACAATAACTCTCTCTTTGTGTATTCATTTGCAATGCTAAATTTTAGATGAATATCATTTTCGTAAAATATTTTACTTCAAATCAAATATTTTTTTTCTATAGGTTTATTATTTTCGCCGAGGAATTAGATGTTTCGATCTTGATACTAAACCTTAATACACGAAGTATTATGGATAATATATAATAGCCATTATTTGTGCTTTGTAATGAGAATAATTGAAATCTTAACCATTTAGAATTTAAGAAATTTAAAATTCCTGTTATGATTTTCGTTTTATATCATGGTTTATTTATATTTTACTTGTAAAACTCTGTGGCTCATTGATATCGGTATAATTGCATTGCAATCCAAGTACTATGAATATATAATCCTAATATTTCGATTAGGGTATAATAAAATCTCCCTTTTTATGAAATGCTCACTATTAATGAAATCATCAAATGAAATTCATCTCCAATCTCTTCAGATGAATGCTTAAGTAGGTCAAATAATCGTTTTTCCTACTAAAATGCTACAACAAAATTTGCGCTTAATTCTTGGAGTGGAAAATTGGCTTTTTTATTTTCTCTTGTAACAATTTTAGCGATCGAGCCAATATGTGGAATACGAATTTATGAAGTGGAAAGTTTCGATTCGATGAAGGCATTTCAATCGCTTTTTTAATGCGAAAATTAAAAAATTACCCGCCCATCTCCCTCTGATTGTTATATTCACGAATGGAAATTGGGAATAAACAATTGGATTTTGAAATAAAACCAATGTTTGGATGGATATGTTTTAAGAATTGAAACATTAATCTATTTCCTAAAAGGATGAAAATGTGGATTGCTAACTGTCCTTATGATGTACTTAATGCTGCATTTTCATGATCTCTGACCTCTTTTTAATCATATAACATGCTTGGAATTTAGGTTTGAAATATGTCCTCTTTCAAATTGAATTTTATTATTTATTTATTATTATTTATTGTATATCAGAACTACAATTCTTTTATTTTTGTTTTCGTAAAAATTTCGTTTAAACTTGTTTTAAGGCAGTTCTATTTCATGTCTTTAAAACGTGATTTGCTTATTTTCTTCAACTTTTTATCACTGCTTTTGCTGACAATCAGCTGTTCACATGTATCATTTTTGGCCATATTTAGTTAAATTAATTTATTATATTTGAGGGAAATAGAAACTTAAGAAACAAGGGACTGAGGGAATAGAAATTCTGTCCTCTGAATTAATTTGAAATTAAAATTATTGATATAGTCAGCCGATAAAGTTAGAGAATCAGTATCATGCACTTTAATTTCAATAATTTAAGGATGTTATCATTTAGAAAATAGTCCTGAAATTCTCACTCATTAGTAAATTTATTGACTTCTCAAGTGCAAATATCACCTTTATGTTGATGAACTTAATAACCTCTTAATGAACCGTCATTACTGTAGCTGAGGTTCGGGTAGTGGCTGTTTCTTATCAAAAGAGCACTCAAATAAAAATAGTCACCCTCATCCGGTCTATTTTAACCTCAATATTTTTCTTTCTTTAATTCAACCGAATAGGACCTGTTCCTGTGGCTATGTATAGCATATATTTCACATATTGAGTAGTAGTGTTGTTATAGTAATTGAATGATGAGTGTTATTATTATTGATTTAAGGTTGCCGATAATGTGCCATTAAGCGGATGATATTCATTAATTTTTATAGTTTGTTTAGTGGCATAGTAAATTATCAATTTTCCTAAGTTTAGTATTAGCGTGGTATTAAATTCAGTTTAAAATATCTTTGAATTAAAAAACTGTTTATGATATGAATTTGAAAGAAATATGAGGAAGTAAAAAATATTAGACTATATATGAAATATACAGACTTTACGTATATTATTGTTTGTGAATTCACTGCACCTTAATTGATTGAAAAAACTTGATTATTTTATCGAATAATTTATCTTATCCTTAAATATCTACCAAGTCTATGAATAACTTTGCTATACTTCATCGGTTAAGCGAAAGTGACCGTCTTACCGCAAAAGTCTGCATTTCTTCTTTAACTCATATTGTATACTTCATATTGTAAAATATATCTATGCATGACATTTTGAAACTAATATTATCAATACAATCATCTATGGATGGATGAAGTTAAATCTTCGATTCGCTCGTTCCAACGCAGTAATATAATGATTTTATGATGTAATGCTCAATAATTAATCAGGAGATTTGTTTATTAAGAACTGTTTACATATTTGTGCTTTTGTTACGTATCATGAAGGATAATTCCTCTTCGAAACACTGAAATTCATGCAACTATTGAAATAGATCAATAATGCTCGAACCTTTTGTCTCATCTCATAGGTTAATTATTCAGTTCATTGGCTTTTTAGCTTTCACGTCCTCTCTTTTCACGAACTGATTTCCATCACAATTGCCATAGATTCTCATCTCGCGGCGATCGGTCCAATTTATATTCATTTATTCCGATCGGTATTGTCTTCTAGAATCGTAATTCTTGGAAGACTTGGGTATAAATCGGTTGCAATTTCCTCTTTTGCGAAGTCAATTTAACGATGCGACGATGTTCGCGCGAAATGATGTTTTTTTCTACGCCTTATAATCATCTCGGAAGATCCCTCTTAGTGATTTAAATGGTTACCATTACGGGATTGCATCAATCAGTCGCACGTAACTTCTTGCTATTACACTCTTTCATGGTCTATTAACGTGATGAATTCATCTCCCTGATTGAGCCTACCTCTAAAGCCATTTGTTTGGTCTTTCGAAGTAATGGCCAATGCACGTACTTAGCCATTTCAATTCGGATGGCTTGAAGAGATTCTCTTGTACACAGGTATATCCTGGACTTATTTAGAGGAACTATGCGTAAATGCGCGCATTTAACTCTAGGTTTTTAAAAATAATTTATCCGTGTAAACCCATGTAACTAAGTTTATAAATATCTCTAATTCCTACGATTAGAATAAAATTTCATCTGCGTGATTTATAAATAGGTGTTTTCCAATTCCATTTTAATCTCCATCTTTTACGTCACAATTCTAAATTTATGATTGTTGGAGGTTATTATAAATAGTATACAAAGAAGAATACATTTAGAAGGGTAAATAGAAAAGTACTACCATATCATATCTCATTGCTTTCTTTTCTAATTCAGTGAACGTAAAAATGTTGTTTACGTTGGAAACGGAAAAAATCCCTACTTAGTTAACGAATACAGTAATATGAAAAGATTTTTTTAGTTTGTCACCATTTAATTTTTTGGATGGTTGTATGTCGCCATTTGTATCTTATTCTTTCATTTGAGTATTATCGATAGAATAAAGAACGTAAGAAATTTGGAGAGGAGTGATTGTTATTATTGATTAGAATACGTAAATTGTTTGAATTTGTGCTAAGATTCATTTGTATCCAAATTATATTTTAGCATTAAACTTTTCATTAAAGTTCTGATAGGTTTTATCTTTTGTTAGTGTTTTCAATAATATTTACCTGATCTAAGGCGTATTTTAATAGCAGGATGATTTTCTTATTGATTATTAAAATTATCGAAATTTATTATTACAGATTGATGGAATTATTTTGAGGTAATTCTATTTATTAGTTTCTGCTATCAAAACCGTTGTCATGATATTGTCTTTTTCGCAACTTTCCATTGATGAATCTATCATCTTCATTTTACTACCATTTTAATATTTTATTCTAAAACCTCAATTTAACTCTACTGAAAGCGAAAGTCATTTAAGTTAGTTTTTTTTGAACGGTGCAGGACCATCTTTGATGTTAAAGTGCATGAATATGAGGAAGATGATGCAACTGAACTTTGTAGTTTTCGTTATTCTTCTTTTTGCAGCTCTCGGCGAAAAAGTGGAGCTTTAATTTCATTGTGAAAAAGAGAATTCAGAAATTCCAGCGGATGAGAGTGCCTCCGAGTTGACAGAGATGGAGGTGTCAGCGTTCGTTTTGAGGAATAGTTCTCGTATTATGAGGAAATTAAACAATGAGAGAGGGAACATCTTGCGGGGTACTGGAGTTATTCATCGAGTAGGCGTTCATCTTGAGAATGGAAGATAAATTTATCGCGAATTCTAGCGAAATACGGCGAAGGAAACTGTTAGACGTTTCCTCGGATTTTTTTTCCTCCGCGACTTGGGAGAATGGATGGTGTGTTTAAGGCTGTATTAACGCCCTTGACGTGGGATTGATAGAGGAACAGATTTATATAGTGAGCAGTCATTTGTTTCCCTTACTATCTAAGTTCGGTGCAAACAATTCGACCGTCTTTTGTTGCAGAGTAAGAGACTGGATGTGAAATCTCTCTAGCTGTCATGATTTCAAGAATATATAAACTTGTTCGTATATTTTGCAAATATGCAAACTGATGAATTAGGACAAAATTTAGGGATTGGTGAAAAGGAAAAAATACTACAAATATTTATAATAATATGTAATATTTACTATCAATTCATATCCCGAAAGATTTAGATTTAATAATAAATATGTTTCAATAATATTTCGAGCAAAAGATACCTATGTCATCTGTTTTTTTTTTCGTAGTATCCGACGTAGTTTATGCAAGCACACTATGTTAATATTTTCCTGTTCATTGTCTATGTATCTGATGCTCTGAGACTTTAAAAGTCTTAGAAATAAAACTGGATTGAACTGTTAGTAGATTTTGAACTATGATATAAATTTTAGTCTGTTTATGAAATTCTAGCATCTCTTTTAGCTGTTAACTGTTATTTATTTTTATAGTACAATGAGTTCTGCTCAAGTTATGCGTTAGTTAACACCTGACTACTCTCTTTTCCATTTCTCTCGGATTTTTTAAATCAAAGATGCGTCTATAACATATTTATGTGAAGTCTCAGTTATTTGTAATTTCTATTAGTAAGGTGAAAGATTTCTCTGTACTTGTGTTAACACACAAAAAGTGAAAACTTTGATTCTAGAGTATATTTAACATTTCCAGATCCTTAAATTTTTTACTATGCGAATAATTTCACTATCCTTTTAAAACGCTGAGAATTTAGCAGATGTAAAATAAAATATCAAGGAACGAGGTGCTTAACTTAGGTGCTCAATTGGTGTTCGGATAGCCTACAGATTATTCACATCGGCTTGCGAAAGAACAACGTCTTCTTACTAAACATATTAATATCTTATCTTGAAACAATTTGTTAATGTGCTTGAAAGGTAACACAAAGCGAATTTTTATAAAAGATTATATCTCTATTTCTTTTCTTGTTTTCCATTTTATAAACTCCTTATCAGATTTTCGTGATTTGAAAAAAGGAAAGAACAATGAGACATGGATGACACTTGAGATGTTAATAGGGCATCGAGTAGGAGTATAAGTTGGTTTTAAGAAAGAGTTGTACCTTAGTTTCTCAAGCCATTTTGATCTTATGTTCAGCTAAAGGTGTATGTTTTAAAAAAATGGCAAAATTACTTGAATATAATTGAAGTTTAATCTTCATAAGCAGAAATAAAAATGATCAAAAACTCTATAAATAAATTTTTAATTGAGAAAGGTTTTTACGTTGGGCACTAATTTGTAGTATTATAGCTATGAAGAGAACTCAGAATCTTTATCTAAAATAAATAATTTTTGTTTGTAATTATTGATTGCCCGCTTTTCAATGAACTTATTTAAGTAACAGTAGTACGAAACTTTTCATTTTTGTTGCTTCATTTACGCAATTTTACATGATATTTCGGTATACCTTTTTCTGGATTAGTATAATGCGTTTTAGCGAATTGTCTTTTCAAATAGAAGTTTTAAAGGTATCCTTTTATCATTACCAACGTACGTATATCGTATATTAGTTTTCTGTACTCATTCCAGATTTCATCAAAAATTACTGATCTTTTTGCGATTTATTAAAGTACGCCATTTTCGAACGTATGTGCATCTGTCAGAACCGTTTCTATTTTAAGCCTCCCAAAGCGATCGGAATGTACTTTTTTACGTTTCTAGGATACCGTAATAGAGTCACTTGAGTCTCAAGAGTATATTTATTGAACGATGGAATGAAGATATCAGTAATTTCATCCATTTAACAGGGTAGGACACATATTTGATACTCATTGTCTCTTGTTCATTCAAGCTGTATGTATCAGCTGGCTCTCTTCCAGTTGGCGTTTTCACTGGTCCATAGAAAGTGGAATTGCACGCGTTTTGTGCCAGACTCACTTTTACATAATGTTGTCTTTTCACGAACCGTCTCTCCTTTGGAACGTCTCTGAATATATTCTCTTTTTTTCCGTGCGATTCACTTTTTCTGATTCCGATCCAAAAAGAGAGCAATTACGACTCTTGAAATATTAGTCTGGAGGATCGAATAACTTCTCTCGTAAGCAATTAAGGAGGAAATGCTGCATATGGTTATACTGCGCTTGGATTTTTTCCTGCCCATAGTTTTGTTTTAATTGTCTTCAATTACCTCCTTCCTTTCTTTTCGTATTTTATATATGCTCCTATTTGCTGAGAATTATTATAAGAACAAATTGCAATTTAAATACATCCTTTTTTGTAATTTAAAAGCATGGAAACTTAAAAAACCAACGTAGATTTATATCGGAAAGTGCTTTCAATAATAAAGTTCAAAATTACTTTAACTTCAAATCTGGTTTAAATGGTTTTGGACATGATGATGTTTTAGTAGTCTTTAAATTATTTTAATTAATTAAATATTTTAAGTATCTACATGCCTAACTCTCGTGTCTTTTAAAATAAACTGTAATTTTTCTCTGCCTGAAATTTTACGAGAATTAATTGAGCTTTTTAATTAATTATTATCTACGGTTACATTTACTACTTTGAGATGTTTGAGTATAAATATTTGCTTAGATTATTTCAAATTAAAATTCTGAGGGATTTGATATTTTAATTGAATTATAGACCACTGCCTTAACAACGATGTTAAAAATTCAATTTATTCTTTCGAATAGAAATGTAAAATTGTAAAGTTAGCTATCAGCTACATAATATAGAATTACTTCATTAATTTTATTTTGTTTGAATGATTTTATGATATCATTGTAGGTGAGGTTCTCATACAGCTATAAAAATATTTGCCTTTAGGACTTTAGGATTTCAATTCCATTCGTATAAATATTTTCTTTAAAGGTTATTCAGATCACATTCCCTTCCAACTTCGTATGTAGGTTTAACTCTGTTTTGTAATACATTCTTTTGTAATTCATTCTTTTGTAATACATCTGTCAATCTATCTGCCTGTCGAGTACGTTATGTAATTATTATATCTATGAAGTTTTGCGTATGTTATCTGTAACGTGTTTGCAGCGTATTTATTTTCAGTGGTGTAATGCGTCACTACGGTGTGTGTACAAATGTGTAATCTACTTGAAGTTCCTCCAACACTAATTCTTTGCGGAATCACATGGAGGAAACCATGTCATCTAGATTAAGAATATCTGCACTGATAGAGCTGATCTTGATATTAAGAATGCTTGTTAATGTTAGAATATCCTACCAACGTATGGGATCTTCACGATAAAAGATAAAGAATATAAAAATAAAAGAAAAATTTTAGAGATCAACGGAAAGACATCGCGAAATTTTCATTTATCAATAGAGGAAGAAAGGATTGGAAAAGGATCCGTAAAGTTGTCCTCAAACCCTACCCAAATGGCATAAAGGATTTTTTAAAAATTGTTTTAAATTACTATTGAATATTATAAGACTAACATTGTACGTTTGTATTTTTAAAGTTTCCTCCGAGTATCTGTATAGCAGTGAATTATTCATCTACACAAATAAATAAAAATGTCCTATAAGTCAAAACACGTGCACGTAAAGACTGTCCTATAGAATGTTTTGGGTGAAATTTAAATAGAATACAAATGTAGTATTTATTATTAAATGTGTACTCATTATGAGATTCTATGATTGGAAAAGGTCATTGCTGTAATTGAACACTCCCAGAACTCTTCGCAGACTTCCAAATCACCATAATTTGGTTTTCTGTTGGAAAGAGAGCTGAGCATTGATGTGTAGCAAATTTAGCAAAGCAGTTAAAAGTACTCAGAATTATGTTGTATTGTTTTTCATCTTTCATCAACTAAGTTCGTCTCTCGTCATTGAAATGCGAGAAATATATCGTTTAAATTTAAAGTTCAATATGAATCGATTAATGAAAATATATCTATTGCTAAAATGTTACTTTTAATATTGGTTTTAATGTTGTTATATAAATATCATTCGATAGATTTATACTTTAAAATCTTCAATAACCTCCTGAAATTTTTTAAACTTTAAAATATGGGAAAATTCTAACCTTTTCCTCTATCATATCATGTTCGTATTCTGTCTGATAATTGATGGAATTGAATGTTCTAATTCTGACCTCGTGGAATTTTTCATCGACCGTCATGAAGGAAACATCTGAGACACGGAGGAAATGCATGTGGAAGTGTATTCGTCCAAATGGTCAACACATTTGCCAAAATCTTGTCCATGCCTAATTTCTTTCTTTGTATAGAATATGCATTAGTGATAGTTTTAAAATTGTGAATACTAAATTAGCGAGACGCAGTTGGTTCCTCTATACCCGTCATTTTCCTGGTAAGAATTTAGTTCGAATGCAATTGGTTCCGTATCAATCCAAGTAATAAAGTTAACATTTTAAATTAATAACAATTCGTTAGTTTAGAAAACGGTACCTAGTATATCATTATAGACTATTCACTCAATCATGGATACTATACTTGTATTTTCTGATTTGCATGGCTTAAAAATAAGCGAAAATTCCCTATGAAAATTAGTCTACATCAGTGCTTCTGGATTACGTAAAATACTCACGGAAATAGGAATGATTTTTATTTTCGGAGACCAAAATACTCCGCTTCCTTAATTGCAGGGAAAGTAGGACTCATGCACATCCTACCCCTATGTGCTATAGCTTTTGTTCGATAAGAATTCATGGGGGCTGATTTCTGCTATCGGTTGATGATTCCGTCGCAGAAAACATTCAGTGAACAGCTCTTCAATACAGCGCCTTTGTTCTCGTGCCACCTTCACACACATTCCTCCATGGCTTCACCTATTGCTTCGTAGGAATTATATCTAGGTATTGCTGTGAGTAACTTGAGAAAGTTTATTACTATAATATTTTCATTAGTTCTCTTTATTCCTTCCATTCGTTGCTTGAATATAAAGTTCGTTAATATTTGTTAAACAACGAACGAAACCTGTGATTTTGTAATTCGAAATCCAAAACATTGAGACTGAAATCAAGAATGTTTATAGTTCTTTAACAATAATTACAAACCTAAATTATTATTGAGTAAAAGAAATTAGGTAAATTAATCCTATTTTCCCTTATTATCTTGCGTTAAGGATGTCTTGCTTAATTTCTATTAAGGATATCGTATATCGTTAATGATTTCTCTCGGAAATTTAAACTATAAGTGATTGCTTTTAGAATTAAAAGAAGTTATGTGATAATTTTCATTAATAAGACAGGTTCTTAAAAAGAAACTTAATTTAGATTCTGCTATCTAACCCAGAAATTCGGCGTAAATACGATATCACACTAACTCTGCAATGAGAATGTAGTTCAAGAGATTTTAGCAAAATTTAATGGTACACATTTCTGCGTGTTAATTGTAAATAACCGGATATAAACGTAGCAGTTTTCATGCGCAGTTTATAATTCTAGGAGCTCTAGAGCACGAAGATTGTGTTAAATTTAATTTGGAGGTAGAGTGCAGGGTTAGTTGTTATTGATTCGAGTTGATCTAGATTTGTTTCATTACATTTCATTCGCTCATATCATTATGATATTTATGGTTTTATATTTTCATGAAGTGAACAATACACAAGAAAAAGAAAAGTAGTATTTAAAAGCACATATCCTTCATAACTTCAACATTTAAATATGTTTAGCTAACGTAGTGTTGTTTCGTTTAAGGTCGATAAATGCGATGATGGATTATTGCTACGGATCATTAATCACGGACCGATTTCACATAAGATTGGAAATCGATTTATTCTGCTCCTTTCCAAAAATTTTTTCAGGGATTTTATAGGCTTATAAAATTTATATTGGTGACATCAAATGTAAGGTATATTACGTATTCGTTTAAAAGTGCCACAAAAATTATTAGTAATAAAATCAATCTGTACTTAAAGTGTTTTTGTTTATCAGTGGTCGCTAGGAAAAGTATTGAATCCTTTTGTAGACGAAATATATTTAGCTGGCATCTTATTCGCTAGTTTTGTAGTTTATTTCGTGATAACTAATATCAGTTATTTACTTCACGTACTATATTTTTGATTGTTGATTTTAAATTCTACTTATTAACATATGAAATTACAAATTTTATTGTATCTCATTCGAAAATTTTACAGTGAATTATGTCCTTTCATCTCTTTTAATATCTCGCAATTTAATTAATCTTTAAAGTTCAGTCGTGGACTGATATTAATGAAGAATACCATCTTAGTGAAGGAAGGTTAGACTGAGCCTATTGTTTTCTCTCATGTGCATATTCCACTTTGATGACAACTTTTCTTTGTTTTATGCAGTTTGTGACTGACGCGGGAGATAGTTGCAACCTTCACCTCCCAAATGGGAGAAGAATAGGCGATTTCTATGTGCATCAGAATTTCGCAATCCCTAGAAGAGTCGGTTTCATTGTACACTCACCTTTTCATGACGTATCACGAGGCGAGCATTTGCGAAATTTATAGCAATAGGCGGCTTTTCAAGCATGTGTGTACTGCTTCTTCCGTTATCATGTCGAACGCCTCTCATTTTATGCTGCCCTTTGTCGACGCCAAGGACTCCTCAGAATGGCATCTTCAACGACTCCTTGTTAGACGTTCGATTCACAGATCCATTATCCTTTGAAGGATGGAGAATCTTTATGCCAATGGATCGCGTTCTTCTTTAAAATCCTCCTCCGTGACCTCTATATTAAACAAAATGAGGGAGAAGGAATTCATATCAGGGTGTCTTTTTCATGTCTTTTGAGAACGGAATTCTGTAAAATATTGTCGTCTTTCAGCGAATACACTTGGAAAAGTCTTTATGAAGAAAAGGATATTCGTTTTATGGAATACTGAATTCATTTGATGTAATTTTTGCTACATCTGATAATGGTACAAAGTAAAGCAAATTAAGACTTTATTACATTTCAAGGACAATTTTATTTTTATTAAAATTTTTACTCAAAGTTTAATTTGATTAAAAAATTTGAGTAAAAATTGGTTCCAATAAGTTCTCCATGCTAAATCGTCAATGGATATGAATTGCATTTCAAGTTTTTTATCTTGATCTTCAAGTTTTGAGTAGATATTGTTTTTAAGGGATCAAAAACAAACTAGAACTTCTTTAATGCATACAAATTTTCGTAGGGAAAGAGCGGGGGAAGTGCTACGTGATTGCTGTGAAATACGTGATGTTTATATTCAGGAATCAATTTAATTTCATTACGAAATTTAGTCATGCCGATTCAACTTCGGAAAGATAGGAAAAACTCACATTGATATGGGAAGCGTTTGTTTTTTGTCTCGATGAGTGTACGTGTTCAACTGTGCTTTCTCTTATCCAGAAGATATTATAAAGTGAAATGAATAGGGTAATTTCACGGATTAATGGGTTTCTAGAAGTATTTAAAACGTCGCATTAGCTGAAACTCGTGATATGTTTTGTAATATATAATTTATAGCTTTTCTCTCTCAGAAAATTTTTAGATCATCAGTAATTTTATTCACTGATTATTTTCTTGCGAAATTGAATTATAAATCTCTAATTGTTGTCGAGCATAGATCATGAAATTGAGGTTAATTTTAGCCAAGATTTCAATATCTCTATAAATTCAAATTCTTCAATAGCTTCATTCAATGAAATAAAGCAATTAATCTCCGTTAAAGAACTTAATATAGGCATTCCTTATTCCTGACTTAAGGACGTTTTTCTCCTTGTTCAGAAGACAGAGTTAATTTATGCTTAATTTCAGTTCAATTTTGACGTCATAAATCATCTCATACAATCAGCATAATTAATCAATGCAATGTCCTATTTCCTCGATTTATTAATCCAATTAGAAACATGTTCTAATATCTCCCGAAGTAATTAGGCCAAAGAGTTTGCCACGTGGGAAGTCGCTCTTTAAACAGAACTAACGAACGAAAACAAAGTTTTTCCGAGTTGGAGGAGAACCCTGCGACAAAATGGCGTTGATTCCATATCTTTGGACATTATCACGGAAGTTTGGAGAAGTCGGCCGATTTTGTGGTGATTTCCACTGCACCAGGAAATCATCAAAGCGTATTCTACCTCCAAATCTCTCAATTTCTCCTAAGTAAGGAGCTTTATGTAATGAGATTAAGTGATGAGAGATAATATTTCTCAGAAGTTCACTTGATAAATGGATTGTGATTAATATGTTTTCAATATGATCTTACTGGATTTCTTGGAACACCAATTTATGTATGATAATTACGAACACATTCCTCATGGAACTTTCTGGTATATCGAAACGGTATATACGACTATATTATACGATTCTAAGTTCATATTTTTCGATTGTTTTCGATATGAAGTTCGTTTTTTAAGTTATCAATTAATTTATGATAAATATTATTACTCTCTTCGTTTTATAAAAGCATTATTATTTAAAATATCGTTAAACATCATTATATACTTATTAAAGATATATATATATATATCTTTTTAGATAGTTTCGCATTTACGTAAAAGTTATTGGCGATTTTGTGATTGGAAGGTTAACTTCGTAAATGGTTGTTTTAATTTGTTTGCTTCTTTTTAATTGTAACGTGAAATCGTAATGAGCACGTGAAAAAGTACAGTATATATTCTATTATTTGTAATAATGCCCTTCGTTGTAAAGACATATCTTTATAAGAGTTGTATACATTTAGACATTGATTCATAATGTATGATTAAATACATATTATAAATGCTATTTAAGTATCTTAGCAGGGAAAGAATCTTCAGCCTATTTATGAAACAATGAAATTGAATTACTAAATAAAAATACGAGATTTACCCTCTTTTATATAATAACTTAATTGACCCTTCTCTTTTGTCTCGACTTGTTTTTTATTCCCTCGCAAATGTACCATTATTCTTTTGTTAGCAATCAAATGTTCATTATCCTCTATAAACAGTTGTTCAGCGAAGTAATCCTAGTTTCTTCTTTTCTTATGACGTCCTTCATATAGTAATCTTTTTTAAGTGAGTCATTCCCTCTTTGTTTCTCGAGATCTTTTAACCTTTCTCTCGTTAGTAACTTCGGTTGTTGATAAGCGAGGAAGCCATCATGGGATCACGTGACCTTTTTACCCCAATGTGTGGGATAGACTCCTTGCGGATAAACGCCCGTAAAACCTTGATAGCGTTAGTCGGTCTCCGAAATGCGTCGGTGTGAAACTCCTTACAGAAGTTAGCGATCCTTTTATACGCGTTTTTATAGCTCCTCAAGACTACAGTTGATGTCTCTCTGTGCCTTAGGGTCTGTAATTTTCTCTAGGCACGTATTGTGTCGCACGGTGGATTGACATTATTACGGCGTAGACGAATTTATTACGTAAGATTGAGCGGATGAAGCGATTCTGCTAGTGTAAAAAGATTTTTAGTAGGGTAGTTTTTATCTTTAATTCTTCATTTTGAGACTTATTAACTTAAGTATGTGAGTGTATTTTATAAATGACAAGTAAAAGTATCTTTATCTATATAAGTACACAGCGAGCCGCCTTTTGGCTAGTGGCTATGGGCCAATTTCTCAAGTAAACGTAAACATTTTTATCTGCGCATGTTAAACATAAAAAATACGTAATATGTGGTCATAACTAAAGTAATACCACGTCCACAAGTTAAACTCTCTTTCACAATTCGGGATTTTAATGAATATTCTTTTTAGTCATATGTACACTGTTTTTATTCCCGGATTAATAAGATATTGTACGTATTCAGAGGAAATATTATTCTTACTCTCGTTGCAAATAATTTTATAAGATTTAGTATTTGAAATTTAGATTAATAATTTGATGAAAGGAAATAAAATGTTACACTTTTCCAATATTATATAATATTTTGTGTAACATTAGGAAGTAAAAGCATCCTTGAGGTAAAATCTTAGATAAGTTAAAATGTAAAAAAAAATCAGGGACCATGTTTTAGCTAAAGTTTAACTTAATCATACTTGGTATTTCAGTATTTAATGATCCTTAATTTTATGATAGTACATCCCTAATGCTTAGCTTGCGGTTTGCATAGTTACTTCTCGTGTTTGCCGGCGCTGCGATTTTCCTCAGCGAGCATAGTTTCATTAGTACGCAATGAGGAATTATGGTTGAACCAATAATCTCTCCTCATCTGATACTGAGTCTACTGAACCTCTCAACTATATTCTTGCCCACAAATTAGAGCCCTTTGAACTACCGTTGCTACGCTATTTGAACGTTCCATGGTAACCGTGGGCGATAAATTTACGAAACCTCGCATCCTTACCTTCCTTAAGGAAATAACGTCTTATTTATATCCTGAATTTGTGCGAATTTTTCTTTTCCAAACAACTTGTGGATTTGCCGTACATTTCCTCTTCCTTCCCTTCTTTGAGGGCGTTGATTGTATTTCTGCTTGTTAAGGCAATTCTTTAAACTGCGGAGAAGTAATTTTGGAGGCTAATAGGAGCATTCTGTTACTAAGCGCAAATCTGTTCGCGAGAAAATGGATGGGTAACCTCAAGTAGTGTTATGCAGTGCTGCAGAAGCCTAATATGGGGATTATTATACCCACATAACTCGTTGCTTTGGAGTTTACAGTCTTATTTACTTAGCAACAATTTTAGGTGGTTTCTGACTGCTTCAATTATAGTTCGCGGTAAGTTTATTTCTGTAATAATTAATGGTATGTATATTCTGTAATAATAAATGTAGTAAAAAGTAAATTTATTTTGCGGAAAAAAAATAAAATGAAAGTTTGATTATATCAGAAATTACGGAAAAATAACGAATTTTAATGATAATTACTGTACGAGAAAAATTAATAATGAAAATTCAATTTACCGGAAATAAAAAACCAGGATGGGTCCATATTCCGGGGACGGGAATGCAATATCAGAATTGTGTTGGAGTGCTAAAAATATCCAGTTCGCCAATAAAACCTGTCAATTCTCTACTTTCATTTCCTTTCCTTTGAATATTGTATAGCATATTTTGTGTCCTAAAGATACAATTGGAGTTAATCTCATCAATTACAGCCTATTTCTATTTTGAGATGCATAAATAGATAGGCGCATTTATACGTGAAGCGTACTTAAGCTTAGGTATCTTGTGTTAAATCATACGGATTCGCAAAAAAACCCTTCCAAGGCAAAGAAGTGTGAAAATCTCTTTTAAAAAAACGGTCTATTTTCGTAGCGGATCCGAGCTTCTTTATCCTCTAATCTGCGGATTTAACTGTTTCACTCCTCTTTAGATTCAATCGCAGCATTATAAGCGACGGGTACTTCACCGAATCACCGACAGAGAGAGCTGCAGTTCTTTCGTACCATCTTTATTTTAGTTTCGAAAACTTTTTCCATTCCTCTCCATTGTGATAGCAGTGAGTCGATAGCATCGGGAAAAAGATGCCTTAATTAAATCACTTTATCAAGGGAAAGGCCGTATTCCCTCGAAGGCGAGTTTTCCTTTTCAGCATAATCACCTGGGGCGTTTTAATTCCTAAGTTGTTACGAAAAAGTAGGGCGGACTTAGTGCACAAAGAAAAAACGTACCTGGGTCGTGATCGATATTATGGTGTGCGAAGACCACTCCAATTTCGTGCAGGTCGATGGGATTTTTTTCCCGCGGGAAGTTTTTCTTTTTGCGCCCGGGACAGACAGGAGAGGTCGCGGGTTTTTGGATAGTTTTATTCCCTCCGTCGGAGAATTTTTTTATTTAGGATCTTCGCAAAAAAGAGCTTTTTTCGGCAGCGACCCATTTCTTCTTACGTCTTCCTTTATTTTTCTCTCGGACGCTCCTCAGGGTGGGTAAATATTTAATGCGGCTTCGCTACTGAATGAATTTTGCCTCCTTTTTTTCTTTCGTAAATCATCTTCCTTTGTGAGATGGGGCAGGATCTATTCGGAGTTCCTTTTTCCTTTCCAAAGACGTCCTTTTTGGGCCATTAGGGGCTCTGATGGTCCGTGGTGTTGATGGTTGCCCTGTGGTCCCCCATAAAGCCCTACTCCCTCCTCTGTACCCTTCACCGGGGGATTTCTTCGCATCGTAGTTTTCTCCGATCATAAGAAACCGAGGCATTTTTTCGTTTCCTCGGACGCAGATACATCGATATCAGATGCGGAATTTTCAAGATTTTAGGTCCGCAACGGTTGCTACGGAAATCGGATTTTAACAGGTTAATTTACTTCGACGGGATATCCGTAGTGGACATGGAATTCAACTGGTTAGCGTTCATTTTACAGATGAATCGGACTTAAAAAGTATCTGTGTAATTTTTAGAGGTCCATCGGTAATCTTATACATGAGTTAGAAACGTTATTGTTTTTAGTTTGAATTAAAAAGATTTTCTCAGGTTCAAAGACTTGTATGTATATTGAAATTTTTTTACTGGTTTTTGATTCGATTTATCTTCGGTGAGAATGGGGTAAATAACAGTGAATTATCGATTGTACTTCATTGTATTTTTCAGTAAACTTCTTTTTAAGTAAAATGGCGATAGTAAATATTATAAATTTTGGTCAATTATAGAGGATGTAGTGCTTTAAATGGTCGAGTATTTTCCTGAGTGCACTATCGCTGCAGTTTTTAATGAGTGCATGACCTGTATAGCTCCATAATTATTCTTAGACATGAATTAGGAAGTTCTATAATTACGCTTAAATGATTCTGATAAAACCTATTCTCTTGAACCTAAAATTTATAGTTTCCGAGTGTAATGATAGAATGCGTTGTCTTCTTTGTTTAAAGTCCTAAAATTATGTTTTACCTATTTAGTTGCTCGCAATTGATTCATTCGGAAGCAGGTCAACATAAACACTGTCCGTGAACTGTTTAGCGTTAACTTTATTGCTGGAAGTGCTTCTTTGTTAAAATTTTCCATAATTTTAACTAGTGTCAAGATTGATTTTTTTGTTCTACTTCCACTAGCAATCCGATAAATTTAGAATTGCCTCATTAGGTTTCTTCATAAATAAAACTGTTCCCTTACATTTCAATCCTTTATCTTAACTCCCTTAAATTGTATAAATCAAAATTTGAGTATTTGATATGGTAATATATAATTTATATAATATTATGTATTAATATTAAAATAAATATTTACTGAAATAGTTAATTATCGAGAGTTGAAAAAATAAAATTCACTGAAATGATATCGTTGTGTTAAAAGAAAGTTAAAATAAAATACCCATTTCGCACGGAAATACCTCTAGCGTTTGATTTAATTTGATTTTGTAGTCTTAATTTTAATGAAATTATGAATTATTTTAATAGTTTTATTATTATATACTTGTAAGTAACAGGTATGTAGGTACCTTACAGGTAGGTGAACACCACTTGGTAACTTTACTATTAAATTATAGTTAAAATCAATATGTTAATTGATTGGAATTATTCTACCGGTTTGGTAATCTTAAATATTTCCCTGACAAGGATTATGATTTATATTTTTAATTGTATGTCATATTATTTTTTAATAGAATAAAGTAGGAAGGAACTCTCGTTTGAGAGTTCAAATTTTCATTATAATTAAGTAATCGAGTTTCTTCTCTATTCGTTTTATAAATGCCTATATTGTCTATCAAACCCCGAAGTAGATACGCAGAAGCTGTACCTTAACTGTAACTTAATGCAATTATAGATGTCTCCCGAACTAATTTTAAAGGGCATATACTCTCTCCCTTCATTATTCCCCAATGTCACCAGGAAGCTGAATCGCTTGTTATTACGTGGATGTTACGTGTGGGTCGAAATAATTAGGGCTGAGCATCTTGTGACTTGGCGAACTGGAAAATTTGAAAACTTGGCCCTGAGAGAGTTTCTGCTTCCTAATGAGCGGTTCAAATATTTCCTTTCTCTCTTTAATACACGGAGAAGAATGCTTTTCAAACATATATTCCATGTTTATAAATTAACAAGAGACAGATTGTAACTAACAATTATCTCCTATGTAATGTATTAGTTTTGATATGATTTGGTGCATTAGCAAGTCTGTAAATAGTAAAATAATTAATAATACAAAGATATAGTAACAATTCACAGCAATAAAATAGTCAATGGCTGTATAAGAACTTCTATATATATACTTAAAAGAATTAATGAATATTCTTTCCAAATTTAATGCATATACGTATTTAAATCTGGACTTCAAACACCTAAACTAATTGGTTAAATTAAATTGATTTGTAATTTATTTAAGATCAACAAAAAGGGTATTTCCTTAAATAATGAATTATCAACATATATATGAGAGGGTATTTTCTTATAAAATTATACTACTCTTTGTTTATTTATATCTTTTATTGTTTTTCAGCTGACTTTTCATTTCAATTTGCCATCAATTAGTGTTGAACCTTATTTAAGTGAAATCCTAGTGTTTTCATTTCCTGAAATCAACCTTAAAATTATTTACTGAATGAATTGTCTGCATTAAATATGTTTATGTTTAATTGTATCTTTTAATGAGTCAACAGCGCTGAACATTTGGATTTTTGTGGAATATCTTTTGGAATGAAGGCAAAACTACTTCGCAGGGAAACAATTTGTCTGAGTGGAGGTCAAGTACATCGCTGTTTAAAGTATGAAAAATGGAAAGACTACAAAAAAGAGAGAATCGACAGAAGATATCGACATTTTAATCAAATCGTGTTTAATTGTTTGTATTGATAAGAAAATTAGTGAGATGCTCAAAGTTTTGAGTACAATTTCGTTTTAAGTTAATAAAATATTGTATAAAATAAAAAATAATACCGTAATAAATATAATAATTAATATCATACAATAATAAATTCTTAAATATTTAACTGAATATAATAAACTTTTTATAATTATGCGGATTTTTGTGAACGGAAAGTTCTAGAGTGCGATAAGATGACGTAATACAATAATTATATGTGAAAAGACTTCATTTGCACAATATCACCCACGATAGAGACGAATATTATTATATTGTGTTTAAAATATTTAAAAATAAAATTACATCCATAAAGTACCCAAAAAGAGTGAGAAGTATATCGCACTGTGTGTCAAATACACTTCCCAATTGCATTTTTCACATAAGGTAGCAATGGAGTCGAAATGAAGACGGTAACTCAAAATTTTCCCTTCCAAGGAGAATGTCTAGGAAAATAACAAGGAACAGTCGGCATCGTTTTCTTTTCACGTAATAAGACTGCTCTTCGCCTGAAGCACTTTTTAATATAAAGTTTCGCTCTACATGTGTGCTAAGAGGAAATTGAATGCTCCCTACTTTTTAGAGCGTTGGCTTATTATGCACGATTTTTTGGACTTTTTCGAGATATTTTTTTAGAGAACTGAAAACGCTATTTGTTGCTTAAAAGAATGGCTCTTTAAGAATAGAAGACCCACTGTCATCTGCTCCTGTTTAATCTACGGTGGTCCTGGAAGGTTTTATTTGCTTTTTGGTGGACTTCTTCAAACATGGATGAGGAATGGAAAACACGTACATATGTGCTTTTTTTAGCTCTTCTTTAACTCGGCCCTCGTTTTCGGAATAAGAATCTTATTTGCTCCATTTTCAGCCAATTGGTGTTTCGTAAATAAGAATTTAAAGGGATTTCCGGAATGCAGCTTTGATTCCAGTTAAATCAATTATTGTTTATGCGATCAAAATTAGTTTTCCGCGAATCGTATATCGAAAGTAATCGATTGTTTCTATTAAAATCGTAGTTCGAGTTTATTTGCTGGGAAACGTTTAATCGCTTTTGCGAATTAGAATTTGTGTAATTAACAACACAATCTTCATTCGCTTAAATTTTCCTTCGTATTTTTCGTGTTGCTAATTGAGGAAAATATTGATGGCATTTCAGTTAATTATTCTTCTGATGAGAGAAGAACCTTCTCCTCGTAGAAAATGTATGACATCTACATCTCATGTAAATGTAAACCTTTACGTGTTTTATAATATACATTGTCATGTATTTAAGGGTTTTCTAGAATCATATTTATTTTAAATAATATATATACTATAATATATATAATTTAATATAAATATATACTTTCTAAATAGAAAAATATAATTAAAATGATTTGGTGTATATTTTATATATGCCCATTGTAATCACGGGTATGTAAATAAAGAATGTTTTAATATAATGTACGGTAATAACTTTTTTATACTTCTGATTGGATTTAGTGGTTGATTATGTTTATTTACTTAATACGCAATATATGAAGCCATGGATGCACATATTATTATTTCAAAGCTTATTATACTCATGATGAACGAACTCGATATATAGTAATAGGAAAATAATATTCTCGTTAATTGCATGAAACATTAATGTATCATATTACTAATTTATAAATATTTCTCTATTATTTTGTTGCATGGAAGTGATAAATCGTAATTTTGTTGGCATTGATTTATTCCTGGAATATGCTTGTTTTTTCATAATATAAAGCTTGCACAAACTAATTTATACGTTTAAAGTCAAATAAATTTTTAATTAACTTCGGATGCATAAATTATGAGTCATAATGTAGTTACATATTCGTAAATGGGATTATTAAGTTACTTAGAATCAAATACATTAGTTTTTGATGCGACATTGGGGTAAGATGCTTCAGCAAATATATTAAAATAAGTCGATATATTGATATTAAAGGAGTCTTTTAAAAAGGAATTTTCCATAAAAATGCTTTATTTAATATTAAAATCCGAGTTAAATTATAGTGAGGTTTATTTTGTGATGCCTTTCCACTAAAAATTTGTTTTATACTACCGAAATTTATGATGGTAATTTTATTAATAGCCTTCGTATCATTGAGGCTCATTACCTTATTACATCGATTAAAGGAAGTTAAAAGGATATTTAAAAAAATAGTCTATTTAAAATTAGGGTTTTAATGAACGCATAATTCTTATAAGAAATAAAGTAAAATATGATTAAATTGAAGGAAAGTCAGAATGATATATTATAAATCCATTATTTTGTGTTCTCTTGCTACTTACTATAATGGTATAAATTATAATCTGTCAGCTGTGTTTTTTGAAAATTTTAAAAAGAATTTGGTTTAGGAATTGAGAAAATGAACCAGTTTCCTAATGTGTAGGAGTTCACCTTTTCACTAAAACTTTACTTATGAAAGGAAAGACTGAATCGCGAAGATAAATATCTGATCCTTGATCTGAAACTTCTGATGGGATATAAATCTATACTACATAACTCCAATAGATGCTAAAAATATAATTTATAGGATCCAAATGACTCCTGGAACTGCTACTCGGTTGGATTGATAAAATGTTAATGCCACCCAAAACGTGCCCTTCGGAGTAATGGACCATCGGTGCAAAAAGTGTGGCCGAAATGTAGGCCATCCGAAGAGGGTTTCAAAGTGAGCATTTAAATGAAAGAATTTCCTCGTGAATGTGGAATCCATCTCTGGAGTCTTTCACTCAGTGCCTAAGGGAACCGTTCCATAGCGACATTTGCTCTTAAGATTTGGCGCCTCTTCTCTAGAATTCGAGGCGTTAAATTCAGAGCAACGGGATGTGGTATCTTCACATACGCTAATATCTTTTCAAGTTGCCGTAGATTGCCGCTTTCTATTGTACTTGATCAAATGCGAAAAAGAGGAATGAGTTCGATGATTTGAAGATGCAGAAATGTCTTTTTGTTTTATCCTGAAATTTATTAGACACGATATTTAAAGGAAGTGAAATATCTTCCAAAAATGTTGCCCTCGAGTCCTACACGGAAGTGCTTCAAAAGCCAGATTCCTTTCATAATTATCCAACGCTGGAGGCCTTATCCGAAAGGAGGTCTTTAGTACTAGAATCTACTCGTTCTAATTTGCGTACTTACGAGTTTTTACGTGGCTTCAGTGCTGTCACAAAATCAGGTATTTTTTTAAATTTTCAGCCAATAATTTAATATAAAGTACTTTCAGAAATTCTTCACCGCATTTTATGCGATCCTGGGTTTTATAGTTAGTAGTGTTGATTTTATGAACAACTCAATTCAAGATTAGAGTTGCAATATTTGCGGTACAATGTACTTTGTCATGAAGCCAGAGCTGAATTCAGTCTGTAAATATTTCGTGGACATTTTATTTACAAATTTCCTTAGGATAATTTTTTTGTCAGATGTTTCATTTAACTCTTAATGAAAAGATATAGTATCATCATTGATTTCCTCTGTTGTCATTCTGTTGGTGTCATAGTTACTTATTAGAGCAGTTCCCTAGGGAACGTCAATTTGTAAAAGGTATCCTATATTAATATATATGAGTATCTTACGTAATTCTGAAAGTATTCTTAAACTACTCCTATTATATTTATCGAGTCTTTTAGCTAAACAGTATGGATTCAAACTTGAACAAAATTGATGAATATCGTATAATAATGAACTCTTCCCCAATTATTCTACGAAACTCAAATGAGACGGAAATTTAATGATGTAAGAGGGGGGATCCACAGTTTTTCCTTCTATAGCAGGAAAATAACTAATTGGTTCGAAATATAAGCAAGGTCATGCATGAAAATATTTTATCATTTTTATTATTATTAATTAATTATAATTCGAATAATTAGCCAAATTAGTTTAGTCAATCTTTAATTAATGGAATTATTAACGAGAGATATATTTGGAACTCAGTTGTTAACACGCTAATCTTTCCTTCATTTTTTACTGTTACAGTCGCTTGGTTATTACATAATTTCAGATTATTCAATGCCAAAATATACTCAATAATAATAATATAAATATTCAAAGCCTTATTTCATCTAATTATTATTTATTATAATTGTTCTATTATTATTTAAATGAAAAAATTGATTGTTCTTGAATTGAAGTTCTTCTTTCACTGAATTAAGCGAGTTTTCTTTGTGATTGTTTTGCGTTGATTACGAGATCATGACATTGATATTGAGTTCCACTAGCTGTGTATTCTACACGATTGTGATAAAATATATTAACTTTACAGTAATGCTCCAGTATATATTTGTTTCTAAAGTTAAGTTTTTGAAGTCCCAGAAGAGACGTTGGATATAATGTTTTTAAAGTTTTTAATGGAATTTTTCAATCGGAACAGTCGTATACTCAAAGAAAGGAAATTTTCTTTCAATAACAATCAACCTTTGATTCTTTTAGCCATTGACAAAAGTTTCAAGACCTTATAAGAGTAAGTTTCTTCTTTCCGTAAGTACTTTATCATTTCTTTTCACTCTTAATGGTAATGAATAGAAAATCTTTGCGTGAATGAATTTTTTACCGATAATTGTAAAAGAATGGTTCAATGGATAATGGATCCAAAAGCAATTTTTATTTATAATTCCATATATATAGCTTCAGAGGAGAAATTTGGAGATGTTATTCGAATTTAAAACAAAATTAAACGTAAACGGAATATATTTATTATCCATCTTTGTCCCAAGCAATCATGCGTATAAACATTTGATCCAAAGGACATTCTCGCATTGACTCGGAGTTGAGAGCTGCATAATCGCCAGGATACAGGGGAGATATTCTCGCGTGACGCAGTGCTTCGGCAGAACTCATTCGCGCCGCTAAAAGATCGATCAAACACGCCCTCGCGTGGCACTATTTCAAATCCATAGCGTGATTGCTAAATCTCATCGGACGTGATTCTTGTCGAATGGGTCAACTCACGTGAATAAATCAGAGCCGTCATGAATGCAATTTCCACGCGAAAAAGTGCGGCAATCGATTGTCTCAATAAGATTTTGGACCATTTCTGTCTTCGGCAAACGCTTTTGTTTCGCGGAATTCGGATCTCGCTTTATTCGATTCGTTTTATTCGCTGCCGTTGGAATTTGGAACAGATGGGAGGAATGAAATATGTCGAATTAGGCCGAGGAAATTTCCTCGCTCATTGGAATTGTTCGTTCCACTCAAAACAATTGGCAATTAAGTATGATTGTAAGTTTAAGTGATTAGAGTTATAGTACTTGCAGCCTCTGCAACATACTGTGAAATGGCATGCAGGATCGTTATAGACATTGATTGTTATGTTTGTTAATATAATCCAGCTGAATAATATTGTAATTTTATGGAAGAAGACGATTTCCTCCACTTTAGTGACGCATCTGAAAAATTATATTTGAAAAATTAAATATTACTTCTAGCTTTAATTACTCAATTTTTTAGACTTTCATCATAAATTATTTTCTTATTTAGTGTATTTATGTTCTTTTACTTCTAAATTACTTTATTATTAATCGTAAATGTTTATATAATTGGTTTATTATTATGATTGAACTTCAAAACTAAAATTAAACGTTATTCATTTTGACAAATAGTTTATTCTCAATTCTTATTTGAGTCATAATATTTTATAGTAAAAATGTAATTATTTTTGCCACTTTGAACTATCGTAAAATTGTATGACGTATGCGACATAGTATCGACATTTGTTGTTCTCCTTGTCCTAAATGAAATACGATGTAATGCTTTTTGAGCTAGGAAAGAGAAAATAAATATGCAAAAATATGTACGTAGTAAAAGGCTTAAGAATATGACGATTAAATTAGGTTTTTGAATCCCAAATGTCTCTCATCTAAACAAGTGATAGATATTTGTTAGAGAAGTAATATATATTTTAAGTATAGATTTCTAAATGCACGCTATCCTTTTACAAAGCATCTTAAATCGAATCAACTCATTGGTATTTTTTCCTCGCAAATGAAAGGTAATTAATCTTGGCAATTGGAATGTCTTTGGAATGCGAAAGTTTTACGGGTCTCAGCGGTCAAGAGTCACCAATCTAATTCACAAAGTTAGGTAACGATTCCAGATTCTTTATAGTACTCAGTGCACTAATAAATTGCACTATTAGCGAAGTAATGGTCTTTAGATGCGCATTTATTTAGCCCACAATTGTCTCTCCAGTGTGAGGTTTTTCACCTCTTCCATTCGCTTGTGGTTGTCCTCCGAGAATTCGTCCATTGGATAGGAAATGGATGAGGCATCTGCATTCCAAATATTCTCATTCCTATATAGAGTAAGAATGTGTTTACGGAATTCGAATTAAGAGTAACTTCTTAACTGATTTATAAACTTAAAACTAAAAGTTATATTATGGAAAATTTATGTATCAGTTTTTTAATGGCATCTTATATACAAAAGATTCACTATTGAATGCTATTTTGAATACGGGGATTATTGTGATGTTTATTTTACCGAATTTTCGATTTATGAGTAAGCAACTCATCAAATTATAATGTAGTTATGTTTAATTTTACACATTATCTATAGAGGTATTTATATTTGAGCGTAAAAATAATTTATATATTAATATTAATTTATATGTATTCATGAATTATCGAATCAGCTGAAATCAATTTTATCGTTCAATAACAAATGAACCAAAACAACATCATTTACTGATGTAAGATTTCACGATAATGTATAAGATCAAAGACAAATAAATACAGAGATATGAATATATGCTCGTACAGCGCTTCCATTGAACCGATCTACATTAATTCATGTCTACAGGTTTATTATATTCCCGAATTCGCGATCTCTCGAGTAGAGAATTTGATTAAACGAAGAAAAAAATCGAGTTCCTCATGCATATTGCGTCACGAGCACGGGAGTAATCGAATTTTTAAAACAGGTCGTATTTTTGTGGGATTGAAGTCATAACTCAGAAAAATAGAAGAATAGTTTGATTATCTTAGCGAAGGATCCATAAAACACGTAATGAGTTAGGCGTGAAGAGAATGGGGAGGGTGAAGTGTAAAGGTGGGAAATGGAATTGGATGATCAGTTTTTAGAAGATAATGGATTTCTAAAGAATGCGATTAAAGGAAGGCCGTGGAATGAGGGAACAAAAGGTTTTATAAAAAGATCCTTTGAAAAGGAAATGGAATTAAATTGAGTCCTGGATGAGCTTTTAAACTACCAAAAAGTAGGTTTCCGAAGATGGTGATCATAAACCGTGCAAAAATGTATTCGTTGAATAAATTTTCGTGAATATAAAGAGTCGAGAAGTTGATTAGAGTCGTGACAATGGAACCCAAAATCACTTTTCCTCTGACATGTAGTCTTTGAGTAAGACTTCGTTTTATTTTTCTTCTATTCTTGGAAATCCTCGTTGATTGGAGAGACGTTCTCACTAATTTGAAGAAAGAACCATTGATAGTCCACGTAGCTAAAGTAAGAACGTGGATTATCGTAGTTGAAAAGAAGTCACGGTCATTTACAAGGATTTTATAGCTCACCCAAAATAACGCTCCACTCATAGCGAGGTTTGTTCATAGGATATCTTTTTATGATTTTATTTGTCGTGAAGGAAAAGGTAAGTGTATTGTTTGACTTATTATTATTACTTCCGAAATAAAACTGAGAATTGTTTATTTATTCTTCAAATAGAAATCCTCTTTTGTAAAACATTTGGTCTTCTATATATTCAGACGTCGTTGTCATCAAATTAAATCGCTTTTGTATAAATCATAAAATACTATATTTTATTGGTAAACTATAAGTAAATTTTCAAATACTATTTGAATCTTCGTATTTTTCTAAGTCTACAATTTTTTTACTATTAAATGTTTTCCTACTTAAGAATTCAAGCTTCGAATGTATATTGAGCTTCACTTAATTTAATTCACTTAATTCACTTGAACTTAATTTATGAACAATAACATGACAGCAGTATATTACGTATCAGCCGTCTGTATGTTATTTATAAATTAAATTATTTTGATAATAATCCCAAATCAAGTTTCAATGAGATTTTGTTTTCATTAACGATAAATCGAGTATCCAATAGTTCTAATAATTGACTTTCACAAAATTAAAATTTTAAATAATGCAATCGCTGTGATTGTACACGGAATTTGAATTTTTCTTCTTCATTGCTTGTTTGGTATTGTTCCAATATTTCGATTTCATTCGTTGCTTAGAGTTACAATATGACGATAGCGTAAATCTCGCGTTAAATTTGGCATTTGTTTCGTCAAGCGATCTTAATTAACCCCTTGGCTCACGTACACGGAGTATTCATTGAACCAGAATACGCTCGCAGTTCAGATTTAATTATCGGACGCCTGGAATAGATAGGATGTGCACTGTATCAATTCCCTTTCCTGTATTTCCTTCTTCAGATGAATTTCGTGTCAGTATTTCCTCGTCAGATATCAGGAGCTTATCGCCCCGTTCTTTAGCTATTCTTATTGTGGAGCGGAAACGTAGCTAAGGAATTCCGTAGAGGGTTAATTTGTGCTCCTCCAAATGTTCACCGCATCCTCTTTGGAGGTAACCGAGTCGTTTCAACGTATTTCCTCCGGAAACCTCAGCTTCTCTTCCTTCGAAGACGTAATTCCATTACAGTTGCCGACAGACTCGAGCGATGTTTTCACCAGATGTCGCTTTTACTCCTATTTGCGGATTTCTCTCTTCTGACGTCTAACGAACGATGCTTTTGCGTGTAATTATGCAGTTGGGATGTGAGAGTCACGCGTATACGGCAGAAGACTCCTTTGCTCTTTTCTAGTCCGTCTCTCGTGCTTGTATCGTTCCCCTCAATAAAAGGAATATTCTATTTTTGGTCCAAAGTATAGGAGAATGTATACTTTGTATCATTTTGTACGCTTGGGTTTAGGTATGGCTTTGGAGTGGACTTTGTTTTAGTTTTGCGATTTTTTCGTGGAATGGCTGTCATTTTAGCTGTATTATGATGTACTATGGATAAAGATTCCTGACATTAAGAAACGAGTGTTAACTATTAACTATTTGGTCAATTTAGATCTAACTTTTAGTTATATAATTATATATATAATTATGGTTGTATAAAAAAATTTATCGAAGAAGTACATTCTATGAAGGGACATTGATATTTTTAATGTGTGTCTTTTTATTTTGTTTAGAATTGTGTTTTATACGTTAACAAAGTAAATGCTCTTAAAAGCCTTCTTTTTTGAAATTATACTTTTTTATAGCTGATAAATTAGGTCGTACCCATAACCTCCCATTTCTTCGTAAAATGTTTCCAAATTATCGCATCTAAACCAGCTTTTTGAGTACATGTATATCTCATATATATTAGAAAGATAAACTTGGAAAAACCTTTTGAATGCTTAATTTATTTTGCACCTCTGGTATATGTGCATAAGTAATAGCTTTCAGATATTTTTGACTGCTGTATGTTAAAGTCAATAACGAAATGTGTTGTAATAATAGTCCCTTAAAAGTCAAAGAGATTATTAAAAAATCCCTGAGTTTTCGATTTATGGAAGTTAAAAGAATTTTATATTTTTTTTGGTTTCCTTGTAAACATTAATTATATTTAGGAAAATACGATATAATTTTTCAGCAAATGTTAAATACTTACATTTTTGTATCAGAATTTGTTTTGAAACTTCATATTTGTGCGCAAAAAATGGATTTGTGTTTTCTAAAATTATTTATGTTTAACTTTACCTGGTTTGAAAACATTTTCGTGATTTTTTTTATACATCGATTTCCCTTAATTAGAATATAAGTTTTATCCTAAATAAGAACCATTATTTTTATTTCGCAAAGCTAAAATTTTACTAGTTCATATTCTTCGAGCGTTACCTGTTGTAAAATCCCAATCTTGCTTCATTATCATTGTTCCAAAGGTTGTATTGTACTAGAATGCTGTATGAAAAGGGCGTGGGAACAGACTCGGAAAATAATCTCAGTTCTGAAAATAATTAATGAAATTCCCTAGTCTTGAGTGAGTGAAGCTCTCCATGCCCGAGGGCATTAAACATGTTTGCATCAAAGGTCATTGCGCAGTGCAGCTTCGGCAAAACGCTGATTAACTAGGTCTCTTGAGACTGTTTAAAAATTGCAGCGCCCTCTATATATAGGTCATTTTGAGTTGAATATGCGTGATAATTACGTCTGATTTTTTGTGAGTATGATTGAATGATTCTTAGAATAATGAGTTCGATTTGTCTATATATTGGTCAATCAATGCAATTCGGAATCATATCAAAATAGAAGTTACCTTAATTATCGATATCCCTTCAATTAAAAAAAAATATAAGGAGAGCATAAGTCGATTTATTTAAAGAATTAAATTTATTATATAATTTAATATAAATTAAATTTTTTAAAGGATTAAATGAATGAATACGTCTAATTAATTAACAAATATGAATATATTTCGATAATAGAACGGTTATTGTTATTAGTAAATATGGATGGATGTTCTGATTATAATATGTCGTATGAATTGTTTTTAAGAGTTCATTAGTGAGCTAAAGAAGCGTAACGAACCTTAATAGAATTGGAATTTATGGAACGTATTGAATAAACTCTCACTCCGTATTTAACAATATTTGTAAATAGAATTTTCCGATATTCTTTTGTTTCGCCTGTCACGTACTCTTTTATTTAATCTCTTAATAATTACTGTATTTTTTGTATAATTGCTATATTTAATTTGAGAACTCGTTATATACTTTTTATTGTATTCATCCTACCCTTTCGATAAGTTACCAAAAGTTTAATGATCATAGTTTATGATTTGAGTTTGACGGTTCAACAATATTCTTGATAATATATTTTGATTACATTATTTTTTATGTTTAAATAATGATTATGTTTTTCTTAAATTGTGAATTAGAATTCAAAGTAAATATATCCATTAAAATCCAAAAATTAGCTGGTTGAATAGATTCCAACAGAACTGGAGGTTTATAGATTTCACAAAGATAGTAGGTTTGGAAAGTTGGCACTATTTTATATTAGAGACTTTCAAGTATATTTAGTTTTATTTTCTATTTATTATTTCAGTCAATTTCTTTTGCTCTGAATGAATTATAGATGCCTCTGCATTCCCAAACTCCATCGCACCCATCAGCACGTAGTGCAGTTACATGCTCTGGTTCTGTTTATTGTGTTGCTACAGTTACATTATTGCAATATCGTGTATGAAGGCTGAAAATAAAAGAAGTACGAATAAAACGAATCGAATGACTGTGTGTTCTGATTTTGAGGATATTTATGGAATGCACCCATTTCGAATTTAGACCGAGTGTTCTTTAGAAATTGTAGAATAATGTAGCAATGGAAAGGTTTTTGTATTTGGCGAAAGACTGTTGAGTGATTGAAGGTGTGAAAGTGTAGAAAGAGAAGATAATGTTTACTTTTAGAAGTATTTTATCTCCGCTTATCTTCCATGATAGCGAAGTTCTATGTATATAGAAATTTGATTATTATATGAAGTCTATGTTGATTGCAAAAGGAACTTAAATTTACTAGTGCTAAACACCACATAATTTTTGTGTAGACGGTGTATTTAAAATGCACAGTTAGTCTTATTTCATTTATTAATGACGTTCCACGAAATAAAGTTAGGTCATGTTTCTTATTTAAGTAGGAAATAGTTTTGATACGCGGTTTGAAAGACACTACGTTCAATATTTATCTATAGTTATGAAAAAACTCTTCGTGTACATATTCCACTTACTCTTTGTATATTTCTTTATAGTATCTTTTCTATGAAATAAGTAATTGAATTTGGTATCGAACTTAAGAAAAACTTTAATTTCACAAACATATGTGGTTCTGTCACCAAATATTTCACGTAATTAAGTACTACAAATCATATTAATTCTTTACTCTTAAATGTAGTAAATTAAATTTATCATAATCATGAGGAAGTCTAGAAATCCTTGTTTTAATGCTAATTATTTATCTCTTGCAGAAGAAGAAAGAGAGAGGTCGGATAGAGATAGCAAGCGTGCACGTGGTTGAACCAGCAACACTTTGGATCGGTACGACGGGGTCATCGGATGGACTGGATGGCGCAGGTGCCACTCCTGGAATGAACACTCTCATCGGAGTCACCAGCACTCCTCATCCCTCCGGATTTCCATTCCAGGTAAATCACTGCTCATTTTGAGGAAATATAATTTATTTAAAATGTTTTAGAAACTCATGAGTCATCATGGTTGATTTAAAATAACGCTTTTAAAATTGTACTGTTTGCGTTATATTCCTATTAAATTCTTATTTTCAATTTTCAGTTTTTATATTAGACTCATGGTATAAATAATTTCTTAATTTTTCATTAATTAATTCACAGTTCAGCGTACTACCTCAGTTTATAATTTATAAATCTTATACAATAGAATTTCCTTCTAAGTTTTTAGCCTATTGGAGGAAATGTACGATATTATTTCATTAAAATCATTTGCAGTAATATAATTCTTTTTATTTGTCTGATATAATTGAAAAATAAGTTTTGTAATAACTATTCATAAAATTTAAAAGAACGGACACACTCAAAGGTACTGTTGGAGGAAATTCTTTGCTTTGAAAGTATTATTTGATAATTTGTATTTGAAAGTATGATTATTTTGCTTTGAAAGTATTATTTGATAAAGATAAAAATTCCCTTTAGTTCGAACTCCTACATTTCCCTTTACATTATCTGCTCTCCAAAACATTTAAGAGCATGTTTCTCTCACAGCTATTCGAAACAAGAGTTTATCGTCTCAAAGTCAGCAAAATCGTACACGTTTGTGTATGGCGGGTGGCATAACATGCGGGCGTCTTGCAGCGCTCTGCGGATGCAGTGATTTTGAACGCTTTCAGACTTTGAGGAAAGGGCGTGTAGATTAGCCATGCAATAACTCTGAGGATTACTGGATCGCCACTTATAAAAAATTAGTGAAAGAATTTCTTACTTGAATATGTGCCATTTAAGTTATATCTCTACTCTGATTTCATATGAATGAAACTAGGGAATCATTATTAATTAATGAAGGTATTTGGTTTTTATTGGAGTCAAGTGTTTATATTTTTCGTTATTATGGAGGAGAAGTTGTGAATAATTGATTTTCCATCCTCATGTCTTATCGTTAAAGATGTTATCTATCTTAGTTGTACCCTTAAAGAGAAACCGTGACAGTCAAATACTATACTATATTTCCTTTTTAGCGATGTCTTATGATGCCCTTTCTTTAATCAAAAGCGATTGTTAATTATTTTATGAAACTATTGTATAAAGTACAATTAAATAAATAGCGACTTTATTTATGAGGAAATTTAAATGCTTAAATTTTACGACACATGCATTGGTCTCTAGGACTTTTGTTCAAGTTTGAAATAAAATTCGTTAGAATCAGAAATTTACGTCCATGCAACTACTTTATTTGCGTAAAAATACGTCTTGTAGTCGTGGTCAGAGGTGAAATTTTTTAACGATATGGTTTTGTCACATCTTATCACGGCCTCTCAAAAAATTTCCCTCAACTCTTGAGATCCTCTTAAGCTCCGTTTCCGATAGATTGAATTAGAATTCGTTTGTTTCTGAAAGAGAAGATAACAAATATTGTTTGCCTTAGGGATTCTTAGGGATTATGAAAAAGTGCTGAGAACAACGTTAATTTTCAGCTTTCAGTGTCGATCTCAAGAGAAGTTTTGACGGAACATTTTATTAGCTTTTGAGGAACAAAGCTTTTGGATCAGTGCCAACGGATTTATCTTAAGACGATTTCGGTATCAAAAATAGCGGCGAAGAGTTTTTGAAGTTGTTTTAACTTTTCGTATCTGTTGGAGATAAGCGGGGTTTTTGTTCATTTTTCACGAAATACAGAATCCGCTTATTTCTGCGAATCGATGCCTTTGTTTCGCCTTTAGATGTTTCAGACTGCGAAAATGCAACGGCATATTCTGTGGATGATCTAATCATAGTCGATAAAAAGGAACGATTTTTCTGTATCGTTTGCAAGTTACCGCGCGTGTAACGGTGAATTTTAAGGCTGCGTTGAATACATATGTAGATATTCTTGTCAATAAGATTCAACTGAAGCTCTACAAATAAATAAAGTGAATAGATTCATATATCATTGTTTAGTGTTTGAATACGCTAAAGAATTTCAATCAGATATTTCAAATATCTCTGAATGCTTTGATGCACAGTGACTTTGTTTCTGCATGTCTTTTATAATACGTTGGGGAATGAATTTTTTATGTTCATCTACTTTTCTGTAGCTATTTTTGAGTATGATATTCATATTGTATAAAATATAGTCTTTAAAAATAGTATAGTCTTTATAAAATATAATCTTTTTTGCTGTTCCTTTGATTGTGATGTTTTTCAAAGATGAATATTATGCTATCGGCTTTCTAATTCGACTCAAAGTTCGTCTGTTAAATTTGAAGTCACCTCTTTATAATAGAAAAGAGATCATTCGTAAATCGTAGTGCGACCTTCTCATCGGTTTTTAATGTAGATTTAGCGTGGATTTTTCGCTATTTAAACAATGGAATACCCTGTTAAATATTGAAGGATAGTTTTTGAATTTTACATCCATCGTATTTTTTATAAAATGTCTATTATCCAATATCATTTAATAGGCTATCAATTTTTAATCTAGATAATCTACCACACTTAAAATTGAAAATGAATATTTTAAATTGAACAAACAGAGACAAAATTAAACTCTAATATTATAAAATTAAATTAAATATAGTTATAATTTAAAATTAAATAATTTAATAAATGCAAATGAAGCTAGTTTATTAATATTTGTACTCGGAATATGAAAAATAATGCAATTACTTTGTCGTTTGGAGAAAATTAATTATCTAATTTGCTTTGTGAGAGTATATTCGTGGTGATGAGTTCAAAGTGGAGGATATATAGATCGTCCGTAATACTCTCGGAAACCAACTGAAGCATCTTTGGGTCACTTCACATGGGTCTATTTCGTGAGTGGGTCAATGGCTCATAAGGCACGGAATTAGGGTGCGTTGATATGGACGCGAAATCAAGACGAACCGGAGGTACTCAAAATGAAGCCTTGAATTATTCAATGTATAGCACGAATGTCAGCTTAAACGAGTTTGAGCATCGAACGAACTCTTTTCGATTGCACTATAATTTTCAAAGTCAAAGCCTTATATTTATTAGAATTTAAATATTTTCTTTTGCGTTATAAATAATCAATAGCAACTGACGAGATTTTTACAGTAACCGCAATGTATATTTGTTTCTGTTTAATCCTGGAAACTTTGATATAATCCATTTTCGTTTCTTCTGTCATTTTTTAGCGCGCCATAATTATTTCACTGTAACTAAGGCCGTTATTTACAAATGGCGACTGTAAGGACGTATGGACTTTAACTAACGAATTGCTGATATTCAAATAGAAGGTTATTTATATGATGAAAGGAAAAAAACATTAAGATCCTTGGCATGACTCTAAGGGAATCATAACATCAAAAGTAAATCCTGTAAAGGAACTTCCCTCGCATCATCCGCTTCTATTTAAATGCGAAATTCTATTTGGGTCAGAAGGGATTGAGCGGCGGTGGGTTTTCCTCTTAAACGACGGAATTGCCACTTCGCTCGCAAACGTCGGATGAATTCGCGATGTGCAGAATAAGAAGAGGCGATTCGTTACTGACCTTTTCACCATCGGAACCCATGCGTCGCTCTCGGATGTGACCCATTTCATTGGCAGGATCATCTCTTTCACTCACGAGTAGTGACCTTAGCCTAGACACCGATTTTGATATTTCTATTCCGACTCATTTGAAGATTCTTCTTTCACTTTGAAAACAGTGATTATATTCGCAGCGAACGTAGGCGTGTATGGAATCCGCAGTGGCGTCATCGTTTTTAAATGCGTGATTAACTCTTTTAGAATTATTTTCGCGCTCTTAAGTTTCCATTTCCATCGCTGAAGTAGATCTTTTTATAAAATCCCCTCACTTTTGATCCCATTAAATATTACGGGAACATTCCGAAGATTCTTCTCGTAATTTCATCTCTTCGAGAAGAGGCGTAAGCCGTATAAAGTAACGTTTCTGATCCTCAAAAAACGGTCCGCTCTGCATTTTCCTCTTCTACAAACTCTTGAACGACTTTGCCTCAGTAGTAAAGTCTACCTTTTGAGGAACGCCTTCTCAGTACCACAGATGTTTAGATAGCACCACGATTTGAAAGCGGGGTCCCTCATGTTTATCGTTAGGTTATCTGCACGCGAAGTTGGATTTTATTTTTGAATACGTATATCGTAATATAATATCGTATCACGATATTTTTGGATATTCATGGTATAAATACAGCATTGTGGTTCTTTATGTCTCTTATTTAACTCCTGAAAACAAAACCCCAATTTTTAAGTTCATAACAAAACCCCAATTCATAAGTATACAATATATTTTGTGGAAATCAAAAATATTGCATGAATCAAGTAAAGAGTTTATCTTAAAAGTTTGTTTTCAGAGATACTTTTGAACCAACTAGGCTTCATATAATGCACGATTTACATTCCAACTCTACATGGTTCATCCAATATAGTCCCGTCCTTTTATTTAATCACCATATTTATTTAATTTGTGTCTGTGTCCCATAGCAAAAAACTTTATTCGAGAAAATTAAATTTGAGACGGAAAATCATGCCAAGATTATTAAAGATAAAAAAATCTCGTCTCGTTTTCTGTAATAACTGTAACTCAGAGAATGTAATCCTACAACAACTTCGCACTGTCAGTTTATAGAGGTCATTGAAAATTTTACGAGTAAAGATTTTGTTGCTGTTTGAAGACTCAGATGTCCTTAACCTACATTTGGACGGTTTAATATAATAGTGTAGTCTACTGAAATGAAAAAACTTGTGTAATTTGCTTAATACCATTGTGGGAGAAATGATCTCTTAAATGATTGCCTCTCTCTTTTTAGACTTAACATTTTACAATCGTTAAATTGATCATTAAAACTGTAGTGGATGATTTTAAAATCAATTTTGCGTTAATTATTTTAATTAATCCGTCGATTAATTTCTAGTGTTCGCTGAAAAACAGTACCTCAGCGGTGATAAGTAAATGGAATATGATATAATTTCTTAAGTTATTCCCGGAATAACCAAAGTCGGAATACCACTGTCGAATTAGTAATTTCGCTCATTCAAGTTTAACTCAATATCTATTCTAATTCATCATCTGAATGAACTAGTTTCTCTTCCATGAAATATACGAGCCATTGGAGTATATCGCGAGCGGTAGCTATACGAAGCGGAAACCTTTTACCATTGTTCATGACATTGCAGACTCCGCAAATGTTGTCATGCAAATAAATAGGATACATTACATCTGAAGGTCTCCTTATGTTTGATAACAATTACATGGGCATTCGGGGAATTCCCAGTACTAATGTTTTCGAAGTGGAGAAGTGAATTGCGTGTGGGTGAGTGCAGAACGATGTTCGATACGCCGCGTGCTCTGCTTCGGAAAGTTAAACCACAATATGGATGATATCACCCCAAAGGTATACCAGGACCTTTAACGAGCTCATTTTCGAGGATTAATGCTCTTTCACGGGAAAACCACTCAAGACCAATAATAGATCTGTGGAGATACGTCATTTCATCGCTTTAATGAGCACTTAAGGTCTGCTCCACGTGTTTATGTTTCATTACGTGCAAAATGATAATTTTCCGTCGTTGCCTATGCAGGTTGGATGTCACGCATCCGGCCTTTGTGTTGGAAATATATTCTCTCGATTCGAAATGTCTATTCTTGTGTAAAGAACGTGCCTTTCCATTAAGATCTATGCTTTTCTTATCCAATCTTTTCGATTAGTCAACCAAGGAATTGTGACATTCACTATGTA
Source organism: Pantala flavescens (assembly GCA_020796165.1). Classification (NCBI taxonomy): domain Eukaryota; kingdom Metazoa; phylum Arthropoda; class Insecta; order Odonata; family Libellulidae; genus Pantala; species Pantala flavescens. The sequence continues at coordinate 27,062,739 of CM036886.1, forward strand.
AATGATTAGAAAGGATAGATTAAACTTGAGTTTTTTTTGAGTTTTAGATGCGTCTGAATATATTTTTTATAAGATTGAACGTAAAATATTGTAAAATTTAGTTATTTGGTAGAAAATGATTGCCTGGAATAATTATCATTGGAAAAAATTCAATTGGCTCAAAAAGCATTGCACATAATGTCATGTCTAAATATTTCAGCGAAAGTATTCTTAAGATCATCCTATAGTTTGTTTTCTTGTGGATGTATTTTATTTCTACGATTATTATTACTATTTGTGTTTACTTTCTCCGATTTTTTGGCATACAAGTGAATGTGTATAATAAAATTTTTACGACAGCGATGAAAATCATGTAAGAGGAATTTAAGTAACCGATGCTGTAGAAATCCTTCATCTCCAGTGCTTATGCCCCTGTGTATTTCATTGAGATTTATCTGATAAATTTCGAAGGAGGGACAATGGTCAGGTTGTATCTGTTATATCTAAAAAGAAATTCGTGGAAAAATGAGATTTTTAGTTAAAATAACTGCATTTATTATAACGTCAGATAAATATTTGTTGGCTCTTTTAACTTTAGTTAAAAACTTACTTAAAAAATCTAAAATAATAAAAAGAAAACTAAGGAATGAAATCTTCACAATTGTTTGACTGAAAAAGTTGAAAAGTAAACGTTTGAATTTATTATTTACCGGACATAGGAGACGATTCTTTTGTGTTCAAGGCGGTAGGTTAACCTCTGAGGGCGGAAAAGACATATTTCCAAAATTCTCAACTTCCAGAAGTAGGTCGTGTGTTGGCCGGAAAAATTCATATTTGACTTCCTTATAACTCAAATGCATAGGGTTTAATGCATGCGCACGTATGGGTCCCTTGCAATTCCCTGCCTACTATCCAACCCTAGTTGTTTCTGTTTTATCTCAGTTTGAGGGAAAATGAAACGAGTTTTGTGAGTTTTCATCCCTGTTTTTAGAAGTAACATTTCGTAATTGCTAGACATTACGTTAAGCTTGTTTCGAAACAAACTTCTGTTTTACTGTGAGAAGAAGTAAAGTGCACGCAATTCATATTAATGTTTCATTTATCGTGGTTCCATACTGTATTTATGAAAGGAAGACTTCCGCAAAAGGATGCTGCTTCCATAAAAGATGGAAGATTAAAGTCTTAAAGTATACTCGAATGCACTTCGTAAAAAGGTTTTATAAACATCACTTGATTGTGGCCATTTTTGCTTATTTCTTTTCAAATTTTCGTTATTCATGAGCAATTCTTTTACTATCCTGACTATTAAATTGATCTTTTAGTGATTTTTAAAATTAGTTATCATAATCGAAGTTTATCTCCGAAGTGATCAAACGTAAAATTTTACTTGGTTACATTATTACTTACTATAAATTCTATAAAACTTTCAACATCTGTCTGTAAGTTTTTAATAAAATCTTTTCTTAAATTTCAAAAGGTTTTGTTTAATATTATACAGTCGCTGTTGACCTGTTTGAATCTATGTTTCATTACGGCTAATGTAAAAATGAATCTATCAGCTGAAAAAGCCGTATTGTACAAAATTTTCAAGAATTTATATTGATGACCTGCTTAATTATTATTTTCGAAACGAATCTAACAACAGACTGCAATTTAATCTTACTAGCATCTTGTCATTAATGAAAGATTTGCTGAAATTTTTGTATTTCAAATAGTATAATATTATATGCCTAAAGTACCATTTATTTTACTCATCTAAAAAGAGGTCAGAAATTATTACTCTTCCCTTTCGAAGAACATGAACCTGTTTTCTAACAAGCTTGAAAATATAACATTCAATATATTACTAAAGACTTTTTAAATAAAAAAGAAATAACGTTGGCCGAACTTACGTATTAACGATGCCAGAAACAAGGAAAAGATGAATTCGATATAAGAGAAAATTTTTATAAAATACTAATATATGAGTAGGACATCATGCATAAACCTCCCTTTGGTGAATAAAATGGGAAATATCTTTATTAACGTCCTATTCACTTACTTTGATAGCTCAATAAGAAAGAATATAGTAGTGGTATAGAAAGAATTTCTTTTACTTATTAGTGATAATGACATTATCAATCAATTATTGGATTAAATTTCACTTTTTATTCAAAATTAGTTGCAAAAACAGTTACGATCTATGTCATTTTTAAAAAGTGGAAAATTATTCCTATTGATTATTGAAATCATCGGTCTTTAAATGGATTGCTACAAATGGATTTACCAAGGTAACATTGGCACAATGAGCTTTAATTCGTGCAAATTAATCCTAAAATAACGTCTTTAAAACGTTTCACATAATCCGATACCTTAAAAAAATGATCCAACGGATCAAAAGTTAACAGAACACAGATATTTTTTCGTTCAAACATCCGCAAATGTCTGTGAACGAGGCCTTCCATTGGGCAGTTTCTTCTTTTTTGGCCAAAGGAAACCAAAATCGGGAAAAGGGTTCATTCGAGGAATGCAAATAGGAAGTCTAATGAGTTATCCGAAATTGCGATAAGGGATTTTTTTCCCTTACATTCATTTGGACCGGAATTGGGTCATTCTCGGTCTTTTATCGGCGAATGTGTGGGAGCGTTAAACGAAGCCACGGCTTCGTTATCTCATCTTCGGGGCAAAAACAGAAATCGATTGAGGGGTTTTAAATAATTCCCTCCCAAGGGAGAGTGTGTCGTGGGTGTGTAGGAAGTTAATTCTTCTTTTTTTCGAACGTGTATTTTATCTCCACCGACGCAAAAGCTCTTGAACTTTGATCAAAAATGAAATACTGTTAACGAGTTCTTGCTTTGGGAGGTCTAGTATCCATTAATATATAACGCAATTAAAAATATCTTCAGGGAAATCATCAATTTTTATCAATTTACTTTCTGTTACCAATCGAAAATTACCGAGGATAATAATTTTATTATTTTCTAATGAATTTAAACGATATTTATGTAAATTTTTGTATGAATTTTAATTATAAATTTTGTTAATTACAATTTGCTTTTAATCAGAATCCTTAAATAGCTAAATGGAAACTATCTGCATAATTTTTATTAGCTCATATTTGTGTTTCAAACATAATACTCTGAAGTTTTGATTCATATAATGAAATAATTCATAATAATATTTGGTCTTAAATCATACATATTTTTTTGTATTATAGTGTTGATAAAAAAGAAATAAATTATTATTCAAACTAATAATTAAATAATGTTATTTTAATGATTTATAAGAAATTGAATTGTCTCCGTAATATTTTTAATTATTGCATCGGGTGTTATCTATAGGCTCATTAAATGTCTGAATTTCGATAAGAATTTTATTTTGAATATCTTCGTAAAAATTTTCTTCGACTTATTTTTTGATTCATGAAACCTCTAGAGGTATATTGAATTAGCCGCTAGAATGACTACGACTTTTCCATCTTCGTTTACGAAAAAATGAGCTCCTTTCCGAGTCAGCAGAACGCTTATCTTGGAAGACTTGATGGATTTTAAAAAATCCCGTAACATGTAAACTGATTTGGAGCGACATTATGCATCGTTCTGTCGTCTAGAAAACCAAACCAAGTTCACAAACATCGCATTGCAAACTCCGGCGACCCATAAATAGTTGGCTATTGTGAGAATAAATCAGCTTCAAGGACCAAATGCAGTCAACTCACGTCGACCTCCGTAAGAAATGCATGTGTTGGATACATTTGGCGCATGAAAAACAAACATCTCTCGCGAAATCGGAATGCAAATAATTATCAGATGGACTGAAAATAAGTATCTATTGTTAGGAGTTGGATAGCTCCTTATTATTGCATTTTATGAAGTCGATTGTCAAATTATTATTATTATTATCCCCGTATCAATAACTTTTTAATAATTCTAAATTAGAAAATTTAGGAAACATAAGACTGGAATATTTAGAATAAACCTAAATCTGTAACAATAATAATATCAAATGTAATAACAAATATAATAAATTAATTTTCCAATGAGAAAATAAAATTTCCTGTTAATCCATTGAAGTCACTCTACTGAATTCGTCAATTTGATGAATGCATGTGGTTCATTAAATTTCCTTAAAAAATACACGACCACTTTGGATTTAGCAGTATTAGTAGTTTCCATTGATTAAAATTAAATAATCATTATTCAGATTGATCTTGATCTAAAAATGTAATATCTTTGATAAAGTGATGAAAACTTCGTTGCTATGGAACTGTTTATTTTCACGAATTTTATTTTCAAATTATTTTTACGTTTGTAAAAGATGTTTCTTGCATAAGAAAAAGACTGGAGAGTTATCTATAGACAGATAAATTCGATCTGGAACAAGCGAGATGTAGAGTGCATTGTTATTCAACTAGAATAAATGAGATTAAAGAGTGATTCAAGGATAACAAGGAATGATGGAATCTTTCATCTGCTGTTTTGTTGATAATCAGCAACATTTAATTATTCAGCTTGTTTTGATTTTCCTCTTTCATTTACATGCGTCCCTCTGATCCAATTAATGCGAGCGAGCAACACTGTATTTGAAACTCTCCTCAGATGAAATCACTTGCAACCAACTCTTTTGAAAGGGAACTTTTATTTTCTCATAATAATTTCATCTCTTATATTTTCACTATCGGTTGTGATCGATTTACTTCTCCCTCATCCATCTTCAATTTTCGTGGCTCCTCATTCGATGGCTAATCTCGAAGCAAAATCACGAAGTGTTCGGAGCAGCCATTCTTTTCAAACGATCAAAGGCAGCGTTTACTCAAAAGTCTTTTGCCTAAAAACGCTAACGTAGTTCTTTTGCTTGTGTTAGTGCATTCACTCGAATCCCGTGCTTAGTCGTTTATTAGATACACGTGCGGTTCACGTAAACTTCCTAGCTTAAGAAGCCTTTGCTATGATTTTTAGGTTTGTTCGTTTGTATTTTATTTTGTTTGTATTTGTAGTTCAAACTTTCTTTGTTTTCATTCAGTTCCACTTTCCTTTGACTATATACAAGTATCTTCATTCTCTCTTTTTTCATTTGATACTTTTAGTATGTTTCACTGTGGTTTTAATTTAGAATTTTCCTTTAGAATTGTTCTCTAATTTAAGTTTACTTTTTGCGGAATACTTTTGAATATTTAGTAAGAAATTCTTAGGTTTTTAACTACGTTTATGTTGCTGAACGGCGTTATTTCGTTAATTATTTTCACATGTAAAGTCAGAGGTTTCATTATCTCAACAAGGTAGATTAATAAGGAAATTAATAATATTTACGCAAGAAAGAGATAAATAAAAAAGTGAAAAGATATTAATTCTAAAGTTTCAAAGCAGTACCTTGATCTGTATTTTTAAATTATTATATATATTTTTAAAATTCATTTTTATTGAATCGATATCTCGCGATTATTCTTAATTATTCCCCTTACTTTTCATTACGTGCTGATTTTCTAATTACATGTATATTGATGAATGAGATTTATTTCTTTTCTAATAAAATTTTGTAAAATAATTACTTGTAATTATTTTTCGGTGTGTGAATGAAGTGTAGGAGTTTTAGTTATGAATCATATTTCTCAATTCAATTTATTTTAGATCTATTTTGCTCTGAATCGTCTTTAAGTAACTTTTTAATCTTCCAAAAATATTTTTCTTATAAATACTTTTATCATTTTGTATAGAAATTATTAAAATTCATTTCCTTTACGGTTATGTGGAAACTGAAAATAATTCAGGGAATCACGGAGAGTATAATTATACTTAAAGTTAAACTTAATTTTCATATTATGTTTCTAAGTTTTTTTGTCTGAAAGTTTCCTAAGACACACTAAGAAGCAGTAGATTTCCTTACAATTTGCTATCATCGGATTTAATTCGATCCTTTATTTCCTATTCTGGTCTTCCATGGAAATAAGTAAGTTCTATAGACGGGAAAGAGTTTTTCATACGAACCTCTTCATATGTTTCCCCAATTATTTTCTTATGCTGGAAAAGAGCTCTAGAAATTGTGGTCTCATAGTAAAGTATGTTTATTTCAGTCTCCGATTCTATTCCTCCCATTAATTTCTCGGCAGAGTTACTTCGCATAAATTGGATTGCTGCTCACTTATTTTATATTTTCTTACAGAAATTTAGATATATGTGTCGCATATAATTGAATTGAATAAAACTTCTACCAATATCATTTACGTTTTTATTATTTGTCACAATTTTTTAATTAATTTATTCCTAAATGAACTCTAGATAAATAACCCAATTAGTAAGAGTAAAGTAATCATAGCGAAGGACGTACGAGTAACTAGAAAAATAATTCTAAAATTTAATCTTGTTCATTCCACCTATAGCCGAAGGGTAATTTATTATTCCGAGCAGACTCTAAACGATTTTTTAAGGCTTTAATAATTAAAAACGGGAAATAATTAATAGAGCGCCGCTGATTATCATACTCCGTTCTAGTTTCCAATTAAGTTGCCATTCATCATCTGCGGAGCTCTTTCCTATGAAAAATAGCGACAAATGCATCGAGCAAAAATCCTGATTTCATCTCGAGGCAAAATGGCTCCGGAAAAAAACCAAGACGTCCTAAGGAGATAAAAAATCACCCTCTCTCAAAACAAAATATCTACGTTATGAATCCGTCGCTATGGGAACTCTAGTCGGTCAGGCGGCATCTGGGCTAGGTCGCCCCACCTCGTTTCCCGGGCCTCTTCCCCGCCCACTCCTCCCTATTCCTTCACAGTTCGTTCCCTTCGCATATCGCGCCTATAAGTATTGGGAAACATGTATGGGTCAGGGTATGCAGCCGATATCGAGTAAATCTCCCCCCCACGAACCCCTTACAGCGACGCTTTCCCCTTCACACGCCCCCCCCCCCCCCGACCCCACCCGGCCCCTTACCCGAATCCCACTGCTCCGAGCTCAGTACTACAGCGTTCGACTATGGATGCAGCATGGCGCGGTAGGGTTCTGTGAGAAGGATTCTTCTGCCCTCCGTAGTAAGGGACGCTGCCGGTTTCTATCGCAACCTCTGTCGTGGGCCATTTTTAACGGGCATTTCTCTTGGTGTCGATGCCAGGTGGGCTACGTGGAGAACGGGCAGGAGTTCACTCTGTACCTGATCGCCCCGCACGAGAACGAACGGGAGGAGTGGATCCGTACCCTGAGAGCCGGTGAGTAACATTTTTCCATCTTTTTCCAAGGGAATCTTCCCTCTTTCCATCTCCTTCTTTTTGGTGGGGTGCTTCTGGTAACAACACGGTGGCGCGTGCTAAGGGTTCTATTCTTCAGGGGTTAGGGAAATAGAATTGGGGAATGGTAATTGGGTTAAGCTCTTCTTGTTATCGATTGCTGTTTTTGTGCCTCCGACGCGGATGGTTTGCCCTATCTTTCGCGCTCGAGTACTCCGTGGATGCCTTCGGTCGTGTTCAGTGAGTTTGAGGCATTCGGGAGGCACTGGAATGGTTTGATTCGAGGTAGACGAGATGGTATCTCGGATGCAATTGCTTGCACGTACGTGATGGATGTCGAAGACCATTCAAGCATACCAGCTGGAGGCTTAACAGTCCAACTATTTTCTACTCCGGATGATAACACATTCTTCATTGGTAGTACTCGCGTATTCTACGCAACCTCGCTAAACCTAGAGGTTCATTTACGTTAGTAACGCACTGTTTCAGTTGTAGCTTCTCTGTACGAAGCACATGTTTAGCCTATAGTGGATTTATAATTGTAATAACAACCTGAATTATTATTATTTCACCAAAATTATAGCCTTAATACTTGTATCTTATTCTCTGTGCTATACTTTCGGTCGGTCAATCCAACGTCCACTCAGTCTCCTTACTTTTCATTCATCTTAGCACTGCGTCATCTCCCGCCGGTTTTTCATCCTTTTCCTGTATTGATTATGTCCTTCTGCTCTCCGAATTAATGTTTCGCAAGTTACGCTCTCGTGACGGAAGAAAAAAAAGTCCCTCGCTAAGTGCTTCAACATTCGTGTTTGTTATCTTTTCAGTTCACTCTCATAGTCATCGATCTCCCGCCATTTTCCCCGTTTCTAATAGGGGAGACACTGCAATTGCATATGGGTCTCAATGCGCTTGTTTATCACGCCCGTGCGTGTTTCCTCATACATCGAAAGGTTACGAAATCGAGTTTCATTCGCCTTTTCACCGCTTTCAGAATTTACGTGTCCTTCTTCACATGGGTGACTCACTCTTCGGGAATAATCGAAACCCTAATCTTTTTTGCAATCTATTTCATGTATCCTTGGAGATCCTTTCTCCGATATTAACATCCACGAATTGGTAAAAATATCAATGTGACTGCGAAACTCATCACTGTAAATGTATACGTTACCTCATAAGTTGATTTCAATGTCAAGTTTCGTCACAGAATCAGAATATATGTCGACTAAACTAGATTTTGATGTTAAGCGGCTATAATTGTAGATGGTGTCTATGATTAAGCTGATGTTAATTTTTATAAACCTAAAACATAAAATATTTTAATTAAATTGATTTATAACTTTCTCTCGATTTCTTCTTGGTTAATTTGTGCTGATTATAATTTAAATACCAATTTTTAGACGGTGTTTTGAGAATACTTTCACTATTACCAAGATGAATATTCTTTCGATAATTTTTAATATTTATATCGTAAAGAAGTATAACTTTTAACACTCTATAATCTTCTCCTTCAAATTTTTTCGCTGACATATGATGTCTTTTACGCACATCCATGATGATTCACCTTAATTATGTAACAGTTATTTATATTTTTTTAAAGATATTGATATTTAAACGGAGCATTATGGCCATCAAAGACGGAGATATAGAAATTATTAGAATACTTATAGATTTAATTATTACGCTGGATGAATTAGATTTCATTTCGCTCCCATAGTTACGCCATCGATGTTGTTGTATTTACGTATCCTAGGTCACCTATTTAATCGTCCTTTCTCCTCGACATCGTAGAATGATTCTTTTACACTCGAAACATCATCTAGATGCGAAAATATCTCGACGCAATTATATGTAAATGTAACATTAGCAGTTTAGGAAGATAGCATGCATGTTAGGCGAAGGTCGATAACAAACTCCTTTGAAACAGTTGGCAGCGTTGGAGATATGCCACGCCCTGTCGTATGCACCTCCGTTGAAATCCCAATATATGGAGGAAAACAAAACCGTTCCTTAGAAATGGGTGGCAGTGCCATAAAAGGAATCGTGAATGAGTTAGGGGACCCTCCTTCCATTAAAAAAGGGTATTAATGCTTTTATAAGGGTATCAAGTGAGTCACCCGCCTTATCTGATCTTACCGTATGCTACGGGCAGTAAACGTATCTTCTGAATTTGTTAGGAGAAAGGGAACTTATTGAGATAGTTTTTTGATGTGGTTACACCTGTTCTTAATGTAAGAGAGCCGTATTTGTTTGGTGGAAGAGTTCATCCTTTCATGGAAGCCGTTTTGCTTTTTTATGACTTCAGTTTGATCGTTCCTTTCTCCGTTTTATCTGCGATAAAATAAATGTGAATTCGACATCTAGTAGATTAATCAAATCTTTCTTTCAGTATTTTTCGATTTACTGGTACTGTTCTTACACATCTTGATTCAATATTCAGAGGTTAAGTTATGTTAAATTTTTATCGATCTGCTTCTTATATCCTTAATTGTTTTACGTAATCGGTAACTCAAAAATTTTCGATTTAAATAATGAACCATTATTTGTGGTTTTTCAACATTTATTGACCTCAAGAAACTGTTTTAATCTTTCTGTCTATAATTAAAATCAAATTTTACTTGTTTATACACTCGCATATTCTTATTATTATTTATATGCAGAATTTTTTAAGTTAAAAGCTTTTACATCGTATTTTCAAGCGAAGCAAATTTGCTCTCCAACTTTGGCAAACCTGGTCGACGTGTTTTTTTCTTACGCACGAAGAGAGGTTGGGGAAAGGTTCATTAAACCGTCTAATTTTTAGTTTCGAGTCTCCGTCGATGGCGTTCGGTGAGTGTGAAACCGCGGAGGAGCATTTCAGGGTGAGCCAGTGCTGCCAACCGACGCGCGTTGAACTTGCCATTGTCAGAGAGCGCCGGGGTTGAGTCATCTGGAGGAGCACAAAAAAGAGGCGTCTTTAACGATTCGCAGACTTGGCAATTAAAGCCGAGAAGTCGCATTTTCTCTCGTAACATTTCTCGTTCGCTTTAATCTCCCTACGCTGTGGCATCTCCCTAATCTTGCAGCCATAACTTTTTTGTTGGGAAGAGCCACTTATTGCCCCCAATTTTCCAGGTTTTAGACGACGAATTTCAATCATACCGGTGGAAGAGGTGGGATTTCTAAATGAGGATCCATCGTCGTAGTATTAGAGTAAACCTCGTTGCGAAAAAACGCTAATTAGGGTCGGATTTCAAATGAGTTTCATCAAGAAATCTTCCTGGCTTAGCCCTCGTAGTTAATCACAGAAGTTTAAAAAGGGTTTCTTTTACGTGCGAATTTGTTTTTGGAATGGTTAAGAGTAGACAACGATTTATGACATTAATTCTTCTCTTATTCTAATGTGAGTAAGCTGTTCAACAAATAAGAAGGGAGAAATTAAAACTTGTGTACTCAACAACTACTCTCTTTAATCCCTCAGTACAAGGATCTAGGTTCAAAAAGATTAGTCCAGATTTTATATTCGCCAAAATTCACTCCAATTATCAAATATTAGGTTTCTCCAGTAAAAACTTCTTCGGGAATAAAGTTTACTTTATTTTTCCATCGCTCCAGGCACGATTTTAACAGTTATATTCCAGCTTAAGAAACGTTTATTTTGTCTTGGGTTCACAAATTGAATGGTATAATGTTTCTTAACTAATATTGTACGATCTTTGTGGATCTACAAGTTGTAAATGACACTGTACATTTGCTTCGGGGGCAGTGCTCAGTGTATTACGTGATATACCCTCTATCAATTCATTCTTGAAGTAGAATGAAGGGTTGCATATTTTATATCTTAGATGTTCCTTCTTTTACGAAGGATTATTTATAACGAAATATCGTCGGTTTAAATGGCAATTTTTTACGTATTATGAAAGTTTTGTCCTTCTCAAAGATGCTTTCGTTCTCGGAAGTATTCGTTGCAATTTTAACGGTTTACAAGTGACACGTATTTATTTCGAATCAATCGTCTTCACCTCTTCATTCTGAGAGGGCGACTTAATTAGTCAGATCGGTCGGTCCACTCCATCGCAACATCCAGAGGCATCGTTTCGACATAAGTTTCCCATTGGACGTCATTAGAAGCGTCCGACAGACACCGTCAATTCCCATTTCCTTGTCGACCGGAGGCTCGACGCGGAGAGTCCGGCAACGTTCCCATGGAAACAAGGGACGTACATTTTAATCGCGAGAGGTAAATATCTGGCGAAAAAAGAAAGAGCGGCGAATTTCGCGATTTTTTTCGCTCCGAATGAAAACGCGTTGTGCCCTTCCGGGGAAAGGTGTGGGCGCTACTCCTCACGTCCGCAGAGGACCCCCACATCTCGAACACTTTCTAACCCGAGAACCTCCAAAAATCGATAATCGGCCTACTCCCCCTAAATCAAAAGAGCCACGCACGTTCCCTCACCCCCTTACGCCTTCCCCTCTGCGAGTGGACGGGAGGGTGAGTCACAACCCTTTTTCCCTTCGCAGGGTTTACACTCACTCGAGTAGTGCCCTCAAAGGATGGCCTCTCTCGTCGCCTCGCTACCGAGTTTAACTGATTTTTACGTTTCTTGTAAACGTTGGGGTCTACACTGCGAACTATACATCAGGTGGTTTCAGTATGACTCGTTTGGGGTGGCAACCCTTGAAAGGATGACAAAATGCGGTTGGACCAGTTAATGATGTTACATCCGGAACGAAGGAACTATCCCCTGTATAGAATGGAGTGCGGATGTTCTGCAAGATAGCTTTTCTGTTTTCGAGATATTCATAGCGGACCCTCAACCGTTCACTTTTGTTCGCCTATGGTTCGCCTACGGAACTGAGAGATATTTATTACGAAAAAGGATGTTTAAGTAAATAATTCACTGAGTAAAATTTGGAAAATTAGTTTATTAGTACAATCGTTTCCAGTTCTTTTACAAGATTGGTCATGGTATGCTGAAACGAGCCCCGCACCGGTATCCTTGAAAGAGATCGTATAAAATCATACAAGGACACAGATACCTTAGTAAGTCACAACATTAAAACCAACAGCTTTGTTGGTTATTCTGAGTTTAGCTCGTTGCATCATCAAGCTCAACGATTTAGTTAAAAAAATAACTTCGTTGCCATAACAAGAATTCGGTTATCATGCATTATGGATATGATATATTCAGAAAAATATTCGAAGAAAATAATATTCTAGTATAAATAGCGTTTAAAAACTTATACAAGAAAGTAATTCACCTACGGGTTGTGAAATAGTGAGTTATAATATTGGCTTGGGAAGCACGAGGACCAGGTTTAACGCCACAACTCCTCAGATTTCACATCCTGAGGGTTTGAGTATAGGGGCTCTCTTGATTAAATTCAGCGATTTTTCGCTTTTTTGAGTATTGAATTTTTTGTGTTTGGCAAAAATGAGAATATTACATCAGCAGGGAGAAAACAACAGATTATAAAATATTAATCTTGTATAAATTTTGATCATTATTTTCGGTTTTTTATTATTATCACGTCGTGATTTTCGCTATGACATGTACTGTTATACTTCATTGACTTTCTTTTTCTTGAAAATATTTCAAAAGTATCCTAGTTTTTTCTTTTATTTTTCAAGTTAATTAATTTTGTTCTCATTAAATAGCAGGTTATGAAATTCCTATTTTTTAAACCTTTAGGTATACATATAAGATATTTCTGTTGTACCGTAATTCGACATTCGATTCGACAAGAAGAGCAAAATGTATACCATTCGTTAATTGAAGGAACTTACACTAAATCTGTAACGCCGTTGAATTATCTGACAGAAACATTCGAGTTCCTTTCCTACCAAAAATATTTTCAATAGATGTTAATAAAGAGAATTTTAACGATACTATTTAATATTATCAAAAATTTTGGACCCTAAATTTATATAATTCTAAACTATGTCTCCAGTGCACTCGATATTTATTCTGTTATAAATATCTATTTCACGGTGAACATTTTCTCTGTATCTAAGCATCTCTTAATCCATTAATCACCATACAATTCGTACTAGCATCTCTAAAAGCCTACTTCTATGGCAAGTTTCGGTAACTTAACTTTTAGATATGAACCCGCGAATTCGAGCTCAATTTTACTTTCTTATCGATTATATTAATAATTAAATTACAGATGTATCTTACTCTCTTTCGGAAACAAAAATGAAATAAGTTTAGTGATCGATAGTGGTTATAATAATAAAATTTAGCAGATATCAATGAATAATAGCGATTGTATTCGATCTTTATTTAATTTATTAAAAATTCTAATATCGTACATAATTAAGATGAATAATATTATTAATTAAAGTTGAGTGAAAAATGTGACTATACAACCTCACTCCCCATGGAATCCTCCCCATTCCCTCATCCGTATTTCAAATCCCCGTTTGAGCTGAAGATGAACGGGTTTTTATCTGCGCGAAATTTATTTGACGTCACTCATTTTCCCTTTTTCCCGAACGCCCCCTGTAAGAGCGTCCTTTTGCCCTCTTTTGGGAAATAGGCCGATCTTTTCCCTAGATGCCTTTTAGCGAAAGTTTGACCCAAAACGCTCGACTCCACCGCGCATGCGCCGCAGTCGAACCAAGGACCTCCGGAGTGGGAAGATGTTGGAGGAGTGTACTCTCCAGAGATTCGTTCGTGACTTGTCCACCGTTTGTTTTCGTCCTTTTTCATCGCTTCTAGTTTCTCTCACCTACGTCATTTCCTCCGACGTGACGCTCGAAATTTCCTCTCCTTGGGCCATATCTCTCTTCAGCTCTTGTTTGGTGCTTCTTTCTCGAAACATTTCTGCTTTAAACTCAGCTTTTTATCTCTTGAGCCTTCTGCACGTTTATCCTCACCCCAATAAATCCGACTTTTCATAATTTATTCGGAGGAATTTTTTTATCTGCGTTGAACACTATCCGAATTGCTTTACGAACTCGTGTATATACAAGTGTGAAATGCAGTAAACTGTTCTGTGTTCGTGAAATATACTCCGAAGGTGCAACTTTACCTTGTTTTGTTTAATTTTTGTGTAGGGTTGGGAATGATAATTCGTCCAAACAAAATTACTGCTTTCTTATTGCGATGGAATACGACATCTCGGAAGTTTGTTTAAAATTAATTGTTTTAAAATTGTTTACTTTTAATTATTCATCCCATTTTACTTTTACTCAGTTTCTTAACATTGGATTGACATCCTAAACTTAAATACTTGTGAATAAATTTTTATGTTTGATCATCCTTGACACATCCCCAGCAAAGTTATTTTAAAGTTTTATCGGAAGTCAAATGAACAAAGTAAAAAACAAATATATCTTATTTTTTATATTCATAAATTTCTTGATAGGATACTTTTACCTCTATTGATCCATTTATAATCGTCACCTAGCTCTTCCTATAATATTTACCTCAAAATTTTATCCATCTCTGATAACTCCACACAACAACTCCATCCATTTTTTCTCAATAACTACTTAATATAGACATTTTCTCCTCTAACACATTTCTTCCATTTCCATTTTCCATCGCTCTTACTTACGTATAACTCATTTTTTCTCATCTTTTCCGCCCATTACTTCCATTTCTGATCCTCTTCATTCGTTCACCTTAAACTCTCTTCGTCTATTTATTCCCTTTTTCCCTTTATTTATCTTTCCACGTCTCTTTTATTCACACTTCTCTCCTTTCAATTATTCACAAAGTCCATCCCTTTTCATCTCATTTTTCTCTTCGCCCTTAACGTACTTCTCATTCATATATATCCTTATTCCATATTCTCTCATCGTTTGAACAAGTTATCCCTTTTCTTGATTCTATTTTTAAGGGTCAAGGCATTCCTTCGTTTCGCTCTCTTTTATCTCTCAGTTTGTCGATCTGTGATGATCTTTACCATTCTACCTTTAACGTCCCTTCTGTTTCTCCCAATATATTTCGAGGCCCTTTTCCACAACTTTCATTCGTCTAATTTCTAATAATCCTTACTTGTCTCTCCTTTTTCCCTTTTGATCCATCTCACACAGATCTTCATTTCTCACCCGTTCGTCCTTTCATCTTATGAATCTGTAACGTTCTTTGATTGGTCCATCCCTACTGTCTTTGAGATCATCTCTCTCATTATTTCTCACCCGCTGATGCTATTCCCTTCCTCTCTTTTACAAACCTACCTTCTTCCACTTGCCTTCCTCTTCTTCTTCTTTGCTATAATATTGGGAAGTATTTTCTGTTTTCCCTCGAGAAAATCTAGAGTTCGAGTCCCAGTTTTGGTTTTGCGGCAGTGAAGTGTATGTACTTGAGTTTTGTTTCGTATCAATTATATAATGTAAGAGTTGTTTACAAATTTTACTATAACTATTGAAATTGAATTATTATCGATTTGTTTCCTCATAAATTAATTTTACGTAGCTTTCTTCATCATCCTTTTATAAAAGAAATAAAGGATAAATGAAGTGAGTTAAAATTCTGACCACTCTTCCACAGATATCGGTGAATTTGTTATCGTTTTTTAAAAAAGTTATGTTAAAGATAAATTGTTGTTTAATTATTGATATATGCCAGCAAATATGGTTAGATTCAGCTTAAACTTTTCGTATTTTAGAACTCGTGAATATATTTGAGTATATATTCTTGCATCTTCGGCATATTCTTCTAGAAATGAAATTTTTGGTAAGAATCCTAAGTTAGGAAAGTTAATATTCTTCATATCTACGAATGTGATCTGTAAATTATACTTCGTCGATATCGTCATATAATTAACAAAATATCTTCTCAAACGCTGAATATTTCGTTCTTTACAAGTAAAAATGAAGTTGAAAGTCAATTCCTTCCCTTCAGCCTTTCCAGTACTTTATTCTTGGGATTATACGTATTGAAAAGTCTCTGTAAATTTTATTGCCATAAAAAATTAAAGTGCAGATATAGAGTATTTTATCGTTTATAAATGGCTGGTATATGTGCAAATTTGTAATTATTAACTTATATTATTATTATCTTTTACATAGTTTCTTGATAAAGTCATCTTTAATTGTAAACAACCTTTCACTTTCCTTGAATACGTCATTATGCTTCTACTAGTTTTTAAATATTTTTTTGCGAACGTTTTACGTAAAAATTGCGTCTGATTTTTCCTTTATTTATATAAATTTATTTATTGTATCGCTCATATCGATCTATATATATGATTGGATTTTGTTATTATCGATCCATTGCTATCTCTAATTCCGTTCGTGGTCCACAGCCTCACCGCCATATCTCATCGCCAATTTCCCATATTCTCTTCCATTCATCCTCTCGTAAGGGTCCATGGGTAGGGTCGGATTCTGGGAGAGAGTGCAGCGAACTCTGTGGAGAATCGATCCGGCTGAGGAGACTCCCACACCAATCTCTCTCAATAACCACTCCACCGTCCCCTTCAAGATTCCCCGCAAATGGTGAGATTCAGTGACGAAACCAATATGAATCCGTCCTTTTTACATTCTTTATTTATTTACGCCGCCTTGGGTGATCGACGCGTCCCTCGCAGCTTCTTCCTCGGCCCTCCCTTTTTACGGTCACGCGTTCCAACACGCACGCGTAATGCGGCGTCTCTCCCCACACATTCCCTTTTTTTCCGGTTCCGGGTAATATAAATTGCACGCTGGTACGTTAAAGCATCGATGGAATCAGGGTTTGCGAGCTTCAAAAGGAGTTCGGGATAAGGGAGTTTTTTTTTGGGAGTGGTTAAAAAGGAGCAAACGGGGTTCCCTTTTAATCCTCGGTCGAAATGAAGAAGGGTTTTCGCTGCCTACGGACGATTGAACGCACCTGCTTAATGAAAGGGAAAGGCAGTGATAGTTCTCTTGTTATTGGCGCCTGGCTGATAAGGAGACGCGTTTTTATTGGCTGAGGAGAAGGAAAAAGGATGATGTGTTACCTTTGATTTTGTCGCTGAAATTACGTCTTTCTTCTCCGAAAATTAAGTCTCATTGTTTCTTTCGGAGGGAGTTGATTAACTCGAATGCTTTTCCTAGCCTTGAGTGGCTCACTTTGGCAAACAGGGGGACTCCATTGACGCCGAAACTTCACGATATAAATCCAAAAAGCATTATCTTATTGGATGCGAATGAATGTGTTGCTTTGTCTGCGAAATCGTATCGATAATGGAACGCGCTGTTTGATCATGATGTAATATGAATGGAGCATGATGTAGTATGAGTAATATGGAAACGTATTGCTTCGTAGTAACTGCTCTATGAATATTTTATGAGCAAAAATGCCGTATAAAGAGACGTCAATGTGACGTACAGCGGAAGTATATCCCGAAGTTCATGAAAGGAGTGCACTAATATTTGGTGTCATGGGTGAAATATTACCGTGAGTAGCATATTCTTTCTTTGCTGGAGGTGTTTTTTTTTACCGAAAAAACTAGAGTATGTTGGATTGAGAGCACGTTGTATACATTTATTGTCCCATTTTCATCATTTCTTTCCACTAAGCTTTTCCTATACCGAATATGGTTTTTCCTTTAAAACAGAATGTTAACTTTTTTATTTTACATTTTTCCCGTGGCATTTTATTAATCACTTCTTAAATGCGGTTGAGGATTATTTGTTTGCGAAAAACCTTCATATTAACTCTTTCCAATTTATGAGAAAACTTTCATTTAACTATTTTCGGTTATGGATCAATTTTCACTTATAACCACAAAAAATAGAGAATCGTATTATTAAGATTGTAATCTCATTTAGAGGATAATTTTCTTTATGTATTTCTTTCTTTATAATTTCATTTATATTACTTGTAATAAAAAGTTGGTATTGATCTTAGTTTTAGTAAAATGCAATGAGTAGATCGTAAATCTGTGTTTGTTTGCTCTCCGTAACCTTATGCACGAAGGAAACATTTTAGTCAAGAAAATATTCCCTTATTTTGAGGGAAACCTTTTCCCTGTGCCTCAGCTGAATCCCTTTTCCCTTTCATTCTTTCTTTTTACTTTCTCTAAATTCCAAACGGAAGCAGCTGGATGTTTTTCCTATTCCCGGAAGAAAACAACCTTATTTAAAAAAAAATATTTCAGCTAAAATTATAAAACACTCTTCCGATGTTCAGTTGTGTTTTATAATGCTTAAAATCGAACTTCTGTATAAATATGTTATATCATTATATTTTTGAGAATCATAAAATTCGTAAAGATATAACTGGTGGAAGCCAGAATTCCTCTCTACCTTCATCGACAATTTAATATATTTCTCATAAAGCACAATTGGGAGCTTCGGTCCTTTTACGGAGCTACTAGTTTCTTTTCAAGGCGAGAATAATTAAAAGACAGAGAAACATTGCTTTATATTCAATTGATATCAAAATCTCGAATAGTGAATAACTTTTAGGATCCAGTTATGGTATATCATTAAAATTATAATAATTTTTCCGATATTCTTTGTTTACTCGTTTGTAATATTTCCTCGCATAATATAGTGTCCCCGAAACGTATTTGTGAGGCACATGTAATGAATTCCATGAAATTTATTTATAATATTAAGCTTATATAGTTCCAATCATCCTCCATTTTGCATCATATATTTATTATATCTAAATCCAAGTGATTTATGTTAGAAACTTTGTCATTAATTTAGTTAAACGATTGCAATATAATAAGAATAATTAATAAAATTAATTAAATAAACAATAATTAATAAGAAAAACACATACGAAAGGATTCTCTTATAACAAAAAGGTTCAAATGCAAAACAAAAGGCAACTGTGATGTGTTTGTACGTTCTTATATTATTAAGTAAAGTCGCGGGAATAATATACCTACGAAGTTTCACTAGCGATAGAAGTTTTCATAGCCAGTAGCTCTTAATGGTTAAATATCGCCCATACTTCTTCAAAAATATATTCGAGACGATATGAATTCCCTGTGAATCTTGCGATTGTAATGCGAGTCTTTTAGTCTAACCCAAAAGAACCGTCGGTTTTAATTCATCAACATGATTACAGCCCACTCAGGGATTGATCTTAATGGTCCCATAAAAGCACTTTCCCTAATGTTTATCATTTCTCCGAAAGAAGCCTAATTCTTCTCTTATTGAATCGTATGATTGGTGGAGAGCACACGTGGAGGAAAATGGGCGATCATTCGAATGTTGACGAAATTAGAAATCGTCTCGTGTTTTTCGTAAAAAACGATCCCACTATAATTTCCACGGCATAAATGTGTGGGCGAATTCAGTTCTTTGAGCACGTAAGCCCTTCCACGAGGGTTTTCCACGTCATTTTTTTACACCTCCGTGTTTTTCTTCTTGGAATATCTCTCAGCGCAGTCGGGTTATCGACCGCTTCCCTCGCTAATGCTTGCGCTCCAAACCATTCTTCTTTCGCTACAACTGTTAAATAAGTTTGGAAAGTGACCCGCTCGTTCATGTGAATACAGTTTATTTGTCTTATGTGGATGAAATAGAGATAGTGTAAGGAAAGTCATAGGTTATTTGGACTAAACACTTAAACGAATATCTAATATCTAAAACGAGCAGCTTACACCGAATTGAAGCTCGTTGCACAGTATTTTTTGCCATCTTTTATTTCCATTCGTTTGTTCTTAAGCTTCATCTTCAAGATTACTCTAAATTTTTCGATCTCTTACTCAAAAAATGCTGTTTTTTAGAGTTTGATACACGTCACTGTAATTAACGTTTAAAATAATTTAAACTATAGTTTGCTTTAGTACTAAATAATTTGAATTATATTGTTATTATGTTTTATTTGGATAGAATTTATTTATCATGGTTGTTCAAAGAGTTCTTCGTTCTTACCAGAAAGAAAATGCTATACGTGGAGTAACGTAAATTGTATATCTCCATGTCTTTTCTAGCGTAAGTTGCAAATTAGATTATCAAAAATTAATATTCGTTCCAAATTATCAACTCTTTTTTTCTGATTAGTTAAGAAATGCATATATTATTTTAATATAACGAGAATTTACCGTAATTTAATGTATTTGATCATTTATAATTTAGAATAGAATATGTAATATTGATCATAAGCTATTTATCTTTCGATCAAACTATATTTATTTAACTATGATCGTTTATTTCGATTTTAGAACTA
This sequence comes from Pantala flavescens, assembly GCA_020796165.1. Taxonomy (NCBI): domain Eukaryota; kingdom Metazoa; phylum Arthropoda; class Insecta; order Odonata; family Libellulidae; genus Pantala; species Pantala flavescens. Next base: position 27,083,004 of record CM036886.1, read on the forward strand.
TCCTTAGCTCAAATTTCAGTTCTCTTTATAATTTATCGATTACCTTATTCGTGATTCGTAACCAAAATCGTTATCTTTGTTGTTATAATATAATAAAAATAATAATAAGTATAATATAAAGTATAATAATGTTATAAAAATGATTACAGTTAGGCTTATTGTCCGGTGGCGATTGTAGTGGTATCGGCACATCATTATACTGTACAGTACTTAATAATAGATAATATTACCTTCTAATAAATAAAATAATAATACCGTACTTAATGAACAAATAAATAAATACTTGCTTTATTTTACTATGTATATTTGATAAAAGGTAATCCTTTTTATTGATTTTTATAATTATTAATCTGTAGAGAAATGTAAAGCAATAGAACTCCGTTAGATATCTTGAAAACACTTATAAATATTATATCAGTCTTCAACAGGAATTTAACTTCGTACAACTTTAACTTTTCGAGTAGAGAAGTATTTTGTTTCTTCACTGATTAGTGTTTTGTAATTTAAATGATAGCTCAGAAAAGGGAGAGACATTTCCAATTACAATATGTATGAATAACGATGACACGAATTGCAAGATCTATATTTATATATACTTTAATTATCACTGATTATCTTTCACAGTTATTATCCAAAAGGGTATTCTCGAGTTAACGAATCCGCGAAGTATTTCTCAAAAGAGACGCGTCAAATTTTCAGTCCGGAAAGGCGTTCATTGTTCGCGGAGGATGTAAGAAAGTGCATCCATACGTTCGCTTTAAGTCATGAATTCTTCTCCGCAAAGAATGGACTTCTATCAAAGTAGTGGAGTTTTTTCATCGCGTCCAAGAGATGAATGCTCTGCAGACCCATTTCTCTCGCTTTATTTACGTTTTGGATATTTTCTTTTTCGCATGAACCGAGTTATTTCCCTTTATTTAGGAATATAAAACGGGTCTCCATCTCGAGTTCGCTTTTGTGAGGAGTCCCTTTCTTCGTGCAATATCTGTGTGCACGAAAGTGGGACTGGCCACAAAGGGAGAATTTCATTTATGTGAGAAGTGCAATTTAATTACACGGAGTCTTTAAAAGGAGCCAAAGATGGGTTTCAATTGATCGCTTCGTCGTTTATTCTAACCACTCGATGGATATTTGAGAGCATCGGGTGATAAATACGGAAATGGCCGTGTTTTTTGAGGGACTTTAACAATTCATTCGTATTCTCTCTGTGAGAGGGAAGATAGTTTTATTAAATTTTGAAGAAATGCATTTTAAGTAATGTAGATGAATTTACACTTAAATTGTTTCTCCTCGTTACACAGTTTATTAATACTCACGTAGCTTATTATTTAAGTGTCTATGGTTACCAAAATATAACAGCATTATTCTGGAAACTTGAAATTGGTACTAGGTATACATTTTTCATTATTAATCACCAAATGTTTATTCAAGAGAGTATTGATTGATTTCGATTATCTTTAGTACATTTGGGTTCTTATAAATTTGAAATATTCTATGTTTCGAAGAGAACACAACGGCATAAAATATATAGGTAAAAAATGGATAAAAACCTATGGAGTATTCAGAGAATAGATGCCTCTTGCATTGATTTATACAAGTATATTAGTGGAAATGATTAACGCTTTAATGAGTAAGAGGAAGCTTATAAAATGTTATAATTTAACGAGTAATGACGTCGAATTATGAAGGGTCATGATTTCGCTGAAACAATTAACAAGTTTTCATTTTCTTGTTTATTCAGTTTCTAGTTTAATATATGAACATGATTTCCATATTCTTTAAGAAGTAATTTATCGTTATAAAAATTATTGACCGTTCAACCCTACAATTATTCTTCCTATATGAATTGAAAAACAATGCATTACATTTTTAAGAATGTTGAATTTCATCTTACAGTTTATATGTTTATCAATTAAGAGTTATTTTTGTACTTTAATTTATTATTTTGTTTAACATCTGTAGGAAGTCCTTGGCGTTTTTAAAATAAGAAATTGAGTAATTTATAAAGTATAACTTTTTTGGAAGTTCCTCTTTATATGCTTTTGTTATTATTTATATCTTAAGGAACTTCTAGTATTTAAAGTACCGAAAATCTTTTATTTTTACAAATATATAATTATTTACCTTTGCGAAAAATGTTACGTAAAATATAAAATAATACTATGAATAGTAAGTTTATCATTCTGCATCCATCTATAGCATTCTAGTAAAAGATTTTTAAAAAAATTCCGTTGAAGGTACTCTCCCATCCAAACATCGACACCACCCACACTTATTCAGTTTCGGTCATAAATCTTTCTCGGGCTATATCGACATATTTTCTCGTTATTCCTTTTGGGATCCTCTGTACACTGTCCGAAGAACAAAGGTCTTTTCCTAATTTAGGCAACCATGATAATATCGGCCGTCTTATTCGCCCGACGTATTCTTCTTGTATCTCCTTTCGTGTATCTTTCATGCCTACGTCGGTGACCTGCACATAACCTACGACCCTCATCCCACCGAAGTGCTATCCTCTCGTTTTCCACCGCTTTCACCCCACGACTTCCCAACTCCGCACATTTTTACGTCGATTCTTCGCTTCCCAAGGAAACTATCCGCGAAAAAATGTTCGGAAGTAGTCGGCCGTTGAAGTCTCCCGCAAAAGGCATTTTTAATTAAGGCGAAGGGGACTTCGTGTCACGCGAGCGAAACCCTCAAAAAGTCGAAAGAAGCGCTTCGTTTAACTCGAAATACGGCGCATTTAAAGTCGCGGATCCATTTTTTCCGCATCCACAACACGTGTGCTAAACCGTCGCAAAAAGAATTTCTCGTGCTAATAACTGCGACAAAGAACGCCTCTCCGAATGGAATCTGAGTTTTTGCACGGACCAAATATCAAAGCGCTTCCGAACGGATTCCTTTGGGTCATATTTAAATTTTTCGCTCGCGGCGTTTTTGTGTCGCTTCCCGTTTCTGGGTTGGAATCGTCTCTCACAACGTTCGGTACGCATCGTCTTTGTGTGTTTAATTACTTCTCAAGATTTTCTCCTATCTAGGTCTTTTTTATATTTTCACCTTATTTTCGTGACGTGGATCTTATGAGATATCTTCAAAGATATTCCTCATAAAAAGGAGATTTGGACTCATCTTTCCGCTGAAAAGGTTGCTTTTGATGCCTTCGAATCGATCGTTGGAGGGCTCTAAATAAAGTGGAAAGACTTATAGTCTCATCCATCATGTGTTCGAGAGTTTTATCAATATGCATATTTGATAGATATTCATCGTTTTCTGTCACCATTTTTGAATAGGTTTTGGAAAATTATATATATTTTCAGATTCTGTAGTTTTGGTTAGCCTTTTTTCTCTAAGAGAAATCGTAAAAATATAAATCCGTGTAAGTATTGCCGTAACCGTTTTCATTATCTCCATTCCCCTTTACTCTCTCTACTTTTATATCCGCTTATATATAGTCTTTTAAATTTTTCTTTCCTAATGAAGAAATATTGATTTCCTTACTATTTATAATTTATTATAACAACCATTGGTTCTTTACCTCCATTCTCCATTGTGTAATTACTTCAATTGTAAACGGAATATTTCGGTATATATTACGTTAAAATATAATCATCATTCATGTCTATTGATAAACAATCTTCTCTTATTTTGTATCGCTAGTAACAGTTTTCATCACTTTGTATGCATTTCTCATACGAATTTTCAAATAAATTATTTAACGATGCCTAAATATCGAAATTTTTATTTTGGATAGTTATATTTAATCTATAGTTTTTTCTTAGTTCATGATTTTCATTTAAGTATTTATTATTTTTATGAAGCATATTTGACTCATTTATTTACTTGCATGTTTTAGTCGTTAAGTCGTTTGAATCTTCGAATTAAAGGAAATAAAAATGAAGATGAAACAAAGTAAAAGAATTACGCTTCAATGGAGCCCAAATGAATAAATTCAATGCATGGATGGGTATTAAAATGTAAATACTTTTCTTCTTGTGGAATTAAAAAGAGTTTCGATTTATAACTCGCCATTTATTCCGATCCCTTTTCGTCACAATGATACAGAATCGATTGGTGTAAAATGAAAATGTCTCTTCTTCTTCAAAGGGGAATATCGATCCAAACAAAAGCTGCAAAAAACTAGGCCATTTTTTTATCGATCCCTCCTTTTTATGCAATAGCGATTGACTTTGTGGTCTTAGTAATGTAATCAATCTTTTGTGGATTTTTGCGGTTGTTTAAAGCGCCTTAGGTTTTACGTTTACGTTGTGACGCAAGTAGGTCAGCTCTCGATTGTTACAAAAAAGCGTTTCCTGTTTCTGGAAACGAAATTCTTTTTTTTATTTCCACGAAGCTTTCGCATAAAAAGTATTTACGCTAAAAGTGCATCTGTTGTCAACATTTCGCATCATATCCATCCTCGAAGTTTTTAATTTATCGCAAAAATTGTTATTTTGCTGCCTCTTTTAGCAGATCTCTATGGAATGGTGTTGTGTCATATTGTAAGGTGTAAATTTATCTAAGATTCGCTAGAATTTATGCGCACAATTATGAAATTAGGTTTAAATTATTTGGGTAAAGTTTGTATGTTATAAACACCAAACGGAATTATATATTGCCATTATTAGACCGTTTCTAAATCAGTACAATTCATTCTTCAGTCTGCGAGGGACGAGGGCACAAAGCTAAACTATAAATGATGAGTGACATAATATATGAAATTGACTTAACGATTTAAATTAGCTATTTGGCTACATATGACATGAAAAATATTATACATGTTCAATATTTTTTACACTGCTAAGATCATTAACTATGGCGTTGAATTGAAAAGGAACTTTGAAGGATATTACGGAATAAATATTTACAGAAATTACCATTCATTATAAGCTACTTTTTACTGTTATAAAATAATTTAAGTACATTTTTCAGATTTTTATTCAGTTTCAAAGTCTTAGTATGGTTTCTGATACCTTCAATTGAATGGAAATACTTGCTATTCTATAAATTATTCCTGTTTTATAAATATATATCAAAATAAGTATTTCTTTTGATATAATACTCTATTTGGAAAATAGCTATTGTTTATATGTCTTTAAATTAGTGTACGTTCCGTAAATATTTAATTTAGGCTCCATTTTGGTCAATCGAGAATGAATGTTTCCCTTTGAATCTTCTGCCGCAGTTGTATTCATGGAGACGTCCTTGTGATACAATGTGAAACGTCTTTACCTTACATAACGGCAACGTTATTGATGTCCACTGGAGTTGGACAGCTTAAATATATAGTCTCATCCTTTTACGTTTCCCCCACTCAATACAAGAAATACGTATCTTTCTGTCATTATCTTGTATCATCCGAAGCATCGGAAGGCCGAATGGTCTGGCAGTTTACCAAAAGCACTTCGAAAGCTCTTCGTGTCGATTTCAGAAGTTGGACGCTCATCTAGCGTTCGACTTGTCTCCTGGACGTCTTCAAATTGACGATCTCAAGCGGAAAGTAGGTTGCACCCTTCCAATGGATCATCGTCTGCCGAGAATTGATGCTCTCCCGTTAAAAATATAATTCATAGAAAATGTTGTTTGTTTAGAGTTTTTATTCCTAAAGCGCAGTTTCTCTTATTTAGAATCCTTAATCTCTGACCTTCTCCTTGGTTATCATTCTGCTTATTAACCGTAGCTGTGATTTGATTCTTCAGAGATAAAACTTTCCTAGAAAAAGTGGCGACATAGAACATCTTTTATCTACAACACGCGCTCAGTGTTTGTTGATCTTGTCGTACTTAGACTCTTGGAAAATTTTTAGATAACGGTAATAAGTACCCGCGTTGCAATCGTCATATTGTGATAGAAATAGATACGCTTTTAGCTTTGTACAAAATGGAACAGAAATACCTTTAAATTGTAGAAGATTACGGCCTACTACATGCTATGACAGGAGAGTAAGTCGTAATATCCTTATTTTTAAGTAAACCCGATTTATTGTTTGATATTACTTGAATTGTGGAAAAGTTGAGCATAGAATGTTTGTTCGGTATCCTAACAAAAAACGTTGTTGTTACTTTGTTCTAAATCATCAGAGTTACATCTACTGCTTTTATTGCAAATTATTTATTACTATTTTCTATAACTAATTCTTCTACGAGATAATGCATACTTAGAAAGGAAATCTTGAAGAAAATAGCATAATTTGCGCTTAAATATTAAGCTAATGCTATTTGTATGCACAGCACAGTATGATAACTAATTTTATAATGTTAAGAGATCAATCAAAGTTAAGCTTTTATTCAGTTCGATTTCTATGAAATGTCACCTGTGATTGTGAAATATCCGATGGATTATATTTTATATTTTTGTATATTATTAAATATTTTCATTCGCAGTTATGAATGCAAAAATTTTGAAATTCTCTATATTCAAAATACAACTGTGTTTCAAGTTTTCTCATTTTTTTCTGATTATATTTCATCTCTCATTAATTTTTTCCTGCTTTAGATATTGACTCAAATGTTTTTTATCTAAAGAAACCATTCTATATGTTATTCAATATAATTTATCATCCACGTTCCGGACCTACAGTTCGTTCCTTCCAATTACGTTTTTTCAAAAAGGAATTCAATAGTTTCACGTTCCCTGTCCTCAATAGAATTTTTTCACGAACTTTATGAAATTTCATTTTCCTTAAGTTTTTTGTGCCAATATTTGCGAAAATTTTGGTAATCTTATAAAATTTACTACATAAAATCTATTCTGGAAAGTTTTACCTGGTGGAAATAAATAAAGATATGTGGCAAGTATAGATTTAGTGCTTCCAAGTTTTGCAATCTATGGAAGTTTTGGCATTTTTATATTTAATATGCATTCATGTTAGCACTCTTCCTGGAACCTTAGAACTTAAATATAATGTTTTTGGAATTGTAATCAGACAGCTTTAATGCATTTACAATGTCACAAAGTATATTAGATATTAAGAATAATCATAATAGAATAATTCAAAAGATGTTGTATTCATGATATTGAAGATTTAATCGTAAGTAAAGAACTGATAATTAACTCCTTTAAAGGAAAAGAGTTTATTAACATCTCAAGAAGAAAAATTTTGCTACGTACTGTATTCTAATTAAATTTACTCTGTAATATTTTTCTCTCTGTTTAGAGAATATTTCTGAAATTATTAACTCCTTTCTGGTGCTTTGAAGTTTATTACCGTTATAAATTATGGTAATATCCTTTATTGCTCACTAATAAGGTATGCATGTTTGTAACTTTTCTCAATGATTTTTATATTCTTCTTGATTTCTCTGCAATGGATTTTCACATAGTATAGCTTTCATCAATTGAATGTATTAGTTTCTTCTTTAACTTCAATCAGCGTAAACGATTATTTCATCTACTTTTCCTACAAAGCGCCCTCTACCCTTTTTATTACCATAGACTTCGCTATTTCTTCAAAAGATTCGTAAATTCGATGCTTGAGAATGCAAGGTCGTTTCCGAAATTGCACTTTTTGGAAGATCGTTATCTCTGAGTTCAGGTGAAAACGAGTGAAACACTCGTCATTTATTGCTCCTTGGAATTTTTTCGAAGCGCTTTGCGAAAAGCACTCTTTTTATTTGTATTGCCTCGAAAAGGTTGATGTTGGATGGAATTTAAACGTGGGAATTCGTGCTCTTCTCGTTTTTTCAAGTAGTTATTTTTTACTATTTCAATGCGATTTCAGGTGTCCAAAATGTAGGTCACTGGAAAAAAAACGTTTCCCTAATTGATTTGCGTTGGACTAATGGAGGGATCACTCGTCGCATTACTTGTCCCATTTCGAATTGCTCGCCTAAATTTATGGTTCTGCCGTATTTACACATTTCAATCCATCTGCGTTATCAGTGAGATAGCAACTTATTGAAATGGCTTTGAAGCGGACCTTGGCGTAATCGATCTATCGCTAGAGATGAATCGATTCATCGACACTTGCGATACCTCATCTACTTTATTTCGAGCCATTAAGTACATGCGCGATTCGTATCAGGGATTTTATTCGTTAGCATTTGAGCCGTATTTATTTATTTTACTTCAACCCAACGATATTCCTTAGCAACGGGAATTTTTGCTAAAGGGACGGTTTGAAGATGACTTTCTATTGAATAAATAACAAATGTTATACGTAAATATGCATTTTTTTCAAGATCATCAGGATATTCTAGGTACATCATCTTTCATATTAAGTTACTAGATCAATACGTTAAGGAAAGCTTAATCAATTCATTTATAATTCTTAACATGTTATTGTTACCACTAATGTTTGATGATTTAAATGATCATACAGATAGATTTCGTAAACTGACTATATTTTTTTATTTAAAACCAATATATATATATATATATATATATATATATATATATATATATATATTCCACGAGCTTTTGGCGATATTATAACCTTTGATGATAAGTGAGATTCATGGAAAATGAATTAAAACTAGTTTTCACTAAAAATAAAAGATAGGAAAAGGAAATGATACAAGATAATTGATTTTTTTACATCTTGAAAGTGATTTGTCAAAGGAAACATATTGATCTTTGGTTACGTTACGTTCCTCAAATTTTAGAAAAAAGGGCAAAGTTTTCTAATTAGACAGCGGTGGACAATAGATCTATACGGAAAATAGTATTTCAATCGTTGAAATGTGTGATTTAAAAATGAACTTATAAATGGTTCATAAGCGCACTAAATCAATGTGATAAATTAAGTTTACTTTGAGAGACGTCAAGTTAAAAAAGTGAGCTTAAAAGGCCATTTGAAAGATGAATCCGATCAGATTTAACGATTAATGTGATAAGTGAGATTTGGATGTTGCAAAGGTCAAATAAAAGGGGTTTTTAGTTTATCTGTGGGATTTAAAGAGTCATTTATTCCCATTTATAACAACCGCTGATCGTTTCTAAAGTTCAAAGGGCAATCCTGTACAGATGTTCTCTCGTGTTTACCCAAATTGTTTTTCTTTTCAGGTCCATTCCACTCGTTTAATCGTCAAACTTATTTTCTTCATTCACTCTAATGTCTATGTTCGACAGAAATGTATCATATTTAGTGAAAATATGAAACAGAATATCATGAATTGGATGAATACTCAACACACACTGACCTAATTATAAACATCAAATGTCATTGTTAATGTTGATTTTGATTAATTCTCTCTAATTTTTCTTATGTTTGGGTTTATTTAATAGTTTATTGTTTGCAAGCTCTCTAATTATGGAGAGAGGTAATTAAATTGTCATAGAAACATTTGTTTTGCGTGAATTGATGAAACAATCCATTGACCCATTTTTTAATTAATACGATTATATGTTTCTCTTTGTTGTATTTGTGTAATTAACATCGAAGTTTTCGATTTATTTTACAGAATTCACCCAAAACTCTCCGAGGGATACAAAGTAAAGTTCTTTTTTTATCATTAGACGTGCTAAAACTTTTTATATACTTTTAGTTCCTAACAGAATTGAATTTTTTCACTATTCATAATTTTTCCATTGTATCAGTAACATCTCTTCCATTTTGCTTATACTAATGTAGCGTATAGAGGCAAAATATGAATTTACATTTTTTATTCTATAGTTTTTAAAATTTCCTCAAGTCTTTTTTGAATATAGAATTGATATCAATTTCTAAAGTAGTTGCCATTCTCTTGATATTGATTTACCAATACTAACTCTCCCCGTTCAATCTTTATTTTAACCACTAACTCTGCACTCTTTTATTTTAACTCGTGTGTCTTTAAAGAAAGCATCGTAGCAACAAAAATTTTTCATCCCTTTTTCCATATATTTCTAAGAAAAGATGTAATAATCTTCATTAAATTTTGCAAAGAGAAAGGGTATCTTTTAATCCTGATTATACGCCATAATTCCACTCCTGTCATACATTAGCACATGGGATTGCAAAATTTGGGTACAGCCCATTTCTCATGAGATTTAGTGACTTTTTTGATACTGTCATCCAAAATTGCTATATTTAGCATTTCCCCGAAACGTTCTGAGGATTTTAAGGATGAACGAGCTGCTTAATAGCTTTTCCCTTATCTTTCTGGAACCCATTCATTTTTTATACAAAAATTGCGCTTATTTTTGAAAATTTTATGGAAGAGATTTTTATCTGCGCTAATGCAGGGAAAGATTAGTTATACATCTTGATTTTTTTGATGAATTTTAATCCATGTATGTTTATATTTCCTTTGACAAGTGTGTTGTGTGAAATGTGTGCGTTAAATAACTAACCCTTTAACCATGCTTGTTGTTTTTAGCATGATTATTCGTTTAATGAAATTGTTTGAAGATTAAATATTTAATAACAATGAAGACGTATATGTGAAATATTAGTACTTTATTAATAACTAAATTTAACGTTTGTGCCCTCGTGTCTTGAAATGTATACTTGTCTTATGTAAATCCTAAAAATGAATCCAGTCATAAGTCTTAGAACAATTTTTTTGTTTCAATCGTTTTTTTAAGTTCAAACTTGGCTACTAAAGTTTTAAATATTCGCCTTACCTAATTTGTTCTTTATCATATTCATTTTCATATTAATTTCAATTGCTTTTCTTGTTTGTACTCACCTCAAGATGTTCTTTATTCCTCTTTATAAGACTCAAACCAGTTACTCATTTCCTTAATTCTTGCTCCACCTTAGTAATTAATTTAATTAGAGGATACACCTCAGCTTTACACAAAGTCGATTTAACTTACGGCTACCGCTTCATTTTGTAGGCTGATGATGAACATTATAAGGCACAATATAATAGCTTGCTTTATTGATATAAGGTCCATCACTAGGCTGTACATTTGCTGCATAGTATGTCGTGCTTTTCCTGTTGGTCTTATATACCCGCACTTGTATTTCGATATAGTTTATCTGCATTGCGGATGGTTAGCATTCAGCCTCTTTAATCATTTTCCCCTTTCATCCAAAAGCCTGTGCCGAAAATTCTTGCCTGAGTGACCGCTTCCACGCCGGCCTTTGGAACGGCAAGAGGTGGTCCTGCTGTCAAAAGTCCGCGAGGTCAGCGCCTGGCTGCGATCCCACGTCCCCCTGGTGGTCGACAGCCACCAACTCACAGGGGTCCACCAACGTCACTTCGGACGGGGATAGCAACCGTATTGGTGAGTACCATGTCTAACGTTATGTCCACGATCCGAAAGGTAGACACCTGCAAAAGATTTCAACGCTCGTATGCTGGAGGCGAATGAATTTTACGATTTGAATATAATATATATACATGGAATACATATAGAATGAATTGAATGATTATTAGAAAAATATTGCATTTTTTCATTATTTGAATTATCATTGAAGGACGTTCTATTATTTTTTCGGAAACAAGGACGCTTAAAATAATAATTGTCCTTAAATATATCTATTATGGCCTACGTAATTTTATTGCTACAAAGTTAATCGCGAGTAATTTTATCCTTAACTCAATTGAGGTAATTCCAGAGAAAAACAACTCTAAATGATATTATCATCCGTTCCGCCAAACACCCATTTTCCATATTTGTTTTCTTTACTTCAATCTGTTTACCTCTCTTCAATTAGGGGGAATTTTCAAACGCCGTCCGTTCCACTTGTGTTTTTAATTAAGTAGGGCAACCTATTTTGATTATATGCGGAAATTCTCTGGCCGAGGCCAAAAGCGCGTTTGGAAATTGATTGAAAATCCATCGATAAAAGGGAATACGATAAATTATTGTCGAAAAGGGTTTTTGCCACGGGATGCTGTAATTTGAACGCACTCGAACAGTTTGTGAAATAAAAATGACCGTGGTGGTTTCCATATCAAGGCTAAATGCATAATTCACGGATGATTTTGATTAACACCGTTTAGTAAATACGGCTGAGGTCAATTCCGAAGCTTTGGATTCCAAACGAAAGTTCATCGCCTTTTTTAAAACTCTTTTGAATAAATTTATGATTAATTTGGTTCCAATCCGCTTCATCATATTCTTTGATGGTGTTTATACTCTCTCCGGAACTGTTCGAGTAAATATTTATACTCTGCCCACATATTTATATTCATCGCATTAATAGGAATCTATATTTTATGGCATTGCTGATTATATTGCAGCGTCATTTGAGATTCGAGTTTCACAAAAGTGAAGGAATGAGTTTTGTTGAAAAGAGCCATGCGAATGTTGTGATAGCATGTCATTGGTATTTTGGAATTTAACATCATTTATTTCCACTCAATAGCTTTTAAAATTCACTAAAATCGTGGCCTACTTGTTTATTCTACATTAATTTGTGGAAATACATTTTAATCGTAACTTAAAAGCCCTCATATCTTTTCGTATCTCTCGGACCATATTTCACATCGTTTGATAAGAGTTCATCGAATGGTCCACGCCCTTTAGTCATTGTTGTTGATCTTAATATCATTAAAAAAGAATTCTTTACTGCTGTCCTCATCACTGTTTTACATCTTCTAACCCAATTCGTATACCTTTGTGCATTTTGAAAAACCCTTTCATATTTTCATTAATGAAATGTATGGTACCTAGAATATCAATTACTATTTGTTACATGAAGTTGGAGTGAACTAGTTATTTTTATTCCTTCCTTTGTAGCTTCCATTAAAATTGAGTGTATCATATCCCTTTGCAATTCACAAAACTACACTTTCGTGTTCATTATCATCCCAGAATTGCTACTTTTTATTTCCCTTCATATAGCTGCAGACTGTGAGAGTCTACAAAAACGCGATTCTCTTGTTTTGTAAGTTATGTCATACGGAGGCGTTTAATTGGTTAGAAAGTCCCGCATCGGCTTCTTCTGGAACTTCAAGGAGACTCTTTTCTTGCTATTGTATGTTTTGAGCACGCTTACCTCCAGGCTATTAAAAAAAACACGGAATATTGACGTAAGAATCTTTCCTCTCGACATCTTCAAATGAACCGCCCACTCTTAGGTGTGTTCCGAAAACCGATTTTTTTTTCGAGTTTATTATTTTCATAGCGGTGTCGGTAAAGTAAACGATCGACAAGTTGGAGAACAATCTGGAAGAACACGTCAGCAGCGACTAGATCCAAAAACAGGATCAAGAGCTCTTTGGTGGAAACCCGTGGGATCATCTCAGTTCTCATCAATCGATTCCTTTAGAAGGGAAAGATGTTGGGGAAACTGTTTTTCTCGAGTGGCGAATAAAAGGCCAATATTCTTGGCCCTCCGCAAATTATTCATTGTCTCCTAACAAAAGGGAACTTTTTCGTAGCAGATTTTTTCCATTGATCTGTGTGCGAAGGGTTCCTTTGTTAAGTCGAGACTGTAACGCTATAGAATTGGGCAGGACGTCGCTGGCATCCATAATGGCGAGGTTTACTGCCGAGAACAATGTCGGACGAGTCTAGGATGAAAGCTGTTAATCAGGAATTCCACCTTTGCGAGGCTTATGGTGAATATAATGAACCTTCTCGTATTGCGTCCGTGTCCGCGTAGTTTTGTGTCGTTTAGTTAGTTAGTTTAGTGGCTGGATCAGTGAATAGGAGTTTGGAGCCACAAGAATGTTGCGAATTTCAGCGGTATTGGTGGTCTAATTAATTCAGTTGTTCCGAGTCGATAATCTTGAATTTGAGCTGTTGATTTTTATAGTTTATAGAGCTCTGTCTCATTTACATATTATTCTATCTAAAGGACGCTAATTCAGTGGTTGAAGAAATATGCAGAAGTATCGATTTCGAATAATCAATTTAATTTTATGCCGTTATTAATTACTATCTTCATTTAGAGCCCATTGGCAGAACATCTCAGATGCAAAAACGTAGCTAATCAATTATTCATAATATGCCTCTCCCTAGATAGTCTTTAAATCATGCTAGGTGTTCGCTAATTTCCATTATATTTTGTGGAATTTATTTAATAAAATGTTGCTATATGATGACACCAATAAAGTGTTTCCATTCGTTTGGGACGAGGACATAACATTGCAACTAACTAGCATCTACTGTTGAAACTTCTGATTAATGTAACCACATAAAGATGAAATTCCTTAAATTTGCTAGAAAACTCCTTTTTTGTATTCTTGCAGAATGCAGATTCAGTACCGATTCTTACGTTTCGTTACGGCTTACCAATTCTCGAGGAATAATATAATGTTTATTGAATTATCTTCCAACTCTTCAGACTACAGCTCGGATCAGTGTGGGAAAATCAGTCCAAAATATAGCATTCCCTCATCAAGAATTTTCCTCAAGTGAGTCATTGACACCGAAATCAATTTGTTTAGGAGTTGATTACATTTTTTTAGCCTTCAGTGCTAATTATTTCCCAGAATGATGATTCAAAACGGATTTCCTCGTGAGTCAATGCGAATTGAGTTCTTTTCTACGGTACACACTCCCGTGTGTTCATTATTGAATTCGTGATCGGAAGTCGGTTCCTTTTTGGGAGACGTGTGAGCCATCATTCATTCAAGCCTGAGTAAGAAACGTTGCGGATGATGTACAGTGGTTGAAGTAGAAGTTAGAAATACTATGACTTCCATGAATGGTATCTATTTGTGCCTGGATGCATAGAGAATAATAGAATAATTAAATCTTTCTTTATGTGTATCTGATTGATGTAGAAAGATCTAAGTAATTATTTTTAGAAGTCCCAACCTTGGTGCCTCAGTTCTCAAATGGAAAACGATTTGATGTTTTGTGAATGCTCTTAATGCTCTATATTCACAAGTATAAATGAGTCTAAATTTCGGGCACAAGATTCCCGTCATGTGTTGGATGTTTTGCCCTAAGGAATCATCCAAATGAGGCCAATCTTATTTATATTAGACCATATTCAAGCCTTTTAAATAGATGGTCCCGTCCCTTTTATTTATTTCCTTTCTTGAGGGAATCCTTTTCAGAGATGACTTATATCCTTCCTTTGATTCGGAACGTGTATATCGGAGTGGAGGTCATGCAAAGAGACATGACTGATTGCCGTATGTAAATAAATCTGGCTCATTCATTATTGTTCGGATGCGCGAAAGAAAGCCTTCAAGGTCAGAGGAAGATTGATGTTCCTTTTCCTCGCAAATATCAAAAATATCCCATGCGAAATTCCAGACGAATAAAGCCGATTTCCGTCGAGTCTTGTCCGACCTTCAACCCTTAGCGAATTCGGAGGGAGTTATCGAAAAGAATAAATGATAGTGTCGTTTCATTTCAAGAACGTTTTATTCATCGTAAGGACGGAGTTGGTGAATTATTGTTAAGGACGCACTTTTGTGTGTCGTAATGCTACGCTTTTAAACGCTTCGTGTGTTCATTAATGGAATATTTTTCTTTGCTCAAACGGAAGTTATCATTCATTGGATTAAGTTTTAACCTTGATCCTGAATGCATTGATACTTAATAACCTAGATAGTAATGCGATCAGTGGGACCATTCAAAGAGCATATTTTGGTAGGCTGTATAATATAAAATTTATTATTACTTTTTCCCTTATGAGCACCCTCCTTACCGTCATTGGCCTGCGTCTCTAGTATGTATGAGGTGTATAAGATCTCGATGAAAAGTGTAACATTCTCGAATTGGAAAAAGAGCAGTAAAATAAGACAATTTCTTAATTCTAATCTGGGGAGCTTTGGATTCTGGTTGGGACTCTATAACGATATGAAAGATGAAGATTCATACCAAACCATCCATTTGTTGAATAGATATAGACAAAGTACATTAAACAAAGATGCATTCGATATTATACCGTATTGTATTGGACGTTAAAACAACACGGGTAGAGTCATAATGCACCTGCTGTTTTGGTTGTGCTTAATAAGAAAACATGTCAATACACGCTGCGGCAGAGATATTGAATGGTAAGCTTGTCTGCTTAGTCACAAATACCGCACCTGCTTTCTAATTGGGCACCGATAATTAAAACGGTTCACGAATATGTGCATCACACTCACGATCTCTTTACGAACCATATTTTCTTCAGGATTTCTTCTTCTTCCAGTGCAAATGCCCTGAAATCACTATCCTTGGGCTTTCAGATTTTAGCAAAAAATGTTACGCGTTCAGAAATTCCTTTTTAAGTTCCAATGGAAAAATTGGGTCTTTCTTTAAGGGAATTTTAAAGGAATCAAGATTTTTCCTCATGACTCCAAGGCAAGAAAAAATTTACGTTCCGCAGTGGAAGATGAATTTGTCTTTTTAATCTGTGAATTAACGGATTTTATCTTACCTTCTTCTGACCTTTAGCAACTTCATCTCCTCGCAAAAAATTGAAATTCCATTCTTTGAAATCGGTCCAATTCGTATAAAACGGACAGGTTTACTTTCTAACAAGAGTTCGCCCCGCATCTGATTATTTTTTATCTATTGCCTTCGGCAGACGTCTCCAGGTAAGATCGCCTCCAAAGATTTTTTGAGTATAGTTCGAGGCAAAGCTTTTGGCAACTTTTTGGTTAAGGAGCTCGAATATTTTGACGTCGATCTGATATGGGTTATGGTAATATGTATTTTCAGCGCCATAAATTACGGTCGAGGTAACATTTTTCTCATCTCGGGCTCCCGGATGCACGAGGGGCAAACCCGTTCCACTTCGGTGAAGAAGGGTTCGAAACCCGGTGGGGGTCCATCTTTCACTTGCAGGAACATTTTTAACAATACCGCCTCTAATTTGATATATCCGTTCTCATACTTGTCTAGAATTTTCTTCTTCGCTTTTCCTTCCCTCTTGTACTGTTTCGCTCGTACATTCCCATTGTCACAGATTCCAATGATGAAAAGGATGATACTTTGAAGAAAGCTGTTCTATAAATCTGTTAACGTTGTTTATTTTGCATATTAATGTAATTGAGTTGTAAATATTTACGTGCATAAACTCTCTCGTAGAATTCTTTGACGGGACAAGGGTTTTTGTTTCATGTCTTTCAAGTTTCTTGTTAGTTTGTTGATCACAAGAGCATTTCGATGATGACAGAATGACTTTCTGTTGGGTCTCAGCCATATCCCTACAAATGTGCCGCAATAGAAATAAATCTACTGGAAGATAGATCATAAGACTTTTTTTCGGTTCAATACACTAGAAGTTCTTTTTACCATATGACGAATGAATCTTTTTATGCGGAAGAAGATGTGTTTGTGAGAAGGGGAAGAAATCTTTCTTCTATCTGCAATTCCCCATCGTTATCCTTTCTTCCTACGCACTTTTACACTTTCCTTTTCAATTAACTTCTTTAGATCTTTGAGATTCTAAGTTTTGAATGAGGATTGAATTCTTTTAGACTTTTTGTATTTTAAGATGTGGATACAAACCTCGGGAGTGTTTAATAGTATTCATCACACACCAATTTCATTATTAACTTCAGAGGACAGTCGTGTTCTAATCCTTATACAATATAACTATATACAGGTTTGCTTCGTGGTAATAAGTCATACGGGAAACGACCTAAGAAATTGAACTCCTCCAAATTAGTATGATGGTGTTGTGAGTTTTCATGGAAGAGATGAAGCGTTCGCAGATCTTCAGGGCTTGTTGCTAACGCTTCTATTGCAGAAGCAACGCCATTGTAGTCCGCTTTTTGGTCAAGAGGTCTGCACAGAGCCTCTTAGAAATCAGCAGAGCGATAAGCATCTCTGCTGACACCATGTTAAACAGGAGAGCTTCTGTTTTTTGCTGCCGGAATCACAAGTGGAGAGATATGTGAAGGAGTGGGATGACATAACATGTAGACGACGGACAGAGCGTCGCCTCCCTAGGGGCAAATTCCGCTAAAATACGTAGAGATAATACGTATCTTGCGCTGTATGATAGTACATAAAAGCAAGAAGTTCTCTCTTACACAAAGTTTATTTCCCAAAGATTAAGAGTTAACTGATTAATTCCTTCAAGTTATATCGTGTGTTATTCTGCCCTTTTCTGGTAATCTTTCAGTTGTAATGAAACTTATTCCGGACCTATGTTATCGTATTCAAATTTTTTGGGAAAGGTCGGTATTAAATTACCTGAGTGTACGTACGTGTATCTTACTAATGAAATTAATACCATTCGAAGTTTTGTGAAGTATAAATCTTAGAAATATCATATAGTCAAATATTTTCAGATTTTGAATTGTTAATATATTATTGAATAAATCACACGTTTCGTAGCGAGTTTAATGTTCATAAGTTTCATAATTTGAGTTTAAGAGGTACTCCATGTGAAGAAATATTTACCTGTAAAAGTAGAGTTTTATTTAATTAATAATGAGCCCCATGTTTCCTTAATTTTTCATTATAACTATTCCTTTCGTATTTAATAGATTGTTAACAGCTCGTGAACGACGATTGAAGTTGTTTGTATTTAAAAATTCACTTCCCAGGGATTTTATTCGAGAAAACATTAATAAAATCAGATGTGTTTTGTTATGTGGAAAACGAGTGGCTAATTGGAAGTTCTTAGATCGTCTGATGTACACACGAAGCGAAATAAAATCGCGTTCAACTTTCGCATTTCATGAGAAACCCTCATTAGCCGTTTGAATGTAAAATGAGTCTTTGATAAATAGAATTTAATTAAATATTTTATGTAATTCTAAATAGTACAGTTAATCGCTGTTGAGCATGAAGTCACCCAATTTGAATTGAAAGTCTCTATTAATTCAATGCTGTGATGTAATTAGGATTTTGTGGATTAACATTATTCAATAGAGGATCTTAATTAATTGTTTTCTCTTTTATTTTACGCCATAATTAGTATCTCTCGTCAAGGTCTGCGATAAAATTAAGATTAACTAAATTTAAACCTCTTAGAAAGTTTTGCTTCATGCTTGAAATGGATTTTAATCGTCTTTACTATCCTCACCTCATATTATTGTCTCATTTTGTGTACATTTTATTGAGAGAGATAATTTCCTATTTTCACTAATGAACTGATGACTTTTACAATAAAATTCATCTACTGCTTTTTAAATAAATTAAAAGCTTAAGCATATGAATTGGGAAATAATAGGAAGGCCTTATCAATTACAAAACTATTTAGTTATTCTTTTGATATATGATAATACTCTCCACCGGAGCAAGATATTAATAAAAAATATTTACTTTTATAAGAATATTACATTAGTAAATCTTTTTTGTACTTTAGCATATAAACTACTATTTTAAAGATCTAGAAAATACAGATCATAGAGAATGAGGATAAAAAATGTGGAAGTATCAATTACGTCTTTTGGAAAATATCCACTTCTTCCTACCTAGATTTAGCGAATAAAACGTACGTAGTTTTACACAGGAGCATTATCACTGTGCATCACTGCATTCGTAATCTTTAAAAGGTCATCGGGAGTGTCCGTGCGTTAACTTCCAGAAGTAGGAATTTTGGTCAGCGTCGCCGCGGGTTTGAGTGCTAATTGTCCGGTAGCGAAAAGAGGAACTTTTGGCAGTGCTCATGGAGGCGTTGTAAACAACAACAACTTTGGCAGTCGAAGGAGGAGGTTAAAAATAATCGTGGTGAGATGTGCCAAGTCGAGGATTGGAGAGGCCTCTTTGATCCTTTCTTATTTTAGACGCGAGACGGTGAGTAAATACCGGTGACCTTTCGAAGACCACAACACCACGCTTTTCCGTAATTTTGCGTTATAATACCCCGAGATTATAACCCATATAGTATGTGGAAGTTTTGATTTGGTGAAATGAAAAATACCATAAACTTCCTAATGATCTAATGATTGACATGTGCAGGTTTCCTAGTTGTTATGTATGTATAATTATATAAATATATATAATATTAGTAATTAAGATGGTAGATCGGAGTTCCTTTCTTGAATCATACTATTTTAAATATACCTGTTTGAATTTAATTTTCAATTTACTTGAAATCTATCAACGATATTCATTCACATTCCTTTCTATTACCTCCACCTTTCATTTAACCTTTTGACTCTATGAATTTACACGGAAAAGCTGTTAACGGAAAATTGTTTATGGTCCAAAGGGGAATAAATTTCAATTGGGGATGACGCGAAATTGCCTTCACGTTGGGATATCATGCTACGCGCAAACTTTAATTTTGTATTTTTGCTTGCGTTCAAAGAGTGTTCACGTTTCACAGTAATTTTATAAACTACTGTGTTTTAAGTTTCCTTTCGATTGGATGTACTAAAATGTTTTCGGTCTGTTCTTTTAAGCATAATATTTAAGTTAGTTGAAGTTCGTATACAGATCGCGAAAATTGAAATAAATAGAAGAAACAATTTGTTTTGAGCTAAAGTCTTTGATAATTAAAGAGTAAGACAAATTAATGCGTTTCTATATGGTTATTTAGGTTAAATATGTTAATGTGATGTATTAAGGTTGGCTCCGTACGTTCTATGTCGGAATTTATTTCTGCATAATTTTACCGTATCATGCGTACACGTATGTTGCGCATAGTAACATCTTCAGAAGCAATATGTATTCGTAGAAAGAATAACAAGTTATGAAGGACTATTGTATTGTATACAGACAACGGTTAATGTATCCGGGTATAAAATGTAAATAGATTTTCTCTTTGGGTATGATAGGAGCCATGAATCCGGTGTTTATCATCTCTCAATAAGTGTTGAGCAATATAAATACAATTTTGTTGCAACACAGATTCATGTTTTATTTCATAATAGGTTTCTTCAGACAATGATAACTTTAAGATCTATTTTCTCCTTATCGACCAGAAATTAATAGCATATTTCAGAACACCGCCATTTTTTCCTTGTTTAATTACGAAATGGCATATTAATTCAAAGACAAATAAAAGGATAACTTAAAGTACCCACTTATATTCGCTCAGTTTAAATTCTTCTCCACTCACTGATGATGATAACTAAGTAGCAGAATTGTGTAGTGGGAAAAATATTTTTAAGAAACTTTGCCTCGGAAAACCATTAAACTTCGTAAGCTGGAACTCCTTACCTTTTCTAATGAAAAACTACAGTTTTCTTAAACTTAGACCTTTCCTGCGAAGTTCATCTTTTTGTGCTCAAATCCACGACAAGAAGAAGCTTTGAAAATAAGGAGATTATGTCTAAGGAATGATTTAAGGATATGGCGGCGCTCTTAGTTGCCATAGAGATCGCGAGGGACAGGAGGAAAAGAAAAAGAGGAAATATCCAACTAGGAGAAAGGTTTATTCGTAAATCTTGTGGATTATCTTCATCCAACCATTTCGTTCCTCTTACGAAAATCCCTCGGATGGCCGCCCTATTGGTGAGGATTAGAACTTTGAGACAAAGCGCTTTTCGTTTCGTCTTTGTTTTCCCAGCATTCCTCCTCCTATCTCATCCTTTAATCCTTCAATTGTTTCCTCGTAAACTTGCGTTCTTTTCAAGAGTTACGGACGATAGTTTTCAGTGCTTTAATTGCTATAAAAGGCCGCAATATTTTTCGAGATTTGCAAAAGAGGAAATTGAAGTCTTCGAAGCGAAAAGAGTTATTGCGGATTTATAATTTCCAGGAAAGTTAACAGCGGGATTGATCTCGTTTTGGGATTTTTTTCGAACGGAAGCTAAAACGAAAGGGATTTGAGTGAAAAAAAGTGGCGGAACTGATTGATTTCACTGTATTAATTATGGCCTTTTTGGTTAATAGCTTTCTCTCTCTTCTTTGCGTTCACATTTAAATGTTTCGCAATTTCAACGCTGTAACCTATTCACCAAATTCAGTGAACATTGTAATCAGAATTGCTCTTACACTTCCAAAGTTTTTACTGCTATTTTCGGGAATACAAAGTGATGGTGGATGAATTATGTTCGCTCAATTAAAGAAATTAACAAAAATTAAATAGTTTGCGTAGTCATGGAGATGTTTATACATTGCGCATTTGTATTTCTTTAATCATATCCCCATGATATATTAATGTATCGCTATTCATGCGCATGGTTCGAAGTGCGCTGCTAAAAGATTCATTATAAATACGCTAAACCCTTTCATGGATGGAATCAATAGTCCCTTATAATGCCTAACTGTTTGTTTAATCAACCCTGGTTACGGCAAGGACGCACAATTCGTACCCCTATCGAAATATCTGTGAAACAATTTATGCGACCAGCATGCATTGCGAGGAGCCCATATCTTTCCCTCCATTAAGTCTTCCGATATCTGAAAATCCGTAAATCATTCACTTTTTCAAATCGTAAGTAAACTCTGGGTTGTAATCGAAATTTACAACCGATCGTGGCGCCATAACTTTCCCGATTCAGCCCTTTATATCTCTCGTAGATAAACACTATCGTTTATCGATTATCAGTTCAATAACTCTGAACGAGCGTTATCTCTTGTCGACGCAAAAATTCTAAACTTTGGCATGCGTTCTGTTTTTTCGTATCGTTCGCGAAAGGGGAAAGTTATTGACCAAAATCGCGCTCTCTCAGTTTATCGTGGGCGTTCGATAGTCGATGTTTCCAACCGTGTGATATTAACGCTCTGAGGATAGCTCAAGTTTTCCGGTGCTCGTCGGAGCGAGGCTATACCATTGGCTGCCTTCATCCTCACTGTACGTGTTGCTGTAAACGTATGGTACTCTCTGCCGGTGCTCGAGTGATTCACTTAAGTTCTCCATTCCTCTTTTGTTATGGTAAGAACCATCGGTGAGTACGTTTCTAGTTTTCTCGTTGGAAATCGAAACCTAGTTGAAAGTTTGAAGTTTGGTTTTTGCAGTCGACGCCTCGATTCATTCTGTAGTAAATGGTTCTTTGAATCTATATTTGTTCGTTTGACGTTAATATTGTTATGATATATAGTATGATTGTTTCCTAACTCGTCTCTTGTTAATTAATTGACAGAAAATACGTGTCTATAAAAGACGATGATTCTTTACAAAACAATTTATTGTGGGATTAAAAAAGTTGACCATCAACAACTTTTAAAGGATTCCTTAAATATTGCTGTATCGCACATTGTTTGCTTTACTTTTTTAAAAACTTTTAGACGTAAGATAAATAGTTTTTACGCGATATTTCACATTCTGATTTAACAGCTTTTGTCTTCTTTGACTGTCTGTTTATTGTTTTAATGATTTTGCGCTGTTGATTTACTAAATATTTTCTATTGTCTTATTCTTTGATCGTTTTGAATAGCTTCCTTTTAAAACAAACTTCTTTTAGGTATTTACTGTGAAATAGACGAATCTTCATTATAATGTCAAATTTTGTATCTGCATCTGTATTTTTAACGCGTATTTGTTTACTTTAGGGTGCAGAGGGTATATTTATTTGTTTCTTACTTCGTTGCTTTGGCAATCTGTGGCAAGGAAAGATTCTAAATGAATCAGCAATAGAAAATAATCATACTTTGGCCTGAATACGATTTGAAGTACATTGGCGAATTTGTTTTCGATTAAGTTAATATAAATATTAATTTCTTGTATTAATCAAGAGTAATAATGTTTTAGTAACGCTCCAATATCATAACTCTATTAAATAAATTTTTATTTATTGATCACGAATGTCTATCTTAATTGAATGAGCTTGCAGAAGCTGTTGGAAGGGTATTGAGGAGGATAAAAGGTGATCTTCGGTTTTCTTTCCTTCGTTTTCTTCTCTTTGACACTAGAATTCCGAAACAATTATATTACCAAATAAGAATGAGGATTAAAATTAGCAAAATATGAGCTAGCATTATTTGTTGTCGCTTTGTCGTTAAGTTTCTGTATCATTCAAAGCAAAAAAAAATAAATTAGGATTATATGTTTTTAATCTTACTCTAAAAAACAAAATAAAAGTTTGTACCAATGCAAATTAATCAATAGGAAAGATTAAGGCTTCGTGTACATGATTTTCATAGGAATCTCGTCGCCAGGCTCTAATGAGAGCTACTTTTTGCATTTTATCACGTGGAAAAAAGTAATCAGCATGTGCAGGCAAATGAGTAGATATTTCGCACCATCTTGAGTTCAATTACCATAGAAATTTCCGAGTTATTAGGTCGTTGCTAATCTAGTTACACCGAATGTTATATTCTCGTGAAGACCGTCCTTTGTTAGAGTAAATAATAAACTCGCCTATTCCTTCTTTCGTGTATAATATTGCCTTTGCTGAAAGGGTTCAACGGTCTTGACTTCCTTTCGCTTGAATATTTAACGGATTTAATTTTTCTATAATATATTCACCTGTTTATTTCTCAGTAGTTTGTTACTAGACTCTTTCTAACCATTCCCAATAGTAATTCGGTGAATCGTTGCCAAACGTTGACGTATAAACTTCTCATACTTAGACTGTAACCATGACAATCTAGAACGTTTACTTGTTCTATTACTCACCTCATTAATAATAAATACCGTTTAATTGTCGTTCGAATAGATATCATTCATGGATGAGAAAAGCGTCCGAGGTCGGGTAGCGAAAATTATTTTGAAACTGAACTTGGTACGATTTCTCTTTTAGGTAATCTTAAACGTACGATTCCATAATAGCGTCTGATCGTATACGTAAGATATACTGTAATGAACAGGATCATTAGGCCCGTCTCGTTTTCTTTTCCAAGGGCAGACAAAGAAAACTTACGAACTCAGCTTTTTAGTATCACTCGTGCTTAAAAAGAATGAAAGGGTTTGAATACTATTTCCTAGATGTACACAAATGTCATCTAAGTAGATATTTTTTCTTTCGTTAATGTTTGTCATAAAAATTCAATGAAATTCAGTTTTATACTAAAATTTCTCGTCAAAATACGTAAGGATAGCGACAAAAGATCTTAAAGAAGTAGAATACCAGGAATTTATTAAAGGTAATAACAATGAAAAATTTTCATGGTTTCATAATGGAGGCATAAATTCTTTTCTGGCATCTAACCTACGCAAGTCCACTGCAGAAGAAAGTTGGGTGGACAGAGATTACTGGAGGCAAACTCTGTCCCTGCAGTATTCCTTACTGCGGAAGTTGCCTTAGTACAGTACTACCTTATCGATCGTACGTACCTCTTGTGTGGTTCTTACTCATTATCGACTTGGAGCAATACATCTTCTTAGATCGAAGATACAACGTGCAAAACTGGTTCCATATACATCAATGTATATGTAGTAAGAGTGAAACTGACCGTTCGTTAAGTTTAGCCATGTTTCCGCCGATTTTCTTATCTCTTCGTTTAGTTGTTGTCGTACCTTGTTTTCACGACGTATCACACAGCTTATCTGCTTCATATCACCTGTCACTTCGTCTCTTTCGGAGGAAACAATGAGTGATCTCTATCATAGCTAATAGATTTATCAAAGGGATCGATTTTTATCGACCAAAAAGGCTTTCTCGATCGTGATTCTGCGCCAAATCCAAATCTTTCCTGTTTTCTCTTTTCCGAGAGTGTTTTTCTTTTTAATCTCATGGTTTATCGATATAGAGCGGTGCTTCCCATCAGTCAATCTCCAAGTTTTTATTTGCAGATCCTTTTCCCATTTATTACATTTTTACCTTCCATCCATCATTGTTAAATCACATGATAAATTAATATTCTTCCTATCTTACAATTTTTATTTTCCAAAGGACCTTTTTCTGTATTTTACGTCAGATTTTTATAGAGAAGTGTCATATTCAAAAAAGCGATTTATAAGAATTTAAGAGATTTATCATTAAAGAAATATTATGAAACAAGAGATATAAAATGACTAAAGTAATTTATCATTGATACGACGCAGGTTTTTACGCATTAAATCATTTTTAGTATCATCTTCATCTGAAATTTATACTAATACTGTAGTTGAAACCTAATTTGTCGTATAATCAGTATGGTATATTGGGGTAATATAAAAATTGTTTTATCAATCTTATTCCTAATGGATTCACCTCAATCCATCGATTCTGTAAACGTTTTGTTCTGTTCGTAATAATTTTACGATTATCATTTTAAGTGATTCACGTACATCTGATGTTTCATACCTCATTTCTTGAATATGTTTACGTTTATGAATCCTTATGTGATATGCGAATCTCTACGACGCATAGATAAGGTTCTTTTGTTCAAAATGTATCATATTCCTATCGATTTTTGTTTTATTCCACAAATAGCCTTTTGTCGGATTTTTAATATGCGATATTGATCTGATTCCATCTCTTATTGTTCTTCCTATACATCGCGAAATTGCGATTGTGATTATAATATATTACTAAAAGACAAATATCTCAAATAATTACAGTGTTACGTAGTTGAGCGTACCTTTTGTACCAGAACTATTTTTAATAAACTTGTTTTTCATGAAAAAAAAGAATAACTCTTCGTAGAGTTAAGCGGTGTTTGTATACCTTATATCTACGTCAGAAACTCTAGGGAGTAATTTAGAGCTTTTTACGGAAATTAGACGCAGACCTAAGTCAGGACACGCACGCGTGTGTAGTTGCGTTATCATTTTCAAACCTCACTAATTAATTTAATTAACTGGTGTTGGATGTTTCATCACATCAACAGTTCACTGCGGTAATATAAGATTCTACCGCATGTATGTTATATATAGGGTTTCCTCGTCTGAGGATTTTTCTTTTATGCGGATAAATCAAAAATAATTCCCTCGCTTTCGATAAAGGACATTATCTGGAGACGGATCTTGGTCGTTAAATAAGGGGCGTCTGTGAATCCGTTTTATTGCAGCTCCGATGTCCGCTGTGTGTGGAATTCATTGACCATAACGGCCTTCCCTTTATCGCAGAGGAAATAGTGGTGCAACGGCGATGCACAGGATCATTTTATACCTTTCGATGCGTTAAAGGTACCTGTCACCGTATCCTATACTCACGAGAACTGCGCACGTGTTTTGGAGGCACAAGCTAACAATGACGCATTCTGATTTCTCCATTCGAATTGAAGACGAAGAAGAATTTTGGCTTTGAGTTGTTCTTGTCCACTCCCTGTCACTCGATAGCTCACGCAATAGCTTAAGATATAATAAAAACTCGTTTATAATTTTGCTCGTATAAATTAACGGTTAATCATTTCATGCTCCAATGACTTGTATCGACTGTATAATTCCCACAAATCCAGAGAAGTTTCAACTCGTTTTACTTTTATTTTAAAAGGTTATATAGTGATCTAAGAATTCACTTTCACTCATTACCGTTTTATAGTATTATTCACGAGAAATTACTCTCCTCATTTCTTGGGAATAGATTAATTAAATTTTTAAAGGATTTTTTGCTATTATTCTATTTTAAAATGAAGCTTAGTTTTTCTTTTATAACCCTCTCCTATCAATCAATGGGGAAATTTAATTAAAATTAAACCTAAAAGCTAATCATACTTTATTAAGTTTCCAATATTGCTTCTTTCACTGAAACTAAATCTTCTTAGAGCATTAATGATTCGCTTGATTAATCATGGCATTGTGTTCATATAACAGGTTTGATTTGGAAAATGATCTTTTATTTTGGGAAATTTATTTAAATTAATTAATATACCAAACAAAACAATTATATCATCTACACGAATCATTCTTGGATAAATACTTACGATTCTCTACTATTGTCGAGATGTTTCTTTTCTTTTATTATTTACGAATACATTTTTTATTCGTTCAATAAGAAGGGAGATATATTGAAGACTACCTGTGAATTCTCTCTTGTTTTCACTGTTTTGAGACAGGAAACGGTTGGAAATCCTCATCGTCTCTTCTGCTTTCCCATTGCGAGAGTTAGGAAGCGTAACCATCATTCCGTGACAAGGAAACATCAGTGAAATAGTCCATGATATTAATTACAGTAATAAAAACCATAACATGTCGCATAATTAGCCCAGAATCCATAAATTGTTTGAGATTATCCTTTTTTATACACGTAAGCGGATAGAATAATTAGATCACTTTTATTGATCCATTTTTTATGAATGGAAACTTTCTAACTGTAAATATCTCTAATCGCTTGATAAGTGGAAGAAGGAAATTTTTTCTGAAATTCACTTTTTGTTTTTCAGCCGTTGAGTTTATTTAAAGAGCGACCTTCGGGACACATTTAAGATAAGAACTTGAGTCAACATTCGCAAAAAAATTATCTCATTCTCACACTCTTTTCTATCATCAGCAGCGATTTCTATGTTCTCAAATCTTTTTGAGGAATATAATAGTTCAATGAAATTTTATATCACTTTTTATGTTAAGTTTCTTTTATTTTTATTATAAATTTGTTTAAAGTTGACCTCTATTGCAATGGATAACTGTTTTATAGAAACCATCCCTTTCGTATCTGCATTTCCGGTGCACTCGAGCGTTGAAGTCTCCACCGATCGTGAGTCAGCCGAACTAAATTATTTTGGCCCAATTCGCGAATTCGAAAAAATGACCCTTTCCTTTATCCGGGGTTTTGTGAAAGGCGTCGAAAGGTAATCCGGATTCAATTGGGATACAACGAAATTAAGTGATCGGAATCCTTTGTCTTGTGCTGATAAACTGTTCGTTACTAATGAGTATCACGCTTCTTACACAGATTCGAACGTGATTCGAGAGCGGAAATAGCTCGAGGGAGCTCCGTTCTCATGAAGGAGAGGAAATAGCTTTTGAATAATCACTCATTGAGAGATAAACCCGTAAATTATCTGAAAAAAACTCGTTTTTTCCGAGGATTACGTTGTTGAAATATGAATTTCATCAATCCTTCATATCTAAAAAAGAACGTATGATATGGACAATCGAATTCTAAGTAAGGGATAATTAATCATCAATTTTTCACGATCTCCAAGTATTACTTTTATTGTACTGAAAAGCTACAGCAGTCTTGAATCGTCGTTTTATCGAAGTTTTGGTAACTCCCTTTTCTGACTGCCC
Organism: Pantala flavescens; assembly: GCA_020796165.1. Lineage (NCBI taxonomy): Eukaryota > Metazoa > Arthropoda > Insecta > Odonata > Libellulidae > Pantala > Pantala flavescens. The sequence continues at coordinate 27,111,715 of CM036886.1, forward strand.
TTACATTCACCTTGAATCTCGACGCAATGTTGATTTAAATGTTTCTCGGTTGTTTTCCTGATTCACGGAAAAGTTGAATGGATGTACAGTTATTTCCTCCTCGTGGTCAATCATTGGAAATCTGAGATATGTGATACTCTTTCCTCAATCATCATCACGAACTGTTACGATTGATCAGGATTTAAGGCACCGTAAGATTCAATGAGATTTTTTTATAGTACTCATTGATCAGGTTGTTAAATAGGTGCATGTTTCTTCTTTACTCCAATGAATTTCCAGACCTGCCAATCGACCTCCTGCTATCCAATGCTGTGGTTCTAATATCAAATCTCAGCTACTGCTTGAATGCCTGTGGTGAACCTGAGAATTGAAGGAACTAATGGAATCTATTAGGAAAATTATTATAACATTAATGTCAATTACAGAATCACTCTTAATCGATTATGAATCACCTGCGATGATTAATTGCTGATCGGAAAACGTCTTCTGCACTTTGTTATCTTGCGAAGTTCAGGTTTTTGTTTTCGACATTGAACCTCTTTAAGTTATTATATATTTATACGTATACATATTTTTGTAAATTGTATTCATTTTATCGCAATATACGTTGAGTATCAGTTCGAAAACCAAGACAAGTGTGAGGGATATTTCGAACACGGCACCTGCTCCATTAAACGACTATAGGGTCCTAATATATAGCCGTCCCTCCTTTAGTTGTGAAATGTAAAGGAGATACAAACAAAGATAAATCTCTAATTTCCCAAGAGGAGAAACTAATACGAATTCCATCTCTAATACGTTGGGATTGACTTATTGTAATTCCGTCAACGGAAATATTTAGGCCATCGATTTTGCAATTTGGGATTAAAATGTAAGTTAGGAGAAATTGAGGACTTACGAAATAACGGCGAAATGTGTGTTTTAATAATTGAAATGCACCTGCAGGTCCTCGAACTATCGTGTGCTTTATGGCTCAGCGACATCGGTGAAGAAGATCCTCCGTCGATGGCATATCCGTGGCTCATCCGAAACGGCCACTTTCTCGCTCAAAGTAAAAGTCGTGAGTAGGATGACCTAAAAGAGCTCACCCAAGTGGGGAGGGGAGAGTGAATGTAACACGCGAAAGAAGGGAACGGGTTGTGTATATGTGTGTTGGGAGCGTGGAACGGTTGAAAGTATCTTTTGCGAGGTTAGGTAACGCAGTTAGCGAGAGGCCGGTGCGAGGGAAGGCTGTTGTCGCCGGAGCTCGTTTAGTGGAAGAAGTCGAAAACCCACGGATAAATAGTCCATCGAGGTTGTCCATTGTGGTCGAGGGGGGAGTGGGAGCCCCCCTCCACAGACGGAAGTGCCCCCGGAAGTCGAAGACCTCAACAGAAGGATACCCGTCATCGTAAGCATTTCTTTTCCTCTGGTTTATCGGTCTTTTGCACCCGCGTATTCTCCTATCCGGTGTTCGCTCCAAAGGATCAATCAATCGGAAACGGATTCATTTTCTGCATTTATTTCCGCACGCGAATGTGGCAACGCTCGTGCGTCGCGCTGGTGGGCGTTCTGCAATCGCCACGCGGTTCGATATCTCGAGAGATATCGCGCGGTGCTTTCGCAACAATGGCGTGCGATATATTTTTGAATTTCTTTCGCCCGCTGTTTCGCAAAAGATGGATGTCCCGTTGGGTGTGCCATATACACCCGTCTTTGTCTCTTAACGAGCACTTGTCTTCGGTTTCCCGCTTCGGACGTCTTCTGTTTCACGGAGGGTCTCCCATCTCTTAGGCATTTCCATCGGAGCGACCTTGGCTGTCACTGCATTTATATCTTTCCTATGCAAGTCGACGTCTATCTCAATAACCTTGCAGTAGCATAAGTTGAAATTCTCTCGTTGGCAAGCATTCAATACTATTTACCTCATTAATTCCTAGTGGAAAAGCAATCCATGGCCATCTTGTGTTTTTTTAAATTTTTATTTTTCTCTCGGCGTAAACTTTGACATTATTTATCGGTTGCGAAACTCGTTGGGGCTTTATTAATTAGCGTCATATGGTCTCCGGATGGACTCGAACACCTATATGGATGGGCGAAAGAGAGCTGAGTTATAATTATGCTAAATAATTTCATCGTGAAATAGTCACGGTGATGAGGCCCAAAGAGGTGGAATATAAATGATTCTCGTTAACGGTTCGTGAATACAGAGCTCAGTTCGTGAGCGCTTCTTCTGGAGATATCACAGCTGAGGTTCGGATTTAGTGAGGATCGGTGTACAGTTGTGCAAGTGCAGTTACCTCTCCTTGGCTAATATGCAAATATCATACGAGATTCTCTTAAGCAACTGTATTGTGAGGCTTAAATTTAAATTCCTGCGAACGGGTGTGAATAGCAGCGTGGGTTGTTATGTTGATGTTTGGATATCCTTGGAATATTAGCTATACACTGCCTTGTAACCCCCATCGCCCGATCTTAATGACCTTATTCCATCGATGGCATTTCATGTCGTTAGTAAGTAATAATTGCTGTTTTGATATAGTGTACTTATAAATTGATTAATGGCTCAAATTGATAGGGTTTTGGAGTAATTATGCGATGTTGATTATTATTATTTTAGATAATCTTAACAATATATTTAATCTATAATTAAAATTTGACATATAATAAAATGTAAAACATATGAAATATTTTTATCCACTACTGTCTCGTATAAATATTATGCTGACACAGAGACTTTATCGTTTTATACACAGCTGGTATATTACTAAGCAATTAACTTTTATTAATTATCAGGTTAAATATCCTTGCTTTATTATCCCCATTTTCCAACGGCATCTTTACTCTTATTGAAGAATATATTATTATATTCGTTCAATATATATTGAAAGGAAAAATTGTTATATTCCTGCTATAATTACGTTATCAATTCCTATACTTTGCAGTACGTTTTTTTAAATGTTAATGTTATTATAAAAAATACGTCTCTATACTCACGAGAATTTTCAATTATGGTGTTCCAAATTTTTCTTTATTTAATTTAGGAGTATTTTTTGGTGATGGAAAAATACCTTGTTCTGTAAATTTATACAACATTAACTCTTTAAACTAATAGTAGTCCTATTCTAGCTAAATTGATAACTTCCATATCATATGATGCACTGGTTTCTCGTCCCTCTTGAGCAAGGGAAATACTAGTAAAATTTTGATATCTTCGTTACTCTTTAACTTCCATGATTTTTTTTACCTTTGGCATTCTTGATTGCTAAGCCTACGTTTCTCATTCGTGATATTCTTCTTTATTTTAATCATATGGTAATATTAAAGTTTACTCTATTACTACGCATTTGAAGAAAATATTTATTCCCATTAATATTGAGGAAGTATTTATTTCTCCTAAGCAAAATAGCTATGAAAAGTTCTCCGTCGTTACGCATTTTATTTCAACTTCCGGAGTTAAATAGAAAAGTTATATGTTTATATACACTTTATATACTCAATTACTTTAATTAAATCGGCGTGAAATGACATCGAATTCAATCACAAGCCGTGAACGGAAAACTTATCTACGTTGTAAAAATATGCATTCATACGCAAGATATTTATTTGTGGAACGAAAATATCTTTAAATGAAATAACGTGTTCACATTAAAAGTGTAGAAGTGATATTTAAACCCCTTCTTAACTACTGGCCCCTCTTTCAACACTGGCACAAGTGAAAAGGTCGAATCTGTGACTTGTCACCACCCGATTTCGGTTTCAATTACGCAAATAGGAAATCCTTCATTAAACCATGCACCCCGATGTTTATCGGACAATGAGGAATGTATATGACAATGCACGCGCCAGTTATTCTTCCCTCCAACACTTGCACGCGACGCCCCCTTGTCAACAGCTTTCTCTTTCATGCGTTCATTTTCGATGGAGTGCGAATTCGAAAACGGTTATGTAATTGGGAAGTGGATACGAGTCTTTTTCTCACCGTCTCATCCGAGGAAATGCTGACATAAATCGGGACAACGTGGTCCTTGACACGGAACGGAGGTGATATACTGCACGGATGACGTTTAGGATCACGTCTTCAACTGTTGCTTCCATCACTTTCCAGTGAATTCATCCGTAACAAGGTATTCGGTCATGATTCGAAGGCGTCGTGGTCCATACAGGTCTGATCTCAGCATGCGGTCTGTTAGTCATTCCATCTTCTGCGGAAGACGCGTTCGATCACCCAACCTTCTGGTCGGTGACGGTGCGGTGTGCTAAGCCATCATCCTCCATTTACAATTGGTCATTCCCAATATTTGAACACAATACGTTGCTCAGGTATCTTTTCTTCCTCTCTGGCTTCAAGGTCGGTTGGATCACCCCTTGGTTTGGATATCCATCGGCTCTGCATGATTACCGGGTGACGCGCCATGCGAAGATTATCTTATTACGTGCGTGTTCGTAGAGGTTTCGTGGGAGGAAAGTGTTTATCCACAATCGAGTGGAAATCGGCTATTTTGATATTTAGGGCGACGAACTTTCGTCTTCGTTATTATCTGGAAAGCTCGTTAAATTCTCGAGCGTGACGACCTCGAAAGAGTATATGGCAGCCGTGCGTGAATCACGAATTCGCTGCGGGTGGAAATTCGGCTTTTTGAGACAAATTTTATAAAATCGTGTTCCATTCTTGGACGCCTCGTTCTTTGCGAATTGGCTTAGTGGTTATTTTTTGCGAATGCCATTGATATTCACTCGATGGCAATTGTTTTCTGGTCCACAAGTTGAAAGAACTGTACAGCAAAGAACTATGGAAATCTGAATTATCCTCTGCGATTTACGAGTTTATATCGATATTTGGTTGTTTTACTGCTAATAAACAAACTATTATCGTAAAAGTTGTTGGTTAAGTTGTAGCTAACTAATTTCAAAGACGCCAAAAACCCCATATATGTGTATGAAATGGAAGGAATCATTTGTAAACAGCGGACATAAATAATGAGTTTTATCATCTATTTTATTCGTCAATACAACAATCAATTATAACATTGTCATTCGCAGTGTATTGTATTGTATTTGTTTGAACATCTTCGTATAAAAAGTTACACTATTGTTAATACATTGTTGAAATATTTCCCAATAAAGCTGATGTTAATTTACTATGCCGTGTTTCCTCTCTTAAAGCTGTTATCATCTCCAACATTTGTAGGCTGAAGATATTTTCTCGTGTATAATATCTTTTATTATGGACAGTATTTTGGGTTTGTCTGAGCTTAGTTTAATAAAGTGACTCTCCTCACTTTATTGTGAATAAATCTTGTATCTCTCTTCCAGTAAACGGGTCATGAAAGCGTTGTTTTACGTCACGGCCTCCCCCAAATTTTCAAGTCCCATTCATCTTCCTAAACCTCCCTTCACTTCAGAATTCGTTCCCGAATTCTTCCTCTCCAATCGCCTATTTAAATTTTAGAACTCCGCAATTAAAATGCGCGTCAGTCAACTCAAACCCTTTCTCTTTCGCGAAATATCATTAAAAGCAATGGACGCCAGCTAAAATCACGAGCCAAAAGTAATTATTATATTCACGGTCGATTATTTGCCACCGCGTTGTTCTTTTTTCCCAAGAATCTTCGACACTTGCTTTCTTGCGTCACGAAATAACCTGTAATTTAAACGCGGCTCGAGGCAAAAAAGCGCTATGGACGTGTGAGAAAACGTTGCTTATTTTTATAGCAGATCATTACCTGCCATTCCTGCTTATTATCGCGTCTTTTTTGTTTTATTTCGCTGAAAGGACCCATTGTGGTAACCGCATGTTTCACCAAAGAAGTCTCCTCTCGTACTCTAAAGCGCTAATGATACTTTTTATTGAGACCACGATCTCGCATAGCTACGAAAATTTTGCATCTCTGTTTAGTGCTTCTCCGCGAAAAGATCTATGTTCTGCGATTTGCCGTCGGTGAAAAAAAAACTCCGATGGAAATCGTTTTTATCGGTTAAGTTCGTATCTTCGGCACGTATCTTGATACCCATTCTCTCCTAAACCCACAAGAAAGTCTGTTTGATCTTAGATACCGCAAATAATAGCCGAATCAACTCGATCTGTGTATTATATCTGAAAATATGATTGTGTGCGGATAAATGTAGACTTAGCGCTAATAGTTCACGCGTCCGGAATATTCCCGGGATTTAGCAGACGTCAGAAAAAGTCTGAAAGGACCGGGACTCGAACTTGGGTTTTCCGATTGCCTTTAGGTTTCTTTGAGCTATTTTGCTAGAATATTCTAACATACCGTTGAAGGATACTTGGTCGCGTAGATGTTGAAGGTTCGTCCAAACTTTGGCATAGTACCGGTCCTGTCAGACTTTTTTCTCGTCTGGTCAATCCTTTGAATATCCCATACATGTGATATATTCTCGCAAAGTCTAACTTAACCTCTTTATCTTGTGCTACCTTATATAGGGGCACATACAATGGCCGGTGGCTAAATAGGGGCTGTTTCTTTTCTCCTAAAAGCAAGCTGTGTCGGCTAAAATCTACAAGTTGTATGTATAACGTATGTAGTTTTCATTGTTATCCCAATTTTATTAATTATTCATTAATAATAAAGTTTTATAATATCGTTACACATCAACTGAGGAACATTTAAGGCCGAATAAAAGAATTTGAAAACCATCATGCGTTTAAAATTGTTCCAAATAGTTAACGAATGCTTTATATATTTTTACTCAATGCTGAATGTCATTTAATGGAATAATAAAATTTATCGTAGCTTTTTAAGAAGATAAACGATTTTTTCCTAGTATTAGAACTTAAAAACGTTTCGCCCGAATTTTATAGCGGACATTTCACGTTGACAAACACCTATGGAAAGAGATAACAGAAAGAGCACAAAATGAATCACGCCTTCATACATTACATCTGAATCCAAGATCATTTTCCTTTCTTAGTAGCGTCAGATATAAACTTCGCATCTCGAAATCTTTATAGGAAAGCGGCTCTTTTGTCTGCATCCGCATCTCAAAGGCTTCCCGACTAATACTCCGTCAAAGCAATCCAAGGTACTGACCCTTAAACATGCGTGGTTAATCGCGGTCTTCGAAAGTAACACGAAACCCTATTATCCCACCTGTTCTTCCTGGAATAGGATGAGATCCTTTCTACAGTCCTACTGTTCTTAATCTTTCCTTTTTCTGTCGGCGGGTGAAAGTTACAGATGGCAAAGATTCCCGGTGTCCTATCACAAGTCACGCTGTAGCGAGTGACTGCCCCACTGAGCTAATCATGATCACTCACCGCTTATCTGATTCCACTGACTAATACGCGATCCTCCGCAGACTGATGGGCGAATATCTCGATGCGGATTATCCTCCTTCATCTTTCCAATGATCGGTCGTGTTAATGGTTTAGAAGTAAACTCGGAGAAATTCCTGGTCGATAATTCTTTTCCTTTCTTCCGTTTTACTTTTTTGTTAAACGAAAACGAGTTTTTTTATATTTAAGGTTTAGCTGCTGTTATCTTGAAATGCTGATGGGGTTAGTGTTTTTCTGACTTTTTATTCGTTCACATTCTACCACTCGCATACTTGTAATGTCGTATGCAAGGATAAAGTTGATGGAATTATCTCTTTTAAGTTCCGGACATCGATATTAATCTTAATATTTGTTACTCTGGAATAAGCTGTTGGGTCTTATGATAAAAAACGCTGCGAATGTTTTCAAAGAATTATCATTATCATGAATCGTGCAGGCTAACAAATGCTATTTGAAATTTCCACTTGTTTGTGCGGAATTTACAATTGCTTGTGTGGAAATAAAACCTGTATACGCTTCTTTTCGGCCGTTCTTGGCAACAAAGCATCATGCTAACTACAGTCTCAAATGTAATTTTAGTTACAAACATGAAAGTATATCGGAACAAGTAAACAATTTCATTCCGATTACGATGTACTGTCAATATTGTGGCCTTATTACATATTTCACGGAATCGATTTGAATTTACTTATCTATCAATTACAGATAAGTCTACGATTATCGCCTAAATGTTTTACAATTAATACCATAACCTTGCGAATCCTCTCATGTACATTTTTTCTCAACATTTCCCTCAAAAAAATGAAATTTTTAATGAGATATTTGATTTATTTAAGTCCCAAACAACCTTCTTCAGAGTATCCTAAAAAAATTGGAACAGCCACGGATTGGTTGAAAACCTTCAGAGGGCCACATTCTGTCTCGAGCGCCATATGTTCAACCTGAGAAAGGACACAGTTTTGAAGAATGTGAGCATTTGCCTTAAATGTTTGACCTTTAGTTGTGCACTTCGTCTCTTTCTTGGCGGATTCATGTCCCCTGATAATTATTGTTGTAGATATTACTGAGGAGCAATCTATCCTTAAGTTTTGAATTCATCGAATTACAGACGCAAGTACTAAAAGAATCGTATTATGAAGTAACCAGCGTTCGATAAAGTACTTTCCTCGTTCATTTCCTTTTTTTATCTTATTAAATCCTCAACTTAATTATAAATCCTTTGCAAACATAATTCTCCCGCACATCATATGCGTCACCGGTTCCTAAGTTTGATCACCAAAAGAGGAATATTAATTCCAAAGAATCACTCGCCTTCCTTGCGTGCGTGACTCCGCAATGAACGCGGACAGATCACGGAAAATCCGTGCCTCTCGGATGTGCACTATTAAAGTCCAATTTGGGGAATCCGTTTGCCGAATTTCGGCGCAAATTCATTTTCGCATCCCTTCGCAAATTTGCTCCGCCAATATTTATAAAGGGAGCATTCATTATCGCGGTTGTATCTGAGCACAAACAAGAAAATCCGTCAGCCTTGGCTCATTAGCCTTGGGAACATTCGCGGAATACGAGTGAACTTGATGAAGCATAACGACCGAAGATTCCAGATTCAAAATTTGTTATCGGGGGATAAATGAAATTTAGGGTGGTGTGAGAAGGTCATAGGTGATGTGGCCTGAAGGCATGGGAGCAAAAAAGAAACGGATGAGTTTCTGAAGAAGAAGACCTCGAAAACTCGTCCCTCGCTCCGCCCCCAAACCCGATGGTCGTGAATTAAGTTGAAGATTAGGCAAATGAGAGTCGAAATAACCGCCATTTCCAGTCTCAATGGCTTACTATGCACTTTATGAAGACGCTCAAGGTGTGCGTTAATGAAACGTCTGTTAGCGAAAACCCTTTATTGTCCGTTTTGTAAGTATCCATCATAATTAGTCGCGAAGCTGTTCGGTTTATAATTAAATGGATTTTTTCCATAAACCCTCACAATCTGTGGGTTGGAAGATTAAAGTTATACCGATGATAAATAAAATATTCAGTTTTTCTGCGAGTTATTCTTTGATAAAGATAACCTTCAAACTTGTAAGATTATAAACATGAAGTACGATTCTCCATTCAGTGCGCTTTTAATGCTTGTATATTCGGTGGACGGGTGAAAATGATGTGACTAAATATGGATATCTGCTGTAATCGTCTGATTTATCGTAGCTTAGTGCGAAATGTCGGAACTTCCAATTTTGCATTTTCCGATGATGTATACTCATCAGACGCTGAAGTGCAGTTAATTACATTATTATTATCAACTGCTCCTAAATATTTCATATTCCAAGTAGTCTATTAAATGCGTATAGTGACGCAACATATAATTTATTATTTTATTCTTTCTAATTCACTTTCCTAACTGGAAATATTTGTTCGATTGTTATAAGGAGTAAGGAAGAAATTATCAAAACAAAGAATATCACACTTTAATCAAATATTATAACTTATTAAATATAATCAGAAATGCTTGTTTACGTACAGAAGAGTAAGTACATAGTGTGAATTTAATTTTTTTAATGTATTAAGTACTTGTCTACGTTCATATAGAAATAATAACTGCTTTTAAGGCTCTCATCATTAGGCGAAAATAAGAATCATCACATTCGCTATTTTCAGTTCCATTGCATCTTCATAAATCTATATATTTATATATAATATATAAATATATATAATTATAATATATATATTTAATTAGTAATATATGTTTTTGAAGGTTGTAAATCATGCTCAGATATTTACTATGCTTCTATCTCATTCAACGAACAAAAGTACGAAAGAGGTTTGTTATTTAAAAATGAGGATTTTTAGAAATTTATTCTCTTAATTGAGGAAGAATAGAAGTTATGACCTCAAGTGCTTGTGTCCTTGTACGAAACTCAATGTCGAATTTTGAAGTCTTTGTCGACTTATTAATTCCTTTTACATCGAATATAAATGCAATAAACAACGTTGTGATGTGAATTCCTGTCATCAACCCTTATTCATTTTTAAAAATTAACACAGCTCTGTAATATGCAATAAAAGTTCATTGACATTGGAAGATCATAGAGTTATTATATATGAACAGTAATTAAGAATTGGAAGTCTGAAAACTAAGATTATTTATATAATGAACAGGTTTAGAATTTATTTAATACGATTTTCATAAATTTATGGAGCTCAAAACTCATTTAGAAATAATACCCACCATAAGTTAGTTTAATGGATATCTAGTTTCTTCTGTAGTTTAATACTTTTTCTACTTCATTTAGACGTTTATCAGCCTGCTTTAGGAAGGTTTTCTTTCTAAATATTGTCTACGCATATTTATTTTATAGTGTTTCACGTATGAGGAAGGAGATATTAAGGAAATAAAATTCCCGAATCGGGAATTAACCGGAAGTGGTTATATAACCCATCAACTTGCTTCGAAATCGAGTCCTTCCAACCCTTTATGATTATTTTACGCTCACACTTCACATTTTTAAGACCGTCCAAATGGTGATATGGACTCGGAAATTACATCCTCGAAGGTTGTTTCCCGTCCTTCCGTGGACATCCAAGGTGTGAGGCGTTTTTCCTGTCTTTTGGCCACTGAGGGTCAAGGTCTGCAATTCGCACCCACGCCATCCGAAAACAAGTGACGCAAGTCACCCGGTTGTTCTCCTATCTGTTTTGATGCTTTTTTATGATGGTGCCGAGCCAATCTCTATGGCGGATATTTTAGGTAGCTTTTCCTCTTGTGCCATCGCCACCCACACTCGTAAAAGCTTCCCTAGAATTAGCCGCGAAGGCCCAGCACATAAATCTGAAATGGATACATCGTTCTCGGAAGAGGAGATGGTGAGGAACTTTCTTGAAGGATTCCTTTTATGACTCACGTCCATGGATTCTGACCCTCCGTGGGGCCAATCATCAGATTCGATTAAGAGGCGTTCACCTGGGCTCTTTGTGGCTGTATGGACCACTTCGCCTCCAAGGGAAAGGGACCTCTTAATAGACCAGTGTTAGTCATATATAGTTGATTTTTATGTTTTACGCTCCATGGAATGCCATAGCAGATATTTGAGACTCTTTTAAAGAAACTCCTTAGCCCCACGAAGTATCATTCATTACGTAAAGTAACAATGCGAATAATCATAAATAATGAGCGCAATTATAAAATAATTAATCATAACAATCCATTGTTACTACACTTGTATTTGATTTTTGCGTAATAGGAATCACGTATTGAAAGACAAGGCAATAATAGTTAATGAGTAATTATAAAGAAGAATTGAAACTAAGGAATAATATAGTATATATAAATAGTAGTAAATATATAATTATAGAATATATAAATCCATTTGTTAAAGATGATATATATGATGAATTATATATATTTACAATATTTTCAGATAGATTTATAAATTATATTTCGGCGCATCAACTATTAATATTTCGTCCATAAGACATACTGATAATTATATATAAAATGTATATATTATGTAGGATGGACCGGTCATGGGTCTACCCCTTCTTATGCAAACCCTCTTAGAAGGGCTCCACTTAACAGCATACCACCCTTCATCTCCGTCCCGGTGATTTAGGGATGCCCACCGATTATACATCGAGTTGCAGCAGCTGATTATTAAGGCGTTCGAATTTCTACGAAGTCATTTACATTCCAAAGCAAAATTCATCGGAATTTTTCATCCTCCGAATTGGTCGAATTCTTGAGCTTTCGAATTCCAGAGCAATACTGTGACTCGTAACGGGTAATCCATTGCTAAGGATTCTTATCTCTTCCTCAAACGACGAATACATTCCGTTTACTGTTGGATGATGATTATTTAGAAGGCATTATGTACGCATGCGCGGTGAGGTAATTGTTGCCATGTTTCGTCTATTCTTGCAGTATCACGGAAGCGGTAAATTTTTTTCAGTGCGTGTCTTTAGGGAATTTGGATAAGGCATAATGTCGCATTTTTCTGCTAAATATTCCGGAAGCAATAATCCTCGCAAAATAGAATAAAACTCAAAATTGCTTTTGGAAGTTATCATTATTTTCGTTGTATTTTTTATTCGTTAAATTTGGATGAAGCTCTAATCTCTAAACTTATAAACAAGATAATTTCTCCAACTTCCTCCTCTTTGAAGATGGAATCTTGGGATGCAATTAAAGTTTCTTCCGAGCCTGTCCACCCAAGTCAAATTAAGATTAGAAAAAAATATATACGTAGTAATAGAGTTGTTTCTCATTTATGCAATCTTTCATGCGTCAATCTTGAGATAATTGTGTGAGTAGAATTGTATGAAGGCCACGTACATTTCTTGTTCTCTCATTTCCTCATTGTCCTACCACAATCTCTCGCGATTCTAAACTCCAAAAAACAACTCTATTTATAAAACATTTACGGAGATATGATCGATGCTCTGGTGCCTCGTCATAATTCACTCGTGCTCTCCTCTCATAAAATTTTAAACCAAAACAAATATCAAAATTTTTACGACGTTTTAATTCTTTGCGTGGAACATACGATTTTCCTTTCCTTGGAAATGCGCACCATTGTTTCGTCGAGATTTAATTCTCTTGTAATTTTCTTGATGACGTAGGAGTGACCTGTGCCCGATTCATATAATCACATAATTAAATCCTTCACCGGGGCGTTTAGAAAATGGTTTCCTCATTGTTTCTGTTTGCCACGTCCTTAACCCTTCTCAATCTCACTTTCTTTGTTTATCGCACACAAGTTAGAACCTATATACAAAACGTACTTCGAAAGAATTCATAAGCTACAGGTTGGCGTTAAAAATCCAGCAATCAAAACGAATAGATTTTGGATATAATAGCATAACTTAATATCCATATATCATGGAATCTACTATGAATATCTATTCACTTCGATTGTTGCACCAACAATGATAAACAACCTCCTCAGTGTTAGTCTAGAAATATTTGAAGGCAACAAGAATACACTTCAACCAATTTTCCTTTCCCTAGGAGACATTACTCCAAAGTATTTCCTCAGTAGTATATAATCTTCATATTTTACCGCGCATTGATTATTTTGTCCTCCTTCATTGAGGTAACAGTCGTGAATACCAATTATAATCAGTAATTGTTAGTAAGCTCTTTTACTCCAAGTCTTTGGCATTAGAATGGTTGTTCACTATCCTGGTCAGGATACTTTTCTTATATGGTCTTAGAACACCTGAAAATTTTAGCTATGAGTCTATGAAGACATGGGCAAGGAACTCGTTTTTTCCAACATGATATACAACCCACGCATATGGTGGGGATAATTCGCCGCCAAAAATAACGCATTGTTTGAACACAACAATGGAGCATTCCCTTTCTTATGGTTACTTTTTATCCTCGTAAGATATCGCACGATCGCCGATTTCCCTCCACAGTAGTAATCTCAGGTGAATCCGTTTCCACATAGTGAGGATGTTTCTAACGTAATTACTCTCTCGCTTCGTGGATCCTGAAGGATCATCCTTCAAGTGGATCCGCAGACCTTGGCAGAGGTCACGCTCTTCGTAAACATCAAACGCCGAGTCGCAGTTGTTTTATGGGCTTATCACCGAGCTGAATTCGACCATCGTTCGCCTCATATGGTTATAAATATACATAAAATATCGTTAATACTTCCTATGCGGAAGATTTGAGTGAATTTATTGAGATTGAGCACCTGGTGTTGTAGCGGTTATTCTTGTTCGATAGATGTAGCAAATACATGTGGTGCATGGATTTGTGAGGTAAACATGTTGATCATACAGATTGCAAGTGAATTCGAATATGGATGTATATTTACGTGATATTATTTCTAAATTGAGAAAACTAAACTCAATTGTATTTTAAGGAGTTCCCAAAGGCTTGTAGATAATAGAATTTCGCTGAATACGGATTCAGTATTAAAAATCACGCCTTTCTAAGAATTACTCACTTTTCGGCCGTAAAAACTGTCGCCTTACGACGACTATTGTGTGTGTTCAGAAATCCCCGCCGCTTTTCCAAAAATTTCTCAGAATTTTCTTGCTTTTTCAATCTTCTCCCGAACTAATCCAAGAATAATGTGGACCTTATCATCTTATTTATGTCCGATGTAGGTTCGTGGAATACCTAATCGCACCACTGTTCCTTTGATAATTCCGCCACACATTTTGTTTGACGCTTATCCTAACATTTCTATCGATTTTTTAAAACCTTGCACACCTCTCTATTTTTTTCTGAATTATCTTTTGAATTTTTTTTCAAAATCGCAACTCAAGGTTTGTCATGATCAAAGGATTAAGACTCGAGGTTAACATTCGAATCTCTTGCATTATATTGCTTGAGTAATGTCCACTTTTACCCATAGAATCAGGTCGATTGTGGAGGAGAAAGTGGTGTATTTTTTGATGGATTCTAAATACGGCACGATAGCGGGAGTCTGGTTGTGTCTGAAATGGTCGGTGACAAAAACGGGTTACCATGGACCTCGGATTTTATTTTCGCTCCAAATAACTGCCATTGTCGGTATACTGACCGTCATCAAAATCCAGACCGTTCATATCGCCTCGAAATCTTTCAAAAACGACAATTTTCGCCGTGAAATATTGAATTTTAACCTTCGGTTGACTGTGAAGTTGCGGACCACAGGAACATACTATTATAAGAAGTATAGTTTTATGGGTCTAAATGATATATTTAGCATAAGTATCCTTTAACTTTCTTGGGATTATTATCATATTAACTCATATAAGAATATGCAAAAGAATCAAGGATTGTTTTATTAACAGTCAATCTATCATATGCTGTCAAGGTATATAGTGTTCCTAAGAGAATTATAAATCAATCGTAATTTCTACACAGCGGTTATAGTAACATTTAGGTGTGGAAATATTACTCTGGACTTATTTGTAGTAATAAACTGTTTTGTATGCCTCCAATTATCGTACTTTAATATCGTTACAATCTTAAAAACTATATATATTATTACTATTGTTCGCCATAGCTATACTAAAGTTATTTTTTGTTACAACCCAGTATGTATGGTTTTTAATTTGGATGTAACAGATTTGCGTCCATTTTCTCGTAAAACTTCAAAATACATATAATAGTGGTGCTTATATTGGTTCATCATTGAGAAATTTATGAAACACTATACTATCATCAATGAAAGTTTAAATTCTTTGCAATGATTAATTCATACTTTCAAAAAAGTAAACGTAGAATATTTGTTACTATTCTGCTAAAATATGTCATTATATTGAATATTTAAATATCGATAGTACTCATGTAACCACTTGATTTATATAGTTCTGTAAGGGAGTAAAGTATTTGATCATTAGAAGGAAGTACACCTATGTTTACTTGTTTTTCGCGGAGTGCATATGCTCTATAGACTCAAGTCGTGCCTATGAATCGCAGCTGATCGCTATAGACTGGAAGGACACGAATGCCTTCAAGGTCTTTGACATACGTACCAAGTGTTAAATCGATTCGAATCTTTCGCTCCAACGCTGCTTTTCTTTTCTGGTGCAATAAATCCGCTCATGGCGTTTCCTTTCTCCGCGAAATAATCCGCGGAATTCCTCAGAGGAATCTCGTCTCCTGGAAGATTAATGCAGTCTACGGCAGATAGATATATCTCCGCCGCAAGAATGTAAACAAATAATAGGCATAAAATGTGCTCGAAAACACGGTTGCGGTCAAATAGGTATTCGTGTCATTCGTCTGGTAATCGAAGCTTCTCGCGAGGTGTATCATTGTGCGAAGTCGAGCGTGTCGATAGCTCGAAGCGGGTGCATTTGACGGAGCGTAAAATGGCACCAATTCCCTCTTTGAAATTGTGCTAAAGAATTTCTGGAATCGCGAATTCTGCATGGATGGCATGCACGAAGATTCTCTCCATGGAAAAAGTTCTATTTTGCTTCAGAACGAGTCTAATTTTACTTTATCTGCATAAAATGTGTATTGCATATGTGTAGTATTTTTTGTGCATATTTATTTTTCAATTTCGTGTATTCAATTCTTTCAAAATTTGAGGATTGAAATACCGTCGTGCTTGAGTAATGGGTGAAGACAAAGTCCTTCTGTATCACCATTCTTCGATTCCATATATTTTGGCTTGAATCCGCCCAATGCAGCTGCAACCCAAGTCCGGTGCCAAGAAATGTTACAGGGATTCCCTGACATTGTGCTACGACGCCCTCAAATATAGCACCCGTTGGAATGGTGTGCAGAACAAAAGGACGCTGATTCCAATTTAGCACACTGTTTACGCTGAATATCACGTGGATTGCCTACGTTCAGAAACACTATTTTTCCGTATCTCGTTTTAGCGTCTTTGGCAGCCACCTAGCTCCTAGGATTTTTGTGCGTGTGTTCTATTTTATTATCTCTTCTAAACTTGCTACTCACATGATTGTGTCTACATTCTACTCGGTTGTAAATTATTTTAAACTTCGGACGCTCTTATCAAAGGTTTCTCAGCTATTTGCTTCCCAGGTAATGTTCGTACTCGGTACATCATGTAAAAATTACCATATGATTTCGTTTAAACCATCAGTTTGTGCAAAATTTCGTTAAAGTTTCTCATACTAACTTAAGTACAAAAAATGTTGTCAATCATTCTATGTTATAACCGAAGAGTTAATTAACATTCCATAATAATTTAAATTTTACGTTTTAGTTTAATTGATTTTTTATTGATAATTGTTTCACTTGTTTCTATGTCGTTTTTGGGTTATAATCAAACGATATATGATGAATTATTCCTAGTTTGGTTACAGCGTCAAAAATGATTCTGTATTCTCGTTACCATAGTCTAGAAACGTATGCTTAGCTTCATTAATTCTCCATGGTAAGCCGCGTTCTAAAAACCGGTTTCAGTAGGATTTCCATGTTATTTCCAGATTCTCGTGGAAGTTATAAGGAAATTTTATGGTACGTTTATTTTTTGCGCATTAGAAGATGCTCGAGTATGGAATATTTTTCCAAAATTTTCATCGTTGCAAGTTGTCAAATTCTTTTGGAAAGTTTGCGTTATGTATCGTTGACTTCACTTTATCAAAGAGCATGGAACAACTTTCTTCTTTGATCTTTGATGTGATGTTATAATACCGTTCTATATCTGCACGAGTTAAATTCTTCTGCTGAACTTGATTTTGTATCTCGTAACTCGAATTCATGACTCTAGTTCTTTCCCATTCGTCCTGGGAAACATTCGTGATGCCCGTTGCAAATCTATAATTTAATAAAGTGGCCATGTTCAAAAGGGCTCCGAAGTCGAGGAATGTCTGCAATTCATTGCCCAAAAGAAGTTAATTTGCTCATCTTTTCCGCATCCCTTCGTGTACCACCCTCACCCATCCAACCTTCGGATCCCCTCCACCGATAGAGAACCAGACGTTACGACACCTCCCCTCCATCCGCGATCCCTCCCACACCTCCGAGGTTCACGGAAGGTCGCTCTCCCGCCGGACTATGGGATTTGCTGCATTCTTTCCTCCAGCAAGTGTTCGCGTGCTTTCTATTCGGTCTACCACATTTCGGCCTATGACGTCTATGAAGAGGGGACTTCAACGCCACTGAAATATACACCCTTAGCTCCCGTTTATCCGTGGTTGCACGTCTGGAATTTTCGCTTCGCTACGGACGCTTCCAATTTTGATTTACGGTCATATTCATCCTGACCCTGCGTTGTGTCGAAACAGGTAGATTCGAGGCGAAGTGATTTAGATGATAGAAACTAAAACATGCAGATGATCGTGAGATTCTGTTGCCGCAGTGACGCAATGGTTCTCAAAAACCTATGGGTGTAATTTGCATTGATTTTAAGGGCACCACCCTAATTCTGCCCCTGATGACTTTAGGTCTAATGTCTTCCTAATGGGACCAAAATCGCTCAGCCCTGGGAATGGGTAGTTGGGATACAGTTCACGTAAGTGATTAACGGCTGAAATCAACGAAAATTCAATTAAGCCATTTTATGTCCCGCTTTGAAGCATTATAGTAAAATGTTAGAAAATAAGTGGGTTGCATTCAGTGTTATATGAGATATTTCGTGTTGAAGTTTTCTTTTTTTGGGAGAAGTTAGATTTAAGACAAGCAAATACAACTGATGATAAATTCCAGTGTGGATCTTGAGTCGAACCATAGTCTTCAGCTTTCTGGGCGTAGCTATAACTATCGAGGTCTGTTACCTTAAAACTCTAACGGACAGAATGTCTGAGTACTCTATCGCACGCACCTTAGCTACGGAAAGAAAAAAGAATTCCGATGAGCATAATCATGACCTAAAATTCTTCACGATTTTTCGTGTGTGGCGAAACCCTCAATATCCTTTCCCGTGGAATCCGCGCTTTCGAGTTATGGTATTTGATGTATAGACGGGTCAACTCACACACACCCTTACGAACGAAGCCACGCTGTGCGTGTGTTTCTCAACTCCCCTCGAGCCATCCTCTCTTTTCTTAACGATTCCGAATCATTAGTATTCTTCCGCAGATGAACATTTCGTGGGACCGTTTTATCAAATCCCTTTTCCTATTTATTGGAGCAATTAGTCAAGTGGAATTGAAGCGGGTTTTTAGGACGTGTTCGATCGATTTGTGTTTTTCCGAGACATTGAAAGGATGAGGATTTTTTGTGAACCGTCACGACGTTCCTTCGGCGTGGAAAGTCGTAATATCCGCGCTCTCAAGGTGACTGCAGCGAAAGTTGGTACGTCGCAGATCCTTAGACGCAGCCTCCTTATCCTCTCATCAAATTGCGCATAGAATTATTAATCTCCGTCGGTTGGGACTTAATGTTTGTGTCGTGTTTTAATTCTTCCGCCGCTTGTTTTCTGTGACTTGAATTAATCCCCAGAATCCATCTGCAGTTGCAAAACAAGGATTTTAAGGGATTCGGAGAGGATTCGATGTTCGGAGTTTCATTGTTTAGAGATTTGCATTGTCTCTTTGTGCGAATATCGACCGTCAACTGAATCTACGAATGATTTCTCTGTACGATTTAGGTTTCTTAAACAAAGAAACGTTTTAGAAATGTTTTCAAACTTTCTTCCTATTCGAATCAATATATATGTGAAAGTGGACTTATCAGATTGAATTAATAATAAATAAAGGCGTATTATTTTATATAACATGAGAGCATTATAATATAACTCTTGGAAACTCTTCGTAGGAACTGTTAAGGTACTGAACTTACAAGTTTCGCATGTGATCTGAAGTAATTTATTTAAAATGTTGAGTTCGTAGTAAATTCATATTGATTGTTTTATTCGGGTTACTTTTCGCAGTTAACTTCACTATTATTAGCATATTGTTTAAATTAGTATATTTTGTTCAAGGTATTTGATACGTGATAAGTATATATTCTTACATATATATTTAACGTTAAAACGTATATATTCTTCTGTTTATGTAGTAAGTCACTTTAACTTTAGGCTTTTTCGTTTTAAGACTTGTCGAAGTAAAAAATACGAAAAAATGCATGTATTTGATCGTCCATTCATTAATTGCTGATTGAATGTATGTACATGTGGTAAAATAGTCGTATTTTTCCTGTTTTAAAAGTGGTGGACTCGGCAATCATTAGTTATAGTTTTTAATGCGTAATAAATAAAGACACGCATATTTAAACGATATATTTCGCTACTCCTCGACTCCTTTGGGAGGGAATCGCTTGGGAAGATCCGGGAACGAGTTCAGGTTCTCTCTTCTTTTTTTGTTTGAACTTTTTTCTTTAGTTCGTTCGAATCATCTGTTTCAACCAAGAATCAGAACTTTTGAGGTGCTGTTGCTAAAAGTACGTATGGTTTATGTATTAATGTAAAGAAGAACCCCCAACCGTAGCTTTGTTAGAGGAGGTCATTTGAATGACTTAGGCCTTGCGTCTGGTTTCAATTATGCACCTGTTTATTCAGGAAGAAAATAGCAAGTAATGTAGTCGGCTCGTTGTAAATTTGAGAAAGGAAAATTTTAGGCGGATGGCTCCATTGGAGTATGTGTAAATTACCCACTCATAGATTCATATCTGTTCGTTTTTAGTGCTAATTAGCCAGAAATTACGCGTACACTAATTGTTTTCAGTCGCTTCCCGGAAGTTATTCTTGGTGTTAATGTAGCTTCTTCTAGCTGACGTGATGCCACTCATATGTTCGCTCCTTTTACGATTATTGCTTTTCCTAGCTTTCCGTCGTTAAGGGAGACGGCTGTTTTTCGATAAAACACACTCCGCATTTTTATCTTTGGGGGAAGTTATGTGCCCGAGACCTTCGCAGACGGCATTCGTCTCAGCCGTACCAATTGTCGAAAGCATTCGACACAAGTTCTTTTGCTGTGATTAGTTTGCCGTCTTATTTCATTTGATATCCCTTTTGATATTCTTTATTTGCATCAAACATTCAGGTTTCAAAGAAATTCGTATCTTTGATTTTTTCCTCATTTCATAACCTTAAAACTAAATCAAGTGTTTCTGTTGTTTCTGATATGTATTTGAAATAATATTCATTTTATTCGTACTTTCTTTATGTTGCATATTGGTTGGAGCAAAATACGTCATACTCTCTCCCTAAGCTATTCACTTTTCATGTTCTATAATAGGATTCACTGCTTTCCTTTCGGAGAGAGAATTCCTTCAAGTGGAAGAGCACAATTACGACCACAATCTACGTTTCTACTTCTGTGACATTAAACTCGATTGCCCTAGGAACATTTCAATCCTCTGCCATCTGATGAGATAGTCCTATTAAACGTTCATCTACTAATCCTGGTACTTGCGTCGGTGTTTTAAGATAGCCCAGAATAAGAAAGCGTTTAATCTATGGAGCAGGAATATACACGAATGCGTGGGTAGTTCATTCTAAGGAGAAAAGGTTGTTTATGCACTTCGTATGATGATGTTAACCTATCTCAAGTTCAACCACTATTAAAACGTTATCGGAACGTTCTTTCAGCTCACATTTCTCGATTAGGCGTGAGCATTTGCTGCATTCCCTTTATCTCTTTCATTATAGACGACCTGCCCACGTTTTCACCATGGCAACAAGTTCTTGTAAATAGAAGTATTAAAGAGTTTGTCGCTCAACTTGGCTTCTATTAGAGTTTCTTTCAACTGTATGTTAACTTGGAAAAACTTATTTCTTTAGTTCCTTAGCTTTGATCGAAAGATTTGTAATACATTTTATTTATCTTCTATTTTATTGACCTGAATTTGTTAATAGTTAGAATAAACCTATGTCACTGGTGCACATAAACTTTTATTAGTTTACGTATAGACTTCAGGAATTGGTACAGAAACGTTTTATGAGCAACTATTCAGCTGTGGAGCTATTTTAATGGCCAAGTTTTTAACGATTTTGGCTCAATTTTCCTATTCAACTTTTTACTGTTCGTGGAGAGCTTTCGGTATGTTTTCTAAAGGTCGACCCGTAGAAGTACTGTGTGCATACGAATGAACGTGGGTGGAATCGCTTTGGGTCAGTAGGCGGACTCCGAAGCTTCGGTACGTCTGTGTTTTAATGATAAATATCGTCTCGTTAGGAAATCCGAAGAAGAAAATTTTAAATTGTTTACATTTGTCTATCCTCGTCAGCACAATAAAACATAGCAATTTATTCGTATTTAGATAGTATAACCTTGGCAACGTATTCATTTTAATGGCCATCTCTAATCAATATAACGATTAACTCGCGTCATTCTAGTTTCGACGTTTCGAAAGGTTTTTACGATTCTCTCATACGTATCTCATGAAGGTTATACTCGTAAATGAATCGTTAGAATTGCTTGGATACTTGAAGGTTAAAGGTTAAAGGAGGATTTCTATTTATCCTAGGAAACTCGAAGCATAGGCTAATTTCCAAAAGCTCAAGAGGGATCGGATGTATCAGGAAGGATTTACGTGGACCAAGTGCGTCATCACGAGGAAAGATCTGCTAATAGCTCAAAGTCTAGGCCTAAGTCTTCCCGTTTCATTGGCTCTTAATCAAGGCTCTTCAACCCTCATTAAGGATTTCGTTTCCAAATGAATCGATTTTCCACACCAAGAGGATTTAGCAGCCGAAAGATTAAAAATACAACGTAAGGAGAGGAGAAGGGACGGCTTTCGACGCTTTCGCCAGAAATGCTGAGGAAAGATTTTCAGCCGATGTCTATCTCCAGTGAAAAATATTATTGCGAAATTAATAAGATTTCTTCATTGGATTATAATTTATAAAAACATTGAGTCTCCTAATGTTAAGATTTGTTTTAAGAATGATTGATATACCCAAGGAAATTTATTAAAATAAATAAATGATGGATTTATTTCAGAGGTTTTTTTGGAATCCTTTTCGAAAAATCCGGTTCGTAAAAATAGAATCCAATATCTTCTTCTCATAAATTTTACATTTACGTGGAGAAATCAAGAATAATCTTTGATTCATTGAGAGAAGTTATTAAACAAATATATTGAAAACATTGATGGATATTTTCTTTAAACTCAGCATTATTATTATTTTATTTATTTACCAGCTCTAAATGTCATTGGTTGGGTGGGAAGAACGAATCAACACCATTTTTTCAGTACACCGCGTTTAAACCACTACATTTCCCAATTGGATAAACCGATAGAAACTAAATAACGTGAATTGTTTTATCTCTTCAAAGGAATCTCAATCATCCATGAAATTGGTAATGGAGTACACTGCTGGGTAATGAAAATTATTGGCAGAATTTACTTTAATTGAATATTTCAATTTTCACGGAATTTATCAATTATTTTATCCGACCGTAGCATTTATAAATGTCAAGGCGGATCGCTTGAAAAGCTTCCATTCCCACATTCTTTATTCTCACTAGATCCTCTCAAATGAACTCCAGATGTGGGTGTTTATTTTCCATAATATAACGCAGAGTATGAAGGAATGTCACATCCCCTCAACTTTCCCGATGACATAAAAGTGATCCATCTTCTTGAACTTTCTCGTGATCGATGTTTAAGAACGAGGAAATCTCGCTGAGCAAAGCGGAAGAGCGTTTCGGTGTTGGTAAAATCACTTTGAAAGTTTGGTGCGTAAATAACTCGCTGCGGTTCAATGTCAAATTAATTATCAAATGATTATTTTTATCTGAGTAAGAATTTTTTTCCTCGAGCATGTTTATTTTGTGCAGTTTTCATCTGAATAAACAAACTTCACGACTTCGTGTTTACCATAATTGGGTTTCCTTAGATATCAAGATCGTCAAGAGGCGAAGTAATGATGTATATGACGTAAATTATTTCTTTCGCAGAATCATTTCTCGTATTTTCGATGAGGAGCTGATGGTGATGGAAAATATTCCAGAACATTAAATGATGAATAAATATTATCTATTTTCTTAGACGAGATGATGACATTTAATCTTTTTTTCTTTGCTGGTATATCGAGTCATAAATTTGCTTTGACCCGAAAAATGTTGGTTTAAAATATGCACCAAATCATATGTAAATTTTTCATATTTTTATTTTCAAGTCAAGTAGTTCGAATACGCAGAAATATTTAATTGGAAACGATAGGAAGTTCTTTTTCCTTTTATCATTTACGTAGGGTTTATTGAATAAGCAACATCTATGAAGGAGCTTATCTTTTGATATGAAATAGATAAGCTATTAAAAAGTATTCCTTAATTATAAATGTATTTACCTTTTACGAAATTGTAAACATTAGTTACTAAATATTAGTTCTCATGTATATTAAGTTTTGAGACTTACTCACAATACAACTTATCGCTCTTAAAAAGAGCTTGGTCCTGTTATCAAAGTATCAGTATGTATCTTATCGTTTTTTCATTTCCATGCATCGTTTGACGTTTGCATTCCATTGGTAAATATTCCCACATTTCTTATCGTTCGGCGATGATCTTTTACATCTCTCTAATGGAGTTTGTTTTTGTTCGAGTAGTTCATTGGTTATCATGACATAGCAAATGGACTCTTGGTATCTAGGACAGAAGTGCTTTGGAGAAATTAAGGAAGATTACCGTTTCTTACTTCCTCATACAGTAATTGCTTATTAGCTTTCTGTCGGGCCTGGATATAGGATGTTCACCGCAAAGAGATGAGTAACCTTAGTGACCCACTGGATAAGGGAAATGCGCTTCTTTTTACGTTATAACTCAGTTTCTGTCATCGCGTGAAAGAATATATCATCATATTTTTAATTAACCCATTTGAAGCTCTTAAGAAATAATTTAGTTTCACTCGGTTAGTCTTCTAAATGGAGTATACTTGCAAAATTCCGAGATAAAGTATTGAGTAAACGTTTCCATAGAAATTCAATCGCTCATTCTTCGAAACCTTTATCGCAAATACAGGTGTGTATAATTTCTAAATTCTGTATTATGTTCTAATTATGGAAGTTTCAATACAAGAGTAACACATTTAAGGAACCCATGAGAAAATTTCTACTACGTAGTATATATTATCTCCTGGTTTCCCTTCAGGAAATTCTACGTAGTAGAATATTTCTCCTTTATTATTACAATATAAGTATAGTAATTTTATAAATATATATATATATATATATATATATATATATATATATATATATATATATATATATATATATATATATATATATATATATATAATAGTATTTTTTATGCATTAGAATCGCTTCAATTACACATTAAAATTGAGAACTTATCCTCGAGCTTCAAATAAATGAGTAAAGAAAAATATTGTTCTTTTATATTAACTCCCACCTTAGATAAACGGTGTTAGAGGTATATTTTTATAGTCAAATCCTACAAAAAGTTAGGAATATTAGATGCTTGAGAGAATGGGATAGTAAAGAGTAATGAATATAATAAAAGAAAACAGTAATAATAATAAAATAGGAGTACAAGAAAATGATAAACAACTGTTTAAATTTCAACTAGATGTGTCATTCAGGTAAATTTCGTTTGTGTGATGGATCTATTTCTGTAGTTCAAATAAACCTAAAAAAACTTATAAATGATTAAATTTCGTGGAATCGGGGGAGGTGTGGTTGAAATCCGTCATATGGTATGATTTATTGCTGACTTACTCTTGGGTTTGTAAAGGTGTCCTCTGGAATGTGCTCTTGATCTTCACTTGAAGGACGTTACCTGAACTTGATGCATTTTATGTCGAAGTGTTTTTACGCGCTTTGGAGAGGGAACATTAAGGGCAAAGTAGAAAGGGATTCGTTCTAATCGTTAAGTCTATTCAGGTCATTTCCTCTGCAGCTATTCTAGAATCGCTCATAGACTTTGAAGATAAATAATATGCAAAATTCCGCCTTTGAAAACCGTAATTCATATTTTTCGTTTTTTTATGGCGCGTAACTTTTTCTTGCTATGATTCATATTAAAAATGCAATATTTTCCGCTTTTGAATTATTTGTCGATCAATAAGGATTGAATAATCATTAAATGAATGACAAATTATTTTTTTAAATTAATATATTTCTTATTTAATACGTCATTTGAAGTATAAATTCCAAAGTGCGGAATTTGGTTCAGATATAGTATTCAATGTTGATAAATAGCTATTCGCAATTCGTTCTTCTTCCAATTGAAAACGATATGAATTTGCAAAAGGAATGATAAGTGACGTACTATATCTCTTTTCCTTCTTATCACCAATGTCGTTCGTGACGTACAGCAAATATTACTCTTTCCTTCCAATCTATCAGAAGTACGTATAGCTCCACATTTGATGAGGGAAAAAAGTTTTCTATTTAGTAATTTTTGATAAAAGCGAAATGGTCTCGAATGATTGTCGTCAAGTGTAAAATTTCAAATCTTTTTGCCAATTAAAATTGCTCAACCCTCGGGGATGAACCACTGTTACTGGAAATTATAATTTTTAAACTATATCTATACGCTTTTTCGATTTCCTTTTATGAATTTAGTTCGATATTTTGAATTAAATTTATGATTCGTAATTAAGGATTATTTGACTTCCATCTCAGATCACTAAACATAATTTATTAATTAGTATAGATTTTTATTACATTAAAAACTATCTTTCGTTGCTAACTGCTCATTTTTCCATTGTATCGTATTTAATCTTTTAATAGCTTCCACACGAATGATTTCCAGCAGTTTTGATGGAGATAATGGGATGAAAAATGGCTCAGGTGCATCTGCCTTCCTTCTGGATGATATATATATGTACTTTTATGGCGCATCTCTTGACAAGATCGTCCAAGGACATTTCAATGTCAATGTTCTCCTTTGTCAAGGCACCCTTGCCTGTCGCTACGCAACTGAGAAAATGCAAATGCCTAGTCAATCAAGTTCACCGTATGCGTGGTCAGGGAGTTCAAATCCTCCACTTGAATGTTGCCCGCAGCGGGAATTCCTCTATCGAGGTGAGGATTCCCCATAGAAACGGAGTCTCTAGCTTCCAGTCCCAGATGATCCCGTTGTGAATGATGTGCACTACGTACTGCTAAGAACGATTGTATGCATCCTTCCCATTTTTGTTTCGTACATCCGGTGTTTATTACGAGCAACACTCGATTGTTATACATTCATATGTGAGTGTTGGTTATAATTATTGCAAAATCTACATATTGTAATTTATTTCCGCGGAATTTTATTTTTCCTCGTAAATGCTGGTTGCTAAGTGTTGTTATGATTTCTAATGCATATTCCAAAGTATTAGATAAGTAAATTATGTCCATAATCTAAAATATTATATTTTACTGAATTTCATCTATCTTCCATGATCGACAGAAATTATAAATTCCCATTAAAGATATAGAATCTTTATGCAGATTAAAACATACGCTGTTTCATTAGTTCTTTGGACTTGGGGAATTTTATGTTTAGGAAATATAATGAAAGAAGAGGAATTTTTACGAGTGCTTATTGAGTAAATATCATGTGCTTATTTATGGGAGTATAGATACCTAATAGTATAGGCCTATAAAACTTCTTCCGTTAATAACCTCCATAAAAGAGTAAGATTAGTTACCAATCAGTCATTGTGCTCCTTTAATTATAGTTTCATATATTATCTCTCTCACAAAAAGCACGTGTTCACTGGCGAATACAGCATTAGTACGAATATTTCAAATTATTTGAAATATTGGTTAAATCGGAGATATGTGTAAGTCAACTGTTGTCCTTCACGGTACAAAGGTGGTAAATAAAGATTTCTTACCACTGACTTATATGGTTATGATTTATATCATCTGTTCCCTTCTGCACGTTATAGAATATGATAATGT
The DNA here is from genome assembly GCA_020796165.1 of Pantala flavescens. Taxonomy (NCBI): domain Eukaryota; kingdom Metazoa; phylum Arthropoda; class Insecta; order Odonata; family Libellulidae; genus Pantala; species Pantala flavescens. Next base: position 27,139,204 of record CM036886.1, read on the forward strand.
TCTTCGTTTCGCAACTAGTTACTTTTCTCATATTATTCTCGCCTAAATTGATTAATTTATATTTTTCTCTGCGTATAATTATTCCATAAGTGACAACTTCCTTTAGATATTTTCTCCGGCATCATTAAGATTGATAAGCTGTTGCATCAGAATGAATGCGAATATTTGCAAAATATTTTTCTTTTCGAAAAGCCTTGGCGATACGCGTAATTGACCTTCGAAACGATGCGAATGTATTCATATTCATAATCAATATAATGGCGATTGGGAAGTTTCGTCTCAAATAAGCGAGTCGGTTCCCATAATCATTTTCACACAAAGGAACAGTAGAAGGCTATTCAAAGCAATCGCATTGACAGGGAAATATGTTTTTGTTTTCGATGTGTTCGCCATGACGGAGTTTCCTGTTTAAGTCATAAGATGACATAGGAAACGAAGGTCGATTTTCAGTTCTGTCGTCATCGATGATTCACCAATCGGAGGTTTTATTACAGATTTACGAGTTAAAGTGATGTCACTAATTGAAGAAATTCTGTTTCCGCGAAATATAATCAATTTTCTCAAGGAAGCACTTAAAAGGCACTTAGAAAATGCGGGTATCACGTTTATTAAAATATATTATGTGCTATAATGAATACATGACTCTATAGTAATGAATTCATGAGGCTTTGAGAGATGACGTATTTGCGTGATGGATCCATTCCTATGTTTCCAATCATTAGTACCTGAGATACGAGTATTGTTAGTTCGTTGCATCTGTTTAATTATTAGTTCCCTAATCGACATTGTTAAAATGGAATAAATTAGGAGGGAAGTTATTAGAAGTAATGGAGAGACTATTGGCACGACACTGGAATCAAAAATGCTTTCAACCTGGACTCGAACCTGGAACCTTAGCTTGCTTTAACACAAGCTATTTACTCCTATTAATCCAGTCCCTGTGATTAGATGATTATGCATACATGAATATTTTAAGTGGAATTGTAAATATTTCCTTGGTGATTCTTATTTATCTCTTACTTTATTTTCTCTCGCTTATAAATCGTGGATAACATCGTACGCGAAAGTGGCTTTTACGTACAACGCACATCTCTCGCTACTACGATGTGTACGATGCACGTACGTCATATGTGTCGATTGTCCGCATACTACCCTTTCACTCGCGAGGATGAAAAAACAATTCGAAAAGAATGGAATGTCCATCTTTCCGTATATGACGTCATCAAAAGATTGATTTTCGTCCTTTTTACGTACGAATCCTTCCTCTTTTTAAAACCGCTCAGTTTGCGCAAATGTCAACTGCCCTCTTCAAATATTTGATCTCATCGAACTATTATCACTCCCTCAGCTATAGTTTAGGTTTCGGACAGCTGCAGAAGCTTTTGGCTCTGCAAACAAGCATCAGACGACCCTCTGGGGAATTTAATTAAAACCTCCTCGCAGACCTTTGTCGTCACTGGAATCGATCCTCAGCCTCCGGTGCTCTTTCCTCCATTATGGAAGTTCATAGGCTCAATTTTATCCTTCGTGGAAGTGAGAGCCCATGATAAATGTCTCTTGTTATCCCCGATAAAAAAGTTTCTTCCCATAATGGATCGGAGAAATTGCTATAGCGGCGTTCGAGGGCGTGCTTTAATGAGTGGATTACTGGGAAGAGAGTAAATAACGGTGAAGATTTGGGTCGGTAAAGATTCCTTTGCGTGGCTGTGCGCCTCTCCCCCGAGCGATGGTTAAATACTCGTGCTTCCGTCTATGAGTAGCGATGGACTAGATTAGCAGTTCGTCCTCTATGAGTTGCGGCGATGGAATCTGTCGTTGAATTAAAGGGCTAATGGCGATAGATTGCTGATGATGAATCTTTTGTTGGCGATAGTTCTTTTTTATGGAAGATTGGGGTGAATATCGTATGTTGATTACCATTCTCAAAGCAGTAATTATCATACTGTTCGCGTCTTCAGAAGAAGTGGGCAGAAGTATATTGAATCGGAGTGTTGACAATTGAATAACGCTGTTAAACAAAGAAAAATGTTCTTACTTGCTTTTGATGCCTTCATTTCAACTAAAAGTGACAATATTCCGTATAAAATAGCATTCTATTATCCATAAAAATATATATCAATTAACTACCTCTTTCTTTACTTTTAGTAGTAATTTTAATCCTATTTGGACGGATGCGAACCTATCTTTCGTAATCTATGCACTTCATATTCTTGCTATAAATTTTCTATGCTGAAATACTTTATCTAAACTATCCTTTTATGGAGGAGATTATGATCTTCCAAATATGCATCATCGATAGTCGCGATCGAAAGGTTTGATTCTCGCATCTGCATATCGAACGTGTGGAATTCCTTCGTCACATGTGAATCGATAAAAGGTTTAATAATCGACCGAAAGGACTTTGCAATATACATTCCGCGACCCAGTCAATGGGTGGATGTTCGCCTAAGGCCCTGCGTATTATCCCTTTTAAGTGGGACGGCCATCCACGGAGTCTTTTGTCCCTTGCGAAAAGGTAATCTCATCTCCAATTGCATAAACTCATCCCTTCGGGTGAAAGCGTCATTGTACTTTTCTTCTCTTTGTGTATCTTTTAGAAGTGTTGTGAAACGAGTACGCCTATTTACTCCGAGTATGGCTGCCTTCATCGCAGGTGCTTTTGCGAAAAAAAGGCGACTCGTATCAAACTGATTGTATGCTAGATTGGGGCTGTTTATCAGGCTGTCTTCAATTATGGATAAATAAAATGCTCGAATATGTTATCTCTGAAAAATCATTGTGTCAACTTGTCGGAGCTTTGTATGATACACGTTCTCATTCTGTCGCTTTGACTGCGGTATTATTTAGCGGAGACCTCAGTAATCACAGCTTTGTTTTGTGGTAATGACAGCGGAACTAGTGACGGAAATATTCCGTCGTGTTTTCGACCTAGAATGAAACTAACTATTTCCAGTATTTAAAACTTTTGGTCGTACTTCATAAAAAGTCATTCTATTTCATTGCCAAAATTTTGAAAATAATATTAATAAAGTGTTTGAAATCTTGGAAGCTTATTATATATACTTATAAATAATAGATAGACTCCTAGGCTACCTAGAGATCGAAGAGTATCAATTTTGAATCTAAGGAAGGAGGACAAGATCCCTCTAGCCACTTTAAATCTGTGTGAAAGTGACAGCTTCTCTTTAAGTAAACTGTGTAGTGTAGATTAAAGAATTATTCGGATCATCACGTATTAGAAATAAGTTACCAGCGTTATGTTTCAATTGGTATTGGGTTGTTTATTTATTAAGCAAAATGGCTTTAATTTAATTCGTTTTGAGCATAAATATGGATTAGGATTTATGGATTTTCACTTCACAAGCACGATGGGTTTAGAAAGTTAAATGCGGATGAAGACAATTTCCCAATGAATCCGACTCTTTAAAAGAATGCAAATGTAATTTTGATATTTCCTACGAAGTGGACGTATTATTATCTTAGAAAATATTTATAATAAGATTCAATACGAGCTCATCATCTTCATACTGCAAATCTCTGAAACTACCAAGTCATTCACTTGGGACAATAGACTCTACAACCTTTCTCTTGGAAGTGTCAACGATAATTAGTTACCAAATTGTGATGGATGATAATTACCACTCCATCCCTTTCGTATGAATCATGAGAAATTAGCAACTAAAGGGTACAAAAAATACAGGATTTTCTTCTCCTGCAGCGCGGGCAAAAAACCACTCCACAATCTTCCGTTCTTAACATTCCCTCCGTAATGTATGCGAGCAGACGTTACCGGGGAAGATGGCGAACCCATACGCGGGTATTCCTCACCTTTCTTTTGCGGAGGAGAAGACTCCAGACGAACTACGGATACTTAATCGCTCCCTCTACACACTCAATCGCTTCCCATTTGCAGAAACTAAGGTAGCGAGTTTTTTTGCCCCAATCAAAGTCGCGAATACCTTTCAGCTCGGCTTCAGATCTATTCTTAGAACATAGCTTCCGACCTCAGTAATTTCCTTATGAACTGGTTTCATAGAGAGCATCAGCCGTTGTTCTTTTACGCAAAACCTCTGCTTTTTGTGGCGTTTTTGTGTTTCGAGCGTTCCTTAACCTTTTACGCATCTAAGAACTAAATTAACATACTATTTTCTACCAATTTTGTCATACATTATGAATTCCTTTAGAGATCGTTTTCTCTATGCATTTTCCCATTTGGATTTTATATATTGTGTGGAATGGAGTCGAAGCAATACGCCGTATCCGTGCTTCATCGTAACCACAGAAGTTCGCAGCTCATTCGTTCACCTCCGTAAGTTTTGTTGTAACGAGTCTGTGAGGGGTGTTAACCCGATGACCGCGGTTTTCGCATAACTGAAGGGTTGGCAACCTCTCACGCATTTATTGTTTCATTTTCAGTCTTCCAATCGAATGATTGCCTGTCAGATATAGACTGGAAGGTTTTTTGACGACCGGAAATTTTTATCGAATTCGTTCAGCAGTTGAGTATTCAAAGGAAACTCTTTTTGGTTAGAGTTTTCTTTTTTTAAATGAAACCGCGAACTATCATTCACAAGGATATTGTAGTGAAACGAACAAAAGTGCTGCTTAGGTTTTTTCGTAGCCGAAAGCTTACCCTCGGGACTCGAAGCCAACACCTTTCGTAGAGATACTTACCTTTATTCCATCGCAGGTCTAAAAGTTGTTGTTGCTAGTATGCTATTGATAACTCATGCTTAAAAGTAATTCAAGAAAAATTGTAGAATAAAAGATTAAACACCTTTTGTATCATTTCCTTTATACAGCTTTATTTTTGTGTTACGGTTCATTTCATTGCGTACTTGAATCCGAGACGTAAAAATTCCTTTATCGACTAACAAAAAGAAAAAAATATTTCAAAATATTTTCGGTCGCACTTTTTTATCGTAATAAGTTATTTTAATTGCGCCAGTGTGGCATTTTGGTTTTATGGCCACTCAAGAGTTTCGTGCGCGATTTAAAGCTACTTCCATCCGTTGCCATTAAACATGGAAACTTTTTGTGCATGGCAACCAGTTTATTTACTATAACTGTTTATAATTTAGATAATATTTTAAAAGAAATTAATCCCTTTAATGCACGATTAATAACGGTAATGAAAATCGGACGATTTGCGAGTGACTTAATGAAAACGATAAAAAATCGGATTATTAAACTGCGAAAGTTTATTTACGGAACATACGTGTAATCTTTGTCATAAGGAAACTACGTACGCCAGGTAGCAAAGGCGTTCTTCAGCATTCACATGCAAACCTTTTCGCGAATTGCTAATTCTCTTGTTAGCCACACATTCTTCGCTATAAATTTCGCAGATCCGTCGTTACGGCGATGCGTCTCGTTACTGGTCTCTCCGAATGCTACACGTGCTTTTTACTTGGGATTCCATCGGCCACATCTCCCACGCACTCCTTCATAAGACTCCTTTTATGCAGTCCTCCTTCGCCTGGCGTGTCGCATAGACCATGTACGGCGCCGTATTAGCGAAGCAGTCCCACGACCAATGGAAATAAAAAGAAGCTGCAAACCGCCGACGCCTAAGAAGATGCTCTCGAGGAATCCAAGAAGGATGTCGGAGGGATAAACCTCTTTATTGCCCAAGGAATATTTTAAGACGCGGGAAAGGGACTTAGCGTGCTGACGTACTCATCGTCGATAAATGAACTTTTCGCGAAGTAAACTAAGTCAGCAACTGCGCAGAATATAGTAGCGCGCTAATTAGTATTTATTCTTTCACTCATTAAAGTTTATTTTTGCATTTAATTTCCGGAAGTTTGCTTATCTAATATAAGTAGCTGGTAGTATAAATTTAGAAATATCTTTATCTTAGAACGTGCTTTCGATAAATTCATTTTACAAATTGATCCTTTCCTGAAATATTATACCTTCTACTGATTTAGGTACGGCGTCTTTCGTTTTATAAAATATCCTTAAACTTCCCATACCAAAGTAGGTCTATTCGTATAAAATAGATTCGTATCTCATTGTAGGCCTATATCAGTGAAATCAGTTGTTTTATTGTAACACCTTCTATATCTTTATCACTTGCACACTGTGACCTACAGATTAAGATTCCATAGAACCGAATTTTTTACGGAAAAGGCTATAATCATATCTATGAATTAGTTAAACTCCCATACAAATTGGCTTCTCTTATATATGCATGCAGCTTAAATAATCCTTCATATCGCCTATTATAGTTATCCTCTCCACTTTCTATTTCTGTTACACCTTTAGTTTCTCTTCCCTCAATACGCGACACTCCCATTTCCTCTGCCGCGGCTTGAATATTAATCATTCAGAGGAAAAAATCAAACTCTACGCACATTCACCATTTGCGCATTTCATGCTAGAATAAATAATACGCTTAACAAGTATGAAATCGGGCCAAACTGTACTCAACATCATCTCGTTCGCCTCAGCTCTTCTGCTCTCTGAACGTGACAAATCAGCATAATTGTGACTCTTCGTTTTTTTTATTTCGAACTCAATCTCATTTTAAGAATGGTCATTTGCACGTTCTTCGATTATTTCCGTGAATCGTGACAATGAGAGCTATGAGGAACATAGGAGACGAAGACATTTATGGAAGATTGCTACTGCTTTCCTTGAACTTCATAATCAACTACATCGAGTTAATTAGATTATTAGTCGACTCTATTGTTGTCCTGATTTTGTTGCTACGCGCTCACCATTCAAACATATAAAGATAGATTAATTATCATTGCAAGCTAAAATATGTACTATCTTTACTAGTATGTATAGATTAAACTGTTCGAAAATTAGTCGAAGAATATATGCTTCTGCGGGGAAATTCATTCATTTCCTTTTTATGAGGAAAGTGTTTGTTAAGGCGCAGCTTTAGGTAGATTGCTTTGCTCTTAAGGAATGATTATTTAAGGATCCCGGAGAGGGTGGTGTGTCTAGTAGACGAGGCGTGAATATATAATTTGGACCGTAGGCGTTGGCAGCAGGAGTTTAACGAAGAGGCGGTCGAAAATCGACGAATTGCCTTCGGGGAAAAGAGTGTTTCACTTCGAAATGCGATATATCATTCCGAAGCTTCACGAAAATATTTTAAACACCCTAAAGCCGTTCATTCACGTTACTGGATAACGAGAAGTTTTGGAATTAACACTCGTTTAAAGGAGGCGGTTAAAATGATGTTGGACCACCATGAAGTGAATGCTTGTACATACATGTGGCTGCATTTTGAGTCAGTATTTTTATACTGTAGAGGATATATAATATAAAAAATAATTAATAAAAGTTGACAGTGAATTACTCCCAATAATAGTTGATTTACTCTTATATATTAATATTTCACTAATGACCGATTCCCATCCTTCAAGATATCGATTGAGTTATAATGATTTTGTATAATAGCGATTTATTGGGATATTGAGACCAAAAAGTCTTCTCCTAAATCTAAATCTTATAATGAGTTCATCACTTTCAAGTTTTATGGAAAATGAGCTCTTCATGATTTGAGAAATATCGAAAATTTCGTCCCGAAATGATCAGAATAAGTTTTTTTAGTTTAAGTACATTCCATCTGATTTCCCATTGATAGCATGTAAAAATTAAACCAACATTTTTGATTTTTTCTTTTTCAAAGAAGATTGAATTTTTTAGGGATCTCTGTAACGAATTGCAGAAAACGTTTCGACCCTTGTGAGGCATACTGACATGAGATGTTACGTAAATTGGTGACCCGAATACTTTTGACCCGCGCAACCCAATCGAATCAGTCTCTTCATTGCTTAATTGGAAAGGAAGGCTTATTAATCGTCTTTCATATAATATCTTCCACCATCAGTTTCTCACACACTGTCAAGAGAATACTAAACCTGTCCTGACAACTACGTCCATCATAAATTTCCACCGCCTAAACTTTTCATTTGTGAGATTAACTCTGAATGAAACCTTTCGAAATCTTCGCTTTGTGAAAGACTGGTCTCTTTGAAAGATGTGGTATTGCAATAAACGGAATCATGAGATATGATCAATAAAGCGATCGTCGATAGATTATTGGAATAGGATTCGATTTTGATTGACATATGGTGGAAAGGATCATCAAGGGAAGAGGATGGTGTTAACGTGAGTAAATGGTGTAAGTCAAGATTCATTTGAATGCAGTAATATAATATGTATGAACATGAGAAGGTTAAATAGATAATATAGAGAAAGTTTAAAGGTAACAATTGCTGATGAAAAACTAGAAAGAGGATTTGTTAAAAATAGCTATATTCTAAGGGAGATTAGGAGACAGGTGCAAAAGTAGAAAGTGTGCCGTCGTTTCTCAAAAGTAAAGTGATCCGTAATATTATTCGATTTGAGTTTTCCTTCATTGCTGTTGATGGAAGATAGAACAAACATTTAGCGAAATGATTATTGCGTGATTTCGGAATTATTAAGGCCGAATCGCGTATTTCTAAGTATTCTTAGTTCCGCGAAAACAGGTTATTCGACGATCATGCACCTTGCGGTTTCGAGCAACTTTAACGTAAATAAAACAAACCGACCGCACTAAATGGAGACAACTGTGTATGTATTTATGCACGAGAAACGAGTGAGTTGAGCGACGAGGTTAATTGATCCGACGGGCGCAAGTCAGCATAGATTATCCTCTCGGAGTTCTCTTTGCCGCAAACGCGGATTTCTCGTAAATCCGACCTCTGAATCCATCGAGAGAAGGGATGAAGCTCAAGGGAGAGAAAGTGAGTGAAGAATGTAGCGAAGTAAATATGGTGAGATTGAAAGGGATGGAAGAAGTAGGCAAGGTTGTAAGGCGGTGTTCGTGGGCGTATGGGAGGATCGTATCCCCTGCAGCTAGTCACGCTTCCCCTCAGCCCAGGTGGCACTAAAGCTGCCGACAGGGCTCCAATTGGGAGATCCTCACAAGAATCCGTAGCCTTGGAGGCTGAGAGAGGAGGTGATGTAACGTAGGAGTCTTGCGATGTCACTGTGACGGATGCCTTCTAAGCCAGCGTATTCTTCTTTGCCGTGTTATCTCAATTCCTCAACCATCCTATGGTAACAGCCTTCCATCCGCGGTAGTCCCCGAGTCGTGAAGTTCCATAATGGCGAGCTGTCTAAATTTGTAATCGTCCGCGATAAGGGATTCAGAGGGTTGTCGTTTATATGAGATTCGTAGATTGGAGGATGCATCAGCGCCCTTTGTTGGCTCTCCGTAGATGGGACTCCAAAAAGATGTATAGATTGCGTCGAGGGAGTTCAACGGATGATTTCTCGTTGTTATCGAGTGGGAGAAGTTGCACGATTTCAGTTTACGATGGTCTGTTTGTTCAATCAGTACTGTCGTTGGGTGTGTGGGGTTTCGAATCGTGCGTGAATGAAATGAAGTCTATTTTTCGTTGACGCGGGTAAAGGACTTCATCTATCTATGCTCTGCAACACCTGGATGCGAATGGTACACAGTTTTATTCATCTTCTACGTTAGACTTAGGCTTTTATATCGCTATTAATGTTTTAAGAGTTGTTTGGAAAGATTGTGGATGCACATTGTGGAGAATATTGAAGATAATTTAGCTACATAATTAACCTAACTAACTATTAAGCTAATCTTTCCAGTTGTCGAAGAAAAATAAGGATTCGAAGAAGTTACCGTATTATTATGCATTCAAGAATAGTTAAAGGAGAAAGTTTTCATTGTTGAAACAAGATAATTTATTTTGACTTCTTTTAAAGTATCGAAAGTCGTACATTTCTTTCCGACAACACATCCCAGATTATTGTTTTCACTAATAGTTAGTTAAAATATCCCTGTTTTTGGTGAATTTCTCTCAAGACATCGAACCACAAGATATGAGGCTTGCACAAATCCTTTTTCTATGTCTAACAGCTTTCGCAGGACTCAAAAACTAACGCTTTTCGCTCTTAACATACACACGATGATGATTAACACATTTTCTTTGTTGTAAACTCGCTTACTTCTTAAGGAGGAACTTTTTGAGCCATGCCGTTGCAAAAGAAGTTTAGTTTCGTATCTAAATTTTTCGTATCCCGTTATTGTTATGGTGATTTTTTACGCAAACATTTTCTAATCTGGTGAGGCGACAGTATTTCCTCCGTTTCGGAATGCTTTCAAACTCATCTTTCAGCTTCTTTTCCTTATTTACTCGAATGTTTGCCTTGTGATGGCGGCCTTACTCTCAGCTCGTGCCTTCTCTCGCGCACTCATCTCATCTTCAATCCGAACAAAATGGACCCGAAATTTTAAATGATGGGTTCGAAGGCTTGGGAACTCTCGATTACCCTCCCGTGGCCACTTTCCCAGTATTGCTTTTTTCCCAAGGTGAGTTGCGGTTTCCGATGTTCATTTCCTTCGACCCTTTCTTTAATATTCCTCCCGGACATTACGCACTTCCGCCCTTCCCTCTAAGCACTCGCCGCTATCTCTCACGCCAATGGAATTCCCTTCGAATGCATTCGGAAGCTAATCTCGCGGTACCATTTTCTCGCGTCTTAAGCCGTCCATTCCAACAAGAATTCCTCGGAACTCGGAAAATAACATCAACGAAATGGCATTAATATATTGCATGGTGAATCTAACATCATTCTATTGTAATACTTTCACCTTTTAGAGAGAATTTGCGTATTAGCTATCGTATTTTTCATCTTTAAATTAACTTAACTCGGTTTAAGCTAAATGAGATACTAAAATTCACGCTCAGAAGTAACTGATCTATATTTCTTTCGTTTATTTTCTTTTCCAGTGATTGGAATATTTATTTTATTGAAAGGTGCCTCTCTGTGCTGAGTTCGATAGGATTTACTAGCGTTTTCACTCAAAAACTTCAGGAACAGGAAGTGTTTGCTGAATAAGGCGTTGGAGTGATCGGATCAAAGTATTCTAATGAACATTTTAGGCTTAAAAAGGATTAACGGAGTATTATTCGATTCACTCTATCCCAGCTGAGTGTGTAACTTATCATTCTATTTAATCCTTGCTCATGCAATTCAAGTACCTGTCGCTTCGATCAACTGAATAGTGTGTAATAGTGTGTATATAATACACGATTTTATTTCTTCAAACTGTAGATTTTCAATAGCACTACAGCAGTACAGTTATTACGTAAAATTTGGCATTTGAGTTATCGGAAAATGTAACTATTCATTCTGAAATACAACTTTCTGACTTTCTTAAGAGTGTTCCGTAATCCCATTACCGATGGACAAATAAATTTAAATGTCTTTGCCGAACAGACTTCTAACGTTCACTTCGGATAATTGCTTAAAGAATGAGACGTATTTTTCTTAATGTATTTTTTATCTGCGTTTTTCATATTTTTAGGAGATCACTCAAAAATTGTCTAAGGATATCTTAGATGGTCTGCGTAGGAAATTTCCTTTACTTGAAGCAAATGGGTGATACTGATCTTCAGTACCTAATTTCTTCTTAACGAGATTTTGAAAGACGTAAAATCGTCGATAAGAGTTTTTCGCCTCAGGCGGTTCGAGAAAGATAATGTCTATTGGCTCTTATAGTGCCAAAATATCTCTGTATATTTGAGTACATTTGTAAATATTGCATTTGCCAAAATAAACGATGAACTGATAACTCTATTCAATCGTGAATATTTATCAAAGTAAGATATATCATGATATTGATCATACGATGATATATCGCCAATAGTCGTCTTCCAATTACTTCATCTCTTTTCCTGGAAATGTAGCGATAGAGACTGTTTTTAAAAAAAGAACTTCTGTTGATGCTACTGCTTTATTATCACCTTGAGATTCGACTGGGGCTGTAATAAAACTTCAGCTCTCCCGTGTCATATCTTATCTGAGAAGGTATGGGGTGATTTCGTGCGTCATAGATTCTATGTTTTATGCTTCGATTCTCGGTAGCAATAAAATCCTTAAGTTCTTTTAAGTTCCAACTATTGGCGAAAAAATACTAAGATGATGATTCGAATTTTTCCAATTGTAAACATCAACGGAGTATTGAAATAATGACGAGACGTTTATCAGTTTCACATAAATTCTCTTTGTTATGTTCTCTCGAAACACATCGTCTTCATTACCGAGGATCGTAATACCTTTTACGAATGAAGAAAATCACTCTCGAAGATTAGCAGAAGTCATGGAAAGATTTTTAATTCCCGTTCATTATGATCCTCATTTGTTTAGTCGTGATACCCTATTACTTCACATCCTTAAGTCGTGCAAGGAACTTATGAGCGCATTGTGATTCTCGGAAATCCCTCGGAACGTGGTGGTTAAATGATTCGGTCGTTAGTACCTTGTTAAACTTCAAACGGCTTCCAGCCTCGGGCGTTGAAATCACCGACGCTTTTGTCGAAAGTTTTGAAACATCGCGATTTTCACGAGCATCATCTCGTCCTTATCTTCTCCTTCAATTAAAGACCGCCTTTGTTTGGATGTGAAAAATCACCGAAAGATCCGAGTGTGTCAGGTTGCTGCAATCGTTTCGTCACTCTCGTACCTTCTTCTTTACTATCCTTTACCCAAATATGGCCGTGCCCACTCTTTTCCAACCCTCGCCTTCTTTCACGACGCCTCTCTTTTAAACTCGACGAAGAGCGTCCCATTTAGACTGTCGACCACGCTCGGTGTCATCCCGGCGATCTTTAAGCCACGCAAAAAGGAGAAAATTGTGCTCGTATTGAATGTTGGAAGCGTGCCTACCCACGCCTATTTCCGATTCATAAAAAAGGAACTGCTTTAAGGTTGCTATGCATCTCATTGGAGTCCCACAAGGCTCCCACTCTCCGTGGGCATTGTTCGTTTGGCAGGATGCCCACTCTCTCCTCTTAGCCGAGTTCCGATTCTGTTTCCGCTACGCGTTTGTCACTTTTCTGCGCGGGATTCGGAGGCAGTGTCGAGATGGCACGCGTCTCGTAACATTCGGAGGTGTTCCACTGGGCCTCTGACGGAAATTCTGTTGCATTTACGTGGTGCGTCGCGAAGGTTAGCGTTCGCTTTCTTCGTCTTTGGGCATATGTCTCTGAGCTGTTGCTTCTACCGATCATTTTGGACACGCTGAGGACCTGAAAACAATTATTATTACGTTTTAATAAAAGCGATCGACCTAAGGATTTGTATAATACAGGATGACGATAGGCGGATATTAACTCTGTACGTTAAGTCGTGTGATTTGGTGTCAGTTGTTAAGCAGAAGTTAAAAATAGTGACATGACTGGAACGCGAACTAAGTTCCTCCACTCAGTGCACCTGCCCGGCAAGCGAGGGACCTGGGTTCGAGTCTCCGTCATGTCGCTATTTTATATTTATTAAGACTTAAATCTAAGCCTGTGACTTGTAGATTGCTCAAGTAAACTAAGCAGAACTCAACTGCTGGATAGTTTTAGCCCCCTTACTGCGGATGGGCCGATCTATCGGCCCTCGCATATGCACGCCGGGCCGATAGATCGGCCCATCCGCAGTACGAGGGTTAAGTTACATTATAGAAAACTAACTCCCTAATACACGATTCACTATAGATGTCGTTTATTACCAATTTACTCGTCTTTCATTTCCCTACAGATACATAAAGTTTGTTAAATAGACCACGAAATCTCGTGGAATTATAGTTGAGGCTCTGTTTGTGTTACTTCACAGGGTTACATAGGAGGAAGTTAGTATTAATCATACTTAACTCCAAAGCTACGATTACTTCATAGAATCCGTCGCTTTAATCAAATGAATGTTCACATTACGACTCGTTTGGTGCTCGGAGTTTAACGATGGTTATACGTGACAAAATAATCGACGGAAGTCGGGTGACGAAATGACGGGCGATTTAAATCTCGAGGCATCCTGTGAATGAGATACTTATGAGACTACGTGCCTAAGAGTAGCTTAAGGAATTAAACCAATCGGTGGAAATTACGTTCGAAAGTGTCTGGAACGAATTATGAATGCTAGAATAAGAAAGTACGAAAGAGCTATGTGAATAAACGAGGCAATAAAACACTGCTAAGGAAATAGCGTGTCGGATATGTGTGCAATTTGATGTTACTAAACATTGAAGGTGACATTTTTGAAGGTGAAAGGATAAAGGAGTCGTAGAAGAACAAGAAAACACCCAATTTATACTCATTGCGATCCGTTTTTGTATTAAGAGAATTTTGAGCAGCAATTTCCGCTGCTAATTCTCTATCATCAAAAGCCCAAATTCTCCAGCAAATAAAATATTAGCATATTTATCCATAAGTATACTATTCAAATGCTATTCGTCGTATAATTTGGGTTTTTGGTGTTAATTATCTAAGCTTAATCCCCACAGCTTACTAACATAAATACCTAATGCGCTCTCTCATGGGATCCAGTCCAAAGTTTTTGTCTTGTTTACAGCTCCTCCATCGCAAAAATATTTCCATGCGAGGTCGCTTACTTTCATCAGAGACCGTAATTCAATCTATTTTTAGCATCAGTGACTTACTCTATTCACGTCTAGTGATTCACGGGCGATAATTCAATTTACCGAAGAATGATCGCCTATGAAGACTTCTCTAAAATGCTCCTCTCTAACGACGAAACTATGCTAGGTGAGAAATATGAGTCATCAGAATTGAATTCGTAGTTTGAAGCACGTTTGGAATGTCACTCGCTGAGTGACACTTTTATTTAGTCACACTATCCGACTTTTAAAAGTCTGAAGTCTACTCGTTTCGCGTGTTGAGTTTTGCGTTGTTTAAGGCCAAGTTTATGCGTTTGTACTTATGTATGCACGTTTTTGTATGCCTGCTTTAGTTTCGATTTACGTTCGTCATATGTTATCTGTTCGTTTATTTTCAAACGCTAATACATATACTCTAATTGTATTGCGCAGTTGCTATTTTCGTATTATTCCTTTAACGATTCAGTTCTCACCCTTAGAGACACTCGTTTAACTGAAAGCCATCTTAAAACTTTAAGTTAACTTAAGTTTACAAATGAATAGTGGTTAAATAAAATACCCTTAATCATTCGTAAGTAATTTATATCTATTGATACACATTGTTTAGCATTTTACATGAATTGGATAATTCAAATACAGTCGTGTTACATTTTATGTCATTTAGTAAAAGTAGGTGTGAATAGTGTCAACGGAATGTAAAATTAGTACAATCCCCGCAAGTCGAATAATTCGCTAGGAATTCCTCCTCCTTTTTCAAGGTTCACGCGAACGGGAGTTGTAGATTCCTTCATTTGCCACGTAAATGTTCGCGAAGTACCTGTTGCAGTGTTTTGATTCGGGGGTCCGAGTCGGCGATTACGTATCCACGATTCCCTCAAATTCCGATCCATCACTCGACGTCTTTCGTTACGTCCATTTATTTCCGTAATTACGCGTCCGCCGTTTGTTTTTAAAGGGCGGAAATGTTCCACTTTGGCCCCCCGTGACGGCCGAGCATTTCCTGATTACAGACTGTATCGTCATCTTCGGACGTTGTTTGTGCATAAAAAGCGAGAAGATTACGGCCGCGGAGGAGGGGAAGCCTCCTCTCTAGACTACGCTGTGGAGGGGGGCGGCGTGTGGGAGAAGTGGAGGGGAGGTAAGGATGAGAGAGTTCGGTGACCAGGCGTCATGGTCCCAACCGGGCACGGTTAGTGAGCGCCAGGGCTTTGCGCGTGGCGGACTGTTTCTTCTAGTGGCTCCTCTAGGGATAAAGTAGTGTCGGGAACTCTGGACGACATAGATGCCCATGGGCCCACGGTGCTAAGTGCCTTCCGTGCGTGCGATGTCTGTAGCTTCGTCGTCATGGCTATGCGTGTGTTCGGGAGGTGTCGCTGGCCTTTCAGGATACCCACTGGGTGTTCCGCGCCACAAGCAACCAAAGGTACGCTCCCCTCGGGATGCGCGGCGTCGTCGCCGGCCGCCGACAGCCGTGCGGTTAACCGCTCAGACCTTATCCACGACCTCTCCATGGTTTGCCTACGGTCGGAAGCAATCATTATCGCCTTTGTTACGAAAGGAACGATGGTGCCTCGGGATGCGAGGCTTTTATTCGCCGAGTGAATTATTTTATGCGAAAAGATCGCTTCTTTTGCGATTAATAATTCATACTCTTTCATTCTCGGCGTGTTGCGCCGTTCGCTTCGAGAAATGCATCTTTTTTCAGAGAATCGCGTAATCGCGCGATCTATCAGTTTTTTTTGCATCGAGTGCTCAAATGTGTGCGGAATTTTTGCAAGATTATCGGATGTGATTTTGCGCTCATGATTTCCATTTCGATAGTGTTTTTTCGAAGAGCTGTAAATGAATTCGTTCAAGAAATGGATATTTTTTAGGTCGATGTGCATGTAATGGTGCTATGTGCGAAATGTTTTGAAGGTTAACTGGAATAGTTTTCAATTTAGGATGGATTTGAATACATCCCATAGTATTTTATTATTGTCTTATCAAATCCTCAGATTCCAGTAATATATATCCCTCATAACTGTGTAACACATCCATAAGAATATGTGTATTGCTTATTTGTCTCTCTTAAAGGCGTTGGAGATTTTCAATTTGTTTACTTAGAATATATTAAGTAGAAAATGGAGGTGTGTTTTGAAATATTTATTTTAAGTTTATTAAATGTGGAGATTCACATTTAAATCATTGATGAACTCGTAAATTATCATTACTGATCAAAATTTACTATTCTAAAGATCTTGTAGTGTGCTTAAAGTTAATAATTGTGTATTAAAACTGTTTGTGCGTCGTTTTAAATTACACCGAACTTGTGCTTATTATTATAACTTTCATTATATATTATACTTAACGTCTGTAACGTAGGTCATGACGTCTTTTCATCTTCAAGAAAATGTAGAACTTCACTTTTTCTCACGTACATTCAAGAAGAAATGTCACTTCGATAATCGAAAACGTACGCGAAAGGTATTTAGGCATTGGCAAAATTCGTCCCTACCATCCATTCGCGAATATCGTTTTTTGCGAGTCGGTTCCCATCCGTTGGCGTTGAATCGAAATGGAGAGTTTTTTTGCCGAAACGAATCATAGCGTCTTCTGCAAAAGGCCATTGGACTCACGTGCAAAGAATAATCGCATGAAAACCCTTCAAAGGCTTCTTTGTTTATTCGTAATAGGATTTTTCTGTCCCACCGCTTCTACGGAAGGTCGCGCACACAATATCCGATGGGGAAATGCGGAATACCTCGGTAGCGTGTCAGGGTCAAGCGGGAATTGGGGGCGTGATTATAAGTTCCGATTTTACGGACGCACGCTTTCGGTGAATCGCAGAAGGAAAACTGCGATTTTTCCACGATTCCCACTCTGGATGTCTATCTTCATGAAAGGCTTTGACGGTCTCCATGGAGACTCGTTCTCGTTGGATGAAGATGTTATTATTCGCGAACGCTATTGGTGCATCTGTTGCGAAGTTGAGGAAATGTTACATTCTCTTCTGTGATTTATTGGATAACTTCTGGTTATATTAAAAGTTGGAGACTTTTATTTATTCTAAACGTTTAAGTTATATTTTTTA
Source organism: Pantala flavescens (assembly GCA_020796165.1). Taxonomy (NCBI): domain Eukaryota; kingdom Metazoa; phylum Arthropoda; class Insecta; order Odonata; family Libellulidae; genus Pantala; species Pantala flavescens. Next base: position 27,156,702 of record CM036886.1, read on the forward strand.
AATAATTTATGTGGTAGAAATACGCTTAACACTTGAAATATTACTTTAAGCTCTCCAAAAGTGAAGTCGGTAATATGTATAATAAGTTATTCTAAGACGTAGGCTTTAATATTCGTCGTGAATAATAGTAATAATAGTATTCGATTTTTCTATGGGCGAGATTAGTTCTTTGAAGTTCCCTCTTGCATCTAACCCGTAATCAAATTGGATAATATCCAATCTATAACTACTCCGTATCCATGTGGTCCAAGGTTGCCTTTAATGTTAGGAAGGTCAAATTCACGAATCGTAAAAGTATTTCTATCTAAGATACCTAATATTATTGTGTTAATCGAAGAATATAGGTATACATTTTGTTCGATTCATATGGTTATTCATTTGTTTACAGAGAATTGCTAAGTCGTTGTTTATTCAGACTTTTTGTGGGAAGTTAACGAAGTTAACTAAAGAATGAATAAACTCGGAGCTGGATTGAGTAAAAAATAATGAAACAAATCGTACTGATGTCTGTGAAGAAGCGAATTTCCCATGCATGTCGACCCCATCCATAAACCTAGATTTGAAACCAGTGAAGCTTTATTCGGTCTAATACTTTCACAAACGTCAAACGAACTGCAGCGTAACTTTCGCAAACCGTTCATTTTTCGCAAGGGATGCTCTTAACATAAGAGGCTCATTCAATATTGTGGCGAGTTTTCCTTGTTAGAAGGGTATTTCGCCATCTAACTAATGCTCAGGAGTTCTATTTTAGGTGCGTCAGAACTTTCAGGTAACAACCCTTAATGGTTCAGCGTACGGTTGAGTGGATTTCACTATTAGAGGTGGCGAATGGAAGAGTGTTTGTATACTGAGGACTTGTGAGGGAACATTTGGATGGTGGAGGTCTTTTTCTAAGTATTCAAATGGGAGAAACTGTTATTAGGTTTCTGAAGAATTGGCGTCCACAGAAAATGAGGTTAAAAATAGTTAAAATTCACACTTCAAAATGAAATTAACCCTAAATAATGGCTTTAATTTACAGATTCGTTGTCTTTATAGTATTGTAATTTAATATCTTTCATAGTTTTGTAATTTAGAGCATGGTGCATAAATGTCCCATTTAATTTGTTGTCGATGTGTTCTGTTAGCTGCGAATATCATTTAGATTTTTTTGCATAGTTCTTTGTTCTAGAGAGTGAAGCAACCGATGTCTGGAATAGAGGACAATTCTTGCATACGCTTACTGCGTACAATCCTCGGCAACGAAAAAGCGAGAGTCCTACGCTTTCGATAGGCGAAAGTGGCAATTTTGCAAAAACACATTCGACGCTTCACTCAATATTTGACCAGAAAAAATACACGAATGTCTTTCGAGCTGATTCATGAAATTTTCTTACATTTTTTCGAGTAGACGTAGCGTGACTTTGTCAGCACTCGTACTGGACATATCCGATTATAGCTTAAGAAAACGCTCGAAAAGTCGCGTTTTTCTCCATCCTGTTAAAGTTACTTTCCTAATCTCGTTTGGATTTTCATCTGCCGTTTAATCTTCGTAATTGACAACGAGAGCGCTGCGGGGTTAGGATGAAATATTCAACGAGCAACCAGTTCTATCCTTTATGCCGAGGATGACCTCAGAGTCTGTTTTTTCTCTGTCCACTTTTTAGCGTTCTTCTTAATCGACGACCACCTCTTAGGACGGTGATGTAATGCGCGTCTTTTCTTTTATTCTTTGGATGTGGAGATGCCCCTTCGAAAGTGTTGCTATAAAACAATTGAATTAATGAGTGCGAAAGCGAAGTGCGCTCTCGATGTTCACTAGAACAGGAAAAAAGCGGTTATCCGAGTGGTTAATGCAATGGGAAGTTTTTTCAAGTGGAAACGGTCTGTATAATTTCAGTAATCGGCGCTGGTAAAGAGGGGATGAAAAATTGCTCCGTATCGATGTAAATGAGTCTACGTATAATCCTCGTACGTTCAGTGAGTTGCTCTCTTTAAAAATCTCATCGAAGAATGCTGGAGGAATTCCGTGATTTATGATCGAAACAAAGTAATCAAGTTACAAGTTCAGTCCTATGGTATATTTATTTCAATTTTCAACAAAGGATTTATTGATATTAATAATCTTTTTCATGGTTACGTCTTGTTTTCGGTAAACTCTTTTCATTGAACATTTACGAACCTCGGATTGTTTCTCGAGTAAGAAGTAATTATTGAAAGAATTGGTTGCCATGGATATATTTGCACTAAAATTTATTATTTTAACATATTTGACGTCATATTTGTTCGGAAAACCATTGAAAATTATGCCTTAATGTAAGGTGACGAGGTAACAAGTAAAAAACAACTAGAAAATTCATGTTGCCATTAGATAAAATGCTGAAAGAAGGTTTTTATTTAGAGTTCTCAGTATCTGGATAAAAGAGATGTCAGCTGATCATTGGTCTTCCAGAGTTTTCTCTCAATTCGCAACGGCTGTGTGGAATTCGATGTGGGCGTCGAAAGATCTTTTTAGCAAACACGAAAATATCGAAGATAACGGGTTCTTACGGAGCCGATCTTAACGGTGTTACTATTTCCCTTTTGCGATTGTTATGAATAATAATCGGGCACATCCTGCTTAAGGACACTCGGGCGTAAATCACTTTTCCGATTTAATTTATGGGCTGCCGCTGTTATCGAATGGGTTGTGCAATCTCACTCAGTTCGTAATTAAACGGTTTCCATTTTACGTAGTTTAGAAATGACGCAAACATTTCGTTCCGTAATTGTGCCTCATTTCTCGATCAATCGGAGAAGCTAGTGAAAATCGCGTGGAAGCAATTTTTACGTGATAATCAGGTGCATGGTTGTTGGTGGGTGTATATTGGTCAGAGCTTCCTTCGAAAGTGTGTGGGGTTGCTGTGGAAACGAAGGAGGAAGTGTTGGGTGGGAAGGATAAATTGTTAGGGAGTGGATTAGTAAGGGAAGTACGTTGGATAAGGCGTAAGGTGCTATTCGAATGGGTGAACGCCTCAATTGCGTAGAAGACGAGATTTTACGCTTCCTTACAGGAAGAATGAATATATTACTTGTCATCATTTATGTGGGTGAACAAAAATCATTTTTTGCTCACTTTCGATGAAGTATTAGGAAGCATTCCGATGTAACAATGAGTCTTCATCCTTACTTATATATTTGTAAAACGTGCTATGCTAAAATATTCTAACATTAAATAAATAACTGAGTTCATTTTAAAAAGGGAAAAGAACTAGCTGGGAATCTGTCCTTAGACGTGTTTCCATATGAGAAATTCATGTATCATTGATACAGATTGCTATTGATACTTGATACTCTGTCTAAAACTCCTGTGTTTTTTACTATATTTTATAATTAAATGCAGATTCTTTCACTCATTGTAGGATTATGATATATATTCAACGAATATCAGTATAAAGTATATGTTTAAATAATGTTAGTTACAAATTTGATAGGAGAAAATAGTTATAATCTCTGGATCGAATTAAACAAAATTGTATTTTCCCTTCTGATTAGTGTTCTTAAGACGTATGAGTAAAATTAACTCGATTAGCTGGAGCATTTATTATTAAATCAAATTTAAATATTGTTACACAATGATATAAATATTGCTATGTTGCAAGTATATATGTTATTTGGCAAGTATTTTCGAACATTCTTTATTTTTTGTTTACAATTTTGTTTGTTGTTTTTGTGAAATACACAGAAAAAGGCGTAGGATCATAGAAATAAAAAAGAAAAACGATATTCATCCCAAGTAATGTGTGGAATAGATAGCGCAATGAACCCAGTCTCCTTGTCGTGGAGGGTGAGAGTGTGTGAGGAGGGCACCGTTGGCGTCGTGCGTGCCACCCACGCACTTTCCCAAAAGCCAATGCAAATTCGTCCGGAAGGGACATCCCTAAGCGAGCCGTGCACCATTGTCAGGTGGATAGCGTTCCTTTGTTTCCACCTTAAATCACGTGCCGACCGATTTGTAATCGTTTAGGAGCGGCGCTTTTTTTTGGGTCCAGATAACCGTGGTCACGATCCTACCCTCGTCGCCATTTTACGCTTATCTGGGCCACCGATGTCGCCCGTTTAGGTTCGCGAATATTGGCAGCCGCCGAAGATATCTCTCGCATCAAAGGTGTTCCGTATTCATTACTTGCCGTAAATGGTTTTGTACCCAACGTGAAACAAATGTGTCAAATCTTTTGAATCGAAGAAAGCAAATTGACACGAATTTCATTTTGATTTCTATTAACTCTAATTGAATAGAGCGATTATTTCTTTTATACTCGAGGAAGAGTATTGAATAGCTTTTTCCTGTGAATTCTATCAATTTAAAACTAAGTATAATGTATAAAAATGCTGATAATTATAATTGAAATGAATTATAACATAATATTCGTGTATAAACTGTGAAGAATGCACAGCTTCCTATCCTTTTAATGAACACGTAATTTTGTTTTTTAATATATGACATTTATTTTCTTTGTAAGTATGATTGCGTCATGTAATTTTTTTGTCAAAAATAAGGAAATAGTTGGTAAAATCCATCGAGAGAACTTCATTATTGCCCGAAAAAATAAAATTCAAAGTAATATGTATATTCGTAAATTATCAATTAGTACTACGAATGTAGAAGTTTTTTGGCTACGTTAACTATGATAAATCTCCTTCGAACGTTCCTTTTCTGCTCAATTTTTTACTGCCAGTCATATTAAATCTTGATAAGTTATCATAGTTCGAGTGAACGTATTTTCAAACGAGTCCCCAATAATTCTGCATCTCGCCTTCAATCGTAATTTCTATGCTAATTCCCTTAGGCAATGGATTTTCTCAAAAATAGATGAAACCTATTGCGTAATACGTAGCTCTAGGCTTTCTTATTGGATAAGGAACTTAGAATTCAAGAAGCTGATATTAAAAGACTGGAATCCTTTGAAATGTCTCCATGACGATGTAACCTGAAAGGAAAACCGTGGATGGGAGAAGTAAGTTGGAGGCAGAGGAAGTGGGTGTGCCGTACATCCATTGGTGTCGGATTGCTAAAGAAAGTGAAGGTTGATGGTTGAACAGTGGAGAGGTGTTGGTTAATGTGAAGGAAAGAGAGAAAGTGCCATTTTACGTTGAAAGGAATACAATTTAAATTTTTAGTATATGCAGGATGAGACTTCTCAGAAACTTTCATTGACAGGAGTTTGGTAACAAATGGTCTGCATAATTAGTGGTTAATTACTCTTCTCTGGTGTGCTTAATGTTTTGACGTTGTTATATTATCATTAATGAAGTGTTCACAATTTATATTAAAGCATCATGAAAGAGTTATTATCGGTAATTATTGATGTAAATGATTGTAATAATTACGTCGATTTTCGTGATTGCATTTGGAATGTGGGACTAAGACGAACATCTCGAGAAATTTTTCTCTATTAATTACAGTCTAACTTATTACTCACTCGTATAATTCGCGCGTAAGATTGTTTAAAATTCCTGGAATCGTTCTCATTAGTCGCGTCTTTTATACACTTTGGCTAGTATGTATTCTTCTCTATTATCTCTAATGCTTGCAAGATAGTGAAACGAATTCTTTGTGTGCCTTTCATCTCTAGTTTTCAAGACAATATGTTCAGCAGTCCCACCCATTCATGTAAATTCCCATGGTTCAAAACACACACAAAAACTGTTTTGCTCTTTTTGTTTCCCTTTATTTGTAAATAGTTTTTTATTCGCTCCGTTTTGTCTGTTGATTTACTTTCGAGTAAATAAGCACCAACGGAAATCTAAACATCGCAGTCTCTCTCGGCCAACGGATGAATTCTTTCGGAAATCGCACCCTTCTGACGAAACGCTCTATCCCATAAGTTACCAAATCCTAAAATACGCCCCCAAAACGACTTTCTTTTTATGGGGGACCAAAATAGGCCAAAACTATTTTGGCCAATCTTATCAAGGTCGCTCGTTCATCTTCCCCGAGAACCATCAAACACCGACTTCAACTTTAATCGGAGGGATGTGCGCGTTATAACATGTAATGGGCTAATTCAGCCGATGGGTGATCTCGCGAGGTGCAGAGGATGTTATGCAGACGGTTGATGACCATCTGGTGGATGGATCCACCTGCACCGCTTGAGTTATACTTCCTGCGGAGCGCTATTGGGCGAACGGGAAGCGGCGCTTCATGCAGACGTCCGACCGCGAGGTCAACCTTTATGAATGGAGGCGTTCACGCTCGTTTCTGTTCCAAATGAAATACTTCTCGCCGGTCTGATTTATTTCGCACTACAGATGGGTCGGAAAACGCGGCCCCTTTCTTTTTGTGGCTTCTGAGCTTGGATCGAAATGGATATTGCGAACCACTTAATTGCGATGTTTTGGTTTGGTTTATAAGAATGAGCCTCCGGATAGAAATGTCGTGGGATGTTTTGTTAGTATGTTCTAATCCAAAGTCATTCTCTTAATCAAATTATAGAAAATTAATTAGATTATTCATTTTAAAATTCGTATAAAATTCTTAAGTGAGTTAGATTGAATCTTTTTCTGTTAGTATTGTTCTAATATTTTTATTAACAATTACATTAATAATAGTTGTTGTATTGAGTCATAAAATTTCTTATTAGTAGTTACTTTCTTTAATTAAAATTCTCCTTTTGGAAGTTAGATTGAAATAATAATTACATCAAGTAACACATTGTGGGCTGTTTGAATTTGTCGTCGCGTTGCCACGAATGCTCTATTGTTGGGAATAAAAGGCGCGCACTTACTCGAGACGTATGTCCTTGGCAATCAATTGTAGTATTTTAAGTTCGTCGCTCTTCATATTTTAAATTTCATTCGCGATATATTCTCTAAATATCCTCGAAGCTAATGTTGTGAGTGTACATTTCCAATTCTCGACGAAGAGATGTTTATACTGATCCTGATGCTCTTTAGTTCATTTTCATCTCCTTAATGAAAGTAAATAGATCGCCGCTCGGGAAAATGAAAGGAAGGCGGTTTTCAGTTTGGGAAGATAAAAAAGCGCGGCAAATTTAGAGTCTCGAATTTTTGTGCCAAATTCAGAGGTGTTATTTATACATTCACTTGAGTTGGCGCTGCATCCAGACAGGTGCGATGCTTGGCTTCTTTTATAAGAAGACGCAATCCGAACTAAAATATAACGAATCTGAAAATATAACGGAGGCCGATGAGTGAAAAGAACCCGAAACAACTTAGCGGTGTCGGGTGACCTTAATACGAGAGGCGCGAAAACATACAAGTGCGATGCATCTATATTCTCTCGATTTTAAGTACGAATCGACTCTCTTGACTTGGAAAAACGGGGTTGTGTCGAATGGGACGGATTTTGCGTCTTTGAGAATAAGAGAACATTAACAGTGGAGTTTATTCTGAAAGCGAAGTAAAGTGTTTTATTCTCTTTTGCGATTTTTTTATTTCTCGTCCATTGTTTAGCTGATACGTCGCATTTTCTCTCGCGAAATTGGTAAGAATGGATGATCTGCCAATGTTGAGCCCCATATTTTTGTTTTGAGGAGTAAATATATATTTTTCGACTTAAATAATTATGTAAAATTTGTTCAATATAAAAATATTAGAGGATAAATATTTCTTTCCTACGCATTATTATTTTCCATTTCGAAGTACAAAATAACTTGTAATCTTTCAAAATCTGCATTACAACTATTTACTTGAAAGCTAGATAAAATGAGTTAGTTGTCATTTTTTTCGCAATAATTGGCAATTTTTTCATTCGCATTATTTAACAGTAACATTAGTTAATATTATTTGTCTCGAAGTAATTTTCTAGTCCAAAAAGAATTCACGAGCTGTGTGTGGTCCTCAAGCTGATAAATCAAGTTTGGTTCTTTGTTTAGCCTTTTATCAGTTCCAGTAGTTAAAGTAAGAATATAAACCTCCACTTTAATAACTATACAGTCCGATAAAAAGTGGAATCACTTCGTGCAGACTCAAGACTTCGCTTTATTCGGGGCTAACCTTGAAACTTACGTCATTCAGTAGCCACGGTAGAGTACAATAAATTGTTGAGAATGATAAACTCCATGAATCTTTTTATAAAATGCTCTTATATTTAGAAAGCCATATCTTTCCCCTTTAATCTACTTTCTTAAGGATATGGCGATAAAAAAATAATGTAACTCGGAACACCAAGGTCGCGTTGTGTGAATTGCAGAAGTCCAAGAACACCTGCTTAACAGGAGTACGCTAAATGAGAACATATTTCATATTTCTGAATAAAGAGGGCTTTCTTTATTTTTAATTCAAATTCTTTGCACCTCATTGCTTTCCTCAATCTCTCGTATTTTCACTGGGCCGGGAAAAATACCGAACGCGAGTTTTATTTTATTCGAAAGAGGAACTTGGATGTTGCAGATTTTTGCATCGCCCTTTCGCGATCTTTGTTATCTTTCGCTCATTAATTCATCTGGATTTTACATACTCAAACATGGCCTTGATCTTAAAGCACACGTCCTCTTTTATTCCCAAAATTAAGCCTTTAGGCTTTAAGGACTCGGAATATCTCGCACCTCCATAGTGTGACACAAACGGAGATAAAATTAGACATTACTGCTCCTTAAAAACTTGTTCTTTAGAAGTGTGAGAGAGAGCTTTGTCCATGGAAATCAATTAAGACCGAATAAAGTTATTTTCTTAAAGAAATCCAAGGATAGATTTTGGTGTAGAGACACGGTTTTTATTTATCGCAATGTTCCATCTCTTTAAGATTGTAGTTAAGTTACTTGTGTGATACCCTTTGATCGTGTTATGTTCATGACCTAAAAAATTCTGGTTCAAGGATTGCAATGTCACGAAGAAATGTTATTTACCTAATTTTAAAATTAAGTAAATATTATGAAATTGAACTCATAAGTTACGTGTACTGAAAAATTATTTAGTGTATCGAATGTTATTTAATCTTTTTACATTGTTGTGATAGAGAGGTTTAACAAATGGCTCTAAAAGAGGTATAGATTTTTGCCGTTTCTATATTTGTGGAGTTTAATTACTCAATAAATGATAATATGTAGAAATAAATATCTAATGAATGAATGAATTTAGCTCTGGCTTTCGTACGTTTGTTTAGGTCACCACCTCTTATACCAGTTGCTGTGCTCTGTACATCAGTTTTAGAATGACCACGATCCTATGAAATCGTTATTCGTTCTAAAATAATGTAAGGTGCTCATTTATTTTCCTCGTTTAAGTTTTAAATATATTTTTAGTGATTTTAATTAAAAGAGGCGTGAATGGAGAAATGGAGGCTATATTTAAAAAAATCTCTCTTAACACGCATTTACAAGAATTGAAAATGAAAACGTCTTGCTTTTTTCCAGAAAAGAAGCGCGATTTTATACGAATAAATAAATATTTTAGATGCATCAGAATTTTTCTGGTACTTTATTTCAAGTGAAGCAGCTTTAACTGATTACTATTCTCGATATCTTCTTAAAAAACTATATTATTATTTCCTTATTTTTAATAAAAAAGAACTTCCTGTTAAACGATAGGTCTATCCAAAAAAATATGAATAGTCACTCTTCTGGAATTTTACTCATCAAAATATAAATTGATTTTTTTTATAATTCAATTTAACAGCTTCAGGGGCTTCATAGAGAATATAATAGTTTTATCGAGGAAAATCCTCGAGTTTCGTAACGGATTTCGAATTCTATGCGAATAATTGAATTATAAATGCAAATTGAATTTAATTTATGAACCGATGCCTTAATGCTCGCTAATTCCATCAGAGAATGGAATCATAATGTTACTGATTGTGAGTTGGAGCTATTACGGACGATTATGTGAATATTCAAGTGCACTTATCTCGCACATCAGCCTGTTTAATTCTCATGGGACGAGAATGTTCTCAGAATGTGAGCTGCATTAATTCGTCACCTAGAAATTGCATCCATCCTTGTCGCACGTGTATATAAAACGAGGATATATCAGCTAAATTGGCTTTCACGCGATTTGAATGAGATATATCGGATTGACACAAGCCTTCGTCCAAAGAGAACACTTTAAAGGCTATGAAGCAAGGACCCTGGAATACTTGAATGGCAGCAATATGTGGGAGTGGTTCGGAAGGTCAGTCGAATGAGTATAGATGTAAATGAGAGACAACCAGATGTTAGATTAAGAAGTTCATTTTTTTAGGAGAGTATTCAATCCGTAGGAATGCAAGCATTTACGCGCTGCTTGTGCGGAGAATGTTATGAAATGCGTGGGAAGTCGAGTTGATTTATTTATGCATCTGCGGAAAATATCGCATATGGTGGCACAATTAGCTCACTGAACAATTCGATACTATTCCATCAGAGGCGGTGCACAGCAGTTGGCTTGGAAACCGATTTGAGCACGGCCAAATATGAGTCACAATCTGAGGCTCTGATAATATCATTATTGTCGTTGTTTGTGGGATAATGTCTTCGCAGCTTGTCCATTCTTGTCCCATTATTTTGACGTCTGCTTTGAAATAAAACTTCTTTCCTAACAATGCTTAATTCTTAACGTCCAATAATGGACGTATAAGGAATATTAAATTAAAAGCTAATCTCTGACGCAGCAGCTAAAGTTAGGATGATTATTAATTGGATAAGAATACTGAAAACCTTTACAATTGTTGCTGCATTAAATCGGATTATGATTTTGACACCTCAAAGGTTCTGAGATTCCAATCGGGAATTTGAAGACACGGGTTCGAGTCTCGATGCGTTCAGACTTTTTCATTTTCCATATATATTTGTTTACTCTTATAACTGACGTTCTGGATTCTTGATATTCATTCATTTATGAGTCATTTAGCATTCGGCTGATAAGTTTAAAAATAAATTCATGATTCCTTATCCGTATGATGTCGTTCTTTCGAAGGTAAATGTTAAAAAATGTGACCTTGGTGTTATTTATTGAAGATGTTTCCTTGTGATCATATTTGGCCTTTAGACCCTTATATTGGTGGAAGGAATTTAATCCGATGACGTCCTGTTTACTCGCAAAATAGGCTCATATCCTTTAAAAAGCATTTGTAAGCTTAAAAAAAAGACGCGGCAGCTGAGTTTCTGCATCCTGTCCGTCGGTTAATTTTTCACACTCAATTGGCCCCTAAATTCAAATACGTTTCTGTGAATCAGCACTTGAGAAATCATACTCGTTTATTTTTCTGCGAAATATTTCTGGCTCTTGATCAACCATCAGTTGGATTCTCAAATTTCATACGTTTTTTTGATGGCGAAGTGTTGGAATGCACTTTGTATTTATGGCGTATGTGCGTAATGACTTCACCGGACTATTTCAGAATAGATCATATTTGAGCGCACAAGGTGAACGTATCAGCCAAGAAAGAAAAGCTTTTAAAGTAAACCCTATTTCTCATTTCTCAAGCATTGATCAATCCCTTACTTATTTCGTAACATCTTAATGTTTCTTAACGTATTCTTAATTTAACCCGCTTCGAATACTTTGTGGACGTGATCGAAATTTTAAACTTTGATGTAATCTATCGAAGATAAACGAACAGTAAATGGCTGCACCAATCTGAGTGAATGGATGGGAGAAGCGAACTAAATATTCCCACCGTATCTATCTGTTTTACAATGAAAGAGAATGGGTTTACAAATTTAGATACAAGAATTGACGTATGCATAGGGAATGGTAATTGATAGAATCAAGTTGATGGATATTGGAGGGATAAAATTCTCGTCAGAAACTTTGCTGAAAGCCAACGGTAACGCATTTCTAACGCTGAAAGCTTGATCTCTCACGACGGCTTTCAAGTTTTGTTATTCGTATATGAGGAGAAATATCTCTATCCATGTATTTCCTCTAAGATTTCCATTTTCTAAGTTCTAAGATTTAGAAATATATTTCTCAATGAATACGCGTCCGACAGAACGAAACCTTCAAACTTAGATGTAGGTTTGATTATTTCATACTTATATCTAAGATCTTTGATTCTGGTTATCAGTATGTGTGGGTTCTTTCCTAATTTCATATGCTCTTCGACTGCTGTGTAGGTACAAAACGAATATTTTCTTCCTTTAAAGCACATTACAATATTCAGTTATTAGTATGATTTAATTGTGTTTTAGGTATTTGACATTATTATAGTTCAAGTCTGATCAAAGTTAATGAAGTAAAGTGTTCAATTTGAGAATTTATCTTAAAATACTAATGGAAGTCGTAATTGTTTAACTTAAGTTCTTTGATTTAACATATTATGTACTGAAATATCAGAGGCAGGATTTTAAATTATTCGTTTTAACCAAATATTTTCTTTTAAATAAGTTTTGGGGTTATTAATTTGGATACCTAAATAACTCTCGTCATATTCTCATTTCTTCAAATAATACGAAGTTTGCCTTACTCTACTAGATAAAGCCATCTAATGTCATAATATCCCTTGTGCTTAACTTCTGCTAAATCAGAATGAGTATATTTTATCTCAAATTCGAAATAAATGAAAATTAAACACCTTTAAAAACGGAGACTAGCGTATTACCTTCCGTGCAAAAATCTAAATAATGGCCAATGAGAATCTTCGAGAGTAAAAGTGAAGTCTTGGGCTCCATTGTCATCGAAGGTATCTTTAAAATCACGTCTCGTGTATTGAACTTCATTTCTCAGAACACTGAATACCCAGAAGCCAAAATTTAAAGTAGATAAAAGGGATGAAAAGCCTCGCGAAGATCGGCGTGAAATAGTGGTGCTTTTCATCCTCAGGTTCCACTTCATGGTTCTTAAGCCATTCCATATTCACGCATGATTAGGAATTATAATTTTTCAGCCATTATAAATTCGCAAGGGGAGCTGCATTTGATGCGGGAATCCGAGGGGAACTGCGATCTGCAATTGCACGCAGATCTTCGCAACGTGATCGGAGTTTGGCCGCGTGCTAAAGGCCTCTGGAGACACGGCTGGTTTATTAAAAGCACGGCCTTCGCACGAGCGTCTGCCAACGTGATCGCTGTCTATCGGAAGAAGTAAACAGAAGCTGTTGAATGGATGCGTTCCAAGAGGAAGTATCGCACCCAATTGGTTCCTCGGGATGATGTGTCCGATGGATATTCATTTCCGCGTAACTATGAGGATCATCTGTCAGTCACACTACACTTTGTGGAAGTTTTATAGAGCGGAGAATGGGTATATTATGTCATATCTTAATTTAACGTCAACTTTGTCTTGAATGTTATCAACGTGTTTCTAACTATATCAATGGACGAAGTTGTTATGAAAAGATACTTGATGAGATTTAGGTGGGTAATCTCTGTGACAACCGTGATATGTTTTTAAAAAACTTGAAAGCAACAGAAATTTATTTATCAACTTTATATTTCCCATTTTCATAATTTCATTCCGTATCATGAAACCTTATCAGCTGTTTTGGAATATATTTATGAGCTTTCTTGTCCACAAATGAATTTTATTTCTTAACTTTCAGTATCCTTATTTTACTCTAAATTATATAAATTAAATAGTAGATTATGACCGTGGACTTATTTACAAGAATGCACTTCTAAAGAACTATTCTTCGAGAATGGATAAGCTTGTAGCATCTTTACGAAAAATTCTTTTCTTCAGATACGTCTTCATAAAAGTGAATTTTTAGGAATTCGTTATCTCTGAGATAACTGATGAAAAATTAAGTCGTGTTGTAATGGAAGAATTTTCTTTTCATGTTTTAATCTTCCGCTGGTAAACAATCACAATACGTAAAAATATCCAGTTTATAGCGATGAGTATTTTGTTGAAGTCTTAATCAAAATTTCATCGTAATAATTTATATTTATTATGCGTGTTGTATGAGTAATATGCATGTAAATGGATAATGTATGTCAGTTACGCAATTTCCTTTCGTTTTTGTTTTTTTTGTCAGCGCACTGAATCCCTCGGGAACCGGGTCGTCCTAATGACGGAATTTGCGTTTTCCGCAATTCGTTAAAATAAAGGCTTCGTATCGATAACGAATCCGCGAGATTAACATTTGAGTCAGGGTCGAGGATTTTCCGCCACACTTTGTTGGCCATTGTTCGATGTGGGGGTCGTGAGAATACCGTCGAAGAACTCAAGAAGATCTCATTTAAGTGTTGCGTAATAGCTTCCGGAGCTCACGGATGAGTTTCTCCGCTGCTTTTTCATTTGGTTGAGGAATGGTTGAATATTCATCGATTGACATATTCACGCTGCATTTGCTGCAGAAGATCACGGAGAAAGTTTGTGGTGCTCATGTTGTTGAAATGTTTCTACCAAGTGTTGATATCATCTCATAGGAAGGGTGATCAAATAAACAACCAAAAGATAAATGGTTTGGAAATTAAAAGCATGAAGCGTTAAGAGTTGTTGCATTAAATACTTATAAGAATACAATTCTTTGTTTGAAAAGTAATTACCATAATTTATATAATAAAAGCATTTGATGATTTGTCCCTATTACGCACGGGTGTTCGTAATACTTCATCATTCTTACAATGCATTTCGCAAATTATCTATTAAACAAAATAGCATCTTTCAATGCCGATATTAGGGAAGAATTCTACTATATATATTTTCAGTAGCTGTACAGTTTTATTGAAAACATTAATGCACATAATACTATGTTTTTAAGTATCTAATGGATAAGAATAGCTGTTATTTAATTCATTAATGCTGCCCTTTTTGAATGATCAAGTCCGGAAAGATTGACTGGACATTCATGTTAATAAGTATACATCATTCTTTCGATGAGTGGAGTTTTACCACCAATAAATATATATACGTTTAGTCAGAAAAATTTGTAGTAATGGACTCTTCAAAGATTTTTATCTATTTTTCCGATCATAACTATAAAATATTCACCTTAAGATAATTTATGGAGGCCGACTGTTATGAAGTCGTCTTCTCGTACAAAATAGTATATTCTATCGCTCTATATGGCAACTATTAAATGCCCAACGAGCGTATCAATAGCATTGAGAGAGGATAATCTCAAAACACATTCTCTATCCTCATGCTCTGTAAAGGGCATCCTCAGGACCAAAGCCGACGGTATAACATCAGCAGATCGAATCAACCGGAAACTTAACGGTTTTTAGCATTCCGTCCTGCATTTGGGCTCCCCACTCCACCTCCCCTCCCTCCTTGCCCACCCCTCCCCTCTGCTCATCTCCATGATCCAGTCGGAGACTGTAATTAACGGAAAATTGGATGATAAATCACGGGTTACTCAGACCCGGATATTTGCCTAACTTTTCTCCATCGTTGGTTACGATTTCTTTGGTCATTCCCACGACCACTTGCAGACGTAGGTGTTCGAAATGGCACGTTTCGAATCGTGAGGAAGAAGTTTCCATTTCACGATGTGTTTTTTGTTTTCGTCGTCAGGACGACTCGTTGACAGTTGGGAATTAATATCCCCTTGGAGATATTCTTCTTCCGCAAACTTTTTCTTATCTCGTTCCCACGAAAAACAATCTTTCGTCTGCTCGATTTTCAGGTTCACCGCTATGCATATGCAAGGCATGTCTGAACTTGAGTTCGAGACAGAATCCGAAGCAGACGAAATTATTGAGGTTGAAGTAAATATGCTCTTAATTGAAGGCTGGTATTTTAACTGGCCCTCTTCCCGAACTTGACTCCAATCTTTTCGTAATTATTATCACGGAATAGCAATTTAGTAATAAATGTATAGTTGTGGCAATTATTGAATGATCGCAGATAATTTTATCTTTGACTTTAATATCTTTGCAATAATGTCTTTGTTTTTGTTGTCCTTTTTAAACTTGTGACGTTTTAATCAGAATGGCTTTTTAACTTTTATAAATAAACAATCTGGTTATGAATTACAATCGTGTGCCTGTTCACTGATTGACGGAGATTTTTAGAGGAAATGTTTGACCTCATAGTCAGCTGGGAGCTGAAGGAGACTTGTTTACATCCAATACCTTTACTATCGAATATAATGGACGACGTATTTTTCCATGTTCGACCAAATTCGGGGGCGTTTAGGAGTTTGTTATTGGCCATTTCATAACTTACGTGAGAAATCGCCAGTTTCTTTTTTTTCCAAGAAAAGGATTTTGAAGGTCACCTCCGAAGGCAGATCTAGGACATCGTATCTCCACCATAACAGCTGTTCTCTTTTTGAATCTTTCGCATCACGTCGAGGAAAAATGGGCAGATTTCACTGTTAGTGAAATTATGCTAAGATGGCCTAAGGATCATTATTTTTTAAGTTAAATTAAAAGTTCTTTTAATATTACTTGTTAGAGTGCATCGGGAACGTTTTGTTTTTGTAACAGTTTTTAAAAGGTAAATTTAATTAACTGTCACATTCATCAACGTTAATCGCTGTACTTATAAAGAAATTTAATAAAATTTCAAAGTAGAAACATTTTTTATATATTATCATTCTGTTCGGATTTGATCGTTTGTTAATTACCCAGTTTTCAAATATTAAATTTTAATTTTTTCAGGAAACAATCTTTCTCGATGTTTATTTTTAGCAATTGCGACAATGTATCTTTCTAATACACCAAAGACGAATCAGTTTTGGAAATAGATTTGAAGTTTAAAAAGTATTATTTTGACTCATTTGCTTAAAAGACAGTTACTTAGTATTTGCACCATGGTTACGTTCTTTACTTTATGGGTATTGTTATTCATGATGTGAATGATAAACAATGATTGGCTGAAACAGTTATCATTTTAATTTTCTCTTGAATAGTAATAAGTTCAAATGGATTGAATCTTAAAGCAAATAATATACGAGTTCTTCTTACGAAAAAAAAATTATTGCGTGCTTCTTCGAAAGCGCGTGTCGTGGTTTCGACACTTACGCTATAGATATCGCGATGGATCGCTGAATTTCTTTTTTGCCTTCCACACACGAAACAATTCGAGAGATGTAAGCCCTTAAAACTTAATCAATTCAATTCGAAAATCTGCCTCTTAATATTTTTTACATCTAGACCCTATGCCGGGACTACTTTCTTTAAGATTCTATATCGTTGTAGAAGAAGAAAGAATAAAGTACGTCTTATAGTTAGCAGTAGTTGGACCCGAGTTCGAAACCCGTCGGAGCGAAGAGGGTTTACACGTAAAAAGGCGCCAACTGTAGCTTAAAAAACATTCGGGAAATGACAAAGATTTTTCGTTTTTGGAACTCGCGTACCGTTTCCATCGCCACAAAAAGGAGCGTCAATAAAACATTGATGGCTTTTACAGCTGCTCCTTTGTGCGCCGTTCTTCTGTTTGTGGAGGTAAATTTGACCTCTTTGTTTATCCTCTCGTATCTCTGAAACTGTGCGCAATCATATTCCTCGTTGTCTGGTTTCGGAGCGAATCGGCTACTTTTTCGAAACAAGTGAAGGATATTCGTTTTTATTGCCCCTCAAAGTGAACGATTCCAGACGGCGCTGTTAGGTGTCGGACCGGAAGTGATGGGCAGAGCAGCTATTAACTCGTAATTCATCCGAGGTCTACTGAAAACATCCTATACTTCAAATCCACCTTTTTTATTTTCCAAACGAACTTTTTTTATTCTCGCGTTGGTTATTCTCAGGATCATTTCCGTTTCTTCAGACACGAGGGAGTAAGAATGAATTGCTTTCCACCCTATATGTCCAAAACATTCGGAAATTGTTTACATGTTCAATAAAGGAATTTTTAAAGTAATATGCCAAAATTATTGACCGAAACTTCAGTACATTTTCAATCCTAAAGCAGCGTCTCATTTCGAAGTAAAGTTTTATTATCTCGTTGCATTCATATCACACGTTAAACCCTTTCCTATTGAATGTTTTCGATTGAAAATTACGTAACTGAATTGTATGTATTGCTGCTGAAAATTCTACTTAATAGAATGTAAGGAATTTTAATTATTTTTCTCATAAAATATTGTTTCTGAACCATCATTTTCCAATAAGAGCTTGTCTACAGTCATTTTAATGCATTTTTCATGCTTTGAAGGATATTCAGCCAACCGCATTTGGAACGCTCGAATAGATCATATTGTAATTTACTTTTCTACCCAACTGTTTATTATAGTAACCAAGGTGAGAACATTGAAAAAGTTCAGTTCAACGTTACGCACTGAAAAAAGCATTTTGAGGATTTAAAACACTCGTAAATTTAGTTTCTATCTTATAATTGGTGATAAATGAACCTGGGTGAAAGAGATAAAGAATGAAACAACCCTAAAGATGGAAATGAGCTCGTATTTCACATTCATTAGCGCTGCCATCTTATTATGCAAATGTTAAACATTCATCGTTATGAAGTAGACTTGAAAAATACGTAACTATGGACTTTTCGGTAGATATCCTAAAATTAGGTACACTTTCAAAGTTTGAAACGCGGTTATTCCTTAAAAGACCATCCAAGTTTTGCACATAAATCATCTTCTATAGACGGCATTAAAACCGCTCACCTTGCAGAGCATAAATATTCTGTGGAAGAAGGGCACTCTTTGGAGCTCAACACTTGTGATGCTCAACCAAGCGAACGCATCACCAGCTGCAGGAGAAACCGCGATATTTCATCTCGAACGAAATAAGGGCAAAGTCATCCTCTCGATTGAATACGAGATAAATGCGACCGCGAAACTAGGATGACTTTTGAAAAGAGAAGTTCGTATGGATTACATGGTGCAATTTCCATGTTTCAGCGCTATAATTCAATTCCCTTCGGAGGTTAGAAATCCCAATTAGCGTTTAAAAATTCCGCCATTGGAAGTAGGTCTGCGGAGTAATGGTGGTGGATATTCACTTAGAATGCGAAGCAATTACATTTCGCGAATATTTAAATTATCCTCCACTTTAACTGGACTGCGAAATTTATGGAATTTGATGAAACTATTCAATGGAAACGTGTTTAGGGAGAAATAAAAAGGCGTAAATTCTAGTTCGATTTAATTAGAACATTTAACCGGATTATGTTTCTCGGTCAATGTTCATCTAACTTACTTGTTCGATCATATTCAACCGCTGTTTAACTAGATTTGGTCTTCTTTTGACTCAGATGAGCTGTTATTTTTATAGAAGCTCTGTTTTAACTTAAAAGTTCTTGCTCGTTTCTCAAATTTTATAGATGAGTAAACGTAAAATTGCTATGAATGGGAACTAATGAGAAAAATCAATAGAGGGTTTTAAGTTGTAGATACGGAATGTTAAACCAGAGGGAAAATATTGGTTTCTTATTTATGTTTTTGAGTGAATTATTTTGCTCTATTGAAAGTAAAAGAAGTCTCCTTTTATTCATCTACGTTGTTTAGATGTCTGAGAAGTAAATCTCGTGAACAAAATACAGTCCTAAGTTACTGTGGAAACGTATCAGTATTTTTGTAAATAGAATTAGGCTTGTGCACCTGATGAAGTTCAGTGACCTAAACATAGAGCCGGTTAGTTCCTGCTGTAGAAATATTTTTTGATAAATAAAGTATGATTTAGATCGACTGGTTTATTGAAAATTAATCCTATTCAGTTCAGTCGAACCTTTATTTATTTAATTATGTATTAATAGAAGTAAATAACATATATACTGCAAATTAATAAGTTTTATAAGAAAATCTTACACTACTTAGGAGACATCGATAAATATATTCGTTGAGCTTTCCTATTTTAAATGTATAATAGATGAAATCATTGTTTTATGTAAGAAATGAATCGTATTGTGTTGTTCCTCAATTCGTATGCATAACAAGTACGTAATAAGGTAAAAGTGAAGCTTTTTTTGCCGCTCTTTCCATAACTTTCAAAGTCTAGGACTTCCTTTCATTCCATAACGAGACTATATCATTCCTGCAATTTAAGTCGGCATATAAACTTCCCTCGAGTAGTGGAAGTGCAGACCGCCAGTGATAAATCTATCGTGAGTTAACTCGTTATCAGCGGGAGGCATGGATCCTCTCCAAGATGCGGTAACACCTCAAGAAGAAGGCCCTGTTGAGGAACAGTGTTCAATTGGCGGAAACCTTTCGATCTTTCTTATGGAATGGAAATAAGGGTCGTAAATCTGACGTTTCAATAGATGCTAAGGCACACCTTAAAGGCCGAAAGACGACCTAGCTTTTTTTCTAGTTTACATTTTTCTCCTATCGTTAACATCCGTGTATTTTCAGATACTTAGATTGTTAGTTTATGATTATTAGTCCGGAGAAATTTTTTCTTCAGATTTTCGTTTATATCCGATCTATTATTCAGAAGAATTTGGTTTAGAAAGAACTTCTTTTGAACATGCGTTGGAAACCGTGGAAAAGAATGACATGTTTCCTTCGTTCTTTAGTTATTATTGTTCTCTTTTTTAAGGGCAGACCAAACGTCTCCAATCGGTATCAGTGAAAACCGGAGATAAGTTATTATCTTTTAGGTAAATAGTCGAGTGTTCAAATGGAAGTCTCAAATTTTAATAACTTTTTGGTTTTACTTAAATAGTCATCATGGACCACAAATATTTAAGGATTTCCATGTAGAATAATTCGATTTATGCAAGATTCGGTGTATTGTACCCTTAGACATCGGTTCGATAGATTACAAAAAGAATCATGGATGATATAGTGACGATTTAAAAAAGCGAATGACGGAAGTATTATTAATCTTGACTAAATTTGGAACGGAAAAAAAAGAATGTTTTCATCAGAATCCCTTATTTATGGCATATTCTATAACATGATACACACAAGATGATGATGTATTTCATGATCTATGATAATATCTTTATATGTTTAATGTTATCGATTAATCCACGTATACATTTACATTTTCTGTGTGTATTTTGTTCTTTCGGTTGATCGCTGGATTTACGATTCACAATCCAAGTAAAGGTGATCTATGAATTACGTCTGTACTTCCTCATTTAATCGATGTCTGTTCTGCACGAGAAATGGTAATTTCTGTAGTTTTCTGACGCACACTAATAGAGATTACCTTTAAGACGTACGATATAATCTCCTCATCTCGGAAATAAATTTATCCTCGAGGCTTATTATCATACTGGACTTGATCAATGCGAATTACCTCGTGTCACTACCGTAAAGATGATGAATGCTATGTCTGCATTCCCTTCGTCTCTCAAAAGTGGTCTTTTCTTTGCTCGTTGTCGTAACCTTGTGCAGAGAGAGAGTATGACGTCACATTCTGTGGGTGTCTAATCGAGAACTTCTGCGAAACTTATGGAACTCACATTATGGAAGATTCTTTTATATCTCTTAAAGTCGTTGGACCGGATGTTGCGCACCTTCTAATGCATCTCTCTTTTGTTTTCAGGAGCGGCCTCCCCAGTGGCCGCCGTCATGCCCGGAGGAGCGCCTGCACCCGGTACCCCTTCCTCGAAGATCAAGGTACGTCTTCTAATTCTTCTGTATATACCACATAGAAACCGTATAACTAAGTTTTTTATATGTCCTTGAGGCAAATGTTTCTTAACTATGCCTGTCCCTCAAGTCCGTTGGATTAAGTGAGGTTTCATCTCAGAGATGGGCCTATGTCTGCGATTAAATCAATTTTGAATTCCCCTCAGTTGCTGAAATTTCTTTCTAGACAGAACTTAAGCCTGTTCTACAAAAGAATTGTACAATTCTTTTCTGTGACTCTAATCTCATTATCTAAGCCGAGATAGGACACGTCGAAAGATTCCTCGAGTTCCAAATCTTTATAATTCACTTTCTATTTTTCTTTTACGTTTGTTAATCGTAATGCTTCGGTTACCATGTTGCTCTTCATTCAATTTAATACCCATATCGCGTATAAATATGAAGGAATTACAGAGGATCAATGTGTCAAACCCGGTTGCCTACACTACAGAAGAGAAGATTTTCTAACATATCCTATGATATGGTACATCGTGTATTGTTGCGTAAATGAATCACCGGAGAGAATGATTGCGAACCAACAGGTGCCAGGAAATGATTTTGATTAAACCTATGATGCATTAAGCTGTTGGAAAGGAAGTGACGCTTAGAGTAGTGAATGGCGAATCGTATGTTTGAAAAATAAATCCTTTAATCTCTAGTTACACAAGGAAATAGTCAAAGGTTGCTTTCAAATAACGTGGGAGAGTAATCCGTTCCTTTGAATACGTAATATAGGCTAAGAATTATATCCTAAATTCTATATATGAGTTAATGAAGGTGGAGTTAATTTCCGTGAGAAGGGAAGCGATTCAGCTTTCGTTAACTTCTTATGCGTAGATTTTTATCGCTCAAACAACGAAATGTTTTTGTCGAACATTCGAAAGTCATCGGTACACGCTTCTTTATTTTCATATCTGGTTTCGAATCATTTTAAACCATCATGGTCGGAAGCTGAGGTCGATCTTCTTGAGATAGTGGTGTCGCTGTGTCACGGTGGGCCTACACGAGAAGCTTATGGGACAACACCTTCCCATTGGCATGTGCTTCGCGGATCCTTTCGGCGAACTCGGAAAACAAATAAAAAAACACTTCTCTCGAAGGAACAGGTGGGGAGTCTGTCGTCTCCATAGCAACTCGAGGCGCATTTCAAACAGCTCCGAACGGAAATCCAAACATTGTATTCAAATGCAGAGACGCTTCACATCGCCGGAGGATGGATATTCTTCCGTCTTTTGAAGAGGATATAGGAAATTGGTGGAAATAAGACGATGTGTTTTTTCGCAGCGGTCGTTTATGTTTTTTCGTTTCCCCGGGAGAAAATCGTTATCTGCAGACGGTCTGTGCGCCTTACCACGAATAATGGGAGACGTCTTCTTCTTTTCAAGGTCACTCCCATCCGTCCTTTTTTTTCACCTTTTCCCACGTGCTCAATGTCTTTGGCCGATTGAGATGTTAATCCAGCCCCGGGGTGTGTTATTGGGAGAAATTGTCAATTACTGGAAGGAAATGAAGAGATGGAATTAGTTCCTTTGGACTCTCGGCGGAGGAAGAAACTGGGATAATGGGCAGAGCGTGACGGATTTAATCGAATTAATTAAAAGCGTGCGTCAGAAGCTGTTGGGAGTTAATTCAAGCTCAGAGCGATAATCCTCTGCAAGTTTGCAAGGATTGCAGGAAGAGGCAACGCATGCGTCCATTTCCGAGTTTATTTTTTTCTATTTTTTTGTTCAATCATTAGAAACGCCATAAGCAATTAATTAGTTTTTTATTCTTTATAATTAATCTGCGCAATTTAGGAATTAATGGGGTTGAACAGGATGGGAATATCGTAGTACCGAATTATATGTAATATGATTGGCTCTCTTCAACGTTTACACATTTCGTTTTTCGATTGTTTGATCTTCTTATCTCCATTTAATCTTTGCTAAATATGGAGAAGATGGTTACAATTGCGCATAAAAAAATAAGATTCGGTTTAATTGAAACGAAATGAACTAATAAATCATTTTTGAAGTTGAGTAACTATTAAGATATGGGTAATTAGTACAATTATCAACTATTCTCTTTTTACTCGATGAAATAGCCTTGAATATAATTAGATACTCATGGAAATTTTTATGAGGAAGATAAGTCTTGGAATGCACTTCCTCAAAGCTACAGTACTATTTAAGAGGAGGTTATCACGTAAGCTGTATCTTTCATTTAAGACCGAGGAAGTACGTTTATAGTTTCAAAAACTCTTGCTGTAAAATCTAATAAGTTTTTAATGATTATTCTCTCGTTATTTAAGGACCAAAATCTTCCAATTGCATGGTTTCATTTCATCAGATTTCAATCGAACTTTTCTATTTAACCGGAATATTTCTCCCGGAAAATTAATTTGCAACACATCAAAGCTATGATACCGATAATCGATTTAATTCTCTTAAATAACTAAGGAAGTTATCTTTTCAGTTTCACCTCAGCGATATATAACCCAATATATTTCTCTTCAGAATGAGCGCTTGGTGTAATGCATCAAATCACGTAATTAGAGTTAATTATCCGAACATACGGAATCGATGAAATTGAAGCATCTCACTTGAGAGGGCGTTCCGAATGATGTACTTGCTTTTTAATCGTAATTTTTTGTATATAGACACTTCATGCGCTATATTTTTTAAATTTCTATTTGACTGATGCATTAAAAAAAATCATTCAAATCAATCTTCCTTGAGTTGTATTTTAACCTACTGCGCTTACATGAAAATTTAAAATTAATCGGACATTGGTATGATTAATGACGACCTATATCAACCGATAGACCAACTGATGACAAAATAAACAAGAACTCGCATTTTTTTCTCCAAATTAAATTCAATTTATTCGTCGCGATAATTCTCATAATTGCATTATGATTAATCTTTTGTTAGTCCTCCACAAGTGTGAGCTCCGTTTAGCCCTCGGGTGACAGCCCGTGAACTTGATGGCCAAATGACGAGGTCAATGGATGGAGAAAGGGCAGCAAAAAAGAGTCAAAATGGTCATTAATTAAAGCTCGATTATCTCATCACTTTGTAGGAACAATCGGGGCATCAGCCATGTTAATTACCCAGAAGGCCTAGCGAAATTCCTGCGGTGCGAGTAAGTCGTTTGCCAAATTACACTTCGCCATCTGTCATCAACGTTTAATGATGTATCTTACGGCTCTTTTCGTCTCTGTGCTGCTGTGTGCTGAATTCAGAAAGTAAATTATCGGAAGATGTTAATCATATACTAATTTACCGAATTTAACATCTAAAATAAAATGTTTTTCGTCGAAAATATAAGCTTTGCAAGAATGCGCACCCTTTGTTGATAAGCTGAAATCGCAACTTAAATAAGAGTATCTTTCTTAAAATAGAAGAAGTTTCTCATGGGATTTTATTTTCAATTTTTTAATCTAGGAACTTGATTTAAAAAATAATTTCTGAGATTTTTCCTGATTTTAGTATCTATTACCTGGAAGATCTTTAAGTTGAAAAAGCATTAGTTTAGGATACTTGGTGGTTTTGATGATTTCATTATTAATAATAGATATGTGAATTCAAGAGCAAAACATTTATGTCGAGTACTTAGTAATCTATAAAGCATTGTAAGAAGTTTTTTTCCTTAACATTCTAAATAATAATAATTTATTAAACAGGTTGCCCTAATTATATACGTTACTATAAATGAATAAATTCAATGAGTACTTTCAATAAGAAAGTCGTTTTTGGGTTATTCGCTTAGCTTTTGAAAAGAATTAGGAAAAACTGAATTAGAGTGTCTACTTGATAATCCGCTGCTTTAAAGATAGAAACTTCTCGACGTGTACGTCATACAGTGATGAGCTGAATGTTTGAGTATGGTTTATCCTAATCTTCTGATAAAATTTATCCTTATCTTAATCCCAGATCCCTTTTGAGAGCATCTCTAAGAGTTTTCAATTTATGGCTTTGAATTTTACATGTGACGCAGAAACTTAATCTCTCATCACAATACTTCTACTACTACACTACACAACACGGAAGAAATCTGTAATTGCATTAAAAATAATAAGTTCTACTCGATGAGAGCTTTTTATTTACACTTTGGAATTTATGATGTTTGACATTGTTTTTTTGATTTAATTCAATTTCTTCCATTGGCAATATTTAAAGAGGAATATGTTTTATGTTATTTATTCCAAGTTTAGAGTATGACAGGTTGGTGATATAACCGTGAATAAGATTCGAGAACATAAGTAGTTCAAGGACATAAAATGATAATGAAATTTCATTCGAAGAGTTATACATAATGCATTGATATTAATTAGAATGTAATTTCTCCAATAAACCTCATTTTTGCGTCATGATGTTACTGAAATAATGTTCTCGGTATTTCGAATCTAACCTTGGTTACATTGTTATGAAAAGGTCGATTTTTTCGATTCAAGTAGTGGACTTTATCGATACAAAACAAGAATTCAACTCACATTATCTGCGATTAAAGTACTCGTTTGAATTGCTCTTATCGATGCATCCATCTGTACATATGAGCTTATGACCAGAAGTCGATGGTTATCAAGATGCAGTGATTCTTGATTTCAAAAGTGCACAAGATTTTCACCTTTTGAAACTATTGATATAGTAGAAATAAAGATAAAATGTGTTTTAAAAAGGTTTCACCATAATTGCGATTGAAACAAAGTACTGAAATTTCCGTTCGTTTTGATATTCTCAATTCCGATTATGTATCAAAGTATCACCATTGTGTGAGTAAAGGCGAGTGAACTAAGTCCACCTAATAGGGACCTTTAGGGATGTGTCATACGAATCTTAATAATACTGTAAAGATATAATAAACGGTAGTCAGTCATTACTACATATAAATTATTCCAACCAGCGTTCAATTTTGTTCCTGGTAATTTGTTTTTAAAATTATGGTTTTGACTATTTCAGCTCTATCATCTATTTCACAATACATCGCTTTGACATTAACGATTTTCATATTTGTTGTTCTTTTGTGGTTTACAAATACCAAAGTCGAATTCGTGAATGGTTGGAATAGTAGCTTGAATTTGGTGAATATTTTTACTCGTCAAAAGCATTACAAATATCATTCAGCTTATAATTAAAGGGATATGAAAATGTTTAAAACTGCATTAAAATGATTGTATATTTACGAATGACAAAAGAAGTCTTCGGTAGAAAAAGGATATAAAAATTTAGCTGAAAAGGAAAGCGCACTAGCGACTAACTTATTACAGTTTGAGTATTCAAACCATTATGTCATTGGATTCGTTGAGAAAATGTATTCGAAGTTAGAGATGAGCCCCAATTTTTAGTAATTAATTTCCTGGAACCGTCGAGCGTTGTCTGTGAACGTTGTAAATTTTAATCACCGATTTCTAAGAAGCCTTTATTTATTATACTATTAAGATCCGTTTCACCAAACTCTGAAGTTCCTATTTTGGATATAGTGTTTTGAAATCAAATTTGCACGTTGATATTGAGTTAAATTTGAATTATTACCGAGTATACCTATTTAACTTAAGAGCTGATTCTTGATCCCTATTAAGATCGCTGTCGATTCGAATCGCCCCGAACTATTGATATGTTGTAAATTTCTGCAAATGGATTGACTTAGGAGGCTAAACTTTCTCAAATTTCAATCATAAACGAATGCGAATCGAACATCTCAAATCGAAGGGGGCTTCACTTACGAAACCCAATCCAATTCCTTAATTGGTTTCGCGTTGCAACAACTCTTTTTAGATCGATTCCAGATCTTACGTCATTCGATTACGATGCGGATACGCCAAAAGGCTTAAGTTGCGTGCCGAAAAAAAAAATGTCGAAAGCGGGCGGGTCGAAAAATTAAAATTGCGACACCGCAGTACTTCAAGGTCGTCTAATTAGATCCAAGGGGATTACGGGACTTCCGATCGGTTTCATTTTTCCCTCCTAATTAGCGATTTTTTATTCAAAATGCTGTTTTGCGCGGGGAGAGGAGTGAATGGTTAAGTGGTTAGCGAGAAGATGAAAAGACCCGAACCAGGTAATGAGCGAAAATCATCAGCGAATCGTAAAAGAGGGGTTCAAAGCGGAGGGTTGTACCTCACTTCAAATCGTAGTTTTGGGATTTAAGGTTGGATACGGGTTTTCAATTATAACGTTGCCCAGGGTTACGGTGTTTTTATTTGCAAGGGTTGCCAAGGAGGTATTTATAGACGTATAGATAGATTTAATATTATTCTATTTAATATTTACATTCATTTTAATCATTATATATATAATAATAATTGAATTTAAAATCGAATTCATTTCTACCTCATAAAGTTATGAAATACTTACCATTGAATTGATTTCATTTAATTATTTTTTATTTCTTTTCAATCAATCATTATTTTTGTCACTTTAAACACAGTGTTTGAAAACAAAGACATTGAAAGTGCAATTAGAGCTAATTCTTTGCATTTTCCTTTTTTTAGAGAAGTTTTGATCGTTTCTAAATTTGTCTTAGCTCTGTAAATGACT
This sequence comes from Pantala flavescens, assembly GCA_020796165.1. Taxonomy (NCBI): domain Eukaryota; kingdom Metazoa; phylum Arthropoda; class Insecta; order Odonata; family Libellulidae; genus Pantala; species Pantala flavescens. The sequence continues at coordinate 27,184,542 of CM036886.1, forward strand.
CGTTTCTACTCTTTATTTGAAATCAAGTTTGTTTACTTGTCGTCTTCAACTTTTTCACTAAGTTTAGAGACGTTTGCTTATACGTTATCCATAAATGGATTCGTAATGTTGGTGTTTGCGACTTTTCTAACACCTTCTGATCAATATCGTTCCTTCATCTGGAAAACGAATCATTGTCGTTTGTCAGTGCTCTTGATCGTTATCACGACACCAGACCTTGTTTTCATTCAATTCAATATCGATTCGTTCGATATCTCAATCTAGAACTTACCACAGGTAATTAGGTTTGTTTCGTACTTGGTCGTTAATCTATTATAATCTTCCGATTGTGAAGTTTGAAGAAAAATGATAAATTGGAAAATGTGTATCGAAAGGATTTGATTTGAAGAATTCACAGCATACGAAATAAAATCTCTTAAGGTGTAGTGTAATACTCGAAAATATTTTGCGTATTTGTTTCATTTATTTTTTTAATGTGAATATTATATATTTGTTTGATAAGTACGCTTCGGTATAGAGAATTAGTGGTACCGTGCAATGCTGGAATGTACACGGCACCCTCCCACTCTCTTGAAGCTTTTCTCACACTAAATCATCCTGGGCTTTTAGCTCTTGAACTTCACATAAGCCAAGAATATTCGCTTCAAAGTCAATTTTCCCAATTTCTCGTGGCTGGAATTCCTCTGGTAAAGAATTCTTTATTAGCTGACGAGTAGTCGCTTAGTTCAAATAGTGCTTAAACTTCTTTACAATTTCTTCTTCAATTTGTTTCCTTCTTCAATGAGCTTTGGCACTTTTAGAGCGCTTAAGAACATCGGTAAATTCTTGTCTTCAGATTCTTCTTTCGCAAACTTTGGCCTTTAATTCGAAAGTCCTTCGCTAACTTTGGTCCTCAGCATCAACTTTCATCTGTCTTTCCTTTTCCGCTATTAAGAATTCCAGTTCTTCTTCCCTTTCATCCTTTTAATTAGATTTTCTCCACTCCCTCCGATTCTATTTAGCGAGCACTTTGGGATAGTATGAAAGACAACCCTGTCGTCTAATTCTATTTGTCTCTAAAAGATTTGTTTTCTATTAAAAATATCTTTCTCGAGTTTCCTAATCAACTTCTCCCTATAAATTCTTCTCATCCAACTTGATATAGTATATTTATTATGCTTCTGTATATTCGCCAATATTTCGTTGTCGTAAATAGAGTTTCTTTCGTTTGCTTTTTTTATTTTCTTTCTTTCATTCGAAGTTGATTTTCTGAACCAAAATGGTTAACTTTTACATTACGAATTCATTTCCATTAATGCTACTTAGCCCTCTCCTGTCTACGAAATATTTAAAACGCAATTCTATCTACAATGACTTGATTTTCATCTAATAAATAATTAGTACTATCTATTTTAAATCGCCTGAAATAAGTAAATAAAGTTTCGTAAAAGTATGATCTTTGTCCTGAATTTAAAATCGAATTTTCGTATTTGTTTATGTATTTTGTTCCTTAGCTACGTGATGTATTTGAATGTAATTATTCTTATCAAGCGGCTTTAACAAAGAATTTTCGGAATCCTTCAAATGATTCTGAAATGTTTATCTTGGTGAAAATCTATAGCTCTAAAAGGTTTTGTATGTACCATTTACGGACACCAAACAAAAAAAACCGAATTTTATCTTCTTGTCGAAGGTCTTTCATTAAATTCTTTCTTTGTTCCGCTATTTATTTGCTCTTGAATTCAATTAAGAATCGAATTTGACCTATTTTAACTATTTAAACATGTATTTGTTACAATTTTAAGTATATTTACCTTATTAAGATAATTTATTATTTAGATTTTGTCTGAAATGTATTGGAAATTAATTTATAGATGTATTTAAAATTGATTTATTGATTGAAAATGTATTTATACTATTCCCTTTATACATCAATATTTTACCATTGTATGGTATGTACATTTTCGATCGAGATATATCATTCTGTTGTATTAGTTTTATTTGTTTGTTTAGCTTAGTATGTTGAAACTGAAGTGCTTGTATTTAGTATTGGTAAGATTTCCGTTTTTGCGCTATTGAAACATTGAGATTTTTTTTTAAATTCTAAAGTTTATGTACGTTGGGCTCCTCCAGCTCATTGTCAGTTTGTACTGAAGAGGTTATGAGTGAGACAGGGTTTAATTTCCACGTGTCTGCAATCGTGGATTAGTTTGTTTTTCTTGGAAACCTTAGATCTGCACAATATAAATAAATATAATGGATTTTTCTAATCCCAAGATCTAACTGTCAGTCACAACTAAAAATTCCATTCGCTCGCCTCAGGTGCAACATCACGTACGGAGCATCGGGATTTTATTTATATAGATGCCAAACCCCGCCGCAGGTGGCAACATTCGACCGTCTCGCACAACAGACTGTAGGTCCACTTCCCCGCGGCTTTTCCCAGTTTCCATGGTAACCGTGGTTCGATCCGCTTCCGCCAGAGATCGCTCGCGAATTTCCGCCGTTTCCGATTTGCGGAAGCGATCCCAGCTTCAAGACGACTTTTTTTTCACTGCGTATCGATCTGTCGGGGAGACGCGTCCGTTGCCATGGCTACGCTCAGCCGTCGCTCTAATTTCTTGTCCTCGATATTCGTTTCGGAGTCTGCGTGACCAAGGAGTACTCGAAAATCCGCCGTAGTCCACCTTGCTGACGACGGCACGAGTTTCCCCGAAAGAATCTGCATCGGATTTGCGTATAAAACGGAGCGTTATGTTTCGGCTTTATCTGCGAAAAGGTAGCGAGGACTTTATCTGCAATTCGTGTTGGAACACGTTTCTACCAGCGTCAACTGCGAAAGCGTGATCGCCCCGTGGCAAACATTGCCTCGGTCACGATTCGCGAGTTTTTTTTTCTCTTCTGTGGCTTCCATTACTGTTCGACTTCGATGTTATTTTTGAGTGACTACGTTTTTTAAATCGTTGTTCTTCTGTTTAACCTCGCGGATTGCCTAAAGACACGCTACTTGCCCACTTTTTTTTATCAGTTATCTCTTCTCTCTTACTCTTCTTGTTGAATTCGTTTCTATTGCTTGCTTATCTAAATTCTTCCAGCTTCTTTTTTTGTTTATTTACTTCTTGTTCCTTGGCGATCACCTTTGTTATGAGTTAACAATGCATAACAATGCGAGAATTGGTATATCGCGCCTCTCCCGAAACACACTGTTTCTCATCAATGGCTTAATTCCCCACTTTACGTCTCATTGTCTCGTCCCTCAGCAATCCATCCAACATCTCCCATTATTCTTTCCCTTTCCAATAATGTCGTCGGGAGATAATCTTTACTCTGCATTCCACCCTTCATTTCGTCCTTTTATAACCAATAATTTTCCTCGAATGGTACCAATTCGTATCGAATGAGCTAATAATCAGCTACTCGATATATTTTCGTCGTCATTTCAGACTCAACTGCTACTTTTGCTCCTCAGGTCTTAAGGTGGTATCTTACGAGCGATATCCCTTTATGTGTAGAAGTAACTTTCGGGGGCTAGACATCATTTTAAACATCATATTAAAATTCATTCTTTTATAATCTGCCAGTTTATATAAAAAGTTCTTTATATTATACAATTTCAACTTTTCATCCACTGCAAGTCATTATTATTAATTTTTTTAACGTAAGTTAGACATAAAAACATTTTGAAATTCATGCATTCAATATTGAAATTCGTTCTAAAAAATGTGTCTTTTAAGGATTGATTGACTCAATTAGTTAATCCATCTAATTAAGGCATTATTTCATTTCGTCTCATTCGTCTATTCGTTCAACGAACCCTTTCAAGATTAAAATTACATATTCATTTGCTTGTCAAAAACTGAAAAAAATAAGGAAATATTCGATAATCTCATGTAGATTACGAAGATACTTAGTTTGGGCGTCAAAAACTTAGGGGACATTGTGTAGAATGAATTATTCAAGTCTCTCAAGGGGGAATTTTGTTTAAATTATAATTCATAATGTTTTTTTGGTGAGTAAGCTAGAGAAGTCCCTGTGCTTCGCTTTAACGTGCATCCTTTCGTGTTTCGAAGCTGAATTGTACATCTCTGCTAGCTGCATGCGGTATTTTGCCTAACAATGCCTCCAAAGGCTACTCATTGAGGGAAAGATACGGCGTCTTTTGTAAAAGTTAGTTTCGGATAATTCGCTCCCCACGAATGCTAGGCGTGACTAAAAGGCGTTCGTCATTCAAGGTGAATAAGTTTTATTACGTCGAGGACTGTTTTTTTATCAACGTGATTGAAATGAATGACCCGCGTTCCATTCATTATCATAATCTCGTGGTTATTTTCCGTCGAAGCATTTCTTTTGTACGCTGTGTTTTCATTCATAGCTCAAGTAATGAAAGGGCGGGTCATTCAACACGAAGTGATGCTGAAAGGTTATGTAGAGTCAGACACGGAGCGTGTAGTGATTATTGTGTATCAAACCTGAATTAGTATTAAGTGGGCGTATTTTTAAGTATATACGAGATTATGGTTATCGTTGTGGTATTTGATGAATGGGAGTAAATGATCCAGGATCTAAATAACCTCTCTGGTCGGTGGAATAGGTTGTTTGACTATTAGGCAGTAATATGGATGAATTTTACTTTTCGGATTCACTTATGCTTTTTTTACTACCGCTTTCTGGTTTGTTGTTTATTTGTGTTTTGAATTGGATAGAAAGGCAATTATGATAAAAATTATCTCCCAGATTCTTTGGCAATTGGAAGTGCCTTTTAAAAATTTAATATTTTAAGAAACACTTGTTATAAATGAAAAATGAAATTAAATAAGTGGATTTTTACTCTTTAAAACGCATCCATAAGTTCATACGTATTTTAATTAAATTAATCAAATTAAATTTATTGTGCTACTCTTGATACTTATGTAATTAAAAGATATTTAACAAATTCCGGGTAAATATTATGAGTTGTATATAACTTTAATCTCTTATGTAGAATTTTTCTTTTACGAATGAATTAATATACGTTTAATTAATTAGTATATAATGAGTAGTGCCTGTAAATTTTATCGAAGCATGGTTTAAAATATTAGTTATTTTAATTTGGTGATAATTTTATTGTTTATTTTCATTGCACCGAATTCTTATCTTCTAATTCAAAATTAATTCTTTTTTAACTTTACTCTTGGCCTTAATGTAAAAAGTCAAAAAGCTTAACTCCAATTTCTTGAATACCTTTATACGTATGTAATACGTAAAATATCCTCATTTCTAATGAATAACCCTCTTTGAATGTACGCTGCCTTTCTGGTTACTAATTTTTTAGGTTTACTTATTATCAGAACGGACCGTGTAGTCTCTTTTCGTAATTTTTTATGTTACTTTTGACTTCTGCTTCATTTTTTTCTCCCTTAAATAGTTAGCGTAGATTTTTCACTCGATTCTATTTAGTAACGGTGTTAGAAACAGGTGTCACTTTTTTTTATCTGCGATACTTTTGAAGGAACTCCTCCTGGATGTTGAATACCTTGAACAACCTTGCAAATCATTTTATCGATACAAAAGGTTTTCGCAGCGACACTTCGATACAATATATTGTCGAACAATACGTAGCTGTCAACTCAGCATGTAGGCGAAATCGGAATATATTCCATTGGCCATCGGGCACGCCCTCCCAAATACCTCTGAAGCGTAAGTGGGGCGATGGCTGATAGTGACAATCTTTGAATTTGCCACACCGCTCGTAAAATACGCCCAAAAAGAGAGCTATCCGTTACAGCTTTCCGGGAAATTTCCACTTTGGAAATCTCCATTTTGATAAACATTTATCCAGCTTAAAAGAATTCCCTTGTTGAGGATTCGTGGAAATGCGACGGTTTTAAATCATAAAAACGCTATCGCAATTTCGACATTTCTTTTACGTCTTTCGAGTTATCTCCGAGAGACTTTACGTACGTAACTTTTTATTTTCAGAGCAAGGATCGTTGTTGCTGCTGCTATTTTTTGCTCTTGATAAATTAAAACTTCTGCTGACGGATATTTTGATTTTATTCCGTCATTTCTGGAGCGTTGATGTCATAAAAGAACACACGAACGTCAGGAATATGGATTATTCTTGTTTACTTACCTAAAAGCTTGTTCTCATTTGTCTGAAATTTTGGATCGTGTAATCATTTGAAATTGTACTATCGATGTTCTTTATTAATGAAGTCTTGAATTACGGAATACCTACGGTATTAAATTGAAATAAGTCGTGTGGAGCTTTCATCTTTTCAAACAACCTCAATATTTGAGAATGAAATCAAATTATCCGAACGATTTTACGATCCAAAAATGTACATGTATTCACATAAGATATTTTCTTATAAACAAAAAACAAAAGAGTAATATATGTATTTTGTTATTCTTAATGTAACGGATACCTATTTAGAATCATTCTTTTTTGTCTCGGTATTTATTGACTCTCCAGGATTCGTTTTTTATTCGATTTTGACAGGAATGGTTTTTTAAAAAATTGAATCAATGTTTTTATAAGTTGATTTACCATAATTTCAATATAGTTTAAATGAACAATGATATTTGATTCTTTAATCGCTTCTTTACTGCCGGAAATGCTTTTATTCGACCGAAATTTTTCGCTGATAAAACTGAAACAAAATTTGTTCAGATACAAAAGTCTGTTAAATGATAATCCTTAAACTCCGAAATGGCACGTAATATACACCTTAAACATATAGATTCGCGCAGCATTCATCATTCCGGAAAACCCCATCCCTTCTATCATTAACTTGCAGGAAAGGGAAGTAGGCTTAGAGCAGGTACTTGCTTATCTCACTGAACCAGAATGCTATTGCATGTAAGTGAAGCACATCGAATCCACTTAAACACAAAGCATTTCATGAGGATGTAGCTCAATCAATGCCATCATTCAGCTTCACTTACTCCTTTGAAGGCTATCTCACAGTCCTTGAAACGATGTAAACGAATTGTATTTCTGTACCGTGTAACGAAGGAGCAACGAGAAAGGTTCCATTCATCAATAGGTCGTTTAACAATCGATAAATTAAGAGAAAACTTGATAGATATTTTAATTCACGGACGTTATTTTATTAATTCTTATATCTTATTCAACGAATAGAGTTCGATTTGAGTAATTTTTTAAGAAATATATACCAATGAAGATAATTATTTGGGTACGTTCCGTATTTCGTATTATTTTAAAGTTTTCTTTCGGTGCGTAAATTTCGATAAAAATTTCTCCTGTTTCGTAGTTACTTAATACGTGGGCATGGAAAAAGAATAATTTATGCTTTTATTATTTATTTATGCTTATATTTTCTTTAATTAAAGGAAAATTGCAGTTAATAATTTAATGATTTCCAAACTTTATGGAGGGTATAACAATCTTAAGTTTAGTTATTCACGAAACGCTCAACTCACATTAAAACTGGACTTCATGTTTTTGTTGGGTAGAATAATAATAATGATAAAATAATAATGTATGAGAGTTTGATAAAATAATTCTACTTCGCTTCTTAAATGGTAAACTATATTCATGTTAACCTTTATATGCAATGATTCAAAGACATCGTTTGAAATGTTACTGTAATCCCGTTCATCCACCCCAAATCCTTTTCATGTGTCATTTGGTGGTCTAATAAACACTTTTAGAGAATATTTCCGATGAATAATCGTGTTTCTCATGAGATGAACATTCGTAAGGTCGAGAGTTTTCGAGTGAGGTACCAAATATTTGTAGACCTTTTCGGTGTACAGCGTTCCTAAGTTCGATGCGTAATAAATCTGACGTCAGCAGCACCTGTCAGCCGCTTTTAATTGAAGCTTCTAGAGAACTGCTTCAAAGGAGGGAACCACACCCAAACACCCACGCGCTCTCCCGCTGCGTTCACGCCAACAATTTATTAAATGGACACGCGTTTAGTAGCGTTTGCAAACCTCTTCCGAGTCGTGAGATTTATTTCTTTTCTATTCTCTAACGTCTTAAGTCATTTGTCTTATATTTCACAAGTAGGTGAATGGAGCACTTGTTTGTGTATCTTTCAATTCCAGTTGACTATTTACGTAAATTTTTTTACCGGTCTGTTTATGTTCATTTAGATTGATTACAAGGTCAAGAAAAATTAAACTGAAGGAATTAAATTTCAGCCATGGAAATAACATGTTATTTTATTGGTATTATTTCCGTTGTTTTTGGTTTTAAATTTCCTTTTACTACTCTCTGAGTTTCAATGAACTTCTTCGTAGCTTCAGCTCTATACAATGTATCTATGCTCTAAATTATCTGTTACATTGTTGGACTTTTTGATTTTTGCAATACTTTGGAAATCTCGAACAAAATATGTTATTAAATTGGGTAAGGACCGTGATTTGGATATACGTATAGGGTAGAATGAATATTTAGGTTATTACAATGGTTTCCTTAGGGTGAAAGTGAAGATAAAGTTTTAGCTTTATTCTCTCCATACATTACTACTCCCTGTCCAAATCTAAAAAAATATCGCTCCGTCAACAAACAATTCGAAAGAGAAAACGCATCGGTGCTATTGACTGAAACATATTTACGACATCCAAAAGGGTTTGGAATGAAACACGTCTTTTTTGTGTGTCATACCTGCACTGTCTTTCTACTGAATTTTATGTTATTGAAGTCCCAACTAGTATATGAATCACGTTGTACATTCAGTAATACCTTTGTCAGCGTATTTCTTCGAACGGTATCACGTAATTGTTAAGAAAATACTTAAGCAAATGAATTATATTATAGAATCTCTCAACAATGGAGAAATCTAATTGCAAATTTCTCTTGTTATTTTTTTCGTCGTTCTAATTCAACATTAATTAGCTTATCCGAATGTTCTTCAGCAACCACATTTCCTTTCATTTAGCCGAGGCACTTAATGGAATCGTATCTTTACTTCCTTCACCACTATTTGTCTCTTTCCGCCGAATGATAATTTTTAGTTCGCGAAGGAAATAAGCTTAATTGGAATGGAAGTGAGAGCAAGTGGAAGCACGTGTTCAAGCATCAAAACGTCATTCTATGCCTTCAGGGCTCATTTAAATATGGACCTAATGTTCCATTTCTAAAGTACGGGAGTCGAACCAAAGTGACGCTGGAAGTGCATTGTCTTATTCAAAATAGCCTAGCCTACTGAATCGGATGATATTGCACGTTTGGACAGGCCTCAATTAAATAAATGTGCGCTCTTGCAGAATTACGGAAAAGAGTATAAACATTGTTGTTTTTCTGGTATACGTATATCATGAAATGTTGTCTATGATTACGGAAGGTTTTGTAAATATAATTTTATCTTCATATCAGTTTTTGCTAAATTCAGCAATTAATATCTTTAATAGTAAATTTTAATTTAAGGTAGTGTGTTATCTCGGAATTTATTTACGTGTATTATACATACTATTTACCATTGTTACTCTGTTTTCTGCTTAATAAGTTTATTAAATGAATTATTTCTCATCATAGCTTTGTCAGAATATCCTTTTGTCCATCGCAATTAATTCTAGGAAATCAATTCGAAATCACCAACCAATGGAATACCAAGCCCAACATTTAAAAGCGATAATTCAAGCCAAAATCATTAGCTTATATTTTTTTACCTTTTTCCGCAAAAAGGTAATTGGAAAATAGATTCTCGGAATCCATTGTCCAACCCCTCCAAATCTATTTTCCGCTCCACTTTCGCGATAGTCAAATTGTAATTTAATATTTCTATAGCGATACGCTTTGCAGAAGTGGGCCGTGCAGAGGTTTTTATCCTCCCTTCCAGCGCGGACTCCTAGGCTCTTCGGCGACCTCATTTCGCATGCATTAAACGCTTTGACGCCAGAGAGCGCCATTGTGCCCGACAAAAGCGTCATAAACATTGTCATAAAGGAACGCGTGCATAATTCAGCCGTTATTTTTTCCGTCTCGAGCGCCATATTGGATTTCGCCCACGAGCCTCATTCCGATGGATTCAATTTGCGCACACGTGCCTCTTGTTTTTCGGCTCGTTTCGATAGGTCGATCGAGTAATCGATTCTCTCGACCGAATATTCCTTCTTTTTTCTATTTATTCTGCGGAGGTTGCGCTTTCTGCACTTCAGCGAAATTTTCGAATTACTCGAGAATGTTCTCCGGAAGTACTTTTGTCTGATTACCGACGGTTTGTTGTTGAATATCTTCTTTAATGTTTTCCCTTTGATTTGAGTCAGAATTACATTTTTTATGGTCTTACATTTTTATCGTATCCGCGAACAACCATTTTTAAGAGCGATTTAAGAAGGTGCCAAATTTTTCGAAATGTTTTCTGGAAAATTATAAATCAATATCAATGTTAAGAGCTTGAATTATCACGAGTAGTATTTCTGATTTGGTACAACAGCAAATGCTATAATGTAAGAAGCTGATCTATAATTTGAATAATGAATAGCGAAATCCTTTCTCTTCAGATTTTAAAAATTTGCTCACAGTTATCGTGTAAAATGCCGATTTTGTCCCAAACTTTATATACTATGAATAAGTAAGGGGTTGATACAGTCAATATTGTTACTTTAAATCATTGTATTTGACTTAATTTATCTGATAGCTCACTAATGATGGAAGTAATAAGAAAAAGTGAATTCTCTATCTACGTTTTTTAAAGCAAGAAATCATTCAGCGGTAGGTTTCAATCATTTTATGCCGTATATGTTTAATATTACAATAAGCAGTTGTTATTACATTAATATTACAAAAAGTGCTTTTTTGTAATATTAAACATATCTTATATGACATCAAATAGAGAGTATATACATGCACACAGTATATAGACCCACACCACAGTGATTTCTATGCTTTTAATTGTTAGAAATGATAATTATATGATTATTTTATGTTTCTCTAAAAGCAGTACATACCACGGTATAATATTCTTCCTCTGTCTTATCATATCGTTATTTGTGTAATATTTATCTTATTTCCTGATTCTGAAGATTCGTAACATATCCATCACAAAGTTCAAATTCCTTTAAACGAGTGAAAAATATATATCAAAGTGATATTGACCTTTGAATCTATGTTTATGTGCGTAGTATTGAGATTAAGTTGTTCAATTATTTGATTACATTGAATTAGCAAAGTCTTAACGGAAGATCTGTATGCAATCTGAGGTGAACATTGGGAATATTTAGAATGAGGTTTTGTGCATAGCTCCTCTAATATGAAGAAAAATTGATGATAAATTTCATTTCATGATGTCAGTCATTTGCAAACGACCTTTTAATAATTTATCTCCATCATCTCAAATTACTGCCAAAGTTATTCAAAGTATTTAACAAAATTAACTAGTATAAAACTGGAAATGACTTACTCTATATTATTTATTACACTCACTTTTTTCTCATGTTAATACCCTTTTATTCATCAATTAAGAAGGAATCCTCTCTATGGAACCTTTCGTAATTCTATGCCCCTCTATCATTCTATCTCTTATTTGGTTAGAATGATTCGAAAAAAAATATAAATTAAAAATTATAATTAGATTTATGATAGTCTATCATTCAATACAGTTGAAAATAATAACGTTATAAAATCAGTTAATCCTCATATCAAAAGTTATAATTTTCGTGAAGACATTTCTCTTGGTTGGAAGGTGAGTGAGTTAACCCTTCCAGCATATTTATTGTAAGTACAATTTCAGTGATGGAGGTATTTTAATCGCTAAGGATCATGGGAAGGAAATGAATCGAACGAGACAATGATTGGATTTTTGCTGAAAAATATCTCCGATTTCGTATAATTTCATCGAGGAAACGGAAGCTTGATTAATTCGCGGATTTAACGCATTAAGTACTTTTTTATTCTGTGAAATTCATGCATCCTTGTTTCTTTGATTTCATCCCACGGTATCCTAGATACGCCTTGAACTGAAAACCGTGAGAGTGCTTTTAGAGGAATCCTTTAAGTTCGATAATTGGCCGTGAAAGCAGTTCTGCCTTTAATCGGAAAGGCCTGAATCCAGGCTCTTTGCATCTGTTGTTTTCATTTGGTTTCCTTCTTTTTGTGAGGATTTCTTTAGAATTGGACAAACGAAGGACTACGCCAATGGAATCGGAATTCTCAAAGTCCCGATTATCGGAAATTTATTTCCAACTTCAATACCTTCAGATTGTCGGGTTTTATGTTCGGATTTTGACGTTCTTTTTTTTAGTATTTCAGTTCGTGTCACTCGCCTTTGCGTTAGTTGCTTTTTCTGCCGTGCGTGGGAGTGAGTGTTCAGATTATCGATTCGCTTTTTTATATATAAATACACGAGGTCTTTCGAGTGTAAAATACTTTTAAAAGTTTGCGTTTTTATTTAAAGGATTATTCGTACATAAAGCTATTTCATATCTGTAAATATTGATTAAATAATATCACCCCACATTTCTTTGCTTCTTTTCGTAAAAAAAAATATTTCTGTGAAGTATTATTTTCCAAAATAGCTCCAACTATTTTTCTAATCTTTCATTCGTTTACGTGTTTTACTCTACTTTTATTATTTTACTTTTTATCGTATGTGTATCGAACTTCTAAGTAAGCAAATTAAACTGCATTCGTATCTCTAAATCCACCACTCACAAAAAGGTTGTTATCGTAGTTCTTTCACCATTTCATTTCATCTCACCTTTAAATAACTACTCAAACGTTTCACTTCCGATTCATTTACACTTAATTTATCAATTCTTATCTTTCGTTCAATCTTTCATCTTCAGATTATCTCGTAAATTTTAATCATTAGTGATTCTTTCCCTCTTATGCCCAAATTAGTCTTTATATTATTATATATAATTTTAGGGTTTAAATTATATTTTTCTGATTATCTATTTACATACTTTTTATTTGTCTCCTATGAGAATGTCATATAACCTGAAACAATGTCTACAAGTTTACAATCATTATATTTATTAATCTCCTGAGAGAAAAAAAGCTTTACAATATATATGCTTCTCTTATTTTCTGAAAGTTAACTATCCGAACAGGAAGATCTCTTATAAAACTGTAACATGACGACTTTTAATATCGTTCAGCATTAAAAAAATATTTATTTTTCCTAATGCATTAAATTGCCCCTGACATTTTTACAGCCTTCTATGATATGATACATAGAACAACAATTCTATTTGTCTTCCCATTTTTAAAGTTAAATACTGACTTTTTGTACGGTTAAGCTGCTGGTTTCCTTTCGGGGGTACAATTGGCTCTATCGTGAGCAATTCTAAGCGTAATTTTTAGCCTTACGTATCTTTGAATTACTCCCTTAAAAAAAATGACGCCAAGCATATTATAAGCCACTTACGTCATGTCTGTAATTAACACTCGGAAAACATCTCCATGCCATTGAACCCATTTTGAAGAACAGCTGACAGTAATCAACTGTAGACAGAATTCGTGCAGTGTTTTCCGAATGGCTCTACTTCCTTTCTCTGGAAAGACGTGCAAAAAATCGGCGGACGCCTCGGAAAGCGTTCTGCGGCATAATTTGGCGAATTAAGGGGTTCTGAAAGGTAATGGAGAGGAACGCATCCAAGAGGACACATCGTGTGAAAAGAGTCCTTTGTGCTCAGAGACTCATAAAAAGAGCCTAAAATGCAGAGAGAGGCAGGAAGTGGTCCTATTACTCATTTGGAATGCTAATGCGAAGAGCAGTTACTGCCACTTCTCAGGAGTTTTTGCCCAAATGGAGATCTCGCCTAAACTATGCGTAAGTGGATAGTCGTTGCGTACGTAAGCTTCTTGATGCAATTTGGAGTGAGGCCTTGAAAGGTCATGGGAAAAATGCCGATGAAGTGTGGATTGCTTCTCCACGTGGGTGCAGTAGACCCTTTTCGGAAGGAGGGCATGTCTTGGAGAATGGGCCATGGCGTAGGATGGACGTCGGTGAAACAAAAGGCGAAGGTTGGCGAAAGAACGGTTTTTATTCAAATAAATAAGGACCAGGAAATGTTTTGAGGGCAGTAGTGTATATGGAAAGAGTTGGAAAGATATCGATAAAGACAAGAACTTAAGGAGTGATGAAAGTAGGTTTTGATAACATCAAAAGAGTACATTGACGGATTTAAGGAATTGGAGGATTAAAGGTTATTTAAACTATCCAAGGCGTGAAAATCAAATTGATAGTATCGTCTACATCATCATTGATATTGCATATCTTTCAAAGAAGCGTATTTACAATGGATATGTCGATCGTTTGGTTTTATTGTTAATTTTCCTTTCTACATCTTCTTGCGATAGTTGTTTAAGTGATTGAATTAATTCATTAAAATATATAATTGGGTTTTGTACGTATAATTTTATACATAATTAAACCTACGTTAGATTAGTTTATCATAACTTCTCCCAAATATTGCCACATTAAAATGGCCTTTTCGATGGCGCAACCACAAAACTTTTAAGGTCTCAGATCTTTCAGGATAAATTGGAAAGAAAATTTTCTCTCGGTTGTGTTTGATGCGACTTTGACATCCTTCATCTCTTTGAGTTTTTTTTTCCTTTTAGAAGTTTCATTTCGTGGCTTCATGAAAATCTCCTTGAAATCTGAAGGGAAGGAATCCAATAATCTAAATCTACCTGTCAAAAGAAAGCGGGACTTCAGTTGATTATGTCAAGAGATGAGCTCGGATTCAATTTACCAAACCTGTATTATAGGTGTGTGTGAGGAGAAAGTGACTGCACTCGTATCTTTAATTTTTCATCTCGGAAGGTCGCGTTTCACACGGGCGCTTTTCTATGCTGGCCTGTCAAATGGAGCGCAGGATTGCATTTGGCCATTCGATTCGATTCGCTGCAAATGTGCCCTTTTGCCACAATCGCGTGTCTGGATCGATTCGTGCTCGTTGTCAAGGAGAAAAATAATCGAGGAATGATTTCCGGTGTAAAACCTTTTGATGAAACTATTATCTGTGGGTAGATAGAGAGATCTTTCACGGAGAGTTATGGATGTCCGTTTCGTCATCGAATGAAGTGACGAAGGGAATGAGATTTTCTTAGCTAAAGCGGTTTTCCGATTTATTATTCGTCAATCGTATCCGTTATTGTGATTTAATCTCGTAATCTTTGTTTCAATGCGTTTTGTTTCTTTTCTGTCGCTTTAAACATCCGTATTCAAATATTGCAGCGTCCTTTTACGTTTCTTATAATAGTTTGTTTACCAAAGAGGATTAGGATTAGTATTTTAACTAATTGTCGTTCAATCAATATTTTAATATCAAGTATTATTGTTGGAATTCACATTTTGATATTTAATTGAGACTTTCGTAGATAAATTTATAATTTTTCTTTCAAATCAGATGGTATATATTTATTCTGGTAAACTATTCAACCTATCCAATTAAAAAAGCCAATTTTATCTTCTGTAGCCTCTCAGTACACTCGAATTCACTGTTTGATCTTCATTAAAAAATCATACTATTAATCCTTAAATTTACTTTTGAGAATACCGTCTTCTTTCTTCCTTAAACAGATCGAAAGCATAATTTAACCGGCACTAAATATTTCAGCGTTATTTATTTTGCCAACTTTTGCTGTAATGTAATAAATTTTCCAGCTCTTTAATCTTTAATTTTACTTGTAATTATTGAACTTATTACCTCATCTTCTCATTGCAACTTTTCTATGCTAATTCTTTATGAAAATTATCTGCATATTCCTTACGTATTCCTACCCTTGTTTCCTGCAGTTTGCCCAAATTAGTTACCGGGTGTAATATTTATATTTTAACTCAATAAATTCTGCACGACTGATGTTTATTTCAATGCTCCTCCTTTCAAGGTTATTAGAATCCTTTCAAACCTACGATTGTAGAATATTCCTTAAATACTTTCAAGATTTCTCAAGATAAAAATCTATCCCTCCTAGTTTTTAAGAAATTCTCTGTGTATCTGACGATGATAAGCATCCACTTGTGCGAATTTTCCATCTTCTGTCGATTTTATCGCCGGTTTTCGAATTACCGTCGAATTTCACCGCAGATTTGAAATTTCCAGCGCTGGAATCTTTCGAGAGATTACATTTTCCTCTGCGAAATCACATGCATGACGCCAATGTGCACGCGATCTCCTTCCAGGCTGGTGAACTTCCAACGCGGGGAGATCATCCCGGATCATCTATTTCTCTGATTTTTATATCCCGACCAAGAGATTCCTCTGATCTCGCACAGACTTAGGATGGAAGTGGAGATGTTTGGAAAGTGTAATTTTATGGAAGATTATCTTAATATTATGTTTTCTTTATCCTAGTTTTTGCTTACGTTCGCATACGAATTCAAAGTTTTGATCCATGATGGAATATTTCGTGTTTGCGATCAATTTCTTTACAAAATACCCCTATAAACTAGGGGAACCGACTGTATAGTCAGAGATCTGTATTCTATTCCCGGTCCTGTGAGATAATCACGTCTCTTTACTCCTGGTTGTATTCCGAGATGCACGATGTTTTACGCCAAGTCATACCTATACCTACCTTGTATACAATTTTGCTTACTCGTCGTCAGTGCATGTAATGATTTAGAAGTCTCTTATGATGAATTATCAAGTAGGTCCATTTCTTTTCTGCCGAATTTATAAAGGGAAAGGTCATTGTAATGAAGTAACGGTTCAAACTGTAATATTTTCACTTCTGGTCAAATAAAAAAGCAAATATTGGTTGAGTTCCTGGTTCCTCCTCCTTCCCAACTCGAACCGGTTTGAACCATTTTCTTCTTCTTTCTCCGACCTTTTCTGCCATTACGTCTTTCGGATGCTTTGTTTTATGTTCATATTATGTATTTTTCCACATGCATGTCGCATTTGCGTGCTTATCGAAAACTGATTGCCTTAGCGTAATGAATTTTAAATAATAATCATCAGTGAACTTTAGTGAATGTTTTTTTATAATTATTTATTATTTTAATTCGATCTTTAAAACATCTCTTTATGTCTACTTCTTGTAAAATGAACAATGCAAACTAAAACAGGAACGGTAGGTTTTCGATTGCAAAAATGTCAATTTTTTGGTTTTCGCTCCGGCATAAATAACCGAATCGTTTCCGGTATTTGGTTCCGTCTGCTTAGTTTCCGGTTTTCTACCAAACGCAGTTTTTCGGTCCAAGTGAACTAAGAGAGAACTCTTCTGCAGTGGCAAGAAGAGGTGTTAAATTTAGGAAAGAAATCAAAACGCGTGTTGATACCTAAATTTTCTAAGCATCAGTTCTAATGATGCTTCTTTCTTTATCGCGATTCTTTAGTCACATCGATTTTTAACCGTTATTTCCATCTGAAGGTAGAAGCATCTCAGCGTTCGTAATATATGGACCCTTTATAACTGGTTTGCAGTCCGTGTGCTCTTATTGTATCCAGAAGAAATTTTCAGGTGCACGCTCACCCTTCGAACCTGTATTGGACGGTCGTTGACTCCCCCATTCTCTCTTCTTGGAAGGAAAACAACTGAAGATCCTTCCGGGGAAGCGACAATGGAGTATGATGGGACGATTAGAGAAAAAACAGTCTCCGAAATTGGCATTTTTTCGTCTTAATCCATTTCGGAGTGGTTCAGGGGGAAAAAAAGCTCTTACTAATGGAAAGTGGGCGTGGAGAAAAATAAGCATTGACGAGTTTCTTCCTCTTAGTTATTTTATCTCGTTAAAGATCGTAATCTGCCAGTGTTGTTCCAAGCCATTCTGTAGATGTGGTTTGCTTCTAGCCATAAGATTGCTTTCATTTTCTTTCCTTTCGTTTAGTTGTTTGTATCAATCTCGGAATTGGTTGTCCAGACGACTGATCGGCTACCTTTTGTAATACGTCGCTTTATGTACGAGCTCTGATAATAAGAGGAATTTTTGTTTATTCCTCTCGCAAGACCTGTGGGTGGTTGTCCTTAAAGCATTCAAGCTTTAATGCCTAAGAGTTCTAGAATTGGATGTTGCAAAATTGTGGAATAAACTTATTCGATGCTTAGCTTTATCATTTATTTTACTGTGAATCATAGATCCATATTATCAAACATCCAAAACGTCGCGCAACTAATGAAATCCCCATCTAGTCTTTTTGAAACCGTTCGCTGGAGGTTACTCTACAGTTTATACTTTGGTCCGTAACTATAGACGTTTGAATTTATTTTTTCTGACATGTATAGGAGTTCTCACGTTTACTAATTATGGAATCTAATCACCCTCTTTAAACGTAGGTTCAGAAAAACTGATAATATTTAAAAACATACATCATCTTGTAATTTATATATTCGTAGATAGCAATTTGCTGTTGGTCACTTAGTCTACTTCATTGGTTGTAGTATTCTTTGTCAATATTGCAGCACGTTGGTGATGTGTACACCATCGACATTCATTTCCCTGTTGTTCAAATTAGTGTAAATATAATGTAAATTAATAATTCGGTGCAGAGCTTGATGAACAAACTAAATTAACGTCAGTTCAAATCTATGAAGTGGTGATTTTTAATCATAGAGACGATACAGGTTATTTCCCTTCGTTTGTGAGTATATTTTATTATACTATGTCTTTTTTAAGACGTGTTTAATTGGTATGCGTTATGTTAAAGATTGAGCTAGTTTTTTGATGATCATTTTATTTTTATTCTTCTAAAATGATTGTAAATGTAAATGATAGAATCACCAAATACTGTTTTCTATGACCGTGATGATACCAATATTTATGGATGAATTTTGTTTCGTACAATTCTTACTTAATCCGCGAAATATGTTTTCACGAATCGAAGATAGAATTTTGATTATTAATTCAATTTTCAAATATACTAGTTAGAACTTACTGATCTATTTTATATTATAATAATAAGGCGTTTCTATTTTAAGCGATATTGATTATTTATCTAAGCGATAATCTCTCCTCATCTAGAATGTAGGGAATTGCGAAAATAGAAGTGGACACATTCGAATGTAATACGAAGAGCCTTTAAAAAGAATTATTGTTCACGTATAGTGTCATTCGGATTCAAAAATTTGTATTATCACCCTATTTAGCTCTCTTTAGTTTTTTTTTAACTTCTCATATTCCGAAAACCAGAACCTCTCGTGTATTTCCTTTATTTTAATTCCTTCTCAGGCATTTAATCACTATGGGAAGAGGTGTATATAAACGAAGAAAAAGACATAACAGTCTTTTCGCCTCTTTTCGCGTTTGTGTACGAGTTAAACTCTCGCAAAGGAACCGGATTCACGCAAGAACGATATTCCCGCGAAATCTGCCGTCGACGAGCACGACACGTGACCGAGTTTTTTTGGGAAATCTGTCCTTCAGCATTCGCGTTTATGGGAGTCGTGCATCATCGAGCACTTTTTGCTTTGGGAACAGATCGTCTGTTCGTGAACAGCGCTCGCTTCGGGCCCTTTAGTAACTAAGCTAAAATTCAAACAAGAATAATGTGATTTTGAAATCTGTGTATTGCCCTTTTTGCTAATCCGATATGTTTGTCGAATGAAATAACTAATATTATACTTGGCAGTTTTGAAGTTATTAACCATGAAAAGTAAGCATCAGCTTAGAATTGTTTTAATGTGTTTAAACAATATTTTCATTTATAAGACGTATTAAATCTCTGTGGTTAATTAGTTTGTCCAATTTCACGTTAAGTATTGTAATTGAATGAAAATAGTCGAAAGAGTGCATAAAATTAATTTTTATATTTTTTTACATTATAGGAAAAGTTGATGACTAGGCCAAAGGTTGTAGTGGCACTCTACCCTTTCAAAGCCATTGAAGGAGGTGATTTATCCTTGGAAAAGGTTAGTGAAATATATTTGCTTGGCATCTTTTATTTACTCTGCTTTTGTTTTTTTTTGCTTAGTTGCTTTTTGTAAACTTCTGGTGAAATTTGGAGTTTTAGATTTTTTTATTTTGTTATATTTTATTTCATTGTTCATAGTTATTATGTGCGCAAAAGTTTTGATATAAATTATTGGGTACCTTGTGAACTTTCAAATTATTTAAAAATATTTTATTTAATACATTTTAATATTATATTTATTAAATTTTTAAAATTGTATTTATTATATTTTAATTATTCGATTGTGCTAATGTATTTACAAAATTTTGAAGTAATATCTTGATGCTGTTCTGGATGTGGTTGCAAAAATAGTAATAATAGCTTTTTTATTTCCCCCATTATTAGTATGCCACTTTTAGTTTAAATACTTTTTAATTTCAGGGAGCAGAATATGAAGTCCTAGATGATTCACAAGAACATTGGTGGAAAGTAAAGGATGAGCATGGGTAAGCATATTTCATATTGAGAACAAAAATATTATGTAATCAAAGAAAACAATGTCAATGTTTAAGATTTAGATGGGACTGTTATAATATCCCATAACTTGTTAGATTTATTTGAAATATTTTACTGGTTATGCCTCAGTTAAAAATGCATTATATAATTTAATTGAATGTCATTGAAAATGAAAATAATCTATTTTGTTTTATTGAGGATATAAATGTGAGAATGACCAGAAAATTTCTCTTACTAGGTCAATTGGTTATATACCCAGCAACTATGTTAAAGAGAAAGAATTACTTGGACTTCAAAAGTATGAGTAAGTATGAAAAAATTTGAAGATCTGCAAAATTATTGTATTATTTACCTTTACTATTACATAGAGCTTAAGGCTACCTCATGGACTGAGTCTATTAAATAATTCAGTATATTACCATAATATCTTAATCATTTTGATTAATCCTCTCATCACCATATTGTTTGCTAGTTTTGAAAAAGGATAGATTAAGTTAAACTTAAAGTCAATTAATAATATGCCTACCTAGGTATTAACACTGTTTTTATATATTTTAAACTGGTATAAAATTGTGCTAAAAAATGTAGAATAAGATTTCCCCTTAAATATTCTGTATCAATCTCTCTTAATCAATCATTGAGACTGATGTTCATGTTGTTGCATTGCAGGTGGTATGTTGGTGACATGTCGCGCCAAAGGGCAGAATCATTGCTCAAACAAGAGGACAAAGAAGGATGTTTTGTAGTTCGCAATTCATCCACCAAAGGCCTTTATACTCTATCTCTTTACACCAAAGTGTAAGTATCAACTTAAAGGTGAACTTAAACAGATTGTATTTTTACATTATTATGTAAGTGTTAACATTTTAATGATTCTCTAGAAAAGGTATTTAACTCTTTTGTAATACACCTGTTCTAAAATTTATTATAAGATTGCTGTTATTGCATATTATGTTTTTGACTGTTAATCAAACATGCTTTACTATATTTACTTTTAAAATACTTGAGAGGGAATGTAACCAATTATCAGTGAAAAATAATTAATTTTTTTTTGCAAATTGTTAAGAATAAATGATAGGGCTAGTTGTTGATTACTTAAATTTCCTATTTAGTTCTTCAAGACATTTTTTGAAAGAAAATAATCTGTTGTTGACCATTATCTTTTGAAAAAAAAGAAGTTCATAGTAGTTTAAAGAAAGAGCGATCCTATGTAGAGATTATTGGATGAAGATATATTTTTGAATTAAATGAGACATTACTATTTGCAATATTGTAAAGAGTTGTATGTTATTTTTATCAGACCTCATCCACACGTAAAGCACTATCACATCAAGCAGAATGGGCGTGGAGACTTCTTTTTATCAGAGAAACACTGCTGCAGCTCAGTGCCTGATCTGGTCAACTACCATCGACACAACAGTGGAGGACTTGCTTCTCGTTTAAAAGCATCTCCTTGTGATCGACCTGCACCTCCTACTGCAGGCCTTAGTCATGGTAAGGTTCTGTTTTCTGAAATTGTTAAGAGCATGTACTTCATGCCATCTCATGGATTTAAAATATCCTATTTTTGTATTACAATAAACTCTTCCAATTTTATAGAATTATTATACAGTAATATAAAAGTGTAACACCACTGAACTCTTACAGCCTTGAGAGCCTCTATCAATTTTCAGGTCCTTTCATTATTTATATTTAAAAGTTAGAGATACAAATATATTTTAAGCAAAATACTTTAATGATATATTTTTAAGTATGATTCAATTCAATATGACAATCAATTGTATCTTTTAGACAAATGGGAGATAGATCCGCAAGAACTTCATCTGCTTGAGGAACTGGGATCTGGACAGTTTGGTGTAGTGCGAAGGGGAAAATGGAGAGGATCCATTGATGTTGCTGTGAAAATGATGAAAGAGGGAACCATGTCTGAAGATGATTTCATTGATGAAGCTAAAGTCATGACGTGAGTCAACATTTTCTCAACCTCCTCCTTGCATTGTACCATTCTTGCAGCTTTAAGGAAAAATTGTTTTATTTGCCTGAAAACAAAATATCATTTCTTCAAATGATGATATGTTATCATGAAGTACTAACCATAATGACATAAGTATTGCATAAATAAAATTTAATTGGAAATAATTGAATATAAATTTAAATTGGTGAATTTCTATATTCATAATATGATAGGGCAGATAGTCTGAAAGGAAAAGGATTATTGAGAAAAGTTTTGAATTTTATGAATTCATTTTTCTTATATTCACTATTTCATAGCCCTTCGACCTGAATCATCTTTCTAGTATAATATTCATTATATTTCTAACAATTAGATTAGCTTTGTTTACTTTCCTTGATGAAGTTACCTTCAGAAGAACTATTAGGCAATATGTATTTGTATACTATGCTTGCTTATCCAGGCATAATTGCTAGGACATTTAAGTATGAGATATAGTGAGATGGGTTTTGGTTGAAGGGTTTATAATTAATTATTATTTATTAAAGAGAATATTTGTATATCCCAGTAGCTTTACTTTTATTATTTTATGATTGATCATAAAAGATAATAAAGATATTATTGAAAAAGTGAAGGAAGTAAGTTTTAATTTGTAAATGGTTGGTATTGAACAGGAAACTCCAACATCAAAACCTCGTTCAGTTGTATGGAGTTTGCAGTAAACACCGTCCCATTTACATTGTCACTGAATATATGAGACATGGCTCATTGCTTAATTACTTGCGTCGTCACGAGGCAACTCTTGGTGGAAATGTTGGGATGCTTCTGGATATGTGTATACAGGTAATAATTGAACAATATAGCTATTGGCCTTTTTCTTTTCAGAAGTCATTTTTGTTCTAATTTATCCTCTCATTTCAGCTACTTTAACATTTTAAGTGAACTTAATTATCAAGTATTCATCTCTCTCTAAATAATTATGTTGCATGTAAATATAATGAGCAGTATGTGTGTAATTTACCTTATTTTGAATGATATTTTTTATTATCTTAAATATGTAAAGGAATATGATAATATCACTTTCAAATGGATTCAAAATAATTGTATCTAATACATCCAGTCTGTTTAATTAAAATTGAATGTTTCTCAAAATGTTTTAAAATATTCTCTAGATATATTGAATGTTTAAAAATGCATTTAAGATGATTTATATTAATGATTTATTTCACTCTATGCAATTCTTTAAATTTTTGTTTGAATTTTTTACTTTATATTGCTGAAGTTTTTCCATTCATTGTATGCTCATAGGTATATTTTATTCTAGTCTAAATTATTTTGTGTTTCATTTCAGATCTGTAAAGGAATGGCATATTTGGAAAGGCACAACTACATACATAGAGATCTTGCTGCACGTAACTGCCTTGTTGGTTCCGAAAATGTTGTGAAGGTTGCTGATTTTGGTCTAGCCCGGTAATCATGGGAATTTTTTAACTTTCATTAGGCAAACATAGTAAACTAATTTCATTTTTAATTTTCATTCATTGATGTATACATAGTTATTTATATGATGCATAAAACTCCAGTATTTTATCTATTTCTATAATTTTACTCATTATTGATGTGTGATATATCACCTGTGCAATCAAGTATAGAATTGTACATTTTATTTTGAAAATTATATCTTTTATTGATTATTAACCCAACACAGTTAAAATAATGATTTATCCAAGATTTTTTTTGATAAAGTTAATTTGTGTAGAAATTTAGGATTTTCAATAATTTCAGTTCTAAATAATTTTTGCTCATAAAATTTAATAAGATAATTGTACCATTATTAATATAGGAGTTGATTTATTCTAGAATTCTTGACTAAACTCTTATTTGGTCTGTTATATCATTAGGTATGTGCTAGACGATCAGTATACTAGTTCAGGTGGAACTAAATTCCCCATTAAATGGGCACCTCCAGAAGTGCTTAACTATACACGATTCTCCAGCAAATCAGATGTTTGGGCTTATGGTATGTATTACTGAAGCAAATAATTCAATAATACCTTTAATTTAATTTATATACCTTTTCTCAAATTCATTTTTTCTTTTGTGTGTTTGCATAGTTAATGCAGCAGTTGCATTTAATTAGTTTATCAAATTTTGCCTAAGTTAATTTCATTTTAGTTAAATGATATTTGAAAATTAAGTGAATCTTATAATTTACTTTTAAAATGATTCAACAAATTCCTAATTGATGTAATTTGTTTGAATTTAATTATATTCCTGATTCTTTAGGTGTGCTCATGTGGGAAGTATTTACTTGTGGCAAGATGCCCTATGGACGTCTTAAGAACACAGAAGTTGTAGAGCGTGTGCAGAGAGGAATAATATTGGAACGGCCAAAAGCCTGCTTCAAGGAGGTGTATGAGGTACGGTTTCCATCTAGAAGTAATTTATGATAGTATTAAATCAATTACTTTGAAATTTATAGCATGAAAAAGTAAATGAAGGTTGTTTCTATGTAAAGATTAATGATAGTTATCTGAAAATTTATGAAGAAATATGATGATAGGAATTTGGGAACCCTGTCTCTTAGAACCAGAAGGCTTTGTCACTAAGTTTTACTATAATTTATTCAAGAAAGTAAATATATGATACTTTTTGAATCTGTATGTATCTTTATACAAGGGAAACTGCAAAAGTAGAATGATTAACTTACCTTTTCAAAATTTAATTTTATAGGAATCTTTTGTTCTAATTACGTATGATTTTAGAATTGTTATTCATGCAAAATACCTCTGAAATAGGTTTTTAATGATGGATTAATTTTGTACTTAGGTCATGAGGAAGTGCTGGTCACATAATCCTGAAGATCGTCCCTCATTTCGGGTACTAAAGGAACAGCTTTTAATAGTATCCCAGGGATTATTGGCAGATTGACTCTCCCTGCGTTCCCTATCCTCTTCCCCTCCTGCTCGGAAGAAGTGCCAGCCTAATTTGGAGGCACCCCCTCCTGTTCGTGCTCCACCCTCCCCTCCCCCAACCCCACGGCGTAACCTCACCCCACTCCACTTTCACCATCACGGTCATACTCTCACCACAGCTGTAT
Source organism: Pantala flavescens (assembly GCA_020796165.1). Taxonomy (NCBI): domain Eukaryota; kingdom Metazoa; phylum Arthropoda; class Insecta; order Odonata; family Libellulidae; genus Pantala; species Pantala flavescens. Next base: position 27,209,825 of record CM036886.1, read on the forward strand.
TCCCTGCAGCCTCTCTCCCCAGTCCATCATTCACTCTCCTTCCTCCTCCTCTTCTACTTCCACCCAACTTCCTTCCCACCTCTGCAACCTCTCTCCCCTCTTCATCATCTTCCCCCCCTTCTGACGTGTGTGTCATTTGTGCCTCATATGGACAGCCATGGGTCCAGTTGTGCAGGGCCATTCAGGCTGCAAGGCACGAATGACTGGAGGAGACAAAGGGAGAACTTGGGGACGAGGGAGAGGTGTACGCCATGCATCAACACAGCCACCTGCTCTGTTTTTCCAGACTAAGTGTGATCCAGTGCTGCTTTTCTATTTGCCATACGAATTTGTCTATTGCAGTTTTTCTCTGGGTTAACTTCAGCGCGATGTTTTTACGCTATAGCGACTTGAGTAGGGAGGTTCTACGTAAATGTGCATTCGCTGGTGAGGATGGAGCATTAAGATTGTGTTTCTTTGTTGGCTTTTGGTGTTACAAATGAATCATTATGTGGTGAAAAGAACTTGTGTTCATGATGTTGTTCACTGGTTCTTTTATTAAGTAATATGCTCTCATGTCAGAATCTCTTGCCTCTAAAAATACCTGCCATGGTTTTGACAAACTAATTTTGAACCATAGTTGTTTTGTATGTTCAAAAGTGGCAGAAATCCCTTAGCAGTGGCTAAACTTGTCAATTAAGTTTCCTTAGAAACCAGATTATAGTCTTAAGGTAATTTTATGGTATGAGAATATAATGGCTGCCTGAAATAGAGTCTTAAGTCATGTTATTTTGGCATGTGTGATTGATTTTCCCAACATGGTTATTTTGAGGTTGTAGGATTGTTGCTCTAAATATTATCTCTTCTGTATTTGCTTTGTCTGATTTTAATTTGAATTTGATCATTTATGACCATCTCCTCCTTTATGGAAGTTAATGCCTTTTCTTGGTATCTAAGTAATATGTTTACATTTGTTTTTTGGAAAGTTAAATCAGAGGATTATAGAAAGAGTGATGTTATTGTAAGAGTTGGACAGTTTAACTGTTCCTTTAGGTTGTGTCATCTATTTATACATTTGTTTGAGGTATTAACTAAACATTCCAATATGATTTGATTCTCTATGTAGTTTTGTAAATGAATGCATGAGCTTCATTAAGAAGAAAAATTTAAGTGCTTGTTTGGATGAGTTGGTACAATGGATTTAAGTTATTTGGAAAAATGAATGGTAAATTAAATGTTAATGGGATTATGTGTTAATTGTGGAAGATTTAGCTGAACATAGATAAGTTGATGTTCCAGGGTGATTAATTTCTTCCATCTTAAATAAGTTGAGGGAGGAAAGATTGGTTTTGGAGAGATGTAAACATAAGTACCTTGGCTGTGAAAAAAGGAAGGAGTTTTTTAGGAGTTTCAATTGAAGAGGGCAGGCTGAGTATCACATGTCTTCTTGCATGCACAAGATTAAATTAATTTACGAATCAAACTCTTTTCATTCCCATTAGTTCATCCTTGTTTTTTAATTTAGAACCTGAAATTTTGATAGAATATCAGAATGCATAGGCAACTTCCTTTTTTGCTATGGATTCTTGATTGAAAAACTTGATTTATAGGATGTCATTATTGTAAGAGATTTAGCTGACTTCAGGAAAAGAGTATACTTATTCTAGATGAAAAAAGCCAAATGAGCTCCTTTTTGTATCATTTTGGTCTTTTTAAAACCTTCTAGCCTCTTTCATAGAAGTTTTCTTGCCATGTGATTTTATTTTTTCATAAGTTGCTAGGCCTTGTCCGTATATTTTAAGGATGCAAAGCACTTTTTTCCTGCTACTCATTGCATCCCAGTCTGTAAATTGTATACTGCATTCTTTCATTCCTTGGCATTTGCTGCCCTAAGTCCAGAAAAGACTGCTGTTTTACCAGCCACAACACCTAGATCCTCAACTCTACATTATCAATGAAGAGTATAAATGATCAACCAAAACAAAGTGTTTGGATGTTTTTTGTGATGACAAGTGAGTGCCAAAAATTTCTGTCATTGTAATGAATTCATTACTGGTTGTAAGAATGTCCTCATGTTAAGCTTGCAAAAGAAATTGGTTAAAAAGAACATTTCATGCAATCCTTTGTTTGAGATCACTTAAATAGCCAATGTATAAGCAATTATGGATAAAATGACTTCTTGAATAGGAGAGAAATCTTTGTATCATGTTTTTATTAAGAGTGATGAAAATGTTCTCTTTCAGAATTAAGTTACTACTGGGATATTTTTACATAAATTAGTGGTACTTAAATGCGTAAAATTTTCTTTGAAAATACAGTGCAGTCGCTGTCTCATTTAAGCACATTATTTAATTTTTCCAAAACATGCTTTGTTTCTCTTCAATGTAAATAGTGTGATTAAATGCCATTATTGGCAAAAATACTTCAGTGATACATTTTTATATTTATCTCTATTGCAGCATTCCTCTTCCCACAAACCTAATGCTTTTTTCAGTTTTTAAATGTTATATCAAAAAGAGAATTTTAATCAATTTCAACACTTGAATCATTTTAAAGTAAAATAGATATTTCATCCTTATCAAATTATCTTTTAGACTGATAAGTATTGCAGCATTTGTCCATAAATATCACTTTTTTCTCTTAAGCTTAATTGATAAATTGATTCCTTAGCTGATAAATTTGATCACCTCTAGTGGTGAATTGACTCTATAGATTTTGCACCCAGGGCTAACTTAAGTTGATCTTATGTTTGTAAATATGTGAAAGTAAAGATGATATAAAGATCAATTCAGTTTTTTTGATAAGTGAATAGGTAATATAAAAATTACTAGCCATATGGAACAATATCAATATACAATCGATTACTTCAGCTTTTAAATTTAGTAGGATACTAGAAATATTTTTCATATTGTTAGGTACTAGCACCGCCTCTATTACCACTGTTCCTGATGTGGTTTTTAGATTGGGAATTAGAACAGTGGTAGCATATTGATAGTTATTGTTGTTATCAAATTTTAAAATCGGAATAATTTCATTATATAAGATCTGAAATATTGAATATTAGTAGCCATAAGTAGGCTAGTAAGACTTGCTAATAATTTATTTAATTGCCATCTGAAGTTTAATTTGCAGATATTGAAATTATATAAGCAAATTAATGATATTAATAATAAATTAACATTATTTCACCTTGATATTTTGTACCTTAATCAGTTTATATCCTTACTTGATTTAACTTTCATGAATGATAATCATATTGGTTTTAAAAAGTTTTGAAATTGATCAATCGATATCAGATTTATAATATTAAAACAAAAAAGTGAATTTTAAGAGCAAATAATGTAAATCATAATTTTAACTAAAGTAGTATGTCTAAATTATTTTTCTAGAATAGAATTAGATGTGTGTGCCATTTGAATGATCATTTTCCCATGTTACACCACTCCATATTCAACAAACCCTTCCCTTTCAACTTAGTCGTGATACTTTTAGGTACTTATCTTTTGATTTATATTGGAGCATTCTTTGGAATAATTTCGTATTCCTATATTTCGTATAACCTATTGACCGTTGGAAAATTTTGCATACAGTATGATTATATGGAACAGGAAATCTGGTGTATAGGTAGAGAAGAATGCATAAAATATTGACTCCTTAGACCTTAATTTTTATTATATTCATTCTTGGACTGATTGCTGGAATTGAATCAATACTACAAGCTGAGAAATGGTAGCTGCTGCCATCTGAAATGAAAAAAATAGAAAAAATTTGGAGTTGGAAATCCTCCTGAATTCAGGTCTGTAATGTTTAAATTAATTTAAATATTTTTACTAAAGAACAATATTAATTACAAAATAACCTAGGATAATTTTTGCAATTCTGATATTATAGTTACTAGCTACTCACTGATAGGAGAAGGGAGACGTCCAATCTGAAAAATCCACATGCATTGAAATTCATGGTAGTATGTTTGAGTTGGCTTGAGAGAAGTCTCAGCTGCAATATGAAAACAGTATATCTAATCATTAGATTAGTATTTTGATTGATTGAGATGAACCTTGAAATCATATAAAAATATCAAGAAATATATTATTATGTATATCAAAAGTTTAATCAATGAGAAATTACTCGTATTATAATACATGCATATATAAGAGGAAAGAAAAAAAATCAGTATATTATAAAATTTCATCAACTTTGAACTTAAGACTCATGATTTGAATTATTGCTAAACATAAGTAGAAATGTGATGGATTTCACATGTTAGATTTTAGATATTTTGCTTGATGTATTGAATCATGATATGGATGATGATATATTGAAAATATTTCGGTCAAAACTATCTCTCCCTACTCTTATCCACTTTGCCATTATGTAAACTGATCTCATTTCATACCTGTTTTGTTACCTGTAGATCTTGACATATGATGAGTACTTCTGCAAGTAACTGGTTTAACTTTCCCACCTGCATTAAATTGAGTATTATTAATTTTTACTGATTCTTACCATGTCGCAAGATTGGCTTTGCTGCAAAAGAGCTAAAGAGGTTTAAAAATAATGCTTCATTCATTATGATATAAGTGATGATTAAATTTGGACATTGCTACATAAATAATTATCATAATATCAGTTATTTTATCAATGTTTATACAAGCTTAAGTTATTAATTTCCATTCATTTGAACAGCAATTTAGTAAATTAAACAAAGGTAAGCTCTTTAAGAAGTAACTGATGAAAGGATCTTATTCACAGCTTAGCTTTTTCTGGTTATTGTGGACAGAAAACCATTTTAATTAGCAAATTTACAGTTTGTGCTGAAGAGGAATTTAACAGACCAGCTTCATAAAGATTTGAATGTTTACATTTTATGGATTGGATACAGAATATATTTGGATGACATAATAATTTAGAGTTGATCTACACTATTATATGTTAATGAAATGTTGACCTGTTTAGTAGTGGCACTGCAGGTTGCTACAACGCTTGAAATTCCACATAAATAGGAGGCTCCCCATACAGCCATTTCCAGAACACTATAAGTCACATTTTCAGATTTAGCCATTCCCAGCTGAATCTCCATGTAGTAATAACAATGAAATATCACTTGAACTAGGTTTGAAGGAACCTGAGCTAAGAGAAAAAGTCCATAAATGCTATTTATCTCTACAGCCATATTATAATGGCGAAGACTTAGGTCAGCTATTTGGTGAATTCCTTGTGAATACTTCCTGTTGCAGAATTTTATTTGTCTTGCTGAAGATATGAGAAATGTCCTTTTCTCCATTTCTTCCTTTAATCTAACCATTTTTCCATTTATTATTTTCAGGTTGCGGTAGAGAACCAACACCAAGTTTGTAAATTGAAAATCCATGGTGAGTGTGACAAGGAGCCAATATATACCGGAAGCATTCAAATAACTGTTGAAGGCTCTAGTGGTGAAGTACAAGAAGTGTACGTGTAAACCTATTGCAAGAACTAAAATGGCAACTAAATATGAACATTGCGCTACTATGGAAACCCTAGTTTTCTGATTCACTGATCCGTCACCTAACCGTATACCTAAGCAGGCCAACGTCCTTATAACCACTGCGATCCTCACTCGATGCAGTCGCAGAAGGGTGAAGCCTAAGATGCCAAGGATGGACAAGATGACCCACCAGATGGTGCTGACATAATCCCTTAAAATGGAAGAGTCATGTCTGGCGGTTTGCGCTGCATAATAGTCCGGTAGCGATAAAGCAAAAAGCGTTACAAATGTTGCAAAAACACTGAATGAGTATAAATTGTAAAGAACGGATGCTGCTGGTTTGCGGTCGAACGGTAAAGCTAGCCCCAAAACTATACTAGGTGCGAACAACGGCTTGATGGCCCAATAGAAATCCTGTCTCATTTCGTACACCGAAAGAACTGTGTTGAGCCTGTTGTTGAACGATGTCGTTCTTATTGAATTCGTCGACAAAGGCTTCTTCTTCGATACGGGCTATTATCGATTAATTTGCATTCACTATCTGTCATTCTATCCGTTAAATTGCTACAATTACGACCTAAACGAAAATTCCATCATCCATTCAACCAAGTTACTCGCGTGTTGATTTAGTTTTTTTTGAAAGGTTCAATTTTTCATGTCCATTCGAGCGGCGATTCTCTCCATAAGTTTACCTGGCTCCTGTTTATTAAGCAAATAAAATGCGTCAGATCGAACTCGCAGATCAAACATTTCTTGACTTAATCTATGTTACCTGTCGTAACGTCATTATCAAAATAAGATTTGAATCCCGTTTCCATTATTTTATTCTTGTTTTAATGTAGAATAAATATCCTTAATTTTTTTCCATGAAGAAAATTGAAGAAATCTCAACTGCGATTGTTTTTTACTTTCATGAAGCCTTATGAATACGAAAAACTGACCATTATTTTCTAATCTAATGCCACATAACAGTCTTTACAGCAAATATATTGATCATGAATATCTTTGACTTAAATGTGTCACTTAACCATTTTCCAGTTATTGGAAAGATTAATTAATTACTATCATTTAGTATATCGGTTGACAATAATTCTGTATAAAGTTAGCATCATAGACATAAAATAAGAGTAACCGATGCACATTCATATCTTATCTAGCTTAAAAAGTCTATTCCTCCAAAAATATTATCATATAATGTATATAGCGTATAAAGCACAACCAATTGAATCTAAAACGGTACAGAATGCTTCATGACTAAGATTGGTTCACAATAGAAGCCTTTATTAATGATAGAACTTAGTTTATTGCTAAGATAATAATATCAATTACACCAATTAATTCCAATCAAGTATATTAATGCTGAGCAGTGAAACTCGAACCATGAAAAAGTGAAAATTTTCTGTGGAAATTACAAAGTTTTTCATTATATGAAAACTTTTTCAACGAGTAGAACAAAGAATTAAAACTCGGAGGAAAATGACGATATTATAAATTACCTCTGCTCCACAAGTGCAATACATTTCTTTCCACGTTCAGATGATGTTTAAAATTCTCCTCCTCTTCTATATATGTTTGGGTCACTTAGAATAGCACTGCGGATGCTCTTAAAACTTATCATTTCTCTAAAAGTTGGATAATATTCTGCCAAACGAGAATACACTTTTTGCTAATTGAATTAATTGTATTTAGTCACGATTTTATTGAAAATCGATGTATTGCTAAATGTTGGAACATCAGTCTGTTGACATCTATCAATTTATCACTGTAATTAATGATACTCATAAACCAATATTTCCACTTGAACAAAAATCGATGTGGAGTTAATTCGAGAATGGAAATTAATTTTCCTGCTGGACGTATTGCCCATATCCCGACCAAGAGCGATGTAAATTTCTCATAGTGATTAATTATCATTTTAGCCTTTTTTTCAAGAATTTTACATCCCACGGTCTCTTTCATAGTTTAAATTGTGTGGGTTTCTTGTTTATTACATTCAAAAGAATATTAGAAAAGCATAATGACACAATTCGCTGAATTAAAATTCAATCTTTTAGGATTCGTGAAAACTAAGCTTTTAAATTAGCTTATTTAACGAATTTAGCATGAACCTTACTCTTGTATTTACAACACACTATAATATCTTACAAGACGAGACGCGCTATACGTAACATATTAAAATGTCATTATGACCTTTATTGTGTGGCACACGCGTATGGCGAACATACAAACAAGAACTACTAACGCTTATGAACTTTATTCATTGAAAAACGAATTCTTCGTACCAAAATTAAAGAAAAAAGTTTGGAATATCGGACTCTTCAAATCCGCAAAAGTTATAAATTTCACTTTTTTGTTCAAACCAGGTAAAATTCGCATTCATTATAATATTCTATAATATGCAAAAAAAACATATTTTATGAAATAAATTCTGTCTGCCTAAATTATATTTATCGTCCGAAGAATTAGACATTCTCTATGTGCCACTTCCTCTTCATTAATCTGCTTTACTTCTTTGCTCATAAATATCTATCTTGCTGTTGTTGTGTTTTGTAAATATCATTGGATAAGATTTAAGACAAAATTTCCGCAAAGAAACGCATTTTGTAATTTTTGCCAGTTTTTTCGATTCTAGCCTACTACGCATCTTGAATAAAACCTTAGTATCAATGACTCCTTGTTCAATATTATGCACCCCTATCTTCGCGGTCGTTCTCAAAGAGTAGCAATTGATGGTATTTTATCGTCAACTGCAAATGTTACCTCAGGTGTCCCTCAGGGCTCCATCTTAGGGGCCCCTGCTTTTTAACGCATATTCATACTGTCAAAGTAATGCGCATTTTCTGGGAAAAATATTTTTATTGATCCTATCGTCGCAAAAGCATAATAATTTCCAAAATAGTCCATTCCTGCATCTATGCACCTGCGGAGACGTGTCTGTCTGACCTGGAAGGCACCATAAAACTCCTCCACAGGTATGCCTTTCAAAAACGATGTCACATGCGTTTCGATGTTTTCTGCGGACTCCCAATGTTTTCCTTTCAATTCTCTCTTCAATCGAGGGAACAAAAAAAGGTCACACGGGGCTACACCGGGGCTGTAAGGTGGCTGGAGGACCACTGGGGTCCTGCTTCGGGCCAGGAAGTTGGTGACGATGAAGGACGTGTGGCTGGGGGCGTTGTCGTGGTGGAGTTTGACCGTGTCTTCGATGTCAGCCCTCGCGCGCAGACCTTCTGCATTTGCAGATCCTCGGTCAAAATTCCATGAACCGCAAGTGCGGACAAGTTTAAGGTGTCAGCGATTTGCTGGATACTCAATCGACGGTTAGAACGCAGAACTTGGCTCACGCGTGTCACATTTTCATCGGCTCTGACCGTTGTTGGTCGTCCAGAGCGGCGTTCGTCAACGACCATCTCCCGGCCTTCCTTGAACGCCTTGTGCCTCCTCCCGGATTGTGATCTTGAAATGCAGTCCTCTTTAAAGACCTCTTGAAGCATCTGGAATATTTTGGTAGCATTCTTTCCAAGTCGCACGTAAAACTTGACGTACCGCTGTTCAAGCGAACTGTCCATCACACACCGTGTTACAAAGACAAAAAACACACTTCACGCAAAGACACGTTCCACAGCTCTCACTGCTCGGATCGAGCTGAAATTGGGCGCGTTTGAAAGAACAAGACTTCAATTCCCATTTTCCAACCAATCCGAGTACGAAACAACAGATAGTTGCGTCACAATGAAATCATGCGCATTACTTTTATAATGAACCCTGTATTTATACGATGATGATTGCAAAATCGGTAAGAAAGTGGACGATATAAAGGATGCTCTTTAACTCTAGAAGGATATTGACAATTTCTTTCAGTGGTATCAGAAATGGCATGTATATCCAAATATAAACAAATGCAAAGTGATTTCTTTTACCGATCGCAAGTCCATCCTACTGTACCCTTATAAGATGGATGGAATTGAACTCGAAAGAGTACACTCAGTCAATGATCTTGGGTAATATTTGACTCCAAATTAAATTTCAATCTGCACCTGAGGAGCCTTTGTTCACGTGCGTTCAAAGTATTAAGATTCATTAAGCACAACACTTTTAGAAAGTTTTCAACTAAAACCACCACTATCTCTTATACAACTTTGGTCCGTTCCTTTTTGGATTACGCGTCTGTTATTTGGAACCCTTGTCACCAGACAAAATTTGACGCGGTGGATTGAGTACAGAAAAGATTCGTCAACTGGCTCTACTACAAAGTCGGAATAGAATACAGAGGACGATTATGTATCACTTTGTAAATATTTCGGCATCTAACCACTGTGGGTTGGACGAACAATCTTTGATTTATCCTTAGCTCACAAGGTTTTCAAAGACACGTTCGATTGCTGCCCTCTAAGTGGACTATTCGGAATATCTGTGCCACCCCGCAGAACTCGTAAAGGTTCCACATTGTCAGCCCCGCTCAAAAAATAATGTCCTTAAATTTTCTGCTGTTCCGAGAATCTGCCGAACAGTGAATCACTTTACTGATTCCCTTGTAGATATATACTTTTTCTGCGATTCTTTTAAAGGCGTATTCCAGTTTCAAATTTTAAATTTATGATTTTTTATCCCTCTTCCTTTTTTGTTATTATTGAACTCTTAATTAAATTTTTATGCATTGTGTCGTTATGTGTGTGTGTTCATTTACTGTAACGTACATAATTGGGGCAACCTGTTCATGTTAAATAAATTATTATTATTATTAAATTATCATCATAATAATGGTGCCGTAACATATACATGGGAAATCGAACTTTCAAATTCAAAATATGTTACGACCTTAAATTTAGTTTCAGTAGCAAATGAGCATTACCCAACTTTCCGACACACTTATTATTTATCATTATAAATATAAATTTTTTCACCTTTTATTCAAATTTATGTTATTATTTAAACATATTCAGCCTAAAATCCGTAATATGTGTGGAATCAGAAAGCCGGGATTCGTTCAGGAATTAGTCTGAAAGAACGAGGAACAAGTCCGCGAGAGATGTTACAATATTAATTTTTTAAAGGTGCATAATTATGCATATGTTTCATCTAAAATTATTCCTTAACAGACTAATTTTCTTTGAATTCTACAAATTCTCAACTAAGTAATTTCTAAAATTTTTTCTAAAAAATTGCTTTATTTTTCGATTTTTACATATTTAAAATCGTCAAATTCATGAAAATCGTTCTAATGGTTCTTTTTAATCATTACTCTATCTTATTTTATAAAATTGATTTAATATTCTCGTTTCAATATATTTGGTCTCATTTTTTTAATCCAAAATTTTCCTTGAAATGCAATTTTCTTCGATTTTCACAAGAAAATTTTAAATTCCGATGTTTTCTTCATTGTTTTCTTCTTACGTCGTCTTCAAACTTGATCGTATATTTTATGATTTGTTGATTTATTCTTACGTTGTCGAGGAAGAGTCAAATAAGATGAGATATTATGAGACGAGTTGATGATATCATTGCTGAGAGGAGCCGAATCTCACTTCCCTGAGAGACAACTGTGATGCGCGTATGTACGAGTACATGGGGGGATTTCGGACCATTGGCATACTGGGAATGCAATATGTAGAAGAATGGCCATTTCAATGCGAAGGTGATTCGATCAGCAATTTAGGTGAATACTAATATTATTGTAAAGAGTGAGTATGCAGAATAATTGGAAGAGTTTGTTCGTTTATAATAATGTAACACAATGTGTATGTACTGATTAATGCACAGAGACCGGTTTTTGTCTTTCGATTAGAACCTCTTTGTATTTGGGCATTGCCGCGTAATAAGTGGCAGAATAACTCATATAAGAGTGCGGCAGGGGGGAATCCTAAATCTCGGTTGCGATGCAAAGAAATGTCGAAGGAAAGATCTTGTCGTACAAGGGTAATGCAGGAGAATTAAATCGTTTTAGCGACATTTCGTGTATTTGGTTTCGGGGACGGAGTGGTTAGCATGCTAATCTTCTAAAGCCATGATTTCGGGTTCAAATTCCGGCTGAGGAGGAAATTTTTCTGTCAGGATTTCGATGTTAGTGAACGTCCAAAAGAAAAGCCTTTTGCCGAAAGGTCTCCAATGTAAAGTCGCCTTCATAAATGGTATTCGGATTATTTTATTATCTTATCCCGTATGTCCTTTTTCTTCTCAGAAAACAAGTCATCAGTAGCATGAAGGATGCAAGCAGAAGAAGAGAGATAATGAGATGGACATTCAATTAAAGCTGGTTGCGGAGGCTATGGGGACGAGCGAATAGAATTTTCGTCTGAAGCGGGAATTCATCATGCGATTCGTGCGGCTGGGAGCGGAAGAAAATGCAGTCTTATGCGGTCTTAACGGGTTTTAATGCATATCCCTATGATAATGGGTGGTTAGCTATTAAGTGATGTTGTATGTTTGAAATAATAAAGAATTTTAAAGAATGATAAATAGTTTTGTTTATTTGTTTACTCAAGTTTTCTCCTCGTTCTAAATGAATGGATTGTGAATCATGTAATAGCACAAAATATCGTGGGTAAAAGAGAGATGTAAAGCAGCAGAAAATATGGGGATGAACGAGATACAAATGTACCGGATAGAAAATTCGGAATATAATATCGGTGATACTCAGTTGCGCCACAACGTCAAGTGCCAGAAGCTAGTTCAAAGGTGATGTATGGTAGATGGTATCGGTGGGTATCAGCGCCATAACGGCAAGAGCCAGAACCTAGTTCAAAGGTGATGTATGGTAGATGGTATCGGTGGGTATCAGCGCCACAACGGCAAGGTTAAGAAACAAAATTGTAAAGGTAGGTACGAGTACGTGCATGAAGAGGGAACATTTAAAATGTAAAGTGTTTTAAGAAGAAGTTCTGTAGGTGTCTCTGTAATTTAGACCTTTGGTCATCGAGTGTGCCATAAAGACAGTAATACATCGACTATTACTGAACCCCCTAGGCTTTAGGGGCATGAGGGTGGGGCGACTCCATACATAAAACGCGTTTCCAAAAAAAAAATTTTTTCGTTTTAGATTCTTCCAGGTGTCTTAAATTCCTTCATTTAAATTTTGACAAAATGGTGATTCCTCAGGTGTCTTAATTTACTTTTTTTGAATTAGGCGGGTGTCTTAAATTACGTTCAAAATCTGGTTTGGGTATGTTCCAGAATCTGGAACGGGAGGTCTTGTTGGAGGAATGTACACCGACCTGAATTGGTGTAGCATTTCCTCCATGACCCCCCAAATTTTGGGTCCTCGTCCGTGGCTTTATATACCCCAAAGATATCCTACGTAAATTCGAAATATCAAGGGAGGCTATGGCGAGGGTTTACCAAACGAAGGTGCCAGGAATTGTATTTTGAGATATTACGAATCCGGAAAAAAAATTTTAAATTATGGAACGAGTATTTAATAAACCTTACTAAATTAATCCAAATAGGGGTGATATTTGAAGGAATTTTTCGCTAAATTTAAAAATAAAATGTAATAAATGTGTATATTTTGCATATAAAAGGCAGGAGCCATCTCGCGGTAAATTTTACGTAATTTAACGTAATCATAATTAAGAGGGAAAATTCGAAATTTGAAATAAATATCAGCCGAGTTTTGTAGATGGCTCTTAAGTCTTCTTTTAATCGTAAATTATTTGTATTCATGCTTTAAAGAATTATAGAGAAAATTGTTTAATTATCCGACTAATATTTATTTCTTCCGAAAGTTTTATAATACTCACATAAAGCTCAACCTATCAACTTCGATTTCTCATGTATTTATTGTGGCAGCTTTAGTCTTTCCTCGCTACTTGTCTAATAGTAAAATCTACGTTTGGTTCGTTCTATACAATTCTGTTTTCCGCTATGCCGATTTACATATCATAGTTAATGTCATTGTGAATGTACTAGCGGGATACAAACAACACAAAAGAGGTGCTGGATATGCGTCAGTACGCGATGTTCAAGAATATTAACCAATCATTAGAATCCAGCGCGAGCCTGTGTTCTCCCTCTTAACAGGGTGTACTAGCAGTTTCCTAGTGTTGAATTCAGGGTTGGTGAGCCTAATGAGTCAACGTCAAATACCAACATCCAGCATAATCTAGGGTCGTACTTAGAAATAACATAAAAAACTTAACGAACACTTGTTGTTAATATCACTGTTGAGGACCAAAATGCTTATACAATGGAGGTTACTGAATCTCACAATCAGTACCGGGCAAAAAATCAATCATAGTTCAGAGATATTTGCGTAATGAAAGTACGTATTTCAATGTAATTATTAGGTAGGTATGTAACTAGCTAGGATTATCATAAACGTTAAATTTGCTCTTTATTGACAAAATAATTAGAATTATTAACGTTCATGTACTGAAATACCTACTGAGTCCTCTGTACGAATTCCAATCAGAGCATTTTCGAATTTGCGTATTGCCACGTAATTATGTCACAACACTTACGTAAAATTAAGTAGCTTAAGTACTGTACAACACAAATTGTTAGCTATTTGTGGACTTGTTAAGTACTTATTAAGTGGCTGCGAGCTGGTTGTGCTATAAATTTAACGTGTCTCTTTGCAATTACTATTATTCAAAATTGTTTACGCAATTCAATAAGTATAGCGTATTATTTTTTCGATTCTTTTAAAATCATTAGAAATAAAACGGAATTAAATACTACGACAAATTGGGGCAGCAAAAAAGTCAATAGTAATAATCAGCTTTTATTTAATATAGAAATACGTGGAAAAATTATTCAGTATGATTTTGGGTTATTTATTACCAACCCTATTATTATTAACTAAATTATGTTGTAGTATCGGTGTATAAAATGCAATTATTTTATCATTAAAATCTTTGATTACGATGGCGCGAATGAGATTATTATAAGCGACCACGAAAATAGATCGGCTGCCGATCGATGCACCGCGCGCGGAGGTCCGCTTTACGTTCATAATAAAAATTCGTTATTGACAATTATGTTGTACGTAGATTATTAGAATTCAAACAAATATAAATTAAGTATTTTCTGAGAAATATTCTCGCTGGAAGGCTTTTCTTACGTTAATAAGACGGAAAGTAGAAGGCGACTGCATTTATCTACTCATTTTAACAAAGAGAGGCGATATTTCCTTAGATTTCTTCTCGTAATTTCTCCGAAAAACTTTTAAAATAAAATTTGACAACATAAGCGGAAATTGAATAAAACGAGGCAAATATTGATATAAAAATGTGATATCTTGAAAGATAGACCCTAAGTCCTAGATTCGAAGAAAATCGAAACCGATTCTCAGGATTTCTTGAAAGTGTAACTTTGTTTATTTTTCCATTAATTATTATAATTTTTAAATCTGCACTAGATTGTTAAAAATCTTTTTCCTAATTATTAATAAGATTTAAAACCAAATTCTTTCTATTTTTCTCAATAAAATCGGCAACAGTGCGCTGGAATCTCCCATTTAAAATGTACAGGGCCATAAAAAATACATGGTCTCTTCATGATGTAAAACGGAGTATAGGATTAAATGATACTGGCCATTTAAATTATTGTAGGCATCGTATTTTTATTTAGTTCGATTTTCCCATTTTTCTCATGAATATCATGGTCTCTAAGCACACCCCAAATTTAAAGATAAAATACTATTAGGAAATGTCCTCTAAATGTGATCTGATCTCCCTGATGCATTTCTTAGGGGGAAATAGTAAACGCCCCCTATAATCGAACCCAATACCATTTTTAACAAGCTATTTACAGATAAATGTAAAGATATGGCCTATCTATAGACATGTGAAATTAAATTTTTCAATTTAATCAGGAAGTATTTTTTAAAAATTGTCCATTATTGACCTCATTCATTCTTTTGGGAGAAAGTCCAATTTCGGGGCCTCCCTGAATTGAACCCGTGAGCGTAGGGTTGGTTTCCGATTTTCCCAGCGAGGTTGAATGGGCCATCATGCAAGGAAATCAGTGCCCATGGCCCCAGTAGTTTGGGCTGCAAAGTAAAATTCATACTATATAATTAAAAAATAATACATTTTTGAGATTAGATGTTTCATTAAGTAAAAGTTGAAAGAGATTAGAAAATATAGCAACAAGATCAGTTCAGCATTATTCTAAACTAAGTAAAGGAAGAAAAATTGATGGTTGTACATGAATTTGATAATCCTAAATGCTAATAAAATAAAATGCTAATAAAAATAGAATTCTTCTGAGGTTTATTTTCAATAATTCAATTCAATTGGAATTAATGATGAATGTACTGCTCAGAAAAACTTTATAAACTTTATCAAAGTGAATATACATATTTCATTTCAAATTTAAACACATCTCTCAGAAAGATCATGTCGCGGTTTCCTCGTTGCGACTGCGGGGAGCGTAAATAATGCTGTACGTACGGCTTCGTTCCTATTGGTTTAGTAACCGACGAGGTACAAAGGTGCAAAATACAATTAAGGAGTGCGGACTTAAGACGAGGCGATGTGAGTGTCCGCCAAAGAACGGGCTCCAGTTGGACGGGAAAGCAGGGATGGTTAGACATGGAGCAAGCTTCATTCCAACGGGGTTGGGAAGAGTGTCCGGCAAAGGGCAAGCCCCAATCAGACGAGGTTAGGAGAGTCCGTCAAAGAGCGGGCTCCAGTCAGACAGGGATGCTTGGAAGGAATTAGCATCCCTATTCCTTGGAACATACCCCTTATATACAGGAGCGAGCCGTTGTTCTTCCTACTCTAGGTGTGCCCTTCCTCGATGCCGATGGATGGTCCCTTCCATCCCCTATCACACACGACTCAATCATCATTGACACATTCTAAGGCCTTGTCTCTAAGTTGTACCTTGCAGGTGGCGAGGTGCAAATGGTACTGAGGATTCGCCAGAGTTTGGACGATTATCAATCGATAAAACTCAATCTAAGGATTTGTCCCTGTGAGTTATGCGTATAGTATAGCAAATGGCACTGAGGCATTGGCAGAGTTTAGACAATTACAACAATCAACATCAGCAGTAAGAAATGCCTCAAAAGCTTATTCAAGGATTTAGTTGCTGGGAAAGTATTCACCAATCACTAAATAATCATGAATGAATAATGTCTAAAGATAAAACACATATTAGAATAAATTAAAAATGAGGCAACGTTGTCATGGTGACAAAACCGGTCGTAATTATTAAAATCCTCAGGAATTTACAAATTTTTTCTTCTTAGAATACATTTCATTTGTAAAAACAATAGTAAAATATAACTTTCATCTGTAAAAAAACTAAATGTTTTTCAAATGAAACCAAAGCACGAATATTAGAATAAGATTTATTATAGTATTAATTTACAAAAATATTCAAAATGTAGAACATCTAATAAATGTTTATGCATTATGTTAAATATAAAATTTAGTTTTTTAAATAAGATAAATAATGTCTTTTATATTAAAATAACTCAAGGAAAATTATATATTTTCGAAATAAATTGACTTCCAATAATGATATCAGCTCTCATTCAAGAGGAATATTTTCTTTGCATTCTGGAGAAGGTATCCTTTTAGATTTAGATCCACTCTGTGAAAAATAAACAACACAATGCTTGTAAAAATAAGAGCACTAATAACAAAAATCAATACAACTATCAAAAAAAATTCAATTGATTAGCCATCATATTAAACCAAGAGAAATAATAAAAAATACTCAACTATTAGAGTCATCCTTATTACAATAATATATTTTGAAATAAAATGACATCTTTCTCACATTTATTAAGTTTCTATTTGAGATGTTCCATTTTTTAACATTTAGAGGTTTGAAATTTAAAGTTTCTTTTAACTTTTAGATTTCCTTGATGTGAAAATTAAAGAATTTAAAAAAGGGGAAAATATGCCATATTAATAAAAGATACAAATATAAATTACCTTATGAATCGAGGCAAATTCTTCAAGAGGATGGCATTCAGTTCCTAGAGTTATCAAAGAAAGAGGTGTGCGTTCTGAAATCTTAGAGCTTAATCTACATCTCTTATTTATGAATTGGAATTTCTTGTCTGCACAGTTCGGAGTTCCATTTTTACTATAAAAATAAATTATATTATCAAAGTGCCTATTTACTATGACTTATATACTATGAATTATCAAATTTAAAAAGGTGTTCAATACAACGCATAATTAAAATTATCCATAAAATTATTTTAAAGATATTCTCAGTTACCAGCTCCTTGTTTGGGTTAATAACCTTTCTAATTGTAATCAGGAACATAGACGCTACTGTTAAACAATATATTTATATGAAAAATAAATGCATATTCAATGGAATATTACTGAGAATTGTAATCAAATAAATGCTAAGATCTTTTGTTTGTCTTCATTTTAAATAGGCTAAAATATATTTATCTTTTAACTCTCTAATTATTGTTATATTATCTTGAAAACAGAAATACCAACAGAGCATTCTAATCTAATACTTCAGTGGTATTAATGTTGAGAAGTTTGCTAAGGATTCTATCAAAATCAAAGCATCTTTACCTTGTGATGGGAGGATGATGCCATGTGTTATTTAAAGATTTAAATGGAGTTTTAACTAGAGGAGAACATTTTGAACATCCCACAGTGAGAGAAGGAGATGGGGTTAAAGCCTTTCTATTTGGACCAGGTATGTTTACAAGGTTCTCATCTTCAAAGAACTCGAACTTTAAAGGCCTCACTCCAGTAGGAGTTGTTGCCACTTCATGCTTTGATTTCTTCATTCTCACATCAAAACTTTCAATAGACTGCAAAATATGGAAATTTATTCATATATGGTAAATACTTAATTTAATATAAAAATACTGAAGATATAATAGTTCATTTTAAAGCTATTTAAAGAATTCTAACTAAGGAGGTCTGCATTTCCTAAATTCAAAAGAAAAGGATGAGTGAATTAATTCACATACCACTTTTATTAGTGTACAACATGCACTTTTTTTTCATGAAAATAATATGGAAATTAAAAGTGCAAATTCTATGTCAATAATATATAAGAGAGACAATGCACAATTATAAAACGATAATTGTCAGGAAAACAGCATCTGATACTTTCAGATTATATTCTTTCCCTTTATAAGAACTAAAATATCAAACACTTAAATATTAATTAGTTCAGATTCACTTACTTTTGTTTCAAAGTTCATTATTAAAAATGTATTTTTCCCCAGAAACTTCTCTCTTGAGATGAAGGTGCTTGTCATACAGCAATAAATATGATTTACCTAATATATTACAATTTGCAATTCACTCTAAAACATTTCTATGGCTCTACTTAAATTGAAAGCAAATAGAATGAGACATCCTAAGTAATTTTAAGTTACATTTCAAATAGTAGAGAAGCTAAAAGGAACGATGTTAAACAGTAATCACCTTATTTAACTAATCTCAAAATAATTAAAGAATTACTTCTGAATCATTTCCTAAAAAAATTTCCAAAACCATAAATACTTCATTTTCAATGTGATGAATACTTCAAACATTTTGAAAAGTAAGAGCAAATTTAAATCTGGAAATGCTATTACAGTAATTAAAAGTAAATTATAAGAAGAATAATTTATGGAATCAATATGGTCCAAATAATATATATTGCATGATTAATATATAAGCATGAAGTCTTATTGTTTAGTTTTGCTAGTAAAATGTCTTTCTTGACATATACTAAGTTTACGAGTACATGTCTATCTAAGTTAAGTCCACCTTCTATTATCAAGTCAAGTTTCTGATTTAATAGAATCTCATCAATAAAGGCTAAAGTTACTGACAATCTTAAGTGCATAATAAACTCTTATAAATCCAGCAACTGAACAAGTAAATAAATAAATAAATACCAATCCTTCTCTTTCTTCTAAAGGATGATGATTTCTCCTTAATACTGGAGTTGAGGAAAATATATTTCTTTCTATATATTGTTTCTCTGCAATATCTGGAGATGATACTGTAACTTTAACCTGTGGAATTGCTGAAAGAAAATTATACTTTAGCTTTGGATACATTGATAAAATTGAAAGATAATATCAGGGTGAATTATAAGTTATTTAAATTCATAAAACAGAGTGAATCCATAAAATTGATCACTATTGATGGTACTATATTAACACTAACCATTAAAACCATTCCTCATCAATTCATCTGCTATGAGTCTAGCTTCTTCCAATATGAATTCTTCTGGGGATGACAAGAGGTCAGCTTCATTCAATATTGACTCATCTGCAGATGATAGCAAATCACCATCATCATAGTATGATGCAATATCTAGAAAACCCTTGTTAATTGTAGCATCACCACTTAAAATCTTGATCACTTCATAAAATTCAGACAAATCAGCTGATTTTGAATCATCATCAGCTATATAACCACTGCCTGCAAAATTGTGAAGAAGAAATAAACTCAAAGGATAAATAGTATTTGTCACAAATGCTATTAAATGGCAGAGAAAAATTTCTTAATATTTAGTTTGATTATTACACTAACAGAGTAAAGTACTCAAGTTTTATTTTCTCTTTGGGTTCCT
This sequence comes from Pantala flavescens, assembly GCA_020796165.1. Classification (NCBI taxonomy): domain Eukaryota; kingdom Metazoa; phylum Arthropoda; class Insecta; order Odonata; family Libellulidae; genus Pantala; species Pantala flavescens. Next base: position 27,229,776 of record CM036886.1, read on the forward strand.
CTTTGTATAATTACAATATTATTTAACTATGAAAATAGGAAACCTGAGATACCAATAGTTTCAAATTCCAATTTTATTGTGAATGCAAGAGAGCATCACCATGGGTGTAAAAGTGAGAAGAATTATCATCAATGAGAGAATAAGAATGATTTAACAGAATAGTAAGAATTAAAGATTTATGGCCATGATATTGAGAGTTGATCCATGTTTCCGGGTAAAAGAAATGAAAGGTTAGAGGAATTAAAAATTAAGGTACAGAATGAGAACAGATATATCTATGTGCCAAAAGTAAACACCAACTATGATAAATAAAGATAACAATAAATATAATTTCTTCTCTCTCAATTTTGAATGGTTGTATTTTATGCATTTATAATAAATGATTTTGAAGATGTGTGAATGCAAATAAAATTTTATTACTCTGCCTGAAGTAATCATGTTTAAATGAATGATTTAGATTTAAATAAATTGGGTTCAAAACAGCAGCATCACATTTTGTTGATTTGATTCACAGAATGACCAGAAAGATTATCTTTAGAAGAACTGTTTTATTTGAAATACTGGGTTGAATAATGTCTCATATTTATAGGGATATGAATTTAATGAAATGGGTAAAAAATAACTTGAGAAAATCTGACAGCTTGATGATTTTCTGACAAATAACTTCTAAGAAAAGCAAGAAATGCTGAGAAATTAAGCTTGATCGGAAAGATAAAATATAAAATTTTAATAGAAGGGTCTATCAAGGGTCAATAGGTGAAACTTTTAAAAGGGACAGAATAATAAGGACAACGAATAAAACCAAAAAATATGTCAAACACTTACATGAAAAAATAATAAAATAAAAATTAATATTAAATCATAAATACGGTAATTTCGAGCAACATAATTATCGGTACTTATTCAATACAACTGATTAACTCACTTATGTCATCCAAGAACTCGCAACCCCTCGAAAATTCAAAAGAATCCCTGGTAGGTAGTTCGTCCTCCATTTCCATGAAATTTTCTTTGAAACTACTGAAAATAAGGTTCCCAAATAATAATTTTCCTTGAGCGAGCCAATTATAAGAAGAAAACACATTAAATATTTTCATTAAAATGCAATCTGAGACCAGTATCTTTCCATTGAAGATTACTCTAAATTAAAAATTATCCGGGAAATCTCGATTCACATACAGCAATTGATCTCGTACTCGGTCTAAAAGTCCCTTCAACCTCGAGCAACTAAATATTTAGAACTAAATTCGAAGGGAAAAATTGATCTAGTTCATTCTTTAGTTATCGATAGAATCTATCAGAGTCGATGGCCTCTATCGATAGAACCTATTGAAAGTAACATCTAACAGTCCTATTTCCTTCTATTTTCTAATAATCAAATATCATCCAATATTTTCTAATAAAATGTTACGTGTAATTTCGAAATGAATTTAGTTCATGCGAATTTATACTTAGATTTTACTGTAATGTATATCGCCAAAATTCGGAGTCTGAATGGTTTATAAATGGATGTTTAAATAAATGAAGGTAAATTATTCTCGCTAGGTATTTCACATATATTTAAGCATTGAATGGAATGAATTGTATTTTTTATTTAATTACATTTGATTATGGTTCTGAAATTATTAAAATTGAAGTAATACTATTAGTATGTTGAAATGAATTCTATTGTGAACGTTCTGAAACCAATATGCGAGTCAGATTTTTTGTGGTACTTGTCAGTAAAAAGGATGGATGATCATTCACGGAGTTTTGATCTATTATCGATCATACTTCTGCGTGCTTTGTGACGACATTGTATTGTTTTTCATTAATACCCTTACTTTTTGTGCAACGGTGAGCATATGATTATTTCGGTTACTTATTATTAATAAATGAAAATTTAACGAAAATTAGTAAAAAATGATAAAAAATATAAATTTTACCTATGAAGTAAACCTTCAGGCATATATATATTCATTGAATTTGAATGGTTTGTAAATTAATTACATTGCACCCAAGTATGAGCATTTTACATTTATTAATTTATAATATTTAACCAATGATTATAGCATTTGATTAAGTCAACATATCAAATCTTTTACGATTACTTACAGAGTGTATTGAGTATATTTTTTCAAGGGCTCGATAGCGATCTTGGCATTCATTCAGACTTGATTGCTACTCCTTGTATATACATTTGGATTAAAGAATTATTCTTATTAAGCTTGAATGGAGTAAATACTTACGGCCGTTCTTGCTATGGCATGAGAGAGTATTGGTTACAGTATTTCCTTCAGTATAACTTGCTATTATGCTTTGAATATGAGTTATCCAGCCTTAGTTCCTTATTATTCCAAGATGGGAAACCTACTGATTATATCTTCTAAAACTTATTTTTAGGGGTACTTGCAAATCAAATTAATGCTTAAAATTGACTGATAATGAATGCATAAATATAAATTTTATCATAACAAATATATGCTTGCAGTTATAACCGGAAGTACAGCATTAAGTAAGCAATGATCGTGTGATAATTTTGATGCAGTTAATGCCTCTGAAATAAATTTTTTCATAAAGAAATGATGCAAGATATGAATTATCATTTTAATTGTAATATCTATTTCAAAAAACTAACAAAATATTATGTATATACTGAAATTCAACATATATACCACATGAAATACTATTAACTTGAATATGGTTAAGTTAATGAATGTAATTTTTAGCAAAAATTTCTTAACTCACTCCATTTTCAGAAAAATAAAAAATTAATTATATTTCTGAAGGTGATTAGGCATAGGTAGGAGAAGCCTCAAAAAATCACTATCATCAATTTGGTTATCAGTTTTCTTGATTTACCTTTCAATCAGTTTAAATGGTTCCAATGAAAAAAAAAATTAACTAAATTTATTGAAAAATGAGACTATATTTTCCACAAAGCTGAAGAAAGTAAATATGTATAAGATAGAATTTAAATGAAATCAAGGAAATTCATTTTTATAATGTTAACAAAAGTAATAATACTTTTAATATATACACCTACTCTAACAAGTAAGTATCTCATACACATGCCATAAAGCAGTTCATGCCTTACTTAAATTTTGTCATATTCGACTTCTATTTGTAATCTCATTATAAATTTTAATTATTATAATCTTAACATGCATAATCAATTACTGGTGTTCTATTTTTTGTAAAAATAAGGTTATATGCAATAAAATTTCTCACTAGCAGCAGTATGAAAATTGAATTTCCTTACTATTAGAAAGATGATACTATTTCATCAACTTGAAGACAAATATTTCAGCAATACTGTACAAAGCATTCTTCATTCTTGAGGGGGTAAGAAAAACTTAGTTTATGGTATTAGCCTAATGGTTTATCACTGCTCGTTTCTTATAATTTTAAAGATTTTTAGCTTATAAACATGGCAAAATTTCCATTATAATTTCTGAAGCATCTTTAATCTGAATTACAGCTCTTAACCTGTTTCATTCAAGGGCAGTAATTTAAGTACACACCCTATACTCAAGCTACTAAATGACCTTTAACAATTACAATGAGATCAGTTTCCTCAAAATGTAATACAGTCATTAGTAAGCAAGAAAGATAGCTGCGAATTATGAGACATGGAATTAATAATTTTATTGAATGATATAGTTAATATAATAACAGAAGAATGTTATAACCCATGAATTACATCATATAATGTGAAGACAATTATCTAGATATCAAGGCCACGTAACTGACAATAAGGATTGTGAATAACCCCTCAAATCTTTAAGAGGATTGAATATGGATGGCAGACATTGAAATCACAACAAGTTTTGAATTTTGATAATATAATTTGACTGCAGTAAAATTGCTTTGCTTGTTGAAAAACATTTACACAAACATCATAAATAAAACAATCAGTATAGTGAGTTATTTTTTAACAAGTGTCAGGCCAATTTCCTTTGTATAATTGATTTTTCCAACAGCATGCTGCATATAGAAAAAATATTTTCCAAATTAATAATCAGTTGTTAAAATTCCAACAATGCAAATTGACGCAACTTCATATGCCACTTTTCCATTGAGGCACTACATTAATTTGAATCAATAGTCATGGATGTAGAATAGAATAAGCAGAGAAACAATTCTTCTGCTCACATTTGTAGCCCATTTCCTTCCAATAGGAAGCCCTGCTAAATTGAACAATGTGGAATCGAAAAGAATAAACAAATATATAAAGTCATACATGAGCTACATGAAAAAAATTGAAAGTAAAAAAACAAGCCATAAAAATTAACATTCTCAAGTCATTTAATTGTAATCATAACATTTTCCAAAAATAGCAAAATTGCTAAAAATTTCCACAGGAACCCAGAACACTCAAAAACAGTTTTGTGATTGCCACTTATTAGTGTGCGACTCCTGCTGATTATTTCCCACCTCAAAAAGAGGGGTTAAACACACCTCAAAGCAAAATGCAAAAACCATTCTGTCACTTTAGGTGGCAGTATATCCACATTCATATTAACAGATAATATTGATTACATAGAAGCATTGGAGTACACATTATAAATCACCTTACGTAAGTTTACAAAGATAAGTCAGGAATAAAGTAAAACCGTAAAGATGTGGAGAGTAAATCTACACAAAATTTAATTATTCACCCATTCTTGTCAGCTTTAGAAACAAAATACACAAACAGTTAAAATTATCTCATGTATGATATATTTTTTTGAGGGAAGGGAAAATATACTAGGTGAACTATAACATCTCTGCAGCAGCAAATAAAAATTAGAGTAATCAATTTTAAATAGTCATATAAATCTGAGTTAAAAGTCAATCCAAAATTCAACTATCTTTCTTTTTTCCTCAAAATACTGGGACATTTTTACAACATGGTATTTTTAGGGACAGCTAGATATACAGCAACTTTTTACTTCACTACATAACAGTCAATTGTCTTTCAGAATGTATGTATTAATAAGTGTATAAGAATGTGTAATTCTATGGATATAATAGAATTAACACATATAAAAATTATGCCACTGATAAGAACATGGAATATTGAATGCTAAACAAAAAGCAATTATTATCCTTTAGGCACAAAAGGAAATATATTAGCAATCGCCTTCAAAGCACACACACCTATTTATGGACTAGCAATGAAACTTCTTTGGAAGCTTGTGAAGATGAAACACAGCAATCTATAAGATTTCAACCAAAACTGTTGATTTGAATAAACTAAAAACTAGATGTCACTGCACTGCTCATATAAAATTCATTGTTGACAGGTTGCATTCAAACACCAACAACACTTAAGGGCAAGCATTAGTCCACAACTTTACCCTAAGCACTTCTGTCATTGGGAACACCAACACAACTTAGTTCCATCACTTTAAAATATGAATGACTCTTATAATGTAAACACATACTACAATACCAGGTCCCATGAATAACAACTTTCAAACTTGACAATCTAGGATAAAAAATAAGACTTCCTTTCTTGAAGATTTTACAATTAATAGATTTGGTAAATTTTTGTAAACAAGAAGGAGATTACTTGGTAAAACAAAACATAATGGAAGATTTTTAAAATCCAGACAATAGCAAAAAGTGTCCTCATACTCAAAAGCAAATGAATCACAATAAAATGGAAACAACTAGAGATTAATGATATGTTAATCTGGATTTGTAAAAAAATGAACAATATGTTACAAAAGTATTAACAATTCTTGTATGATGTTACAATTACAAAGGAATAAAATATTTTTTTAATAATTTTGATTAATTTTAAACATTTGTACTTGAACTGACTAAAGAAAGAATAATTTCCTAATAAAATAGGGTATATTATGCAACAATATATATCAACTGTGCAACCTCACTTTTGTCATTTTGCATGTAATATAGTTGATCATATACAACGCTTGGAATGCAATAGCGAACATTGATTGATTGTAGTATGCTCATGCAGACGTACGTATCTTATTTATATGCAGTCGTGTTTAAAGGGATTGAAGGAACACTTCTTAAACTAGGGAATAGCAATCAAATTGAACGGGCATTTTCACCAGCACCGAAAAAGAGCGATAATCTGACCAAAGGCTTTTCTTTGATTGTCAGATCACTTAGGAAAGGATAAACGTGTATATATATAGATATATATGTATATATTAACAGATGTTTCTCCACAGCATAATGCCCATCCAACACTATATTTTTGACCACAAATATTAGTTAAAACCTTTTTTAAAGGATTTGCTTGATATATTTTTGTCTTATAAACCAGCCATCATTCTACGACCACTAGATGATAAATAAAGTACTCATGCAGATCTGAGCACGCATATATCAGTATATATACATATACACTCTTATACATACATACACAAATTTTTTATCTTTCTATACATTTTTGTTTTAGTTTTTTTTTCATCTAAATTCTGTCACATTATTATTGCACGAACGCATGGGTGAGACAGAACATGTACCTTCCAACTAAGACACATTCACAACCTTTTCTGTGCAAGTCCTACAGGACTTCTAGCATTTAGCGAATAGGCAAAATGGAAAGAGGGTGGAATTACATAAGGAAAGATAGGAAAAAAGAGTGGAGGTGGATGTAACATTCAATAAAAAGCCATCCAATTCCTACTCTCTAAATGTCACACCCTCTTTCCAGTACAACAGATGGGACAACTGCCTTACCACGCCAATAAAGCAATGATGTGAATAATGCTAATGAGTTACTATTTCAATAAAGAAAATTTATGCTAGAGCATGTTGTAAAAATAAGCATATTTTTTTAAGACTGACTCCCATTCTTTTCAACATACTTTCTGTATCACAGGCAGCAATATGACTGCCGCCAAAATGTAAAATGTTTATTTGAGAAATGGAGACCAGGTCAGGGAGAAGTGCCACACTCACAAATGAGAATCGCCTAAGTGAACAGCAAAATTTACTCAAGATTGATTTGGTAAATTCTTGAGGAATATTACGATACCACTGATATCAAAAACTCTATGAAAGGATGGCACAACAATGACTGGCTCTCTCAATCTCCCAAACAACAGAATAGAATGTAAGACTTACATAAAATAACAAAGAAAATATTAAATATAATAATATGAAAAATTTAATTAAAAGTAAATACTTTAAAAAATAATAATGAATACCAAACAAGAAATGCAAACAAGAATCGAGTTTGCAACTCACTAAAACTAGAAGAGAAAAATACCTCTTCATGAAGAGGACATTTAATGAGATGACATTTCTGCAACAGCAAACAAAATCTACAGCAACTAGGAAGACATGAAGTTGCCCCTGCAACTGCTAAGATAGCTTCTTCACTCACCAAAGATTTTGGGGTTTGGTTAACGCTTCTCGGTGCAATAGCACCGGGATGCAAGACCAAGGCAATACACCTTGTTTTAAGCGTACTAAATCGAGGGAAGAAAAAGGAAAAACATTCAGGAGAGGCTCTATAAAATATCTGAGCAAGTCCTGGATGTTCCTCACTTCAAAAGTGATGGGATAATATTTGGTGAGACAGACAGGAGGAAGATAACAATTTGGGATACTCCTACAAAATGGCTGCATAAAACCACAACATACAAACACGAAATAAATGGATTCCCAAAAGCTTAGTCCCTCTCGTCTGACCCCCTTCTGGATGGAATGATACATGACAGTTATTCAAAAAAGACGCTCATGCATGAGAGGTATCTCAAATGACAGGAGCATTGATGTTTCCAATACTGACAAAAACTAACAACATTTATTGCTAGTGAATAAAGAGGTGGGGAAAAACCGGTCTCGCATTTTTTTAAGATGACATGCTCAGCTCCTTATTAAGCTCCCTTGACTTCAAAAAAGCACTCCCACTTAGCAGAGGTCTCAGTTTAAGTTTGTGTTTTATAGGGGATGAAAAATGATTACTAGTACACATTTCCTAGAACGATTTTGTACACATGCAAGAATGGTGATTGTAAAAATCATCAAAAATTCTATCACAATTACCACAATATTCTATCGAGGTAAATCAAACAGGGTAAAAGGGAAGGGTGGGTATTGCCCATCTATCTCAACAAGCTCTTGCGAGCAACAGCTGAATTAGAAGGGAGAGGGCACCCACCCTGGGGTAAAAAGTTGTGTAAATATATGTATATATATATATATTTTTACTCAAAACTTGTATAAGTATGTTTCAATGTGAGCAGATATAAGTATGTGTAAAATTTTGCATCATCACTCAAGGCAATAACAAAAATATATGGTTTAAATCATCCTGTTTTCTCAAACAAACCCAAGACAGATGAAAAAACTTCCCATGAAAAACTATGTTTTTATCATTTTGAGACGCAGCCCATGCAACATACAATTTCATGTCTCAGTAGATTAACTCTAAAACCAGTCGTGAAGTGAGTATAATAGATTTATCTGGCCTTTGAATAACATGCAAGAATTTTGTCTTGTAGAAATTTACGCTAAGACTTACTCTCTAATTTTTGCTGATAATAGACAGCCCTAACATTGTACATAAAATAACAACAGAGACTAAGGTCATAACTTATCCTGAAGATACTATTATCACAGGCATTTTCCCAATGGTAGTTTATCAAGAAGAAATGTTCACAGCTCCACAAAAGTCGAGTAAACCCGGCTTATATTTAAAATCTGTGACTGATCTTTTCGTCCTAAAAGCAGGAACGGAGTGTAACCTATCCAAAATGAATGGGTTTCCTCAAGGCAAGTACGAGGTGTATTTTTTATGTGGATGGCAAGCTTTCCTTAACTAACATTGCCCCACGGACGTGCCGAAAACCAGTCGATTTAAGAAGCCACCTTTTTTCTCAAAAGAATGGCCAAAGGCCTAAAGCTCTCTTAATCCCAATAAAAAGGAAGGAGTCAAATCAAAGCTGGTTGGCACACTGACCAGAACAGTTATACTACCATACAGGCACTTGAAATGAGATGAACTTAGCCATTGTGCAAATTACAGCACCCTGGTTTAGTAATAATACATTTTCAGCTATTTTGCCTCATGAAGTTAATGTATATATAAATTTAACATTTCATATTTTTGTTTTTTTTTTCCTAAAATTTTATCATTAAAATGCAACAAGTCAGTAAATTATGCTACAGAAGGTAAACTGACTGAAAAAATTAACAAGTCTTTGCAAAATAACTCCTGTTCTACAGGCTTCTGCAACCATGAGACAAGCCAAAATTAATTTTACATTAAATGGCACTGGGAATTTTTGTCTCTCTTCCAAACTCTGAATAAATGGCATGTACAATATCAAGAGCTCATTGCTTTGCAGAGTAAATAATCGCAATAATGCTATATAATGAAAATAATCTGACCTGAGTAAGTATTGTAATTAGAATTATATTTAAAATTACCATTTAATCGATTTGGGATAACACATAACATACCCTTACACATTTACACCTCACACTCATTCACGTACCCTGTGTCTCAGACTCCAAACATACAATTGTTTTATAAACATTCACTCACATTCAAGCAACGATTTGTATCACCCCTAAGCAATTTCCTTCACATTAGGAACCAAGTGCCAACCAATAATTCAGTGCATGCTACAAGTAAAAAAAAACTATGTTTTCTTGTTTTGATGTGGGCAAATGTACACTACATAATTACCGTTCAAACATGTTTCGTTCATATTTAAAAAGCATTCAAAATTATGTAGGTACCGAGATCAAAAAAATATTTGCCAACTACGCCTTAGACTATGTATAGAGTGTTTAGAACCAGTACATGATGGTTATTTTTGGCTAGAGTTACCACATAACCCTCAGATGTTATTTTCAGTCCACAGCAACGTGACACCTGAAAGAGGGAAAAGAATACTAAGTTCTATTTTTGAAATAAATATCAGAAGTAATATGTACCAAATAAGATTAATAATTAAAGAAATCAACCTTAACTAGAAATTTACATGATATGGATATTATGGATTGTTTAAGGAATATTGCATGATTTACATTCCATATAGCAAAATTATGATTCTGAACAATTCAATACAATGATATAATACATTAATAAAGAATGATTTGGAATACTACGATCTTTATTTGATTGATTATTTAACAAAATGTCAACTTATTCAAACAAAATATAAGTCTTTATACAATCTAAACACAAAAGTTGCTTAAAAAATAACCCTCTTATTAGAATACATGATAGTCAGGACTACCAAGAAAATAAAAAACTGACCTTAACATAGGGGCACTCAAATTCAGAGAGAAGAGACCCTACACGAGAGAATACAGCAACATGGAATCTGTTACCATGAGAATCGCCAACCAATACATCCCCAGCATCTGATATGTCAATGCCATTGGGGAAATTAGTGATGTTTTCACAGCCTATTCTGCGCAGAAACTGGCCTTCTTCATTGAACACCACTACACAATGTCCTTTGAAGTCGCAAACAAAAAACTCCTTTCCTATTTGTCAAACAAAACAATTGATCAATAAAAATTCACAGCTATTAACAGTTATGACTTTCATTAGAGAAAAGTAAGCCAACATAATTATTTTCTTTCCTTATTAATATATATCTCCTTTCTTAAAATGCAAGAACATATTAGGAAATATGGCATCAAATGAAAGTTTAACGATTCTTACTTAACCTAATGATTTATATTGCTAATGAATGTAAAACATTCGAGGGCTCATTAAATTTTGTAAGCAACTAAAGATTCAATATCCTTACCACTTATAGCAATATCTGAAGGCTCTCTCATGTAGTCACTGCAATCTAGCCATCTAAGGAGTTCCCCACTTTCAGATATTACAAACACAGTTGGTGAAACACTATCAACAGCCACAATGTGGCCTTGAGTAGTTACAGCCAGTCCTGCCACTATGTCAATGTATCTGGAATGTAAAATGGAACTATTTAATACAATTGCGTTTCAGAGTTGCAATAAAGATTGAGTTTTTAGGTCTATTAACTCTGATGTTCTGACCTGATTTTGTAGAAAGACATCAAAAATTGATTGAGGGAGTGATTTTTATTTTCATAGGATTATTTTTTAACAACAACAGGTTTGAGAATAAGAAATGAGAAACATAGATGAAACCAAATGTCATTAAAAAAAATACTAAGTACTCTTTTAATTTGTTTAAGATAAGCCTAGTTCAAGGAATAATTCCACAAACAAAACAACAAAGACAGGTAAGTACTGTATTTGACAGCATATAAGACGCACTTATTTTACCGAAAAATTTACCCACGTCTTTCATATGCAGGTATTAAGGTCGGTGCTTAAAACTATTTGTTTAAAAAAATACCCTTGGAAATATGACTAAAGGAACCGAAAGATGAAGCTGTTCAGTATAAACTAGGAGTGTTAAACTCTGCTAAAGTGCATGGAAACAGAACAGTAGAAAGTCGTTATGCTATTGTGGTACCATGCTTATGGCAGTTGTGTGTTTTTATTTTCTTCATCATTGATCCCCGTGATGCAGCAGTATGGCAATCTTAGAGATAAAATTGAGATTTGTAGTAGGTAGTTTACTTTCATTGATTTCAACTTTAATTCTGGTGAAATTAGAATAAACTGACATACTAATCTTTAATACCTGAGAGAGTAATTGACTTACCACTTTGATTATTAATCATAAAATAATATTTATCTCAATTTCTCTGAGACAAGTATTTTGTTAAGTATAAAGTTAAGTAAACAAAAAAGTATTAAGCAATGTATAAATCGGATAGCACATGCAATTTTTTTTTGAGGTTATATACTACGTAAATTACTTTTTATTAGAAATGGTAAGTTAAAAAGTATTCCAATTTGACTTTCGAGTATTCAGAAGAATCAAAGGGCACTTTAAGAAAAAACTATCTCTTTTAGCATACAATAAATGATAATATACAAAAAGAAACATCATAAATTTCATCAATAAAGTTAAAAATAATATTAGGATAACTAATAATTTAAGCACCTGATGGCAATCTTTTTAATAAAGTGACCATTTTTGGTAAATATCTGCATGCGGGATCTCTCATTGCCCCGGTCACAGACAACAAACTTCCCAGAGTTCCTCATAACAGCGACTTTGCGAGGATACCATAGCTGGCCTTCTTCTTTCCCAGGAATTCCAAACTGGAATTTGAAAGTGCCACTCTTCTCAAACACCTGTAAAATAAGCAAATGAGTAAGTTCACAAATAGTAAATAAAACACTAAGTTCAGTAAAACTTAGCATAGTTTCCAGTTAATACTCTCATTTCCTGACTAATGATAGAAAAATTTTCCCCTAAAAAATAAAAACTATAACAAAATGATATTCTCCAAAAAGGTTACCAAGGCTGAGTCTGAGTTCAGGCAAAGGAAATGTAAAAAAAAACTCACAAACTATTCAATAAAATAAAATGTAAAACAATAAATTAATTGATTAAGAAATTTGATAAATAAAGAATCAAATATGATAGAAAATCCTATTTTCATTAAATACTTTTCCTGGTATGGAGTAAGATATTAAATATTGTCATTCAAAAGAATCACTATAATTAACTAAATTTAGTAACCCTTAAAATCTAGTTAATGAATAGTTATTAAAGCATTAAAAGTTGTTTATGCTTTAGATTATCATATAATTATATTTTAGAGCAAAAGAAGGCTCATGTAGATTTCCGACAAAGACAACTTTAGCAAGAGTATTTCGTATGTTTTAATGACTATTACCAACTAAAATTCCATTACCTTGGACAATTAAGGAAATAATGCTCATAAACAACTATAACAGACCTGAATTCGGTGATTGTTAGTGTCTGCCACAATTATATCCTCTTCCAGCCCTAGACAGAAGCCATGAGGTGAATTGAACTGTCCTTTGCCAGGGCCTAACTGACCAAATTTGCATCGAATCTGCATTGGAGCCAATTTAGTGGTTGCAGAGCGTGGCTGTGGGTATGCTCCTCCACTTCCAGTGCTACTTCCTCCACCAGCCACACTTGAACCCACTGTACCACCATCCACAAGGATCTCATCTAAATAGAATGAATTAATCAGATGCTTCTGAGTGTATCATAAGATATATGGCAACACATTAATAAATTTCTAATGGCCTTCTAAGGGCAGAACAGTCTTTATTAATTTATTGGAATTTTATGATCATATTAAAGTATTTTCACAGTGGTATTACATTAAATAATGATACAGAACCAGAATTGAAGGCCACACTACACCCATATCTTTTGCCAAATCTTTAAGCAAAAATAATTTTCACACTCTTATCTATTTATTTTCTTTCCTTATTCTGATTCTTGTTTATGTTGATCAAGCAGGGTTTTAATAAATATTACACTTTAGTAAATAATTGTTTTTAGTGAGAGAGTAAGATCAAAATTTTAAAATAATTTTTATTTTATTCCTTCAAATAAATTTCTTTTTGTTGATTGCTTTAATATTATCGATAATTTATTTATTATTGATTACAAAATTACTGTAGCATTACTCCTAAGAAATCTATACACTTTAAACCCAATAATCAAATCCAGTTTTCATTCAGCCTACCAACTTCATGACAATAATATTGACAAATAAATATTTTACATTGTAAAAGCAAATGGAAAATATTCTCTCATAAACAGGTATTAGTAAAAAAACAACCTTTTCCAGACTTCAAATATGACAACAACCTACCAGTTTGAGAGAGAATTGGAGATGTGGATGACGATATGGGTTGGAATGTGGCACCATTGAGTGAAGTCATGGAGGAATGGGCATTAGCAAGCAATGCAGAAGGACCAGAGTCCAGAGTAGGGGATGCTACACGGCCAAGAGTCAAGCTGGCTCTGGATGGACCGCCATTTAGTGCACCATTAGCAACATCTGCAAAGATATACTTATTAAACACCTCTCACATCAACAAAATTCATCCAATTATTATAATCAGAAATATATAGCTTTTTGATTTCGCTAATATGTACATGGCAACATAAATAAATTGATATTTAGAAATATTCTATTTTTCTTGACAAGAAAAAGTACTTGTGAGGTGTAAATTTAAAATAATTTAACTAGTATAAAGTACAGAAGAGCTGATAAGCAAGTGGCATTACTATTTCAAGATATTGGCAGGATATAGCTTTTATAGTAAACTTATAAATCTTCTATAAAATGTTTGTATGCAGTTCTTCCTTAAGGTGTGTCAATCCTTTATCTAACTGTATAGGCAAACTTTTCTTCAGGAATCAGAAACAGGAGTGTTAAACTTCAAACGTCAATCAAGAATTATTACATTGAAATAATTTGGATAATGGATAGAAATAAAAATAACAACCAAAAAATTCATTCCACCAGCTCATTTTTGATACAATTGTACAAATACATTATCTTAGGTGGATTGAATACTTCACTTAGAAAACTTTACTTAATCAATGAAACTTAAACTATATTCTAATCATATCTTCGGAGGTTAAAAAGTAATGCAAGATAATGACCAAAACTGGAATAATCTTGATAGTATAGTTTCCTCATTCAATTACAGAGATTAGAAAATGCATACCAATTAGAAAGTGATTCCTTGAAAAAAGTAATAACTTATTGGATGAACACACACACACACATATATATATATATATATTTATGTATAAAATAACACAACATTTCTTCATTTTGATAATAGAAAAGAGGTTTCTCTGGATGAAGAGCATTATCAAGGATTCAATGGAAGATGGGACTTCATAATCCCAATCTTCCCAATGATAAAGACAATTATAATCATCATTCACAAAATCTGATAGTATTACACCAAATAAAATAAGTTTTAGATGATAAAAATTGCAACTTTTTGAACTCAAAGATATAGGAGTCATACTAAAGTAAGCTATATACCATCATCTATTTAAGAAAAGAGAGATCAGAATAGTAAGATTCATGAACAGCAATTATTTACAAAATCAAGGATAGCATCTTGGAAATTTGATAGGCTAGAGCTATAGATGATTCCTTCCCTGAAAGCTTTGAGAAAGTGTAATAAATTCATAAATGTAAAATCACTTATTATATAGTTATAAACAGATAATACAGTAATAAATTTATCCAACAAAATTAATGTACAAGCAAATCCTTTTTTTAAGGAAAGGTGGTTATTAGACAAAAGACAACTTGCACATACCTTAAATTAGATGATACTTAGACAAGATTATGTACATTACAAGTAGAAGTCTTCACCAGGCCTCATAGACCAGAACATGCCCATGCAAATCTGATCCTAAAAGAAACACTAACCTGGACCTCCAAGGGTAACACTTCCCAACTTGGCAAGAGCCTGAAGGTTGTTGATGGCATTGCTGGTGGAACTTAAATCCCCTGAGAATAGGTCTGCAAGGGAGAATGAGGATGGTGTGGGACTTGGGTTGGAGCTTGGAGCAGTAGGGGGAGGGACTGGAGGTACTGAAGAGCGAGCAACGGCTGCACGTGCTGCAGCAGCTGCTTGCTCCCTCTCTACAGTTTCTGCTAAGGAAGCCAGCTGCTGAAGGTTGTACTCTTGGATGCTGGTTAGCTGTAGTGGAGGAGCAGTGTGTTCAGGAGGGGACAGAGGCCCTGCTGAGGGTGGGGGACTGCTGATGGGCAGTGAAGCAGGTGGTGGCAGTGTTGTGGGAGGCAAAGGTGGAGCAACTGGAGGAGGAGGAACCTGGGTGATTGGTGGGAAGGTAGGCTCACCTTCAAAGGAGGACTGAGTAGAAGTCGGAAGGGAAGCTGGGCTGGGGTTAGGTGGGGACTGTTGGTCAGATATAGATGGAGGTGGGCTGACTCCTTTTGGTGTACCTGGAGTTTCTTTCCTTAGGTTTCCAAAGGTAGCCTAAAACAGAGAGTTGAGTATATTAGAATTGTTATAAGTTTGAAATACAGGCAAAGAATTGTGGAAAATAATTGGGATGAAACTTTAGGTTAAATATTAATTATATTATGTATTTATTACGTCATATAACAGGAAATAAAAACAGTAAACCGAGGCATTGATGCACTTATTTATGTTTCTAGTATATCTCAATGACAAATAGTTTTTTCCCAAATTTCCCTAATCATTATTAGGACTCATTTTTGAAATTCTTACAATAAATTGACATTTTATTGAAATTATCTACTAGAACTGTGTAAAACTTTCAGGTTTTCCGCTATTCCAATGTGAAATTCAAAGAAAAATATGATAAGTGATGAGATTCATTGAGTGAAATACAGGAAGCAGAGTAGTACTTTTTCCAAGAATGTATTATAACCATTAGATTTGCAGGTTAACCTGAAGATGACAATTATTTTGACTCCTCCACTTTACTAGCTAATTTAGTTTTACAGAAATGAAATAATCCAATTCAAAATAGGATTCTTTCTAAAGCACTAGAGTATACTTGGATTTGATAAATAGCAGAATAATTCTGATCTTTTAGTATTTAGACAGTTTTTCCTAACCTTTGAATCAAATTTCACTACATACAAAAATGTTTCAACACAAATCAATGAAATACTAATAAAACAAATTTATTAAGTCAAGACTGAGACAATGGATCCTCTTCATAGATCTAACCCTTAAAATACCTTTGCTGCAGCTTCAAATTTCTTCATATCTGTTTCAAATTCAAGTGTAACATTCACTTCTGGTTTTGGCATGTTGTTGATAAGATTGTTCAATTGAGCTCCTACAATTCCTTTGAGAGATAAAATTTCAACAGAATTTCCATGTTCTAAGAGTCTGGAAGTGAACTTGCAAGCATCTTCTATCTTATCCATTGTCTTTTCAACACTAAAATAAAAACCAATTTCAATTATAAACACAATATATAGGCTATACCTGAATGAATCCTTAAAAAAAGTGTGAAAAGAAATTTAATTAAATGAATCAAAACTACAAGTTTAATATATTAGGAAACATATTAGAAACATCTTTACAAATCACTGCTTAAAGATATAGCAATACACTTACTTGTGAAAAGTGTCCATGATCTTCAGTTCTCTCTTTGAATGTACAGCCTCTAAATCTTCCAAAACTTTATCTCTACATTTTTCCAGAATAGCTTTATAGCTCTGAAAAAAGATGGCAAAGTGAGTTTTTGCTCAAGATAAAATAAAAATAAGGGGGAAAATAAAATACCTGAAATGTTTCTTGGATGAAAGCACGAGCATTATCGTGTTGTAACTGCAGTTCCCCCAAGGCATTTTCAAGTAGGGTTGAAGCTTCCTCACACAATGCCACCTGGGCTTTGCTCTGAGCCATTAAGGTGACTAGCTCTTCTCTCAATCGCCCCTCAAGCTCCCCTGCTCTTTCCCACTCATGAGATGACCCACTGTGCTCGACAATACACTCTTTGCACATCAACGCCTAAACATTGTCAAGTATTTAAGGGTTAATTTAATGGAAATTCATTATCATTGTAATTATAAATTGCATTTCATACATGAACTGCAAATTATATAATGAATTCCAGAGACACTTCTATGTATGTAAAAGAAGCCAAATTGAGATGAAAATATTCTTGTTACAAATGACTGACAAAATCCAATTTAGTTCTCTAAAGATAGAACTTAACTCTGGTTAAATTCATTATTGGATTATTAACAAAGAGCTTTAAAAATAAGCTTCACAAAACAATTAAAAATGAGTAAAAATATGATTTAATTTGTTCATTAGTTGAATAGCTAATAACTGTTAAGATGTTTAGAATCAAAAATATTAAGGATAAGATATGAAGTGATAGGAATCAATATTATGTTTACCTGACATGGATCGCAGAAATACTGTACATTCTCAGAGGGATGAGTAGAGCAAAAAATTGGTTTGTGGATGGGTATGGCTTCCCGTGACTTCTTCAATTCCTCAAAGGCAACCACCTGATGGTTCTCAAAGCAACGCATGAACTGAAATTAAATAGGAAGTCATAACCATTAAAAGAGTTATTAGAATGAAGATGATAAAAATACATTTAAAGAAAAAACAAAAGATTAATTTGATTCCATCTGAGGATATTAAGATATTTAGCAACAAATTTAAACACAATAACCATATATTTGTAATTTTATTTCCAATATCAACCAAAGGAAGATACAAAATATAAGATGTATAAATCAGCATTAGCAAAGAATAAAAGATGTATGAGGAAAACCAGAGAGAAGTTACTGGATCCTAGAAAAATTGAAAAGGATTACAAAATGATATATTCAAGAATGCTAACCTGGTGGGCTGAGTTGCAGTTTGGGCAAAGGAAATGAGCACAATCTGAGCATCGTGCAACAGCTTTCTCCTTGGTCTTGCAGCTTGTGCAGAGGACAGCAGTGCTTTCAATTGCAGCCATATCAAGGATATTGGCAGCAACATGGTCACTGGGTAGAGAAGCTGCTCCGCGTGTGCCCACCTGCAAAGAATAACAGTTGTACCTCATTTGTACATCTCTTATCAATAACTATACTATATACTATGACAATCAATAAATATTGATCACAATCTTTGATGAAAATGAATATTATGCATTAATTAATTAAATTGTTTTAAAATTGCAATAATATTCTTTTAAGAAAAACAAAAAAAGTAGTAGAGAGACACTCCATAAGATTTTCTACAACCAATCAAGTATATTCTCAGGATTTTAAAACATTAATGTTCAACAGAAAATATGAAACTTGGAGTCATCATCAACATACTTTCCATAAAAAATCAACAAAAAATTAAGAAATGTATAATGTTCTGACTAAGAACTCAAACAAATTCCATAAAAGGATTATTTTGAAAGAAGTTTCTCATTGTTCTCATTTTTACCACTGGTAGCATGAAAATATTTAATCATACTTCTTGGTTACCAATTGATTTTTTTAAGCCAAGTAAGATCCCTCATTATTGTTTGACTAATTCTTTTTGCTCATAGTTGATCAAAGCCTGACCTTTATTGACTGCAGCTTTTTTTTAAACCTCTTAAAGGATAAGATTAATTATTAATTAATAATAACCATGAATGAGACTTAATATGATAAAACTACCAGTACTTTCTTCCTAATTAAACACATTACCAAATTACCTACAAAGGATTATACTCCTAAGACTGAGATTGAATGGTCATTGCAAAATAAGGAATTTATTTACTACATGCCTGAAGTAACTCATTAATTATTCAAGTGAATAGAGTTAGTAGAAAATTTGAGCACACAGTAAACAAAGAATTAGAATTCATTAGACACAGAATTCAGTAGAAAAGATGGCAAGTATGTAACTTTATTATCAACTAATTAAGTATTACTATTTTGAGTTGAATAAGACAAATCCATATATTCTAAATATTTCCTTCTTCTGAAACTTAACCATAGTTAAATCTCATGCTGCATATTTTCCTATAGAGGTTATTTACATTTGAACTAAAATAAAGGTTTTAATTTCCCAAGAAAACAATCCAGTGAATATATCTATTGGTTGAATGGGTAGGTAAACTGAATTAAACATCAATCAACTAACTTTTAATACACAACTAATAGCAAGATAGATTGGTTAGTCTGCTGATATAGTTTCACAATTCACTAAAAAGTGACTGCAGGGACCATTAGTGTTGAGTTTATAATTTGATATATATAAAATAAAACAAAATGAAACATCAAAACACAGGAGATAGAAGGTAGAAACTTTTTTTTGATCTATTGCAATTATAATTGAATTACACATTACTAACATGTTGTACTCATGATTCAGCAAAACAGCATTCACAAAGCAAAAAATACTATATACAATGCTGAACATAGACAGTGAATTCCATTAGTTAAATACAATAGAGATAATGAGGTCATTGATTTGTTTCTGCTATATATATATATACTCATATACAGCATGAGAAGTATTTGCCGTTGTATACTGGTATTGCACTAAATATTTAGAAATAATTCTTTCCAGTAAAAAATCATGAGAAACTGAATTACAATATGGTATAGTTGGGTACTGATTTGAGGCCAATATAGGAGAAAATTTATCATTCATTACGCATTTGATTTGCAATCAGTCTCCTAAGTATTAATGCTATGCCAGGGTCTTTTCTTTCACTACCTAGTAGAGATATATATGATTAGAAATATTTTTACGATAGTGAACACTCCAAAAATGATACCCAGAATATACATATTTGTAAAATTAATACCTTCACTGATAAAGATGATAAACATTACATATTATGAATAATGAGGAATTATAATTAAAATTATTTCAACCTATCGCATAATAGCGGTAAAATGTATTTTCTTAATTTATGCTATATTTTGAATACAGTGAAGGACTATCCAAATATCAAGTTACATTTCTTACCTTTAAATTTAAAACCCATTAATGCTCAAATTGCTATTTACAAGAAACTTTATGAGAATGAATTCTCATAAAAATTTAATAAACATCAATATGCTATTAACAAATTATATACTGAACTTATTACTTTAGTTATTACTGACTTTATTTACAGCAACAGTTAACAATTTACTTCCGTAACTTTACTTTGATAGACTTTTCCACACCACTTTGTTCACTAACAATTCTTTAAACTACCATTATAAAGAGATTATAATGAACTAAAAGTGAAACAAAATTCTTATATAATTATAAGATTCTATCATGCCCAATTGTTTAACTGATAGTGCTATTAGATATAAAATGCTGATATTATTAGGTAAATATAGACACATTTAAGAACTAAAAGTGCAATGATCTTGTGAGATAATTTGAAAGCATAAATTAAAGTATAATAGAAAGATACCCTACTATAAAAATGACATTATTCTGCACTTTTTCAAAAGATACTATGAATAATAACTGTACTTAAACTGATACTCATAATATCTAAAGTAATATATAAAGTTCTCTTCTCTTATTCTTCTCTCCCTCATGCTTTAAGTCTAACATTTTTTCCATTAAATGAAATTAATATGTATAAAATCTCTATCTTGTATATATAATGTACAGGGAATAGTTATATTTTGATTTATCTTAACAGAATTTTTTATGTTGATGAGGATAAGAAGATGAAATGAATTGCACTCTATACCAATTTCATCCACATGATGAGATAGATGTATTTTTCAGATGATTCTACAAAAGTATGTGAAAAAATCATAGCAATGAGACATGTTTCAAGTAAAACATAAATAAGGCAAAATATAATTACTCTAATTGATGATAGTTTGGTGAATGGAGGAAGTGTATACGCAATGGAATTTCAAACTGAGAAAAAGTAAACAGTTAATTGTTTGAAGAATTTCCCAATATTAACTTAAGTAGCTCTCTTATTCCTTACTAGATGGCTACTGAGTGCAATAACCTTGTTCTTAAGAAATTAAATCCTAAAAATTGCCTTAAAAAAGGTTATTCAGAAAATAATTAAATCTTTTAATTCAACTTGATGGACATTTCTTTTCTGTGTACTTTGTAGCATTCTAGGAAGTCTACACAACACCAAGAATCCATTAAATTTGAATAATTTTTCAGACTCATAATAATAAAGTAGTAAATTAACAACTAAGTAAGACAATAATGCAATTAAATAATTAAGCTCAACTTAAATGCACACTTACTGCAGCTCTGTATATACATATACAAAAGCTTGAAAGATATTATATATATCACCTTACACAGTTTTCAGTAAAAACGGCTAAAAAACTAATATTTAAAAGTTAAATTATGCCATTAAAGCAAAACTTTATTATGACCTTCCTGATTTAATTAGAAAATATGTGATTAGTAAGGTAAATAAGTATTAAAGAGCTCAAGGGATCCCCTATCACTCATTTTGGTTTTGACTGATAGTTGACCTCCATATGGAAAAAACCTCATGGAATTAGATATTAATACTAATTTGAGTAAGAAGAAACATTAAAAATAACACTTTCCTTAAATTGCCGACAAGGATTTCTAGTAAATGAAAAGTAGCTCCTTGGAAATATTTGAGCATCATCTTGCAATAAGGGATTAAGATGGACATTTTAAGATGACTTTTGGTCGATTCACATACCTTTGTCTCTTGTTTGCAGTCAGGACATGCAATGACGGTATTTGGGTTTGCAGAGTCTCCGGCTTCATTGATGAGGAGCTTGTCTAGACAAGCTTCGCAATACACATGCAAGCATGACAGCACTCGAGGTTCGCAATATTTGTTGCTAAAAATTATATAAAAGCAATCACTTAGATAATTGCATTAAAGTAAAATAATTCCATTGCCTTAAAAGTTAACAAACCTGCATAAATTGCACACGTATTCCTGTTCGGCAGGACTAGATTCCTCTAAAGGACAAGGACTATGCCCTTGGAAAACTTCGGAAAATATCTCATTTTCATCACTTGAAGCCATGATGGAGAAGAGTTCGATGAAGGAATTTACTCGTGATAACGCCTTTAAGTCACAACTTCAGTCTCAATTTTCCAGATTCAACCTTCAATTTGCAAGCAAATGATTCCGGATTATATACACGTAAGATAATTAAAACGTAATTATTAAACATAGAGTATCAGAAATCCAATTATATAAAAATTGATTATTTACTAACGAGTGAGCTGAAACAATGCCCCACTTAATATAACTACTATGTCATATATAACAATACGGTAAAAAGTAGAAAATAAAATCATCTCAACTTCTAATCACTATATAACAAGTTTACACTAAGAAATTTCAATTTTATTAAAATATGATGAGAATAAGGCCATAAAATCGGTACCAGGATAACGTCCTTGGACTTCAACATTTATTACACAATTACACCGCCGCAATGCAGTATTATTCGACACGAGGAAATATATCACAAATAAGCATACAGATATATGTGACTTAAGTTCTAAATATGGAACTAACCCCTTAAAAAGTTGAACATTTAGGCTTGCGAGATAAGTCTAGCATTACGATGAAGCTACGCTCTTGTTGACATATAAGACATCCGAGCTCTTTTTCACCTCTATCTTCAACATAGCCAATGAAGACTCAGAATAAAATCAACCAGTTTCAATAGAAACCTATAAAACACTGACACGCATAGTATGAAGCTACTATAACACAATATATTCCGATAATCATTAATTAGTCCAGCTGATGAAAGTACACTTCTACCTCACTCACCTCGGCCATGTTGAATGCTTATAAAATGGCGGGAATATATTGAACCCAGATACGTATCCATTTATTTAGTTCTGTAGAGGAACCATGGATCCAAGAGTGTAACTCTAACGGCAACAAGAGTAACTCTAAATCACTATTGTTTTATACTAGATATAAATGGGTGGTCTATCCATGCAGTTAAAATAATTTTATACCCTCGGCCTGCACAAGCGGATAGGATACTAAGTGATGTCTATTTTCACCAACAGATGGTAGAAGCTACCCGGATTACACGATTTGGTTCTCCATAATAATGTGTTTTATTTCTGGAGATAAAACGCAATAACTAGATATTACGTTACTATTGCGATTGTTTAGTTTCTGATAAAGTAAGAATATTTAAAAGATCTGTGAATACATTAACTTCCTACATTTATGTTCGATATCAAGCGAACACATGTAGCTGTGCAAAACATGGTTATTTATCGATTGCTTCATGCTGTGACAAACGGAAGTTAGAGGCATTCCTCGTTGGCCTTATTTCAGCTTCTGTAAAATCTCCTCACGATCAAATAGTAGAGATTCTGAATTAAAATCGATTTGTATTGAGAAACCACCAAAAAAATAATTGTAATAAACGGAGTAACTTCTCCGCGTAATTCCCTTTATATGTTATATTTTATAAAACGTAATTTATTATATAGTTATTTTCTATTTCATAATTAAATTCTCTATTTTTTGGTCCACACCTCCAATGAGTTGTTGCTAAAGGCACCATATGGAAGATTTCATTTATTAATTAAATTCAAAAATATTTTTCTAATTTCACAAAAAAATAGTCTTCTATTGCCTATTATTGCAAAGCTGTAGCTAAAGGTAGTAAATATATTAATTAATCTAACAATCGTCGGTAAAAGTAGTAGTTCTGATCGCTGATGACAAATGAAAAATACGTGAATATTTGTCTTGAAACTGATTCATCTAATTTTTCATCACTAACATTACCCGAACATACACGTTATATTAAAATACCGATGATGAATACTTTTATTCCCAATTTTAGACTTATAAAAAATACAAACATTGTTTTAAAACAATGTATAGATAGATAGATTATATAGTACAGATAGATATAGATTTAAGAAATTAAACGCAAATATAAAGGTGACACTCATAGGTAGTGAGTTTTTTCTAAAAGTCACTTTGTAAGAATGGGTTGAATTAAAATGTAGACCTAAGGATCTTATATGACTAAGGATTTCATTCATAATACTCATTTGTGTGACATTGTCATTCAATTATGAGATTCAACATGCTTCAAAATGAGGATCTAATATGGTAGGAAATTTTCATGTGAACAGAAATTCGTATTTTCGAGGCTATCATCTTGTCTTTTTTCAAGTATTTATAGCACAATTCTAATTAAATTCAAGTTTAAATAATTTAAATACTGATAAGTAAATAATTCTTATTACTCAATATAAAGATAAGCCATAAATACTATAATTACAAATGTGTAATCATAAAGTTTTACATTTATTGTGAGAGTTATATTTCCATATTTGTTTTAATTTATCAACGTTACCTTTCCTTGATAAATTTATCATTGTATGAATTTTCCTATGCACCAACAATGTCAATGGACTTTCATTAATTTATTCAAGGAAAATAATCGTAGAAGGGAGTAATAAAACTATAATAATAAATTAAATCTTATAATGAGTGTGTCACAACATTTCCGAACATTAATATAACGGCCTAAATATCCATTTATATGCATTATTGTTGGAATCGATTTTCAATTTTCATTCAATATTAGTTTGAGATTCAGGTAAAATTTAGCCTTTCTTTTTTCGCTGAAATTTTAACTAGGCCAATATCTTGTCTTGTTCTCGAACAGTGAAGCATGTGTCCCAGGAAAGATTTACGTCTGTTTGCTGAAGAAGCGGTCAACTTCAAAATCGCTGAATCAAGTGCTTGCAGAGGAAATGATATCCGAGAGTTAGAACGAAACGGGTAGTTTAACGCTTAGTTTGCCGTAATTCACAAACAGCAATATGCACTTTCTATGTAGATGAAACGTAGACTTTTACATTGTTATCATCAAAGATGATGTGTATGGAGAATACTTTATCTGTAGACTTTTGTGATTTAATATCATGACTATAAACAGTTTAAGTGGCCCTCCAAGTGTAGGAATAACAAAGAAAGCAATAAATAATTGGGTATATTTTCACTTCGCGAGTTGTAAATGAAATCAAAAATATATACGTATTAAGTAAGTCATGACAACGAATAAACACTCGCTCGTTAAAGCAAGTTTATTAGTATCATTATAGCAATCAAATACGAGTTTGAAAATTGTGTTTACAATTATCAGGAAATTTATGTATTTAAATTTATTTAGAGTTTTTAAGATGGGTTGCACTTGTTCAGGGTATTATTTTAACTTTCAGTGCTCAATTTCAAACTGAAAATGCCTTTTTAATAAAAATATTCAGTTCACCACAACATTACAGTTCCGCACAAAACAGTTATAAAGTTATCTTCTTCAGCACCGAAACATAATGCTTAATATTTTCCTTCTAGTAAATTAAAACCTTGAAATACTTCTAGGGGTTATTTTTAATAAAGATTTCATTTTTGCCGTTGAATTACCCTTGCTTTGAAGATTGTTTTAAAATATTGAACTCTTGCGTGTCTAAAGTTTTAAATAAACCTCTCTGATTCTTTTCTAGTCAACAATGAGAGAACAGTACTTTTATCTTTCAAATATTGTTTCCAATTACTAAAAAACTTCACGGGTAAGTAATGTTCATCGCACAATTTTGAGACAAACATCCGAAGTGGAAAAATCAAGGAAATAGCTCATAGAAGGAGAAAAGCAGAATTCACTGTCGTTTTTAGCTCACACAATATTTATGCTGACCTCCTAACATATTCACTTTCTTGAATCTTTTGTGTCATCGACACGCAAGTTTTCAAGCCTTCATCGGACACCTGTAGCCTTTGAAGGTATTTTTATTCGTCGTGAAAATTACTCAAGTTATTGATCCCTATGAACTCCTACGGCATACTTCAATCAAAGGGGAAATAAATGTGCTGAATTTCTTACATTCTTTAGTGAAGCCTCTAATTCACTTGAAAGGTATAAAAAATTTTATCTTCCCACTCGTCTTCACTAAACAGTTCATTATAAACACGAGGAGCCATGTGTAATTCCAATATCCCAATAGGCAATGCAATGGGGTATGTGTATGAAGGCTGGTTAGAAGTTTCTGCAAAAATCCAGAAATCTCAGGAATTCGAAGAACAATTTTTAAATCACAAATTCTTAAAGATAAGTCAATTTTGTTAAATAACATCTCGGGTATTCTCAAGAACCTATTTTTTCCTCTAATCTTAGGATTATATAGTTATAATATTGTTAACTATCGTGATGAAAGTGGTTATAAAACATCTCAATGAAATCTGAACTTTTGAGAATTTATCGCACGAATGTAATCGAAGCACAACTTGAAGTCTGATTAGATAACTTGACTCTGTGAAACCTCAAGTGCTCCGTCATCTGCTTTCAGTCAAACCTTCTTTCCCCTTTTTTATATATTTACTGGAATAAGCTAAAGAGAAATATTCTACCACTCAAATATATTCTAATTACTTTCCGTCAAAGTTACTTGTTAGAACTTCACGATATTGACGGTTAACAAATGCTGTCAATGTTCAGTTTTAGTTATGAGCATGTAATCATATTAACACCTATTAATTATTAATAATTAAAAACACTGAAACGGATGATCGAATTATGTCATTTGTACATTATACATGTATTATATGTATGTTATAGTATTCCTTCTCTTGCCCATTATGTTTAGTTTGGCATTAACTTCGGTATCGTCCGTCTTCTGTCAAATCCTTGGATTCATTACCACTGTTCAAGCAAAGTTCACCATTACCTATCAATGCTGAAGACTTTGTTGTAACTTATTTATGATGATTCATCTTCATTGTCACAATACTATTGACCGCCATCAGATAACGTGAATGAAATATATTTCAGTTTTGAATCATCAGAAGAGATAGAATTGATAAAAAGGTGGGTTTCCAGTCAATAGAGAAGAAATGCCTAAAATCAATTTCAAAAGTCTGCATTTAATATAATCAAAGTAACTGCATTATGTAGTCATTTATTTATTATAAAACATTATAATTTTCATAATCTCATAGAAAACCTTTAAAAAATAGATTGAATAAGTGAAGAAATAAAATATTGTTGAGGAGTATGTAGTTGTTTAATTTTAGGGATTGTTTTAATATATTTGCAAGGGCCTTATCATAGTCAAAGACACTTCCTTGAAGCTGTAAGGATTAGAATAGGATTGCATCAAACTTGGAATGTTAACCACCCGTTTATCCTTTGGATTTGAAACGATGAAGCAAAGTTGACCTTCATATCTCCCCCATTTTTGACCTTTGCATTCTTTTGTATATTCTCTTAAACCCTATTCCACACCCCCTTAACTATGAACTCTTAGTCTCAAGGATGAGGAATTAACCTGAAAATAGATTAAAAATTCGGACAGTCTTTTCTGATGGGCTGCTTTTGCACGGTTCAACGTCAAAGTGTATCAGAACAATTTACAGGAAGAAAAACGCATTCGAAAGAATTCCATTATGTTTTTTAACTTAATAATTTAGTGGTATGTACTCCACTTCTCTTTCTGCACAGTAAACAAATATCGTTAAATACCGATTAACCACTCGTATAGTTCCGTGGATGAAAAGAAACTACCTCAGACTCCTAATTTGTTCGGTTTCTTTCGTCTCAAAATTGATGATTTTCTAATGTAGAGTACATTTTGAAATTATCTTTCACATCATTTAAATTATGTATACACAAGAAAATTTTAGTTAACGTAAACGAAATTCTATTGAAAGTGCACTGAAATAGAGGTATGATTGCTCTTATTAAATGCATAAAATCCAATTCGAAAGTCTATATTTAAAATAATCAAAATAACTGTATTATGTAGTAATTTATTTCTGCGATTATAATTCAGCGACATTAATGTTATTTCTAATCAGCGATCTATAAAATCAGATTTTTGTGTAAATCTTTAGATCAGAACCTCTTTATGTCCAACGAATTTTAAAGGCCAAATTTCCACTGAACATCAGAAGTGAAATATCTAAAATCACCACGTTTACGAAAGACAGGAAATGTAAACACGCGCTATATATATTTATTAATCTTTAATTTATAAAAAAATACAGCGGTGTGTTCGATGTTTTTTGTTTAGATTCAACCTTTTTAATGCTTTTTCTTTGAATATACATAAAGAGAAGACTCTGCGCAACTTTATTAACGAGGTACGGATTAATTGAACAGTTTTATTTACGTAACAAATCACCCAACAATCAATTTAAACCAACAATCGATATTAGTACCTTAAAATCGTCCGTTACGTATCCCTCTCATGAGGAAAGTGTCGCATATTTTAAAAAATTCTCTTGAAAAGACGACCTTAAATTCTCGGTGGCATACACGGCAAAAAATATGAAGTGGGTGAGAGGCATTCAAACCGCGATAACGTCACACCTCGTCCGTAATATATTTTGGTATTTCTGGCTCGCTTCCCGTGATCAAATTAGCCATCGCAACTAGATAATAAAAAGGGAGGCCTCAAAATGTTTCATTGAAGGGGATGAAATTGTACTTAAAGGATGTCAACTATTTTTAAGTGGAATATTCTCTTTGGAGACTTGGAGGTACCTATCTAACTATCAGAGTAAATATAGGAAATGGAGTCCGATTAAGGTATACACTAGGATCGATATATATACGCATACATATGTGGAAACACAATAAAATATGAGATGCATATGATAATGGAAGAACAGCCTACGGTAGGACCTAATATATTATGTATTAATACATTTGAAGATAGAAAGAAGAAAAAGACAGAAGAAAAGATACAGAATCAAGTATTTGGGGGAAAATTGACAAAAGTAGGCTCAGGATAGAGAAAATTATAGATTACCTTCATCAGGTATTAGGCTATAAATGGCTGAATACAATGCTTAATGTGTTAAATATATCCTTACTAATTATAATTACATTAAATCAGATCTTAATTCATGCAAATTTTACTCAAGATTCATATAATATTTACTCTTTGTACGATTTAATTACTCGAAGGATGTAACAGTTCTGTGACCATATAATATTCAATATCTATTTCGGGATAAAAATATTCTATTCTGAATTAGACTTTTTAATATTCTGGACTTCAAGAAGTGACCATAAAAGTATAAGAAAATGAGTTTTGGAAAGAGAGGAAATTTTATTTTTCAAGCCACAATATAATTTTAAGAAAGGATATGACTTTTTTTGAGATGCTGGTGTAAAATACGAATATTTGTTGAATGAAATTTAGAAGAGATAGAATTTTAAAGGCGGCTGAGTTAAAAATAAAAGTATTTATTTTCTTATTTGATAAAATTTATTAACGGCAATAATTAATTAATTAAAACTTGATTTTAATTGTTGGTAATATTGAATGGAGTGAGATCAACAATCAAAATAGATCAACACCGAATTTTGTCAAATTTCATTGTCGTCTCGCGTAGACCGGAAGGAGACAAAAGTTCCTCCAGTTTGCTTAAGGAGGAATTTTTAAGAGCTGTTACGTATTTCCGGTAAAAACTCGGTTCATCCAACGAACATCACTTTTATCAGTTCAAGTTTTACCCTTCTGAAGCGATTTCCAGAACTTTCTAAACCCGTTCGTTTCGTAAATGGCGATATCTCTAAGCAAATATGACCGTTTGAAATATGACGGGGGATGTTGCCAACTGCAGTCGTGGGAAACTCGTGTTTGAATTGAGTGCGACTTCTTTATACTCTGATAAGAAAAATACGTACGGGAGGTTATTTCTCCATTATTTGTTAGGATTTCAAGTGAGGAATTTGCACTACTTTACATCGATATCTTATCTGATTCATTCCATTGAATGACTACATATTTTAAAGGTTTAAAACCGAATGTTACTGCTATCCAGTTTCGAAGGCCTGTTGTCTATGGAATATTTCTATCCTGGCCTTAAGGAGACCTCCGGCATGATTTCATCTGCAAGAGGAACATGTGTAGTGTATTGCCGTACGTGACCATTTCTTCAAATTCCATTCACTAGCGGAATGTCTGCGAAGAGTAGATTATTCTTCTTTCCCCAACGATAACGATACGGAACTGCTCTCTTTTAGTACAAGGCCAATTCCAATTTTTTGGCTATTTTACAGTGAAATTTTGGTATAAAGAACCTATTCCATCGGAATACTCGGTAAAACATAAATTTACACAAAAATTAAATAGAGAAATGAACTTTATACAATAAAAAACTTGAGGGTCTTCCAGGAAATCGATTATATAGAATTGAAAAGGTGAATTTTACGAAATATATCTTACAGAGGTCAGTGTATTATTTTAAAATGTTCTCTACATACCGTTATTGATTTAATTAGAGAGAATTGTTTGGATAACTTATCAAAGTGGATGTTATAAACTTTCCTTAGTTACATAACAATTGCTTCCTTCACTCACAGTAAGGAAACGATGTAACTTTCGGAGTTTTGTCCTCCTTAAGCGATTGGCTACCCTTACCAAGCCCTTAGCCTAGAACCAGCCAAATGTAAGAAAAATTTTGGTCAGTGTAAAAGGAATTTTAAAATATAATCCTCAATTTAA
This sequence comes from Pantala flavescens, assembly GCA_020796165.1. Taxonomy (NCBI): domain Eukaryota; kingdom Metazoa; phylum Arthropoda; class Insecta; order Odonata; family Libellulidae; genus Pantala; species Pantala flavescens. Next base: position 27,260,586 of record CM036886.1, read on the forward strand.
AATATACTCAACAACTCTAACGTGTTGTGACGTAACAATGCAATTACCTTCTGTTGATAGCACAACAATCAGTTTAAGAGAACCATATTGTAACAAAGGAATAATGCGGCAGTTTATATTCATTTTCTGTCAGTCTTTTCACTTTACATTGTACTTCGTTTCTTACCAGTTGTCTCACACATCCCGACAACGGATACATAAATGCATTCCTTGGCCCATTCCAGAACTTCCGGTGCATGAAACTTGGACAAGTAGTTCCTCTTGGGGAACAATATCCAGGAAGGAAGAGGCGATAGGAGTTTCTTTTCCTCCATGCGGTGGGTTCAAGGTCCGCGGAAAGATTACGAAGGCGGGAATAGGAATATGGTGTCTACATCTGGCGGCGAAAAATCCAAACCGTAGGAGCGCAGCGAGCGTTAATTTGAATTGCTGATTTGAACGGCGGAGGGCGCAGGAGGGGGTTGGCTGGAAATTAAGGGAAAGGATCTCCTTCTAATTCGGAAAAAGAAAGCTGATGCCTTAATTGCTCGCACCTGCAGCCGTGCTGTATACCGCAGCCCTCTTTATATCCTTTCTTTGTCGACTAATTTCTTTCCCCTCATTTCGCCATCAAGTATTCCTCAGCCCTACATCTTTGTTTTGCATATTTTATGCTCGAGCAGTCGTTTGAAGTACTCAATTTTCAATTAAGCATTTTGAATCCTTTGGAAAAAAGTGCCTTCCTTACGACAACTAGGTTTTCTTGTTTGATGGACACTTTCAACGATGACCTGTTTCTAGCTTTCACACGGATTCGAACCTAGGACCACTTTCACCAGAAGCATATCCTTTTTCTATCCCAACACCATAGTTGATCACTAAATTGGAAATATATTAATTATCGAATATTTTTTTCCTCGTAAAAATGAATAATTTTGGCAATTAATATAATTATATTATCTCCTAATATTCATTTATTAGATTGGTATTCACTTTTAAAGGAGTTAAAGGAATTAATTTTTTCTTCAAGAAGATCTCCATGTTTCTCAAATTAATTTTGACTTCTCGTAAGCAATATAACGTTCATTGCCCTGTTCATATTTTACAATGCATCAAGGACACTTATTCTTCAAAAAAACATGCAAAAACAGGTTTAATCGAAATGCGAAGAAAGTTGAATCTCCATGAACAAGGTTGATAACCGAGTTATATGACTCCGAGAATCGTAAGGTTTTAATATTTTTGTATTTCCCCAAATATTTCCAATCTCTAAACACCAAATCCAATCATTGAAATAGCGAAAGACTTAAAATGAGACAATCCGTGAAGTATCTGAATAGAAATATCAGCTCCGTTGGACTAATAATGTTCTAGACTCTGTAAATGTTTTGAAGCAGTGAGAAAGTTATTTTACGGAAGTAGATCCAAATAGAATTCTATAGACGACAATGAAGAGAATAAGAATTGTTGCGGCAACGGAAAATATACATTGTTAGTTCGAACCGTTAATTGCTTTTTACCGTTAGAATTTATTTTTACATAATAATGAGAGTTTTTAAAAACGTAAAAAGTACCATAAAGTGATTGATCAAAACGAAAACTTGAGTTTCTCCGTAAGCGCATCCAATTTTAGCAGTTTTCGTTATTTATTTGACCAAATACTTCTTGCTATTGACTGTTTTACTTTCTTCCTCCATCTTTAATTCTGGTTTCTCTAAAGTAATCGAAATATCTATCAATGATTGATTACAAAGTCCCTTTATAAGAATTTATTTTTGAAAATTCTCGTAATCATAATTCTACTTACTAAGGACTCGTGACTGGTATCTTAAAAGATATAATTAACGATCATTATAACTATTAAGTACTTGATGTCGTTCTTATGAATGGGACAATATCAATTCACTCCAAATTCAATCAGAAATGATGACGGAATTATTTCATTCGGAATAATTAAAGTATTTGACACGTAAATATTTCCTCATCATTATGTTTATCATTAAATATGAATACTTGGAGTGTATAAGAGCCTGAAAATGCCTCTCAACGGGAAGTTTCAGTTCTGCTCTCGAAATAGCACCTATATTTCGGACAACCGGAGGTCTTATTTAAATAGCGATCTCGTTTAGAAGAGGGATTTGGTGCAATGATCGCCGAGGAAATGATTTTCACGCCCATTTACGCGAACCGAAATTGCAAAGACGTGGGCCCATCAAAATTCAAATCCACGCTAATAACCGATTCCGGACATCGGAAGGCGTAAAAAGTTTCATTAAAACTCGGCGATGAAAAAACCCACTACACGGACCAGAGAAAAAATGCACAAAGGTGTGCAACGAGATGCAAACATTCGTCCAAACGAATTCATCTATAGGTAATGAGCAGAGACGGTGTTCAAATCTCCAGAGAGGTGGCCCTGGTCCATGTGTATTTCCAGTCTAAGCAATTATTAGTAGTGAATTAGATGGGAAAGTTGCCCATGGAGTAAAAGTGCAAATATGATTTGCAGCGAGTGATGTTTCGGAGCAATTTCTCTTATGTACCCCAATTTTCCTTTCCGAGGATATCAAAGCGGTAATTTTAATTAGCTTTCGGAATGTGCCGAAAAATTTTAATAGAACCAAGTGGAAGTTGGATCACAAATTTCATCGGTGTGAAAATATTCAAATCATGATTGTTTTCCTTCGCCGTCGACTTTCATCTATTTACTCGCAACAATTGTTGACTCGTTTCAAATGGCTGTTATTCATTGGAGAATCTTATCAACAATAGTAACGTAAAGAAGCAATAATAATTATCTTTGTTGTTCTAAAACCTATTCTTTTAACAATAATTGTACGTGAAACAGTTGGAGGTTTTGAAAAGCCGTTTAAAATATAACATACGCTACATATAAGATAAGCTATTCAACTGCGAATTTTATTTCACGAAGATTATTTTTATTAACTGCCTATGATGAACTTCCTTCATAAGTGCTGAAGTAAACATTTATTTACAATTTGAACATTTCATGGTCATTGAAAAATATACCAAACATCTATTTTTCTTAAAGTTTTAGTTAAAACAATCCAAAAAAAAACTAATGGAATTGTGGAACTCTATGAATTAGATGCAAATGGTTTCAAATTTCTTTAAAAAGTACCTTTTATGAATTTAAGATTTAGAAATATAACAGAAAATATAATTATTGATGATCAATTAAAAACTAACTAAAGGGATCAAGTTGTTCTATAATAGCTACCATATACACAATGATTGTTCTATAATAGCTTCTCTATACACATTTATAATAGATTTACCCATGAGCAGCTGTAATACAAACAATGAGTTCGGAGACAATTGACAAAGAAATATTAAACGCATGAAGCAAAGAAAATGGATCAAAATATATAATACTAAGAATTTCATATTTATCTCATTTATTTACCGCCTAGAATTTTTATATATTCAAGCAATAATTACCATTGTACATTCTCATTGCACAAGATGCATTTCATTGGACATTAAATGTTCAGCATCACGTTTAAATGTATCACAACGCATTCCCTTAAAGGAGGAAATCAAGGATAAATTCTGGAAAAGGGAATTTATAACAGGAGGCACCGATATCTGATTAAAAAGGATGAGGCAAATATTTCTTGGGCTTTCCTTTGTTCCCTCGATTTTTCAGTCGCAGAACACCTTTCAGAAAACAGCCACTGGAGATGAATCTCTCAAAGGGAGATACAATTATTTCCTCGAATTAATAAAGGAAGGATCCGTTTGCATGAAATTCCCCTCTTGAAATAATTAGGAACGAGGACCACTGATATTTTTGAGCGCAATCAACCCTTGTTAAGGAGACATTGAACTTAGTACGAGTACAAAGTGTATTCATCTCTAGATGTGGATTACATCCCAGCTTTTTAAGTTCCATACTTTTTTTACGCCTCCGTCACATTCTATTTCTTTCGGAAGGATATTATTTACAGATTATAATCAAAAAACAAATGAAGGTGTTTTTTGATTATAGAAGCTTAAAATGAACAAGAACTATGAAGTTTTTATAAGTAAAAAATATACTTATTATTCTCTTTCTCATTGAAAAATATATTTTATACTTATGTAAGCAAAACGGTTCTTTCTTCCTTTATATATCTCCATTTTTTTATTTAATTTATCTTCTCGATATTTATAAACTGGAATATAATAAAATAAGAGGAGACAGCTATAAATTGAAAAAGAAACACGTTTTTCAAGCTATAGTTATTGAAGATGTGAGTGTTTTATTTCGTAAGGAAAGAAATTATAAACTTATAAAAGAATAAGGAATACGAGTTAAGGCCACGAATTTCTTACTATCGCAAATATTACTGTAAATAATAGTAATCTCTTAAGCCCAAAGAATACAAAAGTTGTTAAATCTTTTATCATTCAAGCAAGTAAGTTCATTGAGCTATCTAACTCTCTTATGACAATTATTAAATTTATATTCCTTTCAGTTTATTCAACCTGATTGATTAACGATACTGAAAATTTATCGTAAGAATACTCTCGCTAAGATCTCGACAGGAATTATCATACAGTTCACCGGAATACAACAATTCAATCATTATTTTGTAATATTTAACTGATAAAACGACTAATGTGTCCAATCTTAACGTTTCCAGAGAACAACCTAATCTCATAACAATAAGTTTACCGCAAATGAAGTCATGGGTAATATAAAGAGTATGCAACCTTGGTATTTCATATAACGTTTCAAATAGAAAAATCGTATTTTATCGTAAATATAAGTTCTTTTAAGTACAAATTGCTTTATATTGAAAAATTGGCATGACAGGCAAAGAGAAGTAATACATACTTTTTATAAGCTAACAAATTTTTGCTTCACTTTTGAACTACAAGGTGAAGAGTTCAAATATAGTGTGGTAACGATGTATCCAAAACAGTAGCAGATATGAAACAAGTGAAACTTAAAATTAAATGTAATGCATTAAAAATTTTGCATAGAGACTTATTATTTGAATTTTTAACATCTTTAGTTCGATCCATTATTTTACCTTTTCATCGCATTACTTTCTCCCAAATAAACGATTTTAATTCGATATTTTTCTTCGATATCTGCTCTTTGAACAAATTACGTTCCCGAAATATTTTCATCTGAATATACAATTTTAACATTCACGTAATTTTTACAAAATTTCCTTTGTAAATACTTAAAAAGTGACTGCGAATGAAACTTTCCACCTTTGTTAAATTTTGCTCTGAGTCAAAGGCTGCCCTTATATCCCAAAATGCAAATTATGAATCCGAATTTTAAAGGTGTGTATTTTGTAACGCTTATATCTTGTGGTACATTATGTATATAATAATTTAAATATATTATTCCCAGAAATTGAAAGCTTCGATGCTCATACTATGTTCATTTACCATTATGTGGTCAAGTATTAAGCTGATAAGGATAATCAGACTGAATACAAATATATACATTAATAAATAACTATTTATGGAACTGAACACATAGATTCAGATTTCGGAAAAAGTTTCCGCTCTCATGAATTAAGTAAGAAAGAGTTTTCAATCTTTTATAACACTAATATAATACCCGTAGCTATAAAGAGTGTCTTTCTTATTAAATCAGCAGAAGTTTTCACAACACTATATAATTATAAATCTATGAAAAAGGACCATTGTAATTGTGCTCATTATCTTTGAATTCACTCACTATAAATCACGAGAGAGAATTATTAAATGAATATTTACTTACACATCTGAGGTTAGGTAGAGGTGAATAGTGTACCAATAGTGTAAATCAATACGATCAGTCAATATCTTCGTTTTATATACTCTCTTAACATTTCATTCATTCGTTTTATATTCTCTATTCAGTGCCATGATGAGGAAGGAAAAAGTGTTAGACAACTCAAAGAAAGAGACGAGTAATAAATAAAAAGAGATGGTGTAAGGGAGGTTAGGAGATTGAAATAGAATCCGATATCCGAAGGATGATAATAATAACATTCTCTCGACACCGCGTAGAAGAAAAAACATATTGAAGAGTAGCTGCATAAACAAACACAGCTGTTTTATTTGTGTGGGATGTGGATTAGTGGAAAAGAGAAAAAGAACGACTAAAGGAAGAAGATGATCAGGTTTTATAAAGTGTAATGGAGAATACAACGTCTGTAAGAGTTTTCAGTACCGTTTAGGGAGATGAAGTTAAGAAAAATGGATATTGAAATGGAATCTTACAATGGAAGATTTAACTTGAAAGGAATTTCAAAAATTTCTAAATATATCATAAAAAATAATTCTCTTGGATGCTTAAAGAATTATATGGAACACTTTAGAAATCAATCATATAATCGAATTTATGATAGAAGACAGGTTGTTTATGTCAACAAATGAAGAGTTCTAATTAATTATTTATTTTGTGTGCGATACGATTCATCGTCATGGTGATACGTTAAGTCCCATTTGCTGTCAGTAGATGGCAGAGCGCGGACGAATTTCAGTCTCCAGATATCGATGACCGGAATCTTCATTTTCCTTTTTGGATGCACTTCCTTTAATAAGTCCTCTTGTGCTGTAGTTCCCAATATTTTTTCTAGCATTCTTTCATGACTCAGCTAAGGATTTGCGTCACCAGCTCTTGCATACAAAAACTACTTTCACTTTTTCATTTTTGTAATTAACAATGCTCAGGATACGATGAATTGTTTTCTGTTCCAAAACTCCTGTATTAACGTGAATGTCCCCTGATGATTTGATATACTTATTTACGTGCTTTTGTTACTATCCAAATGTATTCCCAACCGTGATTAACATTAATTTTAGAACTTTAAATCTCCTGAGAAATGAATTAGCAGTTATTCTATTTATTTAAATACAATTAATTAGTTTAATTAATTTGAGTATGTTTACGCGATCTTCTTTGTTTACAGAACCACATTATTTAAATTATAGTGATTAGTATAATTAATTTTAATATGTTTACGTGATCATCTTTGTTTACAGAACCACTGTTTAAATTAAAGAAGTTAATTCATTTGAATCCTTAATTAATGATTAAAAGAACAGTAAAGTTAACAGAGTAGTTTAATATTGTTAAGACAGTTTTCTACTAAACTTATTATTGTCTCAATCGTTTTTTACACTATAAAATTTATAATTTGTGATTCATTAAAATTATTTTGATGGTATATAATGAAATGAGACGAAACAATACTCCATATTACGGCATGATTATGTAACTATTGGATAACTATTGAATTTCCCCACTGTATTCAGTGAATATATATCCCATCTTTCACATGCATCGTTTAATTAAAAAAATCGCTTGAGTTGGGAATGAAATCGTGACCTCTACGGGAGAGAGAACAGCTTACGACAACTGGATGAAGTGGTGGTTGAGATAAAAAAAAGAGGGGTGGGTAGATAAGAAAAAGGGCATATGGAAGGAAAGTTGAAGGATGCCCTACAGAATGAAGTGCCATCTCGTGGATTGGCGACCGAACCTTTAATTTCACGAGTACCAATTATTTTAAGGCGGAGTCGATCTCACTGCAGATGGAATAAGGACTAATCTGTTTGCCTTCCTTTAGATCTGACACGATTCTCTTCACCTCCATTGAGAGGAAAACATGGAATATAAAACGGGAGGATGTTGTTGTGGGGAATGTTTGGAGCATAAACATACTTATCTTGTCAATAGTTATATGACTTTAAGGCCGAATTTATAAAATTTCTACTTCTTTATGGCTATCATGTAAAATAATTGTTATTGTCAACAATGTCACTTCGTCACAATTAAAACAATCATAAATTTTAACACAATTAACAATTGAATCAGAATCAACAAATAAAACACAATCAACAAATAAAACACAATCAACAATTAAAAAAGAATCAACAATTGAATCACGATCAACAATTGAAATAAATCTATTCAGCATGTGAATTTTATTTAATTGTAAAAATTTTTATCTATAATCATCATCATTTTTCTTGTTTAAATTATACTCATTAGATTATTATTAATAACCTCCATACATTTGATGACTCGGCTATCTTTGCCGTTAAAGTATTTTTAGATTTTTTAGGCTTGCTGATTGTATAATTTCATTCACCATATTTTAAGGTTCACGTATTAAAGCATAATAATATTGTATTGATAGAAACTTTTATTTCCATTCAAATTTAAAGTTATTTTCATCTAAAGTCTTCAGATATTCCTCTATATTACATATTCAGCGTTCCTCAACAACAGTAAACACTGCGATTGATGAAAGTCGATAAATGATAAATATTTAGATTATGTGTTTTGCATGGACGTGTGTTACGTTGAAGAATGTATTACTATTAACATCAATTATATATATATATTAAGATACCTATTGTTCATATCAATTTTTGTGCTTATATTAGAATATACATCCTTAATACATCATCGTAATAGGTAACCACAAGATTGCAAACAGTTCTTCCCATCCTCTGAAGATGGCATCTTAGATGAGTCTGGAGCTAGAGATGCAGAATAAGAAATATGGAATCAAAGTGTAAGATCTTCATTTGGGACGTAAAACAGAAGAGCTTTCTTTAAATAAGGAGACACTTCTATTTCTCAAAAAAGAGAACAATTTAACTTAAATTTTAGGAATAATAAATTATCGATATTCATTAGATAATGATAAGATGTCATCTAATTAAACCCATCATTCGTATTAAAAACAATGCTATGTAACAGCGGTCAAAAAATTGAAATAACGTTACCGTTTGCATAAAAAGTGATTCAGTACTCCTTTGGATAATATATTTACTCTGAATTATCATATTGCTTCAATTAACAATAGTTATAATAATAAAATAATTAACTATTTACGATTTTCAGAGTTTATTGTAGGATACCATTCATATAAGCATCGAAACATATGGATTAAGTTAAAGAATAAATGCAAAATATCGGATGGTAAGGATTTTAATTAGAGAAGAATACAAAACAAAAGAACGAAGAAATTGAAAGGCTAGAATAGTGGACCATTACGGAGGAATCTCCTGAGATATATCTTTTCCGTTTCTCAAGTCTCGTTGCCTAATTACATCCCTTAGCAACTCTTCCAACGATATATATAATTCAACACTTCAGCTACGTGAGCCTAGGTACTAAAGATTTCCCATTTCTAGTAAAACTGTTTTTATTCCCATGGCCTTTAGACCGTTTCTAGTAATTTATGGAAACACATTCGCATGTCCTTGAAAATAATATTTTTTGCAGAGAAAATTTTGAATTTATAACTTTTTTTAATGCATTTCTTTTCAGCTTTTCCCACGTTACGAAGATCTGAAACTTACAGTTGACACAAGAATTTTATTTATGTCTTCTTTATCATTAGTGAAATAAAATATTGTTTTTAAGTATTCTATCACTTCTTTTTAATAAAAAATATTATTAATATTGAATTAAAATAGGTTTAATTATGTTAAAAATCTTAATCCTTATGAGGTTTTATATTTCATGTATATTATTCATACTTATACGTTTCTTTTAACAAATGAAATTAGTATTATTTTACACGGATGATATAAAGGGACAATTACTATTATCAGTTTGGATATGACAGATATTTATTTAAATATCGAATCAGATTGATGAATGCTTAAATTTTATTCAATTCAGTTTCATTATACATTTTATTTTCTTCTCAATCTAAATAACATTCATTTTTCAACAATCAAGAATTTATTTTCACTCTTTATGTATAGGATTTTGGAAAATATTTATATTTCTTTAGAAACACTCCTATTTTCTATAAATAACATAGGAATGAAGAAAAGTATTAAAATAAGTAGTAGGTAATGCTCAAAATTATCTTTTTGGAAAAACGTTAGTGAATGATTTATACCTGTTCTAAAAAGCGATTAAACAAAAATAAATACGTTGAAATAATATTGATATTCAATTGAGAACTGAAACCCATAACTCTGTAAAGCCGTGAAATAGATTAAATGAAGGTTCGATAGCGAATGCGCAAAAAAAAGAAGCAACGAAATAGGACATTCATCTCCATTCCAATCCTAAAGAATCGCTGGATATGAATTAGTAGACGTAGCGAAATTGAGGAAACCTTTCGAAGGCTTAATTGACTGGGTATTCGAAACTAAATAGGATTATCTTAATAAATAGCCCATCATCTGGTTAACTAACAGATTACAAACGGATCTTAAGTGTATTCACCGATTCAGAACAATGAAAGATTTGAACGAGATTCGTTGGTGAATAAACGGATTTACTTGACTTCATTAAAAAGTAGAATTAAAGGCATTCAAAGCTACTCAAAAGACCGATGAAAAAATGCTATCGATTAGAATGCATTAGAGGAAAAAATGAAGCTCGATTTAATCTCTTTTAAATAGTACGAGAGCGTTCAATAGTGAATCATAGTTTCATTGTGACGCATAATCGTTTCGAATTTTCTACAATTGAAGAATTTCGGATCAATTTTTATTGTCACTTTCAAATACATTCGATTTTGAATTGATTTAAACGAACCAATAGTAGAAGGTATAAAAAGAAGAGATGACGACTATTGATAATATTTATATTATTCAAAGTGTTTTTCTCTTTAGAATAAATATGTTAATACTCTACACCTTAAAGCTTTTACAATTTAAATCAATGTATAATAATTTCTATGACTCTGGAGGACTATAGGTTAGCCTACGCCATCTATTAAATTATGGCCTTATTTATATTAATTATTCACAAATGATAGCTAATATATTATAAATTAAATTTAACATAAGAATATCGAATCAGATAATTCTTTTTTTGCATCACTGGTAGGTCTTCAGATGTAAATAATTACATTAAAATGTTCATGTTTAGAATTATAGATATCCTTTATTCAGTGTATATTTTAATTCGCAAACTCATATCTTCATCTCGTGTTGAAAAATATAAAAACGGCAATTTCATCGCACGTATGTTTCTTAACGTACTTCCATACGTTGGAACGTGCCACCTCGAACCGACCTAATAAATCTGGTTCTCTTTGCTTACGTAAAAGTTGGGTTCCTTCCCATAGAGACCTATAGCTAGAGAGGATATGATTAAAATCAGTCCAAGAAAAAAGAAGAAAATCGCTTTGCCAAGGAAATCCGGAATGATCCGGGGGAAGTGAATATAAGACGATGCTGCTATGGAATACAAAGGGCTCGTTTCAATAAACGAAGGAGGTGGGGGGGATACTTTTGCCTGAGGAGGGGAGGCTAATAGATGGGGTAAGAGGAATGGGAATATCCCAGCATCCGGGATTCCTCAGCAGGTGATCTCAAGCCTCCACGGGAAATTTTATGGATATAGCGCGTCACATTGGTAGTCGAACTAGATCGAAAACACAAATTCCCTTGAATTGGAATTTCCTTCGTGGAAATCCGGTAAAATGGGGCAGTGATATCGTTGATCAGGGGGTCGAATGCAGTTCCGTTTCAGGATGGAGCTTCTTAAGATGCTATGCATTCGAAAGCAGTAAAGATTAAAATTTAGAATCAGAACTGATGTTGAAGACGTGTGGTTCACGTTTCATTAATCAGTAATCAGGAACTTTAAAGTAATTATAAATTCAACTTAAAACTGTTAGACATTCGGTTATTCTTTCCCGAATATTGAAGCTTATTTGACAGTTTTACTGGCAGTTTCTTCTATAATATATTATAAGTATGGACAATTTGGCCCAAATATGAAAACTGATAAAAATTGAAAAAAAATATGATACTGCAATTCGACGAAAAGTGAACATATAATTATTAAAAAAATAGTATCTCCTGATCTAGTGTTCATGTTATAGTGTTAATTATCCTTGTATTTTATGGAACAGTTAATTTACTAAACTTATGTTGATATAAATGTCTCATAATGATTCATTTTATCTATAAGTTATTATAATCAAAGTAACTATATATCATCTACATATTTCAGGACCGATTAGTATCTAAATTCATAACGATGGAGAGAAGATAATGTAATTATAGTAAAAAACCAACTGGATTTACTCATTACAAAATCACTCCTACTATAAAAAACACAGTTTTAATAGTTTTTCATGGTACATTTTCACGCTATCCCACCTGAATTTTTTCAGGACAGGTTCGCATCATGGGTTGCTAAGTAGATGATTGGCTAATATGGTTGTAATTAGCAGCTCATCTTTGAAGGCCTTTGAGCCCTACACGACACTCGGATCAGCTCGCCTCGATTCATGCAATCCGCCAATCACTTCCGCATGCAAATTGCCTACCATTCAAGGATAGATTTTATCATCTTGTACATGCAGAACATGCGTGATACAGGCGCTCCTCGAGTGCGTGAGAGATCCTCTTACTAACACTGAATACGAATTTGATATTTGCAAAACATTAAGAAACACTTATTTTTTCTTCTGAGAGGGTGAATGAATTCGTTCTGGAATCATGTCATTCCTGAATCTACTGATGATCAGTCAAATTTTTTTACATCAATTTTATAGCAGAAAACTCGAAGGTAACATTGTTTTTGGAACGCCTCTTAGTGACTCATTGAGGGTAAGTATCCATTTGGGTAATTGCATAATACCTACCGCTTTAAACGTTTGAACCTTTCAGGAAATCACGACATGGTTGCTTTGTTCTTTTTTTCCACATTACCTTGCGAACTTTCAACATGCTCCATTCCAATATCATTCTTCGTTTTATAGATTTGTATTGAGGCATCGAATAGTGTACACGTGAACGAGTTTCCGTCAGAATTCTATATTCTCTGTATGCTTATAATCAGGATTAGAATCAATTAATATGAATGGTAAAAGAAAGGCAAATACAAAGGATCGTCTACGTATTATGAAGTAAGACAATAGCAGGACAAACCAAGTAGTTCATTGGACATCAATAATAGATTTTATCTGCTATAAACATATTTTGTTCTAGTAAATAATATATTAATATAGATATTTTAGTACACAATACGACATTTTTATAGTATAAAAATCGCCAAGTCATACAACAACCGAATTTTCTCTATATATTTACGACCCTCTTTTAGAAACATAAATAACATCCATTAAGATTCAAATAATCATTAGAAACGTATAAAACATCAGAATTTTGAAGAAACTTTACTTCATTATCGACTGATGACTACTTTACTGAGTGTTTCCGTAGATCTATCTAAAATAGGAGAATAACCTGATAATTATGACTGTAGCAACTTGAGCTAGACTTTAAAAATGAGGAAAGGTTTAGCACTTCCAAAGGAAAGAATGGAAATTAAAAGTGGAACTTTTTCTAATTGTCAGAGGACTAAATGAGTTTTCACTCAGGCTAACCTTGGGCATTTGTCGTGAAAGGAGCAAAGGGCCCCACATTTCGAGGAAATTTTTCATGCGAACCCACATCTCCTTATAAAGTTTCCTCGATATCTATCCACGTCTGAGTGTCCCTTTCCTTACCTCATTGATCTTTTCTTTCTTCCATTGCTACATCAATCCTCATCTGTCATTCCACTGGAGTGGACGGGTATTTTATATTCATATTAAAATGTCTTTTCATATTTGTGGATGCAAATCAAACATTTTATCTCTCTTATATGCGCAAAATATTCAGATATATTTTTACAGGATCTAATTCAAAAGAAAAATACATAATTTTACAACAAAAGTGATTTAATTATTTTCCTTTGATTATACGAATCAGGTGTGAAGTGGATTGTTGAGCAAATGTTCATTTTTAATGTAACGTAACTTAGTAACGTAGATGGATACCATGGACGATTTCATGGAGAAATTACGAGTATATTAAACACAGACACACAAAAATACATATATCTCTTTTGCACAATTTTTGTACTGTATTGCTTTTTATATTTTCTATTTTCTTAGTTTAACGGTAATTAGAAAATACGCTTTAATTTAAGCAATAAAGGTAACTTTGATGAATAATTATGATGTTTTTAGAGATAAAATTCCTCCATAGCTGAAATAGCCTAAGGAAATTGCATGTCTACACAGAAGACCTTATTATATTTTAACTATTACAATAATGTGTCAAGGACTATAGTGTTACAATACTTAAAAAAACCTATCCTGAACGGATAGTAACTATTCGAATCTTTTCAGGATGGTTATTAAAAATGACCCATTCTATCAAAGCACTGATCTGAAGATGACAATGAGTTTAACCATTTCCGTCAGTTGAAACGTGGACTTTCTTTCTAATAGACCTCAATTCATTCGGAGTTGGAACACAATTAAAAGTCTAATGACAAAGGGAAGATTTGAAATCCGTTTCCCCCATTTGACGATACAGTCCGTTCCACGTGAGATTCCTGAGGCGAAAATGCGTGTGCGGAAGGTGGCCCTTAAGGCCACAATGCAATCACTCTGCAGGACAGCCATGCGTTTGGATTATCGATCTATAATGGGCGAGGGGTTTTCATACGCTTCACTGACGCCACTCGTCTGTATAATGGGATGCAGGGTCCACCTACGTCCATCTGTTTGTCCTCTTTTCACCTTCTTCCTTTCGCATCTGTGTCTCGTTCCACTACCGATCACCGCATCCAAAGGGCAATGTTTTCCAACGGGAGATATTCCGCGGATGAAACTTCACATTTAAATTGCTATTGAAATTTTGAACAAAAATCAAACTAATACTTAGAAATTAATACTTTATAACATATATTAATAAAGGAAATGAAATCAATCTCTGATACTAAAATCTCCTTCCTAAAATTTAAAATACCCGCAAAGTGACTGTGTTTACGCCAGTTTTAATTTTTATCTCGGAAAATACGTCCATTCCACTCTCTTCTTCTTATAACTCAATATTTCAATCTACTGGTGTTGTGGAACTATGAATTTATATTAAGATTTTATTATTCATATATTTAAAAATCCATTCCAAATATTTTAACTACTATACCTTGTAAATGTAATATACTTGAATATATCTCACAAGTCGTTGTGCATTAATTGATACCGTAGTTATTTTCACGAATTATAAATTGTAACACACATAGTTTTCTTGCTACTATACCAATCTAACGACAACTTATTTCCATTACTTTGAAAACTTATTTAGTTGTTTATATTAATTATTCTATGTTAGCTCATTCGCTTTGATTTTCCTTGTATTTTGCAAATTAAAATTTAAATCCTTTTCAAAATCACACTTTGTGAAATCTTTATATTATATTTATGTTTATTATAAATAATTATTTACCCAAGATTAGGAGTAAGATTCCTAATGCCAGATTAGAGTATTTGTGAAATGAATGTGGTTGAAACCAGAAGGGTGCGTAGCTTTGGTTACTTTCAGAAACCATCAGATATAAATTCTTAACTCTATCGATTTCGACGCTTGAATCAATCTATTCCAAATACGTACGTGATTATGAGCCTTCTGTGGATGAAAAGAATGTCGAATTGCGTGTTAATAATGTAGAATATTTTACAACAGAATTATTGAGTGCAAAAACAAATAGACTTTTTCAAAGCTCATTCTTTACTTGTTCACCCATTAATGCAAAAAATTCCTTTCGTCTAAAATAAAGCAAAGGAATCTATAAGGTAGTTATTTAATTTACTGAGTGGCACATGACTGCTCTTCGAACGGGCAAAGAGAAATAATCAAATAAAGCATGTCAATATTCCACATAAAACAGGTGCTGCAGGTTATCTGATCAAACATTTTCCGTGCAATTCATTAATAATTCATCGGCGTCATTTTCGCGATAGCCGTAAAAAATTAATATATTTCAACAGTTCATAAATTGCGCGCGTTGACGTTTCCTCCGATTGGCCAGAAAATAAAAGATGAATCATTAAATCCGCATCGTTAAATAATTAGTGGGAAATTTTCCATATTAATTATCTACAGCAGGGAGCAACTTTTTTGCTATTAGAAAATTTATGCTCGAATTTTAAAATGGCGTTTCATTTAAAAGAGACACACGTTGCACGTGGTGCGAAACTTTTTGTGAGCGGTTGTTGTACGGATGTTAAAGAGAATTAATCTAATCATGACTGTAGTTAATTTGTGAGTGGCAAAATGCAGAATTATATATTAAACCTAGAGGGATATTTTAATTGTTACGTGAAATGTTCGTTTCATACAAAAGAGTTGGCTAAGAATCCAACTTTTATAAGAATCCACAAATGATTTTTTAATTCAATAGTTATGATAAGTTACACATCCTAAATAGGTTTTAAGTAAGAGTCTATCAATTAGATGGTTATAATAAAAATTATAACAGTCAATCAATCATTAATGGTACTAAATTATTCACAATCAGCAGTAATAAATAATGACACTCCATAACACTTAAGTTTAATTAACTTCTTCAGTAAATGTGAAGTTAAGTATGAAAGGAAAATTCCTTTTACAGAGGTCCGTATAAGAATTTTCATCGATTTCTTTCTCTGATAAAGAAAAAATTTACATTAACGGATTGAGAAATGATCTAAAAGAAAGGAAGGAATCATAATAAATTATGGAAGCTGAAATTTTTAAAATACGATTCAAGAAGACACCTCTGTGAACATTGAAATTATAAGAGTATAAATGATTGAAATAATATTCCCTCGACATTGTGTATGGGAACTGATATCATTATATAAGCGAGAAAAGAAACTCCGATGCCAAAACAGGAATCTTCTTGAGATTAATCACATTCTTAAAGAGGTGAATATTTCCATAAAAATTAATGTTGACGAGGAACAATTAATCTTACACTTTTGGGATGTGGATTTTATGCTGTTTTTCGTAGGTATTCACAAATGTAAAAGAAATTTGATTTAACTGTGCTTTTCAATCAATCAGAGAATAAACAATATTATAGTGGATTACATTAATAACCTTTTAGATTTATAAATGCATATACAAATACATTGTAACCAATGAATATATAATCGTCATATCGTAGGTTAAATGCTGAGGATGGAGTGGTTTGCAGAAAGAGGTGCCTCAGGACCTCTGGAGTCGTCAGAATGTAGGCCTTTGGGGATACTTGGTGGAAGAGGACCCAACGGAGTAAGTGGGTAGGGAGAAGGTTTGAAGAGGGCCACAAATGTGACTTCCGGATGGGGTAAATCTAAGGAATGGTGCTATGAGTTTGGGTCCACGAGGAATCCTGATAGAACCAGGGGCCTGAGGCTGAGTAAAGGGTAAGATGGAGCGGGATATTAGGTATGGAGGGGAGTAAAGAAATCATCCTGATATCCGCAATCTTTGGTAGAGAAAGAGTCAACAGAAATCATCCAACTAATGAGGGTATATTTTTTACTGATTTTACTCTTCCTAATCTTAACTTTTAATTTATTAATTACATCATCATAGGGAGTAATTCAATCACTCACGATTGTTAAGTTCCGTACTTAAGATACTCCTTAGAAAATCTGTATTAAATATATTGACCCTTAAATCATAGCACCTAATTGTAAGTATCTTTTTACAAAGTTTGATTAACAGTGACCAAGGAGATCGATTACTAGACAAATGCACGTGTATTTGGCATTACCTTCTTCCCGATGGTTTCATAAGTTTTCAATGAAGTACAGAGTAAACGTGGGGACAGTACCTGATGAGGATGCTGTCAGTACACTTCCAAAATATTCGTATAAATCACCCAATAAAGCAGCGTCATTTTTATATGAATGGCAATATTTTAAACGAATGCTGATAGAGTCTTAGTCGGATAAAAGAATTCCTCTTGGTGTAATTTAATTCTGTACTTGTTAGGGGTAGTGAGAATGAATTTGTAGTTGATACATTGGTACTCATTTCAGATCAATGATTATTGTTATTGTACAAACAATAATAAGCAAATATTCTAAAGCAGTCATACAATTTATGAAGAATTCAAAATACAAGTAATTAATCAATCAATCAATTTAATCAATTATGACTCTGGTGTCAGAAACAATGGCTCTCTAATGATTTAATAGTAACAATAATAATGCGACTTTATTATTGTCGTAAATGAGACTATGAAGTATTCTCTTAAATCTAACAATTAAGGTTCATTAGGTAATTAAACAGGAAATAAATCTTAAGGTGCGTTTCATTATACTATATTGTGAAAAGTTGAAGAATTTCTCAGCATAGATTGTACGATATTATTGTGCATTTCGGTCAACGAATAAGATAATTCTTATTTGCGAAGATTTAGCACCTCAAGAAAAATAAAATATCGATCTATGTGGTGACCCTACAGAAATGATACCGTTTCGTTCTGCGTATTTGGTAAATATTTAATCCAGGTCGGACTCAATTAGACCGTATTCAATGCAGCATACTGTAACGCAACGGAACCTAACGCGTAATTGGAGATAAACCGAAAATTTCACTTTCGCTTGTTTATGGCCCAAGAGCGCAATAATGAACTCTCATTTTCGATTACTCTTAATCCCCTCATTATTACCCTCCCTCCGATTCATCACCAACAATTCTTTCCTCGGAGCCATTCATTTCCACCGATTCAACGGAGAATGGGACGTTTCTTTTCAAAACCCTTTTTGGCTTCGCTCCTTAGAAAACCTTTTTCCACAGTCCCTTTCACACCCTGCAAGTCCGTCAATTCGTATTCGTACTTGTCTCTCATTCAAAGCCAATTCTTTCCATTGCATTCGCACGTGGACATGCATTTCCACTTCCAATATAAGATTACCTTTCTCTAAGTGCCGCTTTCCTGTCTCACTTTTACTGTAACCTTGGAAACGAAAGTTGATTATTGTACGGGTAATTTATGCTTATCATCCATCATTCGAACCTTCCCGATATTTCAATTTGTTATAAAGGAATAAGTACTCTTCAAATTTCGAAAACATAATGGAAACACAAAATAATCATGGCTTAAATTTCTATCCATATTCTTTCTTTACGATATTTTGTTTAAAAAACTATACTATTATCACTTTAACTGATGCTTTGTCTGTTACTATTCAGGGAAAAATGATCATTCAGTCCAATGATACAGTTGGTTGTCGTATTCCATTAAATCAATCATTGCTGTATTTTCGTGAACCTGAATGGAGAGTGTTCACTTTAAGAATAATAAATCGCAATTTTTATTTGTTTTTTGAGACTCAATTGACGGATAGTTAATAAAAAAACAACATAATTTGGTTTGTGAAGAAGTTTGAGAGAATAGCCCCTAAAATCATATTCAAGCAAACATCAAAGCTAGCCAAAGTTGGATCCATAAAGAAAAATGCTTGCCATTGAAGTGGTCGCTGCCCATGTGAAAACGGAGGCTAAGTGAAAATAGTTGGGATTGGCTCACTAAGCAGGTAAATCTGCTGGCATACCTACCCCAACCGCATTCAACTACACAGTTTCCCTCTCTGTTATCTTATGTCTTCGGGGCCATTTTTGCTTACGTTCCTTCAAACCATTCTCATTTTCTGTTTTAAAAGGGAAATATTCTGCAAAATTGAAGGGAAATGGAAGTTGTATCTTACATTTTTCATGAAATAGCAAACGCGTTAGATGAGCGTAAAATTTCTTTTCACAAATTCATAAGTATTATTTCATCCCTTTTTATTGATTGAGCTTCATTTAAAGATATTGCTATTATTCAGTGGAATACATTGGTGTATATATTCCAGGGTGTAAAGTATTAAATAATTCAAATAATTTATAGAGAAACTGGAAATCAAGGAAATTAAATATCGAGTCATTCTGTAGATTGATTATAATTAGAGGAACACTGTTTATTCAGACGGAAGATATCTAAATGAATTGGCGGACTAAGAAAAATCAAATAATTTTTTGAACATTAATAAGGTTCGAAGATAAGAAACTATAACAAAGTAAGAGGTAGGCAATACCTTCTTAACCAAGAGAAGAAGAGAAGTTTTAATATCCGAGAAATCATGGACAAGGTAAAAAATGTGCACACAAAGTATTTGCTATATGATATTCAGTTGAGAGAGTGGGAGAATAACATTTAAATTATAATAATATTAAAGGGATCCGATGAAATATAGGACGAAATACGAAGATTATAATTCACACGGAATTGAACGGAGAGCAATTATCGTGAAGGGTTGCTTGTTTGGAGAGGGACAGGATTCAGTCGGGGTGAGAGACAGAAGGTGATCATGTCTTTGTATAATACAATAAAAATAAAGGAAAAGAAAGACAAATTTAACATTAAACCAGACAATCATTATCAAATATTATAAAAAATGTTTGTGAAGTAAATCCTGTATATTTTTCTGTATGAGAAAATAATTAATTTCTGACATTTCCAACATTTGTCATGTATGATCAAGAAGGCCTATATTACAGCCATAAGTTAATATTAGTATTTAGGTAATTGGAATGAGGGTTGTATAGTAAGATGAGGTTGACTGAAAATATTTTGTTTAAATTATTTTTGATTTATCTCTAACAACTTGTATTATTTATTTATCACCCATCCAATAAATATACCTATTAGTTGACATAAAAATATCGAATCATAGTTCTGTAGTACTTGTGTACCATTATACGTATAATTTTTGTAAATATTTATGTATATTACCATGGATACGGAAAAATCATACAAATACAGAGAAAATTTCATCTTCAAACATCGTCAGGTACTAATTAAAAACTGACCACGAATTCCGGAGCATAATTTCAGCAAACAATAACCTTCCATCCCCCCCTTCCATCACTTCTCATCCACTTGTGTCCTCGTCATAACTCTCACCGAAATGAGGCACTCGTGGACCAGAAAATTTCTCTAACTCCATCCCGTAGACGTAAAGTTAAACTGTTGGGAAACCGCCTCATGGGAAGCACAACAGTGCGTAACATCCCCCACCCCACGCCCATAGAAACCTGGGTCAATAAAACGCTTAACCAAAACACTGCGTATGTCAGTGTCCGCATTCGTACAATAGTCAGTTTTACTGCAGACTTTTTGCTCAGTGAAAAACGGTGCGGCGAGTGACAGGCGTTTGTTTCTGCAGCACGCATTCGTTCTCGATTACTCCAGACTCTTCGATTGGGGCCTATTTTTTCATTTCCTTTCTTCTCGATTCGATGGGCTTTAGAAGACGCGGAATGAGAGAGTAAATGGTTCATCCGAGTAATAATTTCCTTTTCTCTGAACGCAATACGATGAAGCTTTTTTTGTGGCATGAAATGAGTCGATAGCGATGGAAAACCGAGTGCCTGTTTTCGCATGGCACCTCGACCGTGAAAACACGTTGCGATTTACGGATTCATGGAGTTTTTAATCTTAATTCTAACCTTTTCATATATCCAATATTCAGTTTGTGCATGAAATATTTCATTTTACGTATTTTTATCGCTGAAAACTAAAATAATCACCTGATATTTCTCGTTCAGCAGTACGAATATTCGGTTTGAATTTTAGGCATAATATTTTGTGAGCTTGATGACCGAGCAATCCTTTGGTATTTATTCACCGTGACTTTTCCATTTCCGGCATTTAGCGAAACCCGTTTCCTCAGTAAATTTATTTTCACCAAGGTCTTTAAAAACAAGTTTTGTTATTTTTCAACCGGAAGTTAGGCAGCAAAATGGTGGGAAAAAATGTTTTATACTTCGAATTCACGAATGAATTTACTCTGTTGGTTATAAACTCATTTGGGCAAAAGGAGTTTATTGAACTTCATTCCCGGGCAAACATATATATATAATATTTTCCAAAAATACTGGAATTTCTTAATAACTTTTGTCTGATATATTATTCCGATAGATTCTATAAGAATGAGAGCATGAAAATATTTCAACTGATATTTTATAATTCCTTACTTTTGCATTGCATAAAATAGTCACCGAGTATGAATGGCGACTGATTGGAAGGAAATTCATTCACTAATTCATTCATCAATCAATTCTCTTTCCCAATCTCAATGCGAATGTTATCTGTTATGGAGAGACTTCTAAATGGCTGCCAAGAGACCAATAAAAGACTAATGGAAAACGAAAAATCAATTCAACTTTCAGAATGCTATACAGATGGCTCGTTGCCGAAGTTCATGTATATTTAGGTGAGTTAAATTGAGTTTTTCTTTTAATGAATCATTTTGTGTTCCTAAAAAATAAATGAGTACTCACAAACCCTTTCTGCAATCAATCAGTACATTTGCTCTACGAAATATGAAGGTATTTAAAAGCTTTTTTTTAAATTTTCTTTGCCAAAAAAGACAAAAATATAATTCTATTCGCATAGAATAGAACATAGATACATTTTCATATTTTTATACTATTCGTCCATATTTATATTGTTATCTAATTATTATGTAGTATCGTTGAATTGATTTCTCATATTTTTTTTCTATAAACTTTATAAAAAGATTGATTGATAATTTCGCTTTTTTATTCTTAAGATATAAAGTATATCATGTATTTATTTTTCACTTCTGTTTTATTTGACCTGTTATTTTTCTTATAATTCATTCTTAAATCGCTTTCACATAATTAGAAACAAGTACGATAAATTTAAATGAACGATGCACTAAAATCTAGTTTTATAAAATTCCTAAAAAAATAATAAAATAAAATTTAAAATACTCCCATTATTCTATTCTTGTTTCCAAAGATTATAAATAAGTTCAATAGTATATAACGTAAATTCAATCCATTAATTAAAGTTTTAAAAATACATTTGTTTGCAATGTATGGCTCGTCATTATTTTTATCCATGCTTCATTTATATCAAGTTTTATAAATGCAATTGCATTCAGTCTATTTCAATTAAAATAAATCCATGGAACACAAATAATAAATTGATGGGAAAGCAAATACTAATATATGAACTCCGTGAGCTATAAATAGTTATATTGGGACGAGATTTATAATGCATTTCAATAAATTAAAGGATATCTGTCGTGTTCAAAGGCGTGGGCGATAAGCAGTACACAATTGGAAACCAGCTTACTCTATCCTAATGGCCCTTAAGGTTGTATTTGTGTGGGAAGAAGAGCGAGAAGTTGCCGCTCTAATCGTTCAAATATTCAGATGGACGGAGACCAGTTAATCGGTCATTCAATAGGGGATTCGGCGGAACTCGTCACCTACGCTCCACTCCTCCGTAAATCCCTTCGAATCCAACACGGATTCATCTACAGTTGTGTTGCAGCACCTTGACCCCGGACAACAAATGTGGTGCACTTTATTGGAGGAAACTGATTGTTTGTCACTCCTTGGCCCTTATTCGTCTGCAATTGGTTAATAGTTCTTCCCATTTAACAACACAGAAATGTAGAAAAAAGGGGATAGATAAAAAGTCTAAAATGGCTAAATACATGTATGTATGCATATAGATGTTTTGAAATAAAGACGATTCTTAAAATCAAAAATTTAGAATTTACGATTGCATTTTATTTAAATGTACTCAATAATAATTTATG
The DNA here is from genome assembly GCA_020796165.1 of Pantala flavescens. NCBI lineage: Eukaryota > Metazoa > Arthropoda > Insecta > Odonata > Libellulidae > Pantala > Pantala flavescens. Next base: position 27,283,949 of record CM036886.1, read on the forward strand.
TTTGTGGTATTCTTATGAGTTTCCATGTAAAATTTTCAGAGTAAAGTTCCAGCTGGAATTGGAACATGAAAATACTTCCGACAAAATTAAAAGAGCAGTTATTTTTCTTGTATGTTAGTAACAATAAAAGGTAGTTAAGCTATAATTAAAAAACTTTGTAATTTAGATAGAAAAGTAAATAAATAATATTTAAGCTTTTGCTGTTTCTAATTCAAATCTCTTGTGCTAACTTAGAAGAATTCCCTCAAAAGAATTTGTTACTATTAATGAATATTAATTCTTTTCAGTAAGATATGGCTATATACGATTGAAGAGCCACTTTTCCATATGAACGTGGAGATAACTTTAGGGGTTTATTTATATCGATGAAAAATATTTCTGTAACATTCGGCTTAGATTGACACAAAATATCGTAAATATAAAAACTATTCTCAAATTTTAAAATAGAAATTTTGAGTTTTCTATAGGATTCTTTAGGTTTTTTTAACTAAAAATTTTCGTGGATATTCTCCAAACTTAACGTCCATGAAAATACGGTATAGAAGTAAGAAATCTTTTTCAGTTTTCCTCAGAACTGAGTTAGTAGGATTGACAGTTACTATTTCGCATCGGAAAAATAATAGTACTGTCGTCCCTATATACTGATTAATTTGATAAACAGATGAAGATTTTACGTATCGATGGATCTTCAGAAAGAATGTTCTTCAGCCTTTGTCTATTTTAAAGGCAGGACAAAGCATGGGTGCGGGGGAATGAAAGTTTTCTCCATGGAGACTGGGAAACAAACAGGGAACGGGGTTTGGATACAGTATGGAGATGACACAAAAAGGAAGCTGCGGCAGGAAGAGAGAGTTTGTAGGCGGAGTCTTTTTTTCGGATACGTTGTCGCGTGGACGTCCGTCAGTTCTCCTGGTCTACCGCACGACTCTGCAGAGAGAGTGGGGGGTTGAAATCCCCCCTCCCATTTATCCACCTACGTGTGGAGTGGAGGAGGTCGGTCACGTGTTCCGGCGCAGGGTTGCAGGAGGAGGGGCTTGGGATCGGCAGTCGGCCGAAAGCAGCTCCGGCAGACGGTGCGGAGTTCGAACTGCGGTTGGGAAGGTCACGATCCCGCGTGGAAGTTGTACGCGCCCCGTAACACACTCCTACGACAACCTCCTTCCTTCTTCGGGCGTCGTCTACCAGAAGGACCCCTGCCGAGGCGAGGACGGCGTCCCCGTTGGGAGGTAGCAGGGCCATCGAGGAGACTTAAGATAGCGGTGAGTCAAGTGCCGCACTTGGCCTTCGAGTAGCGAATAGTGGTTGTCATCCCGAACGGACGGGGATATTTCTACGCCCGTGTGTCCATTCCATTCAGTCGTTCGAATCTTCCTCGGCGCGGCCCTGCATTTGACCGGATGGTCTTCTGGTGTTGAGGAATTAAAATGTGCTTTCATTGCGTAATACTTTGCCAGTTTTGGTATAGCCCTCGGGAAATTTTAATCTTATACATTTGATAGACCTATATCAGATGATATTAGAAGTTTTGTACTATTGCGAGAAAGAAATCTACGTGTTGTAAGTGGCCCGAATAAAAGGAGATAGCTTGAAAAGACTTTAAATATTCTGTAGAGAAAATAATAATTTATGAAAGAATTTCCTTACCTCGATATCTGATACTATGGACAAGATTTTCTCAGCCTAAAATTGGAAAATACCAACTTTCAAAATTAGATATTTACTTTGATTATTTTTCGAATATTTACTTACATCAAAATACACATATATTTTACGTTCTTCCCTTTATTTCACAAAATACCAACGTGGATATTTCCCTCTTGACTAGGGTGAATACCAGTCAGGGTAATTATTTCATGAGTTTTCCTCCCTCCAAGTAAAGACTACCATCTGGCCAATGCCTCTTGACAGACATAAATAAATTCCCCATTTAAGTCAAGGGTTTTATTGTGTACGATTATATTATTTTGCATTTATTATCTTATTACTAGGTTTATGCATTACTAGTTTTCCCAAATAGGAATCCCAAGAACGTATGCTTATTAACCTAACTTTTTAGTTCTTCGATTTCTCCGAGAAAATCAAATTAGAAATAATCTCGTGTTGTCCTGAAAGGGTTAAACGGCTTGTATATACATTTATATACAAATAATATACTTAAGAACTTCACAAATTTATAATTCTAAAAATGCCAAGAAACTAGAAGAATGTATCAAAGGCTATTAGTGAAATATTTCTTCCTTTATCTAGATTACTAGTGTTTCAGTTTTGCTGGAAATGTCTTCCGTATGCTATAAGTTTGAAACTTATATGGAGGACACATGGGTGCGGATGTCAGTTGACTCAGTGAGAGTGATTTATCGGTGATAAAAATGTCCAAAAGACTTTGCAAGGATAGCCTTAACAATTCAATGCAGCGTTGTTTGTTAGGATAACTATCACTCTCACATAAGGCATTACTCAGAGATTTTCCCAAGTTTTGATTCAGGGTAATAATTCTCTCTTTCCTTTTCCACCATTGAGATATATTTGTTTCGAAAATAGTAACGGAATTGATATGAATGTCTTCTGTCATTGCGATTAACATGTGTTTTACACGAAATAGAGAGTAAGCACTCACTAATTCATGAGTGATTTGTTCCGTTTTAATGATTAGAAAATACTCGTCAACATATTTCAATAAAGCATTTTTATTTAAATAAATATGTACACACTATGAATGACCGGCCTTCCCTTACGAGTATTTTAACGGAAAAATATATTCGGGAAGCGGAGACAAATAAGATGCAACTAAAACTACGACGGATTATTCTTCGGTAGAGCATACGGAAAGCATTGTAACAGAACGTGTACAGCTTTAACTTTATGCATAACCTCATAGACATAGAAGGTAAACATACTTTCTATCATAGATAGGAATTATAGCGCACTTTTTCTTTTGCGAAATTAAGAACTCTCTCTCCTCTCAAATACCATTTTTGTTTGCGAAAATTATGAACCGTGTATTACCGCATCGTTCTTCTTCATAAGATATTTTTACAAAGCTTATATAATTGTTTTGACAATTATTGTCAAGGAAAAAAGTAACTTCCACGCACAGAATCAACAAAACGAAAATTTATTCATAAAATTATTATTAAAATGTTAAAAGTTAACCAGTTAAAAGGTCTCTCAAATATCAGATTTCGTGTATTTATATTGAACAGAGTCCTGTATCTCTATGCAAATGATTATAATGTTTATGGAATTTTATCTCTTCGCTATAGACTTCGATTGATGAGCACCAAAAATTTCAGCAGCAAGAAAATGCAATGAAGTGCCTTGAAACAATAACCTGCGATGGAAATTCAGTAACGTTAAAAGCTATTTCGTGGATTTTTCCATTATATTCTTCGCCGCGAGGAAACTAGGTTATACTTCCAAAATATACAAAATTCCAACTTAGTCAAATTCTTCACCGGAATATATTTGTCTCTTTCCGTAATAGTTTGGGACTGCAACTCTTCAAAATCGATTGCAAAGGTCCAAAAAACTTTTTGCGAATTTAAACTGGACAAAGTTTGCTCGGCTAATTGAATTCTGGATGCTTTATTCATAAAAGTTTCGAAGGGAAGAGCTCGGAAAAGATTATTAAAATGTAGCAATGAGTAGGTGAAAGGAAGAGAAAAACACTAGTGACAATATGGGAAAGAATTCCGATGCTTTACCCTTTTCCGGATATTAAAATGCTTATTTTATCTTGAAATAGGATTCTCCGGGATCATTTTACAGTCCCATGAAAATATATTTGAATCTATCCGAATCCCTCAGAAACAAACTCTTTCTTTTCTACAGCTCTTTTCTCCAGATTCAGTCAATTGAGACAAGTCCATCAATCCATTTACACTCATTGGAATCTTCTCTTATGGCAGACATATCAATGGACTTTCAGTTTTCATACAATACATTCTTTGGAGGTATTCGTAATTTTACGACAAGCAATAATTCTTTGGAATTCATTTCCACACTCAAAGGAACACAATACGATTATCCATTGATGGTTCAATTTCCTCCCAAAAGGATCTCAAACAGAATTCTAGTGTTCCAAGTTCCAGGGTTCATTTGAATTAAGATTTGTTATAATTATTTTGCTGCCAAAACTCATCATTAGATTCACGTACAATTCCATCCAGATCCATAATTTATGAAACAATTATCAATAATTTCATTTTATAAAATTATGTGGCTATTTATTTAACATCCAAAATTGATCTTATATAATATAAGCTATTTTAGTTGCCAATTACAATGAGACCTGATCAACAGTCAATGTAATCAATATCGAATTTCCATAAATCTTGACCGAAGATAGCTAATTTTTCTCTACTATTTATATTAATGGGATCTTTTACATCACATGCTTTTATATCGAATCCTACTTGTTATATTAAGAACTAAATGATTTTAAAAATGTGCAAATCATTCTCAATGAACTAAAATGGCTTTTTTAATAATAAAAAGTTTACAGTATAAAATTTTTGTTGATAGGTGAATGTAATTTAACTGTAGTTTCAGGATGAGTTGAATTAAATCTTTTCTCCTTTAAACTATTGCGTGCATTAAATGAATATTAAGCGAATGAATTTGAATACAATTATAATTAAAATAAAAGCAATAATATAACCTATAACTAGATTCTTGAAATGAAGTCGTAAATTCTAAAGTTTTTTCTTATCTTTTTTTAACAATTAAAGACATAACAATAACTAGGTTGAGGCCGTTAACATTGTTTCATCTAAATGAATAAAAGTGAAAAATATTGGTTTATTCCATTATCATGTACTTTAATTATAAAAGAAATATATATATCCATTTTCAAAAGACTAATTTGACGATGAGCGGAATAAAAAGATGTGTAAATACAATCGATTTTCATGTAATGATTATCATTTAATGTAAAGAGTAGGGAAATGACCTACTTATATTATAGTAAAAGACAGTCACTTTTAATATAATCGTACAACTTCGGTTATCAAAACAAATATTCTCAACATTAAAATAGATTTAATGAAGGTTTTTTTCGATGTAGAGAATAATGAATGTTGATCTCGAACTTAAAATAGTTCCTTTTTTCCTGACAGATTCTCTATTGAAATTTCCATCTTAAACAGCATCCACGTTTGTTTCTTCAAATTTTATTTCATTTTATATTTGAGATACAATTCAACATTCAACTCTTTGGAATAACAATAATTTACATTGGAGAATGAAAGATATGCTTTGAATGTAATGGTGCGCAAAAATTCGTTATAAGAGATAAAAGTAAAAGAAGATAAAGTGATTAGATTTTTAGATTAGCAACATTTTTTATGTCCATCACTATTTTTGACTAGAATTTCTAGATTATTTTTGTCAAATTTGTATGCTGTTTTTTTTTATCTCAATGGACTTTAAATTTGCAGAGACAATGCCGAATGATATAATTATGAGCATGAATGTGAAGTTTAAAAACAGCAAGAGAAATGAAAATTTTTGGAGGGAAAGTCTTTATGAAACCGTTTATTTCGTGGGAAGGATTGCAGAAAACTTTTACTTCTAATTCAAGTTTAATTGAGATATCTCAGCAATTAGGGATTTTAATAAAAGCGAATGAGGTAGGGAAAATTCAAATGTTTTGCCTCCAAATATTACTGTTGTTGAGAAGTTAATTTATGAGTTATTCATTTAAATGTCAGCGAATAATTCTTCTCTTCTTATGAATTCGAAAGAGAGAAATATCTGAGTGCACTTTCGAATAAAGTATATCGAATTTGAATGAAAGCGAGGCGTATGTTTTCAATGTGTCAATGACATTAATTTTTCTGTTCAACTGATTATCAATATCTTTGTTTTTTATTGTATTGTATTCGTATTTTTATCGTATTGTGACTTTTAATTCCAGTGAGTTAACTCCATTTCACCGAGTATTATTTTCTTTCGCAAAACTCAGATTCGCAAATTTCTCAACAGATGTTTAGAGCCAAAAAAGCTAACTTCATACTTAAAGAATAAAAAAATATGATTCACTTTTTGCCCCAAAACAGGTAAAGCAGTCATTTGTCCATAAATATTCAATCAAAGTTTGTGATCGAATAATTTCGAAGGAATCCATAATAGCTGGAAATATTCTATTCAGCTGTCTATACTTTTCTCAGAGTATTCAAAAGTTTCTCTCTACTTTCGATAACATTCAAGGTAAAGCTATTTCATGTCACGAAAAGTTGGAATATCGTAGATTTCGCATTTCTATTCAATCGGAAATCACATAAATATGGAACTTCTCCATGTGAAAGTCTTCAGATTTAGTTGTTTTTTGCCAAACCATTCAGATCTTTTAATTTAGAGAAGTTGAACGTTTGCTTAACTAAAGAGAGGTTCAATTAGGATTCTGAATAAATTCTTACGGGAGGAAATGAAATTATTTTGAATTTTCATGTATATAATAGTGGTACGATATGTAGGATTATATTAGGATAAAAGTGCTTTTTTAAGTGAAATCAGCTTCAATGTAGACCTTTAAAGAAATCAACCCGGACCTAGTAACGATGGAGACAAAAGAGGCTTAATAATTGTTTAAATAGAATTGAATTGAAATCTATTGTGACCTTCGGATTGAGTTACTGATTGATTCAAATTCTATGTAAGCATTAGAATGGTTATAGAAAAGACCTTCTGAAAATCTTTTAACTTTGATAACTTAAGAACATGAAATATTTTTTCAGCATCTTTTAATGAATCCTTATACAATAAATTTGAAGGAAAAGATACGAGTATTAAAAATGATCTATACGGTGAATTTAAAGATAATAATTTATTTGATATGTAAAGAACTATAACTTAAAAAATAACCAAGAACAGTAAATAAATCCATTAAAGATAACATGATATTGTTAATTTATGCGAAGTAAAAGCCTGGAGACATACTTATCCGCAAGAATATCTTTGGAAACGTGGTACACCACTAAATGGAGAATTTATTTACGCAGGGCATGTAATATAACAGAAAAATATAATTTTTTTATTTGGATTTAGGACAATATATAAGCAGAATAATGGATAATATGATACCATAAATATCTTAGCATAATGCACAATATTCTATCTTTATAGCTGATTGAGAATTACGTAAAGAAATACGATAATAAAATCATAAATTTAAAACGTTCATGCATCGCTTAAAATAGATATATTGAAATTTAAATAGCCCTAAAAGTGGGAACAATGTGCCCAAGGGAATAAACTGAAGGGAACCGCTACAAAGAAATAGCCCGAACATTTTCGCAGCCATAACTTCAACCTTTCCGAAGAATGATAAATCTCTCGACGCAATCCAACCGTGAATCGTATTTTTATCCAACGAATGTTTGTCTATGCGAAATTTACCGTCTCCGAGTAGTCAAAATCAGTTCAAACGCGCGATAAATGAGGCTTGAAGGTTTCTCTGAAAGGAATCCACGGCAGAAAAAAGGAAATATTCAGCGCCTCAAACTTCCAAGAGTTGGCTTTCCATCACACCGATTTCTTTGGGAAAAATTCTATTTTAATTCGGAATTTATGGACAATCGATGCCTGTATGGCACGCTTCCAAAGTTTTCCATAGGAAGGCCGCCAAAAGAATGAATGAAGACTCCTCCGGGAGCCAACTACCTGTCTTGTGCTGGGATCCACCTCAGAAAATATGATCGGCCCAAACAAAAAGAGTTCATATTTACTCTCCGTGCAGTTTATTCGTGCGATAAAACAATGGATAAGCCCAAAAGAGCAACAGGTTTACAGCTACGGAAGGAAAAAGGGCGAATTTTTTCATCTAACCTCCTTCCACAGTTTAGATTTCTGTACTTAGCGAGGTTTCCGTAAACACTGTCTTAGTAAGTGATTTTTCGCTACACTGAGCAAGACTAAACTAGGACCTCTCTATTAAGACAGCATTTGAGATAATGGAAATATCGAGAGTGTTTTGTCTGCTATATTAAGAGAATCTCTCTGATATACATAAAAATAGTTTCAAAACTTTTAAGGAACTCCGTTAGCCCTAATAGTTCCTTCCATACTTCTCTATTCAAAATAATTCTTTAAAATCATTTACTATTTATCTCTCTATTTTCTATACCTTCAGCAAATCTTAATTATTAATCTTATAAATAATATCTCTCCATTTAGTATTTATCAATAATTCACTTCGTTTCCATTTTGTCTCAAGAAAAAGACTCGTTAGTTTATCTAAATATCGTTCGTTAATCTTACATAAAGTGTTTTCCTGAAATAGAAGAGTAAAAAATATTCTTTTTGACAATTGAGTCACGCTATTTTCAAAACCTCATAGTAAACGGGCTGATTCAGTCATCTGCTCATAGAATTCTATGGAGGAACATTTTTTGTGAATCAGTATTAAGTAAAATTATAAAAATTATATCTTTTTCAGAGTACGATTGAAACCATATAATATCTCTCGAGTTAATGGAAAATGTTCCCTTCCCTTATGGCTCAACTGCAATGCCCGCAAAATGTTTTTATGCGAAAGAATCTAATAAATTCCTTTAAATACAACGAGGAATTAATTTTAGATTTTCAATCTTCTTAGGAATGAATTGATTATTTTATTAACTGAAAAATGATGATAAAATTCATAGAACTACCAGCTGCTACTACATAATAGTGTATAGCCGATTTCCGTAACTTGAAATTTTAAGAAAGACTGCGATTTCTTGATTCTATTCAAATTAAAGAATCTATTCATGCATTTTCTAATTTCAAAAAGCTACTTAAGATTAGGGGAACAAATATATTGCTTAATCATTCTTGTTTGTCAGCAAAGTGGTGATGATCGTAATTAAATTCTGTCTCGTCCATAATCCACTCTTTCTTAATTTAAAAGTTGTCCTTGACTGTTATTTATGGAGATGAGAAGTTGATTATTTCTTTCGCTATAAAAATTACGTAAGCTACTTACCTACGCAGGCCTAATTAAAAGTCTATTCAACTTAAGGTTTATAGGCTTCAAATCTAACGCTATATAAGCGTTTCTTTGTACTCGATTCCCATAAAAGGAAACTTTCTCATCTCTTCTGTAAGCACCTCTAATTGGTGGATTCCTTTTTGAAAAATTAGCTACGCACTAGATTTAAGAAGCTTAATTTCTTCTTGAAAACCTTGTAATATAACTATTATAGACATAAAAATTACTTAAGCACGATGAATAAAACAATTATTTTTACTTCAATACGTTACTAATTTGTTGGCTGAATATACTTCTGAGGATTTTTCACCAAAGTGAATAAAAAATGACCCAATTTCTCTTCATACCATTTCATCGAATTTCATAAGAGATGTAAGAAAATTTAATGTAGAGAACTTTTCCAAAAATTAGTCTTTATTTTACTTTAAGTAATTAGATTAGAATATATTATATTTATCATATTATTCATGATTTTCAATCAATTTTACATAAATTATTAGTTTAAACAGGTATGATGTGTATCATCTATAGCTACTATAGGTGTAAAGTTTTAATGATTTAAAAAAAGTTATTCTACTAACCGATTCCAATACTGCAATTGTGTAACTTAACACCCGTTGTGGATTTAACATCAATGACAGGAGAAAACAGCTTTAAAAGCTCAAGATGTTTAAATTGATACATTTTTAAATTTATATATATGTTTTATTTAGAACATAAGAGCTCATTCCATGATGGAATGTGAACAAACTTGCCAAAAGCTACTCACTAAAATACAGTAAATAATCACATTTAAATTTAAAATACAGTAGCACTTTGAGTTTTAGAGAGAATTTCACTAACGGGTCATTTTTAAGATACCTTTTATTCCTGTTTAAGATATTAATACTTTAACATATATTTTATGTTACTTTATTAGCAGATTTTCTCGAGAAAAGCGTTACAATGAAATGCATCAAAAAGATACTTGAGAATCTAATTTTAAATAAAGTTTTTATTGTTTTCCATTACAGTTCTAATGTTAAATCGAAGTTAGAGTCGGTAAAATTATTTGCGCTAACAATTACAAACCAAGGTGAACTTTTGGTTCAAGGCAATTCACCAGTTTCTCCTTAAAACTTATCAAAAGACATCTAAATTTTCAGAGGCTCTGAATATACGATGCCATATATATAGAGAGAGTTTCCAAAACATGCACCCACGACCTCATACATTCCACTGAGTCAGATTTATACGGGTTTACGTATACTTGGAGAGAGGGTGAAATTTGTTTGACGCATAAGCGCTACATCTCAATCATCATTCAAATAAGTATTTTCAAAGCTTAAATAACAAGTTTACACATACTTAGCACTGTTTAAAGCAGGCATAAAATGAAAGATCTAACATTAATTTTGGCACTTATAGGGGAATATTACTTTAACTTATTTTCAAATAAAGTAACGAATAAGTTGGAACAAACATGTTTATCTGTTAAGATGTTAAAATTTTTAGAAACTTTTCGGGATTGGATGTATAAAATATTGGTGATTTCGTATGTCAAGTTGTTTACCTCAGAGAAATCTCAAGAAAATATGCAAAGTAAAATCATTTATCAGGAATTTGATATTTTATTAGTATAAATTATTTACGTGACGGAAATTTATTAGTAATATAATTATTTTGATAAAATTTCATCCGGATGAATTATTTTGCAGCAAAACCTTCTTAGGATAATAAGATAACATTTCGTTATCTTTAACAGGAATAATACAAGATCGCTTACCAGAATAATCTTGTTTATTTGGAAAATGGTCTATTATAGAGAACTACTCTGGCATAGTTTATTTCTATTTATGTGAGCTCTGTGCTAGAAGCATTAAAAATTTCAATCTTCTTATAATATATATTTTAACTGATTAATTTATAAAGACATAACTTTTTATTTGATGTTAAAAATCCATAATAGAACTTCATAATCCTTTATAAAGAGTAGTACAGATTATTCAGTTTATTATTGTTGAATAGTATACATTTTGATTAGAGATAGACTGTTGTATCTCATGCTAATTAATTATAAATAGAGAAGAATTATTTGCCTTCCAGCTTTTAGCTATTTAACCTCCAGTATATATTTTATGATGTTTTTACCTTGTTGTATTTATAAATACTCACCAAAATATTTAGACTCAAAATCATTTGAGTATAAATATATATTTTCCCCATTTACCTTAAAATAACAAACTGAGTAAGACTCTGATATAAATATGGAACCATTATTTGAATCTGATTATATAAATAAAATCATACTATTAGAAACTAAGGAAGGTAACCTGGGATAAGGTATTGCTATATATAGATTCAAGAGTACGAATATTTGACCAAGGTATCGTTATACTTTGATGAAATCGAAGTAATGTGTCCTGAAAGTATTCGATTTTGTTTAGAAAAGAAAGGTTTTGCAGGCCTTGGATTTTTGCGAATATCACTAATATGTACCTTGTTATCCATTTTTTATATGAAGCACGAATTGAATGTAAGTTTATTATTTCTATTTTATGTCCCGAATCAATATTTCCATTCGTGATTCTAAGAACGCAAGTTAATACCTCGGTATTTTTAGTAAACTTACCTTGAAAGCCGGAGACAAAAGGTATATCACATTCAGGACACAATTGGTTGAACCTCAGAAGTATTTCAGGATGACTGTTTACATATGGTGGATCAGTGTTCCATTACCCTCCGCATTCTGGTGAATTCACTTTTTCCGCTCTTATATTCCATATTCCCTCCTACGTTCTCACTTATGCATCTTCTTTTATCAAATACAAGTTTACTTCAATGAACTTCTACCTACACTAACTCTGTCCGTTTTTAGATGTACTTATTTTTAAATTTCTGCATTTATTATTGGTATCGGTATATACAATGGAATCAGTATACTTGTCAAATGAAATGAAACATTTTTTGTGCCTATATATTTTAAACTACATCAGTTATTCCTTATATATTATTATTCCTGAGATACAGCTGAAATCATTGAAAGTATTGTGCTTCAGCTGCTTTAATATCGTGGCAAATGAAACATTTAAAAATACTAAATAATGCGATGAGATATAGGAAATATTTTTGACATTTGCATCTTTCGTAATCTTAGTTATTCAATTGTAACGAACAATCGTAATAAACAATCGTAACCCATAGAGATACCTCCTTTAAACCATCCATTGTTATCATACCTCATTGAAAGCTTCGTTTATTTCTATTCATAGAAACTGTGCTATATATAGAAATATCAAACATTTTCCAATTATACAAAGAATTGTAAAGACTATCTACTTTATCCTCCCATTTCCCTTATGTACCCCTATCCACCCATAAAATTTCTAGGAGATAAAAGATAAAAAGGAATATGTTAATGACAATCCTATTATCTTGATGCACATAAGTAAATGAAAATTCTGACAATGAATCTATATTAAAATTCATGGAACATACTCATAAGTTTATGAAAATATCAAAACTATAATATGATTATTTATTCCTGAAAACCTATTCTCCTTTTTAAAACTTGCAAGTTCCATTCCTATGTATAATTCATTTCAGTAATTTTTCTCTATCTCCTTTGTACACTTCTTATTCTTTTTCCTTTGTATTTAGTAAATATTTTAAAATATATAATATTGATGTGATATTACCTAGAGAATCATCATAGCTCTAACAATAAATATAAATTACATTTTCGCATTTTGTGCTATTAGTTGTAAAGAGCATAAAATTGTTTTCCCTCACTTTCTTGTAGTTTCAGAAAGGAGATGGTAGGATTTTATTCCTCATAGTTCAGATATGACAGGAAGATTCTCAATCCAAGAGAATCTATTACCTTTATAAATTCGGATTTACGAGATGTTCGCTAATCGATTAATTTTCGGATTATTGATTAAATTTTTAGGTATTTTCTACTTAAATAATTCAGTTCTTTAAATGAGATCAATCAAAGAATTGTTCTCAAGGCACATTTCTGAGACAGTATCTGGAGAATCGGTGAACGGGTAAATTTACAGCCTTAAAATGTCATGTTATATTTATGTTCGGTATAAAAATGGTGAGTGATATCGACTCAGGATAGAAGAAAAATCTGTTTTAGAAGAACCTTAAATCGAGGTACGCATATATAGCATATTCTATCTTCATTTCTCTTCTAAATACATATTATTAATATGCATAAAACAGAAACTTTTTTATTAATAATATTGTTCCTATTAAGATAGTAAGAAATCAATCTAGGTTTAATTCTTCCAATAAAATGTGTTTTATTAATTGAAATAAAGTAATCTTTCGAGAAGTTTTAGGAATTAGATAAAACTTCAAGAAAAGTTAATATATAAGTTTGAAAGTTTAATCTATAATCTATTAAGGTTTATGGTCTTAAACACGCAATTTATGAACAATATGACGTAGTGCTTGCAACAGTACCCCGACTGACCGCTTTCGCAAAATTGTCTCTTCTCAATACGTCTAAAAGCATGTGATGGGGTAATTAATTGTGCATCGGCGTGCAATGTTTATGTCAAAGGTGAAAGCAATGTCGGGTGTCACAAGGTGTCAATCCCTTCCCAAGAACTTCATCAAGCGACCTATTTTAGATTGCAATAGGCTGTTTCATGTTTCTACCAAAATACTGAAGCATATGTGAAATAGTGGTAGGAATAGTCTACATTCCATACTTAAACAAGAAAAAATTTTTAACGCAAAAGGAATAATAGTTTAAGAGAGAATAGAAAATGCATAAAAAAGAATTGAATACTATAGCATCGGACAGTTTCGGAAACATGTGAGATACTACTTATAATAAGTAATAATCTTAAGTTAAAAAGAGAACTGAACATAGACTGATCCATAGCGTGTACAAATTCAACTCAATTTAACGAAGTTGGGAATATTTTAAAATTATCATTTCTAATGGAGAAATAGCATTATGTTCTAACATATTAGTACTACATAATGGATTTTTGAATGGTTTCCTTCAATCTCATATTTTTATTCTTTCAAAAATTTACAAATATCATCCCTCAAATTTTGTCTCTTCTGGGAACTATTAACGAATAATCGGAGATTTAAATTTATGCTTTTCTGATTCCATTTGAAGAAAAATATCTCTAATATTTTTATTATACTTTATGTAATATTTGTCTATTCATTCTTTGATTATGCGATTTTAGATTTGTGAACTAGATAATATCTAGTTTCAGTTCTTATTGTTTTAAAACTTGTCTAAATCTCATTTATAATTTTATTGGAATATATCAATTGATACTTCGTTATTCGTTAAGTTGACCAGTTAAAAAAATCGAATTGGATTTCAAGTTATCCAAGAACTATCACCGCAAATCTGTAGAGGTTTAAATAAAAATATATGCACCTAATTTATGCGTAAGAAGACCTCATCTAATCCAATTGCATCAGCAAAGTGGCCTTTGATTTGATATTTCCACCTCTCACGTCATTTCAACCAGCCTTACCTTACTCCGAATGGATTAGTAAGGCAGTCCCGTAATCTATTAGCCAATTGGGGCCTCTAATCCAGCCCTAGTTCCACAGCCACCGTTTCGCTTAATCCTCGGCCCACTTCCGCATCTTTCTGCTCCCGGGACTTGGAGCCGCCTTTCCCGGCAACAGGTTACGGGTCAACCTATCGCCTCGGGCACCCCCAGATTTGCTTATTTTGACCCTTTACACACTTCCCGACTTCAATGGAAGATTCCATTAGGAAACATACCCACACAGTTATGCTTTAACACGCACAATGTTGTAACGTATATCATCAATGGGGAATATCCATTGGTGCAGTTTCTTATAAAAGATGTAATAATGTTAAAGTATGATTATTTTTACGCGGAATTTTATTACTTTGTGATATTTTACGTACTGTCATACATCTATTTTGGAGGATGCATTAAACTCCTGATCTATTTGAAAATTATCGAGTTTCAGTATCCAAACTACTTTTCAAATTTATCACTGTGCAGTATGATCGAATTTGCATTGAGAATTTTGGAGAGTAAGTGTTTCATCTCTTCATCAATCATAGAATAGTACGGATTTTCATTGACAGTGTGAGGTACTATATCGGAAAAAGCTAATATGAACTGATAAATGCTAAACTTTCATCGTGGCGGGATTGCTTCACACTTTATCAATTAGATATCTCTTTCGATAAATTTTATTATTATATCCATCTTCAGACATTCCAAGCTTTTCAGGAAAATTTTAAAATCGATATTGTTATATTATAAGAATATATATCGTTATAAGATAAGAGGTCAGTATACTATTGTGGAATTAGTTTGAGCTGTTATAAATCATACTCTCTATTCATCGTAGTCCTTAATGTGGCAATAGTAAATATAAAAAAGGTTGATGAACGATATTCCTTATAAAGATAGGATATAAATCAAAGAATGTACTGAAAGATGTTTGAAGGAGAAATTTGTGGCAACATACTTTAAATACTTGTAAAATATGTAAATAAATTCATTCTCAAAGTTAAATATATATTTTTCATAATGTAGTACACAACTCAGTATATTTTTGCTCTCATCCTCCATGTTAAAGAGAGATGACAATAATAAGGAATAGCTGTAATGATGTTCACTCATTCCAACATAAAGTTTGGAAGGAACATTTCTTTCATTGATAGTAATTCATCCTAGAACGCAGAGACATTAGTATCCTCTATATAAATAAGTAAAACCTTACTAAAGTCGGTTAAACCTTCGTTGTATATATTACTTCAGCCCTCGGAAACTAATGAAATTTTACAGAAAATAACAAAAATATGAATTCATGGGCGAGTGTATGAAGCAGAGAGCTCACGCGTGTTCGCTGCATCCAAAACTCTTTATCTTCCTAAAGCTCTAACAAACAAGGATGGTACGTGTCGAGAGAGTGCCTACGTGATGCATAATAACAATTGAAATGACCTCCGTAAACAAACTGAAGCCGAGAAAAAATACGAATGTTTTTCTGGAAATGATTTCTAAAATAGTAACTCTTACAGTCGTGCGACACGTTTAGTACTTTCAAAGGAATTCTTTATGAAAAATAGCAATTTTAGGACGTAATAGCTGATTTTTCAGTCTATTTCTTCAGCAAGACGTAAGTTTTATAAATTTAAAATTTATCCTTTTTGGTAAAATGATTTATCATTGACGTGTGATGGCGACATGCATATCGTGTCTTTTTTGTGTTTAAACATATTTATAATTCATATTGATGCATGTTTGTGGCTTTGTAATGGCTTTCGAACTTAAAAAAATTGTGATTTGCCAAAAAAAATACCACAATGTCACGACCAGTTGCATCGTGCATATGTTATCATTAGTGAGAGATGGGTATTTTTTCGAATCGGAAATATTCGTAATGACGTAGAATGGAAAAGGAATAATTACTCATCATAATTAAATGATCACTCGATAAATGAGAAATGGATTTACGCATTCATCTCGAAATAGGGGATTTTTCCTCTTATTAACTGAAAAAACACGGCAGATGACATAAATTTCCGATTTTTTTGTTTTTTCATCCAATATTTTTGGGCCAGATATGAAGACACATCTTTATTTGCCCGAATTTCCAAATGACATAAATTTAAATTTAACCGATGAAATGATATCCCGTTGAAGCAGATGATCGGCTGCCAACGTTATCCTTCGAAAGCTTTCGTCGAACAAAAATAGAAAGTAAATCCGTTATCCAATTTAATAGAATAAACACATTGTTTAAACGGGATAATTTATTTGACGTGCTTAATTACAGCGACGGGGCAGATGAAAATAACTGCGTTGATTTTAATAAAACGTATATTTTCTCTGGTTAGGGACATATTTCTACCTCTGCTCTCAAACTCTTTTTTTGCAGCGGTTGTTAATATATTAATATCCGTCCGACATTGTTGGTTGCTACCGAATCAAAATGGGATGAGATTTTAATTTAGTCTCAAATTGGAAAATAGCGAATAAGTTTTAATTATGAACACACCCAAGGCTAATATTTTAGCTCATAGGGTTGTTTATACAAGGATGATAGATTCGTAATGCACTTCGCACATGAGAATGTCGCCATGGCTACTTGTATTTGTTTATTTAAGGACAAATAAACTGATGACACTCTCCAATTAATTTTTTTTGGTCAAACAAACTATTATTTACCTATAAAATCTTCACATATCCCTTATTTATCGATAATAGAAGTAATAATGATAAAAATTGAAGCCTAAATATGACATTTAGCTTAATTATTCCTCTAACGAAGTTCCTAGTTTTTAAAATCAATTTCTCTCTCTCTAGAGATAGTCGGCATTATATGTTCATTATGTTTACATTAGTTGTTGGATTTCGATTAGTTGATGAGCATGAGCGATTCTTTAATCAATGAATAAAAACGTTAGTAAGATAGTTTCGCTCTTATGCAATCCTTTTTTGATAATGTATGTTTACATATATTCGAAATTAATCTTTCTTTATTTTGTGTAAGAAGTTGAAGTACCTAAGACAAAATTCTGACGTAATTGAGAATGGTCAGTGATCACATAACTTCTGTTTTCTATGTGTAGAATGAAAATTCGATTATAATGACAACGAAGTCCATTGTAGTTGAGCCAAATAGTATGTCTAATTTCAGTTTTATGCTTTTTTCGAGAGTAGATTCTTTATTAGTGAACTTGTCAAACTTAACTTTGATATTTGACGAAAAAATCATTGGATACCTCAAAATGAAGTGCAAATACAGATTTTCCTTGTTTCAGTTAAATTCCTTTCTGAAAAAATATGCCAATAAAGTTATAAAAACTCATCACAATATAAATTATCATGAGTAGATTACAATGTGTTTGGTTTATATCTATTGAAAGCAAAATATATTTTGGATAAAAAATTCTACACTCTGAATAATACTAATAATGAATTAGTCACTGATGTTCAATGATGTGAAATCATCCGAGCTTAAAATAGTACCTGCTCTCAACCATTAACTCATTACATGAAACATAATCACCGAACCAAATTTACCTAGTCAATAATTCATGATTTTTAGAAAAACATTGGAAAACAAATCCTTCATTCTTCATTTTAGACATTTAATGAAATTTCGAACGCGTGACTCCAAATTGTTGAAATAATTTGATAATGTATTTTGAAAGGCTAAAACGTGTATGAAATTGAATAAAATCAAGTGGTAAAAATCATATGGGTATTTAAAATTACAATGATTTGAATTGGGACTGGAATTCATTTACTTTTGACCAGTATTGGCCAAAAGTGGAGTTCTAATAATTCTAATAAATGCCACATTTGTCGATCCTGGTGAATTTTTCACCGAATTTAGCATGAAAATTTGCATTAATGTCCATTACGTCACGAGGTTATAATTTTGATTTCACGTTCCTCACATATATTCTGCGATGCGTTGAAATTAACAGCTTTAGTTTATTCTGCTCACTGCTTCGGTTGTTTGTCCTCAGGTAATCCACATATTCTCTACGATATTCCATACTTACTACTTTCTCAGGAAACCAAGAAGAAAAATCAAATTTTTAACGTTTATTATTTGATTAAATATTTTCCAGTTGCGAAAATTAAATAGCGGAGTGATTTGCAATTAATCTCACTGTTTGACAGAATCTGAAATCTGCGAAAGACAAATACATAGATCAATAAACATCAAGATCTACTTCATTAAATTAATCAATATTTGGATAATAAAAGGACAACAGATTCATTGTACAAACATATATTAGGGGCATACATTAACTCTTCCATGATTTCAGTGAATTAAATGTATGCTATTTTATTTATATATATATATATATATACACATATGATAGAGAAAGACAAGTTGATGTATAAAATTAATAAATTAAATCAGTTTGAAAAATTCTTGATAGAAGAGGTAAGAATCCTGTGGTATCTTAGCGTGTAATTCAGGAGTCTTTCTACGAATTAGAACCTAAAGTATAATTATCTAACTAAAACCCGCAATCTATCTTTCTGAGAAATTTAAAATTTCTATATTTTTTAATTTTTAAGAGATAGCTATTCTGCATATTTAAATTTATATTGCACAAAAGGAGAAACTTATGTTACTACATTATAGCAATAATTTCTTCTAGAGGATATATCATGAACAATCTGATTCACTATCATATTAATTTTTGAGAGTACAGGAAATATAATCTTATAAAAATAGGTTTCCAAAACTAAAGTCGTGCATTAGAATTATTTCTACCAATAATGCTTGTTTTAGTTCTCGTCACAAAAGGGAAGTTCTGGATACATAGCTGGATGGCAATTTATTAAAATATCTTACGTGCCTTTTTGAATTTAAATTTCAAAATGTACAAGCATTAATAAAGGAAACCATGAATGATCAATATTAATGTCGCATTCACAAGTATTCTGTTAATTAATGAAGATGTGACCTTAAACAATAGTTCACATTCAGTCACAGACGAGCTATGAAGTTCACTAGAAAATCTACATCCTTTCTGTTAACATTGTGCATGGTTTTGGGAAACAATAGGAAACTCTATCCCACCGTCTCTTTGTCTATGGACTTCTATTATTATACATACATTGTTGTTGTACGCGCCTTTGTTAATAATAGCAAAAATAATTCCACATGTTGAATCTCCGTATCAATAGGATGCGAACTGTGACGCAAATATTTTTTTAATTCTCTATTATAAATGAAATTTTAATTTTTTAGGTGCAAACTTTTCAACGAAATTTTTAACTATGGACTTCATGATTGAGTTTTACTGTCTGAAATTCCTTTCCGCTTCATATGTTTAACCTAAATAAGATGAATAATATTCCCTCCCTTTTATTTTATGTAGTAATTTTTATTACTTTATATTATTTTCATTACTTTGTTCCATCTCTTAATATTTATTATCACACAACAGTTATTCTCTTTAGAGTTACATATCCTATCAAATACATTGTTAGATTAATTCAGTTCACTCTCATGCAGAATTAATGTTTTACGTCAGCCACCTATGTTTAAACGAAATTTTCTCATTTTAGGATCAATTGCGATCTTTGCAGAATTACACAGAATTCTATACATTTTCCTTTCCTGCCACACCATTTTAATACACTCAAAGTCTACTCATAGCTTTATTCTCTTTTATTTTTCAACTTCATCTCTTAAGAATACAGTGTCAGTCATGAATTTTCTTTTTCTAAATATTTCGGCTATTATATACTACCATTCACATCTAAATATTTATGTAAGTCCAAGTCTTGCTTAAGTCTATGATTCTGGAAAACAAACTCTATATTAGATATAATTGTTAATGTCAATCACAGTATTAAGTGATTAGATGTGAATTAGAATATTTCAGTACATATTCAAAATTCATATTAAATTAAGTGCTGCACAAATACGCAAGAAATTATTGTTCTTTGTCAATTAATTTTAGTTTCTATCGAGAATTTATTATAATTTATCTTACTAATCAATGAAAAAGTATAAATTAAGGAAATTTAAGAGTTCTGAATAAATGTGTTAATTGAAATCATACGCATTCCTTCCAAAGGTATCCCTTGATTTATTAGCATGTTCCTAAGGAAAATTCTTCGTACACTCTAAACTCTACACACTAAACTCCATTACACTTTTGATGTTGTTTTCGACCTTCATTTTCAAAATAATTGTCAAGCAGGGTCAAATATTGCTGTAAAGGGCCATGTTCTCAAAAATGAAAGATGAGTTGGAGGAAAAAGAATAGACATTTACTCATAAAAAGTTGTATCAGGAAAAGCTTTACAATAATGATGTGCAGACATTAACTCACCATGTTAATTAACATCCTCAAAGTTAAGAAAATAAGTAAGGAAAAGCTTTAATATTTTGGGTGGTTCACTACAACATTTTGTTCTGAGAATAATCAAAGAATGTACATATCTAATGTGGGAATTAATCATAAGTTTGTAAATTGGGAAACGGAATGTGTAGGATTCCATAGTATTTATTATTACACAATATATAATGTCATGATGAAAATTGTGAAAAGTTCTTTACCATTTCCTCATTCTCATTCTCTCATTATGGATTTCCAACTCATATAGACTGATTCCGTGAATTCAATCATGGGCGTCCCTGACGACCAGATGGTAGAAATACGATCAAAAACTACGTCATAAAAATAACTCGTGAAGTTTATCTTAGCAGGAATTCATCACTAAGGATTTTTTTAAAAGGCAATGATACGTTACGAAAATATACAACTTCGGTTACTGCCGATAATGTAGTGCATGCCATTTTCCCAGATATATGAAATATATAAACTAATTTCAAATGCCACAAAATATGAACCATATTTACGATATAGAATATGAAATGATGTATACCTTAATATTATGTATATACATAAAACTTTCTGAAGAAGGCCAACCGTTAGATAAACGGAACCGATGATAATAAAAGAAATAATATAAGCATCAATTGCAAAAGAAGATACTGTTTATAACAGAATTAACTACATCAAAGTGTAATTAAACTATCAAAGCTGTGTAATAGCTCCTGTTACGTCACATTTAGAGCTATGGGAGACATAATATGTAGGTCAAAACTCTAAAGCATCAGAGACATATCCTTGAAACCTTTTTAAAAAAAGATCGACCTCTTGAAATCGCATAATTCCCTTCGAAAGAGCACTTCTTGGGGACATCGTTCAGTGATTCGAGTCACTCAAATGGCACGCGCCTAATATGGCGTGAACATTTCCCGAGCGAATCACCCGTTTCCACGAGACTCCTCCATAATTAATACGTAGCATAGTAACGGCCATAATTTAAAAAGATTAATTTCTAACGGCTCTGGAGGGCGTTAAATTTATGCGCATGTTTATACATTTTCACCGGCTTTTTAATTTATGCACTTCTCCACTTTTTTACGCTCTTTTTTCGCAAGTTTTGAGGGCGGAAAAATCGTGGAAAGCTAGCAAGTGGATGGTGAGGACGTCTCTAGACTCAACCGAGTGAATCGCGTGGTTAAGGAGACGGGTTTGGGAAGACATGGCTTTTAAGGGTTGAGCGGTGGAATTGAAGTGAAATATGCGGGAATGGAACAGTTAAAAAGTACGAGAGGATGTGAGATGCGCTTTGGAATGAAGTAGAGAAAGTTAGCCATTATTGTTTATGACGGTATTTAGTGAATATGAAAATTACATACTTTTAGCATGTGAAAGTTTTAAAATTTGGAGCGATTTTTTGCGTTACAATTTCCTACCCTCTTTCTTTACCCTCTAATTTAAGTAGTAATTTAATAACATCACTGCAGTAACAACTGTGATAATACTTATTAGTTGGAGTGTTAAGGAACAAGGAAAATTTCCGCATGAAATATAAAATAAATTGATTCTCTCAGAACGAATTATTTTATCACAAGTGTTGTACATATTTTGTAAACATAGTGATTTAGTCTGCGTATCTATACAGAAATACATTATTTTTTTTCCTTAAGTTTTTCATTTTTCCTCACGAATATAGGTAATATAATCAATAGCAATATCGCTTATTTCAGTTAAAGTGTTGGCACAGATTTGGAGTTATGCAAACTATTTTAACTTCGTATTGAAGTATTGCTTGTTGTATTTGAAAACTTATGAATTGCATCCAAACCGTATTGCCCGATATGTTTTACTACTATTCGTCTTATTTAATCACGAGATTGGTTTTCAAATATTATAATGAAACTAACTATCAACTAATAATAATAAATGCAAATATAATTATTTGAGATTAAATAGAATTATTCCTTACAGACATGTCGGCTGCTAAAGAAACAAAGATAGAGAGGAATTTTGTAAATGGCAGATAAACATAAAATACAGTAAGTAAGAATTTTTCATCTTTTTTTTTCTTATTTGTATTTCTCTAGTAGAAGGGAGTGAGGATGTACATACATAGGTTTATTGTTTATTAAAGTGATTGTTCAATCTATTCTCTTTGTTAAAAAAGTACGAAATCTTTGTGTTTAAATGATGGATCTAACAATTGGTAATCAGTTAGTAAGGCTTTCAATCCAATGATAAGGGTTCTTTCAATACAAATCAATCAAATAATTTTGCTCTCCATATAAGTATTTTTTACTACCATTCTATCTTGGGTTGTATTTTATTCTAATATTGTATTGATATCTAGCTTAATTCTGCTCTTTCGTGTAAAATTGAAATGGATATAGCTTCTGAAATTCGTTATTTTAACTCTCCCATATTTTTTCATAAATGATTTACAAAAACCAACCTTTCAGATTCCCCCATGAAATTTGAATAACACGGTTGATCTAGAATATATCTCTAGATTTCAGAATATGAATTAAGAACTCTCACCATTTCACGCAACAGTGAGTATTGAGTGGTAATTAATCATGATACTTACAATTGATTGTGAACTTATTGTTGGTTAATCAATTAAAAACCCATTAATAATCAAGAGAGCGTAGAATTAGCGACAATGTTATCGCATAACTTCAGCCCGGTTAACCTTTTATTCACACCAACAACTCCACAACTTCTAGAAGTAGATTCGGCGGAAAAAAAATAATTTAGGAAAGGGATTTGGTGAGGGTACAGAGAAAGGGTTCGTAAGGGTGAAATGGGGAAGAAATTTAGGGGTCGGAGGATAACGTAGACTTCGAAAGCGTAGAGCTGGTAGAAAGGAATCCTTTTATGAACCCAAACTCACCGCATTAAATGAAGACGATAAGAGAGGCCTTTTTTTTAATCCGGCATATAAGGGCCGGATGGAACTTTTGAGGAAGAACCCTACGCGATACTCTATCCCATTTGGGTGCAGTGGTGACTGCGGCAGGTGCCTCCATACATCTTACCCTTTCCCGATTCATTCCCCATCTCTTTCATAAACTCCTCGGAATATCTTTTTTCTTCCCTCAATTCCCGCGAAAACATTTCTCTCCGTAATTCCGTTTCTTCCCCGAATATATATCCGCCACGGACTTCATCTACTCACCCGTTTCTTTTTTTTTCTCGGTCACTTATTTGTCTTTTTCCCTCCAATTTACCTCCAAAAACCCTCCCATTTCCTTTGCCCACATGTTTCACCCACTTTATCTCATTCCTCTTTCTTTTATCGCCATTCCCCATCTAATCTCTTTCAAGATCCACCGTCTTTTCTCACGTGATGTTCGATATCCCTTTACTCACATCCTTTTCTCTTTCCATCGACATTTCCCTTTTGTTTTCATCCAATTCCTACGCTTGATTTGTTTCATTTTCTTTTAAATGTCCCATTGATTGGGTATTAATATCTGGGTTTTTCCCAAAATCGTGATACTTCTTAATCAACAATAAAGCCCCTAGCTATAGGGGTTTTATTGTTGATTAAGAAGTATCATAACAATATACCATCAATCATGTACAATGTAATTAATTCTGTTCTAATCTCACTAATAAGTCCAATTAAATATGTCGATTGAAGGTTTTTGAATGGCTCACGCACATTCTTCCATATTCATACATGTTTGTTCAGAGAAAAGGGCCGAGAAAATTTTCTCATGGTTCGACTAATTATTTATTATTTAGTGAATATCAGTAGTTTTCGTATTTCAGGATACATTGGATGTCAGTGGCGACATATGCTGTTATGATATATAGAATTAGTTTACTTTTCTCACCGAAACTGGTATATTTTTGTGAAATCGTTAATTTGCAATGAAATCCTACTTTCTATGCTTTTTATTGGACCTGAAAATGTAAAAACCCATAAGGTTCACGATTAGAATTTCTAATGGAAAGAAAAGTTGGATTCTGTATACTTTAAAGCCTTAACTATTAGGAAATGAATAAGTGAGTAATATTTGTATATACTTCCAAATTTATATTATCTGATATAAACTGGCGCAACTCCTTACTAGTGTTTGGCAAATTTAAAATCTTATTTTTTATCGATAACTTTAGTTGATATCCCCTCAAAGTATACACCTTTATTTAAAACAAATATGGCACTGCAGAGGATAACTTCGTAGCAACATACAGAGTCGTACTAAATTGTAATGTAATACCTAGTATTTTACTTGGTCTGTAAAAATAAAATATTTCTTAAACTGAGGATACTTTAACTGATCATAGTATATATTAATAATTTACTGTAGAAAAGGATTGAATTGATGGAATTCTAGGTGTTTTAGTGTGTTAGAGACAACAGAAAGTTACTTAGCTTTTCTTTTAGGGAGATAACGAAATTTCATATTTTATGGTTCCTCGTATTTGAATAGAATTGAATTTAACCGCTGATGAACTCTGTTATTATGGATTTACAATGTTCTGAAGAAATTTTCCCACTCTTCACTAACAATATTTATGTTTTACCTATGTCATCTCAGGTGTATGACAAAGGTTCGAGATACCTATGTGTGAACATGGGCGTAGTACCATCTCTGACAATGTTTTTACAAGATCGCAGCATTGATCCATTTTGAATTGAAAACTATGAAAACTGAAATTTAAAATTGATCGCTTGGAATTTTCGAAAGTGCAAACAAATCTATTCTTTCTTTCTTTACTATCAGCTACGAAATTTTTAGCAGCAATTCGCTGACAATTACCTTAAAAAATCCAAATTAACTATTATAAAAAACATCTGCCTCTCTTGTTGTCCTAAAATAACTTTAATTTTATTCATTTAAATGTATTTTATATTCATATGGTATATTTTTTAAATATTTTGTAACAAAAGATGAGCACATTTTGTAGTTTACGTAGAAATATACCTCCAAAGCTCGAACTAGGCATATCGTACCATTTCAGTAACCACAGACGTAGAGGAAAAACAGAAATAATAATAATTCATTCGGAAACATCACAAAATGTATCCTATGAAAGATACGTAGAGCATCGTACTTTAAAAGAGAACCACTTAATAATATCTCTTTCGGGATTATCAATTCCAAGTCCTTTTCATCTCCAAAAATCGCTTTCTTTCCGCAAAATACCGCAGTCCCCTTTTTAATGCCTTCAATTTCATCAACTTCACAAAAGGATGCGCTGCAACACATGAGCAACTGCAAAACCGCGTCTTAATCTGGGGCGCTGCCGTCAAACACGGAAAAAAATGAAGAGCGGAAAGCGCGCTAGCCATTGCGGCAGAGGATTTTTACCCAAAGTTTTTGGGTGGAATCGACATCCATTTTTGGTAACAAGGCCAGCGGATTTCCCTTTGCTCGGACTAATTTGGTAATGAGCTTGTCTCTCGTGCACCCTTTGGGGTTCTGACCTCAGCAAATAACGATGCCTCCCGTCCGTCTTTGCACTCCTTTCTGCCCACAGATGTCCTTCCCATGATGCACCGGGAAACTTCCATCTCCTACCTTCCCAAGGGGTCTTTTCCCATCAAACAACACGGCGACTTGTGTTGGCAAGGTGTAGGGAACAAGAGAAAGGATGGGAAGATGTGGTCCCGAGGGACGGATACGGGGCGGGAAAAGTTGGGCAGAGAAAGATGTAAGAATTAGGGAAAGGGATACCTCGAGAGGAAGATGGGAAAGTTTGTGACAATGACGGAATATTTGCACGGTAACTAAATTTCGTAAGTTAAGAGGAATTCCCATGATGAAGATCGGCGGGATGTAATCAAATTATCGGAAGTTGAAATCACATCATATAATTCCCTCAAATCTACTTTTCCGAGCTCTGGAAAATGGTTTCTTTTCAAGCGCTCTCATATTTTAGGATGCAAATAATTACTTTTATGTGGGAGATTAAAGAGGATAACAAACCGTTTGTCTCGCTTAAAGAATATTGAAGGACCACTTACCTTTTCGGTAATTACGGTGTTAGAAACTTTTCGTGAGCTCGATATGATTTGCATGTCAAACAAAACAGCATCTACAAGTCGCAAGGAGAGAAAATATTTCGTTTCGTTTCGCGATATGCAATAATTAGGAAGTGGAGTTTCATTTTGCATATCATAACAGTCAGTAACAATCAAAAACTCTTATTAGAACATTTTAAATAAGGAATGGATTTTGATTCAAAGGAGGTGACATTTTGCTCTACTGCTACATAGGCCATTCTGATGCTGATACACTTATTAGACTGAGACACAGATTATTACGTATTTGGTGCCTTGTAAAGAGAACTAATGTGGAAGTCAACGCAAGAATAGGAACAACGGAAACTTTTAAAATATCCTACCATTGTTGGGATCCATCATTGTATTTCATAACAAAGTGCGGTAATTAATTATAGAGAAACGACGAAAAATTGTGCACTGTTGCTTAATTTATAAGAATCGTATGCTGTGATACTTAAAATGTTTGAGGCACTTCATTAAGTCATTTAATTACTTTGAGTTTGAAGGTTAATCATTCATAGAAAAATACCGAGTCTTCGTATATCTGTAAACAAAAGTCGATCATTTGAACAAAGATAAATTTTCCAACTTAAGAACGAATTCGGCAAAACTTGGCCAACAAAAGTTCAAGAGAAATAAAAGAGTCTATGAGTGAGATAAAACTAAAAATCTGACGGCGAAGTATGCAATCTGGAAGTTCTTATTGAATAAGTCCTCTCCAAAAGGCTTCCATTGGAACTTTAAACTCGAATGTGGAAACCGACAAATGCGGTCAAACCTCTCTTCTATTCACTGCAATTTTATCAAATCAGTCAAATATTTTTCTTCTCTCTGCTAAATCTCTTCCATTATCCAATAGAATTTGGATGACCACGAAAGTTACTTTTCAAAAACTTTTTCGTGTGTCGAAAATGGGATCTGATTTACTTCAAAATCGTATTTTGAATAAAGCAATTGAAATATGAATATCTGAATAGTTTTGAGGTCATTTTAAAAGAGAGGATGTACTTTAAGAACATATTCAGCGTTAAGCACTTTGCAACTTACTTCTTGGGATACCTTTAGAAGGTTTCATTCATAACCGATAGTTATAGATCGATAGCAGAAATATTTGTAACATTAATCAAAAAATAAGTTGATTGCCATAACTTAAGTATGACCATTTGACTATTTTGAGCATTATACAACGTATTCGGTTATTAATTGCAATGAAAATTTAAACTTATTTCAATAATGAATGATTGAGTAATTACGTATTTGTGTTTGGAATTTGGGTGTGAATTGTTAATTTTTATAGGGATTAATCCTGAGAATTTTAACGGATACATCAACAATGAACGTATTATCAATGAAAAATATTCTTATTTGCAATAAGTTCTTCTCTCTCTATAGTGATATATTTATAGATATCTATTTTATTCTATCCCAGTTGTATTTTAGTTGTATTTCAGAACTATTTTCTATTCTAACTAGTACCTTTACGAGGTAATGCCAAATTTGGGTAGGATAGTCTTCTAATGCCGAAAAAATTAGTTCTATCAAAGGCTTAGCCTTTTTTTTAACTTATTGCGTATCTTGATATTTTCCTTAATCTTGTTTTTATATCTTTCACAAACCCTATATAAGTAATATGCTAATGGAAGTCCATATGAGATTATTCTCAGGCAGTATACTATTTCTGACGCAAAAAAATTATCGTATAAAATTTAAGCATAACAGATTCAAAGAAGTGGAACTTAAAGCGATGCATTCAGATAGAAAATTATTAAAAATGAAATGAAAAGGAAATTTTGAAAAGATTGGGATTACTCTTGCAAGGTACAGATTTGTATCGAGATAAAAAATGTCTTCTATGCGAGTTTATAAGTCCATTTACGGTTCGACTGCTTCAGAACATCGATTGAGACATCAGTTCGGACTTCCATCTTGAATAATATAAGAACTGAACCAGTGGTCAGGAAGAAATATACTTCCAAGTGGAAAGAGTGTCTCAGAAAAAATGGAAATAAGTGGAGACTGAAAGCGATCCATCTCAAGGCATATGAAGATTTTGACGTCTTTATATCACTTCGAACGGTTTTTCTTGTTGGATTGTAAAACGATACATACGAGTTAAAGCAACTTATAAAACGATCTTTATATTACATTAGTTAAAAAGAACCAGACTTTTGATAGGAAGTTAAAGATGTTAACGTAAAAAATGAAGTTTGTAATTGATATAATCTATGCTAGAAAAGGGAGGGTTTTTGAGAATTTTTTCTAAACTTCAATTAGTGAACTTTTTATGGAACAAAGAGGCATACACTAATAAGGTTTGATAACCCAATTACGAAGAAAAAGTAATTAGCGATGCAGTTAAAGATCTTTAAGTAGTTCTTTGTAAAAGATAAAATTTTAAATTTCCAGCAGCAAAGAAGTTGATGATTAATATATTCAAGGTACTCTTCCTTTTAAATTATCCTCTAATAATCTTTAAATTTTCTTCTGAACGAAGGCCGAGGTATTTTCCAAATGTAACATACCGTAAAAATCAAAGAAAAGGAGCAAATTATTCTGAAAATTTTCCTTATCTAGGCTCAATTATGGAATTTGATTTTAAAGCAATTCTTTGTGAATCAGGCTTTAAATAAAGTCCCATTTCTTCTTATATTCATCTGTGAATTATTTAAAATAGTTAAAAATTATACTTTTGTCGCAATAAACTAGAAACAATACTCCTATTAATTACCAATCACTCAATGGATGCTCCAGGAGACTTCTCCGTTCGTAATTTTGCAACGAAAGCTAAACTTTGTACATATGTACTACCAAGCGGATTAAAAAGTATTGAATTACACTGATTATAGCCTAAAATATACTGAATATGGTAAACATATTATCAATGCGAATACATGAGACTTTTAAGTAAATTAATTAAGTTAACTAATTTAATAATTCTATTCTCTTTTATGAATAACAAGCATATTAGGTAAGCGATAATTCAATTAGAGGCAATTTTCATTATTTTTTCGTGGTTTCGTTTCAATATCTGTTACTATATCAAGTAACTATACGTTACTTGATATAGTAACAGATATGTGAAAATAACCTTCACCGTTGCCATCCTGGATGGATGTAAATGCAAATCTTTAAATAAAGAACTAAAGATGAGTAAATGAGTGGAAACTGTATTGCTATCAACCTGTTACTCTTATGTCTGGCTATATTTTGAGAGATCAGCAATAACGATATTGCTTACCGTTCTACATACTTCTATTGTTGCTCTAAATAGTGAGTAGATCAGACTAGCTGTCTGTTATCACTTATTCTTAGCATAAAGTATACTTTCAATCGTTATAAACCAACCACAGAAAGGAGCATTTACCAATTTATAATATGATGTTTATAATCTTTAAAATGAATGCTTGTTGAAAATCATTTTGATCTTGTTAGTGGAACATCATAAGGATAACTTTGTAATGTTTGGCAGCTAGAATGACTTGAAAAATAGAATAAACTTTCGTCTGGCAATTTACGTTCACACAATTTGGAGTGAATTCTCATTCGGGAAATTCTTAATTTGCAAAAGACGATTAGAGATAAAATTATCGTTATTTAAAAAAAATTATTCCATCATTTGCTTGATTAACTTATACATTGGGTCTATCGGATATTAGCATACGAGATTGCAATAAAAAGAAAGCCTTAACATTCGTACGCAAGTAGAAAGGAGAGTAGATGATGAGACTTTCTCTGTATCCTTTCATTACAAACAATTCCATACTACACTTCCCGAAACTCTTATCAGGGCTTCCTTTCTCTCAAAGTTGCAGAGACCACTTCCTAGTAACTGCCCTCTTTTCAAATGAGCGGGCAAACAGAATGGAACCACTCCACAGTGTCTTTTGAGGTGCGTCCATGTTCCGAGGAGTTCCGAGTTTCGTGAAGGTGTGGGTTACCTTGGCGGTTTGCTTTGGAGGGCCCTTGCGAAGAAAAAGCCTTGTTCGAGGGCCACGTCGTTGAACAGCTGAAACATTATTCAATTGAAGACCAAAGGGAATTGTGTACTTGTAAGGCGAAATTTTGGAATCGGCACTCACTAAGGTTTCCCATGCTTGTGTCACGGACTAAATGATGCCCAATGAAGGTTAAATATTCGAACATCGATCTTTTCATATTTAAATTAACAATTCTGCTCTCTAAGACTTAATTATTCACGTAATGATAAAATTGTTTACCGATATAATTTTTGCGTAATATTTTCTGCAGTTGTTTTTTTTTCGAGCTTAAATATATTTAATGATTGCTAGGCAACAGAGAGATGTTTTCATTCATATTTATCAAGAAAATCTAATTTTTAGGTTTTAATTGACTAATGCGTAAATAAAATTGTATCCAATATCTCAAAAATAATGAGATTGTACGTGATTTTAAATTCGACCGATAACATCGTGAGTTAGAACAATTCGCAGCAACTAAGTTTTTCATTAAAATCTATCTAAATACAAACCCTGACACGAACGCTGAAAGAGGTTTAATCATTTGAATATGAAAGATCGATGGACTTTATCGAATCATCAAACAGCTTGAAAGGGCAATAACTGAATTAAATTAAATCCAGCGATATTAATCCCATAAATAAGTCTTGCTGAGGGAAGTTATTATTTCAGTAAACAATTAATGAAAGTTTATTTTTAAAATCTCAAACGAATCTGTTTTTAAATTTAATGAATTGAAAATAAGTGAAAAATCTGTTGTTTATTTTGAGAAACTCTAGATTTCAATTAAATAAATTCGGAAGTTCCGAGGTAATACGCGACTGTAGTTTGGTTTTGAAAAATGCAGTAATCGTTGAAATAAAAACCTAAGTGAGAATTCTATTTACTCCGATACTTTTGGAAGCAAGAAAAATATTTCTTGCAGAGAAAATAGGCCAACGATTTTTTCCTCAAACGGACACAACCATCGGACTGCATTGAATATCAATGAAAAGGACGCCAAAATGAGTTCCAAGATGAAATCCGTTTGTTTACCTTTTTTAAACCATTTGCGATTGAATTTCTGCAACTTGGAAGCACGGCAGTTTAATTAAATCTGCTCCATCTCTGTCGTCATTAAAAACTCGTAACATTTCCGCTTCGTTTTTGTTAAACAAAAGAACGTTCAGCCATTTGGTGGTGACGTTTGGGGAATGGAACCGAATTCTTGGTTATCGGTCCGATTTATTTGCAATACAAACAGAGGAAAAACGAATTAAAAACGCCTTTGTAAACAATTAACGACTAACAAAGTTACGAATACAGCTGAAATACGTCGCAGTGACGGGGAGCTGTCGCTGGGACGGTTGAATAAAATGAAAACTCGACGAATTTAATCTCTCGTGTATATTTTTTCAAATAAATGGAGCTATCGATTAGTTTGAGCTTTTTTTTTAAAATTTGATGCCGATCAGATAAATTTCTCTCTTTCGTTCGAAGACGAGAATTCATATAATTTAATAGGATATACATTTTATATCGTTTTGAGGTCTTGGATACATTAATTATCAACTATGAAAGATTCGTTTGCCTCACTTCAGTTATCTCAGAAAAAAAGTGAAAATTATTCTAATGAATCAAGTATTTAGACACTTCAAAATGCGATTCTCTTTAATGTTATACACAGTCTTGGATTGAGGCAAATGTATCCTTTTCACACTTCCATTCACGTCAGGTAAATGTGTTGCTACCATAGAAGATAACAAGATAGAGTTTCCTTGGAAATGAAAATGGAATGTTTACATACCTTATACATTTATCAAATTATCAAAATTCAACAGAATTGAGGAAAGAGAATCGATTCAGTTATCTTAATTCTTAGAATGGTAACATCCTTCTTGAGCTGATTACTTTACAAATCATTTAATCTCAATTTCAAAGAATCTATGGATAGTCGAACATTAACATTAACTTTGAGTAATAATGAGTTGCATTTATTTATTTGAACAATAGTACATTATTATTGAAGAAACATCGTGTTTTAATCGAGTATGAATTAACGCATCGATACCAAGAACTCTCTTCAGTAGTTTGATACCAATGTAGCTACTTTGTGTTTAAAAAATAACGTAGGATGTTATACTAATCAAAAGTTTTATTTCCTATTATTTTTATGATTGTTTTTTCTCTTTTTTGGGAAATTAGAACTTATAAATTGTAATCAAGAGCTCTTTTCGGAGAATACCATATACTTAGGAAAAGCTATTTCTCATAATACAGTCAACATTTTCTCGGGCTTATTCATTTCAAATAAAATTTGAAATCTGCAGGAAAAGTATATTGTAGATATTAAAAAACTACTAGTATTTGGAGGATAGCTTTAGAATTTCTCAATAGGATTTTCTCAACGCTTATTCTTCAAGAAAATCTTCTTCGGGCAACATCAACAAGGACATTGTACGAGAGCTGAAATTTTTCGAGAAATTCCCCTTGTTAAATCGAGTTGCATCCATCCCGTTCAGGAAGAAAATATTCTTTCGCTATCCATCACACGCTGTTCATCTCAAAAACTGCCCAAAAAGGAAATGCACTTTTTCGTGAAACGATGCGAAGAAGATCGGTCGGACTTTTTCGAGGTTTTAATTCATTTGGCTTTTGTCTGAATCTAGGAAATGAACGCCCGTCAAGATTCTTATCCACTGAGGAACAGCTTGCATCGAACAGGGTTTTAATACTTCCGATCCATTTTCGGATATCAAGAGGATTTTAAACGGCATTAAAACCGAATATGATAATTCTGCGTGATGTATTTCGTGATAGTGACAACGTTTAAACTCACCCCGGTGACGAAAATGAATGCACTGGTGCGTTAATTACTCTACAAAGGGGAAAATTCAAATTAGTGATTGGAAAGGGTAATTTCTCAGTCATCTCTTTTCGTGTTGAAACGAATGCACATAAATTTCCCACCGAATGTAATAAAGCGGCTAAAAAGTTCGGAGTGTGAAATACAAAACATTCGTCAGGTGAAACTCAACTTCTGTAGACTGATTTATGCTTTTGTAATAATTAAGAGTTAAAGCAAGGAATTATCGACATCATGCCCGATTACACTTTCGAATTTATGAATGAAAGTGAACTTCTTCCATTGAAATATGAAATAAAATTAATCAAAAATGAAAATAAATGTGAATTTAGCATAAATGCATAATGTTATCGGAGATGGAATTTTCAAATTATATTTTTGCTTGTATGATTCCCAATTTTGTGGTTGAAAATCCAGATTATTCTAACTAAATCACACACTTCATATTTTTATTTCGTGGCTCTATTTAATTCAATTGATTTACGAAAAAATTTACTTTCATTGAATGAGTTTGAGTGAAGTTGTGGTACTGTAATAAAATTTCTTACTTTTAAACTCATAATAATTTTTCCCCCTTTAGTACTAAATGTATCGAAAAATGGATATGAATGAGTAAGAAAAAAGACATTTTTATGTTTACAGCTGACAAACAGAAGTGAAAAATGGCGATATGACTAGGACTCGAACTCAACTCTATGATCACAACACCTTCATACCTTAACAGAGAGATATTGAAATATCGTGGTGGTATAGAAGTCAGCATATCCATCTTGCAAGTGAGGAACATGGTTCGAGTTCCAGTCATATCCGTATTCTTTCCAACTGTTCAACCTTCGTATTCAAGTCGCAACAACTTATCACGTAAAGCTATTTCACCTTTTCTTTATCTATTTCTTTTATATTCATTCACTCATATATTTAACAAACAAGCATTGTGAACTTGCATATGACAAAATCTGTTTTCGACCATAATCAACCTGAAGATTAACAAAATTGAGAACTATATCGTTTTAAATGTACAAATATATGTATTGGAATAGCTAATTATAATATACATGATTTAAATTATATATTTATTATGTTTACCAATAATTTTGGTTAATTATAAGAATATAAAAATTAGGTTTGAATCAATATAAGGTTTCAATTTTTAACATCTTTTTGGACACCACAATTTTGCATATAAATTCCGCAATTCGTTTCGTTAATAAATGCCTCTATGCATCGGATATCGAATAACTGCTCCCAATTTTAGTTTAGAGGTCAAATAAAAAGTTAAAAAGATTACTTTTCTGATGGAATTTGATTACATATCAATGTGCACGATTTACAAAGGGATCATAATTTTGCAGCATAGCTGAATTTTTAGGCCACGCATATTATTGGTGGTTAATGAGGCCATTGATATCTGAGATAAACGAATCATAAAATGAATCTACCAAATATGTTCCATACATTTTCACATCGAAACTTTTATCGCTTTTCTGACTGATCAATGTCAAGTTTTTTTTCCTCCACTTATTATGTTCCCGTTGCAGTTCGCTCCATATTAGCAATGCTTGGTTAATAAATGCTTCAATCGCCTCGTTGAACTATATTGAACGTCAAATGGGATGGAAAAGCATGTTATTGGAGAATCAAGATTAAGCAATAGTTTCGGAATATTCAAAAATGATGAAAATGTTCCATTGTTTCAATATGTTACGGAAAAATGATTCAATAAACATGGTTCCCTAGTAATTCAATCCGTTTGGAAATAAATCAATGAAATAAGAAACGGTACGTATTTATTTATCAATTTAAGGTCGATACTTCACAACCTGATAAGAAAATAATGATGAAGCACTTAGTAGATCACAAATATTTTCGATATCTAGCTAGAGATATCAAAATAATAAGATAAGGTCTAATAATATCTTTTTCTTAGAAAATCACTGGTTCGTGAAAGTTTAAGGTTTGTAAAATAGATGTTGAAAGTGATGAGACTACAGATTGGTACAGAGCAAAAGGTGACCTTGAATGCATCATTTTGAGTTATACATTTTTAAGGGCAATTATAAACTTGTCGTTGATTTTCCAGATGAATGAAATTACTATTCTAGTAACTGATATACGTTTTGTCACACTTTCCTACGCAAGTTATGTAAACTCTTGAGTTATACTCTCAATTTCTGTAAAGTTACATCGTGGTCACTCTAAAATACCGCCATTAAATTCCGAGAAGAATTCTTTTCCAGTGAAAGATAATCTTGGTTTTATTCCCTTCTCCTACCTGTACTTTTCATTCCCCTTTTCACTCGGTTTCTTCCTCCGCGCATTCATCATGAGCAATCCTCCAGAACTCCTCCCACACTCCTCTTGCCGCCATCAATCTACGGACGCGTATTGTTGCCCCCTCCCCTCAAGACATCTCTTTTTTAGCAGTTGCTTTATGGTCATCTGGCTTTCCGGGTTAATCCTGCGCTCGGGAATGTTTCTTTCAAAGAACTCATATCGTACGGCGCTCGTGCACGATTCAGAAAAATGCTCTGTTTCTTCTTATGTTTGCAGTCATGTCAGTGTAAGACGGGAAGATTTTACAGATTCTCAGTTATGGTAAAAAAATAACACTTTTGTGTGACTTTCGAACGAATTTTAAAAATTACTGCCGATAAAAGTGATTTCGAGAAAATTCTTGTTTAAAAATTTCAATTCCTCCAAAAAACTGCGTAAATTTTATCGATTCGAAGACTTCATCATCTCAATTCATCTCTATTCTAAACGATAAAATTCCTGTTGATATTTTCTTCCAATATCTACAGCATTATTTGGAAGTATTTCGCTTATGAAATCTTAAAAATTCTTTGTAACATATATAGAGTTTTTCCATGTATTCATAATATATATAGTAGTATAGAGTAACACCATTATGGAATTACTTTAATCCCTGAAACCTCTTTTAGTTTTATCCCTTACTTTTCATATTTTCAAATACTGTACTTGTACTAATGTCTTTGGCTCTCTATATTTATACATCATATTTAATACCCAAATAATCGTTCTGGTTTTAGCAATAGATTTAAAACAGATATTTATTTATAAACAGTTGTTTATTTTTGTAAACAATTATATAATTTAGTTTTGAGTTGCATAATATTTAATTGAAATATGACTTTAAATTAGAAAATGAATTTTATAAAAAAGTAAATAATCATCAAATAATTGAATCGGATAATTAACTCAAGTACACAAATATTTGCTGATAAAAAGAAACCATCTGAAAAAAGATATTTTTGTGCCATATTAGACGCAAGTTTAGATCGGGGACACGTTTACTACACGGTAAACGCTTGTGTGTAATTGCTGCAGCACTAGGAGCTGTAAAAGCATTACGGTTTGCTTCTGAAAATTAAGCTATAATACAGCCTCGAAATTGGAGAGCTGATATTGTTCGTACGTCGGAAACACGTAATATTCGTACGTAAAGCGACTGGTATGTCGATATATGTGTGTCGTGTGTGTATAAAACAGCGTCATCATGAGAGAAGATCCTAAAATTAATTAGGTCGCTGGTGAATAGACATTCAAAATTTGGATAGCTTAATGAGCGACCCTGACACGTATTCCGAGATAACATTTTCTCTATTCCAAGTGTCCAATTTATTACTATTTACATTTGGATTATTGAATTTACATTGAATTCTCCATTAATGGATATATTCCAGAGAATTAATTCATAGCAAAAAAGAATTTTTTTTAATATTTTTTATCATTTATGTGATTTTGGCGTGTACAGCTGCGCTTGTTTTAATGAATAGTAATTAAAATACGTATTTTAATTTTAATTTGATTATTATTATGAAGATTAAACTTAAGATTTGCTAAACTTGTTGCCAGCGCTAGTATATTTATAGTAATTATTACATCAATTGAATGTGATAAACTACCCAGAAGATTCCTTACCAGAAGAATTGTGTTTAGTGCTTGATAGTGAGTACTTTAAGAATTATTCAGGTAATTCATTTTATTCTTTAATACCCCATCAAAATATTTGATATCCGTTCATTATCATCTAGTATAATTTTAGCATTTTGAATATCTTTCTTTATCGAAACTCGTTTCATATTCGATTTTTAAAATCCTTTCCCCCTAATATCTACGATAACAATTTAAACTTGCTTATATAGTCACATTATTAGATTGTAATGCTTAAATAAAATATATAGCTATAAAAGTTTTTTTGCTAAATTATTTCCATTATTTCCGAATTTAATGGACTTACTTGTTCGCCATTAAACACGAAGCATAATTGTCACCGCTTCTATCAATCCATCATCATGCACACGACCGGTGAAAGTGTGATGTCGTTTCCATGGGCGACGAATAAACAAACACGACAAACGTAACTAACATTCGTCATCGGAAAGGACGTTCCCAATGGAATCATTACGGATTCGTAAAAACGAAACGAATTTATTCCGGATAAAGATTGAACAAAGCATCGAATTCCCTTCTGCCGGAATATATTTTGCTAGCTCCGGGTTAATTAGAAATCGCGGAGGAAATCTGCCCGTATCCCATTTATCCCGCATTCCGATGCATATTCCCTTTCAACGTACTCGCGAATTTCCCATAATGCTTTGCCGCGGCTTAATTCCGCGACGGCCCTACAAGTTTGCCCAACGGACGAGTGCAAACGACACGCGGATTTGTTTGCGAAGATCCGACGAATTGCGATTATTTGCCGGCCTTGGCAATTAATTCGCAATCTGCGAAATTTTGCGACGGGATTCCTCTTCGGTGATTGTATTTCCGCAAAGCCGATTATCCGCTAAGGCCTAAAAATTTGGGTCCGAATCATTGCCTTTAAACATAATTATTGGCGGAGCCCCAATTAAAGGCATTGCAGAGGATTTGGTGGAATTGTAGGGATGCTGGAAACTTTCGACAAATTACATTTCCAAGTGAAAGGGATACTATAGCAGCTGCCACGAAATAGAAACTTCAAATTCGCACAGAATTTTCACGTCTAAGTTATGAAAGGGTGTTTATTTTGAAAGACGTACAGTCACGTAGTTATGAATACAATATACAACATTCAATTTGGATAATTTAGCCGCAAAAGCTTGCCATCATATTTATTTCAGCTTATCATTATCATTATATTGCGATTAAACTTATTTGGTGTCAGTTTATGTTTTATGAATAGCGATTCCATTAAAATTATAGATCAACGAATGAAAGGGACATAGAATTATCGGTTGCGAAGTATTTGTCGGGAAAAAATTTCTTGAGCAGTCTTAAATCTAGCTAAGTGAGTTAAGCCAAGTTTCATTCAAATTTATTTCGAAATTTAAAGTTTCATTTAAATTAAATTTAAATATTTCGACTCGAAAAGTTGGTATAGCAGATATTGTTGGATTTCATCATTATTTTGCTTATATTAGGAATTTCTCTTGTTCATTAACATCGTTTCTTTATGATAAAACATAGTAATCTAAATGGACGGAGAAAGATTTTTCGTAGTTCAAGGATTTTCACATAAATTGCGATTCGACATTTGGGAGCTCTATTTGCATTTCATTGTTTAATCTCTCGCTGGAAAATATGGAACTTATGATATGAAAATGAAATAAAGGGTAACAATTTCAAATCATCTTTTGAACAGATGCTTTGTATTAGATAATTATTTGCGCGGTGTGATCTATTTATCTTGCAAAATTTCGGTTCTAAGATTCTACAAATCTCTTATGGTTTAGGAAGCTCATTTGAAGTAGAACTTTTTCAATTAAGAAATCTGAAATTGCGATAGAATTGCAATTGTGCATTTTCATTGCATCCAATCTCGCCATCCAATTTATTGAGAGAATGTCTTTGTTAAATTAAAGTTGAACAAAATTTGAGTATATCATTTTTAGCATCACATATGAACTATAGGATCCACTCGTATAGTTTTGAAAATGAGTTGATTTCTTAAAAAAAGTTATTTATATCAGCAAAAGGTGAGTTAAAACGAATGCAAAAGCAATTAAAGCAGTTCTTTTAATGACTATTACTTTCGAAAAGAGCCGGGAGTGACCTAGTTCGTTATTTTAATTGTTTTCAATTTATAACAAGTATTTGAAACTGCAATTATTGCTATATATTATATAAGAAATATATATTAGTTATTTTCTTAATTGACTGATACATCTGCACAGAAAAGATTTGAAAAAACTGCTCAAAGATGATAAAATTTCTTCAAACAAATGACTAATAATTCGAACATATATTCATAATTGATTTATTCAAAATTGAAGCACAAGATAGCTCTCATCGTTTCTTAATTGTTCACAAATTCTATAATTTGAACTTCAGTAAAAACAATCTCAACATATAAAATCGGAGGATAAATATTTATTCCAACAAAAATACGTATTCTAACGCGATTGTGGATACTAATCGAATTAATATTTACGTTTTAAAGTTATCCAAGTGAAGAAAGTACTTAAAAAACCGCACATAGCAACGCGTAGAAGTAAATTCTTAACCGCGAGTTTTATTAGCCATTCATCGTTTGGGAGGCAGATTCCCGTCACACAACCACTTGGCCCTTTTTATCTTGATTATGAGCGGAGACCATAAGTTTTGATTCCATAGAGCTAAAAAAAACACTGGGCATAATTACGCGTTAGAAACAAAACATAAAAATTCATTAAACGGGAGAGGCGTTCGCAGAGGCATTCAAATGACATCGCAGATTTACGTTCGTCGGTTGTTTTTCGGAATATAAAAGATGCTCTTTTGTCGTAATTTTCAGCCTCTTTTTCCGTCAGAAAGTAAGCGCACAACGTAATGCGCAATAGAGCGATGTCTTTATTAAGGGGAAACCAAAAGGCGTCGTTAATCCGTCATTATCTAACGACTCTTCCGATCTATTAATCCTTTTAATTTTAGCACGTGAGTCTCTTTATGTTGACGTTTCTCAAGTGAATGAGATAGTTGTGGTATATAAAAGAGTCGAACCAATGTTTTTTTCTAACGGTTTCACTTTCAATAGCATCTCAAATATTATTTTCATAGTATAATTAACATTGATGAGTATGTATTGAGATCTTTGTTTGTCTGTGAACGTTTGTTCTATAAGCGAGAGAATAGATTTTTATCATCTTTGTGTGCCTTCACGTAGAACCTAAATTTATGATATAACGATAGCAAGTGTAGGATACAATTTCATTAATTATTGTCTATAATTTTCACTTCGTATTATCTATTTATAGATTTAATAACTTCCTAACTTCCGTAAACAACATTATTAATTCGTTCTGTCTGCCAACTAATATAGTACAGCAGTGGGATTTCATTCGCAGTAAACAGTTAAATTTAAAATTAAATTAAAAGAATTATTTTCATACAATATTAAAAAAATTTTTATTTAATTACGTATTTCATATATTTTACAGAATCTATATTATTATCTAAGACTAATTTAGGAAATTTCAATACTAATATATTTGACGACACCAATAAGACTTACATCCTATCATTTTCCAAAATATTTAAAGCATATCTACGTACCTCCATTTCTTTTACACACTGTCTCTTTTCCCTCTCATAAACTGAGCAATGTGGGTGTTTATGAATCACTATTCGTATTTTCCCATCAGAAAACCCTTTCACCGCAACCAAAGAGTCGATGAAAATTCACGAAAACCGTCACAAAGAGAGATTCGTGCATTGGTCGTGACAACTGCTATTGACTCGCGAAAGATACATTAAACGCTGGCAGCGATCGCTTTGAGGTTGGACAAGTAGCCGTAGGTACTCTCCCTTCACTTGGAAGGAGGCAAATGGATTGAGCGGAGAGATTAACGCTCGAATCAAACGCCATCTGCATACATCTTCCATAGAGAGGATGCCATTCTTTACGTTCCATTAGCGGATATGTTGAGGCCTCTCTATACGGCATCGCCTAATTATCCGGCAAATGGAGGAAAACGATTTATCGCCTAGGGAGTGATTTCGAAGAGAAAGTTTGGATGGGATTCCGAAACTGCTATTACGGCTCTTATACTGAGGAAGGATAGACTGAAGCCATACATGTTTGGATTGTCTCCTGGTGAAGATACGCAAACATACTTTTGATTTATGAGATTAATGAGTGGCCAACTATAATAATTTTATTCTTAAATAATTACTGAATTTTTGAGTTCATTAGAAGTATTAATTCGCCGCTTTCATGGTTAAATTTGCTTTCTTCATTCATATAGCACTTTGTCATTGAAAATTTACATTTTTCATAATTATTTTTAAAAATTAATCTATTATGTAAATCATTTTTGTCTATTTCGAGAAAATCTGTTAGTAGCATTTAATAAATTCCAGTAAAATGTCTTTCTTAATTCCCTCAAGTATATAATAAATATTATTATATTTTATGACAGTTTCCATCTTAAATATCAGAAGTATAGTTAATAACTATTGGAATATTTTCCATGTTTCTTTTTGTAATGTTCATTTTATGATGATCAGTTCCTTAGCCTTTATTTCTTCTAGATCCTTCAGTCTTTAGATAAATCAGTTGATCCTCTTTCCCAATCTTAATTTCAAATTTCTCCGGTTGATTATGAATTTAATCTTCTGTTGACATATTTTCATATCATAAGTAAACTATAATTTCTCTTAGGTTACGGTAAATATAATCTATCTTCGATAAATAACCAAAAAATTACATTGGATTTATTAGTAATTCAACAATGATTGTAAGCAAACTCCTCAATTTTGACGAGCCAATCGGTTGATGTGATCAAAGTCATGAGTTAACCAATCCTGAAACTGACATGAATGCATTCTAAGGGATCATAAACGTTGATGTTACTCTGGGATGCGTTTGTAGTCCTTGGCTGAGACTGGAGATGTTCACAGTGGCCACCTACAATGTAATTTATTGTTAGATCGAAGAACAGCCTTATACCAATAAAACTACGAAGATTGTAATAATAATTGTCAAAGGTGAAGTACTAAATCGTACAGTATATTTATGATATCGTAAATTCCCTCTACGTTTTAATTTACGAAATTGTATTTAGATCTTAAGTAAAGAATAATCTAACGGTAACTAGCTACTGTAGTTTCGTACCGAAGATCCTGTTATTAGAAAAGCTTTTCTCTGTATATACTCCAATAGTGCACCTTAAGAACGCATCCAGCATTCCCATAGAAAAGGGTTAAACGGAATACTCTCGTTCGCAAACTATGCAGAACGGTAAGAATATTTTCCCTCGAAGCCATCATGTACTCTTGTTAGCCGAAATGTCTTATTTCGCATGGAATGAATTCGGTTAAAGTCGATTTTTGTGATGATATGATCGGGAAACGGACCGTATCCTCTCTAACGCATTCTTGAATCCCCTCCACTTGTATCTAGTCGCATTGTCGGCTGCAGCATTCCCCATTACGTCACTTCCAATGTCGCTCCCGTTTACGTGCCTCTGTGCATCTTACGCTCGTTGCGTTTAATAACACCTCCGAACCACTTCGTTCTTTTTTATCTGCTATTTTTAATTAGGAAGACGAAAGACCGTTTCCCTGACAATTCTTCGGTCGTAAACTCTTACGACGTATCTCAATTAATGTTGATTAGGAAAGAGATAATTCCTCAAAAACTTTGAAGAAGTAACTGTAAAAGGACTGTTAATTAAAATACTTGTGGTTATTTTGAGGTATTGGAAAATATAAATATGCACAAATTACTTTTTCATTCGTTCTTAATCATCAAAACTGCTCACCAGTAAAGATGTTCCATA
This sequence comes from Pantala flavescens, assembly GCA_020796165.1. Classification (NCBI taxonomy): domain Eukaryota; kingdom Metazoa; phylum Arthropoda; class Insecta; order Odonata; family Libellulidae; genus Pantala; species Pantala flavescens. The sequence continues at coordinate 27,327,361 of CM036886.1, forward strand.
GAATGTTTTCTTTCTGTTGAGTTGAATGTGTACATATAAATGTCGAAATATGTTAAGGGTTTTAGTTGTTTTAATTCTCAATCCTAATCCAATCTAATTGCGAAGGTTAATGATTCGTTATCTCATCAATTGAGAATTCTATTTTTAATATTTTAAAGTTTAGAAACGCTAACGAATTTAACATCTAAATTGTAAATAAACAACATAAGAATACGTGATAACTGATATTACGAAAAGCCTTACATGTAATTACAGAATTCTATGCATAAGGGAAAATGATTCTGTAATATAAGGGGATAAGTACATCAATTAATCTTTTTCCTTTTTACTCTCCTGTTATAGTATGTAAAAAGTTTTACTAACACCTAATACGAGATCTCAATTGTTTAGATATCGATTTAAGTCTACATAAAATTTACCTTTTATGAATAAGATGAGAAAGAATAATTATAATTCATATATATTTCAGACATATATTTAACACTTCAATGTAGTGATCCTGTGCAATTAGAATTACTGTATGCATCTTTTTTTACCAAAAATGTTCTTTTATAGCATATTCTTGGAACCCAAATACCCGAAACCCAAAACCCAAGCCGGTAAAACTTTCAGTATGCTTCGGTAAGAAAAATTATTTTTATATTTAATATTGCTTTTAATTTGTCCTCACTCTCGTATTTTCATGTTGTTTCTCATCTATTAAGTACTAACTATCCAAAATATGCATCTCTTTAAAAGTATCTTTCAAATGTTAAGAATTAAGATCGCAATTCACTCAATTTTACATTTATGAGAGTCATAAAATTTAGTTATTTGTATCTTATATCTTTTTTACTATGCCCTACCAAATGGAGAAATAGTATACATTTGTTCATTCAAAGAGTATGGTCAATCGCGCACTCTCTCGTTCAGAAGTATCCTCAAGAGAATGTCGCTGTATATCAAACTAGAACTGCATTCCCTTTTGACCCAAAGAACATCAAATCGCAGTCGTACCGAAAGTGGACACTCCGAATATTTTTATTTTTACACCTTCGTTCGAATGATTAAATGACAATGAAAGTACGAAAAAAGCAGCCTAGAAATGTGTCTTTTAAAATGCTCATTTATTATATCGCTACCCCTTGTTCATTCTAGCACAATTTGAAACTTACAGTGGGAGTCTTTTCTAGCTTGTTTTGAATATTATAAGTTACATGTTCGTCTTGCATGATAGCTAATTCTGATTTCAATTATGAGTTTGATGTAATATTTTATTAAAAAAACTCATCGTTGCTCAACTTGAAGTTGTTTTTATCATGGAAACTAGTAAGTATATTTATAGAACAGAACTATTCTAATATAATTCTTTATGTTTTAATGTTTTACATAACGTTCATTTAGTATAATCGTCATGAAATTGGGTAATTTTTATCTTAATTTACTTATTTCTTTTACGTGTTCATTGGTGATATCTTGTCTTCATAATTATTTACTCCTATATTCTCGATTTATCACCATATTTGTCTTCTTTTTTTGCTATCCCTAATCACACAAAATTATCAATATTTATCCTCTCCCCTCTCAACGAAAGCCTTGTATATATTTTTGCATCCATGATGTCGTTCTCGCTCCCATCAAATGGTGCGCTGAACTTATTTATTCATTACTTTATCGGTCAGAAGTATCGCAATTTTTTGCATGTCCACATTTCCACGCTCCATTTATTACCCTAACTTAATTGAACTGTTTCGTCCTCTGCCATGACACTCAAATCCACAATATCGAAGCCAATATAAGTCAGAATGCAGTTTCGATTGGCTGACAACTCGATCCGGCCAAAGAATTACTTTGAATTCAAACGAGCCACGCGTCTCTTTTATTTTTACAGCCGCAGTGGTATTATAACAAATCGTTGGAGTGCAGACGTAAACGAGGGCATTCACATTCGCGTAATTCTGCGAATAACATTGTAGACCGAGAAATTTAAATCACAATGAATCCGTGTCTACTGTAACTCCGATTGCAAATTACTCTCTTTCCCCTTAAAGCGCCTTATTTATTTTACTCGCACACAAAGGGAGCGATTCACACTTTCAAACAATGCTTCCCATCCTTCTTTCGCCAGAAGCTCATCGCAAACCGCTAATTAAGCCTATCCAACCACAGCAGAGCCATCGATTAACCTCCCTCAAGCCGCAATGCCCACCTCTGATACCCCTCTTTGTGCACATCGACGTGTGTGCATTCGTGCCGTCTGCTTTGAGCGCTTCTCGTCACGTGTCTACGGATTGCGTCTCTCTTTTCCGAATTCGCCGCCCTCTTCCGATAGCAATCGGAAGGTTCGGGAAATACTTTGAGTTGCGACTGCTTTGTTATCACTCGTTCCCTACAAATCGAGGTTTCGGTTATTTTTGAGGTTTCGACACTACACTAGCGACGATGTATATGAACTATTAAACCATGAAACAATTGAACATCGATTTCATATATCCCCACAATATTGAGTCGTATTTTGTTCGAAAAACCAAAAATGGTGCTACTCCAAATTAAATGGAAGTTCGCCCAGTAGATTTGTTTACATTAGCAACACTATTCATATGTTTGGAATATCATATTTTAGAATTATTTGAAGCCATTTTAAACAAAATTAATTAAAAAATTAATCGATTTTTATGACTTCCAATCTGTAAATAAGTTACGAAGAACTCAATTGCTCTTCTGAAGCTACATTTTATAGTACGATCCCAATTTTTTTGGGGATTTAAGAGAGAGTAAAAGCGAGTAATATTCGCTTACAATTTCCTTTCGCGAAACCCTATTGACAAACAGGTAAGCCAAAATCCGTGCACACGTGTATTTAGGAGGAAATTTTAGTGCAGCATCATTCGATATCGCTCCATTTATCTGCAAACGGCGAGCGAATGAATTGGCGGATAGGAATAATCAGGCCTTTGTGCAGATTCCAGAGTTATGATTGAATGATTAACTGCATTTGGGTATTGCAGTCGAGTACCTTTCCCTGTGTTTTTGGTAAAACGGATTCGCTGCCCATCCATCGTTTGCATCATTTCGCCGATAAGTAGCGAACAGCTTTCAATAAAGTGTCTTTAATTAATTCGTGCCGGAAGACGGGCGAAAAACGGTTTAATCTTAAATTAATGGTTTGTGTTTGAGTGTATTTAACAGGTCAATGTATGACATTTCCGTCTGAAATTCACGGAATCATTATACCCAGAAAACTAATCCGATCCTGGAAACTGAACGAGGAAAGTCATTTCATCGGAGGGTTTAACTACACTGCAACTGTGGGTTGCTGAATTATCTAATAGTCAATGCGTAGTGATTTGAGGATATTTCGGAATGAATATTATAATGATGCTTAATTTAATTATGGATAAATTTTATTCAAAAAAAGTTCTATCACACTATTACACATCTCAATGGTTTTTGAGTGTACTAAGTGTCCCCCAAGGGTTGTATTTAGGTACTATAAATTTCAAAATTTCCATAGACACCTAACTATTCATAAAGCTTTATTACTGCTTGCATTAGAAGGTAAAAGATAAAATTATGCTACAATAAAATTATATTGTATGAATATAATAGACTCCCATCGATAAAAATCGCTGATATATAGTCTATCAAGTAATATTTCCCTTGATAATATTATCTAATATAAAAATAGGTAAACTTGCAAGAACTGATCTATGGTAACCGGTATTTTTCTTTTCCAAAAATTGATTAAAAGGCTAATTCTTTATTATTAGATTCTTTATCATTACATCATTAGTAACACAAACTCATGTTAGGGAATTATATACAGTTTTTATTTACGTAAGTGAAGTACGCAATTTAAAATTAGCATCATTCATGATCCGATCCGACTTTCTAAGCCCGGCAAATCAAAATGTTGGCACAAACCTTTCGTCAGGCCGCTGACCTAAGTGAGAATGAACGACAGATCGTTAATCAGAGTTAGAGAAGAGAATTTCGTGACGAATCGACCAAACTCTTCTGGGAAATTACAGGTGGAATGGATCACTCACGGATTCTAATAGGTGGTGGAATTATCGGGTGGATTTGGTATATTCTCAGCCCATGCCATACGTCACAGGTGGCTAGCGACATGTAAATTAGTATGACTGCGTCAACTGGTGCTCTGTGGTTCAGCTTTGTTCTATTGGCGGCTGCAAAGTGGTCTCAATACCGTCTATGGTCTGACTTACTTAGCCTGTGAATGAGAATCACTCTTATTTCGAATCACGATTACCTTTTATCGGAAGAAAATTAGGACTTATCCTTCGGAGATGGATATTTTGACAGCTGGTACGAATTTTATTTACTATACAGAGTACATAATAAAATACGCCGTGGATATTTGGGCTTGAATTCTGATAAAAACTTTTCTAATAAGAAGTCATACAGGACTATTTATATCTCTCTCGTCTAAAAAAGATACAATATGGCGATTTTGAGTGGTTTCATATCTTCATCGGCTTTACTCAGCCCTTCGTCAGACTTCCTGACAAACATAAAGGGCTTATGTGAATCTCATCAATGTTGGAGTGGTATTTGATGTTTTCGTCACTCGTTCTTCTATGCGCTGAGAACCTATCATCCATGAGTTACTTGGTCCAAAGAGATGATCATTAAAGTAAGAAAATTTATTTATTTTCAATTTAAGCGCAGAGGTCCTGGGTTCGAATCCTGACTAAGAAGGATATTTTCCTTTCACAATATAGATGTATTAGCACGTCCTCTATTGACGAGTACCACATAGCAACCATCCAGGATTGGATGTTTGCGTTGTCAAAGTAAAATAAACAAATACATGTGTTAAATAAATAAATAGATAAAGCGCATATAATATTTTAAGCTTCTGAATGAGATGTGTATTTTTACTTGAATTAAATTCATCCGTATTTTATTATTCAATAACTTAATTCGTTTTTAAATTTAAAACGTAGCTTTAAGAGAGTATATCAAATCCTACACCATTTAAGTGCATAAATTTGGGACGAGCGCACTGAGTGCGTATTCAGAAGACGGACTCCCTTAATGGAGACGAAGATGGGTGTATGTGAGGGAAGGAGATAAAGCCGAGGCGAGTGATTAAGGTATTTTATGGCCATTGAAGAGGCATTCGTCACGGAGAAGGAGGACATGCGGTGGGAATGAAGAATATCGCGTGGATAAAAGGGGATCTGCAGAGAGGGACAGGTTGGTAAGCGAACAAGTTAAAGGAAGGGCCTCGCTTTTTCCAGAGAGAGTTTGTGGGAAGAATATGGGAGTTATTTAATTTTTAGGACTTCTCAGCAGCCAATTAACGCTGGATTAGGGAAGAGGATATGAATGCAATGTGTTGCTGAAGTCCCATCGTCGTTCTCGGATATATTTACAAGTGGGTGAAAAAGGGAACGGATGCTGAGGATTTAAATGGGATTCTTTTCATCCTCCCCCGCGGTAATATTTCGGGCCGTTAGTAATTTTCCGAGCTTCCACTATGAGAGTTTATTCGATGCATTTTCTACTTATGTCGCAGCGATGAGGAAAGTATTATGCTCTTGGTACATAGTTTATCTGAATTACTACTCATTTAGGACTTTCAAATAAAAATTCATTTCGAGAAAATAACTGAAAAGAGAGGTTTGCATTATTTTGGACGGCTCCAGAGATTTTTTAATACGATTAATCTTCTTCGTTTAGTTTTTATTAGTAATCTCATAAGATTTATAATTGCTGGTTGGGTTACGTAAATAAGATAGCACGACTTTGATCGTTAATGTACATATAATAAGATGATTTTTTATACGTTCGTTTATGATAATAATTTACAGGTTCTGTAATCTTAGCAAAAATACTATTATAAAGTAGTCATGTATAATGAGACTTGATCTACGTACTTTAAATATTAAAAATATTAAACTCTTCCATATCCGACATATCAATTTTTTTAATACATGTATTTTTATTTATTCAACATAGTAAATGTAAATCAATTTATGGATACAAATAATACCAATTATGTCAAACATATTTCTAATTAATAATGATTTTTTCATAAAATAGAAGTTATTTTGGATCTTTTATTTCTTTTAAGCATTAACCTGATTTTTCAGATATTAAACACAGTATTTGAAGTACTTCGTTTTAGGTATTTGGTAGCAAATGCAAAAGTATCATATTCAGTGTGTACAGATACCTTGTTACACGGATGACTTTCTTTTAACCTTTCTACGCCTGTCTTAGATAAGAAAAATCTAAGTAGAGGTCAAGAGAACAATAATCCGTCCTTACGCTTTGTGTAATTCATCACCCTATGCATCCGATTAAGAATGAGCTTATATTCACTTTTGAGCTTTGTAACTGATACATGTGTAGAGGACAGTGGTTAAGCTAATATTAGTGACAGCAAGTTAAAAGTTTAAACGTATGTTTTGTTTACGTAATGCAATGTCCTTTTGAGAAGATTAGACATTGTACTACCTCCTAGACCATTCTTAATATCGTATCTCTTCCAAACATAAGAAATATGGAATTGCTTATTTGAATTAACTATCGCAATAATGTTCTCGTATATATATAATCAGATTATGGCATGATTTATATATGATAAACACGATGTGAAACCAACTCCTCTTAGAGAAAGATCCATTTTTAAGGAATTCTATACTACGCAGAGAAAAACCGATTTCCTCTCGAAAGATACCGATAACAAGTACAGCATACTACAATGCAGAAGATATTCCAAAGAATACACAGTGGTGTATCCATTCTCAGGGCTCATCAAGATTCACAACGAATCCGATGACAAAATTGAATTTCAGCTTAAAATGTATTCAACCCATGGAGAATGACCAAATCCGGCGATTAAAACCACTGAAAAGGACACATCAAAAGGAACCCGGATAAAGAGCGAAAAGTTCACCGAGGAAGAACAAGGGAAGTCCCCACTCCAAAGGTTTCCGATTCGGCAATCATTTTCACTCCGCCGACTTCGGTTACAACCTAATTAAGATGAGAAACACGCCATTCAATCCGTATAATTGACTCTAAGGAAATCCGCCCAAAATTAGCGTCGAGGATTTCTGCGGATGCGTAACCATGGCATTAAGTGCGGTGACTTAAATGCCTAAAGAGCGGCTCGTGAACGCGGGATTAGCGACGGAAAAAGAGTTTTTCGAGGAGACAAAAGAGGGGAAAGGGGAGACTAAATAAAAACGTGGGGCGAGATGAAGAAATATGTGCTCTGGAGATGGTCGGACAAAGAGACGGGGGTTACTTTGTTCTTTATGTTAGGGGAGAAGGTTTTCCTTAAAGTGGAAGGTTTTTAGAATGGAGGACAACTAAAGGAAAGCGATGAAAAAAGATCTGAGTAAAAGAGGTGAAATTAAAAAAAGAGTTAAGGAAGCTCAATTGGCTATTAATTGGTTAAAGATCCGTAACCGATCATAATAATGATTATAAGGTTATTATTTGACTCCATTTGCTTAGGCTTATATGTAAAGGAAGATAAAGATTTGATATCGTAATGTATACTTCAAATTTACCTAATATTTTCCAAAATTGTAAATGAAAAAAGAAGAGTTAATATGTATCATTTAGAAATAGGCTTATATACGGAGATGAAATAAATTGAAGTTGTGTATCTCTTGCGCATTTAGTTATGATTGGAAGGTTTACCTATTACTTATTATCACGAATTCCAAATACAACAATCGAGACATATAATTTTGATCATTGGAGTTGTTAAATAGTTTCACAACTGTCACAAAGACAGAATATAGGAGAAATCTTTTCGTATTCGCTTAATATTCAATTCAAAGGGCATCTTAGGGGTATAGAGTTCACGAATAATTCTTTAATATGAAGATTATCGTGTTTAGATTTCCAGAAATATTTTTTCATTTATAAAAATAAACTATTCTAGTTTATTAAAAATAAAATTCTGTATACATTCTCACAAATTCCTAAATAAATACCTGCGTTTTGAGCCAATTGGTGATGAATTTGATCGTTCAACCCAGTTGATTATCCAGTATTATATTTGTACCAAGCTTAGGGTGCTATTTATTTGGTAATTCTTACTTAAACACAGATTAATTCCAGGATTTAGTTCGCAATTGTGTTGCAAATGAAAAGGCTTTTTGAGGAGTGCAATTCCGTTCGGACGCTTCGAATCCAAAGAACTCATCGGACAGCAAATGCACGGAAGATGGGAAATGCAGCTGAAGAGTGGGGGAGATATTCGCTGAGCATGACGGGAAAGTACTCCCTAGAGAAATATGCCGTCATCTTCCGTCTTATTTTCCAGAGGAGATTTTTAAAGAGCGACTTCTCTGGAGGAATTTCACGCACGTCTTTTCTTCTTATATTTATTCCGCGGTTTCCATCCACGGATTCGATGGAATTACGAAAAGTGGCCTCTATACAGCATCCGCCCCATTAAGCATAGGCGATTCATCCGTTTGTGCAGATGTAAACGGTGGAAAATACGAGGAATTCCATCCGGATTATTCGATGGATGAAAGAGGTTAATATCGGAATTTCTTGTGCTAACAACGGAGCGCCGTCAGAGTGGCGAAATTGGTAAACTCTGGATTAGGGTGAGCATAAAAATATTACGGTACATTATGCAGCTCCGGAAGCAGTTTAAACAGAAAATGAAGTTCCCCACTAAGATGTGTGCGTCATTCCTTCCGTAAGTACCATGACGTTATGGTTATTTCAGATTAAATCGCTCATTCCCTACGAATATTCCTTTCAAATGATTTTGTGTCTAAATCAGTTCTCTTCGTTATCCTTCCCTCAGATAAATATTCTATAATGTAACTTTAATTGAATCGTAAAAAATTAACTGCAACCATTAAGGGCAATATCGACGTCGTTTATGTTCAAATATTCTGCTTAAGTGTTTATTCAAACGGTTTGATTTAACTTCCTATAATTGAATTATTTCGTAATATAGTCATTGTTGCAATAAAGTCATGATACCTTCGTTAAATTAAATACGTCATTGTTATATCAGAAAGCAAATTGGCTGCATTATTGTACAATAAACATGTGAACGAAAGGAAGACTTCAATGAAACTCTTTCAACAACATTTCTGTAGAATAATTATTTGAAAATGATAATTATCCACTTTGAAGTAGAAATTGCCGACATATGCATACGTTAGTAACGCTTCTATATCATAATTACTTCAGATAAATGTGTGCCTTATAGAAAGTGATCAACTAGTGATATCATACTCGTCTTTCTTAGGTTAAATGGAAGATGGGACTTATTAGTCCCAATTTCGCCTAATAAAGACCCATGTATGTATGTATGTCTTTCTGTTGCTTACAAACTCTGAATTTATAGAATGGAATTCTTTCTTTTAAAATAGAACAAAATTGAGACGTTCATTTCTTCTCCATGGCTATTATTGAATTGAAAACATAATCTTCCTAACTTCGTCTGTTTTGTTTATTTCTTAAGCACGATGAGTGTATATCATAACTTAATATTCACAAGAAATCAAGAACAGTTCATAAATCATATTTTTTAAATTAAATGATACATAACTCGATAATTGTTTACTCGATACCGTACGCTGTGTGCTTAGAGCAATTAAATGTATCATGGAATTGGAAAACTTCCATCACTGTTTACATTTTTCCGTATAGAGATAAACAAATGCCACATCAAAATGTTCGTGTATCGAATTACTTGCGTGTAGTACACGGGATCTTAACAAAAGGCGCAAACCAGTTTTGGTTGCAGGGATTCTAAAACTATAAACAGAAGACAAACCTAGTGAGGGATGAGCTAGGACGTACTGCAAACCATAGGGGAGCAGAAACCCATCGCAACAGTTGAGGAACTAACCGAGAAGTTTGGATTTGGTCATTCGACCATTCATCTGCACCTGTGTATTGTTTCGGAAGTCCACGAATTGGGTCAGTGGTCATATATTCTGAATTGTAGCCCATGCAATCGAGATATTCCTTTTTACTGAGGGCATTTAGATATTAATATCGATTGCTTGGATACACAAAGAAATGTAATATGATTAGGAATAATATATATTGAAATAATATTACAATTTGAACGGATCGCATCAAGCGTTAGATTGTAGAATAATTTAATGGAATCATGAATTTCTCAACAATCGAAGAATAACATCGCCATCTTAGGGTTTATAAAAGGATTAAATGAGATTATTTCACCGTATACTTGGAGTTATCAACCTTTGTCAAATCTCAAAGCCTAACGAGAGTAGAAATCATGATGGCATCGTGAATTTTGATATAGTTCTGGGAGAATTACAGTCTGTGAGTGCTTTCTATTTGAACTCTGCAGATTGGAGCAGATGCCATTGTCAAAAACCGCTCCATTCCACGTCGCAAACTTGAATAATGAAAAATCGGATTTACAGAAGAGAATTCAGCCAAAGTAGTAGGGTTTACCTCTGCTTTCATCGCCAAGCGATAAAATTCCTTTATCGATTTAGGACGTGAAATCGTTTTCTGCCATCGAAATGCTTTAATGGCTTTTCCCAGGAAGGAAAATTTTTGCTTCCGAAAAATTTCATTTGCAATTAAGTTCCTTTTATAAGGAAAGGAATCATGGCAACGAGTTCTCTTTCGTTCACCCTCACCCTTAACATTTTCCTCTTATTTATTTGATTCGCTTGAATTACTTAAATATCGCATAACCTTAATTCATTTGTAGCAAAAACTTTTATTTAATAAAACATGCTTATTCGTTGGATGAATTTGAAATTTTTGGAGGAATTGAATATTTAAATGATGAGTTTTACAGGGAGACTGATGAAAATCAAAAATAACTAATCCTGTTTCAATTAAAATCGAATAAAAAGTGAAATTTTTGCCGTATTTATTTCATTCATCGAAATATGGAAGATATTTATTTAATTTAAGGCGTAAAAGATATTGAGATCCTTTAATTACCTGAATTCATTTCCATCGATGAATTTGCAATTCATTCGTTGTTATTGACAGAGATATTTATCAGATTCGCCAAATTAATCCTAATAATTTCATATTAATTTACTTTTTTAATGTATATTATTAATTTACAATGTCGTTCCTCTGCACGTGTTACATGTAAAACATTTTTAAACATGAATACATCTCGAATACACGAGTCGTAAGGAAGACAAACATCTTAGAGAGGCGAAAACTTACTTCGGCAGCTGATTATCATCTCCAGAAACATTCTCCTACAAGTCAATTCAACGAAAACAAGAATCATCAAACCGCCACATGCAGCTGCTATCTTGGCGGAGTTCCACAGACAGTTGTAAAATTATATTCCTCCCATTTCGTCTAGTTAGCACAATACATCCAGAAAGCACCAAATATCTTGTAAAAGTGAATACTCTTACTTTTCGATACATAATAAGCAGTGGTGTATTTCGTAATTTTTTTGTAAACTACCTTAATGGTCTATTAAAATAATTTATGTCATGTATCCATGGAAATAATGAAAATAGTGTTTGTAGACGCAAAATTATCTTCTTATATTTCTCTTTCTCTACTATTTCTACTTTATTTCGTACTTTTACAAATGGTTGTGTAAATCAGTTTCAAATCAGCAGTTTTACGTACCCCTAATCATTTTTCTGATTATTTATCCAGGTTTTCCGGACCTTTGCTATTTCTAATTGGACAACATCAAAATTAAGGCAGAATAACTCTTAATACGCTTGGCATATACTCTAGAGACATCTTCTCACTATCAGCCATTCATGAATATTTATCCTGCAGCAAACCCTTTGGTAAATGAGAGTGAACGCTACAGTTTCTTCTGCAAATTAAACTGGTCCTCTAGGGAGAATGTATGCCACTTATGCACACTAAAGATGAATTGCTCTCGTACGATTTTGGGCAGATTTATGATAATAGTATTTGTTCTCTGACAAATAAGCCCTCATTACTCCGGTTAATCTTCCGAGTGGTTTCCTCATACGCATTTCTTCCCTTTCTCTTCAAACGGATCTTCTCCAGGGTCTCCCTAAGTCGGCATGATTACTTTAACGCCGGAGTAAACTTTTCCGAAGGCCTCTCTCGGAACTATTAACTAAATTTGTTATTTCTTAGCGTCTGATTGGATGAGCCTGAAGTTCGCTTTGTTATTTCTCTTTGTTTACAGAGCAGTGAAAGCTACAAGGCAATCACCATTCGTAGGCGTATCGTACTTCTCTTCATAAGTACTTCTAATAAACTCCTGTATGTTTCCATGACGTTCGGCTTAATGTCTTTAGTTTTTCATCCCAATTTAAACTAGAATATATATAGCATAGCGTTCTATCCGAATTATTCTTCCTTCTGTACTCTTTCCAAATGTTTCCGAGAACCATCATTGAAGCAATTGATGTTTGATTTACTTTCATAAACATAAGTTTCTCTTTTATTCTTTCTTCACATACGAAATTATTCCGTCCCAATTAAATTTATTAAACCCTTGAAATATAAACTCATCAACCTTTTTCAGATGTAAGATTAAAGCATTTTAAAGCGATCCTACTTCAAAAAAGACTCTAGTCTCGGCTCAACCATATGTGTTTTTGAAGTTTTGAGGCTCTGGCCTACTTATTCCGTTAAAAAGGCAGAAAATTCTGGAGGTAATTCATATTTAATATATGTTTATTTGTATTTATGTAGTATTTTAACAAAATATTATCGCAAAATGAAAATTTTAAGTATTTAAGAATGTAGAGAATCTTTATATCTTAAACGCTTAATGTATACAATGATATGAAAGGTAATTTTCGGTGTATTAAACGCATAAAATCACAACTCAGATTGTCTTTTATTTAGATATGTTAGTTTCAATAATGATCGATAAAGAATAGACGAATTAAATTTAGAGAAAAGACAAGTAAAGAAACCATTACTCTACATTGATCCAGTGCGTTGATAGAGATATTTCCCAGTATTTGAATAACTGAAAATTACTCGTAAAACTAGTTAATCTTATGTAAAATACTCTCATAAAGATGTAGAACGTTGTAAAGGTGTAGTTATTCATATGGACGAGGAATCCCTCACGTTTTAAAGGCATGCGAAAGGGGGATGTCCTTAAGGGACTATCGGAGTCCTCTTTATTCCGATCATCAGAAGGGTACGACCGGTTGCATATTTCAGAGGAGGACCAGAAGAGGTCTCTGCCGAACGTACGAGATAACCAGAATTGAGATTGCAGGGCGGAGATTGCAAAATGAAGAAGATTATGCGAAGGAGAATGGCAAATGATGATGGAAAGGACGTTTTGAGAGATAAACATATGACCCTTTCCGGGGTACGATGGAAGAGTCCTTCTTAAGGGTTGCAATCACTGAAATCAATATAAACCAATATTAGCAAAGGAGGGCACGATTGTTTAAAGCTATTATTATTAGACCCATTAAAATATATAATTCATTCATTTTGTTTGAATTAATTTAAGTAGAAAATTGGTGGATTTGAAGACAGAAAACCGATTAAAATTTGGTGATATTTTAGCATTAAGGAATAATTATATTGGGATAAATGTAATCTCATTTTATTGAACAAAAAAATTAAATTAGAATAAATATAATTAATGTATTTCAGAGTGTAGTTTAGTTGAGAACACATCTATAGTAATAAATGAGTTTGTGTAACTCTAGGTTCAAGGGGTTTTAAACTAAATATCAACTGGAATATTTATTTCATTATATGAGTTTTATGAATTCAATTTATTGAATGATATTTATATACAGGATTCTATAAACTTTCGATACTATATTCTTTAGATAATATTATGTTTAAAGAAGCTTTTAAAAATACGCTCTCATGGTGTACTTTAAAGTCTGTTTAAGTATTGTAAATTTTATTGCAATTAAAGGATGAGTACAAGAGTTTAATAATTATATTTTGTTTACCAAACAAACAGTGGAAGAGCAAAAATCCTTTATGATAGTTGCTAAGGATATATTGAAACAAAATAACGACATTTCGCGCAATTTCTGCCTTAAGTTCTCAATATTTAAACACTGAACATGTTACCTCTGCTTATGTTATGCTTCTATCAGTTTGAAATAAATCCAACCGTACGTATGAATGCTTCTTTACACCTCTGATCCAGAGAATTCGAAGGAATTAATTTCGAGTGCCTTCTGACAGCCTCTCTCAGTGGAGCTCCGCTTGTTTGGGAAACAGTCCTTCAGGGACAAGGAACGGTAGACGTTGCATCACACGACTTTATAGAAGCCCACTAACAGTGCGTGTTCGAACGTAGACACATACTCCATCGTTACCCTGATTTTGAACCCCAATTTCCTTTCGATGAACCCTATCGCAAATCATCCCTCAAAATGCGGGACCTGTTTCCACAGCCGTCCACTATTTCACGGGAAATTCCGGGTTTTTGCAGCCTCTTCCACGGCAGCTAATTTGTACGTCGGCCCACCTTTTCCATCTCTTTTCCCCTTCTTTACCTATCCCCACTCCCGCGTGCCACTTCGCTTCTGGGACGTAGTTTGTCATCGCCGCAGAGGCAGCCATTTCGTGTTGGCCGGAAATGAAGAGTTAGTGGAATGGGGAAAAGGGACAGTTTAAAGTGGGGAAATAGGAGGAAAAATGGGAAGTTAGAAAAAATATATAAAAGGTGAGCAGTACGTGATAGGGGAAAAAGTGAAAGATGTAAGGGAATAAAAAGTGAAAGGTCCGTATGAGAAAAAGTGAAAGATCAAAAGAGTGAATGCTCGTAGAGGGGGAGTAGAAAAAGTGAAACCGATCAACTTGTGTTGTAGGAAAGTGAAAGAAGAGTTGATTCACGGAACAATACTACTATGATAAAGCAGTTTTCACATTAAAGTAGAGTTTAGAAGGAAACGAACGAAGTAAGGGGTTTTTGTGAAATAGTAACATTAGAATGAAAATAAAGGAGGGAGAGTTGAAAATGGTGGAGGAATAAAAAAGAGAAACGAAGCATAAAATTATGATTAAGGGGCTTATGCGTGAAATTGGAATTAACAAACCATGATCATAAATTAGGGGACCAGAAAAAGAAATTAGCGTGTGAAACAAAACTTTCAGGAGAATTAGAGACAAATTAGAGAATTATATTTACAAAAGGATAATAAAAAACAAATGAAAAATAAAGTAAAGAAAATTTTGGAATTAGAAACAATCATTATTATTATTATAAGAAAGAGAAAAGAATTATATTTGCATTCAATAAAAATAAATAAAGTGTAAATAATGTATCAACAAAAAATTAGACAATATGTGAAAATAGATACACAGCAGAATTAGAAGGAAGGAAACAAGTACATGATAAATGAAAATAGTAAACGAATGTAGAAAATTAAGAAGTTGAATGAGATGTGCAGAGAAACCTTCATAAAGTAGATAAAATTGGAAACGAAATTAACGAAAAGAAATATTCATAAACACCCCCGTAATCATACTAGAAAATACTACGAAATAAAAAAGATTACATGAGATATCAGTGTGTGAATTGCGCTAGATTAGACCAGGAAAGAAGTTGGGAAATGGGAAGGTAAATGGGACAGGGAAAAAATGTTACGATGAAAAGTGAAAGGGATACAGAAATAAGCAAAAGTTAAAGGACGCATAAAAAGGGGGGGCGGTGGGGGGGGAGAAGGGATGAGAGTCCTTAATGGGGAAATTTTCGCTGTAAAACTGGCTATTTATTATGCTGGAATTGAGATTTAAAAAGGGAGAAATGAAAAACGTATGCAAAGAGCGGGAAAAATGTGGATATTTTATTTGGGGTGTGGACAAGGTAGGGCGAGGAAGGTTTGATAGGTTTGCGACCTCTCTCTCTGCGAAAATGCCCTCCAGTGGGCAACTGCGATGACCTCAGGGGCCAAGGGAAGAAAAGGGTTCGGTAATGGAGTGGTAGGGTTAAGCACGCCGATGGAGATTCTCAGTCAAAGGTGCTGAGGACCCTTTTCGTTTGGTGAATGAGTGTGTTTGTGTTATGCGTGCGTAATTAAGGTCGATTCACAAAAGCAACGAATGCATCCGGAGGGCTCCATTCACTATTACACCATGTCTGCATATTGAATGGTTTTATATCAAAGCACTCAAGTAATAAGGTTAGAGAAACTCTGAATTATTTACGATATGGTTTCGAAATAAATACGTAATAAATGGGTTTCAAATTATAAAATTATAAATGAGAAAATTTCTTGATTTGAATTCAGCATATCTTTTAACTATCGGGATCTTAAGTGAAATTTAAAGGGAATTTCAATTTTATCATTTTACATGGGAAATTATTGAATATGTTTATAGAATGATATATCCCGTTGTTAAGGGATATCCATCAACAACAAACTTTGTAATTCGATAATTATTAAAGATGTTCAAATGAATAAATTTCAGTAGAGCACAGTTCTTTCGCTAAAATGTGCAAAAATTACTATTCTGATTATTTTTTGGTATTTAGGAAACCCATACACAATTTTCATTAATGAAACGATGAATTTGAATAGCCGATATTTGTAAAATTTTTTTCAAAATTTAAGGTTCCTTTAAGTCATGAATTCTTCTAAAATATTCTGTTCTGTACGCTTCACGAACGATTGCAAAATATTTTGTTTAGTTAATAATATATCATAGAAAGAGTACATTCTATATTTAGAATATGTAGAAAGGTTTCCCAATGCACTTCATGTTTTATAATCTATTATTAATTAGAAACGATAGAGAGAAAGCATTGATATCTGTGTGTCGAATGATTCATTCTACAAACGTAGAGTTTAAGGTATTGTCAAATGAAACTAGTTCATGTTGGAAATATCACCGGTTGCTCTTGGTCGTAAGTATGGCTAAATAAAAAACTCGTTCTATTTTTAACGATATGGTTCTTGGATGAGTAGATGAAGAGATAAATATCACAAGTTAAATTTCACGAGTGGGCTATTTGGAGACCATCTTCAATGTTTCAGGTTAATGCAGATGCATCCCTCAACTTAATTAATACGAGTCGTCGTTGAGATCGACGCTAATTATGACCGTCCATCAATTAACTTTAATTTTTCCCCCATTTACGTAATCAGAGGGAAGTAAATCTTGAGGTCCTTTTTACGCTGAAATTTTAAAGATACGCTGTTTGGGACGCGGAGATTACAGGCGAGAATAAACATGTCGGCGTCCTTTTAAATTTTGATTCAGCAAAGAAACAACGAGGGCACGTCACGTGACTTTAAGTGACGAACGACGCGCCTCTATCGACCCAATTCCGAATTTCGCGTCACTGATCCCCGAAATTCGCACTTTTATGAGAATTTAGTGGATAATACGTCGAGTAAATCACGATTTGAACGGAGCATCCATTAAGCGCAAGATATTTGGCCAAACATTGACGTCGGATTGCGTTTTATGGACGATTTGCGGATTGGTATGGAAATGTAGAGGATGTGAGCAGTCATTTCGTAATTATGACACAGTTATATGAAAAAGGGAAAAAAGGAATGCTTTTGAGATCCTGTCTCTTGTCATAGATGGGATATTTTCATTCCAATATCTCGTATGATATAAATAGTAAGCATAGATTTTAATCAGAAAATATTAATATCTGTTATATAAAATTAATTTTTCCGATTCCGATCCGATCCGATATAAGCAATTTATATATTATTTAAATTCCAAAGGCTGTATATCATAGAATTTAGGTTCCTTAGGGTTCTATAACTCCAATGACGGAAAAAATTGACAAATAGATAGATTGATGGTAGTATAAATTGTATAGTAAACAACGTAATTTAAATGGAGAAATGGATGCAGAATATAATTAATTTATTCCTTATATAAAAGATGCACTAGGCTTTAATAAAATATTTGTCTTTCTAAACGATAAGCCAAGCTTATTTAAAAATCACCTGCATACTGTAGAGAAAGTCAAATAATGGAAGGAGTATCTATTTTGAGTTTTTTATTAGTTGCCTAATATTTATAACTACTTTACAGACAGGGTGGAAATATAAAAATACATATTTTTGATTGAGAAAAAGCATTTAAACTTTAACAATATGAAATATAAATGAAGGTGTTGAAATGGAACAGAAAGCATGGAAAATTTGAAAAGAAATTAAGCACGAGATATAAATATCTAAGATATGCACTTCAAAACACCAAACTTCCGTTGCAATGAAAACACTGATTCGTTACGAGACATGACTCAACTCCTCTTCACTTTAGAGTCTCTTTACTCATCCTGAGAACATCAAACATCCATTATCGAGTAATCGGCGAACTTTGTCATGGTGACAAGATACACTGAATTTATTAATTCTACTTATTAATAGCTGAATATATGCGTGTCATATTCAATTCACCCACTGCAACTTCAAACATCGTCAGACGTAAAAACTTGAGACATTTTAAAGCCGAGTTACTCTAAGTTTGGATCGGTCACATTTTATTCGGGCGACTTCAATGTGCTCAGACTTAACTACTGCGGAAGCTTCTGATCAAGTTTAAAATTCGAGTAGCGTTAATTGGGTCGCAAGCACTTCTCAATAACGATCTTAGGGACCTTAAAGCCGACATTGTGGAGGGCACAGAGTGCATAATCTCATAAAAAGGTTTTCCCCAAGACGAAATTTGGGGCATCATTCTGCCTTTTCGGAGGAATTACAAGGTGTGGCGTAATGGAAGGCGAATATTGTGGATGGAGTAGATGGAGAAAAATCGAGGAAAAATATCTTACACAAGCCATTGTATGGGAAGAACAACTGAAGCGAATTAATGGTTTAACAAATGACGATCGATAAGGTTTTATTTAAACTGATTTTATTTCTATGAAAATTTGAAAGTTAATGTTTAGGAAACAGTAAAACAAATGTTTGATCTTATTTTTAATTTCCTATTCTACAATATGTTTAGATTACCATTACCCTTTTTAATAATATATATTGAGGTTTTTGTAAAGAGGTTAACAGTTCCATAAACATTTAAAAACATTCTTTCGCTGTTTTTACTGGAATAGGTTATATTTTATATAAATTATTATATAATTTCATATCTTTCTTATATTTTAACGTGGTTTTAAATGCTGTCAAGAGGGGAGATGTATTTTCCTGTAACAGCTTTCGTTGCTAAGATGTTAATGACACAATTAAATAAGTTTTTCTAATATTTCACTTTTCCACGAGCTTTCTACAATTAATATTTCCCTGTTAGGAGAGAAACGCACGATGAATATCGTTTCGAAAGAGTTTTCAGCTACGGCCCATGAATCACCAAAATGCAACAGCTGCGTTCAGCAAAAAATCCCGAGAGAGCAATTTATAGTTCGCTAACCAATGCCCCTTAAGAATAATAAAAGAAAAATCCATCAATTTTGAGGAATGCTGGGAAATAATAGGAAATAGATGAATACGAAATGTTCCGCTATGACTTCTAATGTACGAGCTGTTCTCTGTCTAAGTTGAACGATCGCTTGAGATCACTTCTACCTTGAAAGGGATGTGTATTGCATTCAATATAAACTCTATATTACGGGTTCGTGTATTTAAAACGTTTTGGATTCATTGATATCTAATTATATTGGTAGCAGAAGAAGATTTCGAGAAATATAGTTGTCTAGAATTGTCCAAAAGTAGATATGCATGAATATACGCCAAATGTGCCTTTTAAAGGAAAATATAAAGGTTATGTACTGTTCCATTATTATAAATAAATTTTGAGTAAAACACTCTTAAGGTAAACATTTAGGCTCTATAGCAACCTAAGCCTTTTAGGGATAAAAGATAAATAACTCTCAAGATATAGCGTTCTACATCCAGAAGATTAGGATATATTCGGCACACTTCATTGTTTATTTCTAATTTCGTACTTCGCCGCATTAAATAAACAATGGTTGTTTGTCGCCACAAATAATGAAACGAACCCGATGTCGGTTAAACGAAATTCGTCCGAATTGATTGTTGGAAAGGATTTCATTTCTACGCAATCTATTTGGGAGTGGAAATTAAAACAGATGGAAGGAACCCACACCGGAGAGACGTAATGGGGGAAATGATCACATGATGGAAGGACGGTAAGAGACGGAATGTTAGGATACGAAGATGAGGAAGAGAGGCTATTAATCACATTGGAATCGATGGATGAAAAACGATGAGTAAGCCGCCACGAATCAGCCCTCTCCACTCAAAGAAGTTTTTGAGGATGCGCTCAAGAGATTGACTTACGCGAACAGTTGGATCTTTTTAAAAAACTAAATTCCTATCGATTCGCCCGGGGGCGCGCGATTTACAATTTCCTCGATATATCGAATTGAATCGAACAAAAAATTAAGAGAATGGAATGTAATTTGGACATCGAACTGCTCTGACCGAAGGGCATTCCTTCAGATTAATTCGGAATAACTTCTTTAGCAGAAGGATTCCTTTATCCGGTGTGGGAACGTATCTTCTGAAAGATAAGAGGAACTTATTCGACCAGTTCTGAACTTTGCTAATACACACTTTGAATTAAATACTTGAATATTTGGTCTGAATATTAAAGACTTGATACGATAAGGCTTGTTTTTAAAGGTTAAACAGAAGTAAAGGTCAGGTAATAGAGTATAGAGTATAATAAAAGTACAAATTTTACATTTCTATAAAAGTGGAGCAACGAAATAATCCTTCGCGACAGATTTTGCTCACAATCTTCTTATAATTTCTTAAGAGAAAAGTTTGCATTACTTTCAGCATAAATTATGTGGCAAATTATTAAAATTTTTCTCGGGTTGAATTAAAAACAGTTCTGATAGTCCATTCCAATGAAAGTGGTTAACACATAAAGGACAAAAATTGGAAGCTTGAAGAATGTTATTGTAATGTATGGCTTATATCAATCAATTTGTATAAATCTATGTCCTGAAATAAGTTCTTTTTATAAGGGTTATAGAAATAAGGCATGAAAGAAATAGTCTGTACTTT
This sequence comes from Pantala flavescens, assembly GCA_020796165.1. Classification (NCBI taxonomy): domain Eukaryota; kingdom Metazoa; phylum Arthropoda; class Insecta; order Odonata; family Libellulidae; genus Pantala; species Pantala flavescens. The sequence continues at coordinate 27,348,276 of CM036886.1, forward strand.
AGTAATACAACTTAAATATAAATCGCATGTTGATAGGCCTTAATCTTTAAAGATCGAAAATTCTGTCTAAGTTTAAAAATTAGCATAAATAGAGGAACGAATGAAAAGGAAGAAAGTTAATTATATCTTATAAAAGGGAAAACTGAAATCAGAACCCTAAATTTAGAAGGATGGTGAGAAGTATAGGGATGTTCCTTCTAGGCTACGAAATTGACATATAGTAAACTTGGTCAAATATTATATATTATATTGAATGATTGGTTTATATAATCTTTAAAGGGGAAATAATTTAGAAAGTGTGACTTTCTTCAAATTAAGAGCCATAGGGTCGCTTGAAGATAACTTTAATATTTTAGGATAAAAATAGATTTTAACGCTCGTTTCAGTTTATTAACCCTATTTAATTACATTTGCATGAGAATACGGGTAGAATAGAAATAGATCTTTAACAGAAAATACTTCAAAGAAATCCACTTCGACCCCTAACCGAAATTTGAGACCCATTCGCTAAATAAGTAATAAAATTATAATAAAAAAATTAATTTAAAATATTAAGAAATAGTTTTTATATAATTTCTGGTCTACTTTAGCGATACGATTTTACTCAATATCAGTGCATCAATCAGCGTTTTAAGTAAGCATATCTTACTTTTGGACTACTATGAACTATTTCGTAATTTGAAGTGAAGTAAACTAACACTTAAACGGAAAAGCTATCTCAAACCATCCTAGAAAATAGATTATTATTTTAAAACCAGTAACCAAATTCATAATAATTTACTTAATCTATATTTTAAAGAACAACATTTATAAATTATTTTTGGGAATATGTCAGATTTCATGCGCTTCTATTGGGAATAAAAACATCGGTGCAGCTCAAACCGGTGCATTTCCAGCATATAGATTAAACAAGGTTCATTAATAATCAATATAATGTTATAAACTAACTTCATACATAAGCTGAAACCAATCACATTTCCATTCCATTATCCATTCCTCATCCAGAATCACCTCCTCCCTAAAATTATAGGGGCGATGTCCAGCAACGGAAGCACAATCCGTTTCCGGAATAACAAAACACTGACGATGCATTCAGCACTCGTAACGTGAAAGAAATTCCCTTTATCCTGGCAAATTACGCGAGGACGTCGCTCGGGCTAATTCGCCTTTAATCCTCGGCCAATCCAGGTTAACCCACAAACCACCGCACTAATTCGACCACGTGACCGAAATGCACCGATACGAAGACGTTTTAATGGGCATCTTCATTCCTTTGTCCTTACGCAATTATCCTTTCCTTCAATGAGCTGATCTAAGGGACAGCGCTGTTAATGGAGGACACTGTGTTTATCATAATCAGGTTATGATTACCTCCATCCAAGATATACCAAGATCGGTTAATAGCAGATCTATTATAAACGATAAATGGATTTCAATGCTATTGTTAATCAATTGAATTGGTTTGTACATAAGCGTTTAATGCCTGTTTCAGAGGTCATTGATCACAATATCTTTAATTGGTCTTTCTAGGTGTAAATAGACATATTTTCTGTTTAATTTATAATTTATTGATCCTTGCTCCAATTTCTATATTCCAACATCAGATTAATCTCAAAACTTCAAAGCTGTAGTAGCTAGTAGATTGTAGCTGTAATAATATTTGCTCTTAAAGTGCTATGTTTAAGTATTTCTTTCTTGGAGAAGCATCATAATGCAAGCGAATATAATTTAGTGATTAATTTGACTAAAAGACAAGATAAATAGAAGCAGATTAGTTTACTTAATCTATAAGATAACATTCTTTGTCTCATAGAAAGACATGAATCCCATCAAAACGTAGATACCTTAGGAGTGAATTAGAACAATATGCGGCTGAAAAAGGTAATAGATTAATGTATACTTATTGTGCGAATGTAATAAAGATATCCAGTCAGTCAGTGATAAATAAGTATGAATGATTCTCAATTATTCTCTGGCTTAAAGGGTATATTAACAATAAAATTTGATCTCTTGAACATATATTTACACTTCTTTTTACCAGAATTATACTGAATTGTACAAAAGTTTGAAAAAACTCGATTTCAAATATAATAAATAAATGAATAAACCTTTATAGCATTTTCTAAGCCGAACCAAAAAAGAATAGAAGATGTGGACGCATTTAGAGGCGATTGCAGAGGCATTTGGGAGCGTCTGAAGATCGGAAGAATGAAGGGGATAATTTTGGGCCGTTGCGTTTCGCATTCCGCCCGAGACGAACTCTGGTGGTAATTATCCGAAGTCACGTCCAAAGGGATCTCACAAAGGAGAGATCCGGATTAGGGAATTCTCTCGGATTATTGACAGAATGCGATCGACCATTTCAGCTGATTTAATATTGAAATCCAACGCGAGATTATAAAATTATCTACATCTATTTCGAATGTATATTATTCTTGTTAAGAAAGCAATGGCTTTTAACGGTTTTTAAACAATCGTAACTAAGGATAATAAATAACTTTTATTTGAATATCATAGACAATATTCAAACGGTTTTGTTTAGAATTTATTTTATTTTCAACCTGATTTACTCTGTTTAATTATTATTCGTGAAGTGATTAATTTTTAAAGATTCTTTTACGATATTGATTTTGCGCTACTGATCGTTGGTTAAGAATTTGATGGACGGAAACTAAGGAGATTTATACACAACTGAAAGTAGTAATAGAAGCTTTTATAATTAAATACTTAGAGTAAATTGTGGGAATAATTATCTAACTAAATGACAGAGTGGAATTATTAAAACAATAGAAGAGATTGGAATTTAAATTTAAAACAACCGAAGCAAGTAATTATATTAATGTATGTTGATTAATATAATATATCTTTTTGCAATAGAATGATGTTCATTTAATTATTTAATTGTTATACTTTATGAAAACATAGTATCGTTAGAAAAGCAAAAAATATGAATTCTATTATTTGAGCCCAGAAATTTTCAAGGGTTCATTCTTATACGATTAATGAAAATTTTATTCTTAAACCCTTTTTATGAAATATTAAATTTAGCGTTCCATAATAAAAAAGTTGTTTTGTATTTGCTAATTTAACTTTTGCATTTGAAGCAATTTTGAAACCAAAATATTTCTTAACTGATCGCAATTTATGTAAATTGTTTATTTTTCCGAGTTTTCGCAATGCATCCCCGCAACGAAAGAAAAAAATATTTAAATAAAATGCACAGAGCCTATAAGGGACAGTAAGTCAATTTTCATATTTCTGAATGGATTTGAAGACCACGCTTCAATTGATTTTAGATTTAAATCCCTGAGATGTCTCTTTTCTATCTTCAGATCTTCTGTCCATTACACTCAGTTTCGATTCTCATTTAATAGGAATGAGGAACATTATTCATTTCTCGTTTTTATTTGATTTTTATATTTTCTCATCGGATTATTTTATTTCTCCTAATTATCAGTATTCTTAATACTTTCATTGGAAAAAAAAGGATTTTTGGGTACAGTAAATAAGCTCAAAAGTAATTCAATGGAACTTAATGTGTTTGATGATTAAATACTTAGCGCCTTATTTGAATTTAGAAATTAGTAATCGTTGTCATTTCAAGATGTCTATAGTTGTGTGGAACTCTGTCAAAGGAGCACAGTCCTTTGTGCGGTGTTATTAGTTTTCTTCAGTCTTATTTTACTCTCGTCTCCAATTCTTTAAAAAGGTAGCTATGTACATCTACGTTAATGTAGATAAGTATTGTATTCGCCGAGAATTAGAAAAGAAATTTCATTAGACTAATCCGGTATTATTTCGTTAAAACCAAAGAATAAAAGGTTTCCTGAAAATGATGTTGCTTGAGAGAGAATAGAATTTCATGAAATGAGTTAAATCAAGTTATAATTATGAGGTTTTATTCTTGAAATCTTTTATTAGTATTGGTTTCATAGTAATGAAATATAATTAAAGGTTAAGTAGATTTTCTGAAATTTCTAAAATATCTTTTGAGCAGTTATTTATATTGTAGATTATAAAATGGGTGGAACAATTAGTTGTGGCTTAGTTGTACCTTGGAAACATCCTTAAGGATTTTAAAATGTAGCTCTTTTTGATAAATTATTCGAATTATGTGACAAAAATAGTGAATATATGTAATTACATTAATGCATTCCTAGAAAGAAGATGTGGACCATCAATTACAGTACTGCTAAACTTTATATGGAGTATACGTTTCGTTTATATACTACATTGAAAAGGTTTACAAAAGTAGAAGAAGCGATTGAATAAGTAGTTTAATCTCCACGATAAAAAATTCGATTAATAAGCGGTAATAATTTAAAGTAGAACCATTTTAAATACCAAAACCATAAAGTATCCTTAAAGAAGAATAGATGAAGTTCATGCTTTAAAACAACCATTTTTGCTCCAAGCATTTTCGTCACAGAAATATTTACTTCACCTCAGATGAGAGTCCAACATTTCTTTGCCTATCTGAACATTGTGGAAATATTCTATCGACATTCCAACACAGATACTTCTTCGTAAGAAGCCACACTTATTATTGGACTCGATAACTCATTAATGGCTGTCTAATTATCGACTAGAGTGAGAACCGTTTTAAGCGTGTCTCTAGGAGACAAGAAAAACAACTGTTCGTATTGGGGATAAATAAGAGCGTGGGAGAGCCGTCTCAAGGGAAAGGAAGGAAATTGCAAGGAGCCGATGAAAGAGTTCCCATGAGGTAGAGATGTCTTCGCGATTAATTTTTGTGCGATCTCGGTGGTGCAAGGCGATTATTGCGTCCTCCTCGAAGCAGGTGCTCCACGGATGCCACTGGAGACCTCCGTTAATTAGTTCTTCATTTGAGGGATCGTGTATTCAGGAAGAAAGCAATCTACTCTCTTTGCCTCGAGGACGTCTTAAAATCTCCTATCGCACCTTCTTATTCATCCCCAATATTATCTGCTTTTCTTTTGTTTCCGATGACGTACTCACACTCGAGATCAATGTCCTTGGGCTTCATGAGACTTTTTTGAAATACTTTTTCGATCTTCCTAATTTGATTTGACGTTATGATGATACAGAACCACGAAATTTCGACATTTGGATATTTGGGAAGATATCTAAAGTGTTCTTTTAATCTTGATGGTGCAGATTTTTTGTAAACGTAAGAGAATAACATTATTTTAAATTATTGCCAATTTATTCGTGCAAATTTTACTGGAAATTCTTCTCTGTATGACAATTATCTATAACAATTAGGAATATAACATATATAACAATGAAGAACTTCTTCGTATTGTTTCAAGATCCATGAATAAATCTGTAGTTAATTGAAAAGTCTCAAAACGAAAGTTAAGATGCGTTCCAATATAGACTGAGTAAGACTTGAGTTTTAGAATAAAATAACAATCCGGTTTATTTCACTTTTCTGTTGTGAAAACACCTGAAGAATATTCTTAATACAATCTCAATTTCAATAACTTATTACTGGCAAGGCATGTTTAAGTTGAAAAGTAGTAAAATTTTGGAACTAGTCGAATTTTGAGAATAGAAATGCTACACTCCAATTATTGTTAATTAGGTTAATCTTAATGATCTATTTGTACCTATTGTTTTCATCGGATAGAAAATCCTTCAGTCTTCATTGTTATAATTTCCTTTATAGCTCCACTCTATGTGACAATAGCTCGTATATCATACCCTAATCTAATAAACATGTCTTTGGGAATCACCTCAATTTAGCCCAATTGGACACTACAAGAGGGCAAGATTAAATTTGGCTAAGACAAGAAGTTGCAATGGGATTGTCGTACCTTCGGTGGAATTCTCGGAACAACCACATTAATGCCACTCTCCCAACCAACACCAGAAAACATGGGAGTCCTTTATTAATGAAGGCTCTTTGTCTTCATTTTGTTGATTGTTTAGGGAATGAGAGTTGTGGTCGTCAGGGATTGACTTTTCCAAAACAAACTATTCCTTAGAGATTTGAACTAACCCTTGAAAAGGTCGATAATATGAGAATCGCCTACGTACAATCATTCCATTATTTATCCTTGCGAATCAACAACTATTATAAACCTAAAAATCTAAAACTACTTCCTTTCACTACTGATGCAAGATTGATGCATTTATTTGCAGGGACGATAAATTTCTTCAACTAGATTCCTAATTAATTCTAAAATTTTAGCGAATAAAATTTCCTTTAATCTACGATATTAACTAGTTTAAATTTTTATAATCGTCAATACGATTCATTTATACGATTTTACAAACATTTTCAGTAAGAAACTAACTGGAATATAAAATACTTATTATTGATCTATTGATTTAATATAATTTCAGCAAGTTTAAGAGTAATTGATTAACATCTTTCAAGTATTTTTTATTTGTCATGATCAGGTTTGGTTTGAATTATTTTGTTCTTAAATTACCATTAGCAATATTTTTGTAATTCACTGTCTTCTAGATTTCTATTATATTATATTTTAGATTAAAAAATTAATGCAAAAATGAAAGAACATTATTAATTTTATCTAATAAGTTTTGATAAAATTTGATATAAAAATTCACTGGTATTCAAAATATTTCTCCGCGATTATAGCTGGTGTTTTATATGCTTAAGCACCAAGTATTTACAAAATGTTTAGGCGATAACAAAGTTAACTAACACCGATTCAGGTTTGAAGTTTATCAAACTACATCCCTGAGGCTACATAGCTTTATTTAAATATCTGATGTTTGTTTCTGAAATAGTAGAAATCGCTCAGTTATTATACAATAAACTTCGATTCTACGTACACTTGTTTCTTTTAGTTATGTAGCTGGTTGAAATGTGAATTTGAAATATTGGCATAATATCAATTTGGGGAAATGATGCCAATTTCAATTTAATTCGTAATTGAGAGACCTCTGTAAGAAATAAAGGAATAAATGTCTAAACCTAATACAGATATGTATTTTAGATAACTAAATCCACACTTTAGAGGGAACAGCCTACATTTTAAAGGATTTTTGCGAATATTTTCCTAATTATATTATTAGCGAAGGTTACAAACTATATGTAAATTGTTATCAGGAAAATAGCAGCTTAAATATGATAGCATGAAATGCTTTTATTAAGGTAATTTCCTCAACAAAGTCATTGCTGTAAGAGATTTTGCATGCTTTATAATGATACAGTTTATTTGGAGAACTATATTTGATATAGATGCTCCATCTGAAAAATTCTCAAGAAAGATTTCGATTTTCAGGTTTTAAAAGATCATTCAGGACCCTCGAAACTTTTAATTATTCATTTAAAATATCAAAATAAATAGGATATGGGATAGGAAATAAAGGTGAACACTAATTGTACGCCACCTAATGACTAGATAAGTAAAGAGATGCCCTCAGAGGCCAAGTGACCTTCAGTAAACAGATGTCAAATGATAGTAATTTGAGGATGGATATAGATCAAAGAGACAAACACTCAGTATACTGATCTATGACGGATTAAACCTTGTAGTTGAGAAGAGCAACTAGGTTGAGTCCTGTACCACTGACAGTGTCCTCCAAACAGTGATACATCTAAATTTGTCTCCTTGATGCAAACAAGAAGATTCCTCGAGAACATTCATCACCCAAACAACATTCAAATTTCATTCTTTCATAGGAAGGAGAAATGGGAATTCAGAATTGATATTTGATATTTAAATGTAAACTACGATTTTCCTCTCCTATGCATCATTATTGAGATTTTTCAACATTAAATTGTTTTTAGAAATGCTTGGTGTTAATTCATCTCGATTTTTCTTATCCAAGTTAACTTGTTTTTAAGTTATTCCTATAATATTACTCAGGGCTTTACTTTAGTGCTCATTATTAAATTTGAACATTTTGTAGCAGAACTGAAAATGTTGAGTAGAATTAGTAGATATTAATCCATTATTTCCATAGATTACTCTTGGTTTCTTTTATTGGATGGAATTTTTGTATTTTGTACGTAAATAACTTACATAGACCAAAATTAATATCTTCTCTATAAAAGTTTATTCTCCAAAGGCATCTTAACCAAATTATTTATTTTAATATACAATTGATATAAATTAACATAAAATACAATTTATATCATTAATACAATTAATATATGTTAGTTCTCTTTATGTTATAGCTTCTCCAAACTGTTAGAAGAACCAAATTGTCTTTTCTATTCTTATACTCTTAATAACAGAAGTTTGAAGGATAAAATTTTTGTAAAACATCGCGGGATTTAAAAAGTAATTGATAAGATAAAATTGTGCCTCAAAAATCTTTGAAAATTTAAATTTCCACTGCACTCAAATTGGCTTTAGGCAGAAGTTCTCCACACTCCATAAAACGCTTTCCCATTGCAATGGAAAAGAATCGACATTCGGACAACAGCAATGATAATAAAGTAGAAAGGTACCGGAAATAAGGAAGAACCCATGGGAAATAGACATATGCGTACTTTTCGACAGTACAATCACACACTCCCCTTTCATGAACGAAAATTTAACATGGAAAAGCATGGAAGTGAATGTAGAGGTATGATTCTCGTCACCTCCACTCGGATGCCACATCGCGCCGCTCAACTAGTGCTCCTGTTTAATGGGGACCTCAAAACCGTTGCGAGGGGTAATGGCGAAGGGGAGGGGGAGATGAAAGAGAAGCACAAAGGGGAGGAAATGGACCATGGAGGGCATCAGGTTGATGCAAAATAAAATATACATTCTAAAAACCAAAAATTTGATTTATGGATATTATTACATTCGTTGTCTCCGAAAGAACTATTTCATGCATTTGAGGATTAAAGCATTGCAGATGTTAATTGATGGCATTGCTTCTGGATTAGAATACTTTTTATAGCAGACGTTTTGGAAAAATATTTAATTCAGTGTATTAATCCCTAGTAAATAATAGTATTACAAATTAAAATCAGAGAAATATTAGAAATCGATAATTTACAAAAATAACTACCTTTTGCTCTAATATGATAAATGTTGATGGACAGATGTTTTTTTGTATCATAGTATTAGTTGAGCCCTAAGCAAAAACTTTTGTATAAATAAATCTATTCGATTTCCCAGCATATCGTTTTTTAATGAAATTAATGAAAATTTATGAAACTGAAATAGTTAGTTTGTGAATGATGTGAAATCTCATGTATCCTAAACTCATTCGTGAATTTCCTATAATGCAGAAAATCAAAAAGTCTCTTCTTATATTTCAGTATGCTGCACTTTTAGCTATGAAAATGACATTTACTTTTTGAATGTCACATCAAAAAGATTTATTAGAATAAGAAAGGAACACCTTGACTCTTTCTCCATCATATAATAAATATTACCATCAGAAGCTGTTTGTGTGAAATATTCCCAGATTATAACTATTAATTAAATGTAAGTAGCATATAAATAGATAAAACGTTTTGTAGACCCTGAAAATAATATGGAAAACAAATGTTCGGAAATAAAAAAAGGATAATCGATTTGTTTTCGAAGAGAGAATATACATATTTTAGTGAGGGCGTAAGTAAGTAATAAAAATTATTAAGATGAAAATTCGAATTTGAATAAATTATAATGAATGTTTAAGAAGATATATAAAAATGTTAGGCTGATAATTTAGCGAACGTATGCTCAATGTCTAATAAGTAAAAGTGAAGGTATGTAAGATTTATAATTATTCGTAAGCTATTGTTCGTGGATAACAAGTAGTTATGTTCATGTATTTGCATTTGTTGCAATTGAATACTAATAAGGTTTTAGGGTAAGGCGAAGTGCAAAATTGAAGTAAGAACATCTATCGTAAATATTCTAAGGATATTAAAACCCTTAGTATATCCCATCTTAGTGGCCGCTATCACCAAAGCACGCCGTTCAAGTTCCCGTCAGAAAATCACGCCCGAACATCCAAAGCATCCTCATCTCGTTTAGAGCTCTAAAACTCGGATAAAAACGGAGAGAAAGTTTGAAGAGAATGGGGGATCCATTATCATAAACGGATTTGCATCGTCTGTATGTCCCATGCCTCGTGGCGAATGGCAGTGACAGACTGTGCGGAGGGGTTTTTACGACCGCTGTCCATTCGCTCATCCCTTCCCATTACCGCCTTTTATTTACGTCGCCATTAACGACGGCCAAAGATTCATTCGAAGGCAACGTGCGTTCGTTTGTTTACCTTTTCTCGAAGCCATTCCTCCTCGGATCGGAACCTTCTCTTATTTGAGACGATAAATCCATCGCCCAGAAGGAGATGAACTGGTGAGGAAACTCGAATCGATTTCGATACATCGAAGGGTAGATATATCTAATGATTCGATTCCCAGAAGTAAGTTTTATCGCACTCTTTTCTTCGAAGGTTTCTTGTGCTGGATTACCTAATCTTAAGATAGGCCAAAATTGTGAGATGTACTCCATTTCTTAGAGATAAAGCGGTAAATATAGAAAAACCTGAATAAATTACTAAAGATCGGTGTCGTAAGAAAATTGAAATTTATTGTACGCTCAATGCATTAAGAATTCTATTATTTGATTTGTATCCATGCCCAATAGGAAAGTACACAATATTATCCATTTAACATTAATATAATTGAACGAACAGGAATTTCCAGAAATAGAACCTTAGACTTTATTACAACATAAGAATTCGTTTTGTCTGAATCGAATAAAACCGTCGATTGTAGGAAAGGAAAGAAGGAATCAAAATATTATGTAAAAGTGATTTCGTCATAAATAATGTGCCGGAGAATGACATTTAAATATTTACCATCCATATAATGAGAAGTTTATTATCGTATTTCATACGATGGTAACTAAGGTTTGAGATTGGATCATTATTTTTCTTGTAATAATAATTACAATTCAACAATTTGCATTTACTTACATTTAAGATTTTATCACTTCAACCGTTTTTATATCCATTATATTTTCACTGTCCTTGTGAGCATTTATAATATTCTGAATTCTTTTTATACAATTTGTATTTTATTTGAAGAAGGCAACGAAGTAGACAATTTAATCTTTACTAGTTCAATTCTTCTAAAAGGTTATAGGTTTAACAATATCCTTAATTGCTTTCAAGAGTAAATATTTCTTAAAACTTCATTTTGTTATCGAGATATATAAGAGATAAAAGAAGGTTCACCATTGTGAATGACGAAAATTGGATATAAGAGAAAATTAATTCTACATTTTCTCAGAGAATATTATGTATTATACAGTGAAATTACTATAAGTATGATTCTTATTCTTTTATCGATATTATATAATCTTATTATTGTCATATTATCGATAGTACCTCAAAAGTAGTGTAATAAGTATAAAAAAGTTTGGATCTAGTGCTCCTTGAAACTATTTTAATTTCTAAGTCGAATCCGTGACCCATTTGTTCCGAAGGAGAATAAATGCTGAAACAGAGGCTCACTTTAGGAAGAGAAAAAATCGGTTAAGTGCGGACAGAAGATGAAAGCAAAGCGAGATGTTCCGTTTGCGACCCGCAAATTCTCTTCACCGCAAAGTCAATATCGGAGGGATCAATGGTTGCCTTCCTAATGAACGAAACTACGCTTTTGTCACAGAAGACGAATCCGCAATCCGATGTTTTCCCTTTTGCTACTCAGACGTCAAAAGGCCATTTGGAGATGACCAATGGATAATGCAACCGAATACTGCAAGGAATCGACTAAAAGGACTCTGCAATTGCTGATAATTAAAGGAGATCCATTTTCTATGATTTAGATAATTAGGGTTGGTTAAAATTCAAACCGATAAAATTTGGGTCCAAAAGCTTAAAATTATTCCCTTGAGTTAGAGAGAATACTAAATAGAGTCTCTCATTTTATTCAAAATTTACAACTTGTTAAAATCTATGTTAGTGAAAATGATATTATTCTTCTAATGGTAAATGCAACAGACAATATCTACTGCGTGTCCAAAATTATAAACTTGAGCTTTTATTCTTTTTTTAAGTTGAAAATTTAAAATATTGACACAAGATCGTCTGCGAATAGATTAAATCGAAATAAGGGCAAATATCAATTCATGTCTTTCATCTGATTCAACGAGAAATAAATACTTCTTACTAACCTAATTTAGTTTTGAGGATAGAAAATTGGACAAAAATGTTAAACCTTAAGTAAAAGGTTGTGTTACGAGCTCATTTACTTCATTATTATTTTTAAAAGTATATTATACTATATTATTGCATGAAAACAGTACAAGGATTAGTTGAAATTCAAATGCACCATTATTTTAATATCTCCACCTTGTATTCCAATAGATACTTCTCTAAGAGTAAATTGTTAATTTACACACATTCGAATTAAATACAAAACTTATTTAGTATAGATTTATCTAATTCACGTTTTTTTTTTAATCTTCTATATATATTCTTGTCGTAAAATCGATTAATTAGGATAAAATTGTATAAATTTAAAATAAATTTAATTTAAAATAATTTAAATAAACTTTTATCTATTATATATTAACTGTTAAGGGTAAATTGACATAGAGAGTTTAATATATATACAAAAGAACAATAAAAACATGTTCGCGAATAATTAGTTTCCCAAGTTAATGAGGAGTATTAGCAAAACAAAAGCTTTGCTAGAATGGTCAACTCGTTTCCACAGCCCAATAACACGATTCTTATCTAAAAGATATAATGTAACGGAATAATGGTTGAAAAATACGAAATACCCAAAATTTTGTTGTAGAAAGCCGTTCGTATGGTTGTTTGTTGGCTCCATACAGTAGAAGTGACGTAGATAATCGATTTGTGAGGATTATAGTGAAATACTGTGCATAAAATACGATATGCATGTTGATTAGGATCCACATTAGTACACCAATATTTAAACCACACTTGTAAGCGTTAGAGTGCAAAAATAATGCAAGATTTTATAAAATTGGTAAAAAGTGCAATTATAACGATTAAAATTTATAAAAGATAGGATTAGGATATAGTAAAAAATTTATTAAAGACATCTATCTATTATTATTATTATTTTATCTATTATTATTATTATTTTATCTATTATTATTATTATTTTATCTATTATTATTATTATTTTATCTATTATTATTATTATTTTATCTATTATTATTATTATTATTTTTCCTCTATATGAATGATGGTATCACACATAAATCTAATAGAAGAGGTTAAAATTATTTCTAATCTGGTCCTGTAGACAAATCAAAGACAATAATGATATTGAATAGTTTAGTACAACCTATCGTGTGCAATTCATTATATTCTTATAAAATTTTATTAAGTATTTCTTTTTAATTTTTTCTCAATTTATCCTTTCATAAAACAAAAGAAATTAGTATTTATTTTGTCAAAATGTACATACATTTAGTAGTGAACTTTGTAGTTGGATTTTTTGATAAGATTATTAAATTAAATTATTCTGATAACATTCATATACAAGTACCAAATAAATAAGTGAATTTTTATCATATGAATCATATCATATTATCATTTGATTCAGTATTAAACACACGGATGTGTTCCGAAAATAAGTAAAAAGTGCGCCTTCGGGGCAGACTATATGATAGTTATGGAAACGGAAGAGTGGGAAAGGGTTGGTCACTCCATTGCGGTAGAAGAGAGTGGATTGTGGAGAGATCAAGAGGGGACCTTTGACCCTGAGGGAGACAGTCCTTTGTTCTTCACAATGATCATGCTTGGAGGTTTCACCTTAACGATCGGTCCGTTTGAGATGGAAATAAAATTTCCGGGTCGACAGTTGGAGGGATGGATTCTCCTCGAACACTGCATTCTGAGCGAAATTCGTTCGATTTTAAGAATGCTTCACCGAATTGAAACTTGTCCGTATGCTCCGTATTAGTAATGTTTGAAAAAAGTAGGAGTATATACACGTTGCTTGGATACGTATAGTTAATACATATCTCCAAAAGAAAGTAACATCTCTTACATGGAAAAAATTCATTGTAACTGTTGAAATTTATGTAAGAATTTATATAAGATTTCGAGTCATTTAATACTTTTTAATGGCACATAGGTTCTTGCAGAAGTAGTAAAATTTTGCTCGGTTTAGCAATATGCGAAAGCGATTTGAACCAACAATTATCGTAGAAATGGCATTACTACGTAAAAAATTCATTTGCTAATAGAATTTTTACCATCTTTATTGATTTATTCTTCTAATATATGCTTATATAATTATTTTATATTTAGTAACATTACTAAATCAAAATTAATCTTAATTTTATCAAATATTTGTCTATGAGAAGGTAATTAAACATTTTGAGGGAAATTATCTTGTCTGTGATTTCATTTAAAAAAAGAATTTACGATTGATAATCGTTGAAAGTCCATGGAGCTCCTAGTTTTCATGTATCAATAGGAAAGGGCGAGTGCAAATTTATTATAATATTCTTCATTTATAAGTAAACAAAAGATACTCTTCTTTTGCATCAATTTATTTAATTTATAGATAATTCTCGTTAAGTTGAATTTCGGTCTATACAAATGATAATTGGACGAATATTCCATAGATAAATATTTCCTCAATTTTACGTTAATCATGTCTATCCTTCGATTAAATTAAACATTATGGGCAAACAGCAAATGAAAAAATTCAGGTGAAGAATAAATCTTGTAAGTCAGTATCATTCAAAAAGAGGCAAAATATAACGGACAGATCACTTGTAAATTTGAGAATAGTCTGGATTTGAAATTTAGAAAAGAACACTAATTGTTATTATCATCGAAATACATGTATGACCCTCGAAGTAATTCTGCCGTTGGGTACGTAAAAAGCAATGAAGCACACAGCGAGATACTCTCAACCTCAGCTATGGATTGCGCTTAAATATGGAAATGAGCAAAACACAAAAGAACTCTCTAAAGTTAATGAGTTGGTAAAATTTGATTTATCTCCCATTTTCCTCGCATCTAATTCCTCACGATTCGTCTGATGAAATCAACTCTTTTCTGCCAACGATTCGGCACCATATATATCAAGCGGCCTTATTTGTTCTCCTCTAAGTACATCTTACAAACGAACGCTTTTAACTCGCAATTCTAATTTCCATGGAAATTAGTTCACGTACGGATTCCTCTCTTTTCCAAATGACGTGACCAGTGTTCGGTAACGAGAACAATCCCAGTTTTCGACACTTATATCTCGAATATAATGCGAGCGATCGCGAAAAAAGAAGACGAAAACCAATTACGTTACGTCATCCGAATGCATTAAGTAGGATAACTCATTACTTACGCGTTTTTGTATATTCCTTTTCGAAAGAAAAAGCGGCGTGAGTAATGGAGTTCCGCTCGAACGAAAAAAAAGGATTGACACGTCAAATTCTCTTAGTTTTTTGGACGGCTTTAGTTCCCGATTGTAAAATGCAATTTTCCTCATACATCTTCATTAGAATGGCCGTTGTTCTTTTCGGAAAAAAACGCGCTAATCCTGACTCGTCCGTGTTTTCAGGAAGTGCACGAAAAAGCGTGCTTTGGAATACGCAATACGTACTAATTAATCTGTTTTGCAATATCGGCTGTCGTTCAATAACTGTCCCTTGGAATGGAAGGTATCGTCATACCTATTTTTGGGCAGAAAAATCCTCAAAGTGGATGTTATTTAGATAGAGTTTTGCATTTTCAAGAGGCGATGTAGACGAGTGCTTTTGAATTTTTGTTGAACTTGTTAACTATTCTTGATCACTATTTGAAAGGTTTTTTGCACAGAATAGCAAAAACATGATTTCACGAGAACATATTGGTGGTCAATAGGTCCTAGACCTTTAGTTATTTTGTATATTAAATCTCTCAATAAGCAAATAACAATAAGTCAATAATGAAATAATTGGTCTCTGTGTCATCAAAATTAGGAAAATGAATCTCGTGTTCAACAACAATACAAAAAGTGAAACAAAATAGTCCCGATATGTCATCCACTGTTTGGATGGAACTTTTAAATCAATTTAAAACATACTAATTAAACTTTACGATGATGTAATAAGGACTGTTATTAGGGGTAACCTTTCAAATTATGAAATTTTATATCTATGATTCCAAATCTTTAGACAAGTCTCTATGTAAGCAAGTTTACTTAAAAATGCGATTTAATATATTTTAAAAGTTTTTTTTGACTATTATTGGTACTAATTTTGTAGTATTGAGTCTTGGTCAATCAAACATTTATTTCTGTCGAAATTGCAGAGGTCTTTGGATAGGAATAAATTCATATTTTTTTTAGGATTTTCTTAGGAACATACAACAAATTTATTTTCGACATTTGAATTTTGATTTATAGTTGCTAACATGGCATCCATGCGTTCTTCTAATCGTGGTGATTAAGTTGTTTTCAGATTTCAAGATTAGGCACGTTTTGGTTCATATCCATAATGAAATTTGTAAAAGATGACAAGAATGTAAATCGTTAAGGAATAATTTTTGATCTTTTATCAAATTTCTTGCACTTCGGAGAATGTACGTAAGAAATCTCAAACTGAAAATAATAGTAGAGGAAGTATACTAATTCTTATTAAAATTTTATTAAAGAAGAGAGTATAGAGTAAAAGTAAAAGTAGATCTAAGAGTAAATTAGTAGAACAATTCAATAATTAATGATTTACATCAGTAGAGAAATTCATAATACAAAGTAAAATAATACATATCGTAAATTCAATTCTAAAACATTTTTATCAGCACTTAAAGGATGAATGTAAGAACAGTAATTTCTGGTGAAACGAGGAATGCATGTTCGGATTTAATCATATGCAGCCGCTTCTTGAGACGAGGAATATACAACGAGCTAAAAAAACCCCATTCGAGTGAGATTCCAAATCACGTTGCCATGGATATCGAACAGGAGTGCAGAGCGATCCACCAAAACCTCTTTTCCGCGTAAGAGAATGACGCTTTATGCGCACAGAATATTCTCCGAAATACACGGAAATATTTCAACGCCTGAAGAACAGCACACGACGGCAATATCTTAGTCTACCACCGCTTTCCTCGCACTAAAATATTTCCCACGATCCAAATCCGACATTTTTCATTTTTGCGAAATATCGGCGTGTTTCGTCGCATTGATTGATGGGAACGGAAGGGGATTATGGGAAAAAGAACGTTGATTCCTATGGAAATCCCCAAACGAGATATCATTTTTCCCCCGTGAATTTACTTGCCGTAAGATAAAATTAAAAAGGATGAAGATGTCCCTCGAAGATAAAGTTCTCGGATGATTGGAAAATGCCATAATCATTGCCTTCGCGAAATCAGTGATAAGCCCAAAAGGAATGCTGATTTCTGCGAATCCAAATCGCGGATATTTCTCTCGAAAAGCATTAATTTTCCAAAGATCTATACTGATAACGGACTTATAGATGGTTGAAATGGACGTGTAATGCACTTACCGAAACCTGTACCTCAGTCTCTGAAGATAGATGCTTTGAATTTTTATTTAATAGATTAGGAATTTGATGCGTAAGGAAAAAATGCTCTATAAATCTAATCTAACTGCAAAAAAATTAGAAATGTTATAATCTTTAATTAAAATCAGTTATTACAGTTATAAATCCTGTATATATAATTATATAATATCTTAAAGTAAATGTTTCCCATATATTTTTTGTTTTTAATGATTCATGACTTAAATTTCGTGTTCTTAACTTTACTCTGCTCTAAAACAACGTTAAGAGAGTGATAAAGATGAATGCAAAGAATAGGAACAACTAAAAATTTTGCTAAATTGAATTTAATAAATCAATACGTTCATTACAGTATAAAATGTATTTTATTGTATACTCTATTAGAGCGATATGCTATGATAATATATGCGATAATATGCCTGTATTATGGGTGAATATTTTAGCCTTTCACAATTTCGTTGCTTAAAATTTGAATTCCTTTTACAGCCTTCCTTTATATTAAAAATCATCAGAAATATTCGTAAAATAAATTCAATAAATACAATTCCCACGGTTCTTTTCTCTATAGTTTACCACGAAATTCGGCGCAAACCGCATTCGTCTCCACACATCCGTCAACCATTAATTGATACGATTTTTGACACGGAACAGATTAAACCTATCCAATACACAGACCACAAATCATTCAAAGACTCACCACAGATTTGAATAACAGATCGATCATTTAGCGAGTGCGATGAAAAATGAAACCTTCCGAGAGAAAATTCCTTTCATTCGAAACAACATTTCCCCAACAAAGGACCTTTTCCGCAAAGGGGAAACGTATTATAAAAAAACACCCTCGAATCGAACCCCAAATTACACGCGTATTTATTCCCTGAGTATCGATGGAAGGAAAAGTGGAAGAAGGGTCCAGAAATTAACCTTCCCCGAGGAGAGAGTAAATAAAATACGGAGTTCTCGATGACTGTTATATCCTTAGCGTTTCTTCATTTCCGCCGCATCTGGCCCACTTCCTGCAAGAATATAGAGAGGCATTGAATGGAAGAACCTTTTGTGGACACGGCGGGGATCCTTGGTTCCCATGGTGACGAAATTGATTGTCGTGCGGAGGGCGAACCCTCCATCGGTATCATTATTCCGGGGATCCCAGCGGTGAAAAGGATTGCTACGATAATGTGCACCATCAGTCGGACACCGCATCACCATATCCAGCGCTATATACATCTCTCCACGGAGAACATTTCCATCTCTTCCAAGATGAGGGAGGACTCCCCCGCTATCATCTTTCTGCTTCTCCCGCTGCCACTTTGGCGCATTTTTCCTCACCTTTCTTCAGCGGAATAGTTTTAAAAATATTTGATCCCGTTTATTTCCCTCATCCCGTTTGTGGATTGCGAACGATTTGTATAGAGGGTTGTGGGGCGGTGTTGAAAGGGGGTGTGGGTGTTTGTGGATCTTTATAATTTCGTCAATTTTGCGTACTTATATTGTTTTTGTAGTAGGGTGATAGATCTGTCTTTCTCTTATTTTATTAATGAAATGATTAGCAATGGAATGGAAAATTTAATGTTCTTGGCCTGGAGAAAAATATGAATTTCATTATACAATATTTTGATTTTAAATGAAAGAATTGAGTTACCTCTTCTATAGAATAAAATGAGCATTTTATTTTATATAAGCTAGTAAATATTTAAGCCAAAGAACTATATATTTATAGAATTGGAAACGATGGAATTGTGTAAGAATATACGATAAGTAACAGAGTGAACGTATGATAGTATGATCTTGAAATGGTTTTATTAAGGGAGGTAACTCGAATTATAAATTATTTAATGAAAGAATTCGTCTCGAAAACATCTATTGATGTTATATGTTTGTTATGAGAACAACACTACATATATGGGACATAGATGTTGGATTTGTTTACCACTTCGTCTCCGAAGACAGTAAATAAGATAGCTTCCCTTCATTTAATTTTAATGTAGAAGAAAACTTATTTGTGTCAACTGATAGTTTTTCTTTTACCCTTCATTACTCATCAGAACAAAACAAGACTAAACCCACAGTTTAAAATCCCATTGGAAATACACCTCAAATAAAAGTTTCCCTTAACACCAATGATGATTAAAGGGCAATCAACATTCTGTCAAAAGGTTCTCGACACAGCGATTTTTAATGCCATTCCGCCATTTTCGAAAAACCCATTTCTCACTCCCAATTAATATGTCATCCATTTATCTCGTTCGTGAATACTCCGTTTACTTTCTTTGTCAACTTTTCACGTGCCTCACTTTCGATCATTTCCTGGATTTCCCACCGAATTTCACTTTCTTTCAATTCAATTCTTTTCGGAGAATTTCCTTTTTCCTATTAAGGTCATTTGAAAGAAGAAGTACTGCCGTTCTAGCAAAAGATAAGAGATCATCCTATAGCACGGATAGTATTTTTACGCCTATTCAAATTTGCATTCATATACTCAGACTTGAATTACACTCCTGGTACCCACCTATTAGTAACTATAGAAACAATGTCGGTAACAAATCAGTACTGAACTACAGATTGAGTTATTGATGATAATCGAGTGAATTTTCGGAGAAAAACCAAATCATCAAACGTCATATAAAATCGATTATATTATTTATCGATCTTCTTTACACATATAAGTGATGGACTATGAACAATTTTCGTTCAGTGCGATCGTCAGCTGACCTTTGTAGGATCGCATACACAAGCTCCCATTGGCCAACAACTCGTCGTGATTGGCAACATTCGGGCAAACAAAGAAAGATTAATTTACTAGCTTAATGATTTGAGGGTCACAGAGAGTATTTAAATGCAGTTTCCTTCTGTTTGTAAACATCGGAGATTCAAATTAACGAGCTTGCATTTGGGTCAAAGCTATAGAATTTGTTTCGGCTGATATTTTTGTAGGATTTTGTTGAACGCACGTGCCCGCGTTCGTTCACCAAGTTTCCACTTTAAATGATCGTGTTTTACAGAAGTAAATTTAATTAATTTGAATTTAAAGAATTCTTTCGATTTCGGAATATTTTGTCGATTGTAAGAAATTATTTAGAAATTTAGTGATTTGATTTATTCATAAGTATTCATACAAATAATTAGATCATTTGGAAAATCTTTTGATTGTTATAAACAACGTTTTCAGAGTGATTAATATTAGTGTTGACTTGGCCAATTTATTTATTTACATCTGCGACAGACTTAAAAAGTATCATTTTCTGACTACTATAATTAGTATCAAGTATTTGTAACCAATATACTTAAGGAATTAGTAAAGTGTAACTTACACTCAGAAATATATAGAATTAATTCTTTTTGTTTAAATTTAATCCTCCCTGTAAGGAAATATCCATTTTTACATACATAAAATGAACGGATATCGTTAAACTTGTTTCGGGAGTATAATCTACATCCTTATGCTACTCTAAAATGTAAAACCAAAAGAACTTTGTTCCGGCGAAATATTCTATAACCGATTCAATAACGTGAGAATTAGAATTGCTTCAATCCAAGAAACGTATCGAACGGAGAATTTCCATTCGAATAAATTGCGAGAAAAATGTGTCAAAGAGGCGGCGAAAAAGGCGCGCGGAGAAACTAAGGGAAAAAATATGTAAAAATGAAAAAGCGGTCGGACAAGAAGTTCAGTCATCCACGTCATCGTAGGATGGTGCAACGGGAGTGAAATAAGACGTCCTGGCAACGAATTAATCATCGGGGGAAAGGAAAAATAGCGAGGAAATGAGGGATATTCCGTTTAAAAGGAAGGCTTACATCGGAGCTATCAATTTGTAAGAGGCCTAATTCCTTCGAACAAAGGAAGTGGAGGGATAACCGGAGGAAACACGAAGGCGTAGTTAAGGGATTTTTTTGTTGGGGATTTGTTAAATAGCTTCGCAGCCATTGAAAAAAATGCGGGGGATTTGAAGGCGGATCGAAGATTTGCGGGGAAAAAATTACAATTTCCGACTAAGCCATTTCTGATATCAACACGAAGATTCATTTCGTGGCTTCCTGCGCCTGCCGATATATTAAATGCTTTAATAATTGCTTCCTGATGATGGATTATTATTTCGGAAAGTTTTCGGACTTTTTTGACGTAGTTTATGTTTATTACTATGAATTTGTGTAACGAGTAGGATCTTTATTCAAGAATTTTCAACTTCCTCCGCAAAATCTTTAATCTCTCAATTTGAAAGTCATCGTTTTAAAAGCTAAACGCGTATTTCGGATATTACTTAGCTGCTCTATTTTAGACTTGAAGAGGATAAATGGAACGAGTGGCTATGAAAAATGTGTGGGCCGTTTCAAAACTGCAATATTTTCGTGCATGTGTGTAAAAATGGAGATTCAGGAACGAATATTTAATACAAAATTCATACAATTATTTACATGAAAAGGTCAGGTCGTGCTTCTTTCCAATCAAAGATATTTTCATACATCGCACACACCCTATCATTTAATAAGTTTAATTGTTCTCCTATATTCATTTTTGAGTTATTGCAAATTTGATTTTGGTTGTGATAAATATATTTAACTTATATCTCTATAATAATATACGTGGCAACATATCAGCTATAATGTGCTAGAATAGAATGCTCAATTGTGATACAAAAATAAGAAACCGGCTACAGATAATCTTAAAATAGATGATGCTTAACTTATACAAGATGATCTATGAAACCATGGTCGAAAGAGCAGACTAAAATGACCTAAAGTAACTCGATATTTCATTGTCAAGTTAAATTACAAATAGGATTTAATGTAATAACATGGGTATTTATTCAACAAGTATATATAAAAAAGGTGAATAGATTAAATGAATTGGTAAAGCAGAAGTTAGAGTTTATCCCAAAAGAAATCAATAACTTAACCAAATACGCTATTAAGGTAATGTTCATTATATTTTATGACGTATGAACCATAAGAAAAAATGTTTACACGCGTTAATATCACATTTAATGAACTCAATAACTGAAGTAATTAATGAATTATATTTAATCGATAATTTACAAAGGCAAATAAAATGAATTCGAATGTGTAGGATAATGGTTTCAATTACAAATATGTAATTAAGATTATTAAACCGTAATTTCGTCACTTTTTAAATTGATGTATATTTTTTTAAAATCAGATTAAATATAAAACTAAATACTTCAGATGACATCGCTTTGAAAGTAATTGACTGAAATTTAATGACTATTTTCATTTGATGGAATTGGGAACTGAAAGAATTTGCAACAATATTAATTGACCTCACATATTTATACGATAATTCAGCAGCCAATTAATAAATTGATTAATTTATATTTATAATGAACAGAGACAATAAATAAAATGGTAATTTAAATAAACTCATTAAATTATCCATGGTGATGCTTGTTATCTCGTTAGCGTCATAATTTTTTGTAATTATTTCTTAGAATCAAGATAAATTTTACTATTACTATATATACGTATATTCCCATAATGTAATTAAATGATTAAATGAAATAAAAAACTCTTTTGAGTGATTAGAAATTTAGATTAAGAATAGTATTATGGCTTAAATGATGACATTGCTGGGGTAATACCTATACTGACGTTTTATATCAAGTAATCAGGAAAGTAATTGACGGTATTTTTGCAATAGATAATATGTAAAGATTGAAACTTTATGTCTCATGAATGTCGGCCCCTCTTCATATGCAAACGCGGAAGAAATTACATAGAACGAAAATATGGCATTAATTTTAACTGATTTATTGAAAGCTATCTGCTACAATATAGCTATTTTATAAAATATAACTCAATCTTTATTAGTTAAACCTCCAGAAATAATTAAATATCTAATAACTCTTTTATTCTCTAATAATTTAATGCTTAATAAATATCCCTTATTTCATCACATGACAAAATTTTCCACACGACCTTCCTTCTTTGAGGATGTTTTCCTGCAATGAAAGCACTTTTCTGTAAAACACAATATTATAGTTTTTTCTCCACAAAAGCAAACTTCTTTCCTTTCATGCTTTTTACTTTTTTTTTCCTCTTTTCTTTCATTTTGCGGTAAGGGTTAAATGAATATAGGGTTCTTTAGAGCCAATTCCTCCAAATAAAGAATTCAGTATTATTATGTAAATATACTTTCTATTGCAACAATAAAACCATTTACTTGCATCGTTGGTTTCTTCTCTATAGTTTATATCTCTTTAATATTATATATTCTTTTATTTTGATACTCTGTAATTTAATTAAACAGAGCAATCTTGGTATATTTCGGTTATATTTAAACTTTAGTTTTATAAGATTGAATTGCATTAAAATTTTTTATTATTTTTATAATTCATAATGAGAATTATATAATATAAGTTTAAGAGAGAACTTACTGATCTTAACCCTCTAAAAGGGTTTAATTAATAAACAATAATGTATTGACATTGACCATGTATTAATACGTGATTCAACTCAATTCTAATGTTCCGATTCTCATAATTTTTGAACAGGAGAAGCAGAGTGGTCCGCCAACAACCCCCGCCAGGGAGGGCGGGGGCCATGTGGCCCCTGGGTGCCGGGGGCCACAGCCTCCTCCTCCTGCTCCTCGCCTCTCTGTCGGATTCGGGAGCCGGGGACCCAACCTCCTCCGCCGCCGTGGTCACTCCGTGTCCACAAGAGTGTATCTGTCTATCACACACGCAGGCAAGTCCTTTAAAGATCGATTAATTGAAGCGGAGGTGTACTTTCGCTGATTGGATGATCGGGTTCCCCTCTGATTACGCCGACAAACGGCATAAGAATTTATTGGCGGAGGTTCAAGCACGATCGGCCGATAATCGCTTGTTTGACACCTGCCAACAATGTGTTATTCAATTATCTTGAGGGCTTAATGGCAATCAAGCTGCAGATAACGCGTTTTTGCTCTGCTGCTATGGCATTCACCATGGTGATTTCGATAGGAAATAAGAGGTTTTAATGGCTCTTTCTACTGTTCCGGTTTGAATCGAAATATGGATACTGCCATTTGTAAAAAAGTAATGTTGAACTTGGAGTTCTTGGAAAAATAATTATTCTAGACCGCGTTTATTATTTATGACGTAAATTTTCATTCTATTTGGCATTGATTTGAAGTAAAACATCATTCATTATGACAGAACATATATTTATAATATATCAAGTATAGAAAATAGAAATAAATATATGTGTAAATTTCTAAAAATATCGGAAGTTTTTAGTCTGTCCATAGCCTAGTCAGTCCAGCTAATAAAAAGTAAATGTTTCGTTATTCGGATACGGAAATGCACTTTTTAAAGAAAATAAAAAATGCACCTCCAGTATATTAAGTTGATTTTTAACAACATAAAGGCTTAAGTAAATAATGAATAAGTAAATATATCGGTCTATATGTTACTTAACAGTAAAGGAAGTCCGTATGGTCAGAATTTTGGATAATTTTTTATTCTCATTTTGGAGTCGGCAATATTGAATTTTGATTCAAAAATAATAATTAAAAATTTAATGAAACTAGCAAATAGTGCTATGCATATGATGAGATGGTTATCGAAGTCTTATGGATGATAAAGTTCGAGATTTTTTATTAATTAGTTACTTGCACAAATAATATCAAATCAGATAGAATTTAAAATTTTAAATGTGTGTATGTAAATGTAATTTTAAGGGTGTTAATTGCTTTACTTACTAGTGCCTACTTCTAATTATGAGGATAAATTGATATCAAATTTTCAGGATATCAGTATTCAATATATAGGCATCTTACAATCAGTAAATAGTTTAGTAGTTATTGGCTCTTAGATCAGCTATAGTTAAAAGAAAGTGATAAAAGTTTAACCGCAGAGAAATTGGGAATCAGATATTAGAACACCTTAGTAGATTGTCAACTACAGCCATCAGTGCATTAGACATATATTACTCCCCAAATCGTCGCTGGAAATCGATTCGAAGATAGTGCACTCATCGGAGGTTTACTATCCAATTGTCATGGGCTTTCACTCATCATTTCGTACGTCGTAAAATGGCCCAATCTTTTTCCATCGTCGTCGACGTTCACTCCGAACTTTTCCATCGGATTGACCCGCACATGTGACTGGAGGACACAGGTGCAGCGTGCATCACGGTAATGGCAGCCAACAAAAGGACAATTCGCTCTTTTTACATGACTCATCGCGGCCGGATGCGGAGCTTAAAAGCTTTATTGATCCATTCGATCATATCCAACTGTGGTGAGATACGCATCTTCGCATTTTTACTTTCGCGAATCCCCGCTTCCGTGCGATTGTTTTGGGAGGAAGATGTGCCCTTTTGGTTGGAAATATTCGCGGGAGTTGAACAGATTATCGCGAATGCGTTGTGAGAGTCCATGGAGAAGTCCAATAACAGTTCCGTAATTAAATTAAGCTCTGGAAACAGATAAGGGGATCTGTTTGAATAATAAAGTTACGCGCGTGGCACAAATGAAATTAAGTTCCGCAAGAAAATGATGCCGTTTTTTCAAAGTTGTTGATTTTTCCGGGAAACGGACTTTATTTAGTTAGGATTCCGAAAGAGAAGAATCCGGTTATCGAATTGAATCCCGATTATATATATATCGATTATCTCACTTCGACTGTGAACGACCGAATTTTGGCGTTTATTCAAAACCATTCTGCGTTATAAGTAAGGTTATGAGTTTTAATTAATAAATTTGTATATTTTTATACGTATAATTTAATGTATGAATATTTTATATTCATTATCATTACTTTAAATTTTGAGATAAATTAGGGATAATTATATAGATTGTATTATTTCTCAATATTTTAAGAGTGTAGAAGAAATGAACTTCATATTTTTATTTATGAAAAGTTTGGATACAGCTATCGGCTATATTATCTAACAAACTATTTTTCATAAGTCGCTTAGCCTTATCGTTAGATTTTAATTCAGTTAAATGCGTTAAATTTACAATGAACAATTGAGGTGTTGATGCGGGATATAAGCTTTCGTTGTAAAGCAATAAAGAAAAATGATAAGCCAACTTTTAGAGAATAACTAAATAAGATTTTAAGCCTTTTAGGTTTTTCACAGAAAGATCGCATGAGATGAATGCCTATTTTATATTTTTTTATAGAAATAGGTGTTTTCGTACGAAACAAATCTTTCTTTCCTCAAATATTCCCTTTTGAACCATAGTTCTTTATTCCATAGGCTCACTATCGTGCTCCTTGAGTATGATTCGTGCCTCTTTATATATAAAGACGAATTCAACCTTTTCCTCTGAGGTCGAGCGGCTAAAATCAAGGAATTCATCGGGAACTGTCGAAGATCGGCAATAAGCGAGAAAAATAGGTTAATGAGGAAATTATAAGTCTGTTTCTCGGAAATTTAGTCGAGGAAACGGTAAAGATGTTGGGAGAAGGAAGATTTTTAATCGAGTAAATAAAGTGAGATGAAGTAAGAGGGTCATGGATGAGTGGTTGCTAAGGAAAATAACATAGAATGAGAGATAAAGAGGGATAATGTTAATAAGATTAAAGACGAAGCAGAGAAAGTTTAGAGGTTGGGAAGTAGATGGTTCAGTCCTTAGATGAGTGGGATAAAAGTGAAGTGGTGAATTAATGATAATAATGAAGATAACGTATTCGAAGCCATTTTTATTTAAATTGGTAAGGTAAGATTCGATAAAACAAAATTCACGCCAAAGCTGTATCAAAAAGGAATAATAAAATTTAGCTTTTTTAGTTAAGTTTGCTAGAAAAATACTATCTCGATATTCAAACAAATTGCTTGGTAAATATTTACAGCGCTGTAAAACAATTAGGGCATGATCCAGATGTGAATATATAAGGTAATTTCTCTTATGCCAAAAGAAGGAACAGTCCATATCTAACTATCGATAAGAAACTGGTAAATTATTTTTGGCCAAATAATATTATTCTTTGCTGAAATCTGAGAGTTTTTCGAGCTTAGTTACATTTAAATATTCGATGAATATGAACTCGAAAGAATTTCTAGGAATCTATAGAAAAATGGTGCATTGATTCACCGATTGCAATACTGCCTCAAGTTTACTCTTACTTATGCTATTACTCAAGCCTTAAAGAATATTCACGGACTATGTTGTCGAGTAATACATAAGCAAATTATTAATAATATTATTCTAAATAATATTATTCCAATGAAAATGAATGATAATATAAATATTCATTTTAAAAGATGCATATATTATGATTCCTTCAAAATTATTATATCATGATTTGGACATGACCGTATAAATGTATCGTCAGGCTTGTAGGTAAATATCTAAATCTTTAAAACTGTGTACTATGTAATATGTAATAAAATTTTCAATAAATATAAGAGAGGTATTTGGAAA
This sequence comes from Pantala flavescens, assembly GCA_020796165.1. Taxonomy (NCBI): domain Eukaryota; kingdom Metazoa; phylum Arthropoda; class Insecta; order Odonata; family Libellulidae; genus Pantala; species Pantala flavescens. Next base: position 27,376,050 of record CM036886.1, read on the forward strand.
AAAGAAAATGATAGGCATAGAATATTATGAATTATTATGCAAAATGATTTTGAAGGTGATTAGAATGAACAAGGAATGGAACAAGGTTCCTTTGATAATGTTTAGAAGCCTGAGTCGAGACGGTTTTGACGTGGAGCAGCGCCTTAAAATGCGTGTTCCCCGAGTTAAATGCCTCTGACAGTGAAATGGAACCGATGGAATGTGACGAAATGCGAGGATATGCAACCTTTGAGAATCGGAATCTAGCTTTGTCAAAGAGTAGCACGAATTCTTTCACTTTTTGGTTGTTTTATCCACTACCGAAAAGAGAAAGTTCATTTTACGCGTAACTTTTTTGAACAACAACATCAGTGAACTCGATAAATTACTCCATGCAAAGATTTCTTATAATTTAAGGGTAAAGACAAGAATGTATACGATTCACTCGAAAAGGCTTATTTTTTTCACTACTCAGAAAGTCAATTTCATATCAATCATACTTGTTTTTCTACGTGTTTACGTAGAATTTCATCTCTATGCCCCATCACCGTGGGAAAGGGCAGTGGGGTGAGAAGCATGTGAATGAATGGAATGCAGATGGAATTGACTGTACGTGTTGCACAAACAGCGGAGAGAAAGCAACGAATGCGTAATGTGCGGTTCAAAATATAGATTCATGAGTATCGTGTGAGGTTTATACTCATCAGAGGCATTCCTTGAACTGCGCCGAAGTACAATCACAAACATTATGAAAGGCGAGAGTGTTAGTGGCATTCAATGGATTGATATGTCATGTTAAATAGTCAATAAATGGTTAGATACATAAGTAGATAAAGGAGTATAATAGATTGGGGTCTCTCCAAATGATACAATAAAGAATTTGTATAAAAGATATCTGGAAATAATGTCAAGAACTAAATATCCTTCCATTTTCCCATATTGTACTGTTCTGTTAAACTATTATTTATTTATTTGTATTCAAATGAATAATGATACAGTTTTCAATGGCTGAATCAATTTAGAATAAGATTAATGAGTTATCTTAAAGGTATGGAATTTGCTCCCATAATTACCTAAAATACCATGACAACCTCACCCATTTGAAATTAAAAATATAGCTATGATATTTTTATAGTAAAGAGTATTGAATGAATTTAAAATAAAGATGAAAAGGATATAATCTGGATAAGGGGAAAGGTAATCACTTAACATTACTTGTAGTCTCAGCCATGTTTCCAACTCTCTACATCTCTGTAATCAATTACATAGTTTAGGTAATATGTATCTATGTCTATGTTGCTTCCCCGTTTTGTCTCAGAAGCGATTTAGTTGTTACGATTGATAGCAATTCATCCACAGCTGCCGTTTTCGGGAAAGATAAAATGCTCACGAGAGGAATAAAGAGTGAATCGTACGTCCCTTTTGGATTCCAATACCAATGAATCCCATTTCCAAACATGTTGTTCGCTATAACTCTATCAGACATATATTGAACTTTATGGCCTTCGAAGTCCCAGTTTATTTCCAGAACGAATTCAACGAACGCGTGATGACGCGTGTGTTTGCGTGTTTAAGGGCTGCAACGCTGTTTGCGTCACGCCATTCTCTTTATAATCGGAAGAGAAGATAATTAAGGAGCCAAACGTCCGATGTGTTCAACTTCATTAGGAATAAACAATACGAGCTGATAATTTCTTTTTTCGGTCGCTATGCAATCATTTATTCTATAATCACTCTATCGAAGTTAAATGCCGCTTTCTAAAGTTTATAGGAATCGATTTCAGGGTTCCATTGGATTACATCTCTCGATTTGGGAGTACATTTTGCTCCTATACGTGGTATCAACAGTATCAATGGTTGTTTTTTGTGCAGCTTTCCTCTGTAAAACAATGGCGAAGATTTTATCTTTTTAAACGAATATAATATGTTACTTTGTTAACACAACGATTTTATTCACTATTAGAGAGATAATAATGAATGAAATTAATTTTTGGGTTTACGTTCAATAAATTATTGTAGAAATTAATTATAAAAGGAAACATACAGTTTTTCTTCTGCCTAAATATAGTTCAGTGACTGTAAAAGGCACATATTGCACGAAAAGTTTTAAAATTGATAAAAGAACCCTATATATTTATCTCGAATTTTATCAAATACTTTATTTAACAATATAATGACCCGTGTTATTATTCATCATACGTACCGCTAATTAATTTTTAAATAAGCCAACATTTTCTATGATTATCATCTACTAATACCTGACTCAATTCATATTTACGATTGACTCTTGAAATAACGTAATATATCAAATGCTTAGCTAAATATTCATACCTAGACTCTCGAATTTGCGGTCAATTATTGTAGATTTGCATTGTATTTGGTGGATTGAAAAATTGATAAAGAAAGATGTATATATTATATCTGAATTTATTGTAATGATTATACAAGGTTATTCAAAGTATTTATCTAATAGAATTGCTTCGGAGTAGTATGAACAATACGGCTTATTGCTTTCTTTCAAGGCTCATCTCTCCTTCAAATAATATAATGGCGTTAATTATTTATAGAATATAATCTTCTCTACCATCTATTATAATAATCTATCCTATTTTCCCTCAGGTGCTTTGCAACACCGGTGGCCTAATCGAAGTACCTCTGCGTTCCCTACCACCTTCCGTGGAACACCTATCTCTAGCGAAGAACGACATCCCGATGATCCGAAGCGACGCTTTCGCCGGCCTTCGCTCCCTTCAGAAGCTGCAACTCGACGGCAACAACATAAGCGTCATCCGACCATTTGCTTTCCGAGGCCTTCCGCGCCTTCGGGAGTTGTCCATCACCAACGCCCCCCTTCAGGCGCTCACGCAGTTCGCTTTCGCCGGACTGCAGAACGTCACCCGGATTCTGCTTCCGCACAACAAAATAGCTCGCATTGAAGGATACGCATTCGCAGGTAAATATCAACAAGTAGTTCATAATTCAAAATCGAATAGAAAATACAAATTGTAGATTAGTGGTCATACATTTCGAGCAGCTATATTTATCGATTTAAATGATGAAGGATATTATTCAAAAAGCCTCCGAAGGCAGTGTTCACGGACAATATGAATAATAAAGTATCCTCAGGTATGTCGATGTATAAAATAAGGAACTTATTCTTGTATAATTTTATTTACTATTCCTATTATTAATGGAGTAATTTCCATACTCCTACTTCTAATACAGTGTACATTGTTGGACTTCAAGTATACGTTTAAAAGTTATTTAAAAGTAATAATCGCGTACATACTCTTTCAAAGGGAACTTATGTTAAAGGTAAGGGTTTCAGAAGAATGAAAATTTGTGGAAGAGATGAAACTGAAATCAGATCAATAAGTAAATATTACGAAAGAAATATCGACAGGCTATAATTTCCACAAAAATATGCTCCATTAAGCAGATCATAATTATGAATAAGTTTTTAAAGGAAATTTTATGCGCTCCTTTTTTCTTAGTTCCTTATTTTTCATCCAGTCCTATTTGAATATAAGCATATTAAGTGCAAAGGTCTAAGACACTTAATGATTATCATCAGTCGCCTAAATTAGTCGTGAAATATAGTAACTGAGCTAATAAAAACTGCGCTGAAAAAGTACAACTTCCTTCTCACTTATTATGATGAATTTCCATCGACTTAAGCCAACGAATATGAGTTCTATATGAATTAAATATGAAAATGAAGTATTTTACGTAGCAACATTACGTTGTAAATATAAATGTATACGTAAAACGCTTGACTACCTATCTAAAATATCTAGCTATCTATATACCTAGCTAAAATCTCTTTCAGGAGAATTAGTAGAATTTTTAAGAAGGTATCTTATGTTTATATATGTATATAGTATCAACTAAGAATGAGATAGTATATAATATAATAAAAAATGGATATTAATTTAATATTAACGCTACAATCAATCAAAGAGTTATTATTTGGCGCGGGCGCCGTGGCTTAGTTGGTTAAAGCGCCTGTCTAGTAAACAGGAGATCGTGAGTTCGAATCTCGCCGGTGCCTAATTTTTTCAGTAATACATACTCTGCATAAAGAAAATTAAACTATAATAGAAAATATTAATTTTTAAAACGAAATATCGAGGAATGGGACAGCATAACTGCAGGAGCTTTTCGCAAAAATGTCATTAGTTATGATAAAAGTATACATGACACAAATAATATAATTAGTGAGCATATTTATGAATACGTGTGTCACGAGTGTGTAGATCGCCTGATTGGGTGACGTACGGCGGGTACTTAGCGTGTTCACTTCGGTAGCCGTGAAGGTCTGATGAGGAACCCGAAAAATATTTCATTATAATTGTTTTCAACAAGTTGCTTTAATGCGTTGGGGTAATTTTTAGCTTATATTATCGATGTGAGTAGTGGTTGTACTGTTTTTAGTGGAGTGTAAGTGATTTTTGCAGAAGTTTATTGTAAAAATATAGTGGCTTTAATAGTAAATGATAAGTAAGGAATAAAAAGGTAGTTATGTAACAAATATAGGTTTCGTATTCATAGAACTTTCAAAGCATTAATGGAAATTAACTATTAATTACGATACATACAAAGAAACATGTCTATAAGCCTTATAGGTTGGAGGTATGCTTAGCTGAGATTTTACGCACAAACGACACCAGATGAGTTATGTATACCTTCAGTGATCCATTGCACATCACAGTGCATTGATACTAACCACTTGCAGGGTGATTTTATTAGCTCCATGATGAGCATTATCGGAAAATTAGCGATGTATGTGTCCATTGATATTCCGATCACGATTCATTCACAGTGAATCATCTGCCATTCTATTTATAATCCACGCGAAAGGATTTCATGCATCGACGACATCAAAGTCTCCTGTCATTAATGAGGAGCAATTATCAATTGAGTGGTAAATATTAAAAAGAGCATCCGTAAGAAGTTATTTACTTTATATGATGGTCGTAAACCCATAACTCTAATCTAGTCTAGTCTCTAGTGAGGTTATAACCCCATAACTTAGAGAAAATTTTAACACTGGAATGTTATATATCTATTCATTAGGTGCTTGAATATGCAAAATCATTTCGAAGAAAATTTATAATTTTGCTCAATTTTGCAACAATTTAGGATCAAAACGATCGCATTAAATATTTCGCAAGTATTTTTTGAGGAACGATATTAAATATTGCGGTATGTAATGGATTTTAAAATATTTTCGAAGAAATATAGATATATAGCATTCAGTTAATAGTTTAATCACTTTTAATCACTTAATTGTCTTTTACTTTATTTACTCCCAAAGGTTTTTTAAAAAAGGACTTCCTTAACAGGATTTTTTATTATGATATTGCCTTAAATTTTAAGTTAAAATTAAGTCGAACATTTTCCTCCTCTGTTTTATATCGACTTAGCGCGCTTACCCAATTTTTAATTTAATTAATTTAACTGTAGCCAAAAAAATCCTTAGCAAAAAGGGTGTGAAGCAAAATATGCAATAGCAAAATTTTTATCGTAATGAAAATGGAAAGCAACATCTCCAATGTGAATAAATATTTCACTATTTGGTATATAGGTTTGGTATAAGAATCTTTTGATCTGATGGCAGAAAAAAATTTACGTCGAAATCGTTGTCATAGTATAAAAACTTCCAAAGCAACCATTGGTAAATATTTTGCATTTTATTGACTGAGGATATAATTTACGACATTAGAAATTCTATTAATATAATTATGTAATAAGTAATGACTATTAATTAATTTAATAATGCCCAAAGTTTAATCCCTCCATATCCTTACACATTCTCACCATCCCTGCAATGCCGCTGTTAAAGAAATTGAATATTTTCTCAGGCACCTCCAACGTCCGCCTGTTGCTGCTATCCCACAATCCTTTGCTGCGGATCGAGCGGGCCGCGTTCGCCGGTCTTTCACACGTCGAGCGGCTCGTATTGCCCGCCGGAATCCGCTCCATTGACCCAGATGCCTTCAATGGCCTTCGATCCGTGGGTCTGCTCCGAATGGCTTTCATGGACCTTTCACCTCCTGGGCTGAGGTCGCACACCTTCAGGGGCCTCGCCCGTGTTGCCGTCCTCGCCATACACGAGTCCGACCTGGGGGTCCTCAGGGCGGGGGCCTTTGAAGGATTAGCGGCCGTTGGCTCCCTTGACCTCGTAGGAAACAAGGTAATTGATGCTCTATCGGGGGGCATACGCACTATGGCGTAAAATATGTTTGTTTTAATTATCGTGTACTTCAAGAAAGACTATATCGTTGTATAATGATAATTGAGTCCAACTTCCGTAGAGTAACTCACAAAGTGGTTAATTAGATTACAAAAACTATGGAATATCAGGTATTACTTTATTTTGAGATGAATCAGTATATGAATAATATCATAGATATAGTATTTAAAGATAAAATAAGATATAAAAGATTTAGTTTCGGCCGAAAACAAAAGAACCTTACTGAGAGATTGCGTATCAACTTCATCTGTTCTATAGGGGTTTCTCACTAAGTAAATGTACATATAAATCTCTCTAAGGAAATATCGAGTTTCGTCGTGGTCGTATATATGATATTAGTTAACTGACTACATATATTGAGTAGTGTTTATTTTTTTTAACTCTTTAGTGAATCGACTCCATCAATTAAGAATATAAGATCAATTAAGAATTATATAAAATAGAATATGTTACTTTCATATGAGCTTACGACAGAAGATTTTAATCGTGATTGATATTTTACATGAAACAGTTCTCTATTTATTTTACATGAAATCATTTTCTAATTCAACAATCGTTACCAATTAAATGAAATTTTTCCAATTATTAATCGTAAAGATAAAAAGTACACTTGAATTTTTATCAATCTAAGATATCAATAAATTGAACGATCTAACCTTTTTTCGAAACGTTAAAATGAAAATTAAGGTTCTAATATTTTAAATTTAATTTATTAATTCGAATAATTATAGAGGCTTAAGCTGAATAATCTCTGTATTCTGATTAAAGAACTATTCTTATATTACTTAACATGGATTAATTGACTAAAAAAGTTATTGCTATCTCAAAAGAAACTAATTTGGGCCTTATGGAAAATTAGCTACTTTTTAATGAAGGAAAGCCATTTGATATCAGTTAGATTAATATACATCCTTTGTGAAACACTGAATTCCATATAAGCATTTCTCCGCTACTCATGCATGCATCGATATGCATCTATCTGAAAGTTTTAAAAGGAGAACATTAATGAGTCGATGAAATCAAAAGAGACAGAAAATGAATCAGTGATGCTATTTGTCATTGGCACATGTACTCCCACGTAAACAAATTGGCTTATTTTACCTCTCGATTAAAATCATTGATTACATCCTCCTACGATCAAAAGATTGAATTTTTTCCATATACACTCCGATCAGTGTTTAAAATCAAAACTTGGTGACAAATAAAACTGAGAGTACGTATTTTCCGAAGTTAACCCATATTTATATTTATATAATGGGTAATAATGTATATGAAGACGAAGTGAAAAGACGTTTATATACGTATGTTAATAAATCAGGACGGTGGTATTGTAAGAAATCCGTGATTATAATGGTAAAAATATTTCAAATGGCGATATTTTATTAAATGCAGATTAAAAATAGTTTTTAGCACTTGCGAAAATTAATACGAATTATATGCGCGGAAAATCCATAAGAGTAATTGCTCATGCATTAACATCACATCGCGCTTTCTTTACAAAGCCACAATTTATATAATTACGGCATCCATTGCTGAAGGACTGTCATTTAAAAAAAGGTCACTCTTTCCACCTCAATTTTGCTATTAACGCAAGAGCGAAATTTCACGCTTTGCGCTCATTATTTGCTTAAATATTCGCACCCATTTCTGAGGTCAAAAGGTACATCATTTGGCGCGGAAATGACCTATATGTTGAAAAAAATCAGGTCGCCTCGTTCGGAATGGAAACAACGAATCTAATTATAATAAATTTACATGGATTCCCTAAGGGAAAAGTACGTTTCCAAGAGAATTTCCCGTTCTAGAATCATAAATATGTTTCATCATGGTCGTTATGCAAAATGATGTGACATTAGACTGCAAAAGTATGGCTTTTGATAGGTGAGCATTTATTTCCATTGGGATGGAGCAGGAAATGATTATTTTATTTCCTCTTGTGGTTGAAATAAAAGTGACGTTCGACTTCAATTACCGATTGGATGTGAGAGGACAGCGTACTCTTCCATAAGTGACACACTTGATAAAAGCCGTCATAATGACGTCGCTGAACTGTTATTAAATACCATAGAGACGCATATCTATTCAAGTCCTTCTCTTGAATCAACACGAGGTTTATCTTTGTCGATATTCATTGAGTGAGTTTAGTTAATTATGTTTCCCTTATAATATCAAATTATCCGTATTCATATCCAGACTTGAGGTTATTTTCGCTCGTGATTTGGTAAAATAAGTATGTAAAGTGAGATAAAGGATAAATATGTATTATTCATAAACTTGTAAGCACGGAATAGCTCTCTTATTCAGAAAATGCATAATTTACTGAAAAATATAATTGAAAACTTGAGCATTACAATATTTTATGATTTACAACTGAAATACTCTGTCACGGAAATAAAAGATATCATAAATATTCCATTGAACGTCGAAGGTATTTTGACTGCTAGTTTTCATAAAATTTTATGCTTTAGATAATTTATCAGCAGCTACTTAAATGAAATTTCACCTGATTTATGAATATAGAGCATAAAAGATTAATTTCAGATCTTCCATAACTGCCGTAGTTATGTTAGAGGATTATTATACACCTTTATGCTTTAAACGTCTATTTCTTACATTGTTTATCTCATCTATATAACTCTTTATAGTTCGACAGATTTGTTCTAAATTTTGCCTTAGAGTTTATTGACGGAAGTCTCAAATCTTTGTCTACCGACGGCTTTTGTTCCATCCTCCCGAAAGAATTGTTGTCCAACATCTCGCGGGAAAGTCTACAAGACATTTGTTGCTCAGGATATTCACCTATGCTATTTTTACTCATCTGGAGAAGGTTGTGCTGTTATATGCCGATTGAAAAACTAAGGGTCCTATTTGTTAGCCGTACTTTACCGAATACCTTTTGCTTCTGTACTAAACCGGAGCTGTACTAAATTCATTAAATTTATATTGAAGATTGACGTCAGAAAGAGGAAGGATCAATGTTCCTCAATCATTCATCCTTTTTCACATTCACAATTCACATTACGACTGAACATCGTATTTTTCTTGAACTCCTCTTATTGAGACTTCAAGAACAGATTAGTTTTCGATCCTTCCATTTTCCTTACCGGCAGAGAATGAGTTTACATAGACTCCTTCAGATTCGCCTACGGTAATTTTGAATCACACTTTTGAAGACTACATCATTTCCTCACGATATGTAACCAAAGTTTTTGCATAGAAATGTACTGAATAGCAATTACAAGATGTTGGTTTTCTCAATTATTTAAACCCGGATATCCTTTTTGAATTGAAATTAAATTTCTTTATTAATCCTCTCCCTGATAGATTAGTTGGAAAATGAAGTCATTTCTTCGAATAAAGTGGAATATACACATCATTCTTGTTCTTAGATTCAGAAGATTTTATATGTTAAGCCTGGTCGTATTACCCCTTAAAAACTAGATATTCTGTTTTCGTTTGTGGTATTACCCGAATCCCTACAACTCTTTCAAAAACCATGATAAAGCTGTGACCCTGAGTGGTTTGCTCTTCAATCAGGTGGACGCCGTGGAATCTCTGTGGCTGACCCCTAGCAACAGGGTGCGCGCCCTCAGGTTCATCGGCAACCACCTTCTGGAGACCCCAGCCCCCGGAGCCGTGAGGATCGAGGGCGACGTGGAAGTGAGCGTCATCGGCAACCACTTCCCCTGCGACTGCCGCCTACGCACACTCCTCCGCTCCCCATTGGCCAACAACTCCGACTTCCCCACCAAGAACTTCTGCATATCTCCGCTTGCCCTCAACGGCCGACCCATAGCCTCCGTGGACGTGGACGCCATCACCAGAAAGTGTCCCCCGTCCCCTGACGACGCCATCGACGGTAACGAAGTGGAGGACGCAGGGCTGATCTCAGGGTCCGAGCTCTCCTCCAGTTCGTCACGCCCCTCCCTCCCCCACTTCCCCCTCCTCCTCCTACTCCTGCTCCTCCCCTGACTCATTCCGCACACAACCCTCGTCTCCTTACAAACTACGCCAATGAGATTTGCTCCTTTGAGAGCTCCCTGTACACAGCCTCCGTAACAGATTCCTAAAAACCATCTCCGGCATAAAGAGCTTCCCCTTTCACACTAGTCCACTTTGTATGCTGCCTCACTCTCATCCCCTTGACAACTTCCTTTTTTTCTCCCTCGGGCGACATGTCCCGCACCTGGGGATGCTTAACAGCGTACATATGAATAAATGTGTCAGCGGAGAATGGAAAAGCAACGAAGACGTTCACTAATCAATACGATGATAAATTCGTAATTGTAGATGAAATTTCATATCATTAAAACAACATACATTAAAGATTATACCTCCATCTTCTGGTCCATTGTCTTTCTTTTAGATAAGTTTCTTCTTTTGGTGTTTTACAATTGATGCACTTCATCACTCCATTTTTATGGAGCGAAAATTTTCGAAAAACATTCTTTCGTCTACTTAGCAACGATCTTGGAAGAAAAATTTGTCACTCAAAAGAAATTCAGTGAGTTATGGCTTAGTATTTCATTCAATTTTAAGCCCCAAATGTTCTTTTATAGTGCAACAATATATTTCGGAAACTTCATTAACAAATTTGACTTGTTAATAGCAAATAATGACGTATCACGACTAACTAGAAACATCGTATTGATACTTTATAATTTCAAGTTTCCAATGAGGCCTTCCCATTAATATGATCGCAAATTAATAATAATTAGATTTACCATTAATAATTTTCCGACTATTTTACATCAAGAGAGCATCATGATGGAAAATGAAATGATCGCACAAATTATAGGAAGATGATCCCTGATGATTTAAAGTGCATTAATTAGAGAACAATATGTTAACGTAGACTTACCTCGAAGTTAATTCCAGTTCTTTTAAAAATACACTACAGAAACCTTATTCTCAATCATTATAAATTTTTTCATCTCAATATTTAATTGGTTATGCGATATTTGCAATACATTTTTTCTTGTGCTCATATATATTATTTAAATCAAGCATTCAAAATTAACATTTCACATTTCCGCAGTTACTAACATAGTTTGCGAGAAATACGACAAGGATTTTTGAATTTTTAAGAATATTTTTAAGCGTAGCATGGCTTCTCTCTTATGTATTGCCTTTTTAGGCAATCGGCTTCAATCAAAAAATTTCTGATCCTTAGAGGAATCCATCGGAAGTGTGACATTTGTCATCATTATTTTCAATGAGGCCCTCCACTCAGCTCTGGAAATCCTCTCTCCCACTCCGCGGCCTTGTTCAAAACTCCTGCGCGCGATGGAATTCCGAACATCGTATTTCGACCGAACGTGATATAACTCTCTGCCTTTATCGAAATTTCGAACACGACTTCGTTGCTTTTCCATTACCTCTGCTGCAATTTATACTCATTTCATTGATTCAGCCTTTCATCAAGACCTTTTCGCCATCTAATCTCACAAAACTTGGGAAGAAATCCAGTCCAAAAAGTACGCGATTTGAAATGCAAGAGAAGTCCAACTAGTATATCGGTCGTGTTAACGAATGCTCGGGAAAATAGAGTGTTTTCTCCAAGTACCTTTTGCAACAATCAGATCGGGATGTCAAGTAACGAATCCATTCCAAATAGTTGTCAGTTACAAGATGTTGGTGTCGAGGAATGGCACACCCAGCTCTGGTACTTACAAAAATAACCAAGTCTATTTGATACCATAAATGTACCCCAAGATAATTTTCGTATTTAATCCAGCCAACGTATATTTACGATCAAGTCGAGTTGTCCGGTTTGGAAAGAGATGGATGGCTGAATGTTAAATGTCATCAAAGTGACAGTACCTGGAAAAGAGTTAAATCAAGTGCTAAATAATGCTCTTAAATCTATTAGTAATTTTGATTTCAAGAAACAGACTCCTGACATTATCCCTCTCAATATAATATTTTTGGAACATTACTGAGAACCTACTGATATTAAGCATAACAGATTTATGGCTAAATATCCTCACTTATGTTTTCTTTTGCATCCCTATCATATTGGATGTATAACAGAGAATTATTAATCTTTCCTACCCATCGTTTACATGAAACGAAGAAAGATACGTTTTTCCCTCACGCGATTTCTTTGATGGAACATTAGGAACTGCAGACTCCCGCACTGCTTTTATCCACAACCTTCCTCAAAGAAGGAGAACAAGACTCTGCGCAGGAAAAAGTGAACCAGCAAATCGGCTTATATGTACACAGCAAAAGGAGGCTATTTGTTTCGATGAAGAGGAGAAATAATTTATGGTTGTTCTTATCCAGTGTCATTGGTATGGTATGCAGAATTGCATAATCTATAATGTTATGAAATATATCTAATTATGAAGTTGGATGGACTATAAATTTTTCTAATAAATACTAAAAACTCTAAAATTAACAGAATTCGTTTCATTACGGAAAGCTAACGAAGAGTATTACCTAATCTATGTGTGGTTTACTCCCCTAATCTTGGTATGAGATGCTGAAAAGCAGTCCATTAAATCTTTACCAAAAGAGGAAATGCATTCCTAAAAATGGCAATGCAATTGAAATTCACATTAAATATTATGATCAGCATTCTATTAGAACATCTGAAGGAAAATTTTAATACCATTTTCGTCTTAATATTTTAAACCTCTACCACAAGAGGAAACCTAACATAATTTGTCATTCAACTGACGGTGAATAATACGTATTAAAAAGTTAATACTTTCGTAAAGATCCTCGCTGGATGAACACATCCTCACAGTCGTTCGCAAAGGAAGAGATGAAAAGGCAAGGAGTTGGCTCTTTTATTACTGATTTTTGTAGTTTTTAATTAACCTTTAAACTCTACTCCGATTAAATCGTACTACATCAGACATATACAGAAACTGATGGATTGAAAATGGACGAACGAATTTCGAAATGAAAGAGCGTGAGTCATCATGAGAATAATGTTGGGAATCACATATTAATTTCCAATTTTTATTGTTAATGCAATCAAGAACTTTCTTAACAAGAGCACAACTTTTTACTAACGCAACTAAAAATCTGGGAAATATACGAATAAGGTTTTTAAATTAAATAATTGAAGTTAATAATAATTCCTGAATAACAATTATCATCGACTTATTAGAGTAATATATTAATTTCTTCAAATTCTCAAAGTTAATATTATGTATGAGGATGATTCTATCTATTCTTTTAGGATTAAAGAAAAAACTCAGAGTAATAACTAATAATAGTGAGTAAAATATCGGTGAATATGTTTATTAGAATTTACAGTAATTCACATTGAAATTTTATTCAATTTTATCAAATATCTTCTTTATTCTAAAAAAATATTCATAAAGGAATTCTTTTGATATGGAAATTAAAATTTGACCGAATACAGTTTACCAAAATTAGTGTATAAAATCAGCATTAAACGGATGTAGGAAAGAAAATTCAAAATAGATATATACTTATAAATCCCTGAAAGAGATTAAAATATCGTAAAAGAGATAAACGTATCAAAATAGTGCCAAAAAAGGCCGTAATGGAAAGCAACGTTAGAAAGTTCAAAACCGCTAGATTCGAAACAAAGTTCCAAAACAAGTACAACTCATTCGAAGCCACAACTTGGACCAGAAACGTATCATGCATTAAAGTCCGATCCTTTCGGGCGCTAACTTCACCATTACAAACTCACACACGGATTCGAGAGGATGAAATCGTCCTCTAAGAATCCTATAGGGTACGCCCACAGACATTTTTTACTCTCATCCGTAAAGAGTGAAATCCACTCCTGAGGAAACGACCAAGAGGCGAAAAAAAGGTCTCTCCTTTACGCCCCCGGAATTAGGGAGATCGGACTCCTCAGCAACAGGTGTCGGAGGGGAAGTGCGTCACAGAAAATCGCCGTGGAAACGGAGAGATATTTCTTATCGGCAGAATGTTGAGAGAAGGATATTCCAGACGATATGTATGAAGAATAAATTCCTGTAAGTCGTGCAAATATGTATGGGATTTCTTTTGAAGCATGGTTTCGAAGACTTCTTTTGAGTGCGGGGTTTTTTATTCCTCAATATCGTCTTCTGAAAGGGCACGTTTCTCACAGGGCGTTGCGTAATGATTCTTTATCATTTTGAAGGGCGAGATATTTGGTTATGTCTTGATTTTAGTACGAATTCAAATATATTCTCGAATTAGATAGGAATTATGCTTGCGTAAGTAATTCACTAAGAAATAATATGTCAAAAGGTATCAGTCATTCTAAAAGTTTTTATTCCTGATATGTTTCAATTTAATTTTACTTTATCATGTCTTTGTGAATTAAGGAAGCCCGTAATTAAGAATCTGGTATAAATATCCCTAATAGAGGAATCAACTGGATGGAAAAAATTACTGTATAAATGAATATTTCTTCTTTTGGACAGCCAAAGATTTTATAAACTTATTTAAATAATATACTTTAAATTAAATTACAACAGAGAGAACAAAAAAAGAAAAACTTAACCGATTTCAAAAATGTCAGTCTTATTTTTTGAATTTATATAGAATGTAGTTTATTCTTTTACTTTAAGCGTACGTAACATTTTGTTTATAGAGAACTCCTTTATCAAGTTTAAAAGTATATTCAGTTCTTGAATTAATTCAATAAATACGGATTTACTTACATATACTCAAGGAGCATAGATATGGGATTTTAAAGGAAGATAAGTTATTCGTTTAAACGTCAAATAAAGAGAGTAGATATGAGTGAAATGGAGCCATGACGGCTTGCTTGTGTTTGAATACATATTTTCTCAGATCATTTATCATGTAAGAATTCTGATATCATACCTTTACATATCTGACTGAAGAGTACAAGTGAACATAACTTTAATAACATACAGTTTAAAATTTAAATAACCAGAAATGTTTAAACTTTGTTTGTTGATGAAATTTCTTCTCCCTTGACTTTCTGGATGGTTTAAAGATGGACCTAAAAATTGAACACCTCGTAAAGATACTTAATCGAAATTACGTAGGATGTTTAGAATAAATCAATTATTAATTTTTTATCTTCACTAAAGCAGGCAAATAGAGACTTCAGAAAATTTAAGTTAGAAATAATATCAAGAACAATTATCAGCCCACAGGATTAATTCTCACTAAGTAATCTTTTTTCTTATCTTTTAAATCCGTGACGGTAAATGTAAATTTGAATCGATTATGATATCGTGATAAATTTGGAAAATTAACATTGATACCTTAGTTATTCCTTTACTAAGATATTATTTCAATACCTGACATACTTTAACGTAAATTATTAATAATAATATTGACGTAAATTTATCAAATAATTCGAATCTAAATATCTATTACTTTTTTCTTGGGGACTGATATTACTTTAAGAATTCTTATTTGTTATAAAATATAACTCGTTTTTGTATAGAATTCCAATAATACGAAGGAAAACCCTACCTGAAGTATTGCCGATCATAGATGCGCGTGTTCCTGACTCAGAATAAACGGGAGCCGCCGTAGATAAAATAGAAAAGTACGTTCGATCGCTTGATGTCAGAGACAATTGCGGAATCATGCGAATGAATAACAGATGAGCATCAAAATGCGTTTCGAATAAGAACTGAGCCCAGAATCTGAGAGATGGATTGCACCAGAATCGAGGTCAGGGAAGATAAAGTTGTTCCTAGATCCTCTAAAATACATCCACAGTGGATTCGATAAATATGTAATTGGCAGAATAATATTATCGAAAAATAAATGTAATAAGAATACCATAAAAGTACAAATTCAGCCAAAAACCTTACGTGAAAATGTTATTTCAATAAAAATTAAACAAGAACACAATTGAATAGATGTCGTGCATCTACGAACAGATCAGCACATTTAAAATTGTATTCCCTTGATTATAATCGTTCTTCAAAGTTGAGTGAGAAGTTTTATACATCATTCTTGTATATATACGTTCAGCGGTTCCTTTTAATGTCTAAGTTTTAATAATCATATTATTTACACAAAAAGATAGATAAACAAAGATGGCAAAGATAGAGTATTGTAAATAAAAAATGCCCATTTCGAATAGATAAGAAACATATGACAAGATATAAAATACCGAATAATTCTTTATTATGAATTCTTTTAACTTATAAATTCAATAGTGATTTCAAGAAGAAGATCAGGGCCAATCGCTAACTTTTATGACTTTTTACTATAGATTCTTAGGGTATTCTACAGGTAAATGGATTTAATCAAAATCAGGTGACTGGGTCAGGGTTAGGATCTAAAAAGGCGTGCGATATCTATTTAAACAGGGCTCTAGTTAAGTTGAGCTTCGGATGGAACTAATGAAGGAAAATGTGATCGAGTTCATTACCCAATTGATAATGATAGTGCTTCATTATTTAACATTTGATTATACACGAAACTTATTTTTTCTTTCCTTTACAGTGACATACATTCACTTTTCTGATAGGAGAGTTTTGCATAATCATAGCAAACATAATAGTTATTCGATTTTTAATCGTGGACAATTAAAGCCTCAACAAAATCATTCAGTAGCGAAATTTCTTCTCTCGTACATAAAATTTAGGTACTTCTGCTGGTGAAATTGAAGTTTTCCCTTTGGAAATAGTTGTCCGGAAATAATCCAATACTCTTTCGAACTTATGATATTATTTATATAGTTTTTCGAAATGAAACTATTATTATGAACAAACATAACTCATTGAGAACTCTGTTGGGACAAAAGCCATTAAAGAATGGATTAAAATGTAATTGAAAATTAATTGAAATTTAATTAAATTTCCGCAAAATATACGATGAGTTTATAGAATGTGATAAAGTTGGCATTATTCAGCAAAAAATGAAATAGCTAAACGGAAAACGGAAATCTAACATTCAAATCAAATTATGAAGTAAGATGCATTGTAAATATTAATACTTAATCTTTAAAGTACTTTATATTAAGATACATTGTTTTTATTATATTTGTATTTATTTAATTTTATTAATTTTCCCAAAATTAATTTTTGATACTGAAGAAGAAATATCACTTTTTCTGCTTTCAATTATAATTAAGAAGGACCACATTGGATGACAAGATGACATATAACTTATATATTTACTAATTAATTTTACGAGAAAATTTCAATTTTGATAAAACTTTTCCCGTATGGATGGTACGTCATTCTCATGGGTATGTTTACAGTTGTCACTATAATCATGATTCCAAAAATAGCACGCGAAAGAAAGTTTTCGCTTTTCAAAATAGAAATATTTTTTCGTGCAATATTCTTTCACATGTTTCTCGAAATAGCGAAAGAATGTTAGATGGACTAATCCTTTGGGCGTAGTTAATTCGAGGATATTTTCCAGTTAAAGTATAAGCGCATTTGAAGGCCCTTCAGTGGGCGTTAAACTGAGTTCGTGGATCAGTCAATCAGTTCGCACGCAAATGTCATTTTTCCGCGGAAAGAAGAGGAACCGCGATGAAATTGGCGAAAATGGCGGAAAACCGATAAAAGACGGAGGAAAAAGAGTGATAAAGACGCCCTCTGTTTGCAGTCCGCAAATCAGCTTTTCGGAATTTCAATGGAGCGTATCTTGGCACCCCCGCGAATCATGCAAATGTATTCCACGAGAGAGAATTTGATGGTTTTCAAATTCCAATATCGGGTTTTGTTGACACCGCGAGAAGGTTTTCACCTGTTTCGAATTTTGATTGGATGCGAATGAGTTGATTAGATGCAATCAAAGCGCCTTTTTAATCGATTTTTAAACAGCGCTCATTTTAATTGGCTAATTCTGGAAACGTCATATCCCCGTTCATTAGAAGTGGATAAACATAAGCATTTGCGAACGTTCATTAAAGTTTGCGGAATCTAAAGTGTGAAAGGTTAGTTAATTATACACTTTCAACAGAATTTAAGTTTGGTTCGAGGTAATTTATGAGCTAAATTAATCCCAAAAAACGTTTTGGATCCTATTTTAAGAGAACCTAATCATTTTTTATTTATAGCCATTAATACATACAAACTTAGGTTATTCATAAATGAATTTTAACGCCATTAATGAATGCGTTATGATTATGAGCAGAATATTCATATTTAAACTATGAAATTATTTTATTATTGAAACTCAGGATCTAATATAAAATATATATTATATTTATTTAGTATTACTACAAATAATAGAATTATAAACAACTCATACCGGTTTCTATAGCAAATATATTGTTTTATTATGACAGTTTTGATGTTATAATGGTCTCTAAATTCACCCCTCAAAAATAGATATTTCTAATGAACTTATATGTTGTAATAAAGGCTGATGTATATGAATTTGATGAAAGAATTCTTTTTAATCCCATCAGTGATGAATTTTTAATACTGAAGTAACTTGTATCCTTGCTACATTGTGTTTCAGTGGCAGATTGATCGCTTGGCTTCCTTAAAATAGTGAAGAAAGTAAAGACTGATTGGCTCATTTTCACTTCACCTAGAAAGTCTCAAAACTTTTCGTAAGATAAAGGCAATGGGATTGAGTTTTAAGTAGCTCTTTAGTAAAAGTGCTTTGCCTATTATCATCGAAAATTCAAATTCGTATGTGATGTAATCAATAGATTGAAAACGAACATCTATTACCAACTGATTTGCGCATAAATCACAGAAGTAGAAATTTACTTTCACTTTCATATGAATAAATAGTTTGAAAATGGGAGAACGATCATTCCAGATCAGAGTGTGACAAAATAACTTAAGAGCCATTGCGTAAAGTCTGAATTCCCATGGTGATTTGTAATAATGCTGAGAAACGAGTGTTTGGATACCGCGAGTCTAAGAAATATAGTCTCCGCGATCCCTTTGAGTCATCTGTCGTGCTCACTTATCGTACTTTCTTCTTATGCACTCTTTATTAACCCCAATTCCCACGGCGGTCCCCGTAATGTATTATTATTTCCTCTCACAGCACTCGAGAAAATTAAGCAATGCATTTCGGAAAGTTATGCTCTTCCTCCGAATTTTTTCATATTCCAGCCTCGCGCCGTCTTTCTTCATTTGTTTTCGAAACAACCACTTATCATCTGTGCGCGGACCATCTAATGGTTCGTCACTGATGGGAATTTTGAATCAAGATTCGGAGGTGGCGCCTCGTTTGCCGCTGGAGTGAAATATTGACGTGTGGCCGAGTTATTGAGATTTATGAAACCCGAATTGGGATTTCGAATCGTCTCTTAACTCATCCTTTTCCGGATAAATAACGCAGTTACGAAATATTTTTCGTGTCTGATGAGTATCGCGAAATGATTAACAAGTCGTTCTTTTATTTTATTACTCCTCTAACTCTTTCAGATACTTCAGGTTCTGTTAAATAATTTCTATGAAAATATACATAAAGTCAATAGAACTCTATTTAAATTAAAATAGTGTCATTTTAATGACATTCGTTTGAAGTACATCATCTTTCAACTAAAGCCCATGTACACTAGTTTAAGTTTGACGTATTCAGACCTTGGAGTTAAGCGGAAGATATTGCTAACGAATGAATTATTTAAATTATTTATATTTATATTAAAAAAATAAATAAAAAATAAAAACAAATAAATAAATTTCTGTCTATTCTATATACTACGGATATTTCTATCCATCGTTTTAAATTGATTTAATCAATTTCAAATTCTTGAAAATTCCTTTCTATTTATGATAAACGTGTAAATTTAACCCAGAATCAAAAATGCAATAATATGACAACTATTTCCATAGTTTTCCAAAGAAATCTTTACGAAATTAAGGGGAAAGACTGGTTTTATACTCGTTTCGATAACGAAACAGTATTTTTAAGCATCACTGCTTCCCTGACCTTCGAAGTGAATACAAGTGTTCTTCCCATAGACGACTCTCAGAGTAGCCATTTCAACTGGAAACTGGAGTCGTTGCTATGGACTGTCTTGGCAGCGAGCGTGGAAAATATTGAGTAGAAAAAAGCTTATTTCCTCTCTCTATTTTTATATTTTATTTTCTACCTCTGCTATGCAGCTTATTTGTGGCATTACAGTTTATTCGATGACACTCAACATCAAATTTACTCTTTCGTAAAAAATTTTTGCGATGAGGTTTCTGCAATAGATTTTATTCCAGTTTCCTTATTTCCTTTTTGCTTTCGTTAAATCATAGATCGCTTTCAGGAGAGGCAACTTAGTAATTGTTATTCAACGATTGTATAGGAAATTAATATTTTTTAACTTGCGCAATAGAATCCTTTTCTCTATCTTCAATTGGAAAAAGCTTTTACGATACATACATACAGACAAGAGGTGTAAGTTGTTTACTTTCAGAACCATGGTCCGGTCTAAATAGCCTTCTTTTCCTTTCCTTACCGGTGAATCAGACACCTATAGCTTATATTTTCAATGTGAATGCTGCGATTGAGAGGTAAAGTGAGTGGGTCCCATTTGATGGGTAGGTCAGGATCTGCAGTGAACATTCTTTTGACTGGTGAAGAGAAGTCTCACTCCACTGCAAACAATGAATATGTTGCCCTGAATAATATAGCTAAGCTCAGCGAGTTCTGAAATGAAATGGAAAAAAGTTCATTTGTTCATTATTAAGATATACAGCGAGGATCCAATGAAGTATGGTTTCTAGTCAAACAGATATCTTTACGTTATCGAAGCTTTTGATTAGCTGTATAGAGATAGTCTATAGAAAGCACATTCAAAAAAGCAATCTAGCTACTTTACAATTATGATAAACATATTCACAGGTAAAAAGTGCTTGATTCTCGCGTGTTATACGTTTACACGTATAAGGTTGAGCGTGTGTACATGTGTTTCTATGAAAAGAATCGGAACTGATGGAAATCGGGTATTGAAGCCAATTACGTTAAAAAATGTTACATACCAATCGGATGTTGGTATCGGTTGGTCGATTGTCCTAAAATAATCCAAAGATAGGGAGATGATATTTTGGCCATATTTTGATGGAGAAAGTAGATAAATAAAATAATCATTTGTGAAATTGTATGATATTTTTTTCACTTATACTTATAAACAACTATTGATGACAATTATTTTACTTCGAAAAGATTCGTTAATTATCTTATAATACGATAGTAAGCAAAACATATGGAATAAAGTATTAAATTTGAAACATAGTTAAAAGATTTAAAAGATACTACAATTTTAAAATATTTTACGATAGAATACGAACTAATTGTGCTCGGTACTGATGTTAAGTGTTCGTAAGAAAAATGTTCATTTAAAAGGTTGATTATGATTTAAAATCCATTTTCTTAAAACATTTAATCCGTTCCAATAAAAGAGGTATTCCATAATTCCTTTTAATTTTGCATATTTTACGATATGATCCAAAATTTGACTTTACAGCAATGACATCATGACATTTCCGTACGTCTGCTTAAATTAAATCAACAATTATCCAATCCGCGATAAGTATTTGATATCGGATAATTTGGAAAATCGCATTTAATTAACTGATAATTTAATCGATCGTTTATGGTGCATTTAATTTCGTCGAATGAATTTATATATTCGTTGCTATGGAACCGATTCCAGTTGAATTCGATCATTATTTTAGATTTATAATCTTTTCTAGAAAAAAAGATAAGCCTTCAATTGAAAAGAATTTCCCTTTTAATATGTATCGTCTCCTATTTATTACTGTGATTTATGGTAGTAATTTAAAATATTGAAATATATTGTACTAAAAATAATTTAATGGAAGGAAGAGTACTGTTTTTAAAATATACAACAAATGTTTAAGGACAAGAAAATACGTAACAGATATTATTTTTCATAATATGAATTTCATTCAGAGATTTTACTTTTTACTGAATGATGTAGAATAGTATAATATATAGTGCTAAAATTTATCTCTATATCCAGGAAGAGAACCATTTTATAATTGCATTTATTGATTCCTGAAAGTTAAGAAAAAATTATCATTGGTGTAGGTTTTAATATAGATTTATTCGGGTTAGATATATATAAAGAGTACAAAGGTTGAAGGGAGTGCATAGTATTATATGTAATGTTGGAAGAGTTAGTTTGAGTATAGTAGAAGAGGTTGTATGGGCTATATGTAACTCTATGGGATTAGATTTGTCAGAGGAAAAAGGTATAGAATAACTATGGTAGGAAGAGAAGTGGTTCTTTAGGGTAGATATAGGTTGGGGTAGATGTGTTAGACGGGGAAAGGGTTAGATGGAAAGGGTTTTGTTCGGTCAGCAGGAGGAAGGGTAGGACCGAGTAGGAAAGGGTTTGATAGGTTACATTAGGAAGTGGTTGTTAGGGTAAAGCACTAGTTGTAGAAGAGGAAGTGGGAGGAGTAGGTTGGAGTAGTTATGTTCGAGGTTTTATTTAAGTTTAGAAGGGCAGGTTGGTTAAGATGGAATAGGAAGAATGTATAGGGCTAGTTAGGTTAGGGGATGTTTATATAAGAGGGTTAGGTTATGGTAGAGTAAAACGGGATTAAGTGGGGGAGGTGCATTTAGTTGTCATAAATCATTAAATGTCCTTAAAATAAAAGTTTTTCCTTACAATTATGTATATCCATGAACTTATATTTTATGCTATTTCTTTTAATTGTCAGAATTTTTTCCTATATTTTTCATCAGCAATTTTAATGATGAAGATATTTCTTTTCTCTTTTAATCGAGTTCAGTAAACAGTTCACAATTCCTATTCTATTTTCGACCAAATACGTCTTTTCATTGAAATTTGGATTTTCATAAACACGCAATAGATATTAAATGAATAGATATCTCAAAATAGCGCTCGACTTTCCCCAATTTGAAATTTTCAGTTTAAACCTTATAGGGAGAATAATATATTTTATAAATCTCGTAAATATTTACGTCAGTTTAAGGTTAAAAATCATGATGATTTTATAATAAATTACGAAATTCTAAACGAACATTTTCAGTGATAAAAGTCAAGTAAAGACTTTTTTTGAAAATTTCGTAAAGATAAACACGAAATAATATGTATTATCCAATGATAAAGTTGCTTAAGAAATCGCGTTCATTTTGAGAGGAGGAGTTTAAGGATGTTATAAGAACAGTTTGTAGAGAAACCCGCAAATTCTTCACTCTCTTCCTCATCTGCAACCATTACTTTTTCCTTCTGCCCCTTTCTACGGAGAACGGTGTCCCTACTTCTCGTCCCATTCATTGTGGAGGAGGAGCATCCTGTCGTGGTCCATACTCCCTCACCTCCATCATCCACCAAGTGTTCCTCTTCAAACCTCTTCCTTTTTAAATGCCTGTAAATAGTTTATTTTTAAACATAAGGCTTTTTCTTTGATTGAGTACATCATTATTTATATTATCCTCTGAACATGTTCTAAGGGCTGAAACGCATTTCAACAAACTTTGTTTTATTTTGAGAAGGGAAAATTCTGTGAATATTACTTACTTAAAGAGAAGTTCTATTATTTTATTTATAATTTTATATTTACAATTATTTATTTTTTTGACACGTCAGTTATCAAACATTAAATTTTTGCGTAAATCACTACCTTAACTTTGTAATACTTGCAAAATATTATGAGTTAGAGAATTAAATATCCTAAAAGTTATAGATATAGCTTAATTTTCTTGTTTGGATGACATGTAATTCTTAAAAGTTCTGGAAAATTCCTCGGTACGATCAATTTATCATTTTTTACATCCGCAGTAATTATTTTTGTACTTTTATTTACGTTGCGTATTATTCTATGGTTTTTAAATTCTACTACAATTTACATTAAGTCCTCCGATATATTCCACATAGAATTACCCAAGTATTATCCATTTTTATATGCTTTAAATGAGATATACAGTGTTGTGATATTTTTATTATTAAATGTATTTATTTTGAACACTAGTTAACGAAGTTTTCAGATCGCTATTAAAAAATATTTACCTTTTGACTATTAATTCATATTCATTCATATAAAAGTGAGATATGATATTCCCTTTAAACACGATATCTGTATTGATTTTATTATAATGTATTATATTATTATTGTAATTTAAATTATTCTATAGGAACGTAAAAATTCATTTAACTGTTGTATATTTTAGTAATGGAATTTATTTAAAAAATACTGAAGTTAAGATTTTTTAAGGTAGAGACACTATAAATAGCCCACTTAAATATTTATGTGTCAATAGAAATCATGTAATATTACTACTAATACTTGTAACAACTACGTTGAAAATGAAGATCCTTCTAAGCTTAACCAATTGGGGATTGCAAAACTTCGTGCACAGTATTACAAGATGTATCTCACCACGAATAGTTAGAGAAATCCCTCTTGTTCTTGCGGATAGTACAATGAGGTTCAAAGTTAGTCAACTTTGAGGTTAATACTGTACTCCATTTTGCACTTGTGATATTGTATGACTGAGGCTTTTATGTTTTGTTATTTATATCTGTAAATATAAATATCAAAGTTTTCAAAAAGACATAGCTAGAGAAATCGAAATTGGGCAGTTTAGGATATATTTTATACGGTATATTTTCCTTTTTGTATTACCAAATAAAATGTATATATATATATATTTACTTTCATCATAACGTTGTATCAATTGATGCCAGGGCATCTTAATGAATGAATGATGTTAAATGAATCCATTTACATATTATAATTGGAGAAAATATTTTTATGATTTGCATAGTATGTTTTGTAGATTATTTTTAATGTCAATAAAACGATAATTGCCTTTTATATTTTGATGTTTTTGTATAATTTAATTTTTCATTAAAATGTATAAATGAAAGACGAAAAACGGGGTAATAGTCAAAGTGAAATAATTGTGGACATTAGTGTTACTTTAAATAAATATAATAGATAGAAAAACGCAAAGATAAATCCATTAATGAAGTTATTGGACCGATAATGAAATTTATAATAATTATAATTATGAAGTATATAGATCTAAGAAGTATTTACGTAAATAAATCAATAGACAAAGTAATAGAAGAAGAGAATGTAAAATAGAGAAGACAATATTTTTACAGTTTCAATGTTAGACATTAAAGGAAGTTGGAAATGACGAGCGTACAGTATTCCAAAGGGAAAAAAGAAGTTTTGAACCAGTCTCGTTTTTGGGTAGTAATAAGAAAACAATTCTTCACTCATATCATAGGAAAAATACAAAAGTTAATAGGAAAGAAATTCTGTTAGACTCGTACTAATATAAATTTATGTGTGGTAAGAAAAAAGCACTGTTAAACAAATACGGACCTTGAAAATTATAAGTAAATGCCTGCAACAAATCTTTTTACCGCAAATGATCTTACTTAAATCCCATTGATGGGATGATTTTTTCAGTGTATTATAATTTTTACAATTTTATAATCCGTATATGGGGATATAAATCCACGTATAAATAAATCTAATATGCATGTATTTTTTTCTGAATTTCATTTAAAACTGCGTCTGAATCTAGCGATTCATACCTCGGGGCTGACAGCGCCACCGTTGGAAAGCCTTCTTAGATGATAAGCGAATGCTGTTGAAATATGGGGTCAGTGATCTCAAAGCTGCAAAGATTCTGTCAAAGATCAACTTCCGGTAGTGCATACGACAAAAAACTCAGGATTTTATAAACGTAATGCATATTAATATTTGGCATAAGAGAGAAATAATGAAGCAAAATTATCTAGGCACTTTATTTGTTCAATTATTTAACAATCAGTATCTGCAGCAATTTAAGAAATTGTGTTTGATACCAAATTTGGAGCACCTCTTCATGCTAAATGTGTTATCATCTCCCAAAAAGTCGTTCGTTATAAGTATATTGAGTAATGGCATTACTGAATATGCTGTTATTTTCCATGATTCTATTACAAGTCTTACAAGGAAAGTTTTTCATGTTAATTTTCGGAATTACGATGAAACCTATTTCATTATGAAATAGATATAGTGAAAGAAGAAATGAAAGATTTTTTACATAGACTCAGGTATCTGGAAAAATTGCGGTTTTCTTGATTATCCTTGATATCCATTTTTCCTGAAAGAACAAAATTTGCTACCTTCTCAATTCTTCTTTTAATTCAAGTGGACTATGGTTCGCGCTCGTTTTGGATGTAATTTTTGTTACCTTTAATTCACCAGAGTATATTTTTGAAATAATAGCAGCAACTTTATCTATTATTAGGCACCTTCTTTATCTTCAAAATAATATTCAACTGGCACTGGATGTTCGCCCTCCCCTTTCAGATACGTCACGAATTAATTTCAGACGTCTTAAACACTTTTCGTTTTAAATTGTTAACTCAGTTTGTCGATGACTACTCGAAGATAAGAGATTGTAAGAGGAGACTATGAAACTTTGTGTGGAAAAGGAGCTCTGTATGAATTTTATTTTTTGTTTATTAGGAGTTTGACCGAATCTTTCCGAACCGAATCTTAGGGACAACTGTATGCGTAATACTTGTATGCATATGAGATGTTTTCGGTCCATTGGGATGCTGTGATTAGAGACTTGTAAATACTTGGGGAGTATCGAAGAGGTGCTGAGAGTAATTGAGATTGACTAGAAGTTCCTGAGACCTTCAAAACTGCATAAGTGTATCAGATGTAATAAAAGAAGATTAATTTTAGATTTTAACTGTCCATAATATTGAATGCACTTTAATAAGTTTTTGTACAAATAATATTATTGTATTTAAATTAATTCGATTGCATTTAAATGTAATTTATTGTATTTAATTGCAGTTTTATCTGTTAAACCATGTACATTTTATTTTCTATTTTTAAATGTATGTAATGGATTTAATAAATCTTAATAAAGTAATAAAATTGTTTTTGAGAATTTTAATGTTTTATTAACCAAATCAATGTAACTATTATTAAAATATTGGTTATTATTTCTCCTCTTTAAGAAATAATAAGACATATTGGCATATGTAAGACGTAGTTCAAATTTTTAAGTAATCTTCAACAATTTAAATTGAAAAAATTTACTGAAATTTACTTCCGCATTTGGAAAATAAAAAACAATAAAATTAGAAGATATAAATTAAATTAATTTTTTATAAATTAAATGTAAGCTTGATTTGAATATTTGAATAGTACCGCTTGTTCATGACGTCACAAATAGTATCGTATTTCACGCTAGATGTCTATCCATAGATTTAATTACCAAGAACCTTTTTATTCATTAATTTATGAATAAGTAATAGAAATTAAGAGCTGTAATAATCGTCATTAGGAAGCCATATTGAACCTCATGCTATAAATACAATTTTTACTGTCCAGTGATCGTTCTTTCAGAGTGTTATTTAAAATTTTTAATAGCCTCTTCGCAAGGGGGATAGGCTTTTCTTCAGCCTCTGTTGATTTGTCGAATTGAGGAAAATACGAGGACTATACATAAGGTCACGACTGGGATAGTGCAGATGAGGGAGGGGGAGTAGAAGAAAACAACTCTTCTACTTTTCCTTTACTCTCTTCTGTCTTACCGGAGACTGTAGGACAAGAAGAAAATCTCTATACTTACAAGTAATTATATTTCTAAGTATAGAGAATTTCTTCTAAGTCCAGACTTAGTTTCCGGTAAGACAGAAGAGAGTAGAGGGCAAGTGGAAGAGTTGTGGGAGGGGAAGTAAGAAGGATGAATGTAGAGGGAAAGACGTAAATTTTTATTATTATATATATTATCAAAAAAAATCGTTTCTCCCCTCCCCATATTGACCTACGTGTAGGACTCCCCCCTTAGTCCTACGGAGTGTACCCCCCTCCCCTATTGACCTACGGAGTACAACCCCTCCACGTGCGCCCCTGGACTTATAATAAGTAAACGATATCTTTAAAGAAACACTAACTCCATAACTTAGAGTATCATCTATGACTCTATACAGAAGGGATTTAATGCTACCTTTATAATATCATTTACTTATTATAAGCCTAGGGGCCGGGTTGTACCCCGTAGGTACTACGCGCAGTTCAATCTCACGGGTCGTCTCGTTAAAGACACTGTTATGGATGAATGCGATGAATCAAGGGAGGCTACAGTACTTATGTCTGTTACGGTACTGGGCAAATTATTAATTATAATGTAGATAGGTTTCCGTATTTAATATACGTATTTTATTGTAACTGTGAGGTAG
Organism: Pantala flavescens; assembly: GCA_020796165.1. NCBI lineage: Eukaryota > Metazoa > Arthropoda > Insecta > Odonata > Libellulidae > Pantala > Pantala flavescens. The sequence goes on from CM036886.1 coordinate 27,404,378, forward strand.
ATATGTACTTCTAGCTTCACTAGTGCCGATATAAACATTAAAATTACTCTTTGTTTAATGATTATTGAGAATAATGTTCATTTACGTACTGGTTGAGTTGGAGTGACATCTGTACGACTTCCAATTAGAACCTTTCTGATTTGAGTATTCCCGCGTAATACGTCACAGAATTACGAAGCATATAGTTAGAAGTCGATTAAGTAATTCGATAAGTATATTACAGCTAATTATTTTTCTTAAATTCTGTTTAAGAATTAATAAAAGTACCACTGAAGTATGTGAAAAGGATAATAAATGAATAAGACAAAATAAAAGACAAGATTTTATTGCAATTAAAGCTTTTTATCAATACAGAAACATATATGAACAATATGTTGAGTACAATTGTACATATATATATTACAAAGTATGAAATTAAACTCTGTGACTCACAAGAAAAAGTCTTTAGATCGATGTTCGAGATAACGATGAAACCTATTTCATACAGAAATAGACATATTGAAAGTAAAAAGGATAAAAGGTTTTGGACACGAAGGAACTGGTTCCCGTGAAAGCGGAGGAAAAAAATAGACATTTTGTTGATTATCCTTGAATTGTATGCTTCCCTGCACATCAATTGTTGCTACCGCCTTCCCCAGTATTTTCGGTGGACTTCGGTTCGAATTAATTTCAGGATATTTGTTTACTTAGCTTTGCTTTTAAAGAGTAATGGATTCGAACCGAAGTCTACAAGACACAAGGTTCATCTTAATACAGAAAATCGATCTGATAAACCGTTTTTTGTAAGAATTACCTCGAGATATTTTTTGTTTTGATATTAGGACAGTTTAAGGAATACTTTTATTGCTTATTTGGGACAATTTTATAAATTAATTTGGTATAATCACATTTAAAGGAAAGTTAATTGTCTGAAATTTACACTCTGTCAGTGATTAAACTATAGAATACTTTTAGTACAATAAAAAAGGACAAACTTGAATACACATAGATTCATACATAATATAAGGTGTAATAAAAGAAGATTTTTTATGTCTCTGTTATTTTTCAGCTTAAATACATTTTCATTTAAATGTAATATATTTTTTATTATAAAATGCATTTTGATCTGTAAAAATATATATATGCCATTTTCTATTTTTAAATGTATAAAACGGACTTTAGCATAGTAATGGAATAAAATTATTGTTTTTGAATTATGATGTTTTATCTATATAATCAATTTAACAATTATAATAAATAAAATATTCTTCCCTGAACATATAATAAGAAAGATAGATCAACTCAGTGAAGTTAATGCTGTACCATATAATGTCACAAGTAAATCTATGGAATACCTGGTTAACAACACCCATTGTATACCCATACTTATTATACGTCAAGCAATTCGGTTGTGCCGTGTAAATACGAAAAAATCTCACGGGTCGTTTTGTTGTGGACACTGCTATAAATCCATACGATGATACCAATATCAATTATAATTTATATAATTTTCGGTAATGTTTTAGAAAAAATATTTTGTTCGAGTGCTAAATTGTTCGAATAAAATCCGATTCCAATGGATTCGTCACGATGCGGCAAGGATAAGATTGGAATTCTGCGATATAAATCCTTAAACTTCGTAAGTAAGGATGACCTTTCTATAGCTTTCTTGAAGTTTCTACCTTTGATTTTGGGCAATAAACGGAGATTTTTCTTTCCTCTATCTTTTTATCGATTTCAATTAATACATCAATTGTAACAAATATTTATTTGAATTTAAGTCACAATTGAGCCAAAGAGAACGTAAGCATTTTCGTCACGTGGTTGGATTTTGGGTTGTAATCTTATCCTTCTGTATCTAGTTTTCTTTTTCCCGTTTTCAATACGTTAAGTAATCGAAGCAGATGTTCTTTAAATTTATGGCTGAATTTGGAAATACTTGTATAATTTTAGCAGTCGTATTTTTGCCACGTTGTCGAATTTAGGGTTGGTAGAATTTCTTTATTTTAACAAGAAGGCTCTTGATATTCAATATACTCAAATTGTTTATTAAAGCATTAATACTCTGAAAGAGTAAAGTGTAAAATATTATAATTTCCTTCCTCAATTTCACTGGTTATTGATTCATCCAAACCAAACTATTTACGTTTGATTAATTGGAGAAAGTATCTGGAAGACCCCAGTGATCAACCATCTGGTGGCTGTCTTAAACCCTTCAACGGTAAGAATCAAATGATATCCTTATGGTGCAATCTTTCCCAAACAACTCCTTAAGCCCTTTCGCAGGAACCAAATAAGCTTTTCCTAATTTGTGGAGCAGTTATACCGAAGGGAGGTTAATCTTGGCGGAAAGCCTTTTACGGGGGCCCTATCGACTCCACTGCATCAACATAACTCAGGGAGGATTTAGGCGCTGCCCTAAGGGATAGCCCATCCTTTTAAGGATAAACCCTTGGCCACGCATCGCGGACTTCCCATCCCTGAGAGGAAAAGTGTAAAGACCTCTTATTCTTAATTAAAAATATCCCTTCACCGATTGTCGATTTCTCTTATATCCTTGTTAATTACTTTTGGGAAAGGGTGTTAAAAGGAGCTTTCGTTTTTTCACTGTTTATCCCGTTTCAACGAAAAAGTTTCATTTGATACAGCTTAATAAACAGTTTCTCAAAGAATTACCTTCTTTAAATGCTTCTAAAGTGTACGCAATTGTAGAAATATGTGCTATTCAGGGATTGCTTTACATGAATTAAAGTGCCTTCCAAGCTACAAGAGATGTACTACGTCATTTTAATTTCTTGAATCTTTGAATTGAACGGAAAAATTATGCCTCTCACATATATCAAAGACGGATTTGAATAGTTCAATGGTGCAATGATGAAGTTTTTACTTCTAAAGATATCAATTAACGAAATTGTATAAAAAATTAAAAAATGCCAAATTTATAATTTGCCTTACAATGGACGATGTTGATCTTGGGAGGAAAATATCCTCCTTGGTCGGAATTCGAACCCATTTGCCCTTCTGTCAGGGATTAAAAAAACACTGTAATTTGAATGCGAAACTAGGATCACTCTTCTTTAGCAATAATTCAATTAGAAAACTCTTTTGCATTTATTCAACATTAGTATCGCAAAATCCTGTTGGAAACCTATTAAGAAGTAAAAATTAAGCTGGTTTGAATTTAATATAAAGAATATATACGCCATTATCAATCATATTATGATGTATAACATATCGTATTATTAAATAAGTAATGATATGTTCATTCTGGTAGTAAGAAAACTAATATTTGTGAAATTTTTCAATTAAAAAATATTCTATTATTATTTTCAATTTATAAATATCAACATTATTAATACTTTTTAGTATAAAAAATAATAATGTGAAACCTTTTTTGATTAGGTTGTGTATATCTTTTATTCGAATAAAATTCTGCAAAAATAATGTACTTTTTGTTACAAGAACCTCACGATATCCTCGTATTTCAGAGAAACGTATCTTTGAAAATAGAAGTTTTCTCAAATCGCTGGAGTAAGTAAAAATTATCAAAATGAAAAGTTCAATGAATTTTAAGGATTTATAAGGTAAATCTCTAATTCATTGTAATTTTTATCTTGTTTTGAATATTATTAAACGTCAGTTTGCATCAATGAATTTGAAAAAGTATTTTCAGCCAAATATTAGCGTCATGTTTACGGTTCCATTCAATCATGATTAATTACATTCAATGGATATTTATTTACGATGAGATATGAAAGTTGATTCATTTTATTAAACCTAAATAATCCGAAACAAAGCTATTGAAAATAGCACTCGTTATCAAAAGCACAAAATGCAGGTAGCAGCGTGGTTGTTTGAGAGTGAAATTGTGAACATTTCCTGCACAACACCTGCCGTCAATTCGATTATTGAGTCATCGCCAAAACGTGCAAATGTTAATTCATCCCTTTGAAGCGCACGAGCGAAAGAATTTACTTAGCTGAGTGCGAATTGTTAATTTTTTCCCTTTCAAAGAATGCAGTTGTTGTTCCGAAAACACAAGTCACTTATAGTTCGCAAAAGTAATGACAACGGAAATGAAACCGCCTTTGTGAAATGCACTCTCTACTCCGAAAAATGAATTTCCCTCAAACTTTTAGGCGCAGCCATAAATTCGGACGTTTCATTATTTCATAAAAGAAATCCCATCGATAAATTATATTTCGGCGGATTCATTTCCCGACAAACGGATATAAATCCCGGTGAGACAGAGTTGGCATGGAAACAGAGGTGACGGTGTTTTGTACCTATTGGAGCGAGGATGCATGCCATCGCGAAATGATGTAGATAAATATGAACAGCCGCAAACAACGAAGCAACCTTGCGTCTATTGCACGTTTTAATGCTAAAGAATGTCAAGATTGCATTCAGAGCAGCTCTTCATCGTCTATCTGAGTCTTATGAAATTCTATTAAAATAAACTCACCGTAGCTCCATTCCGCTTCAGATTTAAAATGTTATGGTAATAAACTAAAATCTTCAGTTTTAATGAAAATTGTACAAATTAAGGCTGGTTGGTATGAATTCCTATCCACGAATGAGGAACAATAAATAGTAGCGTAAGATTGCTTTCAAGCATGCATTATTTAAAATTTTGATTGATTGTTATTAACGTAAGACTCAAATTTTCGATACTATTTATGAACGCGGTGGGATCCTTTAAAAATTAATACTAATAATATTTTATGTAATATACTAAAATTCATTTTCGTGTAACGTTTAAAATATACATGTTCAATTGTAACATTTTTAACGTTCAGATTTAGTAATTCATAGCATATGGATCAGTTATTAAATATCATCTTTTTAGGAGAAAAACTTGAGCAAGTTGAGTCATTCACCTTCCTAGGAATATGTTGAATAGTGATGTAAAAATGGCATAGAATATAGAGAAGAATAGAATGGAAAAAGTACTACACGTATATCAAAGAAGAATTGCCCAAGCCAATGAAGCATTCATGAGGTTGAGACCACTGCTATCCTCAAAGAATAAGATACGGTTATAGACAGAGAAACACGGCCTATAACACTCGAGTGAATTGTAGCACTTTGTAGTTCAGAGACTTAAGAAATTTAGAGAAAGAGATTAGAGAATTAGAGAGGATTAGCCAGAAAATAATATAAGCCATTGAAACATTGTGTTGGATGTAAATTTTGAAGATCAAATGGTCAGAAACAAAAAATTTCGTACATAGAAAAGAAGAGATCCTAACAATATGAAGCTCGTCCATAAAAGAATAACTAGATGGACATCAGCTGAGACAATGAATTCGGAAAAGTACCGACTTAAGCAACTCGAAACTGTTTTAATGTTAATCACTATTTATAAATGAAATCAATATTGAAAGGCGTGACTTCGTGGAAAGCCAAGTATTACAATATATGTTACATAGAAATTACAATGTTTTTCATGCACAATATTTATAAATTTAAATATAGTGCACATACAATTACAATTACATTGTATAAAAATGCGATTTTGATTACAATATTCCACATTGTTTGAATATATGTCGAATCAGAAATTAACTTAAAGATATATTTTCCTATATTCTGATTGGAGCAAGTATACAATCGAGATAGGGGACTGTCCAAATTAATCGTCGATTTTCCGGTGTTACGACACAATTAGCCAACGTGTAGCGGGGGTCGGTGGCAGGAAAGTTTTGCCAAAAAAGTTGCATTATAAAGATGTCTCTTCCCAAAGAGTGATTAATTTACGAGTTCGGTGGTTGAGAAGGGAAAAAAAATTCTGCTGAACTTTTCCTCTTTCCGTCACGAACCAAACAAACGAAGGCAGAATCCTCCCTTTTTCCTGTAAATCCATTTTAGTTCTTTTTCTGTTCAATTTTCAGCTCATTCATTTTTTCGGCTTTCAAACCCCAAAACACCATTTACAACGTCCTGGTTACAATTTGTACACCTACAAATAGCACTTTTATTTTCTCTTCACTAAAAATCTCCAGAAAAAAGAGAATCGAGAATAATTTAAAAAGGTACTAATTGATCGTTCATTCACTCAAATTTTTGTATTTAAAATTTGAAGTATTACATTTTCTTTGAAGAAGATACATTCAATTAGATGAAATTTATATTTCCCTAAACTTGAATTCTCCAGATTCATATTTCATTTGATATTCCATCAATTTTGAGAAGAAAATATAATTTAAAACAAACTTTCCAATAGATACTCAATCTCAAAGTTTGATTTGCTGAATGAAAAAATTAATGGAGCACTTATTATCAGACTTACTAATTTACTCAAAAATCTTAATTTACGAGAAAAAACTATCATATAGAGAAATTATATTTAAAGTAGGATTTTTATAAATAGATATGCTAACGAATTATTTGAAAGATAGTAAACTGCTAACTTCTAACTTTTTGGTAATAAAGTATGAATTAATTAATGCTGATTATCGTGACATATAGTGAACATTATTTCGTTTACCAATGTGTATAGGAACAAATGTATTATTATGTATTCTATTCTCTTAGATTTCAGGAGAAAACCATGACGCCATTAAGTAAAAACTTTCTCTTTAATGACTGTTATACATCTTTGGCATTCAAAATTATTTGTATTTTTTCCATCGAATTGAGAGTTAATTACATTCTTCATAGACTGAAGCAATATTTTGTAAGTAATATGAATTAAAACGGAGAGTCGACAACAATAATAAATGACGTGAATGGAGGAATCCTCTAGAGTCTAGACATATAATCTAAATCCCAACTTAATTAAATGCATTCTATAAAATTACATTTTAACCTTTACAATGAAGTACATAGTTCTACCTCTGAATGAGTGGTCACTTCATTTCAATTATATCTGTAACTCTTTTGTATTTCAATTTTCTAGAATCGTTCTCTTGGTGAAAGGATAAATAATCGATTGTTTGGAATTGAAATTTTCGCAATCATGCCTTGGCAACCATTGTTTCAAAAGGACTGGAGAACTTCAAAGCACTGCATTATATATCGAAGTCTTGGATGACTTGATAATCCATTGATCTTATTTAGGAAGAATAATTCATACGTAATAATGCACAGTAAAAATATAAGTAGACTTTCAACCTTGCTTTTTCTATTATATCATTTTACTTCTGAAAATTAGTGTACCTTTATTGATGAAAACGAAATTTATTTGACTTTTAAAATCTGAAGTTTCATCGCTGTAAACTATTATACTGAGATTCTTTTTTATTAAGGCACGAATTATTTCTCGAAATTAGTTTATATTTAACTTTGTTGTACAAACGCTATGCTACTCTCATATTTAGTTAAATATATACTACTAAATTCTACTATTTCTATGCTATAAATTCTACTTTTTCGGCACCTGAACTCTGATTATTATTGTTAATATGATTTTTGTATACTTGTGTACATACCAACCATTTTAAGATCCAAGGTATTCCGTTATTCTAATTCGAAACGAAGCTTTTCCCTTCACTTGAACGTCATTTCACGTTTCAAATCCGCCTCAAAAAACCCTCCTTTTCTTCTTTCCGGACGACAAAAACCCGCGCCCTTTATACAAATTCCGATCAGAACTTCTTTCATATCTCATTTCCTTCCTTCTTCATTTATTATTCGTAGCTTTGTTACTTCTGTTTTCTCCGTCTCCTTCATCTCACAAACTTTTTCAGCTGCGGACCATCATCGGCACATCTTTTAATGATTACTTAATTAAGGTTATTGAATAACTTTATCATACAATCCTTCGTCCATTCATCCTAAATGTGATCAGAGATATTCTAGATATTCAGAGATTTTAGAAGTTCGTCATTCAACCCTTATTCCAAAATAGGAAGTTTCAAGTTGATATCTGCATACTCAATTTAAGGCGTTCTAAAATCTCAAGTAAAATTAGACAATAATCAACACTAGGCAATCTTGTTACAAGTCTAATCGGCATAAAAAATCAAAAATGATGTAATTTAATAGCATTCCATAAACTGATGTTTTATTCATGTATATATTGACTTCTAATCCGAAAAATACATGAAAGTAACCAAAGAATATTCATCCAAACAGTCTATTTCTCAACTAATTTCAAAGTAACAAAAGTGAATATCGTTCCTGGGATATTATATTGTATGCTTTTCTCCTTAAAATATTCTTACCAATTATGAAAAATAAAGAAGTTCTAAACTTTAAGACTCGTTTCTCATTTTTTGTAAAGAATTCAGCCTACGCCTTTATCATTTACTATTTAAGTACTTTTATATTATATATTCTATTCTTCAAATGCCACAACATTATAATTTCGTTTTCATAACCCTCAATCATAAAATTAAGGAAAAACTCTTAATTCCTCACTACAATAATACCCTTAACACGTAGAGAAGTTGATCAATAACCATCTGGTGTTTGTCATTCCTCTGAGATACTCCACAGTTACAAACCTCTCGCCTCTACTGTTGTCCGAATGTTTCACTTCCATACAAAGACACGTAGCTTTTTATGAACCGTCTCTATAGCGTAGCCTATTGATATTCGGGAAGTATTTCTTTTCCCTCTAACGTCGAAACATGGCGAAGATTTGCCCACTCTTCCCAACGCATTTCCCATTTGCAGCCATTCTGCTCCTCACATTCGAAGCCTTTCACTCCATTTAACCAATCACTGTCCACTTTTTCCTCACATAAAAAACCCATTACCTCTTTTCCTTCCATTTCCAAATCCCTTTCCCATTCATGCGACCTTCGCCCACTCAAAATCCCCTTTAACTAAACTATCTGTTTCACTCGTGTTTTTGCTTCAATTATCGCTGTTTCCTTCTTTTTTTTCTCACCAAACAAAAGAGACTTGAATGGGCGCAACAGCGTCTTTTTTAGAATACAAATTTGAGGATTTCAACTCAGCGTCCCAATTAGGAGTGTAAATGAGTTATTTAAAATCACATTTATCACCCCTGAGAACTAAATTAAATGAAAAGAATAAGATTAGATTTTGATAAAATGTTATTTTTTGCAGATATTTTTTACGCAACGAGAAGAATATACACGTATGAGATGCCGAGAAGGAATTTCCGTTGGGCCTCATTAAAGTTATCACTTCACGAACTAAGAGTAGTTGATTATTGACGGATCGGGATGTCTGAAACAAAATAGACTCGTTCACCGCATTCTAAAAGAAAATAACATACTTTTATGGAAAACCCATTGCCATCATCCAAAGGGAATCATTCACAGGTCTTGTTGAATCAACACTCTTGATATGATTAGTCATCGAAATAAATTCGTTGACAAGATGCAAAAGAAATTAGACATGTCTGTCTTATTAACTAAAAAGCAAGCTCGGAAAGACTATAACAAACAATGGTATTTTTATATGTAATTCTTTATTATATATTATAAAATATATGTTATAAATTATATAATATATATTATATTCTATGGAAATCTTATACAAAAATCCAATTATAATTTATTATTCAATCACTATATGAATTCAATGCAATTCATTAAAATTGATTCAAATAAATGCTAAACTAGAAACCTTTAAAAAGTTATTTCATTTAATAATAAAGATTAAAAGCGGAACATGAAAATGAACGATTTAAAAAAATTATTGTTGAAGAACATGAACCCGATGGACATAAAGAATTGCCCACTGGTATTATTCCCATTTCAGAAAATGTAATTTCCATTCAACACTCTCATATATTCGGTGACATTACCTCATTTTTCTATACTTGTACGTCTTCCGAATCTTTCGTGTTATCCCCATAATTTTCACCCCTTTAATTCCTTTTTCTGTCGCCTGTCACTCTGATCGTTTCTCATTGTTGCGCGATACAATATTTTAAACGATCGAAGGCGGACCGATTTTTTTCATCTTTTGCATTTTCTATCCTCAGCTGTCGAACAGCTGATAAATGATTCCGGAACAGAGAAAAGGGAAATGCAAATATGAGAAAAATCGGAAGAAAAGGGAAGTTTGAGGGAAAGGACATCGATTTTAAGAAAGCGCCATATTAAAATACGAGGGTATATTCTTGACAAGTTCCTCTCATTAAGTATCTAAATACTCGTTAATGCTTCAATTAAATCAAAGCATGTATTATTACGTCAAAAATAGCGATAAAAATAATGTATTCGCATTCTGTATTCGAATAAATTCAATAAAGTTGTTTGATATATGAATTACGTATTTATATTTGAACAATAAATACGTAATACATAAACAAATGGAAAACGAAATAATTTTAAATAAACTTTCCTTTAAGAGCCAACCTAAAAAGAACATAAATTCATCTAATTCAATATAGTAAAGTTGTTCGAGTGTGTACATTAAAATAAATAATACTCCCGATATTTGGTTAAAAAGCATCATCTTAGAGTAACTTTCGCTGGTTCGATTTACGTTCGGTTAGGAAAGAAGCATGGGGAGAAGAGCGGATGGGGAAGCGTCGCCTTTTTGAATCATGAATAAATTGACGACGTATAAAGGTCTATCGATCAGTGGCGATCCCTTTCCAATTTCTCTCGCCATGATCCCTTCGGTACATTTTTTGCCTCCATGTTGCGGCTTGATTTGTGCTCCATCAATCCCTATGGCCTTTGCCCTATCCATTCAAGGATCCGAAAAAAAAGGTGTCGAAAACATCCGCGTCGGGAAATAGTTCCAGTCGGGACTTAAGTGGATTTGCGAAGCGGGAATAATTGTCTTTGGAAATCGGAATGATTCGCAAAGTGCGAATAACGGTTGGGATATTTAATTTCGAATCCTTAATTCATTTACGGAAATATTCATTTGCATTGGTAATCACCTTAATCATCTGTTTTTAAAGAATATTAGAAAACGAGTTGAATGTCTTTTTCTAGTAAGAGAAGAATGCAATCCTTTACGTCATTGATTATTGCTTGCGAATATAATTTTGGAAAAAAGTAAAAATTATGAATGAAATGTTTGATACTGAACTAAATTAATTTTGCAATATGTAATTACTAAAATTTGCACATAATTAATAAAATAGTGTAATTAAAAGTTATCTAATAACAAAAACATTGTCAGTGAATTTAATTATGAATAAAATCCAAGAGGAAAGTGCACCATTTTAACTTAAAAAGGCAATCGTTGACTACAATATTTTCACCGACTTCGGAAAGTTATCTAAATCAAAGGAAATTCTAAACATTAATTTTGTTCTTCAGTGTTATCGGCTAAATATCTGAAAATAACTTTTCTGTAATTATTTATAAATTATTTAACGTTTATGATACCCAAAGTATATCACAAAATACGCTGGAATGAAAGAATATAATTTATTGCTAAGTTAAATTTCTAATAAAGCATCACAGATACAGATTGCTATATAAAAATACCTCTTACAGTTTTATCGACCTAATTTTTTTAGTTGGTAATCCTACTAAATAAAATGTTATAGTACATTTATTCATATGCATTAATCATTATATAATTAGATCCTTTTCGTGTTTCAAACAATAAGGTATAATTTATTTCTTCAAAATTGATGAGCAATTAAACAGGTTTATAGATATTTTCAGTTACATTTTAACAAGAAAGGCTTGATAAAATACCTATTATAAATTTGAGATAAAATTCGTTAGTGAGGTTGAAGAAAAATATATTTATACAGTAAAAGAATCGTACCTCGAATTTGCACCTATTTTTAAGCGAAGAAAACAAATGATAGGAAGGTAATGAGTAACGCAAATTAAAATTTCCACTTTCTATCCGAATTTCCTAGAATGCGTAATTATTTGTTACTTAATTTTCAAAGTATAGAAAACTAAATTCTAAATTTATAATATAATAGTCTGTCCACAAAATCCGTCTTTAAGGTCCATTTGTTTTTAATCCCTTTAAAAAACAATCAGACTGGAATTCTGCCACATTACCTGTTGCTGATTGTGCAATCAACAGCCAACAATCTCTCTCTTCTTTTAAACTGAATTCAAACACAGCAACTAATAGATGTGTGTCTCTCTTGACAACAAGATGTGAGATTTCTTATCAACGTGTTTATAACGAACTTGAGATGAGATTGTTCAGTATCGCTCTCGCCTCTAATGTGTATTATTTCACAAAAATGATTTTTAAAACTAAACTTATCTTAAATATGTCAGAAGTATACCTAATTTAACCTGGGGCATTTTCATAGGGCATGCATTTTGGGAATGTCCCAGGTTAATTGTACCTCTGAAATTTATTTAAATCCCATCATAGAATCATGAAAAAACTTTGATAAGTATAACCAATGAAATAATTCCAGCTACTTATTAGTTTATATTACACTACAACTACATTTATTATTCCTTCCACTACAAATAAAATGTATTATATGATCATAATAATTGGATATTTATTTTATGCTAGATTTAGTTGTTTTCCTATGGTTCTTATTAGTTTTGCATCATACTAAATATATTTATAATGATAAATAAATTAAAATATTAAACGTAATATTTACAATAAGCTGCAATTTTGAATTATTTAGCATTATATTGAAAATTCAGGAAATTTTTAAGATTTTCCATCCATCAAAAATACCATGGAAAATCCTTAATCATTAATTTATTCACTGCCTATTCTACTTTTAATTTCCTTAGGCAGATATACTACCAGTGCAAAGGATGTTCTTCTGTATAGTATGCACAATATCTTCTTTTGTATTGTAATTATACATAGTACCAGTAGAGATAAATTAACTTCTCATTACACAAGCTTGTATAAAAGTCTACTAAACCGCATGCGCTCAAAAAACGTGAACGAAAAGAGTAAAACTCGAAATATTCCTTCCAAACATCTGAAATATTTCACCGCACTCCTCTTTTGTTAGATAGACGCGTGTGTAGGAGGTATTTAATTATAAACTCCGCTCTGTGGGAGGAAAAACATCCGTATTAATGAAGCCACGTTGACGAAATCGCCATGTGGCACAATGGCAGTCGAATTCCGTCTGTCGCTAAGGTGCGATATCCCAAACGACTCTCGAGACAGAACTTCATGAATATATATTAATTAAATCAGAAGATCAAGAGAATGGAATCCAGGTTAGAGAGGATCAAAGTACGGATTGTTCCAGCGCCTTTACCCATTTATTATCTCTAGGAATCAAGGGCCCCTTGACAACGGATGAGACAATTCAACACCTATTCTCTTTATTTCACATTCCTCTGGACTTAGTAAGTCATTGGAACTGCGCTCCTTTCAATCCATTCCCACACATAATTATTATGAATCTCGTTCTCAGAAGTTCCTCAGGCTTCCTTTTCCGCTGCATTTTCTTTTGTTGACTCTTTCCTGTTAAAATCTTCTTCCTTTCCTATTTCTTGAGAGGCTTTGATTGTACACCTTCAAAAGGCGGAAGCTAACAAAAAACGAACTAATATAGAATATAAGTATTCGATCTCTTCTAATGAGTACTGTATCAATTTATTAAGAAATTGTGATAAGGAGCAATGATATTGCATTATAGATAAATTGCTTGAAATCCTATGTAAGGGTGAAGAAAGAGTTTTAACTTTCATATTTATTAATGTGCCATTTCGTCATGTTTAGTAATTTGGTAAGTATGTAGCCAAATTATATAAATAAATATATATATATATAATAAATATTATATAAATTATAATATATTCATCACTCATATGAAGTTATCAAATTATTCGATGGACTCAGTTGCAGTAAGTCTCATGCTAATAATAAATTTAATTTAAGGAGTAATTAATAGTAAATTAGTTTCTCCTTAATACAGAAACTCATTCAGATAATCCTTATAAATACGTTACTGAACTATTCAAATGAAGGGTCTTCTTCCACTTCCACACTATTTTAATAATGTGGAAGTAAACAAAGTGTATTATTTCTGTATTAGACTCTGAGATGTCCTTCCACAAAGTTACGCCTCAACATATAGCTTTCATAATATTATATTCAAATGAAATTATTGTGAAAGTTATCAAATGAGGCGATATAATTTTTTGATGACGATATTAAAAAGGGTAAGAATATAAAAATCCATTATAATAGCCTTTATAAACAATACTTAGTTACGGATTCAAGCGAATGAATTAAAAAATCAGCAGCCGGAAGTGGCAAACAAAGGAGTGACTTGGAAAGAGCGAGTTGAATGAAGTTGCAGTAATGCAGCCCACTTATTTCCATGCGACAACATCCTTCTCGCCTCTTGCATCTGTTTTCATCTCGAATGCTGCATTATTCCTTCCTTTTAAACCCGGGTAAGGCGCCCCTAATCCCTGGATAGCCTTATCTCCTTTGACTTCCACATCCCTAGGGTGGCCCCTTTGTGAAAGGGTCCCGCCACCGTGGAAATCAATGCAGGGGAAGAAGAATAGTGGAGGGGGATAAAGCACAGTCTCCTTCCAATGAAAATCGCATTCTGGCACACTTCTCTCTTTATACTGTAGTTCCTTCTTAGGGGAACAGACGGACAACGTCCCCTGAATCACACCTCTCCATCCATCAAATTGGATTTGGTGATGTTTTAGAACATAGACAACATATCCATGGAAGATAAACATGAATCCAAGGAAGCAATTAAGAGATAAGAGATTATGCTAAAATTGATTCATGGAAATATAACCATTCAGTTCGCGTATTTTTTAGATAAAAAATCATACAATATTATTAAGTAAATAATTAGTTTGGATTATGGATTATTTTTTTCTAATTAATCTCTTAGATTGGTAAATTCACGAAAGGTTATGAAAATATTCTCCTTGACCTTTTTTAACTCTTTCTATTAACATATTGTACTTAGTATTTATAGATGAAGTTTGCAACGAAATTCCTTTGAAAATATTCGAAAGCAAATAACCTAATTATAAAAGAAAAATTTTTGTTACTCTTCATAAAATAAACACAAACATTAAGGACATTAAAATTATTTGATTGAAGTTCATTTTCTGAATAGTCAGTTGATTCTATTCATGGATATTTTAAAATATCTTCTCTATATATCATAAAATATCTTCCTCTTTTACTTTGATTCATTAATTTATTGTAATTAATTTTCAACAGTTTTTAACCTCAAAGAGTACCATTTTTTCTAAAAAACAAAGCCCTAGATGAGTTCTGATGATTAACATATATTTAATGATTATATAGTGCGCTGTCTTTTGTTTGAGTGTTTTCTTTTAAATAGTTCCCAGCTTTATTCCACAGTTTAATCTATAGGAATGGAAAATAATTTAATCAAACTTTATAAAGGAACTTATCATTCGATAAGAATAAAGAATGGAGACAATTTTTTGATTAACTGAATATTTTAAGCCAATTATTTAGAAATGAAGAAATCTCAGGATACTCGTGATAGAATCAGCTTCACAAAATATGCATACTGACTATGTTGAGCTTTAAAAGTTTCCTTCGTATTTTGCTATATTTTAATCTACATAAGAAGTAATCGTTGAGTATACATTAACAAATAAAATATCCATATAAATAGTAATAAACGTCTAACGTCAATTTGGCTAATTTGAGTCTTCTCTCTCTTCACTTCAAAATGTCATTTTCTCAAGTACTTCTTTTCCGCACACATTCCTTACTTCAATCTCGCAAACTCACCCAACACGTACTTCCTCTATGTCCCTAATATCCCCCTTGCGACATCCAAATGAATGGATTGAATTATGTTTGGGAAGGTGTAGCTTTGAAAAGGCCTTTCATATAAGGCGCCGCTTTTAATCTCCTATATTGGATGTTTTTTCCTCGAAGGGAAAATAATAAAGGGCTACCGGAAAATACCTTTGAGATGTGCCAATGATATATTCGGAAGACGTGATCAATCAGCGAAATACGTGCTCTTCTGATTTTTTTTGTATTGGCTTTACTCCCTTCGGTTAGATTAGGATAAATCGTAATTCGGTCGTATTCAAAGGCATTTCGTATGCACGTGAATACACGCACGATCCATACGCTTCCTCAAATACCTTTATTTTCGCAGCGAACTTTACTGCAATTGTTGCATACGAACGAAATTATTAGAATTTGAGACACCAGTGAGTGTGTTCCAATGTGAGAAAACGATACCTAACTTAAATATAAAATCAAAACATATTTCTGCAGGAAATCGGAGTTTATTCCGTGAATTTTTATCAAAATTTAAAATTAAGTGAGCGATATTTGGTAGAAAAAGGATTCTTCATAACCAGCAAACTCGTAAAATTTGAAGGCAAAATATGTGAATGAGTCAACAAATTAATAAGAACTTAAGATTATAATCGTAGCAATTAAATAAATTAGTAGAAAGCAACATTATTCAGAGTAATTGTACATTTTGTATAAGTACAATCAAATGCTATTGCTCCTCAGAGCTTGTCCTTGTTAACAAAACATCCTACCAAACATATAAGGAATGATAACAGAAGTCGATGGCTGTTAATAATAATATTTTCATAATAAAATCAATTTATTTAAGCGAAATCGTCTGTTTGAATCGGAACATGATCTTAAAACAATTTTAGCTCAATTACACATCATTAAACATCGTTTAACTGAATTTCAGTATCGTAATTATATCATGTTTCGTAAAATTTCCACACTTGCGAATATTTGTCGCGCATTAAGAGTAGAAAACAGTAGACACGAGGAGTATTAAGATATACAAATTGGAATCGAATTTTAGCTCTCTTTGATATTACATTCAGAAGTGTTGCGAATAAAAAAAGAGCCAATATTTTCGAAACAACTCCAGAAATGCATAAAATATTCATTCGGAGAAAAAGAAGCGAAGTGAAAGGAAGCATTTCTCGGGCAATGGAATAAGGAGAATGTGAAAGGAGATTCTTCTTTTTGATCGATGATATCACTATGAGATTCGATTTATAGCACAAGAAACTCACGAGAGCAGCAGAAAATCTTCGTTCATGATATTGCGGTTATCATATCCGAATCCATCACACAACTTCCGATCCGTATGAAGATGCTATCCGATAGTCACATTTCTTTCGCTAAACTTTTTCCCATTCCTTCCGCAATCCCAGAGGTTTCCTCCCTTTCATCCAAAGATCGCCAAAGACACGATAAATTCCCGCTTACAAACACCTTTCGTTCCATTTTCATAGTTACGGGTTTTTTTCTTGAGCTGTGAAGGTATTATAAATATGAATTATATATTAAAAATGAATCAGAGTTTAATTTAATTATATAAACAAGATTGATACTCAAATTCTAACGGAAATTAACAAGATAAAACAAAAGAAGCGTAAACGTAGACGAAACAATTGATAAAAGATCGACATTTTCTTCAACTCCATACGAGTCCAGTTAAAAAAATCTTTACTTGAATTCATTTTTGTGAACAAATGAAAAAAGAATTGTGGAGATTGCTCATAGGAGTTTTTTGAGCTATGTCATATATGAGAATACGTACAGGATATTTTGATTGCTTTCTTTCTCAGTTAAGGATTTATTGGATAAATTCCTGATTCTATTACGAAATTCCATTCTACGACCCTTTGCTAAAGAATTCAAGATCTTCCTAAAGATTTTGATTATTTGATATTTCTATTTGATACTTTCTTAGTTTTTAGGTGGTATCACAATTTAACATCGATGTAATAAACGAAGAAAGTTGTGAACATATAATATTAATGTTCTTTTGAGAAAACAAAATCTCAATAAAGCTCTGAAAATAAAATTCACCTCTTTGATTTTCCTCTATTCGTAATACAATATATCTTAGCAGTGAAAAATCTGTGCTTTCGAGGACAAGTTAAGCACAACTCTACTCTTTGTGGAGCCATATGTGTAACGTTATGAATTAGTACTTCTTAAATACAATTATATGGGCGCACAGGTTAGTTTTAAGTTGTCTTAAAAAATTCTCCTTCAAATTAATAATTATTTCTTAAAGAGTAAATGTTATTTATTATACTTATCAGTGTTCTGTTATCTTAAAAAGGATTTAAAATCTATGATGACTGAAAACATCAAGTTATAAAAGATATGAGACACATCGGAAGTGATCTTTTTAACCTTTTCTTTGCTTAGTTTACTATTTGGGGAAAGTTTATAGGAAAGAAAATAAGAAATGAGTTATTTACATATATATATATATATATATATATATATATATATATATATATATATATATATATATATATATATATATATATATATAACAGAGAACTATATCTGGTATTTTAAGTACCGAATTGTACAGGACAACTAAAAGATAAAAATTATGATAAATGACTAGTAAGAGATTTCATCCCATATTTCACGCTCTTGAACACTAAATTACACCTATCTATTCTAATAAACTTATTCCATTCTGCAGCACTGTCAAATTTGTGTAATAATTTAAACTATTAACTGAACAATAGAAGACTATTAATACTTTCTTAATCCTTTCCTTTTAGAACTCAATACTACTTTCATATATTGCTGATGTATATTTGAATATGATGTATTAATTTTTAAAATTACAAAATTCCAGAACCAAATTACGTTATAAATATATTTATCAACATCGTATCATATCTGACGAAAGCTTTGCTTATTGTAGCCTCCCTAACGAGGATTATTCATTCCCTTTTCCTCCGTGAAGAAGTGATATTGTGGTTGGCATTAGCTTTCTTGCAACTTCCAACTCTCTATCCATTCTCCTCTTTCCAGGAAACTTCCCTTTCCAATTCCACCCATATTTCCTCAACTCCAAGTCCAATTTCTTGGTGTCCTGCCCTCCGTTCCCGACTTCCAATCAATCCGTACGTAGAGACGTCTTCCCGTGACATACGCCGGCATACGAACGAATGGAATCCACGGGGCAATTCCCTTCCCTTTCCAATCTGCCTTCTCTTCATTGCCCTCAAACGCACTTCAAGAAGCCGTCAAATCTGAGAAAACTGCCCTCGGCCACCAGGGATTTCCCCTCAGCTGATGGTTGGACCTCCATTTCCCCTTCTTTCCATTGCCCTCTCTTTTGCCAGCCGTTGCTTTGTATCGCAGTTTTTTTTATTCCCGTGCTATCGGCACCGTGATTTAATCCTATTGCTCTAGTTGTCGTGAACTATTGGGAGAAGAAAGCTTTCTCTACGTTTATACGAAAGTAGAAACGATGAGATCTTTAAATATATTCCCGAAATGGACACCTACGTCATTTGTTTATTTACAAACACCAGCAGAGTTTCTATGGTTTTTTTCTTAATTTCGTATAATGGGTTAATCATTACGCAAAGTATTACTGTAATAGACAATTGAAACGTACGAGTTATGCTTAATATACAGGTAATCTAATAAGAAATATAATTAAATATAAAAGATTTACTTGACTATTTTCACGAATAGAGAAACATTCTATTTGGGTTAAATTGCAATGTTTTAAAAACATTTGAATGTATAATTAGAATAACAAAAAGTTTATTTTATTTTCTAGTTCCTTTACTTTTTACAATTCATTGTTTAATATACTTGATAATTCTTAATAACATCGTCATTCTGATAATGACTCGTTTAAGGGGTAAACGAAAGAAATTATTCAATGGAAAAGTTAGAAATAGAATAAGAATGGAATTGAATTTTGAAAGGAAAAAATAAGATCTTTTTCATGCTAAACTATTCCCATTTTCTCTGGTATCATCACGTTTTATTTCTCTGGTATTATCCCACTATTAATAGCAATAGAAATTTTATTGGACTTCGTCATACATAATATAAATGCCTCAAAAATCTTTGGGAAATCCAATAACATTTAAAAGCATTCAGTTTCCAAAAACTGCAAAAGTTCTGGAAATCAACTGCTCCAACTTTATGCCATTTTATCCTACACATTCCAGCCTCCATCGTTTTCTTCTCATAATCTACCAAATGCCCTTTAACCCTGTGCCAGCATCTCCTCCTAAGATCAACCTGACCTTTGCTCCTTCTAATACTTAGCTACTCCCTTTCAAAACTTTTCTTCTCTAACTTTCTGCATCTAACCTTATATATATTTTCCCTTCTTTCTACTCACCTTTTCCTCTCCTCCCAATACTCCATTCTCTCCTTTTATAAAATTCTCGTCACCATCCTTCTTTTCATACTCATAGCACTCCATCTTGATAACATTTCCTAAATCATATTACAGCTGACGCACTCTTTATCGTTACTATGGAGACAGGTTTAAATGGAAATCTCTGAACTACGTATTTTAAAATAGGCTCATTCTCTTTCAAAACTGTTCTAACGGACTGAAAGTACTATGGAAATTATAAATTACCACTCTATCACTTGATTCTGCATACTGTACCATAATTTTAAATTTGAAGAGCTGTAGATTTCCTAAGTTTTTAATCATATCGCAATTGAAACTGTTTATTTTTTATTCTGATTTAGTAATTAAGAATATTACGAACACTAGCTTTAAAAAGGTTATTTTATCTTATATATTCTTATTTATTTATTCCCAAAGAGATGGAGAGGTTTGTATGAATAACATCATTATTAATAAATATAAGGAAGAATACATTTTTAATCATCCTCAGGTAAAACGGAATGTATATTATAAGGATACGAAAATGTTAATCAATGAAATATCTGTTTGTATAAAAGAACACTTAAGATATCTAAAACTTTTTTATATTGGACTGATAAATACAGAAAAAATAATCTAACCAACTTTTTCTACGAAATATTTTAAAAATTCTCAAAAGAACTGATATAAATATAAAGTACCAATTTTACAATGGATAATGACGGAAACTTTAAATCTTGTGAAAGAATCGAAATTTGATCCTATTCATGAGTATTCTTGATATTTGTTTTCATAGTTTTTCCTCTATAATGAAGATCACTAACTTCTTACTAAGTCTACTAAGTCTAAAATCCTTCGCCAATAATTTGAGCTACACAATCAAAATCCCAAAACTTTTCGATCATCTGCTGCTTCAGACAAAAGGATGTTCTCAAATGAAGGAATACTTTCGAGGCGTTAAAATTTCAATAAAATCGACAGAAAGAAGTATATGGAATGAGGAGCAAAATCCTAAGAGTAAAGAAAAGACTTCCAAGAAGAGAAATTAATTAAACCCAACTCTCAAACGCGCGAAAACTTTCCGGAAACTTTGCGAAAATTATAAAAAACCCCCTTCGTTTTATGAGCGCTGCTGTATGTTGAGTCAATAACTCCTTCGCTTTCACTTTCCGATGGGAGCCCATTCACTTTTTCATCTCGCGTGAAAACAAAAGGGCCAATGTCGTTTCCATGACTACATCGATTACCAAACACGTTAATCCACGGAATAAATCGATGATATGGAAAATAAAAACAGCCGTTGTTTTTGAGACTATCGAGATTAGGGGAGATCTTAATTTTTTTCGGGAATTAAATTTTCAGCAAAGTAATAAAGAGAGCCGCACAACGACGCCTTCCCTCGCATCCTCTTCTTTCGCGTGTTGGAAGAGTTTTCCGATTAGGAAGAGGAGCGAAGCAAAAGAACCACTTCCATAATGCGAGCAACTTAATTTGGAAAATTTTTTGGGAGGAAGAGAATGGGTCCTAGAGACAGGTATTTTGAAAGGGCTGAGGTTGAAATGAAAAAGGAATTCGTAACGGAAGAGTTCGAAAGTTATATTGAATGAGAGACTATGAATCTTGTTACGGAACATCGAAAAATCCCATTATTTCAGATTCGTGAGGACTTTCCATTACAAAGAAACAGCTTTTGCTAGATCGTATAACACCTCTGAACTAAAAGGATATATATCAGAGTGTTCAATTACTGCGATACAACTATATCCGAAGAATACATGGCCTTCTAAATACGGATGAAAAAAATTAAATCTAATTTCTGTCGTGAAAAGCTTTCTACATATTAAGTACATGTTGACAACTTAAAATACTTCTGCTAGATTATCTAAAAATGTAAATCGGACAAACCTATCCTTTTTAATGATCGATGGTGAGGCCTTTCATAGTGAATCACGAATATACTCTATACGTAACTATCAAATAAATTTCATTTAAATATCTAGCGATAAGGAAATACTTTATCTATTATCGATTTACTAATATACTCACCAATGAAATTACTCTTGTATTCCCTATTTATGAACGATAATCATGCTCTGATGTTTGAAAAATTAAAATAAATATTTTATTAATATAATTAAAAAGTATATTTTAGCGAATACTAAAAGTAATAGAGTTTTCAAGCGAAGAATTCATACTTTAATATCAGAACTAATATACACGTAGTATAAACTGCTAAAGATCTTTATCTTGATACTTTATTTCCGCTAAGCCTCGGGTTATTCACGATGTATCAATGTTATTTCCCATTTAAATTAGCGAAAAAATTATTATAAATTATAGAATGAGTTAAAGACATGATTCAATGCAACCTGTTAAATATGAACTTAAACTTTCGCACTTTTAAACACTTGTCACATCATCAACGGATGCCAGGGGCGACCAAGTACTCGTAGCTATGGAGATTAAAATCTGATGCTTTAGAACGACTAACAGACGACGTATCCGATGCAAATCGGAGTAAAAGAAGATCAGCTGACTTCGAGAAAGAAGGATAAGTCGAGATTATAGAAGAAAAAAGGGGATAACCCTGCCCCTGCTTAGCCTACGTGTGATCTTGGGAAAATACTTCCCCTCCTTTGAACTCAACGTATTTGGGATTCATGGCATGAAGTAGAAAGCTCCCCCTTCCCCATCAACCTCTCAATCTACTTTTTTTCCCATAATCCTTATCCACCTGAATTCGGAAGCTTTTTACCTGTCTTTATCCTGTTCCTTACACTGCCTAACGCGTACTTTTTATTTGGGAGTTTTCTTAAGGCCGTCGCGACACGCTCTCCGGACTATCCTTCACAGCCTTTATCGGTTCGCAATTCCGCCCTTTAATATATTTCAGCCGATGCACTTCCTTTCCTGGAGTGGGCGGGACGTGCATTCAAATGAGTTCCTACAAATGCAATTCTCTCCTTTTATGCCATCCTACTCCTTCCTTATACTGCAGTCCATCGGATTTTTTCTCGAGGAATAATTTACTGCACGATATATTTTCCTCCATTTCATGTTTATTATAACTCGATGTTCTGTTATATTGTTGTCGTACTTAGCGATTGATGGGTTGTATCCCTTTCTATGCTTTTGAAACAGAAGGGGTTTTAAATCAAAAGCGTGTTTTTCCCTCGCCACGGAATCTGGGTTAATCAGAGTAAGGTATCCCGGTCAACGGCGTTTGTGTCCTGTGACGTAAATTCGACGGAGAGTGCCATTATACGGATCATCTCTTACGTAACTTGCTCCTAGGATTAGGAATTAAGAGCCTAAGCAAAATGCGCCGACCAAGCGAACGGGAACGACATGAGTTACTACTCGGTGCTGGTCGGTCAGATCTTACACGTGATAAAGAGGATGGAAATTACGAAATTGGAAGGGACGCTAATCTATGAACTTAGATTTATGTATGGAAATAGTTTCTGGGGACTTTTTTACGATGTGTTCTGTTAAAAATTGTATGCCAAAATGTGATTTTCAATAAAATTTTGACATACACCTTCGTATACTTTTAATTTCTAGCGTACCATTTAAGAGCGATTTTTGATCAAGGGTGGCATTTTTTAAAGTACGAAAAATGTTTGTAGTTTAAGGTAGAATATTATACAAATACATGCGAAACGTATACATTTACCAAAATAAAACAGCATTTAAACATTCTCCGAAGGTAATTAAAACATTAAATTAGGATGTGCGATATACTCTCCCCCAATATGAGAAATAGCATTTTATTAGTTATCTAAGTAAAATTCTATTCCCTTATTTCTTCATTATGATAATTTGTATGATATTTAAGTTGGATCTTTGATTCTTAAAATCTTTATAATGATTCAAATACATTTCTAAAATCAAATTTACGTATGTAAAGATTTTCCTATAAATATCGCATAGATTATAACAGTGTATATTCATATACACAAAAGAGGAGAAGAAGAAGATACGAAAACTGTCCTTTGAAATACAAGCTGCAACCTAACCAAAGAATGTAACAAGAAAATAGAACAGAAAAGTTATCACTAAACTTATGATTGGAATCTACTTATCACTTTATTTTAATGGTAATTGTAACAATTTATTTTTTATTAATATTAAAGGTGGTTATTAGATTTTAACACGGAAATAAGAGTCTAGTTAAATAAATCAGCTAAGTGAAAAAGATACATTTCATCAGAAAAGCCTGTTTTCGTAACATTGAATTTGAGAAAAGCCCATAGCACGGAATCGATCGTAGCAAAAGATACGGAATAGAATTCCACAATAAAACCACGGTCTCCCAAACAAACGTTCAAGAAAGCATAAATTTCAAATCCTTTCTGAGGCGACCATAAATTTCCAGAGCTATGTAATGCACTTATTTCGACGGACGATAATCCCTTTTTGAGAGATTTCCGAACCATATAAAAAGAGGATGATCACCATGGGAACAAAGCTTCGGGTATCCAAGCAAGAATATATTGCGAGCGTTTTAGTCTCCCAAAAATTCGTTTTCGGGGGAAAAGGCTTGTTTGATCCACAGGGTTCTATATAGGTCACATCCCGTGGTCTCCGAAAAGGCCTTCTGGATGGAGGAGCTCTTAGAGATGAACGTCAACAGAAACATTATGCAGGGGCGGACGTCATCTCGCGGCGGAGTGGATGTGTAAGGAGGGCTGCCTGCGTTCAAGGGGACTTTCACGTTTCGGAAATGCCCTTTCAGACGGACACGTTGATACGGAAATGAGGGATCTGTCGGTTTTCCTATAGGACATCCTTCCGCATCAGTAATGGAGCATAAATTGATTGGAAGAAAGATTATCGGAATTTACTTATCCAAATTACTTTGCCTTTGAAAATAAGATTGAACGGTGATGTTCTTGAAAGTGAATTATTATTTCATTCCTATCACATTTAACATTCTTATTGAAGTCTTTATTGTATTAGATTCAATACAAATTACAATTTCAGTTATAGATTAATTCTTCGGTGGCTCTTTATTTGGTGGTTTATTCTATTATAAATTAGACATTCTTTATTTGAGAGTGGATTATTTAAACCTCCAACAAACTTTTGCTAAGGTAGTTACCTAAGTTTACAAGTTATATCTAATCCAATTTTAAATGTTTTATCTCCTGATAATTCACTCTCAATAACAGCAATATATCGACCTTTATTTGGTTGGTTAATCAGATCGTAAGCATTGTAAAATGTTTAGGGAATTATTCAATAAAATTCAAATTCCTTTTACTACATCGCATTCTAAAAATATGTTTAAGCACATTAAATACTATTTTTGAAACATAAAAATATATCATTTACGAATATAATCTATTTCAATATAGGACACAATCAATGGCAAAATATAAAAAAGACATAATGAAGTTATAATAGAAAGGTATAGAAACATAAATTAATAGATTTAGATTTTAAATATTATATTCAAATTTCTTTTAGATGGAATGAAAAGTTTATCAACATTACATCTAACTTTACTGATAAAAATAGTGAACTGTATGAATTACGTCTTACTTTGGGCATATTCCAAACAGCTTATTAAAGTTTTTAATTTTGATAATCTTAATTAATACTTATAAAGTTTGAGTCAGTAGTGATAAGTTTAAAATATATATCAAAATAAGCAGACTTTATTTCGCCATGTCTTCCGTATATCCTCCCACACGAAGACTTAAAAAAACACAATAAATAAAAAAAGGAAGTTGGGAATCAAAGGAAATATTTGCCCAGAGAATATACAGAAGCCCCGTTGCTGAGGACAAAGGGAAGAGCAGAGAATGTTTGGGGGAAAAGGGGCACCGCTCGCGACACCTTTGCCTTCGTATTAAGGAGCGTGTTTGCCCCTACATTCACTCCGAGAAAAATTCAAATCCCCGCATCGATCTCTTGCAAGTGGAATGGGAAGGAATCATTTCTACGGACAATGGAGATATTTTTCTCCCCACCTCTTGCTTCGTTGCCACCTCTTTATCCCGCCTCCACGCGTCAGACTATGAATACAGATTCACTTATTCCTTTGCCCCACCCCTTCCCAACTACAATTCAATCTGACCCATTCTCTCTTCGCTCATATTCCTTCCATTTGTCCCCAAACTTTGCTCCATAATCCTGAGCGGAATACGAAAACCGGAATCGAAGAAACCGGTTCTTTTTCCGGTAACGAAAACCGGAAAATATATTTGAAGAACAGAAAAGAAACAAAATTAATACTTCCGAAACCGGGAAAGCATTTCTAATTGCAATCATATTCTTTCAGAATTGTATTCTAAGAGCATCAATTATTCCATTCATCTCTACTGTTTATCTACATCAGAAATTTACGGATTAAATAGATAAAGATGGGTAAAATAATGAAAAGGTCAATAAATCCGTGAGCAGATAATCAATGAGGTAAATTGTAAATGCTCTAATTGTACGAAATACTCATTTTTTTTATTAAAATAATAACACATTTTTCTTCTGATATTCAATTGAAAATGTATGCTTATTCATCTAAACGAGCTTCTTGATGCAATTTCAATTTGAGGGAATTAATAATGTACTATAAGGTTCAAAACTATTTAATCTATAAGTTGCTTCTCTTTTCCTATAACTCTTTTCTCCCATTTTCTTTAAAACTACCACTCTACCAAGGGCGTCTTTTCGACTCCGGGAGGAACTTCCTCCGGCAGAAAGCCCCGGAAAAGAGGGACATTCTGTGTGCTACTCTTCGTCTTTCCCTTTCAGCGCCTCTATTCTTTGCACATCTTCGCCCTTAATTTCTTCCACATTCCGCTCATTCTTTTGATCTCCGCCCCATCTCGTACTCTCTTCGTCCATTATCTGTTTATTTCCGTCCATTATAAAACACTCCGTATTATTTACATTTCCACATCTTTCGATAGGAATCATCAACGAGTTTCTAATTAACTATATCCTAATTTTAATTGTGTATTAAGAATTCGGTAAGATTTTAATTAAGTAATATTGTAAGAAGAACGCTTAAATTTTTCTCTTCTTTTCTGATACTAATTCTATTTTTTTTTAATTCTCGCGAAAATTGCGAAATGTCGATAAAAAAGAAACAAAAGAAAGCTTTAAACAAAAAAGATCCTATACTTACTTTTCTCTATCTAAAAATCAATATCGTCTATCTGTTAAATATATGAAGCATTCAATCCTTAGAAAGGTGTTAAATTGTTTTATTTGATATCAACTGATCAGAAATCGGACTTAAAAAGCAGGATGACTGATTCATTCCTATATCAATCATGTTATTTGCGGATCATGTACTTGAGGTTGAAGATTTATTTAAATGATTGATATCTTTTATCTTCATAGATAATTGCAAAGGATAGCAACATATATCATTGAACAAACTAATATATCTGATCCCTTTGAGGGAAATCATATTATTTTCCATGTTTTTGCCACCAATGGTTTTAATAATTGAAGTATCAATCGAGTAAAGGTACGTATCGTAATAAGGTTTTTCAAAAACTTAACTATTCTAGGAATTCTGTACGATTAGTGCACATGATAAGTGACTTAAGATCCTTTTGAAAAGGATCTAGATAAGGTTGACCGATTTGTCGTAGAAACTCTCTACTTTCCCATTTCCGCTTTTCTCTCTTCTTTTGTTCCTCTTCACAGATGTACTGCATTGGACACACAAAAGACTCTTCTCGTAATCTATTATTTCCACGCCCTTTCTCCATTCCGTTTGCGCCTTCTATTTCCTGCCGGCATCTCCCTCATCGCCATTCGTTTCCCGTCCTCTTCCATTTATTTCCCTTTTTATTTGGCCCCCGAAGATGCGAACTTCGCGAAGGAATGCTGAGAATTAAGCGAATCCAGTCATTGTGCCGCTTCACTTAATGATTGGGCAAATATTTATTATATGGTTGCATTCGAAGTCTTAAAATTATTTAAAAAAGTTTAATTTAATTTATAAACAGGAACTCTAATTAAGAAATCAATGATTATTTGGGTCATTTACCTTCATAATCACCCCTTTTTATCACCACATTGAAACTGATGCTGGTGATCGGTTAAGTTTTAATTAACGTGAGAGTGAACTTATGAATTCTCCTTTTTCGTTTCCTTAAAAACACTGCAATAGAAGTAGGACCTCAAGGTGATCTATATATACGCTTTTTGATGTTACTAAAATAAAGACATTATCAACAGTAATAAAGTATTCTCTTTCAGTGCAGATTAACCAAAAGAATATGAGCACTTTATGCCAATTTCGATTATGATAGAAAGAGTTTTTTAAAGAGATAATTATCCTTTCAAATTTTTATTTAAAAAGTAAATTTTATGTTATTTTTTGCTTTCAATACCATCTATTAACTTTTACAGTATAGCGTTCCTCAATTTGCCTCGAGAAAGATAGATTAAGTTTTTTCTTTCTTTGCCCTAGTGTTTGAGAGTTTATTATCGTCATATTTCTTCTAATATTGAACTTTTATTTGTATTAAATTGATATTAAAATTTTATTTACGAATAATGAATATGTTTAGATCTAAATTCTCTAGTATTTGGCCAAAGCTATTAAAGATTTATCGAGCATTTCAGTAATTTAGAAATTATTCTACGAAAATAGTATTCGTTTATTTCAATATCTCAATAGTAATAATACGTAACCATGTGAATGTAAACAATCTCTCACTCAATCTATCGCACGAAAACAATACCTAAAAATAATCTCACGAATTCAATAGGAGTGTACAACTTCAGGAAAACCTGGTGGGAAATCCCCAATTCCGTCAGAATTTTCAATAAGAGCTGAAGGAGATGCTAATTAAAAGTCACGTCTTGGAAGCAAAGAGACTTCGTGGAATCTACTCGAATAATAAACCCAGACCTGTCTCATTTCTCTCAGCCGTGGCATCTCTTAAGAAAACCCATTCCGGTGCAAGGGCTGATGCAATAGCAGAGAAATCGAATCTCGAGATCAAGGGATCCACTATGCTTATCCCTCCGAGAGGGAAACTGCTTTTTTTCCAGAACCAATCCCATTAGCCAAAGAAGAAGAAGGGAAGTCAAAGGAAGACTACTTTATTTTGCGACACGACTGCTTTCAATCTCATAAGCCTCAAATGCAATCATGTCAAAGACAATGATCACCTTAAAGGAGTGCTTATTGAATTGATTCAAGGCGTGATTTCCGTGCCAAAGCGATTAATTGAGGAGCAAGACAGACTACTTCCGTAACTACGCAAGATGGGCTGATTGTTTCGGAACTACGTCAAATTTATCTTTTCAACATGAGAGGGATATCTGAAGGTATCCGAATAAAACATAGGCTCATCTATGTTTCGCATTTCATTGACAATAAAGGAGTTAAGTCGTGTTTTTTAGATTAGACCAGTATTAAAGTTCTTTTACCACATAACCATGTAATACCGATAACTTTTGAATTTTAATATTTATTGCCTTTATCTTCCACTAATATTTTTGTATGTTCCAAATAAAGAAGATTTCAAATAAAATAATAAACACATACGAAGAATATATATACTTATAATATTCTTGTAGATTGTTGCAGCAATATAATTCTCGTATTTTGTGGTCAGTGTTTGCCCAGAAAATATTAAACAAATTCTGAAAAGTATCTATGTAGCGTGATTTTCGATAAAATTATATATCTTTGGGTTTTTTACAATTCTATAACAATTTTTCTAGAAAGACGCCAGGCACTGATCTATGCTTACATCAGTATCGTACATTTGATTCAATTTTGATTTTAAAGCTCTTTTTTCTCTGAAAATACTCGATTAATAACTTTACTTTTAAATTTAATAACTACTTTTGTTTATTTGACCACGGAAATTAACTAGAAATAAAATTCAACGTTAATATTTAAGTTATTATTGTACGGCTCTTTAAAAAATTCATATTTACCGGGAAGAACTATTTTGAATAGAAATGTAATGACGTAGGATATTACTTTTGATGCAGAAATATTTTATAGAAAAATTTTTGAAAAATATACTTTATTATAATTAATTCTCCTAAAAATGCTATCCTTGTTTTTCTCTGAAAAGAAAATGTTTGCGAATGAGAAGTGCTTGACATGAGAAATCTTATGATATATGCAATAAATAATATAATATCTGCATCAATAAATATAAAATCAATGATTAATAGAAGTTATTAAGTGTCTCATGAGAATGAATAGTCATAAACGACCATTCACATGTGTAGAATCGATAAATTAGGCGTGTGTACCTTGGAGAGGACATAATAATGATTTAGCCTTTGGGAGTGCCATCAATTGGGACACCTTCCCTCCCTTGGGCTCCCCATCTGTTTGCAGAAGGGTCCCGCATTTCTAGCCTCAATGTGTGCGTTAAGATTCCATGTATTGACCATGAAACGGAGAAGAAGGGAGACAACGGGAGTTTCTCGGACAAATCAACAGGTTGCGCGCCGTTCACCCGTCACATGACCCATTGTGAACATCGCAAAGCGTCCAAAAACCGCCCCACGGCTAAATCCCTTAATGATCCAATTGAGACACACTTGGGGAGTGTCTAAGTATTCCGTCATCTCGACCGGAATTTCCATAGAAACGAGGTTTGTTCCGTACGGATCCACGAGTTACGAGCAAAGTTAGAACGATGTCATTGTAGGTTTGTTGATGTTGAAGTGATTGTTACGTCATAATGTTATAAAAATCTACGTGTTAACCTACTAATTAATCTTCTATCCTGAAGGATATATTTTCTTTTCTGAACGTGTGATTCGAAAATTACGGAAATCTACGTGAATATTTCCTTACGTCGTTAAAAAAAGTTTATGGACGAAACTTAGGATGTTTGGATTGTCATGGTAGCAAATCTGGGCCTGAAAAATTCGTTTCAGATAAGATCTATCTCTGGACAGAAACGAAGTGAAGCAAAACTTTGTGCATCTTAAGCTTCCGCGTCCTCATATATCTCTCATGGTCTTATCTTTTCGTTACTTTGGCTGCGAACTTTATCTAAGTTTATTCAATTAACTTATCTTCCAGAGGCCTTAATAACTTCCAGCTTCCATTAAAACCTTAATGATGTCTGTATGGATTATACTCATTTTGGGAAACTTAAGGATGGGATGCGAAGCTACTCCATCTTTTCCAAAGGATGCGGACTCAAATGAATTTTTAAAAACATACTAGCCAAGTTTTTAATCTATTTTCAGAGTAATTATAGTGCGTATAACGGAAAAAGGTACGGGAAGATTTAGCTTAGACATCCAACTTGATACTGCCATAAATATCATTATAATACATAACCATTCAGAAAAGGATAGTCTTAACTTATCTTATAAAGTGCGATACATGAATGTATCTTGATTTTAATCGTTAGGGAGGTCTTCTATAGATAAATCCAGTTGACCTATATTCCTCCTATATACAATGTTAACCTTAATTATCTTACATAAAATTCACTGTGAATTTGTAATTTTATTCAATGATATTTATGCTCATCTACTTATCTATTCTAATTGAATAGTACTTCCTTCCTTAGGAATTCTTTCAGATACAAGCAAATCATAGAAAGGTTAAAATTATCACAAATTTACTTTGTATTTATACAGCAAGTAATAGATAAAATAAAATAATATTATTTAATAATATGATAAAAGTATGAAGATTAACTATATATAGGCCATGAAGATGCTTCCCGCCGTATAAATAAAATAACTTGGAAATAACAAAGTTCTTTTTCTTTATGAATTTTGTTCGATAGAATTTTAATTCTATTGCTTAAACTATCCTAATTCTGTCCAAAGGTACTTTCCTCATTAAGCTCTCTTATCCTAATTGTATGATGCTTTAATGAATAAATAATTGGGAAGCTTAGTATATCTTTTATTCATTATATTGGATTGCTTGTGATTGACAAACGGATAACAAATCTTCGCTATTCAAACCATGAATAGAGATTATTAAAGTTATGAATAAATTTTCCTAAATATATTATATCGAAGAGTATATATTTTTTTCAAAACATTCTTATTTTAACTACATTTATCTCTTTGAATATTTTCTGTCGCGTATTTAGAAATAAAACTTTTAAGAAAACTTTTTGGATTACGATTGATAAAATTTAGCATTTGTACGTAAATGATATTTGAATTCCTCTTCAGTAGTAAACAGATCAATTGTAGCACAGTTATTGACAGTCGAAGCATACTTCACAGTCGCTGAATTCCATCTCTAACTCTCGTATAGAATGGACCCATTGTTTGGTTGCCCTTGGATTCATATTTACAACGATTCAGAGGGAACGCCATATTGAGTTTTGGAATATGATACGAAAATTCACAAGTTGGACAGAGGGATGATTTTATGGGTTATTATTAGATTGAAGATCAAAGGGTTATTCCATCTGCTTAAATGATTCGTTGCCATTTGGAGGCAAAAGGATACGATAGAGAAGAGATATGAATAAGGATTGGAATGCGTATTTGACCCGTAAATAGAAATCGCCATTTGAGAAAAGAAATATCTGGAGTCTAAAGATTAGATAATAGACGTGTTTGGAGTTATAATCCATTGAACTTACAAGATGCTGGGCACTGATGCTTCAGCTATTA
Source organism: Pantala flavescens (assembly GCA_020796165.1). Classification (NCBI taxonomy): domain Eukaryota; kingdom Metazoa; phylum Arthropoda; class Insecta; order Odonata; family Libellulidae; genus Pantala; species Pantala flavescens. Next base: position 27,436,953 of record CM036886.1, read on the forward strand.
CAACATATTAAAAAGATTTTGATTTTTGGAATTTAAATTCAGAGGAGCTGTTAAATTCAATAGAAAGTGTACTCATAGATCATATGGTATAAAACAATGATAATTGGTGTATAATGGTGGTACATAATGTTGGTGTTGTTGAAGGGAGAGATTGAGTGAAAAAGTAACATTATGGCAGAAGCACAAATAGAAGAGTTTGGCGAGCAGAAGATATAAAATGATGACTATAAGAAAAAAAGAGGGAACAAGAAAAGATTAAGGAATTTGGTAGGTACGTAGGTTTCTCAGCTTCTTAAAAGAATCACACTTCCTCCTTCCCTTTTCATATATTACTCTCCTCTACCCTAAAATTTTCCTATCTCTTGTAGGTTCTCTATACTCTTCATCCAAAAACCGTGAATTAATTTTTTTTTTTCATTTCCTAATGAACCAATGTTAACGTTAATTAATCAAAATAGGTTTTTTTATATAATTTATTTCATAATATATTTTATTTGTACGTAATATTGTATGCATTAATATTTATTGTACGAATACGTAATATGAAATATATTTTTTACATTGTGATGCTACTTTTTTATTTTTTTATTATAGGTAATTCGTGAAATATCCCCAAATAAGAATAATATATATTACATAATCTATATATAGTAATATATATATTACTAATCAGTAATATTACTAATCATAATATATATATATTATATAATCAGTGTTTGCCTGTCCCTCACTTTGATAGGACGTAATCTACTATTGTTCTAAACATCATTAGCGACTCCCTGAGTATCTGACTAACCATCTATCTGAACCCGGCGAAATTCTTTACACTGCCCCGATTGCCTGTGCTGCACTTTACTCGAGGGGTATAGTTGAGTAAATCGAGTTTCCTTTAATCCAATACTGTATACCATGTTTCTTTTTCATTGGTTAAATTTTATTATTGATTGTATTTCAGGATATGTTCAAGTACTTCCCTTTTATTTAAATTTTAGCTCTACCCCATTCGCTTACTTTTACCTTTAAATCATCTCTCATATTAAAATTATCTACTTTATTCGTCTCTGATATATTTTCAAATATTTAGGTTGATAATTTTTGACAGATAACCATCAATGCTTCCAATACATTCTTTTTATTCTCGCTATAAACCTCTTACAATCTGTTTCTTATTCCCACTCACTAAATTTTACCAAGAGAGCTCAAATAGTAGGTAAAAAGCAGAGTGTAGTAGCTATTTCTTTAGCAAGTATTCTCAATTCTTTTCAAACATTTTTAATCTCGATAAGCCATCAGCTGTAGGATGACTCCTCTTTGGAACTCTTAGCGCATGACTTAAACACAGTTCTTATGAAATCCGCGTCTATGAGTTATGAAGGACAATCAGATGCCAATTCGTGTAGAAGAATACTAAAAGGATAACCGAAAAGATTCATTAAACTGGTAAAATCTCTGAGGGAAGAAATTATTCTTAATCTCTATCAAATTCTTTCGAGAACGAGTTAGAAGTATTTTGATTGACGAAGGACTTGGAAAGCACAAAACTATAAGCATCGATATACGATTAAATGACCATAAGAAGCCAAATCACAAAATCCCTTCCACTCTATTTTTAATATCGAGAGCCAATCCAAAAATCTAACGATCTTAGTTCATTTATTTAATGATGGATTTTCGTGGCTGAAATAACGAAATGGCAGCGTTAATCTGTCCTCAGATGAAACTCGGAAAAAAATTATTAGAAAATATGCAAAAGTGCACTGACATTTCAAAACTGAATAATAGTACAACAATGAACTTAACATTAGAGAAGTTAGATTACAAGACGATTCGCTTCAAAAATCTGCACTTCCTGCAAATTAAACGTGGTGATAATAGCTCCATCCTTCGATCCAAGGCAAAATCCATTTATTAACTTCAATATTCGTCATCTGCAGATACTCACTGTTAGTAATTGGCCGAAATTGTTCACTCGTTCATAAGAAAAGACTTCAGAATAAAATTCGAAAGGATTTTGAAGTGCAATTGTTGGCGACAATCGAAGCGTTCCCTGGCGACCTCTATGTGCCTCCGTCCGATTCCCAGCCAATGATTCGGAAGAACCTATATTCCGACGAATAGAGGAATTATCAAAAATGAACTGTTTTTGCAGCTCTGACGCACGCCATGTATCCCCAAACTCAACGGAACACAGCTTTGGATGTGTATTGTATGCGGTTTTTTTGCGGAGTTTGATGGACGACGGCGCTCGAAAAAAACGAATCGTGCGCTAAACCCATTGTTCAACATGCAGGGAGCGAAAATCTTGGTCTGTGCCATTGTAAATGATAAATACACGTGGGACGCTGCGATCTTTGTTCCGCTGACAGCACGCTAAAGTCCTGCATTGCCGTTTGTATGACTCGCGAAGAGAGAATTAAAGATATATCTCTTGATTGCCGGAATATTCGAGCGGAACATCATGCCTGATGGGGCTAAGGTTTACAGCTCAATGGCGTTTGACCTGCAGATAAGCTGGTGATCTGGAGACAGAATGTTACGCTCATCCTTAAAGCATTGTATATGAAAATTATGCTTTAATTTGCATGTGCAAAACACTTTAGGGACATTTTTCGGATCAAAAGGTAGTACTTAGGAACGAATTAACGAAGATATAAATTGATCTCTTTGAATTGATATTACATTTCAGCCTAATGGCAAAACAAGTTAAAGAAAAAGTTATATGAATGAATTCAATACCAATTATATTGTTCATTATTCAATTTCTTAACAACCTTACTGAAATGTAAAATTAGTTTAAAAAGTTTTAATTTTAAGGGGTCTATTCGATTGAAAGCTTTCACATGATAAGTCGTTCATTAATAAAGGGCTTATTCATTATATGCTATGATGTCCTCGAAATTAAAGATAAACACGCACTTTATTCAGAGAATAGATATGATGACTTTAAATTAATTTTAGATAAGAATCCGTTGCTTTACTCAAACAATCTATCAGCAAACGAAAATTTAGATAAACAATAAAATATGATTATTTTAAATTATATTAAAGTTCATGGACATTGTATGAAATCACAAACAGCACTGAAATCATTTAGCAATGCATTTCCAGTTTCTCATATTCAAAGAGGGGTTCCATCTAAATATTGGATCGACGCATCTTAGTATTTTACATTAAATTTTTATGCTTTTAATCGTGTCTTCGGGGAATTATTCTGAATTTGTCATAATTATTAATTTACTTTAATATTTCATAGTCATAAATACATACAGATGCAGACACAATCGAACTGAAACTCGGTAATATTTTAAAATGTCTATCTCGTCATAGCATCAGCTGCTCGGGTTAAATTATTATTATTATTTATCTTACAATCTATCTTTCCAAATAGACCATTCTTCTTAAATAAGAATGAACCGTTAAATAAGATTAAATAAACTTCTAGTGTCACTTCAACTTAGCAAATAGTATATGGTATTTTCATCCATCCATCATTTTTCCACCGATTGCTGTTGTACGTCACATTTCATTTGAAGAAATGACTGCGGATAGAGAATTTGAATTTATCCATTTCATAACGACAGAAGAATGCATATGCATAATGACATATACTGTCAAAAACATTTTTAACTATTTCTGTTGTTTACTAATGCATTCTGCATAAAATTAACCAAATTTTAAATCCACAACTTTCATATTTGTCTTGAAAACACATCCATCTTTTCCTATTCTTCTCAAAAAGTTTTAAATATAATAAAAAGAATAGGTACATACATTATTATAAAGTCAAAAGCTGAATTTAAGAGAATTTTGTTCAGATAAGTGATAGTAGGTCATCATCTATATGTATTAATTAACAAATAATATATTCCTTTTCCTTTTTACCAGTTCACATCTCATTATTTATAAATCATGACAGTCCAAATTTTAAAATGGCTCGTTAATTAAATTTCGTTCATTCGGAAAATATAAATGCCTATGGTGCATTTCCTTCACAAAGAACGGTGTGAATATTACGTTAATTTGGAAACGGATATATATTGTGAAAATGATTGACTCCTCGACATTTGTGGAACAACAGCATAAAACATCTAACCTCCTGAGCAATCGAAGTGCATCCATCATCGTGAGTCGAATGCCAAACTGTCGCACACCGAAGATGTCTCCAATTGCGTCACGAATTCATTATAAACGAGAGGAGGTCATCAATCACATTCGACTGGCAAATGGATGTTGTTTCTCGAAACGTTTTAATGACCATCTCATGTTAACACTCCTCTCTTATCCAACGCATCCCTTGTCCACGTCCCTCAAATCACGGCCGCCGTCTCGAAATGCCTTCGGCCATCACTGATTTTCCTGCTTTCGTCTGCTGTCATTACTGCAGTGATGAACAACTGAACCTTACGATTCGATCTATTATCTGACGACAATAGTGAATGCAGAAAGCTGCGTTATTTACCAAGCGTTTTGCATAACCTTTCTTCTTTCTTTTGAATGTCGTTGTCTCAAACAGAGTTCATATCTACGAGGATTTGATAGGTATAAAATACACCAAACGTTATCTAGTCCCTGTTTATATGGGTTTATAGGATTAAGCAATTTTGTCAACATATATCCGTAAAGTTTTATATTCCCACTGCAAAAAGGGATTCATGTAGTTATTTTTCAGCAATTAAGGAAATCGACTGGCTCAGAAATTTAGTGTTTTACATTAGAAGTTTAATCTAAAACCAATGAAATGTTTGAAAACTGGGTTTCTTATTAAGGATAACTGATTACAAATTCTGGAAGTTCATTCGATAAATATTTCGTTTGCGAAGTATTATTTTCTTAATGAACGCTAATATAAATAATTTACATACTGAAAATACACCTTAAGGCTGCTATCTAGAATTAACTCTACTTTATCATTGTTCCAACTAAAATAACAAAGAATTATCAGAGTTGCAGTATTGTTACGACCTAATGTTTATATATTTTATCTTCTACTCAGTTTTAAAATGCTTAAAACTGTGAGGTTCGAACTTCTATCGGTTTAAAAGGTACTAAGTATTAGTTTGTTAGCATATAATTAGTTTCATAAAGGTTCTCTTAAATGTTAAGATCTTAAAGCTAAAACTTCTTGATTTTTTCTAGGAAATGCCAGGTATATGCTATATTTCATTTAATGACACTCATTATAGTCGATAGAATACGAAAAAGGAATTAATAAGCGACTTTAATATAAAATAAATTTGCTATTATAAATGAATGGAAGATTTGATAAACATTCTCATTTCGGAAAGTCCGCTACTTGAACTGAAAAATATACTTTGCATGTAATAATTATTCTTTATTGATATCACTAGGAATTAACTGAATCAACATCACTCGAGTAAAAAAATCGAAGATGGGTAAACTTTAACTCGACTTTTACGTAATGAATACGACAGATGAACTTGATTCGCCATTTCATTACTTAAGACTCGGAAATGCATTTAGTATGAATCAGTTAACGAGCAATCGAAAACGTTCGGTCATCATTTGGGATTCTTTCAAATATTTAAATCGCTTCCGATTCGAAATTTAAAAAGGGAATCGGTTAGCTTCGTACCGATTTTCCAAATAAAAAGACAGAGGTGAAACGATTTAACTTTTTTTCCACAAATATATGTATAATTATATATTTTTACATGTTTCCTATATACATATATAAAAAAGCGAGATTTTGAGTATGGATGTGAGATATAAAAATCAATATAAACTAAATGCTAACTTAATCTTATTCTCATATTTTAAGCATTACTGTTTGACCTATTTGATATATTCTTACTGCACATAAACATTAGTAAAACAATGAACTTTGATGCTCAATGGAATTTAATATCAGATTTAAGTCCTAATTTAACATTTCCGTAAATATCAATTACAAACTATTACCAAGGATCAATGTCGCCTTCATATTATTATCAGTTGCATAATTACTATTACATTAGAAAAACATATTTCACAATTTCTAGGAACAAACCAGAAACCATGGATACGGAAACCGAGTGATATCTAGTCAACCAAAGTTATGATATATCAGTCTTCTTTAACCACCTCCTAAAGTTATGTCTACATCCTCGAAATGGCGTAATGAAAACTCCCCCGACGCAGCTTTCTATCGAAATGAATAAAGAAAAGAAGCACTTGGTGACATGCAGAGGATTCAGAACGAGAGAGAAAGCTGTGTTCTCTTTTTTTCTCATTTCCATAGTGGGCGAGGACCCGCAATGATCTCTCATATCCTTTCGCAAACCCTGAGGGACCGAGATTTAACCAGGGTCGCTTTGGGTGGAATGAGGGAGTAAAGATCAACTGTGATCCTAAAGGGTTTTTCGAAGCGGGTTTCGAAGGGATAAGGGTTAACATACTAAGACTGTCGTCAATGGACATCAACCCCTTTCCTAGAGAACACAACCCCTCTAGGGTATCCGCTATAATGGTCGTGAAGCATTGACCCTTCTTCTCAGGCAAAACAAGCTACATCCTTCTGATACTCTACTTTAAAATCACGGCGATAAAATAGATTATTGTTCCCCAATATAATAAAATAGTTTAATATTATCTACCCTTAGATTTAAAAGAATTTTTTGATTATCCATGAAAAATTAAAGCACAGTTATTTACATTAAACTAAATCGCCTATTAAAGTCCATTCTTATCTATAATGATATTTAGCTATAATTTATTGAAAGTCTTAATAAATATCTACATCTGTTGATAACGAAAAAAAGAAATCTTTATATGAATCCTGTTTTTTTCAATAGCATCACAAATGTTTATATTTTCATTAATTTGCGTATTTCGCCGAATTGTTAAAATTTTAAAATTTGACCAAACTCCTGTTCGAACGATAGCATTCATGTTAGCTACAAGCATATATCGACGATCTAAACAATAATTAAAACGAAAGTTTCTTAAATATATGAGAAAATTTATTTATATTTCACCTTACACACTTTAAAATTTCAATAAAGATTTGGATGAATTTATAATTGATTAATGAAACTTTGCTGCAATATATCGCCTACGTCTGTAATTCGCAAGTATTAGTATATCAATCGCAAAAGTTGCGAATTTAAAGAACCTAGCGTATTATCAGACGCTGCTCTATATCGAATTTTATTAATGACAATTCAAACGCAATTTTAAGTCGAGCCAATAAAGAAGTTATCACGAAATAATAAACCAAAGTATCTGAAGAGAATAATCTTATTTGTTGGAGTCACTCGTTCAAGATCCTCGCGAACAGAAATCGCTCTTCTCCAAAGATACGTGCATTCTTCGAGAGATTCAAACGAATTCGACGAAATAATGATAACGCGATTTTTTTAAAGAGACGAATCTTTTGTGCTCCGGAGAAAAAACCGCCAATTAGGGAATGCATCCGTCTACGATAAAAAATAACCTTCGTCCGACAAAAATGTATCGATAAGCCCCATAATAAAAATCCTTGCTCTCCACCGTAAGTAGAGTTTTGTGCCGTAGGTCGCCAATTAAAAAGAGGATTATCTTTCGAGAGGAGAGTCTAGATTAAAGGGGAAATAAATTGGAGGACAAAAGGGATCCAAGGCAAATGAAGGGAGAAAAGAAAGACAAATGGAGAGCGAAGGAATATATGTCGAGGAATCAGTTCTGAATGTTCTCAATATATTCGCTGTGTCGTTCAAAATACGAGATCGAACGAACACTTAATCGAGACATAAAATCACTTTTTAAACTTCAATGTCCCACTGTCGTTTCACGATTGTTTGTTTTGTGAACGCATATGTAAACAATTATGAATTTTAAGTATCTAACGTTTTTATGATTCTAATATTTTATCTTTTAATATTTTTATCTAATAATAATGTGAATTTTTTTAATGACTAATAGTTATCAAAGTGTTTACGACAATTTATATTTCTACTCAAATATGTTAACACTTCTATTGATATGTCGTTTGACACGTAATTTGCATACTTTAAACAATCTGGTGATAATAAAAATCTGTTAGCGAAAATTAATGCCACCTACTACTCAAAATAAACTAATATAAAATTTAGAAGAAACTAACTTTCATCCATTCTTAACATTCTTACGTAAAATACATTAATTCCCTTTTCATGTTTCTTAAATATTTTAAAAATATTTAGTAGCAGACCTATCATGATTTCCACCAAGTTTAAAAAATTATTCCTTAAAAATCAAGCATTTCTATTGCACCATACCTAAAAAATTTTTTCACCTTTACTACAATATTTCATTTGCAATATATTTATTCATTTTTCGACTTTCTTTCAGAAATTCCACAATTTTATTCCAGAGTTCCAAAACTTTCTTTAATATTTCTAATAAACCGGTACGATTGCAAGTTTCCTGAAGATTTCATAATCTAAGCAAATCTTAAGCATCCCCCATAGTCTTCTAACAATACCAACTGAAGTAGAATAATTAACGTCTACTATGTAAATGAATAATATCCATGAAAGTCAAAATGTAGTTAATTTTAAGGATGCGTCACAGTAATTTTGTACACAACTTCGCGTGTTACTAACGATGGATATCGCAAGTTAAACTTTAGCAAGAAGCAATATTTAATAGCAAAGCAAAGTACCTATTGCACTACCGAAAGGAAGGAATATTAAAAAGGCCAAAAGAGCAAAGCAAGGTACGTACCTGTACGGCTGTGAGGCAGGGAAGGAGAGCGAGCAAGGATTGAGGTAAAAGGTGGAACTAAACAGTGCGCCACCATATGGATAAAGCAAGAAACGAACTACGAGAAGGTGGCCAAGCTAATCCCCAATATTCCACCCATCTTGTTGTATGAACAATCATTAAAGATAGAAAAATAAAACAAGAACAATGCAGAATTGATACAAGGATCGGTACAGAAGCAAGTAACAAGGAATTACAACATCAAAGCATTAAAAACAATGTCAAAATCACATTTTCATTGCAATACAAAGGTAAAAGCTTCACGATTAGTCAATTCTTCGTTGCTGTTCGTAACTTAACGTCTTGCTAGGCCATCGGTTCCCTCATTGAGCTCCATTCACCTTGAAAGGGGTCACTTGGTCGGTGCAGCGAAATCCTTTTTAAAACAGAACCAACTCCCCGATGGACGCAGATGGTCTTCCCTTTTCCCATTTTAAGAGTCGCTGTTGATGTTGCAAATATTCTGTCAACCAGCGGTTCCAGGAATGCTGTAACTTTTGAGTAACAAGCAGCAAATGTTTCAAAGATAGAAGCCTTTCTTCTTTAACTCTGGACTACAGAAACGGTAGCGAGCATATCCCATTAAACCACCAGGTGTCAGAGGATGTGCCATCTGTTACATTATCTGCGAGAGGAATTAAAGAACTTGCATTAAGACAAGCTTCTCTTTGACATAAAAGCACTGGTAGAAGTAAAGTAAAACTCTTCGAAGGTTAATGTATTCGTTTCAAGGACCTTTACTCTCAGGGGATTTTAGAAAGAATGCAGGACCACCCCCCTACATTTCGGCCTGCAGAGCAAAACTAAAGCAAACGATGCGCGTATACCGTAACCCGCCTCCTCGGACGTTGCATTTCAAGAATGTGAAGCGTGAATCCCTTTAAGAAATTTAGAATAACACCGTTAGCAATTCGTTCCTAAATTACCTAAATATCTGAAAAAAGTTCGTCTTTCATTAATTACAGTCTTTAGGAGTTCAAACATACTGTTCGAGGCGATTATTATTTGCAACTTTCCGGAGTTGCGACTCTTTAGTACACAAGAGCACCATATGCTCTCGGTTTTATAAATTGCAAATAAGTTATCAGTATGACGATTTACATGCCAACGCTTATTACTCGTAAGCACTAAGCAACGATTGCCAAACGCTTATAAAATTGTCACATGCAATTGCAATCGAGCTAATATACGCTGCCCCGCACGTAACACAATCACCAAAATCATTCAGCTTGGTCATCTCATTGCCTTGTCTTTAAATATCAACAGTTCAAATGGTTCCTTGAGAGGATCGGTCATTTAAAGGTGCTCTAGAGTTAAGGCAAGTCTATCTTCGGTAAACTGGCGAGTTGCGTAACATTCCCAACGCCCTCCGATTGAATAGCGTCAAAAGGAACCCTCAGTGTCGAAGCAAGTTATTCAAACACTCTTTGAATTTCCCCGTTTGATTGAAGTATATGCCGAAAATTCTCTGAGAAATAATAGTCCTTAAAATCTTAATTTACATTTACTCTTAATTGTGGCGATATGCAGACGGTTGATTTTTTCTACCATCCATCAAGTCTCACGATTCTTATGCACCTCTGATCCATTGAGCAAAATCTTCCTTTTTAATACTAATGAAGGAGTAGGAATAAATTTTAAGGAAGGAATTTTTCTCTCTAATTCGTCCTTTCAATAGTTCCATTATCAAATATAAATTTCACTTCATTTCAGTAATGACGAACAGCAAAATGTTACTTATCTTGTGAATGGAAGTCCACGTGGTTGATGTAACGCTCATTGCCCAAGTTCTCAAATCCTCGTGCAGGTGAATCCAAGCAATAAACTCTTGTATTATTTCGAAATATGAATATCCCGAATTTGGAATCCGGCTGGAAGGACGAATTATTATTGCTAAAAAAAAGTTAAGCAAATAGCATAAACTAATATTTAATTGCAATGGCAAAGCCAAGTACCTACTGCACTGCCGTAAGGTAAAACTACGTAATAGCAAGGTAAGGTTTTAGCAAGGTACCTTACTGCACGGCTGGGTAGCAGGGCAAAGAGAACTTATAATCATGGGAAAAGTTGGAATGTAACATAGCGCCACCACATGGACAAAGAAAAAAACGGAAAAATGAACAAACGAATGAAAGGTGGCGAAGCCAATCCGCAACAAAGTATGGAAAAGGATTCTTCAAATATTATAGGTGATTGGATTGTTTCAAATCAAAGGACTAATATTTGAGTAATAGGTAGATCCTCAGTTCCTCAGTTCGGTGAGGAAATTTGGGTTTGAGTGTGAATATTGTCAAGTTCAGCCAAATCCTCTTAAATTTTTTAGAGAAATTATAATATAAAATGACGAAATTATGTAATAATTCTAAATTATTTTAATTTTTCTATATAGAAGATGCAGTTTGACGTAAAAAATCTTATTTTGAATTAAACTGGTCTCTCAAAGGGTTCAAATATTTTAAGGAAAATAATAAACTACCTTTTATGCGTTAAGAAGTAATTCATCACGTCATTGTTTGTTTTTAGAATATCATCGCTTGTTTCTTAAGATACGGACAACATCGCCAAGAAAAGGGGAAGACAAGGATTCTTTCGAACTAAAGCGCAAAATCCCTCTTTTATGCAGTCAAATTCTTTTTCCGAAGACAAGGAAGGATTTGAAAGGGATCGTAAAAAAGAAAAAAGGGTTGTATAGAAGGATTCTATCACCCTCTTTCACATGCATGCGTAGTATTTATCAGTTTGAGACAAATGTATTGCTTTATATAGTTTAGTTACCCTAAGATCTGTATCAAAACTAAATAAATCTGTACGTCATATCTATTGTTGAGAGAAGATTAAAATTAAAATGATCAATGATCTCGAACCATCACAAAGTCTTCGTATTAGTATTTTCTAGAGAATCTCTCATGAAATATGATATAATATAAGTGGAAATAGTATAATTTCGCTTCGTTTATGCGTCGAAATTATAATTGAATAATATACAGTACATAATTGAATTATAATATAAAATTTTCATATAACGAGTTTCAAAACAACATTTTAACTTTTAAAATATTCCTTCTACACTTCTCCCCGAATTTTTTTCTTCTATTTTAAAATGGCCAAAAAGATTTAGTAAGATATTTAAATATATTAAAAATTACGATTTTCTGATTTAAATTTGGCCGCAAACCTTGATGAACTGATTTAATTTCTCGATTATGGAAATGGTTCAATTTTACCCAAATTTAAACTCAAACAAAAACTTTTGACATATGAAAGCCGATGAAGTATATACTTCGATAGTTAGTCACATTAGTTCTTAATCTATAAAAAATACTTTCACGTCTGATGTTCCATGATTAATTATTTAAAGTGGAAATACAGTTCATAGTAGAGGTTACTAATTGAAAATCAGCATAATATAGCTAATAATAAATGTGAACATATAAAGTAACTTTGAAAACGCACTTTTTCTCAAAGGAGCACAGTGTTTGGATTCTGTAAATAGAGTCTTAAATTTGATTCTCGGTGAATATCCGCTATTCTTTTAAAAGATTAAGTTTCATAAAAAAAGTCTCTACAGCAACTATAGTACTGTTTATTTAATTGTTAATGAAAGAGAAACATTTTAAAATAACTATACCTTATAAAGTTATTTGAACCTGTTTAAGAAAGGATTGAGTCATAGAAAACATAAATGCAAGATTTGTGATATCTCGTAAATTAAGACGAAACGAGTTGTTATTTTATATCTGCGAAATTTTGAGATTTTGCTAATTCCACTGACCCACTGTTAGCTTCAATCAATCGATCGTGCGTTTAAATGATTCCTTTCATACGTTGAAACAGTATTGATGTTTACTCAATTACACAATGTTTGTGATTTGACGTTTAGATTAATACATGTCTATAAACAAAGATCAATGAAAGCGTTATTAAAGGTAGTATTCATTTAGAAAATTGACTGGAGATAGGCCAAATGGAATCACAAAACTATCCCTAAAATGTAAACTTGTTCTGGAAGATAGTCAAACAGTGATTATTAATGGCTTCAGTTGTCCAATAATTCCAGATTATTAATTGCTTCATCGATTATTTGGCATGGAAAGGGATGGATTAACAGAATAAATGAATTAGGCTTCTTTGAAATATCGTCTCATCCAAAAAGTTGAGTGAGGAATTATATAAAGATTTATTAAATAGATTTTTGTATAATTCATAAAATATTTGGTCATTGACTTCACCAAATATATTAAGTAATTATCGAGAATCCAATTTTGAGTAGTTTATAAAAGCCAGTTCTGATACAACCCACTTCATGAGCAAACTTTGGTCTGGATTAAACTGCTTTGTTTCTTTGTTTATAATAATCATTATTATGTAATTTAAGTACATTTTGTACAACTTAAGATTCGTACAACGGATTATACTTCATGGTTGCGATTGTTTCACACACACATACAATGTTACGCTTTCCTACAAAGTGACACTAAAATGGCTTGGTGTAGCTTTCACAAATTAATATTTCTCAAATTTCTTTCTTAAATGCGATAAATTTCTGAACGTCTTTGAATGTATTGAATTCTTTGAACCATGTAGTTGTAGAGACTATGAGATTCAAACTTATTTTGTATCGAGAGAATGCAGAATTTATTTCCACAAATCTCAGCTATTCCAATCATAGCTTGCCCTTCTCTAAAAGAAGAATTTCACGAAGTTCGTTACAAGTGCTTTTTCTGGAAACCATAGAGCGCACTTGCAATGGATGAGAAATCCCCACAGTTTTCCAAAACGATGGGGAAAATAAAGGATAAGGTGCGACGTTCGATGCAAATTAATTTGATGCGAATCATTTTTGGGCCGAAATTTGAAAAATGAACAGAGATGGGGTAAATCATCAATTTCTCAAGAATTGACATCCTGAATCTTCATATCATTTACTTTCTGAGGTTTCTCTAACGAGGATTTATGATGCGAGAGTAAAAAAAGGTCATTCATCAAAAAAATACGACCAAAAAAGAACGTTGAGTGTTTTGCAATCCAGCTTGACTCTACATCGATTAAGGAAACATTTTGAGACATATTTTCCAATAAAGAGAGTGTGATACCAATATTAGATCTTTATTGGTGACAAATAAACGTGAAAATTTAAAAATACAAGTGTTTCGATGAAAATTTAAAAAGTCATATTTTAAATTTGTTTTTAAAATTCAGTGTATTCGCCTTTCATTCGATGTACACTTCTAGATGCTTTTTTCAGCCCAAAAGTTTAACTTTTGAAGAAATGAACATCAAAACATTCCGTAAAGTAGATTTATTTCGAAACGAAGTTTTAATTACAAGTAACACATTTATTATGTTCTCCTTCAATGGTTTCGGATAAGTTTTTTCCAAGAAAATTACTCACCAATGATTAGAACGCAAAATCACAGAACAAATTCTTAGAATATTTCGTTTTCACAAGTTTCATCATCATTTTAAATTTTTTTGTTTAATTGTTTGGCTCATCTCATATTGGTCAGAAATATATAATTTTTTATTATAAAATCATAAAATAAATGATAGAATGAACAAGAACTAAAAATCAAATCATGAAGTCTACTATAAAATATCTCCGTGCAATGCGAGGTTCATAAAATATTCAACTATTTCTTACGCTACATACCGAAAATATTGACATTCTTATTGTTAAACATTTTGTTAAAATATAAGATAGTATTTTTTATGTAGAATGCTTGATAGGGGATGCAAACGCTTCATACATAAATATGAAGATATTGATTCACGGTAAATCTTTGCCAAGTCATCTTAAATCAGAAAATAAATAAAATGTTATAGCACAAGAGATCCTCTACAAGGATGGCTAAATAATTTACTAATTTTTATACTTTAAAAAAATATGTTTTAAAATAAAAGTAAATGAGGATGATAAATAACATTCAGGGTTCGATAAATACATTTTTTCGTTAGAAATGTAAGAATTTTAAATTTGATGGTAAGAGTTAAAACAAAAACGCCAAAATCTCTTCCGCTCTTTCTATTTTGTAGCCATTTAAAAACGCAGAATGTTAAAATTATCATTTCTAAAACCTCCCTGTGCCTTCATAGTCTATATGCAAAATTATTGAACTACCAAAATATGCATGAATAATTAATATGCAGTGAAAAAGTCGTTTTAGCCATTTTAACAAATGACAGCCAACTGATCGATGCATGAAATAGGAAATATACGTTTTATAAAAATCAACCGAATGAATGATTAAATATTAAACCGAGGTAAATTGATATACGGGCACTGTAATTACATTGATAGGTTGATTTAATGTTTATTGGATTGAACCATTATTTTATTACACAGAGCTATGTAAATATATTCTCAATTTATTCGGTAGATTGAATAAAATATTTTTGACGGCAACGAAAGTGCTAAAAACAAAAAGTCGATCCACTGAAAGTTAAATTTAGCGCATAATTCGGGAGTGCTCTTTCATCAAAGGAAAGTTTATTTCATAATTCGACATATGCAAATTTTCATCGGACGAAAAAGTGGGAGTCAAAATGCTCATTCAAATGAGAAGGTCAGAATATCCATTCTAAAACCCTACCTTCAATTTAATTGCACTTCGATTAGAAATAAATGCTGAAAATCAAAAAGATATTCATAGCGTAACTTATTGTCTCTCTTCTTACCACGGAACTTCGCAGTGTTTCTCTTTAAATCACAGATCAAAAGTTGTTGGATACTTTTAAAATAGATCGATTTTGCCTATTATCGTCTATCGGAACTTCGTATCAACATTGAATAATGTATTACCTAAATAACGGAGTGTATACAATAAACGAGGCTATTGAATTGAAAGAAGGTCCATCCAACTGAAAGGTGACGATAGCGAAGGCAGGAAATTCGAATGGTCCAGGCGCCTTTCGCCATTATGCACGGGCAATGGGGCGGATTCTCAAATTTAGTCACGGGTCTGCACTACAAGAACGGCTCGACACGTGCCGCTGCCCACGCACGCTTCCATGAAGTCCTCTCTGCACCAGATAGTATTTACCAACCCTATCGAACAGGAGGGCCTAACAAATGCCACGAACCTATCAATGGTTCTAAACGAACGGATCAGTCCCTTTCCCCAAACGCATCTTAATCCACGTTCGAGGTTTAAACTAACGTTTTCATAAAACTCTGCGCTGCCGAATTTAATCTAGAATAAGTTTAAAGTCCTTCAATTAAAGCTAATATGAACGCGCATGAGTTCTTTTCCATAGTCTTTTTTCCAACTTTCCGATTTCTAATACTCTATTAGGAGTAAATGGCAATCTCAGTCTAATTTCATTCACAGTTCTTCACGTGGAAATAGTTTATATTTTATATTAAATGATTTTAAATCGATGAAACAATTACTCCTATTCTATATTCCTGCTGATAATCTGTTAAAACATCGAAATCTGCTGATAAGAATGTTAAACATCGAAAAGTATAATGGCTGAGCAAGTATTATAACCCAGTAATATTTATTCACCCATGATCATCGTTGCTATGTATTCGAATATTATAAATAAACAGCAGCCTTTTAATCGATGGAAGGTAAGTTAAATGAAGTGATTGCCATATAATTTTTACAAATATGGGAAGTTGTTATGGTTTTAAATTCATTTAAACATGACGAGGAGATATTAGCATCATCTAGTATGCTGATTTGAAGGAACTAATGCCCTAACACTAAGCAAATCGCTGATTCAGTTTTTATGAAAAGCTTTCGCTATGATGCATTGAACGGTTTGTTAATCCGATGTGGAATAACGTTTAATCCACAGAGAGTACTTCGATTGATTCTTCCATTTAAATATTCGAGCGTTGTATGAATAGACGTTAAATACTCGAAGGCAATTATAGAACTGAATTTTGAAGCAATGCTTTTTGGGCAATCGAATAAAGATCGTTATTTTAGACTTCGTGTAATTCCTCAATACATTCAGCTCAGTGAATAAGCAAAGCGTTTAAGGCCAAAGGTTGATCTGTTTGTTGCTTTTATGTATTAACTTCGACGTCATATACATTTGCATTCAGAAATTGAATACAATTTCCATTATTAGGGTACGTAACCATAATGTATACAACTAAATACAAATACCTTTCAATGTAAATAATTAAGAATAATATCTTTCGTCAATTTTGTTAAATTTTAGTAATTTATTCCGATCTTTATTATTTATAAAATCAAAACTATGTGAATTTAAACTAAATTACTTGTGAATGAGTCTTATAACACTAAGTTGTAAAATCATGTTTTTGATAGACTAAAATACATTATAATTACAAATTACATGAGGTTAATTATGTTTTAAAATTTTACTTAAGTACTTTCATAATAAGAGGGATCTATATGACCATAACGTTTACTGAATTCAGTTGACCTATAATAAAGTTTTTAATATTAATTTAGAAACCATGGTTTGGATGAAAAGTTAAGAAACTTTTTAATATTTTTTTCTGAATGGAATGGATTGACTCAACACTGCTGACATATTTCATAAATGATGAGAATATTTCTTTTATGCTCGGAAAGGTCTTTTCGACGCAGTTTTGATAGTTGAAGAACGCGTTTATTTTATAAACACGTTTATCAGAATATTTTTATACATTGTACGATTATTTTGTAAAATATTTATATTTTTTTAATATTGGTGCTGCGAGATTAATTTTTCATTTATGAAATTTCTTTAATATTTTAAAATTAGCTATAGCTTTAAATATAGTTGAAGAACTCAGTGGCATATTACGTATAGAATCTTTAAACAAACTCCATTTAAGATGTCATTCACATATATAATTTGCATATAAACGTAATTTGCAAATACGTTTATGACATTATATGGACAAACAATTATCAACTGAACATAGGTAAGAGACTTATCTGAAATTAAAGCCTTGATGAAATGGTATAAGAGCCATTAGCATCCAGTAGAAGATCATTTTGTCAGGTTTAGGAACGTTTTATAAAATAATCTCAGTCCAGCAATTTCTAAGTCCACTAAAATACGTGAGGGTACAGAAGTGGTTTCCGACTGAAAAATTCAATGAATTATTAATGGACTAATGATGATAACGTACAAACGAGGTATAAATTAGGAAAAGGTCCCCTTTTCCGATGATTAATACGCAATTAGGAAACTTGTATCGACTGAGATATTTCGTCGCATTTGAGTGTCGACTTCATCCGAAATATCTGTTGAAAGAAGGAGACAGCCGGTTGCCATCGCCACCGGAAAAAGTAAATAAAAAAGGCCTGTCATACGGATCCACACGAAAATCACTCCCAATTCCCTAAAATATTCAAAATATTCCTTCGTCCACCCCGATTTTAATTTCCGGACACCGCTATTTAATTCAATTTTCGAAAATTAACTTTCACGTTTTGAAAAATACATTCCATTAATGCAGCCTCACTCCATCCCGTAACCATTATTAAAATATGTAATCAATTAGCGAATAAAAGTGGACAGTCTGATTTTTTGCGTAAGATGAAAATTCGGAAGAAATCCGGATGTCGCGTCCACGATTTTGCTAATTGCACTGGATTATTGAGCGCTCACTGAAATTTGCGATAATTTTTCACTTCGCTGATGAAAGGCTTTTTAATTTGCATGAATCACGGGCCGTTATCCGCTTGGAATGTGATGGGTGATGCTGTTCCATGGACCCCGTTGGATGGCTACTCTCACATCTTCACCTATTCTCTCGCACGATTATCCCATGCAGCAGTACATTAACACTTCCGATTTACATTTTCACGCGATCGAAAAGTACATGCGTTCGTAATAATAAATAATATAATAAATATATGAATCAGTTGGCTCGCTATAAAAATGGTTTGTGGAATTGGTTAATCTTATAAAGTGTGAGCACGTACATGATAATCCTTGGAAAGTTATTGTGGTAAATAAAATACTCGTTTTAAAATATATTTTCGGTAAATTATTCACAGAAATCCACTTAAAATCTATGCAAAAAATATTTATAGAATTAAATTTTCGAATAACTAACTACATTTCTCTAATCATCAAGAGGTAACTAGAACACTTTTCATGTTCACCAAAATATACATTAAACCTTTTTTTATATTAAAACATATTCCATTGATAATACATGGCTTCTCTGGATTTACAGCGAGGTACATACTTAATACGAATTTTTCCGATTTTTCACCCTCTTTAGGTAGAAGTGAGGAAATTGAATCATTTTTAAAGAATTTCCATGTGTAATATAGTTTATCCCAAATACAGTTATTTTTATTTATTTTCTACTACCTCGTTCATTTTACTACCAATTTATCTACCTATATTATACGTATAAACTCTTTGTAATAAGTTCCATATCATCAGAAAAGAATCATAATATTAAATCGCAAAGGAATAAAATTTCAAAAACTATACTAAAAAAACAAAATGTCAGAAATCGATTATAATTTTTAAGAAGCGCTAATTAAAGACAATCAAAAGATTGAAAAAAACTCAGGGCAGAGAAACAGAATCGGTTATTTACGCACTTGAGTGGTCTTCCACTGACTTAACTTGTTCGTTGACAATATATTTTCCTATATCACAATTCCTTTGTTGTTATTTTTTATATTTGTTTTTCGCGAACTAATTTTGGTAATTTAATGAGACAATTTCTTCCTTTTTACATTTTTGGTACCGAAATCATTAGCTATTCTCATCTTCTCTTTCACCTTCTGACACATAACACTTCACCATTCGATACGGTCAAGGTGTGAGAAATTTCCGGGTCTTATTCATCTTAATTTAATGAAATACCCTCGGCTGAAAAAAGAAACTTACATGGGAGTTTTTATACGGAAGAGATGTCTTTTTGAAACCGTACACTATTTTGGAAAAAATAAAATTTTGAATTATAACTTCTGTTTAAATTATTTTAAAACTTTCCAAAATACCCACTCTTTTTTAATATAATATTTAAACTCTTGAGGTAATATTTTAATATAATTATTAAGATTACATCAGTTAAGTACGAAGTTTGACATAAACAGGGCTGAAGTAAAATAAGAGTAAGATAAAACTTTTGATTAAAAGAATTCACTATTACATTTACAAAGAATTAATTTTATTTAATTAATTAATTTTGCATTAGGAATGTATAACTACCGTCTATGTCTTCAAAATTTATTCATAGTATTGTATTTATGCTGTAAGTTGTATAATTTATATTTATCTATAAGAAATCAGTCTGCGAAAATCAGATGATTTACGATTTAATATTCTTTAAATAATATATACACCGTAAATCCTGTTTATATACTTAAATATATGAAAAATATCATAAATTAGAAGTTGAAGAACTTTTTTACGGATAATACTTTCCAAAAAATTTCAGTTGTATGTAAAATATACATCATATTAGAAAATGTGGATATAAAAAAAATTAAGGACAAAGGTTCTGAAGGTGAATATAATAGATGAGAATTTATGACGAATTAAATAATTAAGCCAATAAAATAACGAAATAGAGATATTATTAAGGACAAAATGGTGCACTAATACAAAATAAGGAACTGCAGAGTATAAAAATATTATTCTTCTCATAAATGAATTTGTGGACGAGTGAAAAAACTCAATTAATCATTGTATTATTTTGATATAGAATTATGAAAGAAAATAACCCGAATAAGGCAAAATTTGAAAAAAAACACACAAAAATGATGGAGGGGGACGAGTATATCGATCGATATAAAAGAACGATCCGACAACATAAGACATAGAACAAAAACGAGTGATGCATTGATAGCAGCAGAGAGTCAACACGAGTGCGCTCGGGGACACAAAATCTCTTCCACCATTAAAACAACCAGATTCGCTCTCCGCCACAAAGACAAACGAACTCAAAAAATCACCGCCTCTTTCTCTGCATCGAGCGGATAAATCAACTCGATTATTTTTTACCCTCAAAAAGCAACGTTCGTCCTCGAAAAAAAAAAGTCGAAATCGGAGTACGAATCACGGAGCAGTAGTCCTCATACCATTTCACCCCTTTTTCCCAAACAACGGGAACAAAAAAACTTGGCAACGTGTCCTTCACCAAGGAAACGGCTGTGCCGGTTTTGATGCTCAAAGCGTTCATTATCGCGGGCGGGATGCGAAGGGAGGCCTCCGGAGCAGAGAGACGGCGGTTTTGGGGGGGCGGCCGTGCGTGCTTTGCCGTTGGCTTGAGAAAGGGCGAAAAAGGGCACAGTCCACTCCACAAATGGCCCCTGAGAGAGGTACCGGGTTCGACGTCCCGTAGAGCGGTTTCTAATGAGGTCGTGCAAATCTCTCGTGTATTATCCACGTAATCTTCGTTTTGTATCGCCACGGGATTTTTTGATATTCGAATTTCACGGATCCTTTTCGTAAAGGAGGCCACCGAGGGAATAATCCGTAAGAAAAAAGGATTTAGAAAAAGAACTTTGGGATTGTTTATTTCTGTTTGTTTTCTGCAGCTCCCATGTGTTCGACGTACCACGCACATTGTAGGATTAAAGCTAAGGTATCTTGAGTACATGATTCTGATTCTTCCACGCGGTTTTTGATTCTGGATATGATTAATTAAACTCTTAAGGAATTTTTGATGGCATTTGCTACGTTTATAGTTTACTTATTCTCACATTTTTAAAACCGCTCTCGGTTACAGGGACATATAAAATTGTTGTTCCTAATCGAGCTAGTGAAAAAATTTACATTGGTTATAATTGTCGTAATTCTAATTCAAGTAGGTCATGAAGATAACTGTGTTTTATATTTCTGACTAATTCTATTATGCTAGTGATTTTGCCTAAGACGAGGGGTAATATAAGAAATATCAACTGAATGTAAAAAGGATTACTTATACATTTTCGCTTTGCGCAGGATTTCTTTTAAAGTAATGAAATATTGATACTAAAATGATAAATGGCACTTCGACTAGTTTTAGACTCATGAATACAGTACTTGAAGACTACAAAATTCAGTTACAGTTTGAATACTTATGTTGCAAACAGATTTAGGTTATTTCAAATTAGATGAAATCTTAGTGATTCTGCCTTTGAGAATAAAATATATGAACAAATTTGAGTAATCTGAAAAGGCCACCAAAAAAACAACAAGATCTACGTGTAATTTCTTCAATCATTATTGCATTTTTATATTCTTTCAATCATTTGGGGGAAAACGTCCGTTTTTGTAGTTAAACTTCATCAGAAAAATTAAATACAGAAATACTAAATTAAGTACATTATTAGATCTTTCTAATGAAATATTAATGAAGAATAAGTTCATAGATAAAGTCATTGTTTTGGCGGTTATTTTTATTTTAGACTATTTTTCAATTAAATCTTGCTTTAAAAAATTCTTTAGATCAATGTATTAAACATATAGTTTACCGCATCAAATTGATTAGTATTTATATTAGTTTTGTCAAAATACCTTCTAATTTACAATTATCCGGGAACTCTTTCCTTGATAAGTAAAATTTTTAGACGTTTCTGTAGAGTATGCCATTAGTAGCAGTATTACATAATACTTTATACTCATACAATACATTTAGTTATAATAAGAAAGATTATCAATGTCTAGCAGTACAAAAATGTATACAATATAAAAAGCTACTACCATTGTTTTCAAGAAGTAAGAAAACACATTATTCACAAATTTAAAAAAAATTGCTTAATGAACTTCTTTTTTCCTTAATTAAAAAAATGTATTCAGTAATTAAGGATAGAAAAATCACCATTATATTGAAGAACTTCTTCGAAAAATAAAGTAATTCCAGAAATCAAATTTGTACTAATTGTTATTTTTATAAGAAACCTATCTTATACAGAGGTTTTTTTAATTCATTCGCAAAAGATATGCTCCAGGTGAGGCTCGAACTCACAACCCCGGCATAGCTCGGACACTGTCTTATAAGTACCGTGCGCTAACCAATTGCGCCACTGGAGCCTTGTGCAAATGTCAGTAAATTTTTGCACTAATCTTAGTTCTCTTCAAACCCTAAGGTAACATACATACAATACGTTGTAAAATTATGATATTAATCTCTCTTCTAGATTTTATAAGATTCACTTAATAGAAACTGCTGCTATAGTTTTCTGTAAAGTTTTCACTATATGTTAATAAAAGTGAAAAATTTTGCAGCTCTTAAGAAGAGTACTGTAAAATGAAAAATTCCAAAATATATATCTATATATATATGGATATTTTTAATAAGATTTCGTTAGATTTCACGATCCACCGTATAATATTTTAGAGTTTTATTTTTAACAATAACACTGTGTAAATGAATTCCAATCGTTTACATCGCTCGTTCTCCACTAATGCATCCGAGGAAATAACTAATCTTGAAAAACGGTTGACTGTATGCATAAGTCTACTACTATCTTTTCTTTCTATATTCAGTTTTACAAATTTCTGGCATTTTTTCGTAACGAATTGCCCCAATTTCAAACACACATATTTATATCTATTTTCGCAACTAAATTGCTTCCGGTATCATCATTTACCGCTTATTTTGAGAAATTTCCCACGTTAAAAATATATGTCGAATCACAATCTATAGTCTTGAATAAATTATTATATTATAAATTTAGCATCATACTAATGCTAAATTTTATTGTAAAATGATTAAAAATTGATAAAATATGTGTGCACATTATTTTAAGAAATAAACAACTCTATGAGAAAGAGTGGAATAACAGCATATGCATCATTTTCCCCCCTCATCGTCTCTTCTTTTTCACATCCTTTCGTTGATCATTAGTTTCTCCGCTCGTGAAATTTTTCGAGACTAGTTCAGCGGACCATGATCTCGCGATCATTTCCTTTAATTCCTCTGCCGCATTACCCCGAAGTCTTTCCAGAGATGGATAGATTGGCCGAGAATTCATTTCCTCCGCCCCCTCAATTAGGTCCATGACGGGGTGCGGCGGGAATCCCTCAGGACGCTCCCCTGAGCCTGGCCCACTTCCCTTTTCACTAACTCCATCTTCTTCTCTTTAGACCCATCTTCCTCCGTAAAAATATTCTTCCATTCCACCTCCCGGGTCTTTCGTTATCGTCTTTGCAGTTGTTGGCAATGCACTTTTTTGGCTACAGTTCGAATCTCTTTAAAGATAAAAATATAAAATGTAAAGAAATACGGAATTTTTAGTTTGGTTTTTAGTTCGAGTGACGACATATTTGCTCATATATTTCTCATTTTAAGCGAAAATATTTTCATGTACAAACACAATTCAGTAAATTTTCTACAAATGAAGTAAAATATACCAATAAAAGCCAGAACTATGTTCACCATGATACTAAAACTATGAAAACCCTGATATCTCGTAAGATATATCGCACTCGGAACGCACAGCCGAAAATAGGGGAAACGCTTTTCATATTATTCATTCTAAGGATTCATTTTTTCCGCGAGCTATATATCGAAATCATGAAATAAATTGATTACTTATTAAATATTCTGATGCATACATCTCCTGCCACAATCAGGGATTGAACGTAGGTGAGGAAATAAAAATACAACTATTTGGATATTGAAAAGAATTTCTTAAATATTTCTAAGTTAGTTGTAATCCACAATATTTAATAAATACTCTTAAAAAGCTATTATTCTGATTTTTACTATATTTTTTGGTGCTGAGTTACCAGACCCTTTTTGTTCTCCGTTTCAGTTACGGCGTTGAATCCTCAAATTCACTCCCTCTAAAGATCATTGCTTTATCCAACGCCTTTCTCTTTTGCCTCCCGATTTCCACTCGAGCGCCAAACACTTCCTTATCTCATTCATCGGATAACTTTTCCTCTCTGATTAACGCGATCTCGGCTTATCTTTATTAATTGAAATTTTACGAACTCCGTCCTTCTTCTCGGGTGCAAAATTAAAATTCCCTAAGAAGAGTAGCTCGGGCCTATTCTTTCACTTCAATAGGATAAGAACTGATAGATAATTTTAATATCTCAGAAATCTACTGCACAACCATGAAATTGATAAAATGTAAAAAACTGTGACGCATGTCAGGACCTGTTCTGGCGATGTCACAACGCTTGTTTATAGTTTACCTCCCCACTTCACTTGTATTTTAATCTCTTATTTATTCAGAAATAAAGAAATTTAAGCCTTGATATCAAACAAATATTTATAAAAATTAATTTTTGCAATATTACTGTTTATATCCTTACGTAATATTGAGTCGAAATATTTAAATCTTAAAACTATCATCTGGTTAAAGCAACTCTAGCTAAAAATATTTTAGAATGAATCTTCAAAGTAAGTGTAAATCTGCTTGTTAATTGCGTTGATTTTTTTATTTGGAAATATAAAATATATATAATACAGTATATGAATTTGTTTTAAATCTTTAGATTTAAAATATTATTAAACCTTTAACTTAAATAATACTTGAAAATGACAAATGATTGTTCTTTTGACTGCAAGTTAAGATTATTCAGTTTACATTCAATCAATAAATCTCTTATTAAATACTTAAAAATTATTTTTAAAGAGGTTTTTAGAATCTCATAGAAAATGTTTCTTTCAATCTCACAAAGAATCGTTAAAATACGCAATGGGAAAGTAACAGATGATTGCAAACCTAGAAATACACTTAATCATAAACACTAACAAACACTATATAAACGTATAGATATCATTTGCATTTTCCTCAAAATACATTCCGTTTAACTTCGAACTCAGAAACAATTCATAGAATGATTTACAAGTGAAATCCTGCTAATCTTAGAACTTCCGAGAAACTGCATGAAGCTTCTTAAGATCTTTTAGTCCATACTTAGAGATTGCGATATGGCAACGTATTGGTTATAACAAATTTGCAAGTGTCTTCGATATTTTTCCTGTTGAAGACGATAAGCGCTTCCTGAACTCATTGTGCCGAAAGCGGTGGAAGGGAAATCGAGGGAAGGCTCCTCCGTCATTCTAATTAAGAAGCCATTAAGACTGAAATGGTTTGCATTGCGACGGAATTAATGATGTGGTGAATCCACGATGTCAACCGAATCATTAATGAAATATTAGCGAGGGAAAAATGATCGTTTCAAAAGATATGCGAATGTTCCTATACATCAAAAATGCAAATAGTACTGTTCTTAGAAGAAAATAATTTTCCTCTATAAAATTAGTGTACTCGGATTTTGTTATTCAGTAGATTTATTTGTTCATTGTATATAAGCAAATATCGCTCTACTATTATTCTCCCAGAATGTATCTGAATATTATTTAATATTCTGATACATATCATTGAACATCAATAATGTTTACGTAACGAGTCAGTTGCTGTAATTTTTTTATATGCCTAAGGTATGAGTAAGGTAGTATTTCAAGTACGATTTTAGCATAAGAGATAAGTGAATTGAATGTTAAGAAAAATGTGAAACTCAATAATAATTTACTTGTAGATAGAATAATAATTTACCGATAGAATATCTTTGTAGTGAACACCTTGATATATAAAAATATTCATATACCTTGAAATCTACATTTTTTTCAGTAGAGTTTCTGCTTTTATGTTGCGAAATATTTCTGTTTAAAACAATTCATATCTTACAAATTTTAATTCAGAAAACTTTTGTAATATTCCTCAATATTCCATGAGATACAAAAATTCAGACTTCTATCTCACGTAGTAAATTCACATCGGAGTCTGCAAAAGTTTCTACAAAACTACAAAGTGCAGTTTTTGGGCCTCTGCAATATTTGTAATACGTACGCAAAAGCGGGAGATCAACCGAAACTAAAGTAGAGTTCCGTACACTCCGGACTTCGGACATAAACAACCTTGCGAAACAGTTTAGAGTGAACTCGTATTTTTCTGCGCCTCGTTTAATCTCAGTACCGTCGCTTAGTAACCAGATCGAACTGAGCGCCATACACGCCCATACAACTCCCGTAATGATTTTTCACCAAAGTTTGGCCCACTCCAGAAACTGTCTTCGATGTAATGAATAGGCGATATTTAAAAAAGATAATTCAAAAACGAGGTTCAGTTTCGAAATGTTGATTGAAAATAAATATATTATTTCCTTTATACAATATGATTGTGTCATAATTTTTCTTTAATCTAGAATTACTACTTTTTGGAAATTGAAATTTTCTGCCACCGATCATATACATTGTATTGTTTTGTCAATGAATTTATGTTTATTTTCTTTAAATAGCGAAAATTGCCGTATTGATTAGTTATTGACATGTATAACTTTGCGATTGTTTTAATGTTAGAATTGTGTTTTAATAAATTGTTAAAAAGTCATTCTAAAACATATTTTATATAATGAATTGACGAAGCTGTCACTTTATGGAACTCCATTACAGAATGGAAAAAATTTAGTCTTAATTCCACTAAAAATTCAATGTGGTTGTGAAATTCGTATAAATTCCTGAAATGAAACCTCAAAACTTAAAAATCATTTTACAATTATTTATACAAAAAAATACAAGAATAAAATTCATTAAAGATTATTACTACCCAAGTAAATCAAGGGAATAATTTCACATCCCTTGTATACGTGGGTGCTGAGACATTGTGAGCCGGGTGAGTGAGTAAATATCCTACTCCATTACACTATAATTCTTTATGATAAATAAGGAGCTAATCTTACAGAAACATTCATCAAATGCGTAATGAAAATTTGAAACAAAGGACCATTAATCCGTCTAATCTATCTAATAATAAGAGTATGTGTAATTATCGAAGACTCACAAAACATATAATAAATTATACTTGAAATTAAATGGACGAAATTTTTTTGAAAAGTCTACATACTGAATTATCAGTGCCATCATAGCTAATTCATAAGAAGTTATAATGGTATTGGGTTGTATAATATTATTTATAATGACCACTCTGAATATTTAAGTTTTGATATTTTAAAGCAAAGATTACAAAGGGTTTACCTACATTATCGTAATTGTGTTTTCAGTCAAGTAAACTGCATTCAGAAGACTTTATTGAAG
This sequence comes from Pantala flavescens, assembly GCA_020796165.1. Lineage (NCBI taxonomy): Eukaryota > Metazoa > Arthropoda > Insecta > Odonata > Libellulidae > Pantala > Pantala flavescens. Next base: position 27,464,656 of record CM036886.1, read on the forward strand.
AAATTCCAATCGTTTATTGCTCCTGATTTACAAACTGTAATCCCATCTTTATATCGCTCAATGAATCTCGTTCGGAAAAATCATAGAGTTTGAAATGTGACGTCATCTCCATTACCAATCGCGCACTGACTTACCTCCGATGAAACAAGCGAAATCTCATTAAACAACAGATTGCCGAGGTCAATATGAGTGCGCTGTAAACTCAGAAACGGCTTTTGAGTCGCTATCTATGTATGCTGCCGTGGAAAACCACTTCGCGACCTCGTTTTCTATTGTTTCCGACAAGAGTTTCAAATATCTTCATCACGAAACTCTGAGAAGGATTTTCGATGTTAAATACTGGCTTCATCATTGTTTTTTATAAAAAACGTCTGAACAGATGGAAATTAAATATTCCAGACTGTTTTGATTTTAAAAATCTATACATTATACATATATAGTTCAATTTCGTTTTTTATCAATATATCTATCCAAATTTATATTGTTTTGTGATGAGATAAAGTTCATATGTTAAGTAGAGTAACATTCTTAAACACTCCTTACAGAACATAATATTTCTATCACAAGATGGCAAAAAATTCGTGTAACACTCTTACACGAATTTTTCGTAACATTATCAACGATAAAATATAAGAGTTAATATATATTAGTTGAAAAGTTCAAATCGTTAATTTTCTAAAAGGATAAAACAGATAAAAGGCATAATAATTTATCAATTCCATCAAATATAAGTTTCAGGATATAAAAAATCACCATACAAAAATTACCACAAAAATTTATCAATTCATGTTTAATTTTGTAAATATGTGAAATCGACATTGATAAAGCTTCAACGATTGTTTTTAATTAAATTGTTATCTCTACTCAAAAAATATATAATGTTCATTCGAACCTTTCTACTATATATAGATTCAAAAATGAAATAAATGCAATGTAAGTAAGATTAAGACAATCATTTCGGATACCGATTCTAATTTGTGCCATATCTCTGAATAGATTTTTTAGGTGACTAATTCAGAATAGAGATAAATATTAGTTCACAAAAACAGTTTCACTCATAGCAGCAATTTATTTTGAAAGGAATAAATATTTGTGAATATTGTATACAGATATAAGATGAATATTTTTAGTTCAGTTAGTTAACTATTAAACTGAATTCAACGGAGAAATATTTAATTATATCCATGTAACTGGGAATATTTCTCTTATCCTAAACATTTGTTGTCTCTTTAATTCTAAACGTCCCTGAAAATCGTCCTCACAGATTTCGAAAACAATTTACGGAGAAGTGGAATTTTTATGCAATATATCTTGAACGCTGTTAAGAATACTTTTAATTTGGTAGGCATTTATCATATTTGCTTATATAAACTTTACTGTAAATTTTCACTTTATAAACTATTTAATTTGATCCCTACTGTAAACATTTCAGTGGACCTTTCTTATTTAAAATATATTATGACGTTCGATAAAAAAAACTTTGAAATAAATGCAAATAATATGAATATTTCCTTAAACTCCACTCCTAAAAATTTCTCAAGTAAAAAAAAACTTGTATCCTTATTTTAAGGACCATCACTTAATACTGATGACGGAATCATCTTTGGAGTTCCCTTAAATTCAGTTAAGCAATCTCGTACTCTCAACTAGTAAACTCATGTACAGGCAACCTATTTAGCATGCTTCACAGTATAACTCTATGTAAGCGCATTTACAGCATCTGTGGCAAAATGAGAAAATTTCCGGATGAAAGCCGCTGTGCTGACCCCTAGCTTTCCTTCGCCACGTCACGGACCCTTTCTCGAGGACCCTTTCTTCTTTTGACCCATTCATGCCTTCTATTTCATTACCTCCTTTTCTTACACATCCTAAGCTTTCCTGATACACTACCTTCCTTTCCCTTTTCTTTCTAAATTCTTTTCTAAGATAATCGCGTTTTCTAGGAACGAAATATTTAATTCAAAACCTTACCTTGCACTGAAAACTAAAGTTACTTTTCATAGGGTATTTTATAACATTACTACTCCCTTAATCTTAACTGACTCTTTTTTAAAATTTTATATTTAATTCATCGATTCATAAAATATTTATCGAATGAAAATATCACTATTGAACCCCCGTATATAATTCCGTAATTTTATAAATTTCGATATATTTTTTAAATTACCTTAAAAGTAACTATCCGCATTATATATTTATAATTTTAATTTTGGGCACTGATATTTCACTTAAAATAACTTTTGAACTACTTGCCTCTCTATCTACACAAAAGTGTGATTCTTACACGAAATCATTTATTATATTTACATAAATACATTTGTTATATAGTTATTTAATCTTTCCTCTCAAATACTAATACTAAACTCATCCTTTTAATTAAATGTATGAAAGTTAATAGAATCAATTATTTCTATAAGTTGTAGTAAGTACTATTCCTTGTTTGGATACTATTCGTCACCTTCTTGGTACAGTTACAATACAAGAAAGTTCTTAAGTATGAATCAATCTTCCAAGACCTATTTTATATTTATTTATTTTTATATTAGTTTTATGACCTATTTACGATTTCTTTCATCTGACATGCTCTTTTCTTAACGAAACTCAAACCTCCGGAATTTCTAACTTCTATCATTTCTCCCGATATTTAAAAAACTATTTCTCATTAATTTTATAATATTATAATTGTAGTTATTATAAGTCTCTATTAACCTAGTTGGCAAAGTAGGTTATTTTTTAAATTGGCGGTTATCGAAATCAGCAGTTTCATTAATTGCCTTTCCTTTTGTATAACTTTACGACAGTGAAAATTTGATTTAACAATCCAAAGTTGCCGAGAGTAATTAATATCCATTTAACTTAACAATTAAGTAAATTACATTCAATTAGAATAAGGCGTAAAACTTTAAAGCACCATAAATATCTAAGGAGTTTCAATCTGACGAGATTTTCATTCAATAAAAAAATGATACGAAAAATGTTTCCCTCCTAAAATAATAAAATAAGAAATAATTACGATTCTAGATGACATCTTAGATTCAATCGTCTACTTGTGAGACGATTTTTTAGTTAAATCATCCTTGTATTTTTCAATCTGTGCCGATGATCGCGAAGAGGGATGGAAAGTGTTGTTTCAGCCCTTAATCAGATCCTCACAGACTCCCTCAGCCGTTTCGTAGAATCGCTGAGGCAGTTCTCTTAAAGACCGACCTCATGAGACCACACAGGCCCTTCACACTGCCTGCCCTCCGTGACGCCACTGTAACTTCCAGAATAGTAACAACAAGCCATTTGTAGCGCCGACCCCAATTGTTTACATTGCGGGGAATTCCGCCGTAGCAAGGAAAGGGGGGTCCTGTGTGATCAGTGGAGGTGAAAATGCGGGAAGAGTTTCTGGACGGCCGATGGGTCACACGATTTCCTACCGAATAAACTCTTCCGGGACCACTTTAAATTTAAATCGTGCGCGATCTACATACGGGACAAGTAAGGAAGTTTATCCTCGTGTTACAACTGCCCCAATGTTAAAATTTTAGAACCGTTGGTAAGTTAACAAATAATAATGAATATATACCAGCAAAGCGACTCAAATTTTATTAAATATCCTCAGCTATTTATCAATACTATGCTTAGTAATTTTTTTCTTTTACAACTCATATCTTTTCATTCGTTTTTCTAATACTTCTCTTAATTTTCTGATTTTTAGCAATCATCACTAAAATTCAGGCATATTTTTAAGTATTAGTAAGTTTAAAAAACTCATGTTATTAACTCAGGTTAATCTCGAATCTAAAACCTAGCGCTGACATACGTACACATCTCAACTATCCTGAATTTCATTTGCAACAGATAGGTGACGAAAAATAACGAAAATAAATTGTTTTAATCAAAGTTAAAAATCTAGCATTCCTTCCTTTTTCCTTGATTCAACAAACATAAAAGAATAATAATGGATGACCGCTACATGGACTTGAACATTAGCACAATGGCTGTCGGAGAATGACACTAAAGTTTACTATAGTCGATGTCACCCCCTACCAATATTTCTCCATTAAAATAAAAATCAATCTAACAACATATTGATGAAAATAAAATTAAACGGTTTAAATTATGATTAAAATCCCATTTGATCCAATCCTTCCGTCTCGTATTAATGAATCGGCGACAGGTGTATCGAGAATTCCATATTATTCTCATTTAACTCGTAAAAGTCAAATTGGAAACTAAAACTTAATCAATAAATTCTGAATTCTTGAGCGGAAAAAAATGATTGAACCAAAACATTGCGATGATGCCTAATTTTCCATTAATATCCCATTATGCTCCCGCGAACCACGTTTTAAAAAACGAGGAAATATTCAAATCCGTGGAAAAATTGTGGAATTATTCATTCATATCCGGTTTTGATGGGTCCGCGCCATAACGCGTGTATTATGCGATCCATAAAGGAAGGGAAGAAACATCTGACGATCGGTTTAGAGCGATGGTAGCGGATAACAAAGGAAGGTGAAATGCGCGGATAAAAGATTCGTTGCGACGCATAAAACAACACAAGCTCCGACAGAGGAAAGCCTTGGAATTAAGGGAAAGAAGAATAAAAATGAGTGCCGACTCCACATCTCTTTCCTTTTTGACTTCATAAAAATTAGCAACAGTTTCATTGATGCTCGATTTTTCCAGCGACTGCTGTTTTCGTTTCATACAATAAAAATAAAATTCATGCAGAAACAGATGAAGAGTCCGTGAAAATTAAATAACCACAAGGAAGTATGAAAGATATTAGAGAGAACATTGAAGGAGGAAGTGGATATGTAAATATGTCTAACATTCAGTATCGTGTAACATCAAAACTTCCGCCATCAGCTACCGTAAGCTCTAAGGATTAAATAACGTCGCTTAGTTTCCTAAATAATAGTTTACGTTTATACAAAAACCCTTGCGTATATAGATATAGCAATTTAGAAGTTCATTATGAATATTAATAGCTGGTCCATTTGAATAGAAATAAATAACTAATATGTATTTAATTAATGATATGAATATGCGTTTGGTTTAAGGGGAAATAAGTGAAAATTAGTAATTTTAATGAATGAATGGAATGTAGTTGTTGAGCTATTTCGAATATTTGTTGAAGGAACATTCGTATTATTTTTTATAATATTAATCCTTTCCCTATCCTTTTAAATTATAAATCAGAAAATCGAGTTTACTAAGAAAAACGTTCTATTTCTAATATGAATATCATTAAGTCCTTGGATTGGGTTCATGAGTCCTTGAGATAATAAAGTTAACAATAGGATAGCTATTATGCTTATTTACGGTCGATTATTTAATTTAACCTTATTATTACGTAGTTTTTAACAATAAAAAAAGTTTCATTTCAGTTAATGTCATCGTCTTCTTGTACCATCGAACATTGTTACATCACGTTAGTTATATCTATTGTTCAATCGATTTAGAATCAGGATAATCGTATTGTAATCGGCAACAGTAAAGAGGTGAGGGTATTTGGACCACCATAAGGTACGATTGTAGTTACCATAAGGTGGCGCAGGGAGAGAGGTAATTGAAAAGGACGGAAGACAAAGGGGCAAATAATTCTGGGTTAATAGGCACGTGTTTACAGGGCGCGAGGGATAAAACTTTTACCCCGAATAGGGAGATCCGGGTGTCAAGGGACTGGTGAGAAGATGATGCAAAAGAGGAATAATGGAAGGGGACAGATGAATAATTCATGGCGCGACTCCAAAACCATCTCCAACTGCGGTGACTGCGTGCATTTCCAAATCGGTCGCGGAATTTCGCGGCGATCGCCTACAAAAACAAAACACTGTCGAGTGTCGTTTTCACCGTAAAAAGAGGCCGCGAAGTCAGAGGGTTTATTTCGGCGTGAAAAAAAGAACAAAGCGACGGAGGACATTATTGTACCATCAACGGAGAAGAATGGAAGTTTGGCAGAGGAAAAATGGGGGAATTGTATGTGGATATGGATGAATGACGTATAAGAAAGGGAAGATGCAATCGGAGCACATTTACCATCTCTTTCGTGATTATCTCTTTGCTGATCTGTTGTTTATCCAACGTCGAACCAACTTTCTGAGCGAAGTGACCACATCTGAAAAGTAAGAAACAACTAACTAGTCTGTACAGATGGAACAATTGTTATAATTTTGCACATCGAATTACTAGGAAAGTAAAGTTCCGTAGTACGTTAAAAGTATGAATAACCTGTAACATAGCAACGGAGGTTTTATATTTCGCTAAAATATTCGTGAAATAATCTTACACATGCATTGTAAAGAGAACAGAGATAAAAATATTAAATCAAACTATTGTGTTAGCGTGTTTTTTACGAAATTTTACTTCAAAATAGGTGACATACGAGTATGCGAGTGGCTTAAAACATCTATTGAGTACAGTTTCACCAAAAGTAGTGCTTCTGGTATGTGAAAAGCATTCAAGTTTTGTATTTTGACGACATTATACATTAATGCAGTTGAATATTCGATTTTGATTTTGAAAACTTTATTTTCATATTATACAAAATGTGGAATTTTGTAGAGGACGATTATCAAACTCACGATAACAGATTCGGACAATTATCGTTTAATTTGGCTGTAAAGGGACTTCCCGCTTGGTTTCATTATTGTATCATCCGGTTGCGTCAGAAGCTGAGGTTGGCTAACTTCCGATTGATAAATCCACAGACACAAAGGAGTTTATTGCACTCAATTTGTGTTAATGATTCTGTCCCGGAAAAGGAAGCTGAAATGATGTTCGGAACAAATGGAAAGCAGTACGATAACGTCAAAATATGAGTAAAAATATTAGTAAAAATATTAGTATTTAAAATAAAGTTATATGGCTTCGAGGATTAATTATAAACAACAATTGTAATTTTAATGAAATTTTTAGCCTTTGAATGAATAGTTGAAATAATTACGAGAGAGAAATAAAGCACGAAAGAGAACACGAGAAATTTTAGGCTAATAATCATAAAATTTATCTTTTAAATCTTTTGTCAGTGAGATCTGTTGTATTGCTGATCAATACTTGATAAAGAACTATCTAATAGAATATATAACAACAAAATTCTTAAAGCTAAATTTTTATTATTTTAATTCGTTAATGAATGACATGTCAGTTTGTAAGTGATATACATCAAGACATTCTTAATATAATTATCGAATACTTATAATCGCTGCTTCTTTGCCTGACATCGGAACAATATGTTATGTAATATATAGATTGACACATTTGCTGCTTTCAAGGTTCAATACCTGATTATTATTATTATATTTATCATAATACAGCATTGGCAATAAGGTATCTAATAAGTCGCGTAAAAAATAATTGACGAAGCTACTAAAATATTTATATGAAATCAATGTGAGAAGGCGTGACTTCGTGGAATGCCATAGTAATAAAAATAACTTAGTAAATTTCCACAGAAAAAATTGTTATATTTGCAACCGGTTTCGTAATATAAAATTGAGGATGCAATTTTATATTACGAAACCGGTTGCAAATATAACAATTTTTTCTGTGGAAATTTACTAAGTTATTTTTATTAAAATATTTATATTTTTTCTCGTCTATTCTCTATAATTAATAGTTGTCTTTATCCAAATATTCTTTTATACGTATCTATTCTAAAATAGAAACTACTTAAGGATGTTAACGATCCTTTAAGTATTAATGCTGAATGTTATTGAAAATTCGCATACCCAAATTTTACCCTGAACTCCCTCATAGTTCCCCATAGTAAAATAAAAGAAGAATAAGTGAGAGGATTAAATAGTTAACGCGTCCGAATTTTTTAGGGGAAGTGAGGATTAGTGAGGACGTAGTGAAAAGAAACGCCGAGGAATTTTTTACGGTGCGAAGAGAAAGGGTTTTTAGGCATCCGTCGGGGACATGACATCTCCATGGAAACGGACGACTACAGCGTCACTTAAACGGCTGAGCAATTGCCTAGTGCACGGAGATTACTCCATCAGCGAGTACTTCAGAAGCAACGAGGCATTTCACAATTCTAGACCGCATCCACTTCCCCATACACACCTTCATCCTAAATTGACCTCTATACGATGTGAAATCTATTATTCATAACTTGGTTAGACCGAAAAATATCCTATTCCCGAAGAAATATTCTTCCTCTACACGATAAGGTCATAGACCCATGCTTTGGATGGATTGGATATTGAAGTTAAAGAGATTTTACACCACTCTCTAAATAATAATTTGAATTAGAAATCGTTGGAAATGGTTTGAACATATGAACTACAGAAAAAATTCATAAATTCAATTCCTTTTTGGATGAATATATTCACGTTAGTTCTCATTTTCCTTAGAGGATGATAATCGTCACAGGAAACCTACTGAACATAAACCGAAGATGAGTAAACCATTTTCCTTCTACATAATAGATAGCTTTTTGTGATTAACTATCACACTTAAATCTGCTTATTAATCTAGACCAAAGAGCATTTCAACGATAATTTTATCTTCAGAGATAGTAACAGATTCGTGGGTCGAAAGTTACGCCAAAGATTTTATCATTCACATCTTTGCTCGATTTACTATTCGTTAAAATATTATCAATAACAATATATTTGATTCTTTAAATGATGTATACTTCTATCCAAATTATATGATGTTTAATATTTATTTAGATATACAGCCCTTATGAGAGAAGTAAAGGACAATTGTGATCTATGACTGAGAATCGGTTCCGGAAACCATACTTAGTGGATTTATTCTTTGAGTCTTAAGCACAGTAGACTATTTTTCAGTTTTTAAATTCTTTCGTTATCTAAGACATACATTCTCGAAATTATTTCTAAATTATTTACACGTGAAAACGCAATTTCAGCACATTCAACATAGGATGAACGCGAGAAGTTTGAGAAATAATTTTTCCAACATTACAACACATCAGATTCACAACCGGAGTCGACTCCCGACTTAATCATCCGAGGATACAGATATCATCTAATTGCAGTAGTGTAACATTTCGTTCGCACAGCATCCGAAGAGGAAGGGAAAATAATTAGAAAAGTGTTCCAACTCTCAATTTTCTCCAGATAAACCCGAAAATCGCTGTCGACGAAAACTCTTTCCGTAAATCAAAAAGTTCGTACGAGATCTAATCGATACGAGAACGACTGTAATTTCCTCTCCCATTCCAAATTAAAATTAAAAACCGAAAAAGGGACGTTTCAGAGTATCTCACTTTAAGCACTTCCTCAACCGTTGACGTCCCGTTTGGATAGTTTTTCTAAAGATGTTTATTTGGAGATAAAAATTGTTTCAATCTGCTTGAATTTATCATATGAAAATGCGGAAGTTAGAAATAAGTTTTTTATTAAAAGACTATACTGAATGGGTTACTTATGGTATATTTTTAATAAGATGATGATTGTAAACGAATTTTTTATATATCTAATGTAAACGAATTTATTATTTCTCCGTATATAATATTTGTAACCAGAATTAATTCACATTATTTTTGATCTTCAATATGATCTTTAGTATTAAATTTTTTCTAAATAAATAATTAGTTTAGTAAACCTGTCAAAGCCTGAGGTATATTTTAAGTATATTTATTTAAATAGAAATTTATGAGTTTGGAAGTGTTATATAAGTAAATAGAAAATTAGCTATTTACTACTACCATTAATAGTCAATAGTAGTAATTAACGAATCAAAATAAATTATTAACTCAGAGATATTTCACCAATACTATACATTACTAATAAATTCCTCATTTCCTCAAAAAAATTGCTCCAGGTGAGGCTCGAACTCACAACCCCGGCATAGCTCGGACACTGTCTTATAAGTACCGTGCGCTAACCAATTGCGCCACTGGAGCTGATAAAGACACAGGAATTTGCGGCACAGTACAATATTCCCTCTTTATTTTGAGTAATTCTGTTCTGGAATTTTTCTAGGTTTCCAGGGTTACGCCTTCGGAATAGGTCGACGTTTCGGCCGCTCTCCTATAGTTACCACCTTCAGGACATTGTACCGAGGTGTATTGGGGATAGTTCCTTTCACTTATCTTATTATTCGAATATAAGGTAATAGAATAATTTCCTAAATATAAAAAGACTTATCCTTTCTAACTACTCTCAAAGAAGTGTTAAAATGAGGCCAGTAAACGTCCTGATAATTCTTACTAGTTACGTTAGTTTTAATTATGTTGGTTAATATAAGGGAAATAGCCAACAATTGAGGATCTGCAGTAACAATTGGTCACCTGGATACATAGCGCTGGCGTTCATTTCCTTCTCATATTCAGTGCGTCAACTGTTGGAAGAACGAATTCGAAAGTATGTAAGAAAAGAAGGATGCAGATGGTCGGAAGAAAGCAGAGGATTAAGAGGGACAAAAAGTGGACAAGCAGTAAGGAGATGGTTTAGGGAATGTGGAAGTGTCCATAAAGGGACTTTCATACTCATACGTCCAAGGATTACATCTATGTCCAAAGCGTATGATAGATAATGCAACAATGTACAAAAAAGGGTTTAATATATAAACAAAGCCAATAATGGAATCAAAAAATACTGGCAGTGGATAATAGAAGTCTCAAACTCGGTGCTTATGTAAGAATTAACTGAGAAAACTGTAATCAGTTTGTTTTTGTTTCACAAACTCTATCATTGGGTGCTTAAGTTGTTCAAAAACATTGCTTATCGTCATTAAAAGGTTCGAAGCGATAGATTAGCTACCCTGAGCATTTGTATTATTTTGGATATTGTAAAATTTGGTTGATACAATAATGAATAATCGTAGCAGAGAAGCTAAAATTTATAGTTATTATTATACAAGATAAATACCAAAAGGTAGAGTGAAAATTTGATTCTGTTATGTTCTTGTATCGTCTGAGCTTTCGATTAATTCTCAAGATTTAAATATCAATTGATTGACTCTCTATAACAGTCTATTAGTGTCTCTATTGACAGTTGGATGAAAATAATAATTATTTTATCATCAAAATCATATATCTTCCACTAAATCTAGCTAGAAAATTTCTACATTTCTTAATTCAAAGCAACAGCTGAGAATCCAAATAAAATTTTAATATATATATTACTGTTTTTTGTTCTTTGCTAATCCTAATTGGAATCCTACACTGATACGCTTATGGATGACAAGAGGATTTTGGTATTGACCTGAATTATATTCAGATGTAGAAATATCATTGCTGCAGAGGTAATAGAACTAACAAAGAGGAAATCAGTGTTTTAAATAGTTTTCGTTGGCCTCGTGCGATTTGCTTTAAATTTGTGCATGAAATTTCTCTAAAAGCTAGCAGTAATTGAATTTTATATGAATTTATATCTTAATATCTTTAAAAATTTATTTTAGCCTTGTTTTAATGAGAGATTAATTATATTAATTTTATTTAACGATTAATTAGGTTCTCAGCGGAAATAATTACATTTCTCTAAAAGCGAAGTTACATTTTCGAATACTTTTTTAATTATCAATTGTGGTTCAATTTTTCCTCACTGTTTTGAAACTTCTTTGAAGTTTATATTCCTGAATTCAGTCTCTTTGAATTTGATTAAATTTAATTTTAAATGACTTTCACATAGCTATCAAAGAGCAACCAAATTTTTACCTTTGCTTCTTAATATTTATGATTTTTAATCCTGATTTACTTTAAATTTATACAATAATATAATGATAATTTTATAAACTTTTTGTTTCCATCTAGAATTTCCATTCATCATCGTCTATAGTAATTTTAATGATAGAATTTTGCTAGGTTGGCTGAATATCATACTATAAAATAAATAACATTGTTGTTATTACTAACTGGGATAGAAATACATTAGATTCAACTTTAAAGTTTCTGTTTTTTTTAAGTTTGACATTTTCGAATTATATTAAATATAAACTTTATTATATTAGAGTGTGAGAATATTGAGAGTTCATGCTGATTATTTTTCTTATTATCAACTCATAACTACAAAATAGACATTTATTTGCTTCAATATTTGTTTCCTTAAAGAAAAATAAGTCCTTTTTAGTACATACAAGTATACTCTTATTTTCCAAGTTGATGATTTAAAATCTGTATTAGTGAAAAAGTCAAGCTGTAATTTAACTATTTATGATATATTTATGCATCAGCATGAATTCCAGAAATATGAAGTCTTTAAATGAAAGAAACAGTGCTAAACATTTAAAAATTAATAATTTTTATAAGTAAACCTTTTCGTTGGTTCTTAAAACTTAAATTTTTGCTATTCATCACATATGGACAATCTTTATGAAGAAGAAACAAAGGCCAACCATAGCTAATCCCAGCAAACATAATGTTAAACTTTAAAAGATTGAATTTATTTTTACATAATTGTAGAGGGTATTTTAATTATAAGAGGGACTTAAATGAATGCCGAATTGCTTATCTATTTAGTCATTTATAGTATTATTACGTAACATTATCTTTGTAGTGCAATACTCGATTTGTATTATTTGTAACGGTTATCGAATTTGAATTGGATAAATTAATCAAATATTTTGAGCTTCTAGTAATGAATGTGCCTCATCGTCAACTTGTATATTTTCTATGAAATTACGAATAGTGACATCGATGAATCCGACGCAACAATGAGATCGGCAACAGTGGGAATTAAGGTTCGTCCGCCATTACTCTGCAGTCGGAAAGTAACTCCTTTGTTGGTATTATACTCGGAAAGAAGTAGAAATTAGTGGGGCTTGGGAATGGGCGAGAGGGAAATGGAGATCGGCTTTAGAAAATATAATGGAGAAGAGAAGGAAATAAAGGGGAATGAGATGGAGAAAGGGAGATTTATAAGAGGTCGACCGAAACACATATCCAACGGTGAGAGAGGTTCTCAAGAGGAGTACTAATAGAATGGAATTTCAGAGACGAAGAATTGCAATTGCTGCCGATTCTATGGAACAGTACATATGTATAAAATTCTAATATCGAATTCAACGCAAGTAATATGATATTCTAAGTACTATTAGGATATAGAATTAAGGAAGAACTACTTCACTGGAAACTATTATTATTTATTTATATTATATTATTACTAGAAGCAATTATTTATTTGTATAATATCATAAGAGTGGTACTCCATTGACAAGTTAATCATCGAAAAGGGGTTGAATTATACAAATAGAAACACTTAGTTTTGCAAAGCGCAGCATATTATGAAGATACAATATCTTTGGAAGTGAGTTGTCAAGTAGAGAAGAATAGTAAAGGTCAAAATGGATACTATAGCAATTACAATCGTTTCTGTTTACGTTTAAAAATTTTATTATATACTTAGTCAATAAGTCAATAAATAAGTCAATATGTAAAATAACTGTGAAGGTAATTCACTGCGCGTATTCCAGTTTAATCCCAATCACGCTTAGCTATTTATGGATAGTAATAGTCCGATGATATGCAATACCATGCAAATTATATCTCACTCAATTTATATATTCATGATAATCTTATTTATTTCGTTATCTATTTTTATTTATAGTACTTTAATGTTCCTGTCATAGAAATGTATCCATATTAAGATCTGTTTTAATTTTTCTGCATTTAATGTGAATTGATAACTTCTGGAGTTACTTTTCTTTTCTAAAGAAGGTTTAAATTCAGCCAGTAATTAATATATTCCAATAGTTATTGAAGGTTATAATCATAACATATGTGATAGTTTCTACGCGAAAGCAATCTTTGTGAGTACATTCGTTACCGGATGATCCCAGCATCAAAGTTACTAATTTCGTAGAATCCTCATAATTTTCTAAAATGGACGATAGTAAACTCCGAAGACATATTACCATCGAAAAAAATTTTCTTTGGTCGGAAGCGAATAAAAGATTGGAGTGAAACCGCAGATTCGGTACGTGCGGCTAAAAGTGTTCTTCTCTACGTCTACATTGTCCTTTGACCCTCCAAAACGACTCCCTAAAGTGTTACTAAAACTTATTTCGCGAATAATTACGTCGAGCCTTTTCATCGCCGACATCTGCTCGCATTAAAAGGATAAGTTTTTAACCGAGATCATTAAAAGTTGGTGGAAATGCAGATGTGGGTGGAAGTTGCAAGGAGACGAGTATAACAGCCCTTTGTCCGAAATTGCGAACAAATGAAGAACGAAAAAAGGTCGGTCAATTAAGGACGAACCTAATCGAAAGAGGTTTTCCAATCGATAGATTAGAACTCGAAAGGTATCGAGTGCGAGGAAAACAGAGGTTATTCGATAACTTTCGTGTTGAGAACAATGTAGCAACCGATGGATAGAACTGGAGTGTGCGAAGGGACGCGTTAAAGGAAACGAGGATCCAGAAAAATTATATTCTTCCAATGGAAATAGTGATGCTAATTAACGACTTGGAAAGGGACAATGAGTCTGAAATATTCGGTTATGAACCCTTGCGGAAGGTTAAGGCAGTGGAAATTTAATAGGAACTCCATCTGCGGTGTACACCGAAATGAAAGTCTTTTCCAATAAGGGAAGCAGGAGAATGGGAAACAGGAGCAGTAGATAAAGGAAATTACGAAGCAACCTTCGGAAAACGATGTAAGGAAGAGAGGAGCGGAGAATTTATTTAAGACATTTACGCTAAATGCATCAAATGTTTAATACAAATGCATCCATTAATGGAATCATGGTATATTGCTGGAAGATTGATCATGAAGAAGTTTTAAATAACTGCAACGAAGTATGCTTTAAATATTATACCTTCATCAATATAGATCATTTCTACTTAAAAAGCTAAATGATAGTTTGATTTAAAAATTTTTAGCGTCATCAATGCATGATGATCATAGTTAAGGAATATAATTTCAAATGCAAGTGTTATAGCTAGATTGAAAACTAACACATAGAACATCTGACTCGCATATTAAACAAATATACCTTCCCCTGTTACTGCCACAATTATATTTTCCCCTCTTTTCGGCAAACACTACTTGCAGATTCGTCGCCAATCGTCTATATCAGTTGCTGTGATTGAGAGTTGAGAACAAGAAAGCGGATTTGATTAACCACTATCTATTAAAGAATATACATTTAGGTAATTACAGCAATAAATGAGAAATTAAGCAATCTGTACTTATGGATACCTGATTAAGTAATACCTCTTTATGAAGAAAATGGTCACTTAATTAATTAATTAATATTTTAATAAGAGAATCAGAGGTTCTTCTTACTTTAGCTAGTTATAATGCTTTAACAGTAATTTTGGTTTCATTCGTGATAATATATGAAATTTTTCCGGGTTTGCATGGTATCTTGAAATTTGCGTAAAAACTGTTTATGGTTCTATATAGTTCGTATTTTTAAAAAATAGGTAAATACATAGAGTTATTGACAAATGTCCTCTATTTGAATAGCAAAAGATGATGAAGAAGGGGATACTTGACATTTCAAAACCAATACCAAACGTTTTATACTCATATTATATGTGAAATATCACATAATGCGTTTTTGTATCTATGGAGCAGCAGTCATCCGGAAGTTGGAAGAATGTATTTTACTTTAGCGGAAATTGCATCTTTGTCTTTGAATAGTAACTTTAAGAAGAAGCTTCAAAGAGAACAAGCTTTCTATTCACGAACTGCTTCGAATAGAATAAGAATTATTGATAGATTTAGCACTATGTTTGGCTGAATACAATATGAATGGACATCCGAATAGTATTTCCTAAGAATATTTGCTTCGAGATTAATGAGAATAATGAAAGAAGAGAGAACAAAAGTCAGTGGAAAAAGTCGCGAGAAATGAGAGGAGTTCGGATGAGAGTGTGTGTATGTCTCGGGAAAAAATGGACCAAAGACAAACAGAAGTGTGGGAGGAAATGGTTTTCCGAATAAAGAGGTCTGGAAGCCGAGGGGTGGTTTGCTAAATGGAAGGGGAGGATTTGAGAATTGGGCAAATGGAAGGAAAAAAAGTGAGGAAAATGGGACGGAGATGTGCGTACGAATTAGTTGGGATTTTAAGGGAAAGAAGATTGCATTCGATGAGTTGGAAGGGGCGGATGCAGAATAATAGATAGTCACAGAACTTGGATTTTTCTAATAGGTTTGTGTATATATTTCATTTTAGAATAGATATAATTATTAATTATTTTAGAAAAGTAGAAGAATTTATTTGATCAAAATCTATTCTTCATCTCCTTCCTATTTCAATTTTTGAACACTGCGTATAAGCCCTCTCTCATTGGATAAGTATTTATTAGCTAAAGATTCGCAAATCTATATTAATTATTAGAAGAAGGACAGTTCAAAGTAATAATTAGGATTGCTGATGCTCAAATCAAGTTCCATCGAATATCCATCGTATCACTCAATCTGCATCCATATATATATATATATAATTACTGATATAAAAATTAACTATTCTAATATTTATAAAGGATGCTACAGAACTAGGTTTCATGGCAACTAGCAAATGTACTAAACATGGTAGTTATACTATATATTCCATTCTTGCTCGTCCTATGGCTTGCTAGACCGCATTGGACAGCCTAAGAAAACTTTTCATCCTTCCTCTAGCTTTTCCGTTTTCTTTTTACTCATTTATCTTTCTTTAGAATCAATGTTTTTTCTTCCGAAAAATTATTAGCATTTTATTCATTCGTTTGAATCCTCTAATATAAATAATAAAAAATTTAAATTAATAAAGAATCCTCACGCTAAATTACTGAATCAACAGTAAATAACTATTCCAAGATTCAAATCAGAACATTTTGCATCATATTCTGCATAGAAATATTTTATTAATGGAGGAAACAATAAATGAATGGAGAAGTATTGTTGAATTTAATTTTTACTCTTCTAACAGTGATTGCGGAAATATTTCTACTAACAGAATCTAAATAGAGTAATCCAATATATGTTAATGATATATATATATTTATTTCAAACGCAAGGTTAGAACTATGGTATGGACCAAGACCATAATATATTTTAGCATCGTAAAGTACGAAAAAATTAGAATTCGAATCAAGATAACGCTTTAGTTACCGAATGTCTTTAAGGAGTACGAGATTTTTAAAGTGAAGAAATTCCTTCTCAAACAAAGCTTCGTTATCAGGCGGTTGCCTGAAATCTTCCAATTTCTGCAGAAAGTAAGAGCAATGGAGGATTTGTGAAAGTTCAGAGTGAAAAAGACAAGAGATTTCGGATGATTAATGTGGTCGATGACGAGAAAAAGTTCTGCAAATATCTTTCGCAAGAATTGCAACTTTTAATTTTTTTATCGCAAGAGGATAAAATTTTCAGCATTTCGATGAAGGAAAAGTTTAAAATCTTTCGTCACCAAAAAATTCACACCATTAATAGTTTCTTTATCATTTATAAATGAGTTATTAACTCACTTTCAAGAGAAAACAGTGAATGAGGGGACAAACTATTTGAAGGCATGGGACACTAAGAAATAAGTTGAAGAAAGCAAATAGTGTAATAAAAAATTTTACTATATTCGGTCGAATAACATGTAAGGACGCTCTAAAGTTATATGAAATGATAGTTAGCCAAATAATAAGTTTTCAATTTATAAGTTCAATATTGTAGCAAATTTTTAATTTCCAATAATTTAATCATACTTAATAATAATGAATTTCATTCTATGAATTTTATTTATTATTATTTAAGTCAATAAAATGCACATTTTCAAAAAAAAATCCTCATACGTATCTATGTACCAGGAAAATGTTATAATGCAACTAGAAAAAAACATTTTTGAAGTAAGAATTCATCCGCAAAATTCGATTCTCCTGATTGTACTTCTTCCACACGTCAGCATAAAAATGAATAGATATAAAATAAAATAAATAAGAGATATATATTAGATTAAAAGCAGCCGAACATACATGTAAAATGGTATAATTTGAATCTAACATTCTTTAATAATCTTTTTAATATGGGGTTTCAACGAATATCAACGTGAACTTTCAATTATTTGTTAGACTAGCATTAGCATAATATTTATTAAATTAGATGTAGATGTTACACTCTTATCTTTATCTCAAATTCCCATGTGCATGATTAAGTGTGACTATCTATTTTACTATCTTATGCTGACAAAAAACTGTTTTTTTCGTTCACAGCATGTTATGGATGAATAAAAAACGAAACTTACTTTCATCATCTCCATATACACGTAGGACCAATTTTGTACTCATAGTGAAACGTCAGTTTAAAAATTGTAATATAATTTCAACCCTCTATCAAAAATCAATCTATGTATCCATGGATACATAATTTATAGGAGAATACCAAAATTTCAAACCACTTCCACGAGTAGGACGAGATACTTAAGCTCTACTTAGAACCCATTATTAGACCAAGGTCCTTTGACGAAACCTCATCGGCCGAAAAAAAAGAGAGAATCGCCTTCCGAAGTTCGCAATAAAATTCGCATCTCCGTGCAAATCTTTCCCGTCTTTGGTCGTTCGCGATAATAAAGAGTTTTAAGACTTGCGGATGAGCGAAAACAAATCGCTCGGCAAAAAAGTGCCTCTCAAAAACCGTGGGTAAGATGAAAAAAGAGCTTGGAATTGCAATGGAGGACTTCAAATGGGACGTTCTTTTTTGCGAATACTCTTGGAGAGAGAGGAGGGGTAATGTAAACAAAGAGGAGAAGAAGGGGGAGCCCAGACGCAAACTAATAATGTGAGCGGGGAGGCGGAGAGAAGCTGTCCGCTTGAGGGGAACTTTATTAGCATCCGCCCACTGGCAACGCAATATCGCCGGAAGAAGGAGAGTCTTCCCAAACCAAAGGACGGTGAATGGTTTCATGCACCGCAGAAGGCCAACAATCTTCCTTTCTACCCCTTCAAACTCTTTCCCATGCAACTTCCACACTCCGCCCAAGTCAAAACTAGTCGGTTGAGAGGGTGCTCCAGTAATATAGTCCGTTTACCGCTACTTTTAGCCTTTACCCTTGTTATGTGCTTTCTCCGATAAATACGAAAAGCGAAAGAGATGGGGTCAATGAGAATGGTGAAAGATGGTTCTTCCTCTATACATCTAATGTCTAATCTTCTTTGAGATTGATTCATAGAAATGATTAGTGATAAACAATTTTAAAGGTTATTGAAGTAGAACACAGTATTGAATGTGATAGGACCAGAATATATTAAGGCAGTATAATACGAAAAAATCTAAGTTTTAGTTACCCTTATGATTACTAGCCTAAACGCTTCGTTTAAAAATAAATTCAAACCTTTTAACAGAGAAATTGCATTTAAGAACAATTTCCCGATGTCAAGATTTATTGATCAAACTCTAATGGGCAAAATTGTACAAAAAATGTATTAAACCCACGTATAATACAATGGATATTACGGCTCATTCTTAGAAAAAGATTGCTAAAATGGATGAAAAGTTCTGCGAAATACTCATTGTAAATATTTTTAGGAAAATCTATCTCTAAATAGCTTTTAGCTTTCAATTAAGATACTCAATCATAATAAATTTCAAATAACAATAACAATACATAAGTGTACTTAATGATAACTTTCAACATTATGAAATTGAGTTTCTAAAATGATACAGCAATACTCGAAGCAGAAATTTTTTTTGTAATTCATGTAAAAATAGAATTTTCTAAGTATTAAAATTATATGATAAGACACCAAATATTTGATTATCAATCATCGATATTTTATTATCTACGCATAAATCAAAATCTTAAAGCTGCCTTGTTTAGCAGGGGGTGTAAACACCGGATGTTTGCGCTGTTTCTTTATTTATTATCCTGCATCGTTTACGGAAAGAATGAGTCCCTAAAAAGACCTTGCCTATTTCCCATATTTTGCACTTATTTTCGGATCGACCACGTAATCAGCCGTATAGTGTTAAAATAAATATCCTCAGCAAATCTCGAAATGTATTTTTAATAACATACTTTCCTATCTTACAAATACAAATATTTAATTGTATCAATTTTTCACAAACTGTATTGTTTCGAAATAAAGTTTCTTGAGTTCGCGAGTACTCGCGGATTCATGCACCGGATCCCATTTATTTTCTGCATATTCATTATTTGGTATACTATAGAGTCTATGGGATAGACATATATATATATATATATGGCATAGACCATGGTAAATTAGATTTTTTCCTATTATATTTTCTATTTTTTCTTTAACCTATTCATCGCATCCACTTACAATACGCTTTGTGAAGCCTTTTGATTGCTTCTGATTACCGCAGATTTTTCGAATACAAGCGCTCCAACTTAATTCATTCGTAAGGGTGATCCAAAGATAATCCAGTGACTCTACTATTTTAAATTAATTTAACTTGGTGCGTGTGAATTGATAATTCTTTTCTTGAAGTTATAAAATTTAAGAAAATTCAGGAATTTCCACCTATAATTGTGTGTTAAATCGTAATAAAGGATATCACGGTATATTCTCATTTCTCTCTTTTCTTAGTCACTTTTACGTTTTACTATATGTTATATGAATATACTATACATATATATAAATGTTACAAAGCTATACAATATGAACTATTACTAAAGCTCTCATAAATTTAGAGGATTTTTTAATTTTTTTCCGAATCACATAATTTGATTTCATATTACCTAAAAAAACGATGGGAACTACTCAAAATAGTAGAGTTTTTGAAAGGAGATATACAAAAAGAATGAGGTATAACGTATTATATCTTGTAATTTATTTATAAATAATAAATAATAATTTATAGTATAACTTCATCGTACATTGCATAAATTATCATAGTTGCAGTTAAGATTATTCGTGTAACCAAACATAAAAAATAAGGAACCTAAAAGCAAAATATCCTCAATTGGCCATGACGTAAATGTTCCTAAGAGTGCATCAATTTCATAAATCTTTTAAAAAAATCACACTTTACGTCCGTTAACTCGCTAATGATTTATTAAATCGCGATATATAATGAGCGGGACGTCTTCGAGGTACACTTTTGGGACCACTCTAATTAAATTCGCGCCGAAAATAATTGAATAACGAATCCGCAAAAATCGTAACGGCGTGGCGATCGCAGTGGAACGGCATTCACTTCAATTAAAAAAAAGCGACGGTTTTTTATAAAAAGTCTGAAAAAAGAGCACATCCAGCGCGACACTTCTTTCATTTCACCCGCTGACAGACGTTTTCCCCATCCTGCTTCCGTCTCTCGATAACCGATGAGAGCCATCCCTCTTCCTTCCC
Source organism: Pantala flavescens (assembly GCA_020796165.1). Taxonomy (NCBI): domain Eukaryota; kingdom Metazoa; phylum Arthropoda; class Insecta; order Odonata; family Libellulidae; genus Pantala; species Pantala flavescens. The sequence goes on from CM036886.1 coordinate 27,485,848, forward strand.
CGCGCTTTTTCTCTGTCGATATAAATATAGACCTACACGCGCTCCCTCTGACGGCAAAAAAGGCGGCTGAAAACATGAAGAGCTTTCACCCGCTCGCGATCGTCCATTTCAAAGCGTCATACGTTAAAACGGGAGGGTCATTATTTCTCGGCAAAAAAGGGAGCCGATCTTCTGCTTTTTTGCTGTTTTACATGTACTGTCGCCGTAACGGCTCTGTTATCGCACTCCGGGAAAGACTATTCTGTCCATCTCCATGCATTCCTATTTTCCCTTCTTATTGTTTTTCTCCATTCATCCGCGAATTAAATTCTAAGATGGATTTCATTTTATCCATTACATGTTTATTGTGTATGCTACCGTAAAGAGTGAAATAATACTACAGAGGCATCTAAAATAGCTGGGAAATATTCGCCATACATTATAAAAGTTTATAAAGAAAATCAGTTGAATTTATTGAATAAAAACACGGAAATTTTGAAAATGGACATTTTCAATCAACGTGATTTTAACTCTTCCAATTTTGATTATTTATTCTAGTGCTTAATTTTTTTTGATCCATAAACTGCTCTGAATGAGAACAATTGCAGTGATTGATTATTTTATCGCAATTTTAATCTATAAATTTAATTCCTAACTTAATTTTTTCGCTTTTTTTATTAATACCTAATTGGATTTTATCATTTGCTTTATACCCTACGTAATCGTACGATATTCCTTATTCATGATCTTATTTATAATAGTAGTGAAAAGAGTTTAAAATTATATTCAATAATCTTAAAACGACTCATATTCTGCGGAAGCGAAAACGATAGAGTTCCATTCCACACAATTATTCCTTATTTTCGAATGCCTTTCGATTCCATAATCCTTTGCACCTCCCCTTCTCCAAACAGAATCCACTCCTACACAACACGCGCTAAATCAAAGGATAAACAAACCGAAAGGTATCCATTTCCGCCTTTTTCCACCGCTGCCGTGTTTTTATCTTCTTTTTTTGCTTCGGAATGGCTTCGTTTCCCAGGAAGTCAGTGTAACAAAGCGCGTATAAAGGAAGAACTCCTTTGCACTTTTTTCTTCCACTGAATCCGTGTGTCACTATCAATGAGAGGCGAAGCGATCGGAGTAAATTCGCGTTAAGTTTTCGCAATGATTTTGCGGTTTTCTTTCGCATTGCGATCGCAGTGGACCTCGAAAGTGGGTAGAGTTTATCAAACAGAAAAAATACCTTAAATAAATAAATACCACGCATGTATCTTCGCAACTGCCAAACGATAATGATTCATTATTAATGAATTAATCGAATAAAATTATATTAATATTTATTAGTCCAATGAATTAATCTTAATGAAAGAGAGTACCTGATTTAGGTGGATGTGAATAAAAAATTGAAAGGATTAATAACTGGATTATTCATTCCTTGAACTCCAATTCTTTAAACTGAAATTAGAAGCGTATATATATAGCATAAATAAATATTTTCTCAATATTGAAATAATTCAATCTTTTAATTTCAGTTCAATATATTTCAAACTTATATTAAAACAACATTAAGGTTACCTCAAACCACACCTCTTTCTTTAAGAATAAATAATTAAATATAAATTGATGAAATTTCTTTTTATATTTTGGTTGGAGACGAGTTTATTCTACTAAAAGAAGAACTATAACCTTGCAGCTTAGTCCATATCCATAAATATAAATTTTGCTAGATCTACCTCAATAAAATATACCCAAATAAAATATTCTGCTTCTATTTCCATAAGGATTAAGTAAACCCGATATTTTTAAAGCCCTTAAATAAAACTATGTAATAAGACAGTGAGTTATCGTACTCTGGATAAAAGCATTTTATAGCAAAATATATCAGTTTGATAATTTTTACTATTTTTACCATTATTTTACTAACATTCCCATAAAAAATACTTTTTATGAATGGTGCATCCATTGAAGTTTCAGAGCACCCGAACCAGCCACTGAACTTACACTCCAATTATTTATGAAATGTATCAAAGAACAATTGATCAAGACGAATAGTTTATTTGAATTAAAATATATCCATTAGGAGACTAAATTGTGATTGATAAAAACGCACGTGTTGTAGCTATTAATTCATATAAATGGTTTTGTAAAGGTTCGAACGGTGCGGAGTGTGCAAGTTTTAAGAGAGTGGGACCTAGAAGTGTACCCTGCGGCACTCATACGCCAATTTGTCTTCGTTTCCTCAATTATCGTCTCCCATTGCTGTCGCGAGGCGTGCTTACGGACGGAATGGTATTTCAAGGGAAATAAAAAGTGAGAAAGGAAGTTATGATGTGGAATACTCCGCAAATTATGGAACTGAAGGGGGAACCGAGTGTCAAGTCAAGGGTCCTGAAAAGTGAATCATCCATTCGGTGGAAGGGATGGATCGGAAACATATATAAGGGAAAAAGGGCAGAATTATAAAAGGATGAAAAACCTGTATTTTTGATGGATAACTGACGATTAATTATTTTCAATAAAAGTGATTGATGAATATCAGATAATAAAGCTATTCTTTTATCAATTGCTTCAAAATTCCTCCTCTGAGAATCAAAAAATGAGTTGCGAAGGAAATATATTCCCATGGAAACTCTCTGCAATTGTTTAGATAGAGGTAATTTGAAAAGGGTACTATGGCACACAAAGATTTAACCAAAAATTTAGTATATCTTCCTTTCCCATTTATTATGATACTAATCCCTTAAAACCACGACCCTGAAATCAAGGTAGTTAGATTTGAATATGTTTGAATATATGTCGTGATAATCTTTAAAACGACTTATGCTTAATAGGAAGATAGCATTTGTAAATATGCTATTTCTCTCTAACTACTCTACTAGTATAAATGGGTTGAAGGTAATGAATTCATAGTAGTTGATGCTAAGCGTGAGATTAAAAGGTAATGACAAATTCGAAATCTGTGAACCGCAGATGAATCCAAAGGAAGAGAATGAGGAAAGGAAGATATGAAACAGAGGCGAAAAGAGATATGAGTTCTGAGGGAAATTTACATTGGGTTATGATGGAATTAGCTGGAAAAAGAGGGGAATTAACAGAGTCTGGTGTGTAACAGAGAAAACAAGGACAAACATGAGAGGAAACAGAAGGAAATGATAAATATAGGGGGAACATGAAGGCAAAGACATGAAAAGGGGGTGATAGCAAGAACAAGGACTGAAGATATTACATGTGAGAAGAAATAAGGACATCTGTGACATTTTTTAGAATGTTTAATTGTTTTCAAATTCATGGTTTTGTAGTAATTGGATTATTAGTTGTAATTAAAAGATTTTTGTATGATTCGGATTCTAGGTGCTTGCATGAGATCTTCATTGAGAAATCGCTTTCACTTCAAAGTGAAGGAAGTGCTTCTACATATCCTATTGTTTTTAATTAACTTAAAATAGGAAAGTATGTACTATATTTGATTGATTTAAACTTTTAATTCCTTTATTTTATAAAGCCTCGCATCGCAACAGAAATATATCTGTTAAATTTTATCTTGAAAATTTTCACTTGTCCAGCATCTTCTGGTCTGTTTAACTGGAATTTAATGATTTGAGTCTTTGCATTTTTATATCCCTTAAATGGTCCATTTTAATGACCGATCCAACTTGTGAATAGCTCTCCATAGCTCAAACATTGTTAGTTTTCTTTTAATTAGGCGTATGATCGCTGTATATAAGACTAGTATAAATATTTGTCATTACCGTTCACTTCATTAAACACCTTCATAACACGCATGTAACATTTTCTACATTATAGTACTGAATGATATCTACGTTTAATCTATTATTCATTCCGTTTTAAGTTGAAAAAGATTCGGAGGGTTTACTTCTTTTCAAAAATGAAAGCGAAAGAAATACTTTTTCCTATTTAAATTAAAATACCAATAGCGAAAATTATCTCTTGGAAGATGCCTAAGAATTGAATTTGTGACATTTTACTACATCATATAATGTTAAGAAACAATGATATCACAAAAAAGTATCTCATAGTGGAAATAGAAAATGTAGAATAACATGAAATTTTATTTTTACATCAATTCACATAGGCTTGTCAATTTTGCGAAATTCATTCCGCGAGTATAATTTAAAAACTCTTTCGCGGATGAAGAGCGTCTCAGGAAAACCAAGACGCGTCTGAGAACCGCGAGAAGTTGCATACAAATCCTTTCGAGTCATCGCCGAACTTCGACGGCAAGATTCGTGTGGTTCCGTTGGCGGAATTTTCGGATGGATAAATCTGTTTCGGGTGGCGTCGTGAGTGGATAGTATTTTGGAACTTTTTTTTCTGTTTGAAGGCTCTTAAAAGGACCAATAAAAGTTCTTCTTCCGCCCTACAAGACACCCTACACACACATTCATATCCGCCGACATTTTTCCGTGAATATTCTCTGCCGGAGGAGGGAATCCACCCCTCCCGGAATGTGTTTTGAGACCGAAAAATAACCTTCCGGAGCCTTCCTCTTCTCACAAATACCTTTTGCAGCTGAAAAATTGCACCCTCGCTTTCCGCGGAGGAGTCAAAGGGGATTCCGTTCATTGTTGTTTCTTTTCATTCCTCCATCTTGAAAAGTTCGGCTCCCACGTGGTGACACATTCTTCCGATCATTCGAAAAAGATTCGGAAGTGAATTTACCGGATTGAGGATCTGATGAAATTGCAAGTCGAGGCTATTTTGGTAATGTAAAATTGAAGTAAACTTTAAGAAGTAATAAGAGATTTTCGAAGTTCGAGATACAGTACAGTTTGCAGACGAAGAATGAAAGAAAAGAGAATAAAGAAATTCGCTTTAATACTCATAATAAAGTGTATTATAGTGGTTATTTTTTCTACTTCTCTTTGTAGTTCGCTCGGGTTCATAAGATATAATTTCTAACAAAAAACTAAGTAACTAAAAAGAAAGCGTGTAACTTTATTTATATTCTTCTGTGAAACATAACAATTTGCACGAGAGAAATTTAATGATAAATTCATACCTTCTTTCATAGCTAATAAATTAATAAGTTATCAATTAATCGATAAAATTGAATTTCTAGTCCTCGAAAGGTACCGGGACAATGGTATTGACAATTAAAATTGATCATTGATATCGAATAAATTAATGCCGTCTTGTTGCCTCTCAGTTACAGAATGAAGCACCGGAAGAAAAATTATGCATTCGTCCCTACACTTTTTTCGTTAGAGGAATAATTAATCCGAAATTTATTTTTTTAATTAGGCACAGGCACAGTTGGGCATCTTCTCTTACACATAACCTCTGAAGCCGTAGTTTGAATTTAAGAATTTAGCGAGACATTTAATTGATAATGTTATTAATGTATTTTATGACATTAAATATGTAATGCAATACAATAATCGTATGAATATACATTTCGTATAACTATTCTTTTCTACGTACGAATTAATGTAAATTTGCATACATTCTGTGCGTAATTCAAGAAGTAACATAAGAAAGAATGATTGATTTCTCAAAAGGAACCTTTTATAGTAATGGCGATAAAGCGTGATGGATGGACGACCGAAATGAATTTCGCCACACCATTGATATCAAGGAAATTAAGCCAAGAGCAGAGGAAAAAAGAAAATGACAAGATTCTATTTGCAGATACGTTCGGAGAACAAACTCCGCCGAAGTAAAACAGAGAGGACTTCCTTTCGAAGTTAATTTTACAGAACAAGATTAATCTCCCTCCATTAACCTCGCGACGTTCCAACCTCAAGAAAAACCGATTATCTTCTCCTCTTTTGTCTTCTAATACTCCATCCTTAAAAACCCAAAAACGAATCAGCCCAACGCTCCAGAGGTTTTTATTCTTCGTTATATCCCGCCCTCTCTCGAGGAAATGAAAAAAGAGAAACAAAAGAAGTCCCGGCCGCGTTCCCTCCTTTATTCACTTTCGTCCCAAACTCTATGAAACCTTAATGTCTTAATTCTCGTGTTCCTTGTCTTCCACGTCCAAAACAATTCTCCGTCAGCGCCTCCCAGGTGATGTGATACCGAATTCCTCCCCAAATCCCTCCACCCTTAAGAAAAACAAAATGGACCCGCCAAAACGCCCTTCCATTCTACCCCTTCATGATCTCAGTTCGTCTAACACTTATTTCCTTTCATTTCCCTTATTTGCTTTCTCGTTCCTTTTTCATTTTCAACATTGCGGAGCCACAGCTAATGTTACCTTCATCACCGCCATCTTCTGTCCTTTTGAGGTCAAAGATCCCTGAAGATACCGGAAGATGTCGAATTATGCGGGTAAAGGAGGTTGAATTTGCTGGGAAATTTTCAGAAGGAATTTTGCGAATTGAATGGCTCAAAATGGTTCAAGAAACATATAGGAAACTGTCTGATCCATTTACCGGAGTAAATTAATTGTAACATAGATGGATTACATCATGGTTTATTCCGAGTTATTTGAATATTCCAGCAAGCGTTGCCTAGGGGGACCATGACGTAAGGAGGGGATCTTTAAAAAAATCGGGTGAAATGGAGGTGATATTCAAATTGAGTTGGAAATTGTAAATACGTCTCGAAAGACTGAATATCTCCAGCGCGTTTATATAAATAAATTAAAATAGTCTGTGAATGAGTAAATTAGGAAAATGAATGCTCATCTTATTGGTATCAATAATATTGAGAAGAATATTTAATGACATTAAAAATATATTTTAAAAATAGGTCCTGAAATATTTTGGTTCGTAAAACCCCGCACACCTCTTCCTAGAGGATGTTCGATTGAAAGATGGACATGATTGGACATCGGTGCTCCAGCCTGAAATAACCTACCAGCTTGCCCGAGCGATCTTCGCCGCAAAACTATATTCTCTGAAGCGATGAAATGATTATAAAAGTGGGTTTGCATAAGATTAACGTCCTGGAGGAATATTTTACAATTAGTTAAAGTATATTACTGATTTCACAATTTAACCAAAATCCGTGAGAAAAGTAGCACAATCAGGGCAAAAATTGCCCCAGTATTTCAGAATGGACAATTCAGAACAAATCAGTTATATTCCGGGAAAATAAAATTACTCATTGTTCAATGGAAACGTTTATGCTAACAACACTTTCTATTTTCATCTCTTGAGACCCGTGGCTTCAAGCGCCGTCGTCTGGCCCTATGTTGCAAGGGAATCTTAAATGACTTAAAACTCGGACGCCCTCAGAACAACAACAACCTCTGGGAAATATATCTCTTGTGCAGACCGCAGCCCTCGTGCCTATTCTTCTCCAGCCATTGTTTACTCCAAGAGAGCGCTATCTCGATTCGTTCTCTTGATATCTTTCAGTGCAGCGAAAGACGCATCTCGCTTATCGTTTGTTTCTTCTCCACACGGCGAAGAGTAAGTTGCAGGTCAATGAGATGATCGGAAACAAATAAAGGCTTTCGACCTCTTCAAATTCCGATGCGAAAGGGTTAAGGGACACTGATCGACAATTAACAATGATACGCATAACATGCTTCTTACGTATCAACATGCGAAAGACAAATTATTTGATTCTAGATTCCATCACAGAGTATACCGTTACTTTTACTGAATTCATGATAATTATTACTCAGTTCTACCATATCCTGTCAGCCTTTTGTTAACAGTAACAACTTATCTGTGTTTTTATTCATGCTTAAGCATGCTTTCTGAATGTTAGCAGCATTAAACTGAGTGATTGCATTGAAACGTTGCCATTTAAAATTGTTAGTTCTTGAGACAACATTCCCTTCTAGTGCGAAGAGTGTCTGGCCGTGCTTTTAATATATCTCATTCTACTTTTGTCGAATGGATTTTGAGGATTAGGTGATTAACGAATTTGCAGACAGCAATTTCAGGGTTTTTGGTCATTAAAAAGTGGACACTTGTAATGGAAATGAATCGAATTTCAAGTATCCGAAGAGCGCATTTAATTAAAAATCCTCTTCATTTTGGGCTTTCCCTTCATCTCTAATATCATTCCAATCAATTCCAAATTATCGCAAAGTGAGATGAGCTGAACACACATTTTATTAGCGCATGAAATTAATTGAGGCAGCTCGAACGGATTTAAAATTTCCTTTTATTTCATCAAATAATTTACGTTTTAGCTTAATAACGAAATATCCCTTCATCTAATATGACTGCGATGCAAGGGGAAGAATAATATCCCAGTTTTTTAATTATTCGCCTGAAATAGTTGAATAATTATAAAATATGAAATACTTTCCAAATAAAATATTAGTGTTGTTATTAAAATTCTATTTTGATTTCCATTGACAACCAAACCTCACGTTGTCTCCAGACTACAGATTCCAAAACAAAAGACTGTGTCTGAGTTTAAAAAAGAATATGGGATTCGACATTTTGGGGAAACAAGAGACGAATTACTCTTTCATTATGAATAGGAGTTATAAATATTCGGTAAATTAATACAAATACGTTTTTAAGATTGTATAAAGAAAACAGCTGTAAATTATAAAAATACAAAAGTCATACTCCTGAAAGACCCTATTCGAAAACTAAATATCATTTAATTTATATTATGTAATATTAACCTCTATTACAATTTCAATAAGAGACCCTCTAACCGTTAAGCATATTTTCAATTCACTTATTTGCGATTTTAGAGTACTAACATTTTTAATTGAAATTCTTTTCGACTTGAAGCTTTCCTTGAAATCGTTAGGCATTTTAGGAAACTTCTTTAGTTTATTTGGCGGGGCCAGGAACCAATAAGGGTTGCCTTTTATTTGCTTCTTATTCTTGTAAACAGAAACAGAAATCGGTAGGGATGAAGTATAGGAAATGATCTTATTCTCTCTAAAGGATATACTTTATATTTTTGAGGACATAAGAAATATAATACCCTAAACGTTCGGGCCGATATACTAAAACAAAATCTATACCCTAATTTCCTTCTATTTATTTCAGTCTCGAAAGTTTACTGCTCTAGAGCGAATTTATAATTGATTATTTGAACGATTATTTTATATATGTAGATAAAAATGAAGGCCAGATATACGTGAAGATGATATTCATGCAACCAACTTTTCATCGTTATTCATATACTCTAATAACTTAATTATTCTGCAAATAAATATTCTTACAAATTTCTATTGGCTTCTCAGAGATTCAACAGTAAAGTTCAGTGAAAGATATTTAACGTCTGATGGTTTGAAACTCCTTATAATGATTTATCCCAGAGATATCAGTTAACACGCTCAATATCCAATGATCAACAATGAAGGATATTCACGGAAGACAAGTAGCGTCATCATACGATCCATAAATAAAGCTCTTGCGCGCCAACTGGATAAAGGGCGGGAAAAAAAGTTCGCTACCGGGGGCAAAAAAGCTGCGCTTAATTTAATTTATTTTTACGATTGTGCTCCCGGGAGAAGATGTGTGGAGGGCCTGGAATAAGTGGGGTCTCTTGGTGGTTCAATTCAAATGCCTTAAGATCGTGGTTTCCGCAAAGTAATTCCAGAGAAGTTTACGAGAGCGAGGCCGGCGCACGTGTGCGATGGACTGATATTCACCAAATGAGACGCAACAAACCGAAATAGAGAAAGTGGTCGGTGATAAGAGAAAGAAATCTTTTAGAGTAAATAAGGAGGATGATCGGGTAAAAATGAAAAGGGGATTGCCTTCATGGAAAGAAACATTTTAAAGTGAATTAAAAAAGAAAATTAAGATAGATGATCAAAGAAAGCTTCGGTGAATGAGATAGAAGAGAAATGACGATACAGAAAGGATGGGCGTAAAGAAGAATATAATTCCGGAGGAGATGCAGTGAGAAGAGGTAGAATGGAATGGAAACCAAAGGAATGAAAAGGGTAAAGTGGAAAAAAGGAGATGAGGGAAATAAATTGAATGTTCCAAAAAACAGATAAATGAATGACGCAAGAAATATCCAGAATAAGAGAATGGGAAAAATTAGAGGACACTCTACTTAGGACGGAGATCTGTAATCTCCTCTCTTTATTACTCACTTCAATTCCTGAGCGCTGTCCTGGATTAACTCCGAATATAACGGAGTAGTTCAATGAGTCCATTGCATCCTCCATTACATTGAAACTCATCATGAACATTAGAACATCCTATATTGCGAAGCAATAACGTGTAAATTGAAAGAGAGAATGCGCATTTTAACCGAAAGAATTCGACTGTATCTCTCGAAAGAACTCGAAAACCTATCTGTAAAATAAGGAAAATATCACACATTCATATACATTGTTAAAACATATCTTCATTTTAATATTCTAAAACAATGACATCAAAATTTAAATGGATAATTTTCTATGGATAGATTTCAAATTATGATACTTTAAATATTCATCTGATCGACCTTCAACTACTATAAAAGGGCTCATAAATAATACTTCATATCTCCCAAATGTATTAAAATTATTCATACTTCGCTTAGATGTAGGTTTTTTAGATTCTTTTTTCTAAAGCTGAGTCATCTTTGCCAATATTTCCAAAAATATCTCCTCTGTTAAATTGAGATTTGCAAAGAGTCGTTGAATATTGTGAAAGATATTGTTATTGAGTTGAGTTAGTTGCTAAAAACAGATGTTTTTCAATAAATATAACATAAAATATATTAACAATATTATATTTAAATTTATTATACCATTTTTCCCGTTTAAGATTTTCCTTGAATTCTAAGATCTGACTGAAATACTTCTGGATTAGAATATAATGAGAGTAATAGATTGAGATATCTATATAATCTAAAAGGTTACAATAATACAGCCTCTTCACATATAATAACTGAACACCGCGTGTTTTTATTTTAATGGTTCGAAACATATAGAAACTGATTTAGAACAAAATCATTCCTGTATATTACTGGTATATTTTAACTTCAAGATACAGCCTTAAAAACCTTAAAATGCTTTAATTGGTGAAGCTGATTTTCTAAGTGAGCTTATTGGAATAATACAAAAACTACATGAAAACGGCTAATGGATAAGTTCGTCTCATTATTTTAGAACCGTTTAAGTACGAGTCGATAACGTATGCTTCTCTTATTGAGATATAAAGTTACGTAGCAAAAGGAAGATTGGATGTAGAGATCAGGCGATTCTCTAACGAAAAAAGACCTAATCAATGGAAGAGGTCGCCCTAACGAATTAGTAGGCAACGCTTTCACTAAAATCTACTCATTGTCTATATTGACCGTCTTTTTTTTCGAAGGAAGATTTTGTTTCATGGATTTTCTTCATAGAATTTCGACCCATAAAGTAATGTATATATGTATATACATCGGACTACTTTTAAGGATACTTTAGAAAAATCTCTTTTAAAAACTTTCAATTGTTTCATGGATGATGAATAATTTATTTACAAATAAACCCTTCTAACCGTACAATAGCTTATTCTTATCCTAAAGGGATTTTCTCGGAGTCTAAAAACTCATTATTTTTAATCTGAACATCGAAAGAGATTGAATATAAATTCTTTCCCAAACCAAATCGTAATATTAAAAGTTTTATTTCCACTTTTTTTACTGAGAGATTTCTTCATAAACATCAGAAGTTATATAATATCATTAAAATACTGATCTCACGCACTCGTTTTCATACGAAGTTGCTTCCGTTAAATGGATTATTTGATTCAACCTAATGCATGAAATCCGCATCTTGTTTGCACACCGTTCACCAGATTCTATTGAGCGAACAGTTATCGTTTCCCTCTTTATTCTATTTGAGTTAACGGATTAAGAATATTTTTAACGTAACAGTAAGATATCCACAACCAAACGACCATAGAAATTCGATAATAAGTTAATAATGACCAATTTTATCTAAAGGATCTAATCTAATTGTATACACATTTAATACTTATAACATTCACATATTAATCATATTATTTATAAGGTCACATTTCGACTTGTACGAGGTAACTTCGAGTGTGTACATGGAATTCAAACGCTTCTTCAGAGTCCATTAATCCGTTCAGTGATAACGTCTTTCGATCTCTTGCGAATTAATGCTCGCGCCGTTAACCCAAATCAACAGATGCAAAACTCTTTCATTCCCCAATAGAGATTCCATTTCTGAATCAATTTACGACCTTAGAGGAAGGCCCTATCGTAAAAGGGTAGCAGACGAACCCCATAGATCCTGAAAAAACCCTTCGGAAATTTAATCCAAATTGTAGAGGGCCTCGAAATTCACTCCTTGAAGTCGATCATCTCACCTCGCGAAAAGAAAAGGGCCCTCGAGGGTCATTCAAACAAATGATGTGTCCGTCCTCACAATCTACGATGGCCCGAGAATGGGTTACGTGTTTTATAAGATGCTTCGACGACCATCCGGACCCACTTTCCCCTCCTTCATTAGGTTTTTTTTCTTCGCCCCTCCTGAGGGAGCGTTTCCGCTCCCCCGTATTACTTCCACGCTTGTCCTCACAAGATTAACGAACACTCTCCATCCTAATTTGATTTGGGATTATGTGGGAGGAATTGAAGAGTCCAGAGGAGCTACGGACGGCCGTGTGGCTTTCGCAGATCCAACTTCCCCTTCGTTTACCCATTCTACGTTCCCTCCACATCGTGTTAGCATCCTTTCCGAACCATGTTTAAAGCCATTCCGCCGTTCGTATAGCTTCATCTCCGCGTACGAATTGCATACACTCTGTGCCCGTTTTGGGCTAAGCTACTCATTAGACGCGTAAGGATTTCCGAATTCATTTACATTCGATTATATTTGCGTGTGTCTGAAAAGATTAGCATTGGAGTCTTGGACGAAATGTATCTTTAAAAGAAAAACTATAGATATTGCATTGAAGGGAAAAAAGAATGATTTTCTTGATATATTCGCATCACAGCAGTTGGAAAAATTTTATCAAGGAATAATTAAGCCACCCATCAGAATGAAAGGAATTTATAGATTTGTAAAACAACATTACTACCACTTTTTAATAATCGACGACTGGAAATAACCATATTTCTATAACTATTTTTATCTGTTTGATATATCTACATTCTGATTTTAGGTGAATTTGTGATTGATTGTCTGAGAATACTCTGTAATCTACTTCTCGTTCGTAATGTTTTCATTTCTTTCTCTTTTTGTCGTCTTTTAAATCCATAAGAGAGGATCGGAAGCTCTTCAAGTCTTTAATTCTGACCTTTCGACGCTGTTTAAAAAATATAATTAAAATAAAATTGTTTGAATTACAACGTAGTCTATTAGATAAAGCAAATTCAATGATGATAAGGTAAATATATCATTACTAAGATAGTAAAATTAAAGTGAAAAATCTACCTTTACCCCCACGGATAATATAATTTAATAGATTAGATTATATATTAAAAGATCAGTTGGAAGAGGGAAATTATTTTGAAATTTACATCTCTGGGACAGTTATTTCACATCAGAATGCATATCTTTTGAAATAAAAATTAGTTTATTAACTTTAAATTGACCTCGAAAGAATGCCATTGAGGATTGAGTGCAGACGTGATGGTAGGATATTTATTCCAGGAAACATCACCACTCGGTGAGATAGAGGATTTTAGACTGACGTCATAATATCTACGGGTTAAACTAAAGTTCCATTGTGAGAATATAACATGAAACTTTCAACCTTTTTAGAAGGGCTTTGTAGATCCGCCTCCACTGGAAAGGGATTTAATGCTACGGTCTAAGTGAAGCATGAACATCCGTTAATAACCTCCTGGAAGGAAGAACTCTACTGTACACGATCGCCATACTTTAACATGCAGAATGCGGCATAATTTCAATCTCGACATATACATTTCCGTGCAATTTGCGAGTTAATGACAAACCCGCACGTTTTATTGAGGATAACTTCTGAAAGCCATTTTGCACGTGGACTGAAGTACCACCTCCATCCACCAAGTGCGATTCGCGTTTCGTTGCTTTTTTTTCGACCGTCCATCCGAAGGAGCTTTGGTCGCCTGGTGGAGACAGGAGACTCGTACGCGACCAACATGCCTGACAACGCGCTGTCCACCGAGAAAAAACATAGCACACCTAAACAAAGCAACAGGATTCGCTTTCCCGCCATTCAAAGTGGGGTTATTACTTTTTCCAAGTGATGGAGAGACGCAGAAAGATATTTCATTCGGCAGGTGTACAGAATGACCCACGTTGAACTCGTTTTGTCATTATTCATTTAAACATTTCCCATTATTTTCACCCTTTGATAAAGCACATATTTTAACTTTGAATCCTAATAAAATACGACAAACCTTTTCTGCATTAAGAATCGATCAAGTCTTCGGTGAAGATATAAGATAGTTATTTTGGAATGTTTTAATGCTAATATTATTCAATTAATAAATCTACAATTGAAATCTTTTAATTTCCCTAAAGATAAATATAAAAAGTTGTCCTTTTCAAGTGTAAAGAAATTTTATTCGAATTGATGATTAAGTAGTACATTGTGTTAGATTCAAATGTGTAGGACATTTTTTCAGTGTTCATAAAATTCATTGGCAATAATTAAGACACAAAGCACTCCTGTTTTTACCAATAAAATAGAAAAATATAATATTAAATATAATTAAATAGTTTGATAAATTAAAAATTACATTTATGTGCTTGTTTTCTCCATCCATTTCATTCTCTTCAAATGACTTCGATAAAAATGATTCAGCTAACAAGTTTCTAGATATAGCTTTTTATTGTTTCCAAATAAAATCTTAAATTTATCCAATGAACCCCGAAATATTTCCTAAATATAAAAATAACGCAATGTAAAAAGGTGTATCCTGCCGTTTAGTCCAAGCGGATATTATTGTTATCGTAACACACATAGAGACGGAGACCATGGCAACCACACACGTGCCATTTACACGTGGAATTTCCGTCAAATGGGACTTAATTTTACCTTCCGTAATTCGGGGTACTCCGTCTAAGATGGCAGCCGAATTGAAACAAAAGCGATTTAATGAAACAGCCGTCGAGCACTCCGCGTCGCCATAAATCACATGTCATTACTCCTCCAACAATTAAGCCGTCAAGAGCTCAGTTAAGGCAGTGGATGTGATCTATCATATGCACGATACTGACCTCTATGCCATCCTCTAATATTGCTCACCCATTTCTCAAATTCCTATGCATATCCTTTGCATGTAATTCCTTCCCTGCACGCGAATGGCAAACCCATTTCCCATCGTCTCCATCTATCACCAGCACTACCCCCTGCCTCGCCACCTCCATTACAATCCTGAATGGAATTGAGTTCCCTCGTTTTATCCTTTTTTGGATGGAATATTTCCTAGGTAATGGTTTGTGGCGCAAAGAAGGTGGGGGAAAAGAAATTAAAGGTAAAGAGCGCCGAACACATGCAGCGGAGAAATTCGGAACGAATTCTCGATTAAATATGAAACTACGATAGTATACATGTAGGAGGAAATGAATTTAATGGAAAGAAGAGAAAAAAGAAACATTGTTCTTATTTACATATACGTCTCAATGAAGAACTACCTACTCTAAGCATTAAAAAACTTTTATTAAAACTACATTCTATTACTTATTAATGTTTAAATAAGATTTACAAAACACTAGTAATAAAAGGAATATGTCAGATTTTTATTTTTAAATAAAATAAGTTATTAATCCAAATATAAGTATAATTTATATATATATATATTTATTTATACATTTTATAAACGTTGATTAACACATTATACTTTACATTAAAGATTACTGAATAAAAAATAGTTTTTCGATTGATTATAAATATTTGACCAGAAATCGATCTGTATGCAGTACAAAGCGCGTAATATGATTTTAGCTCGACTAAAAAAAATTAGATAGTTATGCATAGATCATCAGAATGAGAAGGCTGATTTTTCCACGAAATAGATGAAATTAATCTTAAATATTCTGAAACCTTCTCATTCAGAATTCGAAAAAGGTTAATTTTGTTTTTACTTTTGTAACAATGTAAACATTTTCGAATGTCTTACTTTTTCACAATCATACGTAAAAGTGGCGCATTTAAAGCCATTTGAAGGAAAAGATTATAGGTGGTGTTGTAAGCGTATTCACCTCAAAGGATGCTGGTTTCATTGCAGATATTCGCATCAGCATCCCTCCACCCGTCCGATTACCAATATCATACGCTCTTCATCTTTCCCATCCTCGTATTTGCATTTCTTCCTCATAATGGAGAGCTTTACTTTACTGCTAAAAAAAGTCTTTCCCGGAATCATCGTCCTTCTCTGTATTAGCAGTTTTAAAAAATACTCCCTCTCTTGGATTACTCGTTAACTTCCGTCTATCTCGCCTTCTTTTAATCCACACCTTCGCTTAACTTTCGCCTTATTTGGAATTCCTTTCGTTTACTTTAAATTCCCACGTTCCCGCGTCACCTCTTGCAATATCCCAACTGTAATTAAAATCCCTCCTCAGATGTGCGGTCTTTTGTTTCGCGATCTTTCACAACTTTCTCCATATACAGAAAGTGTTGGGAAGATCTTCGTAATAAGGCGAAATAGCCATCAACGAGCGCCCTTCAAGACAGGGAGGACAAACTAATTGGGGTTGAGAAGACTTCGAACTTCCTGTTGAAATAGAGATAACACAATACTTTTTGGTTCTAAATACCTAAATGTTGATTCTATTTCAAAAATATCATACATGGAGGCCTAAAACTATATTCTTGTCTGTAATAGGCTCATCTCGTAGACTGTTTATTTACGTATATACTGTTATTGTATTTTTCTCATAGTCCTATTCCTTCCGTACTATATATAATTGTTACAAAATCTGCTGTTCATAATATAAATAAGACCATTCGTACTGCACAACTCATCCTCTAAATTGATTTTATATTCCTTAAATAGTTTAACTAATGGGCGATGAAATTCCATACTTTTCCACACTTCAAAAAGATACATTATTAGCGTGTCTGATCAATGAATCCGACCAGAAATGTTTCGATTAAATTAGTGTTCTATAATTATTAGAATACTTCCAAAAGTTAATAATGTGCACGAAAAACTAGTAGAAATATCTATGGCTCCTTCCTAACGTTATATATTCAAGATAGAGGTGGAATTATTTCTTCACTGACAGTCGTAATCATAAATTCTAGTCCACCTATTCCAACGGCCTTATGCGGCATCGTAAAGTTTCTCCGTCTTAGTTAATCCAGGTACGCATTGCTGAGTTTCCATCGCATGTACTCTTTTTCAAAGGCACCGATTATTGAATGACCTCGGATGTATGTATTCGAACCCTTTGTTATATAACACATGAACAACCTCTCATAAATCCCGTTCACTTTTTTTTAATTCCCTTATCCTTTCCTTAATTATATTTCCTTCATTTTCTTATGTCGGGTCTCCCACAACAGTAAATCATTCGAAAGTTTCCCGTACGAATTCATTCTCTCCAAAATTCTATATCTCATCTCTGATCGTTCGCGGATAATATTTCTAGCGTGTCCGTTGAAATCCACACATTATGCCCCTCCTCTTCTTTAAAATTCAAGACATTTGGATACTTATATATAAGGAACTGTGAATTTACATAATGGAATACAACTTTAAGGTTATTGATATATTCACGTCAGGATCATTAAAATTAATTTCCAATGCCGAATACCGAGACCTATTTAACATTATAGAATAGAATAGATTTATTTCTTATTATGAGGATATTTTATGCATAAATGAAATATACCTCTGGATAGGTTCTCGGTTGATTATTTTAAATTCTTCCGATAACACTTCTTATGCATTGTTCTTTGTGCATTATTGTATTAATTATTTATTGATGTATTCTAAATTCTTTGGAGTCTTCTAATTTACCGATTCAAATTCACTCTATCTATACACTTAGATTATTAAATGACCCTAGAGTTATGATTTATATTTGAAATTTTTCTTATCCTACTTGTAAACTAATATCTTATAAACCATCATTCGGGTCAATCTCGCTTTTTAACTGAATATCAGACCCTTTTCTTTACCCTTTCATTAATATCTAATTTTTTACTGTGACTTTTATTGATCGGAAGAGTTAGCTAACTTACTTAACACTTCGTAAACGGATTGTTTACATTTATTTTGATAGCATTAACAACAAATATCCATTCTTCGAAGTGGGAATGGTCTTTTGGTGGGAGAAGGCGTGTTGGAGGTTTATTCCGTAGATGAAATTATTATTTATTCCTCCCGAAAATACATCAACTGCGATTACTACACGTAAGGGGAGAGTTGGCGTTTCATGTAACGAATGCAATTTTAGATTTTCACCTGATATCTCCCCCTTGGTTCCCCTTCCGCGCCTTTTCGTAGATAGACCGCACCTCCCAAGAGGCGAGGAAACCATTCATTACTTCCTCTGGAGCAGACTGCGTCGAGTTACCGCATTACTAACGAAAAGTCCGAAAGGGTTAAAAAAAGAAACAGGCGAAAGGGGTATTATTCAATTTAAAAAATGGTGTTAAAACCTCAGATTTTTCATCCTCCCACGTTTCTCTCTCCATGATCCATCTTTCTTGTATCTTTTTTCTCCCTTACAAACCACCCGTTTGATGAAAAGAATTACTCCATTTAATAATTCATATCCTTTCTTCTGTCCCCTCATTTGTATTCATCCGGAGTCTGAATGAAGCAGAAATTCCTCCGCAGTTTCACTCACGTATAAGCGAGTGCGTGTATATATACATATACATTATATATATACACAGACATGTACAGACGTATATAAATACCAAAGTCAGTGTGATGGCGAAAGAGAGAAACCATTGCGTTTCAGAGTCTCTTATTTAACCTTCTCGACAATCGTTGCACCAAAGAAACTATGAGGAACATCAAAGTAGGCGTATGATTCATGGGATCTTGAAACATCAGTCACAACTTTACGGATGGTGATGGAAACATACCAGTCACACTTTCGTCCCATAGCTCACGCAGTATATATCAAGTGCGATTAACTACATTCGCTTATTACATGCATCTGGCATTGCCCACAAACTCTTAAAGAGTGGTGCAGGATCATTAAACTGTGGAAACATTACAGAAAAAGCTTCTCAGACAACTCTAATTAAACTCTCAACTCTAACCAAAAGACTTTCAATTCAATAACTCAATATTCTCTAATACTTCGATGGAACTGTTACTGTAATGCTACTTTGAAATTCTTTCCAAATAACCCATCATTTTCAATGTTTTCTAGATGAAATCAAAAGCTACTTACTGTTAATACGAGTATAGTGGGGATATGTTTGCTTGATGAATCCATCATAGCATTCTTCCTCGTATAAAATTAAAATCATTCGGCAGATAAAATTAAACTTAAAATCAGAAAAAGGCTAAAAACTGTTAGGTACTTGTCAACATCAACGGTCAGTTAATGATTTATAAAAATGTATTCGCTTTAAGTATTGCATATTTAAATCAGTGATAGGGAAGCCTTCGTTGAAAGAGTTAAAAAACAAACTTCGAAAACTGGACTATATAGGAAGAAACGATCACATTCATAAAATTGCCGCCTTGAAACAGAAAACGGGTGTCTGTAAATATTCATTTCTAAATCGAGGAGTAGTTGAATGGAACAATTTACCTCGAGAGTTATTGGAGCCTTCTCCTCATACTTACAATGTATTTGTAAATAGGATTAAAAGGATTATGCAATTCTAGCTAGTAGATTGTGCATCATCTTATTTTTTAATTATTATGCATTATTTTACGTTTTTGAATGTAGTTTATTAAAGTTTGTATGACGTACTGCCTTCGGGAGGTTTTGGGGGGTTTCCCTCTTCACTAGGGCGAATGCCACGCTGGGTATTGCATTTGTCCTTCTGAAAAGAGAGCCATTACCTGGCCTGGTGCCTATTTGTAGCTCTAACACCCAATAATAAAAAGCGTTATACGTAACGCAATTTTAATATATGCATGAATTGAATATCCCGTAAATTAAGAAAATATTAGTACATTAAATATCGGAGAGCACCTTTCATAAATACTATTTATAGCGGTTTCTTTACGCAACTGCACGTTGTCCATGGATGGGTTCCGAGAATGAATCTCGAACGAAAAAGTATGTTGAATCTTTTAAAATAAGAGGTAATTACGAGTAAATCACATCCAAGAATCAAATATCCCCGAGGATAATGAAATTATCAATACCGGAAAGAGATTCGACCAGAACTGTTAACAACCTGCCATAGGGTAACTCGCTCTCTTAATTGATTTGAGTCCGGAAATTTGAAGGTCCTCCAAATCAAGTCACGATTTTTCTCTCCTTAATCCTTCGGGTTAGAAATCAGGCAAATCGATCGAATGAGCTGAAATTAAGCATCCGCTATTACACCGCACGGAGAATGTAAAACGCTGCATTCAAAAGCATTACATTAGGTTGAACATTTTTTTATTCACCAGTAAAGAAAGGATTGCTATAAATTTCCTTTCTATTAAAGTTGAAGCAAAAATTGAATTGCATATGCTTTTAGATCGAATCTAATTTCTTTCGTACCGACAATTTGTAAATGAAACTGTATAGATGACTTCATTATAAAAATGCAGCTACACTATATTATAAGAGGCTATGCCTTTTGATGGGAATGAAATTTACGGCCGCTAATAATAATAATTATGTCTAACAATATCAAATAATGTTTTGAATATCTTTAGATGCCTTAAATAATATTAGTATATTAAAAACAGAAAATAGAAAGGAAGTGTTGCAATTAAATTTTGTTCACCATGGAATTATTAAACCAAAGCTGCCTTTACGACTGATCAAAAGCAATCGTGATCTCAGCACACAAGTGTGCATCGAAAACATCAATTGATCTTCACAATTCTGCAAAATAACGGGATACTCGGGCGGTATGCAGTTTCTAGTTCAAGACATTGCCACAACTATGTATATATGGGAAAATTTGATAAATTGAACGACGAAACCAAACTGTGAAAGGCTGCAAATATCAAGGAGTCGGACTATCGAAAAAACTAACATGGGGAAGACTTTTATAGGAATATTCGTTTTGTAATAAGAAGTCTAAGCCAAAGAGGAGTCTGGGTAAACGTCTTGAATGAATCTTCGGCTTTGGCCGAATATGAGATTAGTGTATGGGACCCGCATGAATCAATGCTTAGTAAGTCGCCTGAAGGAGTGCGCAGAAGAGCGGTAACATATGAAGGCAAAAGCGGTATGAAAGCGTCTGTAAAATGGCAGATGAACTAGGATGGGAATTATTATTGAAGAATTTCGATCATCAGGCATATTCAAATTGTGAAGCTGGAAGGAGCTAATTCTAGGTTCGAGGTTTCTAATTCCTATTTATATCGGACGCGGATAAACGGATTTAGAGAGCAGTCAGTAGTCAGAATATATAAATGAATGAATGAGATAATTATGGAACGCGAATATACAACCCGAAGAAGAGAAATATTCATTATTAACAAGGCTATGAGGGAAAGGAATGCATTACCTAAAGAACTCTTCATTCCTATAAAAATATATCCTCCTCATACGCCTAAAAATGCTAAAAGTTAATCAAAAGCTTTAACGCTTGTAATTATTTTGTACATTTGTTTTATAATCATTCCGTAATCTTCCAACACTTTTTACGTACTGAATTACTCGCCATCAGGGAATGAGACTATGTATAATGTACAGCATTGTGTATGTTTCTTACAATTCTATGAGAATATACCGTGTACTGGATTCATTTGTACTGTCTGCAGGTTTTTGTAAGGCACGTGGTTTGATTAAAAAAAGTGAAATTTATATATTGTACGCGTTTGGAGTGATATTTCAAACATTTTTTTAAACGTCGGTTCATATTTCCATAGTTTATGGTAAAATTTTCAATTTTGTTTGCAGTTTACTCTAATTGTAGCAGCCGCTAAGGTAAGACGTGTTCCTATGAGCTCGGCGAAATAAATATATTACATATACATGTAAAAGAGAATAATTTTAACTATCGATTGTTGAGTTTCAAAATTGGACAAAATCAAACGATAAGATAAGACCATAAGATATGATGATAAATTTTACTTCTCAGTATTCTAGATAAATCTACGTTCCACTGAGTTTGACGTAATCAAATAGAGACTACTTCATCTTTAAAAAATCTGCATTTTTCATTCCATTTCATACTACATCTTTCAGTTAATCCTGTTTTTTAATTATAAAGTGATTTAGAGTAAAATGGAAACGTACAGAATTAATAAACACAGCTTCTCTGCAGCCTTGGTCCTTTACAGTCAGCCCAGTCGAAATCCATTTCTTGTAATGCTATAATTTTAATGCGCATTTTCTAATTCTAAAACTACTTTTCTCTCCAGGTAAACCTTTTTTGAAGTTTTAACCTTGTTCTGCAAATGGAGTTTTGACGAAAAATGTTCCTCTCATAAGAAAACAAAAAGACACCCCGAGCTACCTCGGTTCTCTGTCGTTGAAGTCTCCCAAACTCCCGACTTAATCCCAACAAAATTAAATATGAGGAACCTAATTCCTCACATTCTCTAAAACCCCATTTATCCATCTGTTACACCACAATTCCCCTCTTTTGGTCGTTACGGCTCTCCCGTTTAGTATTCGTGGGCAGTGCGTATTCGAGAAAGGGATCACTCGTTACAAATCCGCTTTTTTTGGTGAAATGGAGAAGAGCACATGCTCGGATTATAAGAGACGCGGCCGAATTAAATCCGTTGCAAATCGAGACTGTCTCCTCCGTAAATACGTAAAAAGGTTCACGACATATGGGAATAGGATCGTGAAATAATTGGTCTCGAAGAGTTGAGGAACTTAAATATACAAACTTAAATTTAATACTGAAAAACGTATCTTATGACCCTGCACGAATCTATAGCAATTCACTTTTTGCAAGTCTTAATTTTGAAAAAATATCCCACGTGATTATACGTAAAATAGCTTACATCCATGAACTAAATTAAATATAACTAAATTATAATTATATAACTAAATATATATATATATATAATACAATATATATAATATATACAATAACCTGTAGGAATTGTTTTTACATTTTTTTCGCTACTGCAGATTGAATACCTAATTTTTCGCAGAAACATAGGAACTAAGGTAGCCAAAAAACGTCATCTTCTCAGAGTTCCGTCATTTTTGCGAAACATAAAAGTGATTTGTAAAGATATGCTACAGCTTACAACAATGGAATTTCAGCTAGAGTTGCATCTTGACTATCTCTGTATGTTTAAGATTTTTATTAAATAATATTAAAATATCCATTAAATTGTTATTAATAGACATAAAAGTTTAAAATTGATCAAATCCTAGAATTTTATTTAAATGAAAAAATAAATTGCATCATTTTATTCTATACTATTTGAAAAGTTTTATATGATAAGGGAACAGGTTATTTTTTATTTGTAAAAAAATTTTTTTTACAACTTTTAAAACCCGGCACTTGACAGCGTTGCCATATCATATTTCATAGGCATGCGAACTACAAAATGGCTCTATGAAAGAGTACTTCTGGAAATGAGAAAAGTAGTATTTATATCATCATTTAAGTACAACTCCACTGCACCAACAATTTCTATTGCGTCATCTAACCCATGAATATATTAAATCTCTGAGAATGCACTACCCTATCAAGTAATGAGAATTTGGGTGTCCATGTAAAATTTCGAAGTTAATATCCTCTACCACCTTTGCTCATAACTTCTTCGAGTGCAATTTTTTTCAAGAAGTTTTTTTCCACGAAGTTACCAGGGCGTAGTGAAGTTAACCGAATCATTGATGGTAGGGTTTTCCCCCTGGCGCCCTACTGCTTTCGCGGAATTGGTTGCCCTCTGGATTTCTCTATTATGTTATGTCCTTAATAGAGCTTCAGGTATAATTCCGCAGTCTTCCATATTCTATAGTGACATTCACGTCTTTTGGAAAAATGAGTCAGAAGTCCGTTGGTTCATCAACTGCGATATGACACCAACAAAAGCCAAAGTTTTGCGACTGAAATCACTCAACAGTTCTCCATCAACTTCGGGATTCATTCTTCGGGAGGAATTTGGATGTTGAGGAATAAGGATTGAAATTGCGTATTCTGTGGAAGCGAGACAAAGAAATAATATTAAATGCTAGAGCATTCTTTAAATCATCGTAAGAAAAGAATACTGTTGGTTTTAAAACAGTGACAACCGCTACCCCTTTATGTGCCGGAGTGAGTGAAAGAACAGTTAAAAGCATCCTTCGACAGAACCAAATGAGCTGCGCATCAGTATTGTCATCTCCCAGTAAAATAACGTTAGGCCTCCGATAATTCTGAACGAAATTTTGCAAGGAGTTACCCGGAGGAAAGTGCACAGCTTTTTCATCAGGAAGACATTTCCTACTATTTTCTAAGTCATGCGTGAATTGAAATCAGAAATTGAAGAGTTTCATGATGTTTAAGAGACCGCAATGCAGATTTGGGAGAAGTTGGAATTTTATTTCCGGAAACTGGGTAACAAGCCGGTCCTTATGGAAAGTCAGCGCTATTCTCATCGGCAACATTTCTGCGTACCATCAATAGAGTGAGAGCCGCTGGTAAGGAGATGTTTCATACTGACGAGACTAAGTGCGGGGAATGAATGTTCCCATGACAGGAAAAGTGGATAGTTTATATTAGTACCTTAGTTTATATTTAGTCTTGTAGTAAATTAAATATTCAATCTGCAATACCAAAAAAATCCCACTTAAATTAAATAAAATTATGCCCCAATGATGTAAAAACAATTCCTGTAGGTTGTGTACTAAGCTAGCAATAAATTAGCAAAGTGTAGGGGCAAATAATTAACACTTAGATAACGACAGTAGAGATTGACTCCATCTCAGGCACATCAAAGTGATTAAACAGTGAGAACCAAAAATCCAACATGGCAACATGAAATCTACAAGGAGATAAAAAGATGAGGGAATAAACATGCAGCACCAGGGGTCAAAGCATAACAGAAAAACATATATCTGAAGATACTACAATCACTTCACATGAAAAATCAGACAGTAATGTCAAAATGTTGCTCTCTTAACATTGACATCACTGTATGAAAATATATACATATATATATATAGTAATTATATAGTATATATAATATGTATAGTTAGTAATATTGATATAAAGACTATAGCAGAAAGTGATACTGCTCATTAAGTTTTTATTGATAGAATATAGTACATAAGGGGTACACTTTTCACACTAAAATCATCAAATGTATGCATATCTCATATGCATTAAAGAAATCTTTTTTTAAATCTCCAGAATCTTTTCTCCTTATTTAATAAAATTTGGTTACAATAACTTGTTTAACGTTCATTAAAAGAATTTCATTACAAGATGTGACTTTCATTGCTATGATTATTGAAAGAAAAGACTTAAATTCTAGCAAAATGTTTTACCTTTGAATTTTGTGTTATTGAAAATAGTATACCATGCCATACTAATTATCTGGATGAAATAACAATAGTAAGAAGACAAGAATTGCATTCCATGCTTAAAGGATATGAACTGCTTACAATGAAGATTGTCTTAAGAAAAGTTTTGATACATTATAAATATTGATCTAGATTTCTAACCCATGAAACATATAATAATCATTATTAGGAGAAGCTATAAATTTGGCAACAAGAACAATTGCATGAGGATGAGGGAATACAAATATCAGAAAATGATGGTCGATTATCCTTATTGTATTTCCAGCACATTTTCATAACCTCGAAATGATAAATATACTATATTAAGTCTTTGAAGATAGAATAAACAGATAGTGACAAAGTAATTTCCTTTTCAATCCATGGATGCCAAGTTCTATCATTAACATCATTCCTGATAGTCATGTTGTACTTTTTCTTAAAACCTCAATTTTTTTACTTATGCAGTTTTTTGTAAATGTTTGTCATAAACTATTATTTTAGACATATAAGAAAGGAACAATTTATAAAGGTAAAACTTACCTTTTTAAAGACAGCTTCAGGGCAATTGCATGGTTGTGACAATGTATTTCCCTCCTTAACATATGCCATTACTTCATGATTTGATAGGTCCTCATATGGAGTTCTTCCATACGTAAATATCTCCCACATAAGTATCCCTATAAGAAATACATGTTAATTAACCATTTATTCATCTTATATCCATAACAAATAAACCCAGAGCAAACTCAATCATGTACTATATCTGATGAAATCAATATTAGAAGGCGTGATTTTGTGCAAAGCCATAGAACGTGTGATGAAAAACTTTGTTTTCCACAGAAAATTTGCTTTACTAGCAACCAGTTTCATAATTTTAAATTATATTAACTACCTGAAGATGTAATTTAAAATTACAAAACGGGTCTCTATTACAGCAAATTTTCTAGGAAAATTAGAAAATTTTTTCATTGCACTATATATGACTTAATTATTCATGATATTTACTTACTATTTTCATAAATAAATCCATAATAAGAATACAATCAGTATGTTTTTATCAAAAGAATTGCATGCAGTGATCTTTATTTAGATTCCAACATCTATAAATAGAATGAAAATGTTGAATATTTTTTCAGGAAGGTTGAACCATTTTATATGCATTCTTTGGAATAAACCAACTTCATGAAGGTAATTTTAAATTACCTATTTCACCTAAATTTACAAAAAATATCAAACCAAACTATAGTGTTTTATTGATCAGATAGGCTGTAGAAATATTATATTTAAGTTCAGCTTCATAGTGCATTGTAATTTTAATTATAATAATAAACTATACATATAATCAATGACAGTACTTCAATAATATACAGTAATAATCTGCCTATGTTTCATTTTAACTTTTCTGAAAATTGTTTTTCTTTTACTAATTAAGTCAACATATTACATTTGTGGGATATTTATGATTATACATATGAAAAGTACTCTTACCAAAGGCCCAAACATCTGCTTTCTTAGTATATCTCCTTTGATACACCTCAGGTGGAGCCCACCTAAGAGCAAATGCTCCATAAGATGATTGGAAATATAAGTCATCTGGAACATATCTAAGAGGAAAATATCCTGTTATATATGCTCATAAATTTAAAGTCAAATCCAAAATATTATAAGCAGAGGAGGTTTAATAATAAATAGTTAACATTTGTTGTTTTGCACTGACTTCAACAATTAAATATTGTAGTAGTAGTTGAATGAATGAGAAATATTAAAGAAAGATCATGAAATATGTTTTCATATTAAGTTATTGATAAAGGATAGGATAGATTTAACAATTAGCATGTTAAATCATGCACTTTTCACAATGTCATTTTTCACTTCTGTTAAACATAATGAAATATTTGATAAATCTTAAAATATATAATACTTTGGGAGTTAGTTCACAAATAGATTCTAAATCTGGTAAATTAAGTAACAGATGTCTGTTTCCAATGAAAAAAAATTTCAAACTACCAACTAACACATCATACCATCTCAATGTTAAACAATTCCATCCTAGCCAGTTTACAGAAATCAGTTGGACTTTATGAATTATTAAACTGTTCCTTTTTGATGTTTGTTATTCATTTGGGGCATTACTCACTACAAGCAATTTTTTTTCTAACAAGGGTTAAAAAAGTAGATATTATTAGAATGATAATCACCTAGATAAGCCAAAATCAGCAACTTTGACAGTTAAATCTGCAGCCACCAAACAATTACGAGCAGCAAGATCCCTATGAATGATATCTTCCCTGTGAAGATAGGCCATCCCAATCCGAACCTGAAAAATGACAAGGAGAATAAACTAATGAGATTCTCTGTCATACCGATTCTAAAATATTCATATATCCTTACACTCTTGGCATATGTTGAAGTCCTTAAGGTTTACAAATATAGCCTAAGGCATTAACCTTCGGTAACTTAGTGTCCCTGATCTATGAACATAAGTTGGATTTTTCTATTGCTATCCCTTATCTTTGTTGAGAAAAAAATATCATAACTTTCAAACCTTATATAATCCCCTGACTGATTAATGACTTTCTACGTTTTGATTGGGTAAAAATCAATTTTCTATTTTTAACATTTTAAAATACAATTTGTTTCCAAATCATAATAATTTATTTTCCATGATTCAATTTCTGTGATGAATTCTCATAACATTTCTGTTGAGATTTTGATACTTTTCTTATTTCATATCATATATGCTTTACCACCTCATTCTTTTCTCTAATCTATTTAGATAGATGGCTTTTGGAACTGATATATAGGGTGAAAATTTTATTTTGCCTAAAAAATTGTTTTAAAATTACAATTTTCTATTAATTCAGTAATTCAAGATAATGACTAGCTCTATTGGCTATGAGTAATACAGCCATCCAGCTTGTTCTAATCATTTGTCTTTGATCAAAAGAGTAAAGGATTAACAATGGAGGCTCAAATATAAAATCTCTTTATATTATTTGTTAGGAATTGATGATAATCACCAAAATTAATTGAAAATCAACATCAATCTTTCCTTTCCAGCATTCTTAAGACATTTTGAAACATTTCTAATCAATCTTAAGAGAATTTATTGAAGAAGCCATTAATAAGTGTTAAACATATTTTTGTATTATATATAGTTACTTTACCTGATCACAAAATTTAAGTTGATCAGCAACAGATATACTTGATTTATTTTTCTGTAAATAACTTAGCAGAGAACCATTCTCTAAGTACTCCATCACAATTGAAACAGAGGAGGAACTGCGTAATACTCCATAACATTTAACCACATATGGATGATGAAGATTCCTATGGTATTTGAAATTCTCTTTAAAAAAATTCTACTCATATGTTGCCAAATATAATTGATTAGTTTATGTATTTATACAGTTATGTTCACAGTAATTGGGGAAAAAATTATTGTCATCTATATATATAATATATATATATATGATCACAACTATCATGTGTTCATTGAAACTTACATAATTGACTTTAATTAACACAGTTACGTATTATTAAAAGAAGGATGTTAAGGGTTCATATAATATTTTATATTCGATGAAGGAATTTATATTCAAAGTTGCAACATGTTCACAATGCCTTATACTCTTGTATAAGAAATCCTATTCTCATTTGCAGCCTTTATTTTTATTAAATAATATTGTACAATAAGGCCCTATTTAACCAAGAACCTGCTAAAATTTGATCAAATACTATTCCAATTGTTATATGATTATAGAAAGATATACATCATAATATACAAACATACTTCATAATATTGGCCTCTTTCATGAAGTCTTCTGCCATATAGCCTCTATTCATGGTTTTGATTGCTACATTTTTTGTTCCTTTCCAGCGACCTTTATATACTACTCCAAAAGCTCCCTGACCTAAAATATTTCCCTTAACAACTTCTTCTTTAGGTATGGTCCATGCGTTTAGATTTTCTATTAAAGTAATAGGAATAATTCTCACTTATATCAGAGGAATTCACTATAAACTCATTCCCCATTTCAAAAATCCTTATAATAGAGGAAATCATCGTAATAGTGTGGAGGTGGAATTGAGTTATAGATTCATGTACTTACCATGTTGCAGTGACTCATTTTCTCTTATTTGGAACCCTAATACTTCAATAGAAAATATTTATTTCAGCAGTAATCACAAGGCTCGAACATTATAAAATGAAGGAACATTCATTAATTATTATTTACAAGATTATTAAATGTATTATATTTACTTTCGTTTGATGGAATGTATCGGGTCATTCCCGGGAACACCAAGACTTCAATGAAAAGAAAACAATACTTTAATTGAAAAAGTAATTTTCTTTAGAGTTAATTTTATATATATATATATATATATATATATATATATATATATATATATATATATATATATATATACGCTGGATATAATTAAATAATTTATAAGAGCAATAATTTTAATAATGATACTAACTTGAAGATATAGAATGACATTTAAACGTAAGTTGATGTTGGTTGCTCATCTGAATGATGGTCCTTTTCTTAAATGTCGAGAAGATTGAAACGGAAGTGCTAAAATCTGAAACGAAAGAAAAGTATCCCAACCCTTGTACTCTATTACATATCCCTTAAAATATAAATCTTTCATTGCAGAATAGAAAAGGAACGATCTTCGTGCTCCGAAGAGAATTAATATTTAACTCACTTTCGAGCAGCGACCGATATGTAATCCGAATATGTGCATACGACTGAACTATTTATACTAAGAAATTATTGATGATTAAATTCTATATTCTTTAAAACATTCCCTTGTAAATAGGTCATGAAATCTTTTTCTTATAATCCTAAACCGAATATGCCAGCATTCAAAATTTCTATTTCATTTATAAGGAATGCATGTTAATATAGCTTCTGCTTTCTATTCATAAACTTTTTTTTATTTTAAATTCCTTATAAGATAAATGAATGCTTTTCAGAATCTAGTTTTCTGTGATAGTTTTTGAAAATTTTGTGTACACCACTTAACCCTTCGATCTTTTTAATTATAATATCTCAGTGGACTTAGTATTGAAAATTTGACATGTAATATGTTTTTAAACCTTACTTACGTATCTTCGATTTACATGCTTGTCAACAATAAATTGAATTGTGAACCTGTGGTTCCAGCTTGAATTTTCGCCGCTTTCAATTCAGTAAAAATTGATTTAATAATCATCTATTAATAGTTTCTATTCTGAATCTACAAAGTAGTTAGATTTTTGGACTAGATTAAAACTGATTCGTTCGATGATTAGATAAGTGGACAAATGTAAATTATAAAACTCACCTTTTCGGTCGTAGTTGTTTCAAGCATTGAGTCGATAACTTCAGTTTCACGCTTTTCATAGGGCGACAGTGATGAGATGTATCTTATCATCTTATCTACCATATGATGCACAATGCTAGGAATGTGCTGATACAAGTTTCGTACTAGAAGTAGATTGTAAAATGAATTAGAACAGTAAAACTATATATATCTTAACATTAAAATTATTCCTTCTTGTATCTAGGGGATGTACCTTTAGAGTTGATAACTTAAAACAATAATCAGAATAGATATTTGAGGGTATTGAAATTGGTGAATAGTAATTCTATACACAAAACTATTCAGTTTGTTCGCTTTCGCAAAAATATTTTTTATAAGGATCAGGAAGAAGGAGGATGAAAAATTATAACGATGTTGAAGTTCACTCTTAGATCATTAGTAGTATTTACCGTATTTACCTCTATCTATTTGATAATGAAATTAATGGAAGTGTTAATCATATAAAATTACATAACTTGGGTATTGTGAAAGGTTTAGTATCATCTTATTTTGGTATACCATTTAGGAATTCTTTCTAAACAAGATTACAGCATATAACACTTGTTCATTGTTTTTAATATATTATAAATATGTGTGTTATCTACATATAGAGGGAAATGCAATGGAAGTAAAGTTTGATGAATAACATTTATGAATAGATTTTAAAAAAGTGATTTGAAGCAGAATCTTATGGAACTCCAGTATGAGCCTCAAAAATAGGACTTGCATACATTCACATGGACCCTTAAATTTCTCTCTTTAAGTTAACTGGTGAACCATACTTTAGTGCTTCCTCAAAATCTATGGCTGCAATTTTACTATCAACAAAGTATGGTAAACCTTATCAAATGCCTTGCAGAAGTCTGCACGTATAGTAGAAGCAAAGGCATTGATTACAAAATCTACGTAGCATAGAAAATATATCATTGTCAATCTTCCTTGGAGGAAACTATTTTTCTCTCAGATTATTTTTGAATTTACATCTAAAGTAATTTTTACAAAAGGTTATCCATTTTAGCTTATGAAGATTGAATTGTAACTGGACTATAGATTTAGATTTTCGATTTGTTAACACTCATCACTTGACAGACTTAGATTAGTGATAGATATGTTCCTCTGCTCAATGATTTATAATATCTTATAGACAGTATAGATATACAAATGGAGAGTGGCAATTTTTTAATATAGTTGCTACAATAAAATCAGACCCAGGGCTGTTGGCAGAGTCTAAAAATAATCATTTATCTAAATAATAATATCTTTGTAATACATACATTTTTCACATCCTCAACTGAGATGATTTTAGGTATTTCAATACGCCAAGGTTCTGGATATACCTGAGAGAAGTAGTCAGCAAATAAGTTAGTAATATTTGTGGATTATCAAGTCAGTTTTGGTTTTTCACTTAAGTCCAGAAATACTTCATATTCAATGTCATAGAATATTGTACCAGGTAATCCTTGTAGCACCAACTGGCTGGTATCTTGTAAACTTTTCAGCAGCAGTTGTAAAGGTTATAATCCCTTGAGTTAGCTGAAAATTTGTAAGCCTTGTATGCATTCTGTTTCGCTAATGTGTCATTTCAATTGTTTTAAACAGTAAATGAAGCTTTCATTATAGACATTTATTTTAGGTAAATGAAGTAATTGAATCATTAAAAACAGTATATAATATCTCTAGGTTATCATTTGCATTAACATTCCAAAGTAAGCCTTCACAGCTTAAACAAAATAGATGTTTGATCAAAGAAGGATAGTCACAAAATTTTAAATAAAATATTTCCCTTGAATAGTATATTGATGGAATGTTTTACAACTTTTACAATTATTTCACTGTAAACTGCTGGGTGATAAGTGCCACATGGCAAAATTAGCTCAGAAGTATTACAGAATGAGTAGAATAGATACAATAGCAATACCATTTTCAGATGCATCCATTTCCATTTGTGTCTTTTATTCCTTAAGATATTGGGTATTTTCTTTATTCTAAATCCATAACATTGAGTATTGGAAATGAACAAATGGACTATTAATCTCAGAATTTCCTTCACCTAAAAATGTCTTCCTTTTCACTATTTACAATTTTCTCCGTTATGTAAAATATAATGAGATTTTTGACCCTGTGTTGGCCATCTCTAATACCACTTTCATGTTTTCCAGTTCAGATCTCGGTTGTTAAATCAGGAATTTTAACTCTGGTACATTTTCTTGATTCTGTTTAAAAATATGACAATGGAAGCAAACAGATCTTTCCATAGAGGTTAAACATTTAGTTTCCTGCCTCTTACGGCTAGCACATTTTTCTGAATAAAGTTTTTGCTTATAACCATCAAATTTCACCTCAGATATCTTGTACTTAAGAAAATAATACAAATGACCAAACAGATATGAGTATGAGAACTGAAGAAGGAGGTTAAAGTGATATGGGTATGAGGACTGAAGAAAGTAAATAATATGAAACAGTGACATTATCATCCCAAGTATGCCAGAAATATTGCTTGTACACTGTTAAGAGACCATCTTATTTACTGTAAAATAAATGGTTTTTACACATCGTATATGAGGGTGAATTTTTAGAATAAAACTTGAAAAGTAGAGATTTCCAGAATGATCTGATTATCTATTTATAATGAGATTCCTCGCTTGAGATATTCTTTTAGAATAAATAGATAAAGAATAACAGCTCCCAGTCGTTGATTTGCTCACCACAAAGCATCCAACTTTCTGCTTTCTTAATTAATATTAATTAAAATTAATTTTTAATTTTGTTGCTTCTTGTGGTGACTTATTGCCTACATACCAACTGAAATAAATCTCATATGATACTTTTTCTAATGGCTTTCTTGGCTAATTGTGAATTTTTTTTGCAAATCATTTTCTAAAAAAATATTTTTCATAGAAGTTAAATAGGTTATACATGTATATTTATAAGATAAAATCAAATTTACAGCATACAATATAAATCAATAGACTTGTGGTTTGTAAGGGTTTTTAATATTATTTTACTGTCTCCTCTCATACAAAATTAGCTGGGATTTCAGAAAAACTAACTTGTACTCATCAAGTCCATGTAGCTTTATTTTCTTCACATAATTATGAGGTAGAAAACCAACAGATCTATAAAAAAGAATATATTTTCATTTTAAAATACATCAATAGCATTAATATTACACAATTTTATAAGCTATAAATAGTCAATCTTTTCTAAAAATAATTATTCGTATAGAATATTCACACATCCATAAAAATTGCATAAAACTTCAAATTACCCTTTCAGGTCATTGACTTTCCACCAATGCCCATCTGTATCATCAAAGACTTCAAATTTCTGACCCTGGAATTGGAACATTGTGAAATTTATTTCCTAATTTCCTCACACTTTCTTCTTAATTTTTATACCAGCATAAAACTTGAGAAATCAATATTCTGATCCCATGCGGATTAGCTCTTCAAACAGTAAGTTTTGTATGACTCTATGATAATGTTTCATTATTGGAATTTGTATAAAAATTCAACTTTTGGCCAAAAAATATACCATGTATGCATTCAAATTCATCATAGCGTGACCATATTAATCTGAAGAGTAAGTAAATTTAGAACAATAAGACTACAAATAAAATAAGAAAAGAAAAACTGACACTCAATAATGTGGTAAGTTTGGTATGTGCAGCAATGTTACAAGATATATTGCTGTACCAACAAAAAATGAAAATTACATGTAACAACTGTCTGTGAATTTAGATTTTTGCACACAACAGCCTACGTCTATCATAATATTATATTGCTTATCTCAGAAATACATCCACTTTGTGTTTTGCTCTTTATTCTCAACTTGATTATTCTATATACAATCTTCATATAGATGGCTCTTAAATTTAATGACATCCTACATACTACTAGACAAATTATTTTAAAATTAAGAAGTTTAGTAGTTTGCTATAATAGATCAAAAAATTCATAATTTCAAGGCCTTGACCTTTCACATCCTGTGACCATATTTTCCCTGATTCACTAAATTTTTATACTAGCTGGGCTTCACTTCTGCTGCATTGGATGGAACGAAAGATTAATTATACTGAAAGAAGGATATATAATAGACTGATGGAACAGAATAATATTCATTATCTCCCGTATAAGGTGTAGAATATCCATTTTTATTTTAACTTATTTAAGATAAGACTTTGCGTTCAAAATATAGTATGAAATTGATTTAAATGAATCAAAAACCATAATTACTAACAGATGCTAGCTACTAAATGGAAGGTAGTACCATGGGATAATGCTTGTATAGAAAATAAGAATAAATTACACTAATCAGAGAGGCTTGTTTAATTTTATACAACCTTATCGAATGAGTAGATTGATATGAAACAAATTTTGCATATTGTCATTTTCCTACCTTGAGAGAATTTCATCTAATATCAACGATAAAACTTCCATCGCTAAAAAATGAATTCAAAATGCAAAAAAAACGAAATTTTTAAATACATACATTAAAATTAATTGGAAGGAATAATAATAGTTAAGTTGAACGCTGCAAAGTAGCCAACCGGCTAGCTGGAAACGTACAAGGAAATGGAAATGTACAAACGTACACCACCCTCTTACCGTAAGGTGGTGGAAGAAGCCAATAACTACGACCCTCAACTGTTTAAATTCCTAAAAAAATAGTTAAATTTCCATCTTCTCTCAAGTCCTTTTTAATAGCTTAGTAAAATCGGATATATAATTGAAACAGTACTCCACTAAGCCTTACTCAAGAAATTAGGATCATTTAAAATTTGAAAGAGCTCTGAAAAAAGACCTATATCAATCATACCTTATTTTCATCGAACATTAAATCGTCTTCTTGGAGGAGGAGGGGTAAAGTGTTACAATGAATATATCCTTTTTAAAGGGAGAAGTCATCAATCTATTTGTACTTTTCATTTTTATTTGTGTAACCGATCGATATATACAAGTCCAACGTTAGAGAGTTTTCATAATTCAATGACGAATGACAACGCTTATATGTACTAAATTGGAAAATGAATTGCCTCACGAAACTGAATTCGTTTTCGAAAAAACGTTTTGGGGATTGCATCCTCAATTCTTAAGAAATTATCTCCCTCTAGATCTATATTGCGTTTAAAATTCACATTAAGGCATATAATTAAAATTTGAGAGAAGGTAAAATGAGTGAAATTAATTTCTCAGTTCCATCGATGACTTGCTGATTTTTATTAAAATTAAAGTCCTTATATATAGTATCTTAGAGTACATTTTTAAGAACTAATAAATTTACAAGAAATTTTAAAGTATTTTGTATTTTCCAATTTTATGTAAGTTACAAAATTTGGAGTTATAGCTTTAATCCATTCTTATTTCCAGTCCTCATTTATTTATGATTTACAAATTTGTTTATAATCGCTAATTATTATTTAATGATTTCCCTCACTTTCTCAACATTTTAACGGAAAGAAGAGAGTTTGAAAAGTAAATATTGATTTAACTCGATTTTCTCACAGAGAATACGATAGAATATCTTGGAAGTTTTTATCCTTTCCTCTCTTAATATTTTTCTCAAAAAGTTGTAATATTCGTGCTACCAGGCTGCTGGAAAAATGAAATGAATTTAGTAACACCTTGAACTTTTATACTATAAACGGTTAAGGATATCATTTGGTCTGACTGATTGTGAGTTCAACCAAATCTTATCCCCAATTAGGAAAACATACAATGTCTCGAGCGTTTCACCCGCCCTCAGGGAATGTTTACGGGTACCTTCGCTTCCACTTCATCACAGGAAGAATAATGGGCTTCTCAACAATTCCAATCACCAGAGGAGGGTCTTTGAAAGATGTGCCATTTTATTTAGTTGCGTATAGTGCCTTTACTTTCCTTGTCACCTCCTCCTATAATATCTTCGCAACGATACAAAGCTTGGTGTCACCCGGCAGAGCAAATGTTCCGGACAGCCTTGTTTTAATGACAGCCGCTGGAGATGCTGTTCCCCTCTCAGTTTCTGCATTGATGCTCTGGAATCTTTACTTCATTTACCTATTTCAACGGCGACGAATCCACTGGATGTTCTCGGAAGTTTCTGCTTTGGCATCCAAACGAAGATGCGACTTCTCGCCCATTCGAGCAACTCTAAAGAGGCAGCTGATTCTGCTGGTGGGATAATTTGCTACTTTTGCGCTTTAAAGATTTTTGTTTTTTATTATTCCTGAAGAGTATTAATGATTTAATGCTAACCATTCCATGCTGCTCTTACTGATACGGGTAAGTTTAATTTTGAAATATTTTCATTATGATTCCACTATAAGCATAAGCGTACATCAGTATGGATCGTAGATGTTTCTATACTCTGAGATAAAGAATTTATAATATTATAAAATAGTCGACGTAACCAATGAGGTGGAAACAGACGCTTAAAGGTTGAAGCGAGAAATCAAATCCGAGGGTAATCATATGCTATTTAGTTCACATTAATTTTAATTTCTTTAGGCTTGAATTGCGGTTAAAAATTATTGGGATTTTAATTGGGAAGTTCATCTCTCGATTTGACAGGGTGCGGAATGGTTTGCAGTCTAAGTTCAGTATTCCAAGGTCCCGTTTTGGGAATTTTCTTGTAAGGTAATACACGATTGCGTTCTTCCATATTTGAGTACTCTGCGGTGATTCTTGTCTAAATGGATGTTTGTAAGGGCTATGTTAATTAATTTACTTAAAGTAAAGAACGTAAAGAACAATTGTGCCTTCTCTTGTCCCAATATTGGCCCAAAAACCTCTAGTATTCCATTTAATATATCGATTTTCAGCCATATGTCTAAAATATTCTTAAAAAATAACATTTTTTAGTTAATAATGTATTTTATGAAGCTTAATATAAATATCGAACGCAGCTATAACAAGAAAATAACCTAGAAGTCAGTGCATGTTGTGAAATGATCTTTACCTCCAAGATTTCCTCCCTTTCAGATTTAACAAGGAAACCTTTAGGACTGAGGCACGGGATATTGGATGAGACCGGTATGGAAGTGTAGCTTAGATATTACTCATAACAACCTGAAAATACTAGGGGCCAACGCTCCCTTGTTTCCTTGTAATTGTTGTTTAAAAATCGTCAATTCTAACTGCTTCGAATATATACAACTTAGTCTCAACAAGCGAATGGTGGCCTGGTGCTAGCGTGTTGGATTACTAATGAAACTGAGTATGGATCGAACCCAGTTTCTTCCTTTCGTTTTTTTTTCTTCAATCACTTTCTTTTTTTGGCAAACATTTAATCAATTTAAATGCTGTATTATTATTTCATTTTTCATGGCTCATATAATTTTAACATATTAAAAATAGAGAAAATTTTTAGTTCTTTATAATGTACGATCATTGCAGGAGTTTGCCAAAATGACTAAAAGGATCCGTTGACACATTTCCAAGTTAAATGAAATTACAACAATAACCAGTGGAATAGATTATGAGGTTTAAGGGACGACTAGGAAAAATCCAGTACCTGCAAACCATCTATGTTGTACAAAATAAAACAGCATGACAGACAGAGGGTTAAATAAATGTTGTATTAGTGCTCAGTGCATTATCTCAGAATGAACATTATATTTGATCATTTGCTTTGATTAATTTAAGCATTTGAATAGTTCCCAATTATGCTGTAACTAAGCACCTAGAAGCCCAATGACAAATATTTTTATTCTATTCTACTCTCTCCTGTGTAGAAGTATAGGTGCTGGTTCCAGTAGTTCAGTTATCCACTTACTTTTCCCTTGCTGAAGATGTCCCCCACAATCGAAGTGCTGTTGCTGCAGTGCTCATAAGCTGGATTTTAACCAATTCCCAACAGTACCAGATGTACAACATTCTTGCCCTAATTCACTTGCTGCTAATTGACGTAAACCATGAGATGGATTCACTTGTGAATCTGTATATGGGATCAAGAAAGAAATTTGCACCTTTGGAGGGAATACATCTTAAGAACAAGATTCGTGAACTTCAAACAGCACATTTTCGCATCAGAGGACTCTCTGCTGGATGGAATTGTTTATACGGTGTACAATGTCTCTTCATAGTGATGAGCACATTTTTTAATGTTATCTGTGCTTCATATCTTACAGCGGAGATAGTCCTATCCTTATGGATAGTTGAGAACCCCAGCTCAGTAGCTTTGGGTGGATCTGTTTGGGTCACAGCATCTGTGGCCCAGTTGGTGTGCATTATCTTTGCTTGTGAAGAAGTTGCTGCTGCTGTAAGAACTTTTAAAATCAATTTCTTTGATTAAAATTTCTCTGAAAAATATATTGTAATGTGAATGAACCATCATTTGCGTAGAAATCTGTCTTTTTAGTGCACTTTATGCTTAAAGTCTGTTTGGTAAAAGATTTAACTTAATATGCACAAAGAAGACAGTTAATAACATAGACATAAAATATTATACTAGTGATAATGATCCAAGAAAAAAGAATAAGTGACTATTATCTTGAATACATTGATTGCAACCTCAATATTTGAGCAAGAAACAAATTACTTGTCTATGAGATTGGAGAGTTTAAAAATGTTCAATATAACTCAAACAGTTCTACAAATCATGATCATTAAAGTATCAATGTGCTCTTTAATGAATTAATAAGCAATATGCTTAAAATTTAAATATCTGTATGTAATGATCTGTATAATAATGCTAGGAGATTTTGCTGTAAGCTGATCTAGACAGTTTCAAAAATATTTCTGTATGAGATAAAAACGGTAGTTATGTTTAATTTTTAATCCTTTTCATAAAATACGAAAGAGATACAACTGGAGATTGTGTTTAGATTCAAAAGCAAAAAATAATAAATCTTACATTTAGAAAGACAAAATTTTATGTTTTCATACTATTCAATTAATATTCCATTTCCTCTTTTAATAATAATATATTTTATGGAATATTCTATTTAGTTCACCATAATTTTACAATTTGGTTTCTACATTTTGCCTCTTGCAAACAAAAAAAATTACATGGTTTTTGCTGAGAATTAGTGTATATTTTGTCAAGCACAAGAACTAAAGTAGATCATATGTACTTCTGTTATTTATAAAAAAATATTTTCCTTAAAATAAGAAAAATACTTCTTACCTATAAACATACTATATGAAAAATTTTAATATTTTTTATAGATGGAAAAAACATCTAAAATCATTTTACAAGCACTGTTGATGACAAATGACAAGGAACTACAGGAAAAGTTAAGTATACAAATAATAATGAATTTAAATAAAACAAATGTCAATAAGTAATTGCATTATTTATTATATGAAAATTTCTGTTTAAGAATAAATTTTCATATTATATTATTTGTTCCTATGTATCCCTATTTAAAAATTTGTATTAGATATTTCAGAATTAAAAAATGCTGAGTATAAATAAACCAATTTAGAAAAGAATACATAAGTTATGTAATAGAGATAAGATTATATATGAGATACTGAAACAACTGGCGTATGAAAAAAAATCCTAATTAAATAGAGGTTTTGATCATCAGGGAATTTTTAAACGTGGAAGATCACACATATTAAGAATTCTGAAGGTATTAAATAGAAAATAAAATCAGGGAATGAAATTACACACTTGTATAATAAACAGGATATAAAAAACTTTAATCATACATCTTAAAATTCTCTTCTTAGGGAGATTGACTATCAAAGTATATAAGGGCTTAAATTGAATTGTTTTAAGTAAATGTATTTTGAAACATTTAATAGAGGCTTTTCTTTGTCAGTTTAAGTACGATTCTATTTTAAGCACAGGAAGCTAGTTAGTATGGAGAGCCAAGAGTGGCTAATAAAATGTGGAAAATAACTTAGACCTTAAGACCTTAGAGAATTAAATAAAGAAGCGAATTATAAGGTAGTTAGTAGATAACTCATTGCTGAATTGCTCAAGTGAGTTCGATGCATATTCACTACCTTGTTATAATCCTGCTATATAATTCAAAATTTATTTTTGGTTTCATTCCTCTGTTTTAGTTTAATTGACATTCAGTGAATTTCACTATGAAATATATATTTTACTTTTTCATTCCCTACCTTTATTTAAGAGAAATTTTTATCAATAAAGCTAATTGAATGATGAATATTACATTCTATGATTTGGATATAAATGTTTGGATCCAATATTGTGTTTTTTTTTTCTTTTAGTTAGAAGAATTTTCCCTCCAAATAGTACATACAAGGGTTACATTCACTTCTTATGGAATCTTCAAGTTAGAGATGTCTTTGCTTACTTCAGTAAGTAAACATGTAAAATATATCTGTGTATACTATGAAGTATCAAAATTTTTATTTTAATTTTCTAAAATTGATTGAAATGTTAAGAGCCATATACTTTGAATTACTGTTATGGTTTATTTTTCATTTCTATTTAAACATCATGAAACAGCTGTGTGGTTATTTTTCAAATTTAGCCATAAAATTAAAATTTTCTATGAAATAGAATTCTCAGAAACCATATTCTCATAAACATATTTCAGGGATTGAATTTGAACTACAACTCTAATACTGTGAAAAGACTAATTACAAGGTATAAATAGTCCAATTGTAAGTAGTATAATCTGAATGTGGAATGAATTGAAAATTGTAATTGTGAAAAGCATTTATTTTAGCAATTCTTCATTTTTTTGAAATTACTTCATAAAATCCAATTATATCCTTTGTATGATTTTATATCTTTGAGAGTATCTTAATTTAATAAAGTAATTCAATCATTTTCTTTTAATTAATTATTTTAATTTAATAATTCTAGTTTTGTAAACCGTGTATAATCGTATTTTGTAAATATTATGTAACATTTTTCTCTTTCATTGTAGTTAGTATACTTTGTTTGATGTACTGCCTTCGGGAGGTTTTGGGGGGTTTCCCTTTTGACTAGAGTGAATGCCAGGCAGTATTACTAATTTCCCCCTTAAATGTAGAGCTACCACCTGGCCTGGTGCCTATTTGTAGTTCTGATATACAATAAACAAATAAATAAATTGGCATATACATTATTATATTGATTACTCTCATAAAATGTGATCATTAACTTTAAATTTTAAGAGAAACATAACATTTTATTCTGATGTTGAGGAAATACAGAAAAATGACTCAAAAGATGTATAAGAAAAAGTTTTTGCATATAAAATTTAAAATACTCCTACCTTGTATTTGCAGATGGTTGCTGCTGTTATAAATAATATCGTGGTCATAATACAGTTCCAGTTGGCAAGTTTGCCCTCTTGAGTAACTATGAAGTGACAGAAAATTTTATATAAGCACATACAAATTCTAGCCTCAATTATTACGATATTTTCTTAAATTTAAAAATAGAGACTAAAGTATTTATAAGTTTGTATATCTGCTATATAATGAATATATTATGTGAAGTTGTATCGATTCATTACTGCTAGACTAGGGTACTGTGACATGTGATAGTATGTCTGTAATAATTAAAAACCGTAATATTTTGATATCTCCTGAAATCCAATCCAATCATACAGACCATTTTGATAGTGATTAATTTACTGATATATATGTGTACATAGTATTTGTATGGTTTATCATATATGCAGCATGGAAATGCCCAAAATATTGGACAATGATTCAGTATTTTTCTGTAAGACACTGATGATACCTTGAAGAGGATGATAATAATTTATGTAGTTTGCTATTTTAAAAATGTCTCTTATGAATTTTCTTTACTTAATTTAGATTGTATACATAGTAGCCACATTTGAAAAACTTCAAAAATACTTTACTATTGTATCTATGGAAAAATATTATCAATAAAGTATATTGTTCAAATAAAAGAAACTAAAAAGGCCGTTTCAATCCTGTTTTATTTCCTGATTAACGACATTGTATTTCATTGCAGGGATCGGTTCTGTTCAGCATTTGTTAGAAAAAAGATTGAAGACGTGCTTTTAGAATTTAAAATTAAGTCATAAACATCCTTCTATACACTTTGCATTCAATAAAAACAGTTACTTTTCCAGCAAAAGTTACTCACTTAAGAAAAGTTTTAAAAATTAAAAACAAACGACCAATTCTCAAACCTTACTCTAACGGTATGTGTAAATATTTATGGAGTAGCAGATCAAAATCGGCTATAATTATGTGAATTATAGTACATCCGTTTTCGACAATCGAAGTAGGAGACCGCACATTTCATTTCGCTATTAAATTTATATCTGTTTTAATGAAGATGAATAATCTTCATCAATGAGTGAAACAATCCCTTCTTATCTAAATTTCACCAAAATTTTAGAAAAAAATTGACCAAAAGAATCTAAAAATCTTAACCGCTTCCCTAAATTTTCGTTCAGAAGATGTCAAATTAATTTACTTGAT
This sequence comes from Pantala flavescens, assembly GCA_020796165.1. Taxonomy (NCBI): domain Eukaryota; kingdom Metazoa; phylum Arthropoda; class Insecta; order Odonata; family Libellulidae; genus Pantala; species Pantala flavescens. Next base: position 27,528,931 of record CM036886.1, read on the forward strand.
TTTCTTTTTCTTTTAGTTATTTTAAAAAGATGTCCTCGATTTCTTTTTACTTGAGCTTATGCTTAATCGTTTATCCTTAGCTTTGTTGTTGACTATTTCATGTAAGTTTGTCAATATTGCTCATTATTTTACCAATAAGAACCGAAAACATTACAATTACTATGTGAGAGATTAAGTTATCAATTTAAGATGAATTTCCTCTTTAATTCAAGAAAAATATGTTTGGTATTACTTCTATCTGCAAATTGTATGAAATTTGCGTCGCGGGTTACCTATACTCATTCGAGTTAAAATAAGATAATTTTAGAAATATCCGCTAGATACCCTGAGTATTCAGTCCTCAAACGGCATCTAACATTAAAAAAGTAACTACTTTGAGCCGACGAGTTTACCTGGGTTGAACGCGAACAAAGGCATAACTGTGGGCTAGTGTACTCTTCCGCGTCAGGGAGAGGGTATTAATTTTATCCGTAACTATTAACTAATCCATACGGATTAACTGACCCCTTTAGAGAGAGGCTTCCCTTATGGCAATTAGCGTGCATTTGTTTCCCCATAAGTTTACCGTACTGCCAGCTTTTGAGAAGCGGACTAGAGTTTGGGTCGGATTAGATGAGTGGAGAAAAGACAATGACGTCATAGAGCAGTGAGATGAGTGCTTGATCGCAAGATCGTACAAGTCCTCGTGTTGTTCTGAATTGCTGTGAATGGAGTCGGTTGACTTCTGGAGCGAATTGGATGGAAACGCTTCCCAGTGAGTATATATCATTTAAGTTCAGCATACTGATTTACTTCTTAGATAGGTGCTTATTTAGCTCTTGATAACTATGATCGACATTTTTTGATATTCCCACGTGGTGATGCATGTTTGTGCATGCACACGTTACGTTCGATGCATGTGCTGTGCATGTTGCGAATATTTTATCATTGTGAGACACCATGTGCATCTGAATTGTTATCGGATGTGCCAAGTTAAATTCATCCCGACTGTTAGTTTAGAATGGCGTTGAGGACGTAAGACGTATATAGAGACGTAGACGTAGGCCTAAACCGAAGGCTATGGAACTTTTGTTAGGACAACGGAGTCGGTTTTGTGGATCTGAGGCCAGTCATCGATTCATGTAGGAGTCCTCTTGATCGTTCTGGCGTCCATTATACTGCTAGGGCGGCGGAGCTGGTGGCAAATAGATTTTTCGAAGGAAATGGGGCTTTTTTAGGTTAGAGGATAGCGTAGAAGTGCCACCTCGCGTAGTTTTAGAGACCATAAATTTTGACACGAGTAAAAATAGTATTGGTAACATAAAATTAGGCGATAAATACGTAAATCGGTCAGTAGATTGTGCTTCCAAGAAAGTAAACGTCAATCCAGAGAAAAGAACAGAATTTAATAGGTGAGGTTAGAGACTTAAAAATTATAGTTGTCAATTGCAGAAGCATATATAACAAACAAACAGAATTTCTTAACCTTGCCAGGAGCTCTTGCGCGGACATATTAGAAACCGAATGTTGGCTTAAGGAAGAAATAGCATCGAGCGAAATTTCCCCCCCCCGACTACACCGTGTATCGAAAGGACAGAGGTAACAGGATAGGTGGCGGTGTATTTATCGCTGTTAGAAACAATTTAGTTAGTCAATTAGAAGATACTAAAAATCGAGAAACTCTGAGATTATCTGGTGTTCAGTTTCGGACAGACGCGGCAAAAAAATTATTTTTGCTCCTTTTATCGTCCTCACGATGATGATGCTATCGAGGCCCTACACGAGTCGCTAAATGAAATTAGAAAGAGAAGGCCGCACGCACCCATTTTCCTAGGAGGAGATTTCAATCTTCCCAACATTAACTGGGCAAACATGTCCGTCGTTAGCAATAGTCGTGATAGAATTGCATCGAGGAATTAACTTGATTTATTCTCAGTATTCGCCTTGGAGCAGGTTAATACGGAATCAACTCGAATAACTCCCCTCGGTAAGGGTAATGTACTAGATCTTCTTCCCACAAGCCATCCTCACCTCGTTCACAAAATAGCAGTTAACGAAGGAATTTCAGACCATAAAATAATAACCGCAGTGCTTAAAGTAATTCCATCCCAAGTTACGAAGCCCCCTCTTACGTTATACATTTTTAGGAATGGAAATTTTCACGCGTTTAAGGATTTCATTAAGGCAAAAAGTTATTCATACGTTAGTTTTCTTCAAAATCACTCCGTAGACAATTGCTGGTCGGAGTTTCTCCGTATCCTTCGTGAAGGTACTTCGAAATTTGTTCCGACCAAAATAGTACGAGATCGAAAGGAACCGCGATGGGTGAAACCGAAACTACGTTCTCTCCAAAGAAAACAGAGAATGTTACATTCCCGCACGAAGGCATTCTCAACGAATAGTGACGAATACAAATATCATTGGCGTATGTATTTAGGAACAAAAAATAAAGCCAAGAACGAAGCCCGCCGCGAATTCGAAGCGTACAGATCCGTAGCATTGCGCGAATCATTGGAGAGAAATCCTAAAGAATTCTGGTCATACGTTCGTGAGACCAGAGGCAAACAGTCAACCATTTCCCACCTCATTGACGACGATGGAGGCACAGTAACAGATACCCGTGATAAGGCGAACATTCTTATTAGGCATTTTAAAAAATGTTTCACATTAGATGACGGTCGCGTTAAAGATTTTCCAACCCGCGTCACCACCAAAATGAGCAAGTTAGAATTAAGTGTTACTGGAATTAGAAACCTATTATCGCAGGTCGACAGTGAGAAATCCCCTGGTCCGGAAGGCGTTCCTGCATATGTAATATCTACACTCGCAAATGAGCTAGCTCCCCTCCTCGCGTTTTTTAATAAATCGTTAGATGAATGTATAGTTCCGGCATCATGGAAGAAGACGCTCATTACTCCAGTGCCTAAGAAAGGACGTAAAACTAAACCGGACGATTTCAGACCTATATCATTAACTTCGATATTTTGTAAAGTTCTCGAGCATATTATCTGCAGTTATTTAATGCGTTTCCTCAGTGCAAATGCTGCGATTATTCAAAGTCAACACGGCTTCCGTAAAGGACGTTCCTGTGAGAGTCAGTTAGCCCTCCTTAACCATGACATTTTGCAGGCCGCCGATAAAGGGTTTAGGACCGATGCTATATTCTTGGATTTTAAAAAAGCATTCGCTTTAGTTTTTGAATTTTATAACCGATAGCAGGTCCGGATCAATCCGAATTACGCTTACGGGTCTATTAGTCTCGAGCAAAAACTAACAATGATTAGCAATCGGAGCGCTAAATCAATTACTCCCTCGGTTATAAAATTCAAAAACTAAAGTTCTATTCAAGATATCGACTCAGAATAACCTGTAAATGAAAATAACAACATTTATCTCAATTTCTCTCGCGACAAGGTTTTCGTAACGTAAGAAACAAAAAATTTTTCGGCGATGTATAAATTTGACTGCACGATCCAATTTTTCGGAGGTTGCGTTCCACTTAAATAATTTTTTACTAAAAATTTATCAGTCAAAAATTAATATAAGTTGACTTTTTTGTATTCATAAGGTATAAAGAGTAATATAAGAAAAAACTAGCTTTTTACGTTGGATAGGATGAGAGAAATTGCAGTTTTAGTATTGTTCACGGCTGGTGAGATGACCATTTTTTTCTCATTCCACTATAAAATTTATTTCTTTTGTTTAAATGTTGAAAAAACTTCGTTAATATATAGAACCATCCTTCTTTGTCCAAATTTCACCAAAAAATTGGAAAAAAATCCACCAAACTTAGTTGAAAATATTAATTTTATCCGTAGAAGTAACTCAGAAATAATTAACCGACTCCTTTGGAGAGGCTAGGTTGCTCCCTTACGGGAATTTACGAGCATTTATTTCCCCATAAGCCTCCCGTACTGCCAGCTTTTGTGGAACGGACTATAGTACCATTTAATTCCCATTAATCGTTGATGATTTTTAAATCGGAAATCTTTACTCGGCAGTAAATTAGCATCACATTGTCTATTGTTTAAGGTTTAAGATTTTTATCTTATAGAAATAAATTTTCTGTTTACAGGGAGGTTTCATGCTTCTGAATGTTACGTTACTTTTCCTGATCCTCGGTCCAGTCAAATCATCAGTTACTTTCTTCTATTGACTTCAGAGATTTTGAACTTTGAAAGTCAATGTAGAATTTCTTGTCCTGGAGCAGATAAACTAGCTGTATCTCCTGGTATCTAGGAGAATTTTCGAGACCTGGTGAGGGAATTTATTTACTTATTTTAATTCTATAATAAAACTAAACTTTTAATTATAATTCAAATCCTTGAAAAGAGAAACTCTTGTCCTTGATGGTTATCTTTGTGATTGTATTTCAAAGAGATCAATTAGAGGATTTAGAGGAGGTTGTTTTTGATGCAAAATTAAGATTTCAAGTACACAGAAATGCAATGGCCACAGAAGATTTCTAGTAGCTTGGATTGATTGTTTGAGCAAGTTACTATTTACACCACTTGTTAGACCTATCATGAAATATGGCTCAGTAGTTTGGATTCCATATTACACATAAGTATGTTACTACTTAGAGAGATTCATAGAAAATCCTCCAGGATTCTTGCATTTAAATTCCATTTTATAAGAGCAATTGGTGAAAATGAGGAAATTGTCAACTACACAAAGTACTTCTTCCTTTTTTGGTGGAAGCAGCTTAGTCTTTTTTTTGCTCAACATTTGAAATGGCTCAATTAATCATTCTGAACTGTTACTACTGCTCCGGATACTGCAGACTATATTTCAAATCTTTTCTTTACTTTAAGGCAAAAAATATTTTCCTGTTTTAAGATTTCATATTCCCTTACATGTATATATATATTTTACTTTCAGGCATCACTGCCATCCATAATTGTGTAGAAGGTGCAGATGGATTGCTGTCAGTTACCTACCCTGAGTAACAGTTAAGGAAATCACTCCCAACTCATTAAGTTAGCGAGAGAGCTTGGAAATTGAAGAAATAATATCAACTAAATGGTGGATGTATATGTCCTTCCCTGCAATTCTGTTCTCTTAATCAAGCTTAAAGATAAACGATAAGCTTAATTCCTGGATAACTTGCCATGGATGCATTGACATCGGTATATTTGAACAAATTAAAACTCTAAGGCTCCTGCATATTCGCCATACTGACCTTCAACTACTCATTTGTTTAGGCTTAGAAAGACTATTAAGCAACACAGTTCTTGGCATGAGAGATTGTGCGTCAGATTCATATTTCTTCATTTTCTCTGACAGTTACTTGGAGAAATATGTTTTTTTTTTTCTTGGCTGGGAGTGTAGGGTTTGGAGAATCCAACTTACTCGCATGCGTGTGGTTGAATCAAGTAAGGGTTGATGGATGCAAGGATTCCGCAAGAAGATGCATTATTCAGGGTTTTTCTCCCCGCCATGTAAAGGTGGGTTACTATTTGGCCTTCATTAATATTTAAACAGTCCACTTGGACAGTTGTTGCTAAGCACTGCTCCATTTCCAGATGTGTTTGGAGAAACCATGTACTCTAAATGCTATTGGGTGTCAATATTGATATAGTAAAATGCAGTACAATTTGTGGAGATCTCCTTGGGAATCTTGTCATTATGGATAATCACAACACACTGCCTGATTCAGTGAAGTGAGAGCATTAGGTTTCATACATTTTAAGTAAATTTTAGCATTTGGTGAGACCCCACTCAAATTTGAAGAAATGGAAACATAATATCTTTGGCTGAAACATAGTGATTGGAAAGACGTCTTGTTTCTTCAATTAGAGTCTGTGTAGCTGTTTTCTCTAATTTGGAAAGGCTTTTGGCCCTTAAGTGGTCATTTTCTTTTATTGTATATGTGCTTAACAATTGGGTCCTCCAGCGTCGAATTTTCTCCCTTACTATCGCCTCCAAATGAATTTGGAATTTTTTGCTTATCGTCTATTGAATTTTGTGATGAATATATACCGGTAACTTTTAGATGTAGTAAGCTGTAAGGGAAGAGTTGGTGTGTAAATGAAGCACAAGGAAGAGTGTTTTTGACCGGGTGAAACAATCAAACCGAAGTAAAAATAGGTGACAGACTGGGACTTGGAACTCAGGTCTCCCACTTGCTGGCCAGGTATGCCATGCTGACCCCTACACCACCATGCCGATGTAATTTTTCTTGTGTTAATGTGGTACAGAAGTGTGCCGCATTAATACAAATGGTGGTGTAGTTGTCTGCATACCAGCACGGCAAGTGGGAGACCTGGGATTAAGTAAGGGCAATTTCTTAGTGCTTTAGTTATATGCAGAGTCTTCCCTTATGGCATGTTGTTGTTGAGGTCTCTTAAGGAACCACCTACAGGGCAATTATTTAGGAGTAACTGATATCTCCTGAATTATATACTATATTTACAGTTAAAAAAAATTTAGCAGGTTATTCCTGAATAACTGCCTTGTGGGTTTCTCCTTTCATGAAAGACCTTGGAAGTGGATGTTTGGGTTCTGTGAGGTATCTTTATTCTGCTCACTGGGCAGCGCATATGAAATAGTGGAATTGACTCTGAATTTTGGTGTTGTCTGAATTCCTGCTCAACCATTGGGAGACCTGGGTTTGAATCAGTCATGTTGCTAGTTTTCATTGCTGTTTAACAGAGTGCTTCAGCCAAGATATACTTCCTCTAATGTGCGGTAAATTTACATTTCATTGAACATCAACCTGTTTGTTCCCTTGGGTGATGGTTGTGTTAATCTGAACATGAGAGGTTGGAGAAGTTGTAAGAGCTGGAGGGATTGGTGTTGAGTCTGATGATCCGACAGAGTTGCTCCTTTCAGGATCCGTCCTGGGGGACCAACCCATTACTACGAGTATGCGTATTTATATGTATGAGCTGGACACAGCTGTGTTACCTACTAAGTTGTTGAAAATTATATACATACATACGCAGGAATGATATGCCATTAATTACATACACATGCAGTGTGCTTGAAATAGGACACTGTTCTGTCTCAGAGGCATTTATCTCCAGGTCCTCAGTAGGTCAACGTCCTACACTGAACCAGATACATCTGTTAAACATGCACTGTCAATGCATCTTGGTTTCCAGCCTTGTACTTTGGGCGGTGTGTAGAGGTTGGGTTTGAGAATGCATATGTTAATTCTTTGTCTTAATATTTTTACAACACTAACAAGAACATTGGAGTGATACTTTGGCGGTAGAGGGTGGTTATTGATCTATCAGTCAGTCTCTGGTCTTAGGATAGTCCAACCCAGCTGTGTGCGAGTGTGGTTGTGCCCAGTTACAGTTGACTTGTGGACAAGGGTCCTAATAGTATGCATTTGTTAGGCTTACAGCTGTTTCATGTTGGTCGATGTTTTTCTTTGGCTGGGTGCATACATTCGATTTACACAGTTGTTGGTAAATTCAGTTCCATTCTAAGTGTGCGTACATGGGGAAAACAAAAGAGAAACCCAATGGACAGCTTTCTAACTGTGTATGACTCAACTCCTTGTGCAAATGACCAAGAATCAGCCCAAGTTATCCTTTTTTACCAATTATTCATGTGTATGGCTTTTTTTGTGCCTTACGTTTGGTAAGGCTCCTGCATATTCGCCATACTGACCTTCAACTACTCATTTGTTTAGGCTTAGAAAGACTATTAAGCAACACAGTTCTTGGCATGAGAGATTGTGCGTCAGATTCATATTTCTTCATTTTCTCTGACAGTTACTTGGAGAAATATGTTTTTTTTTTTCTTGGCTGGGAGTGTAGGGTTTGGAGAATCCAACTTACTCGCATGCGTGTGGTTGAATCAAGTAAGGGTTGATGGATGCAAGGATTCCGCAAGAAGATGCATTATTCAGGGTTTTTCTCCCCGCCATGTAAAGGTGGGTTACTATTTGGCCTTCATTATTATTTAAACAGTCCACTTGGACAGTTGTTGCTAAGCACTGCTCCATTTCCAGATGTGTTTGGAGAAACCATGTACTCTAAATGCTATTGGGTGTCAATATTGATATAGTAAAATGCAGTACAATTTGTGGAGATCTCCTTGGGAATCTTGTCATTATGGATAATCACAACACACTGCCTGATTCAGTGAAGTGAGAGCATTAGGTTTCATACGTTTTAAGTAAATTTTAGCATTTGGTGAGACCCCACTCAAATTTGAAGAAATGGAAACATAATATCTTTGGCTGAAACATAGTGATTGGAAAGACGTCTTGTTTCTTCAATTAGAGTCTGTGTAGCTGTTTTCTCTAATTTGGAAAGGCTTTTGGCCCTTAAGTGGTCATTTTCTTTTATTGTATATGTGCTTAACAATTGGGTCCTCCAGCGTCGAATTTTCTCCCTTACTATCGCCTCCAAATGAATTTGGAATTTTTTGCTTATCGTCTATTGAATTTTGTGATGAATATATACCGGTAACTTTTAGATGTAGTAAGCTGTAAGGGAAGAGTTGGTGTGTAAATGAAGCACAAGGAAGAGTGTTTTTGACCGGGTGAAACAATCAAACCGAAGTAAAAATAGGTGACAGACTGGGACTTGGAACTCAGGTCTCCCACTTGCTGGCCAGGTATGCCATGCTGACCCCTACACCACCATGCCGATGTAATTTTTCTTGTGTTAATGTGGTACAGAAGTGTGCCGCATTAATACAAATGGTGGTGTAGTTGTCTGCATACCAGCACGGCAAGTGGGAGACCTGGGATTAAGTAAGGGCAATTTCTTAGTGCTTTAGTTATATGCAGAGTCTTCCCTTATGGCATGTTGTTGTTGAGGTCTCTTAAGGAACCACCTACAGGGCAATTATTTAGGAGTAACTGATATCTCCTGAATTATATACTATATTTACAGTTAAAAAAAATTTAGCAGGTTATTCCTGAATAACTGCCTTGTGGGTTTCTCCTTTCATGAAAGACCTTGGAAGTGGATGTTTGGGTTCTGTGAGGTATCTTTATTCTGCTCACTGGGCAGCGCATATGAAATAGTGGAATTGACTCTGAATTTTGGTGTTGTCTGAATTCCTGCTCAACCATTGGGAGACCTGGGTTTGAATCAGTCATGTTGCTAGTTTTCATTGCTGTTTAACAGAGTGCTTCAGCCAAGATATACTTCCTCTAATGTGCGGTAAATTTACATTTCATTGAACATCAACCTGTTTGTTCCCTTGGGTGATGGTTGTGTTAATCTGAACATGAGAGGTTGGAGAAGTTGTAAGAGCTGGAGGGATTGGTGTTGAGTCTGATGATCCGACAGAGTTGCTCCTTTCAGGATCCGTCCTGGGGGACCAACCCATTACTACGAGTATGCATATTTATATGTATGAGCTGGACACAGCTGTGTTACCTACTAAGTTGTTGAAAATTATATACATACATACGCAGGAATGATATGCCATTAATTACATACACATGCAGTGTGCTTGAAATAGGACACTGTTCTGTCTCAGAGGCATTTATCTCCAGGTCCTCAGTAGGTCAACGTCCTACACTGAACCAGATACATCTGTTAAACATGCACTGTCAATGCATCTTGGTTTCCAGCCTTGTACTTTGGGCGGTGTGTAGAGGTTGGGTTTGAGAATGCATATGTTAATTCTTTGTCTTAATATTTTTACAACACTAACAAGAACATTGGAGTGATACTTTGGCGGTAGAGGGTGGTTATTGATCTATCAGTCAGTCTCTGGTCTTAGGATAGTCCAACCCAGCTGTGTGCGAGTGTGGTTGTGCCCAGTTACAGTTGACTTGTGGACAAGGGTCCTAATAGTATGCATTTGTTAGGCTTACAGCTGTTTCATGTTGGTCGATGTTTTTCTTTGGCTGGGTGCATACATTCGATTTACACAGTTGTTGGTAAATTCAGTTCCATTCTAAGTGTGCGTACATGGGGAAAACAAAAGAGAAACCCAATGGACAGCTTTCTAACTGTGTATGACTCAACTCCTTGTGCAAATGACCAAGAATCAGCCCAAGTTATCCTTTTTTACCAATTATTCATGTGTATGGCTTTTTTTGTGCCTTACGTTTGGTAAGGCTCCTGCATATTCGCCATACTGACCTTCAACTACTCATTTGTTTAGGCTTAGAAAGACTATTAAGCAACACAGTTCTTGGCATGAGAGATTGTGCGTCAGATTCATATTTCTTCATTTTCTCTGACAGTTACTTGGAGAAATATGTTTTTTTTTTTCTTGGCTGGGAGTGTAGGGTTTGGAGAATCCAACTTACTCGCATGCGTGTGGTTGAATCAAGTAAGGGTTGATGGATGCAAGGATTCCGCAAGAAGATGCATTATTCAGGGTTTTTCTCCCCGCCATGTAAAGGTGGGTTACTATTTGGCCTTCATTAATATTTAAACAGTCCACTTGGACAGTTGTTGCTAAGCACTGCTCCATTTCCAGATGTGTTTGGAGAAACCATGTACTCTAAATGCTATTGGGTGTCAATATTGATATAGTAAAATGCAGTACAATTTGTGGAGATCTCCTTGGGAATCTTGTCATTATGGATAATCACAACACACTGCCTGATTCAGTGAAGTGAGAGCATTAGGTTTCATACGTTTTAAGTAAATTTTAGCATTTGGTGAGACCCCACTCAAATTTGAAGAAATGGAAACATAATATCTTTGGCTGAAACATAGTGATTGGAAAGACGTCTTGTTTCTTCAATTAGAGTCTGTGTAGCTGTTTTCTCTAATTTGGAAAGGCTTTTGGCCCTTAAGTGGTCATTTTCTTTTATTGTATATGTGCTTAACAATTGGGTCCTCCAGCGTCGAATTTTCTCCCTTACTATCGCCTCCAAATGAATTTGGAATTTTTTGCTTATCGTCTATTGAATTTTGTGATGAATATATACCGGTAACTTTTAGATGTAGTAAGCTGTAAGGGAAGAGTTGGTGTGTAAATGAAGCACAAGGAAGAGTGTTTTTGACCGGGTGAAACAATCAAACCGAAGTAAAAATAGGTGACAGACTGGGACTTGGAACTCAGGTCTCCCACTTGCTGGCCAGGTATGCCATGCTGACCCCTACACCACCATGCCGATGTAATTTTTCTTGTGTTAATGTGGTACAGAAGTGTGCCGCATTAATACAAATGGTGGTGTAGTTGTCTGCATACCAGCACGGCAAGTGGGAGACCTGGGATTAAGTAAGGGCAATTTCTTAGTGCTTTAGTTATATGCAGAGTCTTCCCTTATGGCATGTTGTTGTTGAGGTCTCTTAAGGAACCACCTACAGGGCAATTATTTAGGAGTAACTGATATCTCCTGAATTATATACTATATTTACAGTTAAAAAAAATTTAGCAGGTTATTCCTGAATAACTGCCTTGTGGGTTTCTCCTTTCATGAAAGACCTTGGAAGTGGATGTTTGGGTTCTGTGAGGTATCTTTATTCTGCTCACTGGGCAGCGCATATGAAATAGTGGAATTGACTCTGAATTTTGGTGTTGTCTGAATTCCTGCTCAACCATTGGGAGACCTGGGTTTGAATCAGTCATGTTGCTAGTTTTCATTGCTGTTTAACAGAGTGCTTCAGCCAAGATATACTTCCTCTAATGTGCGGTAAATTTACATTTCATTGAACATCAACCTGTTTGTTCCCTTGGGTGATGGTTGTGTTAATCTGAACATGAGAGGTTGGAGAAGTTGTAAGAGCTGGAGGGATTGGTGTTGAGTCTGATGATCCGACAGAGTTGCTCCTTTCAGGATCCGTCCTGGGGGACCAACCCATTACTACGAGTATGCGTATTTATATGTATGAGCTGGACACAGCTGTGTTACCTACTAAGTTGTTGAAAATTATATACATACATACGCAGGAATGATATGCCATTAATTACATACACATGCAGTGTGCTTGAAATAGGACACTGTTCTGTCTCAGAGGCATTTATCTCCAGGTCCTCAGTAGGTCAACGTCCTACACTGAACCAGATACATCTGTTAAACATGCACTGTCAATGCATCTTGGTTTCCAGCCTTGTACTTTGGGCGGTGTGTAGAGGTTGGGTTTGAGAATGCATATGTTAATTCTTTGTCTTAATATTTTTACAACACTAACAAGAACATTGGAGTGATACTTTGGCGGTAGAGGGTGGTTATTGATCTATCAGTCAGTCTCTGGTCTTAGGATAGTCCAACCCAGCTGTGTGCGAGTGTGGTTGTGCCCAGTTACAGTTGACTTGTGGACAAGGGTCCTAATAGTATGCATTTGTTAGGCTTACAGCTGTTTCATGTTGGTCGATGTTTTTCTTTGGCTGGGTGCATACATTCGATTTACACAGTTGTTGGTAAATTCAGTTCCATTCTAAGTGTGCGTACATGGGGAAAACAAAAGAGAAACCCAATGGACAGCTTTCTAACTGTGTATGACTCAACTCCTTGTGCAAATGACCAAGAATCAGCCCAAGTTATCCTTTTTTACCAATTATTCATGTGTATGGCTTTTTTTGTGCCTTACGTTTGGTAAGGCTCCTGCATATTCGCCATACTGACCTTCAACTACTCATTTGTTTAGGCTTAGAAAGACTATTAAGCAACACAGTTCTTGGCATGAGAGATTGTGCGTCAGATTCATATTTCTTCATTTTCTCTGACAGTTACTTGGAGAAATATGTTTTTTTTTTTCTTGGCTGGGAGTGTAGGGTTTGGAGAATCCAACTTACTCGCATGCGTGTGGTTGAATCAAGTAAGGGTTGATGGATGCAAGGATTCCGCAAGAAGATGCATTATTCAGGGTTTTTCTCCCCGCCATGTAAAGGTGGGTTACTATTTGGCCTTCATTAATATTTAAACAGTCCACTTGGACAGTTGTTGCTAAGCACTGCTCCATTTCCAGATGTGTTTGGAGAAACCATGTACTCTAAATGCTATTGGGTGTCAATATTGATATAGTAAAATGCAGTACAATTTGTGGAGATCTCCTTGGGAATCTTGTCATTATGGATAATCACAACACACTGCCTGATTCAGTGAAGTGAGAGCATTAGGTTTCATACATTTTAAGTAAATTTTAGCATTTGGTGAGACCCCACTCAAATTTGAAGAAATGGAAACATAATATCTTTGGCTGAAACATAGTGATTGGAAAGACGTCTTGTTTCTTCAATTAGAGTCTGTGTAGCTGTTTTCTCTAATTTGGAAAGGCTTTTGGCCCTTAAGTGGTCATTTTCTTTTATTGTATATGTGCTTAACAATTGGGTCCTCCAGCGTCGAATTTTCTCCCTTACTATCGCCTCCAAATGAATTTGGAATTTTTTGCTTATCGTCTATTGAATTTTGTGATGAATATATACCGGTAACTTTTAGATGTAGTAAGCTGTAAGGGAAGAGTTGGTGTGTAAATGAAGCACAAGGAAGAGTGTTTTTGACCGGGTGAAACAATCAAACCGAAGTAAAAATAGGTGACAGACTGGGACTTGGAACTCAGGTCTCCCACTTGCTGGCCAGGTATGCCATGCTGACCCCTACACCACCATGCCGATGTAATTTTTCTTGTGTTAATGTGGTACAGAAGTGTGCCGCATTAATACAAATGGTGGTGTAGTTGTCTGCATACCAGCACGGCAAGTGGGAGACCTGGGATTAAGTAAGGGCAATTTCTTAGTGCTTTAGTTATATGCAGAGTCTTCCCTTATGGCATGTTGTTGTTGAGGTCTCTTAAGGAACCACCTACAGGGCAATTATTTAGGAGTAACTGATATCTCCTGAATTATATACTATATTTACAGTTAAAAAAAATTTAGCAGGTTATTCCTGAATAACTGCCTTGTGGGTTTCTCCTTTCATGAAAGACCTTGGAAGTGGATGTTTGGGTTCTGTGAGGTATCTTTATTCTGCTCACTGGGCAGCGCATATGAAATAGTGGAATTGACTCTGAATTTTGGTGTTGTCTGAATTCCTGCTCAACCATTGGGAGACCTGGGTTTGAATCAGTCATGTTGCTAGTTTTCATTGCTGTTTAACAGAGTGCTTCAGCCAAGATATACTTCCTCTAATGTGCGGTAAATTTACATTTCATTGAACATCAACCTGTTTGTTCCCTTGGGTGATGGTTGTGTTAATCTGAACATGAGAGGTTGGAGAAGTTGTAAGAGCTGGAGGGATTGGTGTTGAGTCTGATGATCCGACAGAGTTGCTCCTTTCAGGATCCGTCCTGGGGGACCAACCCATTACTACGAGTATGCATATTTATATGTATGAGCTGGACACAGCTGTGTTACCTACTAAGTTGTTGAAAATTATATACATACATACGCAGGAATGATATGCCATTAATTACATACACATGCAGTGTGCTTGAAATAGGACACTGTTCTGTCTCAGAGGCATTTATCTCCAGGTCCTCAGTAGGTCAACGTCCTACACTGAACCAGATACATCTGTTAAACATGCACTGTCAATGCATCTTGGTTTCCAGCCTTGTACTTTGGGCGGTGTGTAGAGGTTGGGTTTGAGAATGCATATGTTAATTCTTTGTCTTAATATTTTTACAACACTAACAAGAACATTGGAGTGATACTTTGGCGGTAGAGGGTGGTTATTGATCTATCAGTCAGTCTCTGGTCTTAGGATAGTCCAACCCAGCTGTGTGCGAGTGTGGTTGTGCCCAGTTACAGTTGACTTGTGGACAAGGGTCCTAATAGTATGCATTTGTTAGGCTTACAGCTGTTTCATGTTGGTCGATGTTTTTCTTTGGCTGGGTGCATACATTCGATTTACACAGTTGTTGGTAAATTCAGTTCCATTCTAAGTGTGCGTACATGGGGAAAACAAAAGAGAAACCCAATGGACAGCTTTCTAACTGTGTATGACTCAACTCCTTGTGCAAATGACCAAGAATCAGCCCAAGTTATCCTTTTTTACCAATTATTCATGTGTATGGCTTTTTTTGTGCCTTACGTTTGGTAAGGCTCCTGCATATTCGCCATACTGACCTTCAACTACTCATTTGTTTAGGCTTAGAAAGACTATTAAGCAACACAGTTCTTGGCATGAGAGATTGTGCGTCAGATTCATATTTCTTCATTTTCTCTGACAGTTACTTGGAGAAATATGTTTTTTTTTTTCTTGGCTGGGAGTGTAGGGTTTGGAGAATCCAACTTACTCGCATGCGTGTGGTTGAATCAAGTAAGGGTTGATGGATGCAAGGATTCCGCAAGAAGATGCATTATTCAGGGTTTTTCTCCCCGCCATGTAAAGGTGGGTTACTATTTGGCCTTCATTAATATTTAAACAGTCCACTTGGACAGTTGTTGCTAAGCACTGCTCCATTTCCAGATGTGTTTGGAGAAACCATGTACTCTAAATGCTATTGGGTGTCAATATTGATATAGTAAAATGCAGTACAATTTGTGGAGATCTCCTTGGGAATCTTGTCATTATGGATAATCACAACACACTGCCTGATTCAGTGAAGTGAGAGCATTAGGTTTCATACGTTTTAAGTAAATTTTAGCATTTGGTGAGACCCCACTCAAATTTGAAGAAATGGAAACATAATATCTTTGGCTGAAACATAGTGATTGGAAAGACGTCTTGTTTCTTCAATTAGAGTCTGTGTAGCTGTTTTCTCTAATTTGGAAAGGCTTTTGGCCCTTAAGTGGTCATTTTCTTTTATTGTATATGTGCTTAACAATTGGGTCCTCCAGCGTCGAATTTTCTCCCTTACTATCGCCTCCAAATGAATTTGGAATTTTTTGCTTATCGTCTATTGAATTTTGTGATGAATATATACCGGTAACTTTTAGATGTAGTAAGCTGTAAGGGAAGAGTTGGTGTGTAAATGAAGCACAAGGAAGAGTGTTTTTGACCGGGTGAAACAATCAAACCGAAGTAAAAATAGGTGACAGACTGGGACTTGGAACTCAGGTCTCCCACTTGCTGGCCAGGTATGCCATGCTGACCCCTACACCACCATGCTGATGTAATTTTTCTTGTGTTAATGTGGTACAGAAGTGTGCCGCATTAATACAAATGGTGGTGTAGTTGTCTGCATACCAGCACGGCAAGTGGGAGACCTGGGATTAAGTAAGGGCAATTTCTTAGTGCTTTAGTTATATGCAGAGTCTTCCCTTATGGCATGTTGTTGTTGAGGTCTCTTAAGGAACCACCTACAGGGCAATTATTTAGGAGTAACTGATATCTCCTGAATTATATACTATATTTACAGTTAAAAAAAATTTAGCAGGTTATTCCTGAATAACTGCCTTGTGGGTTTCTCCTTTCATGAAAGACCTTGGAAGTGGATGTTTGGGTTCTGTGAGGTATCTTTATTCTGCTCACTGGGCAGCGCATATGAAATAGTGGAATTGACTCTGAATTTTGGTGTTGTCTGAATTCCTGCTCAACCATTGGGAGACCTGGGTTTGAATCAGTCATGTTGCTAGTTTTCATTGCTGTTTAACAGAGTGCTTCAGCCAAGATATACTTCCTCTAATGTGCGGTAAATTTACATTTCATTGAACATCAACCTGTTTGTTCCCTTGGGTGATGGTTGTGTTAATCTGAACATGAGAGGTTGGAGAAGTTGTAAGAGCTGGAGGGATTGGTGTTGAGTCTGATGATCCGACAGAGTTGCTCCTTTCAGGATCCGTCCTGGGGGACCAACCCATTACTACGAGTATGCGTATTTATATGTATGAGCTGGACACAGCTGTGTTACCTACTAAGTTGTTGAAAATTATATACATACATACGCAGGAATGATATGCCATTGATTACATACACATGCAGTGTGCTTGAAATAGGACATTGTTCTGTCTCAGGGGTATTTATATCCAGGTATTGAGTTTTTCATTTGATCTCTTCTCGGTCTTATGGCTAATATGAAAGTGTAGTTTCATTGCTTTGTTCTCAGCCATAGGACCCTGAAGGAAGATCCTGCCGGTGTGGAAGCAGTATTTGTTAAAGTATAGTTTAATTTCTTTTAGTTTGTAGTTTCCCCTCTCTCTCGACCCCCTGGAAAACCTCTGCTTAGTAATGATTTGGGTCATTAGAGGTTAGCATTAGTTCTCCGACGTACTGATGAGAGTGTGGACCTGACGCTGCTGCTGAAGGTATCCAATCATTCATACCATACGCCGGAAGGCTCTTAGGACCCCCCCCCCCCCCTGAAACGCCGAAAGTGCGATACGAGGAGCTTCACTCCGACAATACAGTAAATTTCCCCTAGTCCTTACGCTGCCTGTCTGCGCACCTATCGCTCGCGGGTAATTGCGTTGCACTAGGCCACCCTGGAGCTTCACTCCAAGAGCCGAACCCCTTGCTCATCGCTTGCGCAGAATCAGGGTGCCCGTGTTGACCCCTCAGGTCACCATTGCTCTTGTCCCTTCTGGACAGGAGATTATCGGTCTCCCCACCCTGCCAGATATTCGTTTCCCCCTTTTGTCTTGTTTTAAGTACTTTCCAGATGCAGACCCGCGCCGGCAGCAGAAAGGCTGCCACGGTGGACGCGGCCGTTTGGGAGGCCATAGAGATTCCCTCCGATTTTACAGTAAATCCCGCCTAGTTTTTATGCTGCCCTTCTGCAACTTATCCGTTCGCAAATAAATCCGTAACGCTAGCCTCCTCTGAGCTTCACTCCAGCTGTTTCATCCCTTGATCATCGCATGCGAGGCAACGGGGTGCCCGTGCTGACCCCTCAGGTCACCATAGTGCTTATCCTTTTCGGACAGGATACTCTTGCCTTCCCCACCCCTAATATCCTGTTCCACAGTTGTTTTTCGCTATGTGTCCCCCCTCTTAAGTCCTTTTCAGAATGCAGACATGCGCCGGCAGCAGGAGGACTGCCATGGTGTACGCAGCCGTTGGAGAGGCTATCGAAGCCAAAATCCAGCGGCTGCAAACACTCTTCAAGGCTATCACAACAATCCTGCCTCTGGATCCAGCAGGGGAGTCCAGGGCGACTAGGAGAGCAAGAGGAAGTTTAGGGAGGCTGTCGGCTATATGGTTGGCAAGGGCCCTGAGGCCAAGGAGCCTCCCCCAAACATTCCGGCAGGTAACTATGACTAGGGATATGTTCACTCAGACCCCTAGAGAGTTTCCAGTCTCCCCACTGGTTGTGCCCGGAAAGAACAAAAAGAAAAAGAAGAGCAAACAACCAGCTGCCACGATGCAGACTGCGCCGCAGCCCCCACCCCCTGCACCTGAGTGCGGAGACAGGAGATTATCCCCACCCTCTCAGGTATTCGTTTCCCCCTTTTTTCTTTGCTTTGTCTTTGCCAAGTGCTTTACAGATGCAGACACGCGCCGGCAGCAGAAAGGCTGCCACGGTGGACGCGGCCGTTGGGGAAGCCATTGAGGCGGAGATCCAACGGCTGCAGGCCCTGTTCGAGGCAGTCACGACCATCCCGCCCCAGGAACCTCCAAAGGAGTCGAGGGCCACAAGGAGGGCGAGAGGAAGGCTGGGGAGGCTGTCGGCCATATGGTCGGCAAGGGCCCCGAGGCCCAGGAGCCTCCCCCCGACCTTCCGGCAAGTTACCATAACCAGGGATGCGTTTACGTAGACACCCCGGGAGTTTCCTGTCTCCCCTCAAGTTCCGCCCGGGAAAAAAAGCAAGAAGAAGAAGGACACACGACCAGCTGCTGCGACGCAGACCGCGCCGCCGCCCCCTCCCCCTGCACCCGAGTGCCCGCCTCAACATCAGGAGGCGGAAGGACCCTGGACGAAGGTGGAGTCCAGGAGTGCCAGAAGGAGGAGAGAAAGGGAACGGCAGAAGAGGAGGCGAGAGCTTCAGCAGCTGGAGGAGCTGCGGATGCGCCACCCACCGGTGACGCATCGGCAGGTATTCTTTAATCAGAGGCTTCCTCCCCCACAGGCATTTTCAGGCCCGCGGAATTGGGGCGCCTGGCCGCCCCACCTGCCGCCGCATTACCACCACCGGGGGTCTATGGACCACCCCCGGCTAGGGGATGGGAGAGGAGGCCACCACCGCCGAGACAGCAGAGACCGGAGCCGGCCCCTCGCCACCGGAAGCGAGGACCACCCCCTCGCAGACAGGAGGGAGGAGGAAGGTACTCGCCAGTACCACCTGCATGACGGGAACCACCCCTGCAGGAGAGGAGGCCACCCAAGCGGGAGCCGTGATGACAGCTGCCACAGCCCCTGCAGAGGGAACCCTGGCCACAACTGCAGGAGGCAGTAGCAGCACCGCATCCCCCCCAGCTCCAGCCGATGCTGGTTCTGTCAGTGTGGGGCCCCACCCAGAGGCAGAGTTCTGCCTGGTATGGGAGCAGGGAAGTGGTGGATCCTGTAAACAGGAGAGGGGCCAATCTATCTCCAGATTTATCTCCAGGTACTCAGAGGGTCAACGTCCAACATTGAACCAGATACATCTGTTAAACATGCACTGTCAATCGTCTTGGTTTCCAGCCTTGTACTTTGGGCGGTGTGTAGAGGTTGGGTTTGAGAATGCATATGTTAATTCTTTGTCTTAATATTTTTACAACACTAACATGAACATTGGAGTGATACTTTGGCGGTAGAGGGTGGTTATTGATCTATCAGTCAGTCTCTGGTCTTAGGATAGTCCAACCCAGCTGTGTGGGAGTGTGGTTGTGACCAGTTACAGTTGACTTGTGGACAAGGGTCCTAATATTATGCATTTGATAGGCTTACAGCTGTTTCATGTTGGTGGATGTTTTTCTTTGGCTTGGCGCATACATTCCATTTACACAGTTGTTGGTAAATTCAGTTCCATTCTAAGTGTGCGTACATGTGGAAAACAAAAGAGAAACCCAATGGACAGCTTTCTGTGTATGACTCAACTCCTTGTGCAAATGACCAAGAATCAGCCCAAGTTATCCTTTTTTAATTGAAACTTGACACTGTTC
Organism: Pantala flavescens; assembly: GCA_020796165.1. Taxonomy (NCBI): domain Eukaryota; kingdom Metazoa; phylum Arthropoda; class Insecta; order Odonata; family Libellulidae; genus Pantala; species Pantala flavescens. Next base: position 27,548,753 of record CM036886.1, read on the forward strand.
TGTCTCAGGGACATTTAATTCCAGGTATTGAGTTTTTCATTCTTAATTCTGATGTTTATTAAACTTCAATGTTTTTGGCTGCCCATATAGCATACTCTCTAATCCAGTGATTATTTAATAATTCTGATATCAAATTGGAAAATCTTAAGTCTTATTTCCTTAAAAATGTAATCAATTCATCAGTGGATTTAAAATATAAAGTAATTTTTCCTGGTATTGCAGTGTGTGGTTTACTAATTCCAATTTTTCATTCTAATATACATAATTGTTTTGAATTTGGTTCAGATGATTCATTTTGTTGTAGTTAGGTATGCTTATTGGCTGTTACAGATATTCTCTCCATATACCGACATAATACTGAAGACTTGAGTCAGGCATTCAATTCATCTGCATCACCTATCATCTTTTTATCACCTTCCTGTTGTCAAACTTTATTTGGTTATACTGGGGTATGATTTAGTGTGACTTTGTAAGTCTTTTTGCCATTTTCCTGTTGCATCACATGGTGAAACAATTTCATACATTCAGATCTATACATTATAAATTGTAAATGTATGTTTTTTGAATGAGGTTTTTGCTGGTAACTCTATGTTGACATTACATTTATTATCTATGTTATTTACAAAAGGAATTAGTAGCTTGTACTACTCAAGTAAATTATTGGATGTTATTCAATCCCACTTCTGTTGTAGTCAATTGATTTTTGGGTTTAAAATATCTTTAAATGGATAACACCCAAATTTTACATAGGACAATGATTTATTTGTTATATTTCTGATAAAATATTCATTTTTATAAGTAATCTTTTTGAGTATGCATAGAAAAAGATCAATTTAATTATAATACTGAAATCATCAGCTTAGCGCAAGGTCTCGTACACTGGTTGATGAAGGCTATCGCAAACTCCGGTACATTAGGTGCAGGTCCACGGAAGTACCTGGAAGTTGTTTATAGTGGATGGGTTTATATTTCAGGAGTTAGTTTTGGCCAAAATGAGCGTGCCCGATCGAAAAAAAAGGGCAACGAGTCCGGAGGGAACGGGCCTGGTCCTCCCTCTGACGCCCTTGGCAGGAAGCACGTTAGTTGCTCGAAACTCCCGCCTTGGTTGGATGCGGGAGGCGGGAGAGAGTAACGTGCTAAACGAACGCTAAACGTGCATAAAAATTGTTTAAAACAAACCGGGGAAGTCCGGAGCAACAAAAGCGACGCCTTGGAGCGGTCTGTGTCGGTCGGTCGCTCGGATTGTTGCGTCGCTCGCCGGTCGGTTCCTCCCTGTGTCGCGTTTGCGGCTCGTTTATGGGTCGGGAAAATTGTTTACCATCTCCTCCTTGAAGGTTTTTTCCCTTGCTGTCGTTGTTTAAGGCGAGCTGCACGAAGGAGAGCACGAGACAGCTGTTTCAGGAGACGATTCTCGACCCTTAGTCGTATTATATTATTATATGCACTGATGATGCACACCTGGAATCCGGACGATCGATATGATGATGCAAAAAATATTCATTCGTTGTCGATGTCCATTTTTGGTCAGGGAACCGTCACCGGTGGGTGGCGCATCCGCAGCTCCTCCAGCTGCTGACGCTCTCGCCTCCTCTTCTGCCGTTCCCTTTCTCTCCTCCTTCTGGCACTCCTGGACTCCACCTTCGTCCAGGGTCCTTCCGCCTCCTGACGTTGAGGCGGGCACTCGGGTGCAGGAGGAGGGGGCGGCGGCGCGGTCTGCGTTGCAGCAGCTGGCCGTGTGTCCTTCTTCTTCTTGGTTGCTTTCCCAAACGGAACCTGAGGGAAGACAGGAAACTCCCGGGGGGTCTGCGTAAACGCATCCCTTGTCATGGTGACTTGCCGGAAGGTCGGGGGGAGGCTCCTGGGCCTCGGGGCCCTTGCCGACCATATGGCCGACAGCCTCCCCAGCCTTCCTCTCGCCCTCCTTGTGGCCCTCGACTCCTTTGGAGGTTCCTGGGGCGGGATGGTCGTGACTGCCTTAAACAGTGCCTGCAGCCGTTGGATCTCCGCCTCAATGGCTTCTCCAACGGCCGCGTCCACCGTGGCAGCCTTCCTGCTGCCGGCGCGGGTCTGCATCTGAAAAACTCGGCAAAGACAAAGCAAGAAAGGGGGGAACGAATACCGGAGAGGGTGGGGATAATCTCCTGTCCAGAAGGGACAAGAGCTCCGGTGACCTGAGGCGTCAACACGGGCACCCTGATGCCGCGCTCGCGATGAGCAAGGGGTGTGGCTCTTGGAGTGAAGCTCCGGGGTGGCCTAGCGTAACGCAATTACACGCGAGCGATAGGTGCGCAGACGGGCAGCGTAACGGCTAGGGGGAATCTACAGTACGGTCGGAGTGAAGCTCCTCGCACCGCACTTTCGGCGTTAGGGGGGGGAGGGGGTTCGCTCCTGAGAGCCTTCCGGCGTAAGGTATGAGAGATTGGATACCTTCAGCAGCAGCGTCGGGTCCGCACTCTCACCAGTACGTCGGGGAACTAAATCTAGCCTCTATCGACCCAAAACAGTACTAACCGAAGGCTTTCCAGGGGGTCGAGAGAGGGGGGGAACTACAACTAATAATAACCGAGAGTATACTTTACCAATTACTGCAACAGCGCCGGCAGGATCTTCTTTCAGGGCCTTACAGCTGAGAACAAAGCAATGAAAACGTTTATTTAAACGAAATAGAAAATTACAAAGCATTGCTCCAGCGGCAAGATACTAAGAGCTTGTCGTTGCCACATGCCGTAAACGGCTGGCCGACATTAGTTTGAATTTAGGATGATTTACAAATATTTAGAAAAACTATACATTGCCGTGGCCTTACATGTGCTGTCTGAGCACGTGGCCGAGGGCGCAAAGGTATTCATTTTTATTATTATTTTCGAGAGTCCAACCTGAAAAAAGAAAAGGAAACGGTGGCTCTATATAAAAACCCGGCCGTACACAAGTAATATTTAAATTAACATTTAAATCAAAAGTCTTTTCCTTGTGGCTCGGGTGCAAAGATACGCGGGCACTATTTACACTTCACTTGTCACTTAAGCACCACTGGATTTTTAGCGTTCCGCACTTTGAGCGTCCCTTTCCGCTGCTTACGGTCGCTCCTCCAGTGGGTCTCCCGCCGGCTCCCCGTCTGCTCCCGTCGCCGCCTGTTCGGCTTGATATTGCCGAACTCCGGTCACGTGCTCCACGTATATATCGCGGGACCACTTGATGGCCGCTGAGACCATCTTCTTCCGGAGCGCGCCGAGCTTCCTCTCGGGTATGCGCAGGCGGCGATGGAGCGCGTCGTTCCTCGGGTCCCAGGATCCCAAGGCGCCGACCACGAGGGCGTCGAGGTGGACGTCCGCTGCATACCGGTGCCGCACCCGGAGTCTCTCCGCAGTCTCAGCATACTTGGTGAGTTTCGCGGTCCGAGCGACGTCCAGGGCCTCGCTCGTGTTGTCGAAGGGCACCGTCACATCGATGATGTGGAACGGTCCCTCCGAGCTCTCTGCGACGAAGATGTCCGGCCGGAGAAGTGACGCGTCGCCCGGGACGCGGCTGTCGGTCCGCACCGCCCATCCGGAGGGGAGGCTTTTTACCAGCAGGTTCTGTATTTCGTTGTGGCGCCTCGTCCACGCCACCGAGTGACACGCGCAATGGTTGATCACGTGCGGTAGCGTTTCATCCATGGTGCCGCAACGCCTGCACCTCTTGTCCCTCGCGGAGGCCCATTTCCGGGCGGCGTTGAGCGGGAGGACGTTCAGCCGCGCCCGGTGGATGAACCGCAGTCGCAGAAGCGAGTGTGGCGGCCGGCCTGCAAAAAATGAGAACTCGCCGGGTGGCGAGTGATCGAATTAAACACTTTCCCTTGGTCGGCCTTACCTACCAACGTCCGCCGCCATCCTTCCTCGATGGCCTTGCGGACCAGGCGCACTGCCATGTGGCGGTGGCTGTTGGGGATGATGAGGACGTCGTAGGCCGGCGAGGGGTGGAGGACGCGGAGGCTCAAGCAGTGCTTGGCCTCGCTCCACTCCCACGACAGCCCGCAATACTTGCGCAGGGCTGTCGTCGCCTTCCTTGTCCTCGACCAGAGCGAGGCGGCGTCTCCGACGTCCGCCCCCAGTCTCCCCTCCATGGCGCCGGTGAGGTAGGCCGCTAAGGTGTCGTTTCCAGGTGCTGGGAGGGAGCGCCCCGTCTTCCGGTGGACCGCATCGCGTAGGCTGGCCCAGGCGATGTCCTGGATCATTTGGTCCCTGGAAGTAAGCATTTTGTACGAGTGAGCCACTGTCAGGAGGTCTTTGGTGAGAGACGGCAGGAAGATTCCTGCCCCCCCCATCCACGCCGGTATGTGGAGGATTTCTCTACTTGCCCGGCGTGGAAGCCCCATGATTCCTCTTGATGTTGATAGCAGCTCTTGCTCCAGCTCCCTCAGCGCCGCCTTGGGGAAGTCCGCGATCCGGAGGTGGAAGTCCAGTCTCGGAAGGAGGAAGGTCCTGATGGCATCCAGTCGCTGCCACGGCGCGAGCTCGCTGGCGGCGACTGCCCGCAGGTCTCTCCGGACTCCCTCGATCTCCGTCTGCGGCGTCTCCAAGGTCCTCCATCCTCGCAGGGTTCCTAGATATTTGTAGGTCTCTCCTTCGGCGAGAGCCCTGACCGGGAGACCCTGTATGGAAAAAGTGGAGGGGAGGACCCTCCTCTTACCCTTAGTGTGGTCGAGGTGGAGGGTGGCGCACTTCCTATTCTTGAAAATCAGTCCGCTCCAGGATGCTGCGGCGCCGACGGCGTGCAGGAGGGTGTGAAGTCCTCCGGCGCTCCTCGAGATGATGACGAGGTCGTCGGCGTAGGCGAGGATCCGGATGGCGTGTCCACCGATGCGGTATCCCGCCGTCTCCTTCTTCGCCAGTGCCGCTCGCAGCATCGGTTCTGCGGAGAGATTAAAGAGAAGGGGGGAGAGAGGGTCTCCCTGTCTCACCCCCATTGTTAGTGAGATGGGCTCCGTGGTGCCGCCGCTGGCTTCCACCCTGGTGGTCAGGCCCCGGTACATCTCGGTCACCAGGCGGATGGTGGTGCTGGGTAGCGCCATGTCGGCCAGCGTCCTTGTGATGTGGCGATGCGGCACGGACCCGAAAGCGTCGGCCAGGTCCAGCCATGCGATCGCCACCTCCTTCCCGTTCCTCCTCGCGTCCTCCAGGATGGCGCCGAGGGTGAAGTTATGTTCGAAGCACCCCTCGGTGCCGGGGACGAAACCTTTCTGGAAAGGAAAGGAGATGCGGCGGCCACGGATGGCCCAATTATAAAGTCTGTCCGATAGGACCCCCGCGAACAGCTTACCCATCGTCGGCTGGAGGGCAATGGGCCTCCAGTTGCCGACGTCCTCCGCGTCTCCTCCCTTGTGAAGGAGAACGGTCCTGCTCTCCTTCCAAAGGGAGGGGATCGCCTCTTCCTGGAGGCAGTAGTTGAAGATGGCAGCCAGGACCGCACCGTCGGGGTCCACCTTCCTCCAGGCCTGGTACGGGATGCCGTCGGGGCCCGGGGTGGTGTTGGCTGCCCTCACCATCCTGCGGAGGACCTCCTCGCTGGTGATGGGCTGCAGGAGTCGCTCCTCCTCTCCCTCGACGCGCTGGATCGCCATCTCTGGAACGGATGGGGGCGCGGGACCGGCGTTGAAGGGGCCGGGCGGCCTGCTGAAGTGGGCCGCGAGGTCTCGGAGCGGGATGGGGCAGTCCGGCGAGGGCGTGGCGACGACCGCGTTGAAGCCCAGCGCCTTCTTCCTCCTATAGAGGGCCTGCAACTCCTGTGAAGAGAATTGGGGGACTGCCCTTCTCCTGCGCGGTCCAGTGTGTCTAAGTCTGGTGCCGGGTAGGGATGCTGCTGCCGCAGTTACCTCCTCTACGATGTCCTCCAGGAGGTCCATTCTGCCGGGCTCCAGGATGCCCAGCTTCAGCCTCCACACCATCTGCTCCTCGGTCGGTTCTGCGTCCGGGGGCGGGCGGGGGGCGTTGGTCCTCTCCTTCGGGAGCACTGCATCTGGAAGGGCAACGGTTAGCAGCTTACCCTTCGGCCGTTCGGCCCCTCTCCTGCTCACAGGATCCACTACCTCCCCTGCTCCCACACCAGGCGGAACTCGGTCCTCTGGGCGGGGCCCCACACCGACTGGACCGGCGTCGGCTGGAGCTGGCCGGGGTGCGGCGCGGCTGCTGCCTATTGTAGTTTCGGCCAGTGCTCCATCTGCGGGGGCGGCGGCGGTGGTCGCTGCTCCTGCTGAGGCGGCCTTCTCTCCTGCGGGGGCGGCGGCGGTGGTCGCTGCTCCTGCTGGGGCGGCTTCCTCTCCTGCGGGGGTGGTGCTGGGGGGCGCCTTCCTCCTGCCTCCTGTCTGCGAGGGGGTGGTCCTCGCTTCCGGTGGCGAGGGGCCGGCTCCGGTCTCTGCGGCGGTGGCCTCCTCTCCCATCCCCTAGCCGGGGGTGGTCCATTGGTGGACCCCCGGGTGGTGGTAATGCGGCGGCGGGTGGGGCGGCCAGGCGCCCCAGTTCCGCGGGCCTGAAAATGCCTGTGGGGGAGGAAGCCTCTGATTAAAGAATACCTGCCGATGCGTCACCGGTGGGTGGCGCATCCGCAGCTCCTCCAGCTGCTGACGCTCTCGCCTCCTCTTCTGCCGTTCCCTTTCTCTCCTCCTTCTGGCACTCCTGGACTCCACCTTCGTCCAGGGTCCTTCCGCCTCCTGACGTTGAGGCGGGCACTCGGGTGCAGGAGGAGGGGGCGGCGGCGCGGTCTGCGTTGCAGCAGCTGGCCGTGTGTCCTTCTTCTTCTTGGTTGCTTTCCCAAACGGAACCTGAGGGAAGACAGGAAACTCCCGGGGGATCTGCGTAAACGCATCCCTTGTCATGGTGACTTGCCGGAAGGTCGGGGGGAGGCTCCTGGGCCTCGGGGCCCTTGCCGACCATATGGCCGACAGCCTCCCCAGCCTTCCTCTCGCCCTCCTTGTGGCCCTCGACTCCTTTGGAGGTTCTGGGGGCGGGATGGTCGTGACCGCCTCAAACAGTGCCTGCAGCCGTTGGATCTCCGCTTCAATGGCTTCTCCAACGGCCGCGTCCACCGTGCCGGCCTTCCTGCTGCCGGCGCGGGTCTGCATCTGAAAAAACTCGGCAAGAACAAAGCAAAGCAAGAAAGGGGGGAACGGATACCGGGGAGGGTGGGGATAATCTCCTGTCCAGAGAGGACAAGAGCTCCGGTGACCTGAGGGGTCAACACGGGCACCCTGTTGCCGCGCTCGCGATGAGCAAGGGGTGTGGCTCTTGGAGTGAAGCTACGGGGTGGCCTAGCGTAACGCAATTACCCGCGAGCGATAGGTGCGCAGACGGGCAGCGTAACGGCTAGGGGGAATCTACAGTACGGTCGGAGTGAAGCTCCTCGCACCGCACTTTCGGAGTTAGGGGGGGGAGGGGGTTCGCTCCTAAGAGCCTTCCGGCGTAAGGTATGAGAGATTGGATACCTTCAGCAGCAGCGTCGGGTCCGCACCCTCACCAGTACGTCGGGGAACTAAATCTAGCCTCTATCGACCCAAAACAGTACTAACCGAAGGCTTTCCAGGGGGTCGAGAGAGGGGGGGAACTACAACTAATAATAACCGAGAGTATACTTTACCAATTACTGCAACAGCGCCGGCAGGATCTTCTTTTAGGGCCTTACAGCTGAGAACAAAGCAATGAAACTACACTTTGATGTTAGCCATAAGGCCGAGAAGCGATGAAATGCGTAGAAAAGGCATAGGTGGGCCCCCGACGAAGTTTGAAATCTTAGTTCGCGAAATCATCGGAGGTCGGGGAGATCAGCTGAGCGCTAGGACTCGTTCGCGGGTTGATAAAGTCGATCGCAAACGGCGGTATATAAGGTGTAGGTCCACGGAGGTACCTGGAAGTTGTTTATAGTGGATGGGTTTATATTTCAGGAGTTAGTTTTGGTCAAAATGAGCGTGCCCGATTGAAAAAAAAGGGCAACGAGTCCGGAGAGAACGGGCCTGGTCCTCCCTCTGACGCCCTTGGCAGGAAGCACGTTAGTTGCTCGAAACTCCCGCCTAGTTGGAGAGAGTAATTCGAACGCCAAACGTGCATAAAAATTGTTTAAAACAAAGCGGGGAAGTCCGGAGCAACAAATGCGACGCCTTGGAGCGGTCTGTGTCGGTCAGTCGCTCGGATTGTTGCGTTGCTCGCCGGTCGGTTCCTCCCTGAGTCGCGTTTGCGGCTCGTTTATGGGTCGGGAAAATTGTTTACCATCTCCTCCTTGAAGGTTTTTTCCCTTGCTGTCGTTGTTTAAGGCGTGCTGCACGAAGGAGAGCACGAGACAGCTCTAACGACCCAAATCAGTACTCACCAGAGGTTTTCCTGAGGGTCGAGAGAGGAGGGGGAACCACAAACTAAAAGAAATTAAACTATACTTTACCAAATACTTCTTCCACACCGGCAGGATCTTCCTTCAGGGTCTTATGGCTGAGAACAAAGCAAGGAAAAGAGACGTTTATTTAAGAAATTCGATAAATAAGACGAAATTATAAAATACAAATCGTTGCTCCAGTGGCAAAATACTGAAAGTCCGTCGTAGCCACATGCCGTAAACGGCTGGTTGACTTTTTTTTGAAGTTCCGATGAAAGTATCACTTTACAAAATAATGAAAAACCATACAAAGCCGTGACCTTACAAGTGCTGATGTTGCACTTATGCGGCCTTACATTTTGCTAGTCAGTATGTTGGGGAGTCAATTTGACTCAACATTGGTACTCCTTATTAATGAATGTTGGGTAGGTCATACAATTTTGGTGGCTTAGGAGGAGACACAAAAGTTGTTGTTCTTGCAGGATGGAAGACTTACTGATGATAAGTTTCTGCCATTGTGTCTTTCTCCTTCAATCGATATATTTGTCAGTTTTCCAGAATTGCAGAAATTTTCTTCTAGTATTCAGCTTCTGTTGTCACAACCGCTGCATTGCCTTTGTCAGCTGGTAGTAGAAGAATACCTTAATTGAAAATGCCTTATTTACAGATGCACATTCCAGTGAGAATCTTCTTTCTGGGTTTTAAAGCTAAGAACAAAGAAATGAAAAATTCGTTTCACGTACGTATAGTAATTCAAAACATTGTTTAAGTTTAGCAAAATCCTGAAAGCTTGTCCTTGCAGCTACCGATATCAGCTGGCCGACATTATATTGAAAAGGAAAAGAGGTATTGAATACTTACAAATTCTTAAGTCATATGCAGTTTTTGGATTCGCCCAATCCTAGTTATTCATTCTAAATAACTAATAATTGTTTGCAAATGGCTCAGATGATTCATCTTGTTGTAATTCAACATGCATATTGGCTGTTAAAGATATTCTCTCCACATACTGCCATCACACTGATGACTTGAGGCATGCATTTAATTCATCTGCAGGTGTTGACTGTGGTATAACAGGCAATGTTTGTTGAAAATAACCTGGTAGCAAAATGAGAGCACCACCATAGAGCTGCTCATTTCCTCTAAAATCTTTAAATTTGCGATTGAGTGCTTCCAATAATTTCTGGTGTGCCCTGGTGCATTCACCCCATATTATAATATGATCTTTGTACTCTCCCCATCCCAGAATATTTCCTAATATTCCATGTTTGGGTTTTTAAAAATCTATTTGGAGCAATCATTCCCAATGATGTCAGCGATATTTTGGCTATTTGCTGACATACATCCTCAATAATCTTCATTGTATATGTTTGATGTAAAATGATTGTTGGGATTAGCATTTATTCTACGCATGCGACGTAAAATTGAAAAAATATGAGGACTATATGAGTGAAGACAAAGATCCCTGTATGCAGCAAGTGAAATATCCCAGTGAGCATTGTTTTCTAAGAGATTTAATTTCTGGCAATCCTCGCAAACTGTAGCGTACGCATGGCCATTGACTGTATTTATTTCTTTGAAAGATGTTGGCACATTGATTATTATTAATCCTAGGTAAAAGCATTCTGCTTTATTTGGATGTACAGACAACCGAATGCATCTGCGGAATATAAATTAAGGTGTACCTGTACAGTTCTACCTTGTTTACGATGCTTCAATTTTCTTGCTGATGTATTCCACGTACTATAAGTTGTTACTTCATAGTACAGGAGCTCTTTTGCAAAGATGTCATTTCTACATAATGTGAAATATTCATCTAATATTATAGGTGATGGTAACATTGCTCTTGCATGTACAATTTCTCATGTAAAACATACATGATGTGCTCTTTCTGGGTGTGCTGCTAAATGAGTAATCGTTGGATATCACTCATGAATCATAATATAATAAAATAATAATAATAAGCCGTACAGCTTCATTGCTTATTAGGTAGTGTTCCAGTTTCTTTTACCATTTTTTGATAATTAAGTTTTAATCGTTGTAAACCTTCTCTTGAAAATAAGTCTTTCCACGTAAAGACTAATCCATATATAACTCAACATTTTGCTTTTTCAACGAAATTTATTGCCTTAGCAACATTAGTCTTTTAATAGGGTTGTAGTCTTTTATTTGCTTTGCATCCTTTAAAAATGTAGTCGTGATACTAACTTGGTGTTTGAATTGCTAATCAAGTTAAGTGAAGGTGGTTTTCTTTTGCTGGAACCATCTAATTAAAATCCAACTTCTCCATAAAAAGTGAAATTCACTATTAAGATTCTCAATGCATATCAAGGTCTTGTGCTAAGAAATATTGAAGAAGTATCTCCAAATCATAGTAATAGGCTGCCACGTTGACATACTGTACAGCAGTTTGTTCTTTTCTTACTTGAGAATATTTTGTTTGAAAGAATCCATTAGTTTGGATTATGGAATTTAAACATGAAAGTGCTTGCTGAATGGGCTCTGGTGAAAATCATGTCATGATTTAACCAAGTTATAGGTCATTATAGACTCCCTTTCAAAATTCTTTCTCTTTCTAAACTTGGTTGCCTTCTGTCATATTAAATTTTCAGTCTTTAAGAAAGCTTCTCGAACCATTTATTTTTTATTCACTCATTAAATTCTCACAATGAGTAGTCAGCCCTTTCCTATACCAAAGGAGTATGTGTTGATCAGCCTCTTCATTATACGAGGGATTTTATGTTCAGGTTAGTCTGAAACTTCATATTGCATCCCTAAAGACTAATTTACCATTTACAGCTAAGTTTTTCATGTGATATTCCCTCCATAACAGGGAAGTGTGCTCATTGAATTTAAGTCTTAAATCTTGTTTATGGATATTTTCACTCATTCAGTAGAAGGTGAATTTTAAGATTGATGAATTGATAATTTACTCATAATGATGACAGTTCTCACATAAACTGAAATAACAATTTAGGAATCTATGTAACAATGCCTTCAAATTTATGTATGAGCATAGCAGTTGAAATTCAAAACAGAAATGTTAAAAAGTGTAAGTACTAAAATAGAGCCAGATAGCATTGCCTATTTATATGGATCTTGATGAGTGCCACGCTTTCATTAATATGATAATGTTTCTAGAATTCATGATTAGAGTCATATGCAAAGTCCTTTCATATTCTTGGAACCAAAAATTTGACTTTTGCATGGTGACATAATCCTATGCTGTGAATGCACACCACACATCTGAAAGAAAAGATAATTTTGTGCTTTGAAGTTTCGGTATATTCATTAGTGTACTTGTGTAGTTTTTGAAAAATAATCTATTCAAACGACTATGAAAACAAGATGTGAATTTAAAAGCCATGTCATTCCCTTAGTAATTAGGGATGTCTGAGGTGGTTTAAATGATATGAGTAATGACTTCACCTTGCTATCAGTATGTATGGGAGTGTAAATGTGAATGACATTCCACTCAAATGAATATATGATTGAGCATTTCCGATTTCATGTCTGTAATTTAAAAACTTTGCAGTTCATAAAATTCAATTGTTCATTTAAATCGTATGTTCTTTCTATCAACATGATATAATATTGGTATGTCTTGAAATGCTTCATCGCCTTAGAAATCAGCAACAATTTTAACTTTCTGGCATTTAAGATAGCTTGTATTTAGTCTTACTAATACAGCAAGACAACTCCTGCTGTAATTTCCACTTTCTAATATACTGAAGGGAGTCATCATCCTTGTGTTTTCTGAAATGATTCCTTAAATCAGCATAGAATAATCAGCATATAGTAAAATGATATTATATTTTACTAAATATATTATCATAAATTCCTTTGACCAATGCTGCATGAAAGCCAGCTTTAGTCATTTAAAAAAGAACTTTAATTAAAATAAAAAATTGGATAAGAAGTAGGTTCCATAGAAGTTGGAAATGGTATTCATGCTTCTGATTCAATCCTCTACTGTCATTGACTATTAGAACAAGCAGAAGAAACAATCTTTGTCTATATTCTCCAAATTTCCTTATCCTCTTCATATGTTTACGCAGAGTAGTATATAATTATCTCTTGATATTGTATTTCCTACCTGCTTATGTAAAAGGAAAGTTGTAATTTATTTAAATCCTTGGTATAAGAGAAATTACATGTGAAAATTAATGAATATTATCTATTAAAAAAATTAATTTATCAGTTCTGTTCGGTGCTTTGAGAATCTTTAAATATTCTTTTCTAATAAGTGTGCCATAAATTTGTGTAGAATCCACTGGTATAGTTGTAGATAGTCAATTCTGATCAGTATTGTGTTTTAATTTTAACTGAAGAAGATCATCAGACCAATTTCATCTATTTTTTAATTTATATTTCTAAGAGAAGTATAATATCTTTAACATCCTAACAAAGTCCTAAATCTTTAGGAAATCATCCCAATCAAATATTCAGTTTTAGCATTTTTTGTCCATATGAAGGATTACAAGGAAAGAATGCAGCATGTCTTTCCTTCATGGGCGGACGCTATGTAAGATGAAAGGTATATAAGTTGTAACATGATGTTCTTCAGGAAAACTTATCCTTTTATTAAGATTCTTTCAGAATATCATGGAAAATTCTTGTTGCAGAAAAATACTTACAAAATATATAACTCGTCAAATTAATCCTAAAATTGAACAATAGAAAAAGAGGTCATATCTTGGGTAGTGTATCAGAACATCATGTTGTAGATGGTATGATCTGTATGATTGAAATGGAATTAAATAAGAATTGATTCTCTTTTCTTAGCATCATACACTGAGTTGATTTTATTTATATTACTATATTATTGTTTTTTCCATTTTTACCTTTGTCAGAGTGCACCCTCTTCCAATTCGCCATTGATTTTTATACCATTTCTTGTTCCACTTACACTTCTATTATCTTCACAATTTGAAGGTGTAAATAAAATTTTCATAGAGCTCAGGTCATTTTCATCTGTGATATACTTAAGGTTGTGAAAGTATCACATGAATTCAGCAATGTTCATGGGATATAATGGTTTTCTTTGATATTATGATAACTAAATGACAATGTGGTGAGCATTAAATTCTTTTTCCATGTTTGATGTGAAGTATCTTTGGATAAATAAAGTAATCTTTTGGCTTGTTATGAAATATACTGTGAGGCAATGGAATCCTTAAGGTAAACGTTAATTAGAGATAAATTCTGATAACTTTTTGTACCAAGCCCAAATGCTTTCTGCCTTATAGGTTTTTTATTGTGCAATAACATGGAAAACTTCTCCATGAAGAGTAATTGGTTTCATCTTGTATGAGATAAATAAATAGTCATTATTCCATATGCATTTATATATTTATATTTTTAGTGTCAATACGTTGAATGTAATTTACTCCACCGTACAAAAACAATTGTTAGGAATTTGAAATATAAATAGGACTTAATTTTTCTCACTTAACAATATCAAGGAGTTACCTCAGTGTTTGCGGAAGTATCCTGAAGGTAAGCAACCACTATAATTGGTGGTCATTTCTCTTCGGGACGATACTGTGTGGACATCGATAAGTTTTTAAGTATGACCATTCATTGTTGATATTTCGAAGTAAATGTGAAGTTGTAAATATAATTTATTTCAAAAATCATTGTAGGTATTGAGCTGATCATTTATTTAGATAAAGTACCTTACCAGCATCTATAATGACAAATCCATTAAAATTTATTCTTTTGCATAACTGATCATTATAATTAATCGAATATAATAGTTATTTGAGTTATAATTTAATGTTTATAACATACTTATAGGAAACAATAAGGATTATCATGATCTGGCGATTTAATCATTTGGAAAAGTCATACTTGATATTGCTTTTGAAAAAAGCAAAGGCATATTAATATAATATTTGCATTTTATCTTCACAATAAATTAAAGAAAGAGCTGAAACATCCTCTTTGAAATCATTTCACTTTAAAATCTTATTGTAATTGGAACATGTTGTTGTGATACCATGAACAACTGAAAAGAATGTTGGAAAACTACCGAAATAACTAGAATGATTTTACTGAGCAATGCAATTTCTATAATAATCTAATGATGAATTAATTGTATATCCATTTTGTCATTACTCAGATCTCCAGTAATTGGTTTCATCTTGTATGAGATGAATAAATAGTTATTATTTCATATGGATAAATATATTTATATTTCAATATAAAATTATTGAATGTAATTTACTCCATCGTACAAAAACAAATGTTAAGAATTTGAAGTATAAATAAAAGTTAATTTCTCTTCCTAAATAATATCAAGGAGAAGGTGAATGAAAAAAAAAACAAACCAATCTCATAGAACGAAAAACTAGTTTTTAAGGAAATATGACTAGCTAGTAGTAAAATGTTTTAAGATATACAAAAAATCATTCTGGACTAATAAATCTGAAATAAAATAAAAATATTGGATTATTATATTTTCAAAACATGCAACATTAAATTTAAAAATAATAATGAATGGGCAGTTATATTTGCGAGGCAATCAAAATAAATATTTACCTGAATACCATAATTCATCATTAGATTATAATATTTCATTGCACAGTAAAATTTTAATTATATCAGAAGATTATTAACATTCTTCTTAATTGTTCATAATATCACATTATCATATTCACATTAAATGTTTTTGATGATTTTAAGAGAAATGATATCTATGAACATGTTCCATTCTTTTTTTAAATTATTGTGGAGATGAAATGCAAATATTATATTTATAACTCATTGCTCTATTCATCAACAATATCAGGAAAATTAAAATACTCACAAAGTATTTATAAGGGGATGTAATAAATGGAGGAGATTCTACTCAATGAAAAAATAAGATAACTGAAAATTTGCAAAGATGGAATATTATATTCAGATTAATAAAGGATATTATTCACTTATACACATTCTTCAGTCCTTAGTACATCATATTTGCAGACTTCAAAAAAATTTTCTCAACGGTTATCCCTTGAATATTTCCTACTTGTCTCAGTATCATTGGTAGTACATGCAATATAGTTCCAATAGACAACATCTAATTACATTTGATTTACCAAAAAAGAATATAAATTATTAAAATTTATTTATAGATGAATTATAACAATTAATCAACGTTCTAAATAGCTTATCAAGTTACATGTAATTAAATTTGTTTAAGTGAAATGAAAATTTTCTACCTTGACTTTTCAAATACTTAGATATTTGATATAGATTGTGGGGGAAAATTTTTCAAATTACCTGTATAGTGGAAGATAAAATTAAGATTTTATTAGTAGGCGGGCATAGTTATTTGATATGGATATACATCATAACATTCTTAAAAATAAAATAGCCTGTGTGTGTAAATTACTTTTAATTGATTCTTCCAATGATTATTTTTCAGTCATCCTAATCAAATAATGATAATTCATATACTATATAAATCCAAGACCAGATTATGGATGTATGGGTCAGAAAAATGTGCAGTATAGCGCTTTCAGAGCTTTAAAGCATGTTTTTCAATCTCTTCACAACCAGACTCCATACCTTGTCATGTCTAAGAATTCTTGATATGAATATCATTACCCTCTTAAATATCCAAGTGAATTGTAAAACACAGATCTCCTTACTTAAGTGATGAATTTTTCAAATATTTTTATCATTTGTAGAAAATAATAATAATTACTCCTCAAGTATAATTTAGTTCAATTCTTCTTTACCCTAGTTTGTTATCACTAACAAATTTAGGAAAATTCTCTGTTCTGTATTTGCAATTAGTAAATTGTATTTCCTTCCAGCATTGTAACTAAAATTTTTGTCCGAAACGATTATTTTTGTCAGAAACGATTATTTTTGTCCAAAACTAAAATTTTTGTCGGAAACAATTATTTTTGTCAGAAAGGATTATTTTCGTCAAAAACTATAATTTTTGTCCGAAACGATAATTTTTGTCGGAAACGATTATTTTTGTCCAAAACTAAAATTTTTGTCGGAAACAATTATTTTTGTCAGTAAGGATTATTTTTGTCCAAAACTATAATTTTTGTCAGAAACGATTATTTTTGTCCAAAACTAAAATTTTTTTCGGAAACGATTATTTTTGTCCAAAACTATAATTTTTGTCAGAAACGATTATTTTTGTCCAAAACTAAAATTTTTGTCGGAAACGTTTATTTTTGTCCAAAAAGAAAATTTTTGTCCAAAACTAAAATTTTTGTCCAAAACTAAAATTTTTGTCCAAAACTAATATTTGTGTCCAAATCCATAATTTTTGTCGGAAGCGATTATTTTTTTCCAAAAACTTAAATTTTTGTCATAAACGATAATTTTTGTCCAAAATTAAAATTTTTGTCCAAAATGATAATTTTTGTTGGAAACAATTATTTTTGCCAGAAACGATTATTTTTGTCCAAAACTAAAATTTTTTTCAGTAACGTTTATTTTTGTCAGAAACAATTATTTTTGTCAGAAACGATTATTTTTGTCCAAAACTAAAATTTTTGTCAGAAACGATTATTTTTCTCAGGAACATTTAATTTTGTCAAAAACTAAATTTTTTGTCAGAAACGTTTATTTTTGTCCGGAACCGCTATTTTTGTATAAACGATTATTTTTGTCCAAAACTATTATTTTTTTTCAAAACTATAAATTTTGTCAGAAACTATTATTTTTGTCAGAAACGATTATTTTTGTCAGAAACGATTATTTTTGTCAGAAACGATTATTTTTGTCAGAAACGATTATCTTTGTCCAAAACTAAAATTTTTTTCAGAAGCGATTAATTCTGTCAGAAACGATTATTTTATTCCAAATATAAAATTTTTGTTAGAAACGATTATTTTTGTCAGAAACGATCATTTTTGTCCAAAACTAAAATTTTTGTTAGAAAAGATTATTTTTGTCCAAAACTAAAATTTTTGTCAGAAACGATTATTTTTGTCAGAAACGATCATTTTTTTCAAAACTAAACAATTATTTTTGTCAGAAACGATTATTTTTGTCAGAAACGATCATTTTTGTCGGAAACGATTATTTTTGTCCAAAACTAAAATTTTTGTCAGAATCGATAATTTTAACCAGAACCGCTATTTTTGTCAGAAACGATTATTTTATTCCAAATCTAAAATTTTTGTTAGAAACGAATATTTTTGTCCAAAACTAAAATTTTTGTCCGGAACGATTATTTTTGTCCGAAACGCTTATTTTTATCCAAAACTAAAATTTTTGTCGGAAACAATTATTTTTTGCAGAAAGAATTATTTTTCTCCAAATTAAAATTTTTGTCCAAAACTAAAATTTTTGTCAGAAACTATTATTTTTGTCCAAATCTATAATTTTTGTCAGAAGCGATTATTTTTGTCCAAAACTAAAATTTTTGTCAGAAACCATTATTTTTGTCCAAAACTATAATTTCTGTCAGAAACGATTATTTTTGTCAGAAACGATCATTTTTTTCAAAACTAAAATTTATGTTAAAAACGATTATTTTTGTCCAAAACTAAAATTTTTGTCTAAAATGATTATTTTTGTCAGAAAAGATTATTTTTGTCCAAAACTAAAATTTTTCTCGGAAACAATTATTTTTGTCACAAAGGATTATTTTTGTCCAAAACTATAATCTTTGTCAGAAACGATTATTTTTGTCCAAAACTAAAATTTTTGCCGGAAACGATTATTTTTGTCCAAAACTATAATTTTTGTCAGAAACGATTATTTTTGTCCAAAACTAAAATTTTTGTCGGAAACGATTATTTTTGTCCGAATCTATAATTTTTGTCAGAAGCGATTATTTTTGTCCAAAACTAAAATTTTTGTCAGAAACGATAATTTTAGTCCAGAACCGCTATTTTTCTCAGAAACGATTATTTTATTCCAATTCTAAAATTTTTGTTAGAAACGATTATTTTTGTCCAAAACTAAAATTTTTGTCCGAAACGATTATTTTTGTCCAAAACTTAAATTTTTGTCGGAAACAATTATTTTTGTCAGAAAGGATTATTTTTGTCCAAAACTATATTTTTTGTCAGAAACGATTATTTTGGTCAGAAACGAATTATTTTATTCCAAATCTAAAATTTTTGTTAGAAACGATTATTTTTGTCCAAAAGTAAAATTTTTGTCAGAAACCATTATTTTTGTCCAAAACTATAATTCTTGTCAGAAACGATTATACGATTATTTTTGTCCAAAACTAAAATTTTTGTCGGAAACAATTATTTTTGTCACAAAGGATTATTTTTGTCCTAAACTATTATTTTTGTCAGAAACGATTATTTTTGTCCAAAACTAAAATTTTTGTCGGAAACGATTATTTTTGTCCGAATCTAAAATTTTATTCAGAAGCGATTATTTTTGTCCAAAACTAAAATTTTTGTCAGAAACCATTATTTTTGTCCAAAACTATAATTTTTGTCAGAAACGATTATTTTTGTCAGAAAGAATTATTTTTGTTAAAAACTATAATTTTTTTCAGAAACGATTATTATTGTCCAAAACTAAAATTTTTGTCGGAAACGATTATTTTTGTCGAAAACTATAACTTTTGTCAGAAACGATTATTTTTGTCCAAAACTAAAATTTTTGTCGGAAATGATTGTTTTAGTCCAAAACTAAAATTTTTGTCCAAAACTAAAATTTTTTTCAGAAACTATTATTTTTGTCCAAATCTATGATTTTTGTCAGAAACCATTATATTTGTCAAAAACTATAATTTTTGTCAGAAACGATTATTTTTGTCAGAAACGATTATTTTTGTCAGAAACGATCATTTTTGTCGGAAACGATTATTTTTGTCCAAAACGAAAATTTTTGTCAGAATCGATAATTTTAACCAGAACCGCTATTTTTGTCAGAAACGATTATTTTATTCAAAATCTAAAATTTTTGTTAGAAACGAATATTTTTGTCCAAAACTATAATTTTTGTCAGAAACGATTATTTTTGTCAGAAACGATTATTTTATTCCATATCTAAAATTTTTGTTGGAAACGATTATTTTTGTCCAAAAGTAAAATTTTTGTCCGAAACGATTATTTTTGTCCGAAACGCTTATTTTTGTCCAAAACTAAAATTTTTGTCGGAAACAATTATTTTTGTCAGAAAGGATTATTTTTCTCCAAAACTAAAATTTTTGTCCAAAACTAAAATTTTTGTCAGAAACTATTATTTTTGTCCAAATCTATAATTTTTGTCAGAAGCGATTATTTTTGTCCAAAACTAAAATTTTTTTCAGAAACCATTATTTTTGTCCAAAACTATAATTTCTGTCAGAAACGATTATTTTTGTCAGAAACGATCATTTTTGTCCAAAACTAAAATTTTTGTTAAAAACGATTATTTTTGTCCAAAACTAAAATTTTTGTCGGAAACGATTATTTTTGTCCGAATCTAAAATTTTTGTCAGAAGCGATTATTTTTGTCCAAAACTAAAATTTTTGTCAGAAACCATTATTTTTGTCCAAAACTATAATTTTTGTCAGAAACGATTATTTTTGTCAGAAACGATAATTTTAGTCCAGAACCGCTATTTTTGTCAGAAACGATTATTTTATTCCAAATCTAAAATTTTTGTTAGAAACGATTATTTTTGTCCAAAACTATAATTTTTGTCAGAAACGATTATTTTTGTCAGAAACGATTATTTTTGTCAGAAACGATTATTTTTGACGTAAACGATTATTTTTGTCCAAAACTAAAATTTTTGTCGGAAACGATTATTTTTGTCCGAATCTATAATTTTTGTCAGAAGCGATTATTTTTGTCCAAAACTAAAATTTTTGTCAGTAACCATTATTTTTGTCCAAAACTATAATTTTTGTCAGAAACGATAATTTTAGTCCAGAACCGCTATTTTTGTCAGAAACGATTATTTTATTCCAAATCTAAAATTTTTGTTAGAAACGATTATTTTTGTCCAAAACTAAAATTTTTGTCCGAAACGATTATTTTTGTCAGAAAGGATTATTTTTGTCCAAAACTAAAATTTTTGTCGGAAACAATTATATTTGTCAGAAAGGATTATTTTTGTCCAAAACTATAATTTTTGTCAGAAACGATTATTTTGGTCAGAAACGATTATTTTATTCCAAATCTAAAATTTTTGTTAGAAACGATTATTTTTGTCCAAAAGTAAAATTTTTGTCCGAAACGATTATTTATATCCGAAACGCTTATTTTTGTCCAAAACTAAAATTTTTGTCAGAAACCATTATTTTTGTCCAAAACTATAATTTTTGTCAGAAACGATTATTTTTGACGGAAAGGATTATTTTTGTCCAAAAGTAAAATTTTTGTCCGAAACGATTATTTATATCCGAAACGCTTATTTTTGTCCAAAACTAAAATTTTTGTCAGAAACCATTATTTTTGTCCAAAACTATAATTTTTGTCAGAAACGATTATTTTTGACAGAAAGGATTATTTTTGTCCGAATCTATAATTTTTGTCGGAAACGATTATTTTTGTCCAAAACTAAAATTTTTGTCAGAAACGATAAATTTACTCCAGAACCGCTATTTTTGTCAGAAACGATTATTTTATTCCATAACTAAAATTTTTGTCAGAAACGATTATTTTTGTCCAAAAGTAAAATTTTTGTCCGAAACGATTATTTTTGTCCGAAACTCTTATTTTTGTCCAAAACTAAAATTTTTGTCCAAAACTAAAATTTTTGTCAGAAACTATTATTTTTGTCCAAATCTATAATTTTTGTCAGAAGCGATTATTTTTGTCCAAAACTAAAATTTTTGTCAGAAACCATTTTTTTTGTCCAAAACTATAATTTTTGTCAGAATCGATCATATTTGTCAGAAACGATTATTTTTGTCAGAAACGATTATTTTTGTTAGAAACGATTATATTTGTCGGAAACGATTATTTTTGTCCATAACTAAAATTTTTGTCAGAAACGATAATTTTAGTCCAGTACCGCTATTTTTGTCCGAAACGCTTATTTTTGTCCAAAACTAAAATTTTTGTCCAAAACAATATTTTTTGTCAGAAACTATTATTTTTGTCCAAATCTATAATTTTTGTCAGAAACGATTATTTTTGAAAGAAAGGATTATTTTTGTCAGAAACGATTATTTTTGTCAGAAATGATCATTTTTGTTCAAAACTAAAATTTTTGTTAGAAACGATTATTTTTGTCCAAAACTAAAATTTTTGTCAGAAACGATAATTTTAACCAGAACCGCTATTTTTGTCAGAAACGATTATTTTATTCCTAATCTAAAATTTTTGTTAGAAACGAATATTTTTGTCCAAAACTAAAATTTTTGTCCGAAACGATTATTTTTGTCAGAAACGATTATTTTATTCCATATCTAAAATTTTTGTTAGAAACGATTATTTTTGTCCAAAAGTAAAATTTTTGTCCGAAACGATTATTTTTGTCCGAAACGCTTATTTTTGTCCCAACCAAAATTTTTGTCGGAAACAATTATTTTTGTCAGAAAGGATTATTTTTCTCCAAAACTAAAATTTTTGTCCAAAACTAAAATTTTTGTCAGAAACCATTATTTTTGTCCAAAACTATAATTTCTGTCAGAAACGATCATTTTTGTCCAAAACTAAAATTTTTGTTAAAAACGATTATTTTTGTCCAAAACTAAAATTTTTTCTAAAATGATTATTTTTGTCCAAAACTAAAATTTTTGTCGGAAACAATTATTTTTGTCACAAAGGATTATTTTTGTCCAAAACTATAATTATTGTCAGAAACGATTATTTCTGTCCAAAACTAAAATTTTTGCCGGAAACTATTATTTTGTCCAAAACTATAATTTTTGTCAGAAACGATTATTTTTGTCCAAAACTAAAATTTTTGTCGGAAACCATTATTTTTGTCCAAAACTATAATTTTTGTCAGAAACGATTATTTTTGTCAGGAACGATTATTTTTGTCAGAAACGATTATTTTTGTCAGAAACGATTATTTTTGTCAGAAACGATTATTTTTGTCCAAAACTAAAATTTTTGTCAGAAACGATAATTTTAGTCCAGAACCGCTATTTTTGTCAGAAACGATTATTTTATTCCAAATCTAAAATTTTTGTTAGAAACGATTTTTTTTGTCCAAAACTAAAATTTTTGTCGGAAACAATTATTTTTGTCAGAAAGGATTATTTTTGTCCAAAACTATATTTTTTGTCAGAAACGATTATTTTGGTCAGAAACGATTATTTTATTCCAAATCTAAAATTTTTGTTAGAAACGATTATTTTTGTCCAAAAGTAAAATTATTGTCCGAAACGATTATTTTTGTCCGAAACGCTTATTTTTGTCCAAAACTAAAATTTTCGTCAGAAACCATTATTTTTGTCCAAAACTATAATATTTGTCAAAAACGATTATTTTTGACAGAAAGGATTATTTTTGTCCGAATCCATAATTTTTGTCAGAAGCGATTATTTTTGTCCGAAACTAAAATTTTTGTCAGAAATCATTATTTTTCTCCAAAACTATAATTTTTGTCAGATACGATTATTTTTGTCAGATTCGATTATTTTTGTCGGAAACGATTATTTTTGTCCAAAACTAAAATTTTTGTCAGAAACGATAAATTTACTCCAGAACCGCTATTTTTGTCAGAAACGATTATTTTATTGCAAATCTAAAATTTTTGTTGGAAACGATTATTTTTGTCCAAAACTAAAATTTCTGTCCGAAACGATTATTTTTGTCAGAAAGGATTATTTTTGTCCGAATCTATAATTTTATTCAGAATCGATTATTTTTGTCCAAAACTAAAATTTTTGTCAGACACCATTATTTTTGTCCAAAACTATAATTTTTGTCAGAAACGATAATTTTAACCAGAACCGCTATTTTTGTCAGAAACGATTATTTTATTCCAAATCTAAAATTTTTGTTAGAAACAAATATTTTTGTCCAAAACTAAAATTTTTGTCCGGAACGATTATTTTTGTCAGAAACGATTATTTTGTCCAAAACTAAAATTTTTGTCGGAAACAATTATTTTTGTCAGAAAGGATTATTTTTGTCCAAAACTATAATTTTTGTCAGAAACGATTATTTTTGTCAGAAACGATTATTTTATTCCATATCTAAAATTTTTGTTAGAAACGATTATTTTTGTCCAAAAGTAAAATTTTTGTCCGAAACGCTTATTTTTGTCCAAAACTAAAATTTTTGTCGGAAACAATTATTTTTGTCAGAAAGGATTATTTTTCTCCAAAACTAAAATTTTTGTCCAAAACTAAAATTTTTGTCAGAAACTATTATTTTTGTCCAAATCTATAATTTTTGTCAGAAGCGATTGTTTTTTTCCAAAACTAAAATTTTTTTCAGAAACCATTAATTTTGTCCAAAACTATAATTTCTGTCAGAAACTATTATTTTTGTCAGAAACGATCATTTTTGTCCAAAACAAAAATTTTTGTTAAAAACGATTATTTTTGTCCAAAACTAAAATTTTTGTCTAAAATGATTATTTTTGTCAGAAAAGATTATTTTTTTTTCCAAAACTAAAATTTTTGTCGGAAACAATTATTTTTGTCACAAAGGATTATTTTCGTCCAAAACTATTATTTTTGTCAGAAACGATTATTTTTGTCCAAAACTAAAATTTTTGCCGGAAACGGTTATTTTTGTCCAAAACTATAATTTTTGACAGAAACGATTATTTTTGTCCAAAACTAAAATTTTTGTCGGAAACGATTATTTTTGTCCGAATCTATAATTTTTGTCAGAAGCGATTATTTTTGTCCAAAACTAAAATTTTTGTCAGAAACGATAATTTAAGTCCAGAACCGCTATTTTTGTCAGAAACGATTATTTTATTCCAAATCTAAAATTTTTGTTAGAAACGATTATTTTTGTCCAAAACTAAAATTTTTGTCCGAAACGATTATTTTTGTCAGAAAGGATTATTTTTGTCCAAAACTAAAATTTTTGTCGGAAACAATTATATTTGTCAGAAAGGATTATTTTTGTCCAAAACTATAATTTTTGTCAGAAACGATTATTTTGGTCAGAAACGATTATTTTATTCCAAATCTAAAATTTTTGTTAGAAACGATTATTTTTGTCCAAAAGTAAAATTTTTGTCCGAAACGATTATTTATATCCGAAACGCTTATTTTTGTCCAAAACTAAAATTTTTGTCAGAAACCATTATTTTTGTCCAAAACTATAATTTTTGTCAGAAACGATTATTTTTGACAGAAAGGATTATTTTTGTCCGAATCTATAATTTTTGTCGGAAACGATTATTTTTGTCCAAAACTAAAATTTTTGTCAGAAACGATAAATTTACTCCAGAACCGCTATTTTTGTCAGAAACGATTATTTTATTCCATAACTAAAATTTTTGTCAGAAACGATTATTTTTGTCCAAAAGTAAAATTTTTGTCCGAAACGATTATTTTTGTCCGAAACTCTTATTTTTGTCCAAAACTAAAATTTTTGTCCAAAACTAAAATTTTTGTCAGAAACTATTATTTTTGTCCAAATCTATAATTTTTGTCAGAAGCGATTATTTTTGTCCAAAACTAAAATTTTTGTCAGAAACCATTTTTTTTGTCCAAAACTATAATTTTTGTCAGAATCGATCATATTTGTCAGAAACGATTATTTTTGTCAGAAACGATTATTTTTGTCAGAAACGATTATATTTGTCGGAAACGATTATTTTTGTCCATAACTAAAATTTTTGTCAGAAACGATAATTTTAGTCCAGTACCGCTATTTTTGTCCGAAACGCTTATTTTTGTCCAAAACTAAAATTTTTGTCCAAAACAATATTTTTTGTCAGAAACTATTATTTTTGTCCAAATCTATAATTTTTGTCAGAAACGATTATTTTTGAAAGAAAGGATTATTTTTGTCAGATACGATTATTTTTGTCAGAAATGATCATTTTTGTTCAAAACTAAAATTTTTGTTAGAAACGATTATTTTTGTCCAAAACTAAAATTTTTGTCAGAAACGATAATTTTAACCAGAACCGCTATTTTTGTCAGAAACGATTATTTTATTCCTAATCTAAAATTTTTGTTAGAAACGAATATTTTTGTCCAAAACTAAAATTTTTGTCCGAAACGATTATTTTTGTCAGAAACGATTATTTTATTCCATATCTAAAATTTTTGTTAGAAACGATTATTTTTGTCCAAAAGTAAAATTTTTGTCCGAAACGATTATTTTTGTCCGAAACGCTTATTTTTGTCCAAACCAAAATTTTTGTCGGAAACAATTATTTTTGTCAGAAAGGATTATTTTTCTCCAAAACTAAAATTTTTGTCCAAAACTAAAATTTTTGTCAGAAACCATTATTTTTGTCCAAAACTATAATTTCTGTCAGAAACGATCATTTTTGTCCAAAACTAAAATTTTTGTTAAAAACGATTATTTTTGTCCAAAACTAAAATTTTTTCTAAAATGATTATTTTTGTCCAAAACTAAAATTTTTGTCGGAAACAATTATTTTTTTCACAAAGGATTATTTTTGTCCAAAACTATAATTATTGTCAGAAAAGATTATTTCAGTCCAAAACTAAAATTTTTGCCGGAAACTATTATTTTGTCCAAAACTATAATTTTTGTCAGAAACGATTATTTTTGTCCAAAACTAAAATTTTTGTCGGAAACGATTATTTTTGTCCGAATCTATAATTTTTGTCAGAAGCAATTATTTTTGTCGAAAACTAAAATTTTTGTCAGAAACCATTATTTTTGTCCAAAACTATAATTTTTGTCAGAAACGATTATTTTTGTCAGGAACGATTATTTTTGTCAGAAACGATTATTTTTGTCAGAAACGATTATTTTTGTCAGAAACGATTATTTTTGTCCAAAACTAAAATTTTAGTCGGAAACAATTATTTTTGTCAGAAAGGATTATTTTTGTCCAAAACTAAAATTTTTCTCCTAAACAATTATTTTTGTCAGAAAGGATTATTTTTGTCCAAAACTATATTTTTTGTCAGAAACGATTATTTTGGTCAGAAACGATTATTTTATTCCAAATCTAAAATTTTTGTTAGAAACGATTATTTTTGTCCGAAACGCTTATTTTTGTCCAAAACGATTATTTTTGTCCGAAACGCTTATTTTTGTCCAAAACTAAAATTTTCGTCAGAAACCATTATTTTTGTCCAAAACTATAATATTTGTCAAAAACGATTATTTTTGACAGAAAGGATTATTTTTGTCCGAATCTATAATTTTTGTCAGAAGCGATTATTTTTGTCCGAAACTAAAATTTTTGTCAGAAATCATTATTTTTCTCCAAAACTATAATTTTTGTCAGAAACGATTATTTTTGTCAGATTCGATTATTTTTGTCGGAAACGATTATTTTTGTCCAAAACTAAAATTTTTGTCAGAAACGATAAATTTACTCCAGAACCGCTATTTTTGTCAGAAACGATTATTTTATTGCAAATCTAAAATTTTTGTTGGAAACGATTATTTTTGTCCAAAACTAAAATTTCTGTCCGAAACGATTATTTTTGTCAGAAAGGATTATTTTTGTCCGAATCTATAATTTTATTCAGAATCGATTATTTTTGTCCAAAACTAAAATTTTTGTCAGACACCATTATTTTTGTCCAAAACTATAATTTTTGTCAGAAACGATTATTTTTGTCAGAAAGGATTATTTGTCCAAAACTAAAATTTTTGTTAGAAACGATTATTTTTGTCCAAAACTAAAATTTTTGTCCGAAATGATTATTTTTGTCAGAAACGATTATTTTTGTCCAAAACTATAATTTTTTCAGAAACGATTATTTTTGTCAGAAACGATTATTTTTGTCCAAAACTAAAATTTTAGTCGGAAACAATTATTTTTGTCAGAAAGGATTATTTTTGTCCAAAACTATAATTTTTGTCCGAAGCGATAATTTTTGTCGGAAACGATTATTTTTGTCCAAAACTGAAATTTTTGTCCAAAACAATTATTTTTGTCAGAAACGATTATTTTTGTCCAAAACTAAAATTTTTTTCGGAAACGATTATTTTTGTCCAAAACTATAATTTTTGTCAGAAACGATTATTTTTGACCAAAACTAAAATTTTTGTCGGAAGCGATTATTTTTGTCCAAAACGAAAATTTTTGTCCAAAACTATTATTTTTGTCCAAATCTATAATTTTTGTCGGGAGCGATTATTTTTTTCCAAAACTAAAATATTTGTCCAAAATGATTATTTTTGTCAGAAACGATTATTTTTGTCCAAAACTAAAATTCTTGTCCAAATCTAAAATTATTTTCAGATACTATTATTTTTGTCCAAATCTATAATTTTTGTCAGAAGCGATTATTTTCGTCCAAAACTAAAACTTTTGTAAGAAACGATTTCTTAGGTCTGAAACGATTATTTTTGTCCAAAACTAAAATTTTTGTCAGAAACGATTCTTTTTGTCAGAAACCTTAATTGTCAAAAACTATAATTATTGTCACAAACGATTCTTTTTGTCAGAAACCATTATTTTTGTCCAAAACTATAATTTTTGTCAGAAACGATTCTTTTTGTCAGAAACGATTTTTTTTGTCAGAAACGATTATTTTTGTCAGAAACGATTATTTTATTCCAAATCTAAAATTTTTGTTATAAACGATTATTTTTGTCGAAAACTATAACTTTTGTCAGAAACGATTATTTTTATCCAAAACTAAAATTTTTGTCGGAAATGATTGTTTTTGTCCAAAACTAAAATTTTTGTCCAAAACTAAAATTTTTTTCAGAAACTATTATTTTTGTCCAAATCTATAATTTTTGTCAGGAGCGATTATTTTTGTCCAAAACTAAAATTTTTGTCAGAAACCATTATATTTGTCCTAAACTATAATTTTTGTCAGAAACGATTATTTTTGTCAGAAACAATTATTTTTGTCAGAAACGATTATTTTTGTCAGAAACGATCATTTTTGTCGGAAACGATTATTTTAGTCCAAAACTAAAATTTTTGTCAGAATCGATAATTTTAACCAGAACCGCTATTTTTGTCAGAAACGATTATTTTATTCCAAATCTAAATATAATTTTTATTAATAACTATAATTATTATATATTATTATTATAATAAAATTAATAACAATAATTTAATAACCTTAATTGTCAAAAACTATAATTATTGTCACAAACGATTCTTTCTGTCAGAAACCATTATTTTTGTCCAAAACTAAAATTTTTGTCGGAAACGATTATTTTTGTCGAAAACTATAACTTTTGTCAGAAACGATTATTTTTATCCAAAACTAAAATTTTTGTCGGAAATGATTGTTTTTGTCCAAAACTAAAATTTTTGTCCAAAACTAAAATTTTTTTCAGAAACTATTATTTTTGTCCAAATCTATAATTTTTGTCAGAAGCGATTATTTTTGTCCAAAACTAAAATTTTTGTCAGAAACCATTATATTTGTCCAAAACTATAATTTTTGTCAGAAACGATTATTTTTGTCAGAAACAATTATTTTTGTCAGAAACGATTATTTTTGTCAGAAACGATCATTTTTGTCGGAAACGATTATTTTTGTCCAAAACTAAAATTTTTGTCAGAATCGATAATTTTAACCAGAACCGCTATTTTTGTCAGAAACGATTATTTTATTCCAAATCCAAAATTTTTGTTAGAAACGAATATTTTTGTCCAAAACTAAAATTTTTGTCCGGAACGATTATTTTTGTCCGAAACGCTTATTTCTATCCAAAACTAAAATTTTTGTCGGAAACAATTATTTTTGTCAGAAAGGATTATTTTTCTCCAAAACTAAAATTTTTGTCCAAAACTAAAATTTTTGTCAGAAACTATTATTTTTGTCCAAATCTATAATTTTTGTCAGAAGCGATTATTTTTGTCCAAAATTAAAATTTTTGTCAGAAACCATTATTTTTGTCCAAAACTATAATTTCTGTCAGAAACGATTATTTTTGTCAGAAACGATCATTTTTGTCAAAACTAAAATTTATGTTAAAAACGATTATTTTTGGCCAAAACTAAAATTTTTGTCTAAAATGATTATTTTTGTCAGAAAAGATTATTTTTGTCCAAAACTAAAATTTTTCTCGGAAACAATTATTTTTGTCACAAAGGATTATTTTTGTCCAAAACTATAATCTTTGTCAGAAACGATTATTTTTGTCCAAAACTAAAATTTTTGCCGGAAACGATTATTTTTGTCCAAAACTATAATTTTTGTCAGAAACGATTATTTTTGTCCAACACTAAAATTTTTGTCGGAAACGATTATTTTTGTCCGAATCTATAATTTTTGTCAGAAGCGATTATTTTTGTCCAAAACTAAAATTTTTGTCAGAAACGATAATTTTAGTCCAGAACCGCTATTTTTCTCAGAAACGATTATTTTATTCCAAATCTAAAATTTTTGTTAGAAACGATTATTTTTGTCCAAAACTAAAATTTTTGTCCGAAACGATTATTTTTGTCCAAAACTTAAATTTTTGTCGGAAACAATTATTTTTGTCAGAAAGGATTATTTTTGTCCAAAACTATATTTTTTGTCAGAAACGATTATTTTGGTCAGAAACGAATTATTTTATTCCAAATCTAAAATTTTTGTTAGAAACGATTATTTTTGTCCAAAAGTAAAATTTTTGTCAGAAACCATTATTTTTGTCCAAAACTATAATTCTTGTCAGAAACGATTATACGATTATTTTTGTCCAAAACTAAAATTTTTGTCGGAAACAATTATTTTTGTCACAAAGGATTATTTTTGTCCTAAACTATTATTTTTGTCAGAAACGATTATTTTTGTCCAAAACTAAAATTTTTGTCGGAAACGATTATTTTTGTCCGAATCTAAAATTTTATTCAGAAGCGATTATTTTTGTCCAAAACTAAAATTTTTGTCAGAAACCATTATTTTTGTCCAAAACTATAATTTTTGTCAGAAACGATTATTTTTGTCAGAAAGAATTATTTTTGTTAAAAACTATAATTTTTTTCAGAAACGATTATTATTGTCCAAAACTAAAATTTTTGTCGGAAACGATTATTTTTGTCCGAATCTATAATTTTTGTCAGAAGCGATTATTTTCGTCCAAAACTAAAACTTTTGTAAGAAACGATTTCTTAGGTCTGAAAGGATTATTTTTGTCCAAAACTAAAATTTTTGTCAGAAACGATTCTTTTTGTCAGAAACCTTAATTGTCAAAAACTATAATTATTGTCACAAACGATTCTTTTTGTCAGAAACCATTATTTTTGTCCAAAACTATAATTTTTGTCAGAAACGATTCTTTTTGTCAGAAAGGATTTTTTTTGTCAGAAACGATTATTTTTGTCAGAAACGATTATTTTATTCCAAATCTAAAATTTTTGTTATAAACGATTATTTTTGTCGAAAACTATAACTTTTGTCAGAAACGATTATTTTTATCCAAAACTAAAATTTTTGTCGGAAATGATTGTTTTTGTCCAAAACTAAAATTTTTGTCCAAAACTAAAATTTTTTTCAGAAACTATTATTTTTGTCCAAATCTATAATTTTTGTCAGGAGCGATTATTTTTGTCCAAAACTAAAATTTTTGTCAGAAACCATTATATTTGTCCTAAACTATAATTTTTGTCAGAAACGATTATTTTTGTCAGAAACAATTATTTTTGTCAGAAACGATTATTTTTGTCAGAAACGATCATTTTTGTCGGAAACGATTATTTTAGTCCAAAACTAAAATTTTTGTCAGAATCGATAATTTTAACCAGAACCGCTATTTTTGTCAGAAACGATTATTTTATTCCAAATCTAAATATAATTTTTATTAATAACTATAATTATTATATATTATTATTATAATAAAATTAATAACAATAATTTAATAACCTTAATTGTCAAAAACTATAATTATTGTCACAAACGATTCTTTCTGTCAGAAACCATTATTTTTGTCCAAAACTAAAATTTTTGTCGGAAACGATTATTTTTGTCGAAAACTATAACTTTTGTCAGAAACGATTATTTTTATCCAAAACTAAAATTTTTGTCGGAAATGATTGTTTTTGTCCAAAACTAAAATTTTTGTCCAAAACTAAAATTTTTTTCAGAAACTATTATTTTTGTCCAAATATATAATTTATGTCAGAAGCAATTATTTTTGTCCAAAACTAAAATTTTTGTCAGAAACCATTATATTTGTCCAAAACTATAATTTTTGTCAGAAACGATTATTTTTGTCAGAAACAATTATTTTTGTCAGAAACGATTATTTTTGTCAGAAACGATCATTTTTGTCGGAAACGATTATTTTTTTCCAAAACTAAAATTTTTGTCAGAATCGATAATTTTAACCAGAACCGCTATTTTTGTCAGAAACGATTATTTTATTCCAAATCTAAAATTTTTGTTAGAAACGAATATTTTTGTCCAAAACTAAAATTTTTGTCCGGAACGATTATTTTTGTCCGAAACGCTTATTTTTATCCAAAACTAAAATTTTTGTCGGAAACAATTATTTTTGTCAGAAAGGATTATTTTTCTCCAAAACTAAAATTTTTGTCCAAAACTAAAATTTTTGTCAGAAACTATTATTTTTGTCCAAATCTATAATTTTTGTCAGAAGCGATTATTTTTGTCCAAAATTAAAATTTTTGTCAGAAACCATTATTTTTGTCCAAAACTATAATTTCTGTCAGAAACGATTATTTTTGTCAGAAACGATCATTTTTGTCAAAACTAAAATTTATGTTAAAAACGATTATTTTTGTCCAAAACTAAAATTTTTGTCTAAAATGATTATTTTTGTCAGAAAAGATTATTTTTGTCCAAAACTAAAATTTTTCTCGGAAACAATTATTTTTGTCACAAAGGATTATTTTTGTCCAAAACTATAATCTTTGTCAGAAACGATTATTTTTGTCCAAAACTAAAATTTTTGCCGGAAACGATTATTTTTGTCCAAAAGTATAATTTTTGTCAGAAACGATTATTTTTGTCCAAAACTAAAATTTTTGTCGGAAACGATTATTTTTGTCCGAATCTATAATTTTTGTCAGAAGCGATTATTTTTGTCCAAAACTAAAATTTTTGTCAGAAACCATTATTTTTGTCCAAAACTATAATTCTTGTCAGAAACGATTATACGATTATTTTTGTCCAAAACTAAAATTTTTGTCGGAAACAATTATTTTTGTCACAAAGGATTATTTTTGTCCTAAACTATTATTTTTTTCAGAAACGATTATTTTTGTCCAAAACTAAAATTTTTGTCGGAAACGATTATTTTTGTCCGAATCTAAAATTTTATTCAGATGCGATTATTTTTGTCCAAAACTAAAATTTTTGTCAGAAACCATTATTTTTGTCCAAAACTATAATTTTTGTCAGAAACGATTATTTTTGTCAGAAAGAATTATTTTTGTTAAAAACTATAATTTTTTTCAGAAACGATTATTATTGTCCAAAACTAAAATTTTTGTCGGAAACGATTATTTTTGTCGAAAACTATAACTTTTGTCAGAAACGATTATTTTTGTCCAAAACTAAAATTTTTGTCGGAAATGATTGTTTTAGTCCAAAACTAAAATTTTTGTCCAAAACTAAAATTTTTTTCAGAAACTATTATTTTTGTCCAAATCTATGATTTTTGTCAGAAGCGATTATTTTTGTCCAGAACTAAAATTTTTGTCAGAAACCATTATATTTGTCAAAAACTATAATTTTTGTCAGAAACGATTATTTTTGTCAGAAACAATTATTTTTGTCAGAAACGATTATTTTTGTCAGAAACGATCATTTTTGTCGGAAACGATTATTTTTGTCCAAAACTAAAATTTTTGTCAGAATCGATAATTTTAACCAGAACCGCTATTTTTGTCAGAAACGATTATTTTATTCCAAATCTAAAATTTTTGTTAGAAACGAATATTTTTGTCCAAAACTAAAATTTTTGTCCGGAACGATTATTTTTGTCAGAAACGATTATTTTGTCCAAAACTAAAATTTTTGTCGGAAACAATTATTTTTGTCAGAAAGGATTATTTTTGTCCAAAACTATAATTTTTGTCAGAAACGATTATTTTTGTCAGAAACGATTATTTTATTCCATATCTAAAATTTTTGTTAGAAACGATTATTTTTGTCCAAAAGTAAAATTTTTGTCCGAAACGATTATTTTTGTCCGAAACGCTTATTTTTGTCCAAAACTAAAAATTTTTGTCGGAAACAATTATTTTTGTCAGAAAGGATTATTTTTCTCCAAAACTAAAATTTTTGTCCAAAACTAAAATTTTTGTCAGAAACTATTATTTTTGTCCAAATCTATAATTTTTGTCAAAAGCGATTATTTTTGTCCAAAACTAAAATTTTTTTCAGAAACCATTATTTTTGTCCAAAACTATAATTTCTGTCAGAAACGATTATTTTTGTCAGAAACGATCATTTTTGTCCAAAACTAAAATTTTTATTAAAAACGATTATTTTTGTCCAAAACTAAAATTTTTGTCGGAAACGATTATTTTTGTCCGAATCTAAAATTTTTGTCAGAAGCGATTATTTTTGTCCAAAACTAAAATTTTTGTCAGAAACCATTATTTTTGTCCAAAACTATAATTTTTGTCAGAAACGATTATTTTTGTCAGGAACGATTATTTTTGTCAGAAAAGATTATTTTTGTCAGAAACGATTATTTTTGACGTAAACGATTATTTTTGTCCAAAACTAAAATTTTTGTCAGAAACGATAATTTTAGTCCAGAACCGCTATTTTTGTCAGAAACGATTATTTTATTCCAAATCTAAAATTTTTGTTAGAAACGATCATTTTTGTCCAAAACTAAAATTTTTGTCCGAAACGATTATTTTTGTCAGAAACGGTTATTTTTGTCCAAAACTAAAATTTTTGTCGGAAACAATTATTTTTGTCAGAAAGGATTATTTTTGTCCAAAACTATAATTTTTGTCAGAAACGATTATTTTTGTCAGAAAGAATTATTTTTGTGAAAAACTATAATTTTTTTCAGAAACGATTATTATTGTCCAAAACTAAAATTTTTGTCGGAAACGATTATTTTTGTCGAAAACTATAACTTTTGTCAGAAACGATTATTTTTGTCCAAAACTAAAATTTTTGTCGGAAATGATTGTTTTAGTCCAAAACTAAAATTTTTGTCCAAAACTAAAATTTTTTTCAGAAACTATTAGTTTTGTCCAAATCTATGATTTTTGTCAGAAGCGATTATTTTTGTCCAGAACTAAAATTTTTGTCAGAAACCATTATATTTGTCAAAAACTATAATTTTTGTCAGAAACGATTATTTTTGTCAGAAACAATTATTTTTTTCAGAAACGATTATTTTTGTCAGAAACGATCATTTTTGTCGGAAACGATTATTTTTGTCCAAAACTAAAATTTCTGTCAGAATCGATAATTTTAACCAGAACCGCTATTTTTGTCAGAAACGATTATTTTATTCCAAATCTAAAATTTTTGTTAAAAACGATTATTTTTGTCCAAAAGTAAAATTTTTGTCCGAAACGATTATTTTTATCCGAAACGCTTATTTTTGTCCAAAACTAAAATTTTTGTCAGAAACCATTATTTTTGTCCAAAACTATAATTTTTGTCAGAAACGATTAATTTTGACAGAAAGGATTATTTTTGTCCGAATCTATAATTTTTGTCGGAAACGATTATTTTTGTCCAAAACTAAAATTTTTGTCAGAAACGATAAATTTACTCCAGAACCGCTATTTTTGTCAGAAACGATTATTTTATTGCAAATATAAAATTTTTGTTGGAAACGATTATTTTTGTCCAAAACTAAAATTTTTGTCCGAAACGATTATTTTTGTCAGAAAGGATTATTTTTGTCCGAATCTATAATTTTATTCAGAATCGATTATTTTCAAAAACTAAAATTTTTGTCAGAAACCATTATTTTTGTCCAAAACTATAATTTTTGTCTGAAACGATTATTTTTTTTCAGAAAGAATTATTTTTGTTAAAAACTATAATTTTTTTCAGAAACGATTATTTTTGTCCAAAACTAAAATTTTTGTCGGAAACGATTATTTTTGTCGAAAACTATAACTTTTGTCAGAAACGATTATTTTTGTCCAAAACTAAAATTATTGTCGGAAATGATTGTTTTCGCCAAAACTAAAATTTTTGTCCAAAACTAAAATTTTTTTCAGAAACTATTATTTTTGTCCAAATCTATGATTTTTGTCAGAAGCGATTATTTTTGTCCAAAACTAAAATTTTTGTCAGAAACCATTATATTTGTCAAAAACTATAATTTTTGTCAGAAACGATTATTTTTGTCAGAAACAATTATTTTTGTCAGAAACGATTATTTTTGTCAGAAACGATTATTTTTGTCAGAAACGATCATTTTTGTCGGAAACGATTATTTTTGTCCAAAACTAAAATTTTTGTCAGAATCGATAATTTTAACCAGAACCGCTATTTTTGTCAGAAACGATTATTTTATTCCAAATCTAAAATTTTTGTTAGAAACGAATATTTTTGTCCAAAACTAAAATTTTTGTCCGGAACGATTATTTTTGTCAGAAACGATTATTTTGTCCAAAACTAAAATTTTTGTCGGAAACAATTATTTTTGTCAGAAAGGATTATTTTTGTCCAAAACTATAATTTTTGTCAGAAACGATTATTTTATTCCATATCTAAAATTTTTGTTAGAAACGATTATTTTTGTCCAAAAGTAAAATTTTTGTCCGAAACGATTATTTTTGTCCGAATCCTTATTTTTGTCCAAAACTAAAATTTTTGTCGGAAACAATTATTTTTGTAAGAAAGGATTATTTTTCTCCAAAACTAAAATTTTTGTCCAAATCTATAATTTTTGTCAGAAGCGATTATTTTTGTCCAAAACTAAAATTTTTGTCAGAAACCATTATTTTTGTCCTAAACTATAATTTTTGTCAGAAACGATTATTTTTGTCAGAAACGATTATTTTTGTCAGAAACGATTATTTTTGACGTAAACGATTATTTTTGTCCAAAACTAAAATATTTGTCAGAAACGATAATTTTAGTCCAGAACCGCTATTTTTGTCAGAAACGATTATTTTATTCCAAATCTAAAATTTTTGTTAGAAACGATTATTTTTGTCCAAAACTAAAATTTTTGTCCGAAACGATTATTTTTGTCAGAAAGGATTATTTTTGTCCAAAACTAAAATTTTTGTCGGAAACAATTATATTTGTCAGAAAGGATTATTTTTGTCCAAAACTATAATTTTTGTCAGAAACGATTATTTTGGTCAGAAACGATTATTTTATTCCAAATCTAAAATTTTTGTTCGAAACGATTACTTTTGTCCAAAAGTAAAATTTTTGTCCGAAACGATTATTTATATCCGAAACGCTTATTTTTGTCCAAAACTAAAATTTTTGTCAGAAACCATTATTTTTGTCCAAAACTATAATTTTTGTCAGAAACGATTATTTTTGACAGAAAGGATTATTTTTGTCCGAATCTATAATTTTTGTCGGAAACGATTATTTTTGTCCAAAACTAAAATTTTTGTCAGAAACGATAAATTTACTCCAGAACCGCTATTTTTGTCAGAAACGATTATTTTATTGCAAATCTAAAATTTTTGTTTGAAACGATTATTTTTGTCCAAATCTAAAATTTTTGTTAAAAACGATTATTTTTGTCCAAAAGTAAAATTTTTGTCCGAAACGATTATTTTTATCCGAAACGCTTATTTTTGTCCAAAACTAAAATTTTTGTCAGAAACCATTATTTTTGTCCGAATCTAAAATTTTATTCAGAAGCGATTATTTTTGTCCAAAACTAAAATTTTTGTCAGAAACCATTATTTTTGTCCAAAACTAAAATTTTTGTCGGAAACGATTATTTTTGTCCAAAACTATAATTTTTGTCAGAAACCATTATTTTTCCAAAACTATAATTTCTGTCAGAAACGATTATTTTTGTCAGAAACGATCATTTTTGTCCATAACTAAAATTTTTGTTAAAAACGATTATTTTTGTCCAAAACTAAAATTTTTGTCTAAAATGATTATTTTTGTCAGTAAAGATTATTTTTGTCCAAAACTAAAATTTTTGTCGGAAACAATTATTTTTGTCACAAAGGATTATTTTTGTCCAAAACTATAATTTTTGTCAGAAACGATTATCTTTGTCCAAAACTAAAATTTTTGCCGGAAACGATTATTTTTGTCCAAAACTATAATTTTTGTCAGAAATGATTATTTTTGTCAGGAACGATTATTTTTGTCAGAAACGATTATTTTTGTCAGAAACGATTATTTTTGTCAGAAACGATTATTTTTGACGTAAACGATTATTTTTGTCCAAAACTAAAATTTTTGTCCGAAACGATTATTTTTGTCAGAAACGATTATTTTTGTCAAAAACTAAAATTTTTGTCGGAAACAATTATTTTTGTCAGAAACGATCATTTTTGTCCAAAACTAAAATTTTTGTCAGAAACCATTATTTTTGTCCAAAACTATAATTTTTGTCAGAAACGATTATTTTTGTCAGGAACGATTATTTTTGTCAGAAAAGATTATTTTTGTCAGAAACGATTATTTTTGACGTAAACGATTATTTTTGTCCAAAACTAAAATTTTTGTCAGAAACGATAATTTTAGTCCAGAACCGCTATTTATGTCAGAAACGATTATTTTATTCCAAATCTAAAATTTTTGTTAGAAACGATCATTTTTGTCCAAAACTAAAATTTTTGTCCGAAACGATTATTTTTGTCAGAAACGGTTATTTTTGTCCAAAACTAAAATTTTTGTCGGAAACAATTATTTTTGTCAGAAAGGATTATTTTTGTCCAAAACTATAATTTTTGTCAGAAACGATTATTTTGGTCAGAACGATTATTTTATTCCAAATCTAAAATTTTTGTTAAAAACGATTATTTTTGTCCAAAAGTAAAATTTTTGTCCGAAACGATTATTTTTATCCGAAACGCTTATTTTTGTCCAAAACTGAAATTTTTGTCAGAAACCATTATTTTTGTCCAAAACTATAATTTTTGTCAGAAACGATTAATTGTGACAGAAAGGATTATTTTTGTCCGAATCTATAATTTTTGTCGGAAACGATTATTTTTGTCCAAAACTAAAATTTTTGTCAGAAACGATAAATTTACTCCAGAACCGCTATTTTTGTCAGAAACGATTATTTTATTGCAAATCTAAAATTTTTGTTGGAAACGATTATTTTTGTCCAAAACTAAAATTTTTGTCCGAAACGATTATTTTTGTCAGAAAGGATTATTTTTGTCCGAATCTATAATTTTATTCAGAATCGATTATTTTCAAAAACTAAAATTTTTGTCAGAAACCATTATTTTTGTCCAAAACTATAATTTTTGTCTGAAACGATTATTTTTTTTCAGAAAGAATTATTTTTGTTAAAAACTATAATTTTTTTCAGAAACGATTATTTTTGTCCAAAACTAAAATTTTTGTCGGAAACGATTATTTTTGTCGAAAACTATAACTTTTGTCAGAAACGATTATTTTTGTCCAAAACTAAAATTATTTTCGGAAATGATTGTTTTCGCCAAAACTAAAATTTTTGTCCAAAACTAAAATTTTTTTCAGAAACTATTATTTTTGTCCAAATCTATGATTTTTGTCAGAAGCGATTATTTTTGTCCAAAACTAAAATTTTTGTCAGAAACCATTATATTTGTCAAAAACTATAATTTTTGTCAGAAACGATTATTTTTGTCAGAAACAATTATTTTTGTCAGAAACGATTATTTTTGTCAGAAACGATTATTTTTGTCAGAAACGATCATTTTTGTCGGAAACGATTATTTTTGTCCAAAACTAAAATTTTTGTCAGAATCGATAATTTTAACCAGAACCGCTATTTTTGTCAGAAACGATTATTTTATTCCAAATCTAAAATTTTTGTTAGAAACGAATATTTTTGTCCAAAACTAAAATTTTTGTCCGGAACGATTATTTTTGTCAGAAACGATTATTTTGTCCAAAACTAAAATTTTTGTCGGAAACAATTATTTTTGTCAGAAAGGATTATTTTTGTCCAAAACTATAATTTTTGTCAGAAACGATTATTTTATTCCATATCTAAAATTTTTGTTAGAAACGATTATTTTTGTCCAAAAGTAAAATTTTTGTCCGAAACGATTATTTTTGTCCGAAACGCTTATTTTTGTCCAAAACTAAAATTTTTG
Organism: Pantala flavescens; assembly: GCA_020796165.1. Classification (NCBI taxonomy): domain Eukaryota; kingdom Metazoa; phylum Arthropoda; class Insecta; order Odonata; family Libellulidae; genus Pantala; species Pantala flavescens. The sequence goes on from CM036886.1 coordinate 27,588,249, forward strand.
TCGGAAACAATTATTTTTGTCAGAAAGGATTATTTTTCTCCAAAACTAAAATTTTTGTCCAAATCTATAATTTTTGTCAGAAGCGATTATTTTTGTCCAAAACTAAAATTTTTGTCAGAAACCATTATTTTTGTCCAAAACTATAATTTTTGTCAGAAACGATTATTTTTGTCAGAAACGATTATTTTTGTCAGAAACGATTATTTTTGACGTAAACGATTATTTTTGTCCAAAACTAAAATTTTTGTCAGAAACGATAATTTTAGTCCAGAACCGCTATTTTTGTCAGAAACGATTATTTTATTCCAAATCTAAAATTTTTGTTAGAAACGATTATTTTTGTCCAAAACTAAAATTTTTGTCCGAAACGATTATTTTTGTCAGAAAGGATTATTTTTGTCCAAAACTAAAATTTTTGTCGGAAACAATTATATTTGTCAGAAAGGATTATTTTTGTCCAAAACTATAATTTTTGTCAGAAACGATTATTTTGGTCAGAAACGATTATTTTATTCCAAATCTAAAATTTTTGTTAGAAACGATTATTTTTGTCCAAAAGTAAAATTTTTGTCCGAAACGATTATTTATATCCGAAACGCTTATTTTTGTCCAAAACTAAAATTTTTGTCAGAAACCATTATTTTTGTCCAAAACTATAATTTTTGTCAGAAACGATTATTTTTGACAGAAAGGATTATTTTTGTCCGAATCTATAATTTTTGTCGGAAACGATTATTTTTGTCCAAAACTAAAATTTTGTCAGAAACGATAAATTTACTCCAGAACCGCTATTTTTGTCAGAAACGATTATTTTATTGCAAATCTAAAATTTTTGTTTGAAACGATTATTTTTGTCCAAAACTAAAATTTTTGTCCGAAACGATTATTTTTATCAGAAAGGATTATTTTTGTCCGAATCTATAATTTTATTCAGAATCGATTATTTTCAAAACCTAAAATTTTTGTCAGAAACCATTATTTTTGTCCAAAACTATAATTTTTTTCAGAAACGATTATTTTGTCAGAAAGGATTATTTTTGTCCAAAAATATAATTTTTTTCAGAACGATTATTTTGTCCAAAACTAAAATTTTTGTCGGAAACGATTATTTTTGTCCAAAACTATAATTTTTGTCAGAAACGATTATTTTTGTCAGAAACAATCATTTTTGTCCATAACTAAAATTTTTGTTAAAAACGATTATTTTTGTCCAAAACTAAAATTTTTGTCTAAAATGATTATTTTTGTCAGTAAAGATTATTTTTTGTCCAAAACTAAAATTTTTGTCGGAAACAATTATTTTTGTCACAAAGGATTATTTTTGTCCAAAACTATAATTTTTGTCAGAAACGATTATCTTTGTCCAAAACTAAAATTTTTGCCGGAAACGATTATTTTTGTCCAAAACTATAATTTTTGTCAGAAATGATTATTTTTGTCAGTAACGATTATTTTTGTCAGAAAACGATTATTTTTGTCCGAATCTATAATTTTATTCAGAATCGATTATTTTCAAAACCTAAAATTTTTTGTCAGAAACATTATTTTTTGTCCAAAACTATAATTTTTGTCAGAAACGATTATTTTTGTCAGAAAGGATTATTTTTGTCCAAAAATATAATTTTTTTCAGAAACGATTATTTTTCTCCAAAACTAAAATTTTTGTCGGAAACGATTATTTTTGTCCAAAACTATAATTTTTGTCAGAAACCATTATTTTTCCAAAACTATAATTTCTGTCAGAAACGATTATTTTTGTCAGAAACGATCATTTTTGTCCATAACTTAAATTTTTGTTAAAAACGATTATTTTTGTCCAAAACTAAAATTTTTGTCTATAATGATTATTTTTGTCACAAAGGATTATTTTTGTCCAAAACAATAATTTTTGTCAGAAACGATTATCTTTGTCCAAAACTAAAATTTTTGCCGGAAACGATTATTTTTGTCCAAAACTATAATTTTTGTCAGAAATGATTATTTTTGTCAGTAACTATTATTTTTGTCAGAAACGATTATTTTTGTCCGAATCTATAATTTTATTCAGAATCGATTATTTTCAAAACCTAAAATTTTTGTCAGAAACCATTATTTTTGTCCAAAACTATAATTTTTGTCAGAAACGATTATTTTTGTCAGAAAGGATTATTTTTGTCCAAAAATATAATTTTTTTCAGAAACGATTATTTTTGTCCAAAACTAAAATTTTTGTCGGAAACGATTATTTTTGTCCAAAACTATAATTTTTGTCAGAAACCATTATTTTTCCAAAACTATAATTTCTGTCAGAAACGATTATTTTTGTCAGAAACGATCATTTTTGTCCATAACTTAAATTTTTGTTAAAAACGATTATTTTTGTCCAAAACTAAAATTTTTGTCTAAAATGATTATTTTTGTCAGTAAAGATTATTTTTGTCCAAAACTAAAATTTTTGTCGGAAACAATTATTTTTGTCACAAAGGATTATTTTTGTCCAAAACTATAATTTTTGTCAGAAACGATTATCTTTGTCCAAAACTAAAATTTTTGCCGGAAACGATTATTTTTGTCCAAAACTATAATTTTTGTCAGAAATGATTATTTTTGTCAGTAACGATTATTTTTGTCAGAAACGATTATTTTTGTCAGAAACGATTATTTTTGTCAGAAACGATTATTTTTGACGTAAACGATTATTTTTGTCCAAAACTAAAATTTTTGTCCGAAACGATTATTTTTGTCAGAAACGATTATTTTTGTCAAAAACTAAAATTTTTGTCGGAAACAATTATTTTTCTCAGAAAGGATTATTTTTGACCAAAACTATAATTTTTGTCAGAAGCGATTATTTTTGTCCAAAACTAAAATTCTTGTCAGAAACCATTATATTTGTCCAAAACTATAATTTTTGTCAGAAACGATTATTTTTGTCCAAAACTAAAATTCTTGTCCAAAACGATTATTTTTGTCAGAAACGATTTTTCTTGCCCAAAACTAAAATTTTTGTCAGAAACGATTATTTTTGTCAGAAACGATTATTTTTGTCCAAAACTAAAATTTTGGCCGGAAACGATTATTTTTGTCAGAAACGATTATTTTTGTCAAAAACTAAATTTTTTGTCAGAAACATTTATTTTTGTCCGGAACCGCTATTTTTGTCAGAAACGATTATTTTTTCCGAAACTAAAATTTTTGTCAGAAACCATTATTTTTGTCAGAAACGATTATTTTTGTCAGAAACGATCAGTTTTGTCCAAAACTAAAATTTTTGCTAGAAACGATTATTTTTGTCCAAAACTACAATTTTTGTCCAAAATGATTATTTTTGTCAGAAACGATAATTTTTGTCCAAAACTAAAATGTTTGTCGGAAACAATTATTTTTGTCACAAAGGATTATTTTTGTCCTAAACTAAAATTTTTGTCGGAAACGATTATTTTTGTCCGAATCTATAATTTTATTCAGAAGCGATTATTTTTGTCCAAAACTAAAATTTTTGTCAGAAACCATTATTTTTGTCCAAAACTATAATTTTTGTAGGAAACGATTATTTTTGTCAGAAAGGATTATTTTTGTCCAAAACTATAATTTTTTTCAGAAACGATTATTTTTGTCCAAAACTAAAATTTTTGTCGGAAACGATTATTTTTGTCCAAAACTAAAATTTTTGTCCGAAACGATTATTTTAGTCCAAAACTAAAATTTTTGTCGGAAACAATTATTTTTGTCAGAAAGGATTATTTTTGTCCAAAACTATAATTTTTGTCAGAAACGATTATTTTGGTCAGAAACGATTATTTTATTCCAAATCTAAAATTTTTGTTAGAAACGATTATTTTTGTCCAAAAGTAAAATTTTTGTCCGAAACGATTATTTTTATCCGAAACGCTTATTTTTGTCCAAAACTAAAATTTTTGTCAGAAAACCATTATTTTTGTCCAAAACTATAATTTTTGTCAGAAACGATTATTTTTGACAGAAAGGATTATTTTTGTCCGAATCTATAATTTTTGTCAGAAGCGATTATTTTTGTCCAAAACTAAAATTTTTGTCAGAAATCATTATTTTTGTCCAAAACTATAATTTCTGTCAGAAATGATTATCTTTGTCAGATTCGATTATTTTTGTCGGAAACGATTATTTTTGTCCAAAACTAAAATTTTTGTCAGAAACGATAAATTTACTCCAGAACCGCTATTTTTGTCAGAAACGATTATTTTATTGCAAATCTAAAATTTTTGTTGGGAACGATTATTTTTGTCCAAAACTAAAATTTTTGTCCGAAACGATTATTTTTGTCAGAAAGGATTATTTTTGTCCGAATCTATAATTTTATTCAAAATCAATTATTTTCAAAAACTAAAATTTTTGTCAGAAACCATTATTTTTGTCCAAAACTATAATTTTTGTCAGAAACGATTATTTTTGTCAGAAAGGATTATTTTTGTCCAAAACTATAATTTTTTTCAGAAACAATTATTTTTGTCCAAAACTAAAATTTTTGTCGGAAACGATTATTTTTGTCCAAAACTATAACTTTTGTCAGAAACGATTATTTTTGTCCAAAACTAAAATTTTTGTCGGAAACGATTATTTTTTTCCAAAACTATAACTTTTGTCAGAAACGATTATTTTTGTCCAAAACTAAAATTTTTGTCGGAAATGATTGTTTTTTGTCCAAAACTAACATTTTTGTCCAAAACTTAAATTTTTTTCAAAATCTATTATTTTTGTCCAAATCTATAATTTTTGTCAGAAGCGATTATTTTTGTCCAAAACTAAAATTTTTGTCAGAAACCATTATATTAGTCCAAAAACTATAATTTTTGTCAGAAACGATTATTTTTGTCAGAAACGATTATTTTTGTCAGAAACGATTATTTTTGTCAGAAACGATTATTTTTGTCAGAAACGATTATTTTTGTCAGAAACAATTATTTTTGTCGGAAACGATTATTTTTGTCCAAAACTAAAATTTTTGTCCGAAACGATTATTTTTTCAGAATCGATTATTTTGTCCAAAACTAAAATTTTTGTCGGAAACAATTATTTCGGTCAGAAAGGATTATTTTTGTCCAAAACTATAATTTTTGTCAGAAACGATTATTTTTGTCAGAAACGATTATTTTATTCCATATCTAAAATTTTTGTTAGAAACGATTATTTTTGTCCAAAAGTAAAATTTTTGTCCGAAACGATTATTTTTGTCCGAAACGCTTTTTTTTGTCCAAAACTAAAATTTTTGTCGGAAACAATTATTTTTGTCAGAAAGGATTATTTTTCTCCAAAACTAAAATTTTTGTCCAAAACTAAAATTTTTGTCAGAAACTATTATTTTTGTCCAAATCTATAATTTTTCTCTGAAGCGATTATTTTTGTCCAAAACTAAAATTTTTATCAGAAACCATTATTTTTGTCCAAAACTATAATTTCTGTCAGAAACGATTATTTTTGTCAGAAACGATCATTTTTGTCCAAAACTAAAATTTTTGTTAAAAACGATTATTTTTGTCCAAAACTAAAATTTTTGTCCAAAATGATTATTTTTGTCAGAAACGATTATTTTTGTCCAAAACTAAAATTTTTGTCAGAAACCATTATTTTTTCCAAAACTATAATTTCTGTCAGAAACAATTATTTTTGTCAGAAACGATCATTTTTGTCCAAAACTAAAATTTTTGTTAAAAACGATTATTTTTCTCCAAAACTAAAATTTTTGTCTAAAATGATTATTTTTGTCAGTAAAGATTATTTTTGTCCAAAACTAAAATTTTTGTCGGAAACAATTATTTTTGTCACAAAGGATTATTTTTCTCCAAAACTATAATTTTTGTCAGAAACGATTATTTTTGTCCAAAACTAAAATTTTTGTCAGAAACGATAAATTTACTCCAGAACCGCTATTTTTGTCAGAAACGATTATTTTATTGCAAATCTAAAATTTTTGTTGGGAACGATTATTTTTGTCCAAAACTAAAATTTTTGTCCGAAACGATTATTTTTGTCAGAAAGGATTATTTTTGTCCGAATCTATAATTTTATTCAAAATCAATTATTTTCAAAAACTAAAATTTTTGTCAGAAACCATTATTTTTGTCCAAAACTATAATTTTTGTCAGAAACGATTATTTTTGTCAGAAAGGATTATTTTTGTCCAAAACTATAATTTTTTTCAGAAACAATTATTTTTGTCCAAAACTAAAATTTTTGTCGGAAACGATTATTTTTGTCCAAAACTATAACTTTTGTCAGAAACGATTATTTTTGTCCAAAACTAAAATTTTTGTCGGAAACGATTATTTTTTTCCAAAACTATAACTTTTGTCAGAAACGATTATTTTTGTCCAAAACTAAAATTTTTTTCGGAAATGATTGTTTTTGTCCAAAACTAAAATTTTTGTCCAAAACTAAAATTTTTTTCAAAATCTATTATTTTTGTCCAAATCTATAATTTTTGTCAGAAGCGATTATTTTTGTCCAAAACTAAAATTTTTGTCAGAAACCATTATATTAGTCAAAAACTATAATTTTTGTCAGAAACGATTATTTTTGTCAGAAACGATTATTTTTGTCAGAAACGATTATTTTTGTCAGAAACGATTATTTTTGTCCAAAACTAAAATTTTTGTCAGAAACGATAAATTTAACCAGAACCGCTATTTTTGTCAGAAACGATTATTTTATTCCAAATCTAAAATTTTTGTTAGAAACGAATATTTTTGTCCAAAACTAAAATTTTTGTCCGAAACGATTATTTTTGTCAGAATCGATTATTTTGTCCAAAACTAAAATTTTTGTCGGAAACAATTATTTCGGTCAGAAAGGATTATTTTTGTCCAAAACTATAATTTTTGTCAGAAACGATTATTTTTGTCAGAAACGATTATTTTATTCCATATCTAAAATTTTTGTTAGAAACGATTATTTTTGTCCAAAAGTAAAATTTTTGTCCGAAACGATTATTTTTGTCCGAAACGCTTTTTTTTGTCCAAAACTAAAATTTTTGTCGGAAACAATTATTTTTGTCAGAAAGGATTATTTTTCTCCAAAACTAAAATTTTTGTCCAAAACTAAAATTTTTGTCAGAAACAATTATTTTTGTCCAAATCTATAATTTTTCTCAGAAGCGATTATTTTTGTACAAAACTAAAATTTTTATCAGAAACCATTATTTTTGTCCAAAACTATAATTTCTGTCAGAAACGATTATTTTTGTCAGAAACGATCATTTTTGTCCAAAACTAAAATTTTTGTTAAAAACGATTATTTTTGTCCAAAACTAAAATTTTTGTCCAAAATGATTATTTTTGTCAGAAACGATTATTTTTGTCCAAAACTAAAATTTTTGTCAGAAACCATTATTTTTTCCAAAACTATAATTTCTGTCAGAAACAATTATTTTTGTCAGAAACGATCATTTTTGTCCAAAACTAAAATTTTTGTTAAAAACGATTATTTTTCTCCAAAACTAAAATTTTTGTCTAAAATGATTATTTTTGTCAGTAAAGATTATTTTTGTCCAAAACTAAAATTTTTGTCGGAAACAATTATTTTTGTCACAAAGGATTATTTTTCTCCAAAACTATGATTTTTGTCAGAAACGATTATTTTTGTCCAAAACTAAAATTTTTGCTGGAAACGATTATTTTTGTCCAAAACTATAATTTTTGTCAGAAACGATTATTTTTGTCCAAAACTAAAATTTTTGTCGGAAACGATTATTTTTGTCCGAATCTATAATTTTTGTCAGAAGCGATTATTTTTGTCCAAAACTAAAATTTTTTTCAGAAACCATTATTTTTGTCCAAAACTATAATTTTTGTCAGAAATGATTATTTTTGTCAGGAACGATTATTTTTGTCAGAAACGATTATTTTTGTCAGAAACGATTATTTTTGTCAGAAACGATTATTTTTGACGTAAACGATTATTTTTGTCCAAAACTATAACTTTTGTCAGAAACGATTATTTTTGTCCAAAACTAAAATTTTTGTCGGAAATGATTGTTTTTGTCCGAAACTAAAATTTTTGTCCAAAACTAAAATTTTTTTCAGAAACTATTATTTTTGTCCAAATCTATAATTTTTGTCAGAAGCGATTATTTTTGTCCAAAACTAAAATTTTTGTCGGAAATGATTGTTTTTGTCCAAAACTAAAATTTTTGTCCAAAACTATAATTTTTGTCAGAAACGATTATTTTTGTCAGAAACAATTATTTTTGTCAGAAACGATTATTTTTGTCGGAAACGATTATTTTTGTCCAAAACTAAAATTTTTGTCAGAAACGATAATTTTAACCAGAACCGCTATTTTTGTCAGAAACGATTATTTTATTCCAAATCTAAAATTTTTATTAGAAACGAATATTTTTGTCCAAAACTAAAATTTTTGTCCGAAACGATTATTTTTGTCAGAAACGATTATTTTTGTCCAAAACTAAAATTTTTGTCGGAAACAATTATTTTTGTCAGAAAGGATTATTTTTGTCCAAAACTATAATTTTTGTCAGAAAAGATTATTTTTGTCAGAAACGATTATTTTATTCCATATCTAAAATTTTTGTTAAAAACGATTATTTTTGTCCAAAAGTAAAATTTTTGTCCGAAACGATTATTTATGTCCGAAACGCTTATTTTTGTCCAAAACTAAAATTTTTGTCGGAAACAATTATTTTTGTCAGAAAGGATTATTTTTCTCCAAAACTAAAATTTTTGTCAAAAACTAAAATTTTTGTCAGAAACTATTATTTTTGTCCAAATCTATAATATTTTAAGAAGCGATTATTTTTGTCCAAAACTAAAATTTTTGTCAGAAACCATTATTTTTTCCAAAACTATAATTTCTGTCAGAAACGATTATTTTTGTCAGAAACGATCATTTTTATCCAAAACTAAAATTTTGTTAAAAACGATTGTTTTTGTCCAAAACTAAAATTTTTGTCTAAAATGATTATTTTTGTCAGTAAAGATTATTTTTGTCCAAAACTAAAATTTTTGTCGGAAACAATTATTTTTGTCACAAAGGATTACTTTTGTCCAAAACTATAATTTTTGTCAGAAGCGATTATTTTTGTCCAAAACTAAAATTTTTTTCAGAAACCATTATTTTTGTCCAAAACTATAATTTTTGTCGGAAACAATTATTTTTGTCAGAAAGGATTATTTTTGTCCAAAACTATAATTTTTGTCAGAAACGATTATTTTGGTGAGAAACGATTATTTTATTCCACATCTAAAATTTTTGTTAGAAACGATTATTTTTGTCCAAAAGTAAAATTTTTGTCCGGAACTATTATTTTTGTCCGAAACGCTTATTTTTGTCCAAAACTAAAATTTTTTTCGAAAACGATTATTTTTGTCCAAAACTATAATTTTTGTCAGAAACGATTATTTTTGTCCTAAACTAAAATTTTTGTCGGAAACGATTATTTTTGTCCAAAACGATTATTTTTGTCCAAATCTATAATTTTTGTCAGAAGCGATTATTTTTGTCCAAAACTAAAATTTTTGTCAGAAACGATAATTTTTGTCCAAAATTAAATTTTTTGTCAGAAACGATAATTTTTGTCAAAAACTAAAATTTTTGTCAGAAACGATTATTTTGTCAGAAACGATTATTTTTGTCCAAAACTAAAATTTTTTTCAGTAACGTTTATTTTTGTCAGAAACAAGTATTTTTGTCAGAAACGATTATTTATGTCCAAAGCTAAAATTTTTGTCAGAAACGATTTTTTTTGTCAGAAACGATCATTTTTATCCAAAACTAAAATTTTTGTTAAAAACGATTGTTTTTGTCCAAAGCTAAAATTTTTGTCTAAAATGATTATTTTTGTCAGTAAAGATTATTTTTGTCCAAAACTAAAATTTTTGTCGGAAACAATTATTTTTGTCATAAAGGATTATTTTTGTCCAAAACTATAATTTTTGTCAGAAGCGATTATTTTTGTCCAAAACTAAAATTTTTTTCAGAAACCATTATTTTTGTCCAAAACTATAATTTTTGTCCGAAACGATTATTTTTGTCAGGAACGATTATTTTTGTCAGAAACGATTATTTTTGTCAGAAACGATTATTTTTGTCCAAAACTAAAATTTTTGTCGGAAACAATTATATTTGTCAGAAAGGATTATTTTTGTCCAAAACTATAATTTTTGTCAGAAACAATTATTTTGGTCAGAAACGATTATTTTATTCCACATCTAAAATTTTTGTTAGAAACGATTATTTTTGTCCAAAAGTAAAATTTTTGTCCGAACGATTATTTTTGTCCGAAACGCTTATTTTTGTCCAAAACTAAAATTTTTTTCGAAATCGATTATTTTTTGTCCAAAACTATAATTTTTGTCAGAAACGATTATTTTTGTCCTAAACTAAAAATTTTTGTCAGAAACGATAATTTTTGTCAAAAACTAAAATTTTGTCGGAAACGATTATTTTTGTCCAAAACTATAATTTTTGTCAGAAACGATTATTTTTGTCCAAAACTAAAATTTTTGTCGGAAATGATTGTTTTTGTCCAAAACTAAAATTTTTGTCCAAAACTATAATTTTTGTCAGAAACGATTATTTTTGTCAGAAACAATTATTTTTGTCAGAAACGATTATTTTTGTCGGAAACGATTATTTTTGTCCAAAACTAAAATTTTTGTCAGAAACGATAATTTTAACCAGAACCGCTATTTTTGTCAGAAACGATTATTTTATTCCAAATCTAAAATTTTTATTAGAAACGAATATTTTTGTCCAAAACTAAAATTTTTGTCCGAAACGATTATTTTTGTCAGAAACGATTATTTTTGTCCAAAACTAAAATTTTTGTCGGAAACAATTATTTTTGTCAGAAAGGATTATTTTTGTCCAAAACTATAATTTTTGTCAGAAAAGATTATTTTTGTCAGAAACGATTATTTTATTCCATATCTAAAATTTTTGTTAAAAACGATTATTTTTGTCCAAAAGTAAAATTTTTGTCCGAAACGATTATTTATGTCCGAAACGCTTATTTTTGTCCAAAACTAAAATTTTTGTCGGAAACAATTATTTTTGTCAGAAAGGATTATTTTTCTCCAAAACTAAAATTTTTGTCAAAAACTAAAATTTTTGTCAGAAACTATTATTTTTGTCCAAATCTATAATATTTTAAGAAGCGATTATTTTTGTCCAAAACTAAAATTTTTGTCAGAAACCATTATTTTTTCCAAAACTATAATTTCTGTCAGAAACGATTATTTTTGTCAGAAACGATCATTTTTATCCAAAACTAAAATTTTGTTAAAAACGATTGTTTTTGTCCAAAACTAAAATTTTTGTCTAAAATGATTATTTTTGTCAGTAAAGATTATTTTTGTCCAAAACTAAAATTTTTGTCGGAAACAATTATTTTTGTCACAAAGGATTACTTTTGTCCAAAACTATAATTTTTGTCAGAAGCGATTATTTTTGTCCAAAACTAAAATTTTTTTCAGAAACCATTATTTTTGTCCAAAACTATAATTTTTGTCGGAAAGAAACAATTATTTTTGTCAGAAAGGATTATTTTTGTCCAAAACTATAATTTTTGTCAGAAACGATTATTTTGGTGAGAAACGATTATTTTATTCCACATCTAAAATTTTTGTTAGAAACGATTATTTTTGTCCAAAAGTAAAATTTTTGTCCGGAACTATTATTTTTGTCCGAAACGCTTATTTTTGTCCAAAACTAAAATTTTTTTCGAAAACGATTATTTTTGTCCAAAACTATAATTTTTGTCAGAAACGATTATTTTTGTCCTAAACTAAAATTTTTGTCGGAAACGATTATTTTTGTCCAAAACGATTATTTTTGTCCAAATCTATAATTTTTGTCAGAAGCGATTATTTTTGTCCAAAACTAAAATTTTTGTCAGAAACGATAATTTTTGTCCAAAATTAAATTTTTTGTCAGAAACGATAATTTTTGTCAAAAACTAAAATTTTTGTCAGAAACGATTATTTTGTCAGAAACGATTATTTTTGTCCAAAACTAAAATTTTTTTCAGTAACGTTTATTTTTGTCAGAAACAAGTATTTTTGTCAGAAACGATTATTTATGTCCAAAGCTAAAATTTTTGTCAGAAACGATTTTTTTTGTCAGAAACGATCATTTTTATCCAAAACTAAAATTTTTGTTAAAAACGATTGTTTTTGTCCAAAGCTAAAATTTTTGTCTAAAATGATTATTTTTGTCAGTAAAGATTATTTTTGTCCAAAACTAAAATTTTTGTCGGAAACAATTATTTTTGTCATGAAGGATTATTTTTGTCCAAAACTATAATTTTTGTCAGAAGCGATTATTTTTGTCCAAAACTAAAATTTTTTTCAGAAACCATTATTTTTGTCCAAAACTATAATTTTTGTCCGAAACGATTATTTTTGTCAGGAACGATTATTTTTGTCAGAAACGATTATTTTTGTCAGAAACGATTATTTTTGTCCAAAACTAAAATTTTTGTCGGAAACAATTATATTTGTCAGAAAGGATTATTTTTGTCCAAAACTATAATTTTTGTCAGAAACAATTATTTTGGTCAGAAACGATTATTTTATTCCACATCTAAAATTTTTGTTAGAAACGATTATTTTTGTCCAAAAGTAATATTTTTGTCCGAACGATTATTTTTGTCCGAAACGCTTATTTTTGTCCAAAACTAAAATTTTTTTCTAAATCGATTATTTTTGTCCAAAACTATAATTTTTGTCAGAAACGATTATTTTTGTCCTAAACTAAAATTTTTGTCAGAAACGATAATTTTTGTCAAAAACTAAAATTTTTGTCAGAAACGATTGTTTTGTCAGAAACGATTATTTTTGTCCAAAACTAAAATTTTTTTCAGTAACGTTTATTTTTGTCAGAAACAATTATTTTTGTCAGAAACGATTATTTATGTCCAAAACTAAAATTTTTGTCAGAAACGATTTTTTTTGTCAGAAACGATCATTTTTGTCCAAAACTAAAATTTTTGTCAGAAACGATTATTTTTGTCCAAAACTAAAATTTTGTCGGAAACGATTATTTTTGTCCAAAACTATAATTTTTGTCAGAAACGATTATTTTTGTCCAAAACTAAAATTTTTGTCGGAAACGATTATTTTTGTCCAAAATTAAAATTCTTGTCAGAAACCATTATTTTTGTCCAAAACTATAATTTTTGTCAGAAACGATTATTTTTGTCAGAAACGATTATTTTATTCAGAAAAGATTATTTTTTTCGGAAACGATTATTTTTGTCCAAAACTAAAATTTTTGTCAGAATAGATAATTTTAGTCCAGAACCGCTATTTTTGTCAGAAACGATTATTTTATTCCAAATCTAAAATTTTTGTCAGAAGCAATTATTTTTGTCCAAAACCAAAATTTTTGTCAGAAACGATTATTTTTGTCAGAAACGATCACTTTTGTCCAAAACTAAAATTTTTGTTAGAAACGATTATTTTTGTCCAAAACTAAAATTTTTGTCAGAAACGAATATTTTTGTCAAAAACTAAATTTTTTGTCAGAACGTTTATTTTTGTCCGGAACCGCTTTTTTTGTCAGAAACGATTATTTTTGTCAAAAACTAAATTTTTTGTCGGAAACAATTATTTTTGTCAGAAAGGATTATTTTTCTCCAAAGCTAAAATTTTTGTCAAAAACTAAAATTTTTGTCAGAAACTATTATTTTTGTCCAAATCTATAATTTTTTCAGAAGCGATTATTTTTGTCCAAAACTAAAATTTTTGTCAGAAACCATTATTTTTTCCAAAACTATAATTTCTGTCAGAAACGATTATTTTTGTCAGAAACGATCATTTTTATCCAAAACTAAAATTTTGTTAAAAACGATTGTTTTTGTCCAAAACTAAAATTTTTGTCTAAAATGATTATTTTTGTCAGTAAAGATTATTTTTGTCCAAAACTAAAATTTTTGTCGGAAACAATTATTTTTGTCACAAAGGATTACTTTTGTCCAAAACTATAATTTTTGTCAGAAGCGATTATTTTTGTCCAAAACTAAAATTTTTTTCAGAAACCATTATTTTTGTCCAAAACTATAATTTTTGTCGGAAACAATTATTTTTGTCAGAAAGGATTATTTTTGTCCAAAACTATAATTTTTGTCAGAAACGATTATTTTGGTCAGAAACGATTATTTTATTCCACATCTAAAATTTTTGTTAGAAACGATTATTTTTGTCCAAAAGTAAAATTTTTGTCCGGAACTATTATTTTTGTCCGAAACGCTTATTTTTGTCCAAAACTAAAATTTTTTCGAAAACGATTATTTTTGTCCAAAACTATAATTTTTGTCAGAAACGATTATTTTTGTCCTAAACTAAAATTTTTGTCGGAAACGATTATTTTTGTCCAAAACGATTATTTTTGTCCAAATCTATAATTTTTGTCAGAAGCGATTATTTTTGTCCAAAACTAAAATTTTTGTCAGAAACGATAATTTTTGTCCAAAATTAAATTTTTTTTCAGAAACGATAATTTTTGTCAAAAACTAAAATTTTTGTCAGAAACGATTATTTTGTCAGAAACGATTATTTTTGTCCAAAACTAAAATTTTTTTCAGTAACGTTTATTTTTGTCAGAAACAAGTATTTTTGTCAGAAACGATTATTTATGTCCAAAGCAAAAATTTTTGTCAGAAACGATTTTTTTTGTCAGAAACGATCATTTTTATCCAAAACTAAAATTTTTGTTAAAAACGATTGTTTTTGTCCAAAACTAAAATTTTTGTCTAAAATGATTATTTTTGTCAGTAAAGATTATTTTTGTCCAAAACTAAAATTTTTGTCGGAAACAATTATTTTTGTCATAAAGGATTATTTTTGTCCAAAACTATAATTTTTGTCAGAAGCGATTATTTTTGTCCAAAACTAAAATTTTTTTCAGAAACCATTATTTTTGTCCAAAACTATAATTTTTGTCCGAAACGATTATTTTTGTCAGGAACGATTATTTTTGTCAGAAACGATTATTTTTGTCAGAAACGATTATTTTTGTCCAAAACTAAAATTTTTGTCGGAAACAATTATATTTGTCAGAAAGGATTATTTTTGTCCAAAACTATAATTTTTGTCAGAAACAATTATTTTGGTCAGAAACGATTATTTTATTCCACATCTAAAATTTTTGTTAGAAACGATTATTTTTGTCCAAAAGTAAAATTTTTGTCCGAACGATTATTTTTGTCCGAAACGCTTATTTTTGTCCGAAACGCTTATTTTTGTCCAAAACTAAAATTTTTTTCGAAATCGATTATTTTTGTCCAAAACTATAATTTTTGTCAGAAACGATTATTTTTGTCCTAAACTAAAATTTTTGTCAGAAACGATAATTTTTGTCAAAAACTAAAATTTTTGTCAGAAACGATTGTTTTGTCAGAAACGATTATTTTTGTCCAAAACTAAAATTTTTTTCAGTAACGTTTATTTTTGTCAGAAACAATTATTTTTGTCAGAAACGATTATTTATGTCCAAAACTAAAATTTTTGTCAGAAACGATTTTTTTTGTCAGAAACGATCATTTTTGTCCAAAACTAAAATTTTTGTCAGAAACGATTATTTTTGTCCAAAACTAAAATTTTGTCGGAAACGATTATTTTTGTCCAAAACTATAATTTTTGTCAGAAACGATTATTTTTGTCCAAAACTAAAATTTTTGTCGGAAACGATTATTTTTGTCCAAAATTAAAATTCTTGTCAGAAACCATTATTTTTGTCCAAAACTATAATTTTTGTCAGAAACGATTATTTTTGTCAGAAACGATTATTTTTGTCAGAAAAGATTATTTTTTTCGGAAACGATTATTTTTGTCCAAAACTAAAATTTTTGTCAGAATAGATAATTTTAGTCCAGAACCGCTATTTTTGTCAGAAACGATTATTTTATTCCAAATCTAAAATTTTTGTCAGAAGCAATTATTTTTGTCCAAAACCAAAATTTTTGTCAGAAACGATTATTTTTGTCAGAAACGATCACTTTTGTCCAAAACTAAAATTTTTGTTAGAAACGATTATTTTTGTCCAAAACTAAAATTTTTGTCAGAAACGAATATTTTTGTCAGAAACGATTATTTTTGTCAAAAACTAAATTTTTTGTCAGAACGTTTATTTTTGTCCGGAACCGCTTTTTTTGTCAGAAACGATTATTTTTGTCAAAAACTAAATTTTTTGTCAGAACGTTTATTTTTGTCCGGAACCGCTATTTTTGTCAGAAACGATTATTTTTTTCCAAAACTGAAATTTTTGTCAGAAACCATTATTTTTTTTAAAAACTATAATTTTCGTCAGAAACGATTATTTTTGTCAGAAACGATCATTTTTGTCCAAAATTAAAACTTTTGTCAGAAACGATAATTTTTGTCCAGAACAGCTATTTTTGTCAGATACGATTATTTTTGTCCAAAACTAAAATTTTTGTCCGAAACGATTATTTATGTCAGAAACGATTATTTTTGTCCAAAACTAAAATTTTTGTCGGAAACAATTATTTTTGTCAGAAAGGATTATTTTTGACCAAAACTATAATTTTTGTCAGAAGCGATTATTTTTGTCCAAAACTAAAATTCTTGTCAGAAACCATTATATTTGTCCAAAACTATAATTTTTGTCAGGAACGATTATTTTTGTCCAAAACTAAAATTTTTGTCAGAAACGATTATTTTTGTCAGAAACGATTATTTTTGTCAAAAACTAAATTTTTTGTCAGAAACATTTATTTTTGTCCGGAACCGCTATTTTTGTCAGAAACGATTATTTTTGTCCAAAACTAAAATTTTGTCGGAAACGATTATTTTTGTCCAAAACTATAATTTTTGTCAGAAACGATTATTTTTGTCCAAAACTAAAATTTTTGTCGGAAACGATTATTTTTGTCCAAAATTAAAATTCTTGTCAGAAACCATTATTTTTGTCCAAAACTATAATTTTTGTCAGAAACGATTATTTTTGTCAGAAACGATTATTTTTGTCAGAAAAGATTATTTTGTTCGGAAACGATTATTTTTGTCCAAAACTAAAATTTTTGTCAGAATAGATAATTTTAGTCCAGAACCGCTATTTTT
The DNA here is from genome assembly GCA_020796165.1 of Pantala flavescens. Taxonomy (NCBI): domain Eukaryota; kingdom Metazoa; phylum Arthropoda; class Insecta; order Odonata; family Libellulidae; genus Pantala; species Pantala flavescens. Next base: position 27,605,303 of record CM036886.1, read on the forward strand.
GTCAGAAACGATTATTTTATTCCAAATCTAAAATTTTTGTCAGAAGCAATTATTTTTGTCCAAAACCAAAATTTTTGTCAGAAACGATTATTTTTGTCAGAAACGATCACTTTTGTCCAAAACTAAAATTTTTGTTAGAAACGATTATTTTTGTCCAAAACTAAAATTTTTGTCAGAAACGAATATTTTTGTCGGAAACGATTATTTTTGTCCAAATCTATAATTTTTGTCAGAAGCGATTATTTTTGTCCAAAACTAAAATTTTTGTCAGAAACCATTATATTAGTCCAAAACTATAATTTTTGTCAGAAACGATTATTTTTGTCAGAAAGGATTATTTTTGACCAAAACTAAAATTTTGTCGGAAACGATTATTTTTGTCCAAAACTATAATTTTTGTCAGAAACGATTATTTTTGTCCAAAACTAAAATTTTTTTCGGATACGATTATTTTTGTCCGAATCTAAAATTTTTGTCAGAAGCGATTATTTTTGTCCAAAATTAAAATTTTTGTCAGAAACCATTATTTTTGTCCAAAACTATAATTTTTGTCAGAAACGATTATTTTTGTCAGAAACGATTATTTTTGTCAGAAAAGATTATTTTTTTCGGAAACGATTATTTTTGTCCAAAACTAAAATTTTTGTCAGAATAGATAATTTTAGTCCAGAACCGCTATTTTTGTCAGAAACGATTATTTTATTCCAAATCTAAAATTTTTGTCAGAAGCGATTATTTTTGTCCAAAACTAAAATTTTTGTCAGAAACCATTATATTAGTCCAAAACTATAATTTTTGTCAGAAACGATTATTTTTGTCAGAAACAATTATTTTTGTCGGAAACGATTATTTTTGTTCGAAACTAAAATTTTTGTCAGAAACGATAAATTTAACCAGAACCGCTATTTTTGTCAGAAACGATTATTTTATTCCAAATCTAAAATTTTTTTAGAAACGAATATTTTTGTCCAAAACTAAAATTTTTATCCGAAACGATTATTTTTGTCAGAAACGATTATTTTGTCCAAAACTAAAATTTTTGTCGGAAACAATTATTTCGGTCAGAAAGGATTATTTTTGTCCAAAACTATAATTTTTGTTAGAAACGATTATTTTTGTCAGAAACGATTATTTTATTCCATATCTAAAATTTTTGTTAGAAACGATTATTTTAGTCCAAAAGTAAAATTTTTGTCCGAAACGATTATTTTTGTCCGAAACGCTTTTTTTTGTCCAAAACTAAAATTTTTGTCGGAAACAATTATTTTTGTCAGAAAGGATTATTTTTCTCCAAAACTAAAATTTTTGTCCAAAACTAAAATTTTTGTCTGAAACTATTATTTTTTTCCAAATCTATAATTTTTCTCAGAAGCAATTATTTTTGTCCAAAACTAAAATTTTTATCAGAAACCATTATTTTTGTCCAAAACTATAATTTCTGTCAGAAACGATAATTTTTGTCAGAAAGGATTATTTTTGTCCAAAACTAAAATTTTGTCGGAAACGATTATTTTTGTCCAAAACTATAATTTTTGTCAGAAACGATTATTTTTGTCCAAAACTAAAATTTTTGTCGGAAACGATTATTTTTGTCCGAATCTAAAATTTTTGTCAGAAGCGATTATTTTTGTCCAAAATTAAAATTTTTGTCAGAAACCATTATTTTTGTCCAAAACTATAATTTTTGTCAGAAACGATTATTTTTGTCAGAAACGATTATTTTTGTCAGAAAAGATTATTTTTTTCGGAAACGATTATTTTTGTCCAAAACTAAAATTTTTGTCAGAATAGATAATTTTAGTCCAGAACCGCTATTTTTGTCAGAAACGATTATTTTATTCCAAATCTAAAATTTTTGTCAGAAGCAATTATTTTTGTCCACAACCAAAATTTTTGTCAGAAACGATTATTTTTGTCAGAAACGATCATTTTTGTCCAAAACTAAAATTTTTGTTAGAAACGATTATTTTTGTCCAAAACTAAAATTTTTGTCAGAAACGATCATTTTTGTCAGAAACGATTATTTTTGTCAAAAACTAAATTTTTTGTCAGAACGTTTATTTTTGTCCGGAACCGCTTTTTTTGTCAGAAACGATTATTTTTGTCAAAAACTAAATTTTTTGTCAGAACGTTTATTTTTGTCCGGAACCGCTATTTTTGTCAGAAACGATTACTTTTTTCCAAAACTGAAATTTTTGTCAGAAACCATTATTTTTGTTAATAACTATAATTTTTGTCAGAAACGATTATTTTTGTCCAAAACTAAAATTTTTGTCGGAAACGATTATTTTTGTCCGAATCTAAAATTTTTGTCAGAAGCGATTATTTTTGTCCAAAATTAAAATTTTTGTCAGAAACGATTATTTTTGTCAGAAACGATTATTTTTGTCAGAAAAGATTATTTTTTTCGGAAACGATTATTTTTGTCCAAAACTAAAATTTTTGTCAGAATAGATAATTTTAGTCCAGAACCGCTATTTTTGTCAGAAACGATTATTTTATTCCAAATCTAAAATTTTTGTCAGAAGCAATTATTTTTGTCCACAACCAAAATTTTTGTCAGAAACGATTATTTTTGTCAGAAACGATCATTTTTGTCCAAAACTAAAATTTTTGTTCGAAACGATTATTTTTGTCCAAAACTAAAATTTTTGTCAGAAACGATTATTTTTGTCAGAAACGATTATTTTTGTCAGAAACGATTATTTTTGTCAAAAACTAAATTTTTTGTCAGAACGTTTATTTTTGTCCGGAACCGCTTTTTTTGTCAGAAACGATTATTTTTGTCAAAAACTAAATTTTTTGTCAGAACGTTTATTTTTTTCCGGAACCGCTATTTTTGTCAGAAACGATTATTTTTTTCCAAAACTGAAATTTTTGTCAGAAACCATTATTTTTTTTAAAAACTATAATTTTCGTCAGAAACGATTATTTTTGTCAGAAACGATCATTTTTGTCCAAAATTAAAACTTTTGTCAGAAACGATAATTTTTGTCCAGAACAGCTATTTTTGTCAGATACGATTATTTTTGTCCAAAACTAAAATTTTTGTCCGAAACGATTATTTTTGTCAGAAACGATTATTTTTGTCCAAAACTAAAATTTTTGTCGGAAACAATTATTTTTGTCAGAAAGGATTATTTTTGACCAAAACTATAATTTTTGTCAGAAGCGATTATTTTTGTCCAAAACTAAAATTCTTGTCAGAAACCATTATATTTGTCCAAAACTATAATTTTTGTCAGGAACGATTATTTTTGTCCAAAACGATTATTTTTGTCAGAAACGATTATTCTTGCCCAAAACTAAAATTTTTGTCAGAAACGATTATTTTTGTCAGAAACGATTATTTTTTTCAGAAACGATTATTTTTGTCCAAAACTAAAATTTTTGTCAGAAACGATTCTTTTTGTCAGAAACGATTATTTTTGTCCTAAACTAAAATTTTTGTCAGAAACGATAATTTTTGTCCAAAACTAAAATTTTTGTCAGAAACGATTATTTTTTTCAGAAACGATTATTTTTGTCAGAAACGATTATTTTCGTCCAAAACTAAAATTTGAATCAGAAAGGATTATCTTTGTCAGAGACGATTATTTTATTCCAAATCTAAAATTTTTGTCAGAAGCGATTATTTTTGTCCAAAACTAAATTTTTTGTCAGAAACGTTCATTTTTGTCCGAAACCGCTATTTTTGTCAGAAACGATTATTTTTGTCCAAAACTATAATTTTTGTCCAAAACTATAATTTTTGTCAGAAACGAATATTTTTGTCAGAAACGATTATTTTTGTCCAGAACCGCTATTTTTGTGATTTACGTTTATTTTTGTCCAAAACTAAAACTTTTTTCAGAAACGATTCTTTTATTCCAAATCTAAAATTTTTCTTAGAATCGATTATTTTTGTCCAAAACTAAAATTTTTGTCCGAAACGATTATTTTTGTCAGAAACAATTATTTTTGTCAGAAACGATTATTTTTGTCCAAAACTAAAATTTTTGTCGGAAACAATTATTTTTGTCAGAAAGGATTATTTTTGTCCAAAACTATAATTTTTGTCAGAAAAGATTATTTTTGTCCAAAACTAAAATTTTTGTCGGAAACGATTATTTTTATTTAAAACTATAACTTTTGTCAGAAACGATTATTTTTGTCCAAAACTAAAATTTTTGTGAGAAACTATTATTTTTGTCCAAATCTATAATTTTTGTCGGAAGCGATTATTTTTGTCCAAAACAAAAATTTTTGTCAGAAACCATAATTTTTGTCCAAAACAATAATATTTGTCAGAAACGATTATTTCTGTCAGAAAGGATTATTTTTGTCAGAAACGATTATTTTTGTCAGAAACGATCATTTTTGTCCAAAACCAAAATTTTTGTCAAAAACGATAATTTTTGCCCAAAACTTAAATTTTTGTCAGAAACAATTATTTTGTTAGAAACGATTATTTTTGTCAGAAACGATTATTTTTGTCCAATACTAAAATTTTTTTCAGAAACGTTTATTTTTGTCAGAAATAATTATTTTTGTTAGAAACGATTATTTTTGTCCAAAACTAAAATTTTCGTCAGAAACGATTATTTTTGTCAGAAACGATTATATTTGTCAAAAACTAAAATTTTTGTCAGAAACGATTTCTTTTGTCCAAAACTTAAATTTTTGTCCGAAACGATAATTTCTGTCCGAAACAATTATTTTTTTCAGAAACGATTTTTTTGTCGGAAACGATTATTTTTGTCAAAAACTAAATTCTTTGTCAGAAACGTTTATTTTCGTCCGGAACCGTTATATTTGTCAGAAACGATTATTTTTGTCCAAAACAAAAATTTTTGTCAGAAACGATTATTTTTGTCCAAAACTAAAATTTTTTCAGAAACGTTTATTTTTGTCAGAAACAATTATTTTTGTCAGAAACGATTACTTTTGTCCAAAACTATTATATTTGTCAGAAACGATTATTTTTGTCAGAAACGATTAATTTTGTTAGAAACGATTTTTTTTTCAGCAACGATTATTTTTGTCCAGAACTAAAATTTTAGTCAGAAACGATAATTTTTGTCCATAACTAAAATTTTTGTCCGATACGATTAATTTTTGTCAGAAACGATTATTTTTGTCCAAAACTAAAATTTTTGTCAGAAACGATTATTTTTGTCAGAAACGATTATTTTTGTCCAAAACTAAAATTTTTATCAGAAACAATAATTTTTGTCCTAAACTAAAATTTTTGTCAGAAACGATAATTTTTGTCCAAAACTAAAATTTTTGTCAGAAACGATTATTTTTTTCAGAAACGATTATTTTTGTCAGAAACGATCACTTTTGTCCAAAACTAAAATTTTTGTTAGAAACGATTATTTTTGTCCAAAACTAAAATTTTTGTCAGAAACGAATATTTTTGTCAGAAACGATTATTTTTGTCAAAAACTAAATTTTTTGTCAGAACGTTTATTTTTGTCCGGAACCGCTTTTTTTGTCAGAAACGATTATTTTTGTCAAAAACTAAATTTTTTGTCAGAACGTTTATTTTTGTCCGGAACCGCTATTTTTGTCAGAAACGATTATTTTTTTCCAAAACTGAAATTTTTGTCAGAAACCATTATTTTTTTTAAAAACTATAATTTTCGTCAGAAACGATTATTTTTGTCAGAAACGATCATTTTTGTCCAAAATTAAAACTTTTGTCAGAAACGATAATTTTTGTCCAGAACAGCTATTTTTGTCAGATACGATTATTTTTGTCCAAAACTAAAATTTTTGTCCGAAACGATTATTTATGTCAGAAACGATTATTTTTGTCCAAAACTAAAATTTTTGTCGGAAACAATTATTTTTGTCAGAAAGGATTATTTTTGACCAAAACTATAATTTTTGTCAGAAGCGATTATTTTTGTCCAAAACTAAAATTCTTGTCAGAAACCATTATATTTGTCCAAAACTATAATTTTTGTCAGGAACGATTATTTTTGTCCAAAACTAAAATTTTTGTCAGAAACGATTATTTTTGTCAGAAACGATTATTTTTGTCAAAAACTAAATTTTTTGTCAGAAACATTTATTTTTGTCCGGAACCGCTATTTTTGTCAGAAACGATTATTTTTGTCCAAAACTAAAATTTTGTCGGAAACGATTATTTTTGTCCAAAACTAAAATTTTTATCAGAAACCATTATTTTTGTCCAAAACTATAATTTCTGTCAGAAACGATAATTTTTGTCAGAAAGGATTATTTTTGTCCAAAACTAAAATTTTGTCGGAAACGATTATTTTTGTCCAAAACTATAATTTTTTGTCAGAAACGATTATTTTTGTCCAAAACTAAAATTTTTGTCGGAAACGATTATTTTTGTCCGAATCTAAAATTTTTGTCAGAAGCGATTATTTTTGTCCAAAATTAAAATTTTTGTCAGAAACCATTATTTTTGTCCAAAACTATAATTTTTGTCAGAAACGATTATTTTTGTCAGAAACGATTATTTTTGTCAGAAAAGATTATTTTTTTCGGAAACGATTATTTTTGTCCAAAACTAAAATTTTTGTCAGAATAGATAATTTTAGTCCAGAACCGCTATTTTTGTCAGAAACGATTATTTTATTCCAAATCTAAAATTTTTGTCAGAAGCAATTATTTTTGTCCACAACCAAAATTTTTGTCAGAAACGATTATTTTTGTCAGAAACGATCATTTTTGTCCAAAACTAAAATTTTTGTTAGAAACGATTATTTTTGTCCAAAACTAAAATTTTTGTCAGAAACGATCATTTTTGTCAGAAACGATTATTTTTGTCAAAAACTAAATTTTTTGTCAGAACGTTTATTTTTGTCCGGAACCGCTTTTTTTGTCAGAAACGATTATTTTTGTCAAAAACTAAATTTTTTGTCAGAACGTTTATTTTTGTCCGGAACCGCTATTTTTGTCAGAAACGATTACTTTTTTCCAAAACTGAAATTTTTGTCAGAAACCATTATTTTTGTTAATAACTATAATTTTTGTCAGAAACGATTATTTTTGTCCAAAACTAAAATTTTTGTCGGAAACGATTATTTTTGTCCGAATCTAAAATTTTTGTCAGAAGCGATTATTTTTGTCCAAAATTAAAATTTTTGTCAGAAACGATTATTTTTGTCAGAAACGATTATTTTTGTCAGAAAAGATTATTTTTTTCGGAAACGATTATTTTTGTCCAAAACTAAAATTTTTGTCAGAATAGATAATTTTAGTCCAGAACCGCTATTTTTGTCAGAAACGATTATTTTATTCCAAATCTAAAATTTTTGTCAGAAGCAATTATTTTTGTCCACAACCAAAATTTTTGTCAGAAACGATTATTTTTGTCAGAAACGATCATTTTTGTCCAAAACTAAAATTTTTGTTCGAAACGATTATTTTTGTCCAAAACTAAAATTTTTGTCAGAAACGATTATTTTTGTCAGAAACGATTATTTTTGTCAGAAACGATTATTTTTGTCAAAAACTAAATTTTTTGTCAGAACGTTTATTTTTGTCCGGAACCGCTTTTTTTGTCAGAAACGATTATTTTTGTCAAAAACTAAATTTTTTGTCAGAACGTTTATTTTTTTCCGGAACCGCTATTTTTGTCAGAAACGATTATTTTTTTCCAAAACTGAAATTTTTGTCAGAAACCATTATTTTTTTTAAAAACTATAATTTTCGTCAGAAACGATTATTTTTGTCAGAAACGATCATTTTTGTCCAAAATTAAAACTTTTGTCAGAAACGATAATTTTTGTCCAGAACAGCTATTTTTGTCAGATACGATTATTTTTGTCCAAAACTAAAATTTTTGTCCGAAACGATTATTTTTGTCAGAAACGATTATTTTTGTCCAAAACTAAAATTTTTGTCGGAAACAATTATTTTTGTCAGAAAGGATTATTTTTGACCAAAACTATAATTTTTGTCAGAAGCGATTATTTTTGTCCAAAACTAAAATTCTTGTCAGAAACCATTATATTTGTCCAAAACTATAATTTTTGTCAGGAACGATTATTTTTGTCCAAAACGATTATTTTTGTCAGAAACGATTATTCTTGCCCAAAACTAAAATTTTTGTCAGAAACGATTATTTTTGTCAGAAACGATTATTTTTTTCAGAAACGATTATTTTTGTCCAAAACTAAAATTTTTGTCAGAAACGATTCTTTTTGTCAGAAACGATTATTTTTGTCCTAAACTAAAATTTTTGTCAGAAACGATAATTTTTGTCCAAAACTAAAATTTTTGTCAGAAACGATTATTTTTTTCAGAAACGATTATTTTTGTCAGAAACGATTATTTTCGTCCAAAACTAAAATTTGAATCAGAAAGGATTATCTTTGTCAGAGACGATTATTTTATTCCAAATCTAAAATTTTTGTCAGAAGCGATTATTTTTGTCCAAAACTAAATTTTTTGTCAGAAACGTTCATTTTTGTCCGAAACCGCTATTTTTGTCAGAAACGATTATTTTTGTCCAAAACTATAATTTTTGTCCAAAACTATAATTTTTGTCAGAAACGAATATTTTTGTCAGAAACGATTATTTTTGTCCAGAACCGCTATTTTTGTGATTTACGTTTATTTTTGTCCAAAACTAAAACTTTTTTCAGAAACGATTCTTTTATTCCAAATCTAAAATTTTTCTTAGAATCGATTATTTTTGTCCAAAACTAAAATTTTTGTCCGAAACGATTATTTTTGTCAGAAACAATTATTTTTGTCAGAAACGATTATTTTTGTCCAAAACTAAAATTTTTGTCGGAAACAATTATTTTTGTCAGAAAGGATTATTTTTGTCCAAAACTATAATTTTTGTCAGAAAAGATTATTTTTGTCCAAAACTAAAATTTTTGTCGGAAACGATTATTTTTATTTAAAACTATAACTTTTGTCAGAAACGATTATTTTTGTCCAAAACTAAAATTTTTGTGAGAAACTATTATTTTTGTCCAAATCTATAATTTTTGTCGGAAGCGATTATTTTTGTCCAAAACAAAAATTTTTGTCAGAAACCATAATTTTTGTCCAAAACAATAATATTTGTCAGAAACGATTATTTCTGTCAGAAAGGATTATTTTTGTCAGAAACGATTATTTTTGTCAGAAACGATCATTTTTGTCCAAAACCAAAATTTTTGTCAAAAACGATAATTTTTGCCCAAAACTTAAATTTTTGTCAGAAACAATTATTTTGTTAGAAACGATTATTTTTGTCAGAAACGATTATTTTTGTCCAATACTAAAATTTTTTTCAGAAACGTTTATTTTTGTCAGAAATAATTATTTTTGTTAGAAACGATTATTTTTGTCCAAAACTAAAATTTTCGTCAGAAACGATTATTTTTGTCAGAAACGATTATATTTGTCAAAAACTAAAATTTTTGTCAGAAACGATTTCTTTTGTCCAAAACTTAAATTTTTGTCCGAAACGATAATTTCTGTCCGAAACAATTATTTTTTTCAGAAACGATTTTTTTGTCGGAAACGATTATTTTTGTCAAAAACTAAATTCTTTGTCAGAAACGTTTATTTTCGTCCGGAACCGTTATATTTGTCAGAAACGATTATTTTTGTCCAAAACAAAAATTTTTGTCAGAAACGATTATTTTTGTCCAAAACTAAAATTTTTTCAGAAACGTTTATTTTTGTCAGAAACAATTATTTTTGTCAGAAACGATTACTTTTGTCCAAAACTATTATATTTGTCAGAAACGATTATTTTTGTCAGAAACGATTAATTTTGTTAGAAACGATTTTTTTTTCAGCAACGATTATTTTTGTCCAGAACTAAAATTTTAGTCAGAAACGATAATTTTTGTCCATAACTAAAATTTTTGTCCGATACGATTAATTTTTGTCAGAAACGATTATTTTTGTCCAAAACTAAAATTTTTGTCAGAAACGATTATTTTTGTCAGAAACGATTATTTTTGTCCAAAACTAAAATTTTTATCAGAAACAATAATTTTTGTCCTAAACTAAAAT